>JAYESD010000004.1:75478368-76730761 GCA_036927565.1 Tuctoria greenei
CCCTTCATTAGCAACTCAGTCATAGGCTTGGCTATCTTAGAAAAGTCCTTGATGAATCGACGGTAATATCCAGCCATCCCAAGAAAACTTCTTATTTCCGTTACGTTTTGCGGCGGTTCCCACTTCATCACGCCTCTCACATTTCCGAGGTCAACCGATACTCCTCCTCCTGAGATTATATGACCCAAAAACAACACCTCTCTCAACCAAAACTGACACTTGTTGAACTTGGTATACAATTGATGCTCCCTCAATTTCTGCAACGTAAGCCTCAAGTGTTCCTCATGTTCCTTCTCATCCTTCGAGTAGATCATAATGTCATCAATAAACACCACAACTAACTTATCCATGTACTCCATGAAGACCTTATTCATGAGGTACATAAAGTAGGCAGGGGCATTTGTCAATCCAAAAGACATCACGGTGTACTCATAAGATCCATACCGTGTTCTAAAAGCTTTCTTAGGTATGTAAGATGGCCTAATCTTCATTTGAAAGTATCCCGACCTCAAATCAATCTTAGAGAAGATACAAGCACCCTTCATCTGATCAAACAAGTCTTCTATGCAGGGCAAGGTGTACTTGTTCTTGATTGTCACCTCGTTGAGAGCTCGGTAATCCACACACATACTTTTGGTTCCATCCTTCTTGTCCACAAACAGCACGGGCGCTCCCCAAGGTGAAGAACTTGGGCGAATAAAACCTTTCTCTAGTTGCTCTTGAATTTGTTTCTTGAGCTCTGCTAATTCCATAGGAGGCATCCTATACGGCCTCTTAGCTATAGGTGCAATTCCAGGTATTAAATCAATAACAAACTCAATGTCTCAATCAGGTGGCATACCTGGCAACTCGTCCGGAAAAACATCCAAAAATTCACACACCACCGAAATCTCCTCAATTGTGGCACCGTCCATATGATTCAGCTCCAATCGCTTCGGTGCGGTTTGAGATGCTTCAAATTCTACGGTGACCCCTTCCTAATTGGTCAACTTCACCGTCTTCGTGGCACACTTAATAACTCCATTGTGCTTCCTCAACCAGTCCATACCATGTATAATGTCCAATCCTTGAGAATCCAAAACAATGAGGTTGGCGGAGAAGTCTACCCCCCTCATTCTAAGGATTACTTTTGAACATACTATATTTGTTCTTATCTCTCCTACAGGAGACTTAACCAATAGAGTAAACTTCATATGAGAGATAGACAAACTATACTTGGCAACATACTTCGATGCAATGAATGAATGTGATGCTCCAGAATCAAATAACATAGTTGCGGGTTTGGAGTTGGCGAGAAACATACCAATAACCACGTCATCCGCTTGTTGAGCATCCTCCGTGGAGACATGGTTCACGTTGCCACGAGCAAAATTTTGCTATCCACGGTTCCCTTGTGGCTTTCCTCCATTAGGTCTTGGGTTTTGCCTTGGTGCATTGCTTCCTTGACCAAGGCCTGACTTAGGACATTGATGCGCAAAGTGTCCAGCTTCTCCACAAGTATAGCACTTCTTAACTCCACCAGGACTATTGGGGCGAGCTTGGTTTTGAATGCTTGAACCAGGAAAATTAGCACGGGGTGCATAAGGCGTTGGAGGCCTAGGTGCTTGCATGACAGGGCGCTGCTGCACAAACTGAGTTGGGCGCGGTGCATAATCAGGGCGCTGAGCGGGAATACAAGAGTTGTAATAAGGCGCATTGGGCGGCGCAAAGCAAGGGCGCACATTACTTCCTTGTTGTTGTCCTTGATATGGCGCCTTTCTCTTGTTGTCTTGCTCCATCTCACGGATCTTGTTCTCAACCACAATTGCTTTGTCCACAAGCTTCTGAAAATTGGCATAATCACAGTTGAGTAGTTGCACTTGGATCTCATTGTTCAAGCCTCTCATGAAGAAGTATTGCTTCCGGGTGTCCCGACTAACATCCTCAGGCGCATATCTTGAGAGTTGAGTGAACTTATTGAGATATTCACTCACGCTTGATCTTCCTTGTCTTAAGTTCTCAAATTCTTGCCTTTTCAAAATCATAACTCCTTTCGGCACATAATGAGAACGGAAGTTCTCCTTGAATTGCGCCCAAGTGGTCCTCTCTTGATTCTCGTGAGCATTGCAATAAGCATCCCACCAATCCGCAGCTGCTCCAACTAGTTGATGAGAAGCAAATAAGACCTTCTCTCGATCACTGCATTGGACAATAGCAAGTTTCTTCTCCACAGACTTGAGCCAATCATCGGCATACATAGTGTTAGCGGCTTGAGCAAAGGTTGGTGGCCTAGTCCTCATAAACTCTCCCAACCGGTTATGAGGCGGCAGAGGTGGCAGTGGAGGCATGTGGGGCTGATTGTTGTTATTGTCAGCCTGCAGCTGTCCCATTGTTTGTATCATGGTCTGCATGAGCTAGTTTTGCATAGCCAAAAGCTTCTCAATGTTGATAGTTCCATGAGCAGGTCCTTCTCCATTGTTGTTCTGAGGTGCTCCATGGTTCTCCTCCTCATCATTAGCATCCCTCTGGTTGCGAGTCCTCACCACCTGGAGAAAAGCAATAGGTAAGAATCAGAAAATGTCTCCAACTATATGCATCAAGGGATATGAAACTAGGCAACTAACTAGCCTACGTGGATATGTTAATGCTAAAGCATCCCAAAATCCTCTATTAAGCACACAAGCAAACAATATATAGCAAACAACACACCAAACAAAAACACATTGATTCCTGAGTGTTTCTATGTGCTTTAAAGTCTCCATTCTATCTAGGCTGCATCCTACGGTCAACCTGTAACTCTGATACCAATCCGTGACGCCCAGTTCCGAAAAATGAACCAAGCTTACGCATATGTGTGCCCAGGACGTTCAACACACATACACGAGTGCATTCACGAAAGAGTATACAGAAAATTACCACAGAACAGGATTAATTGACCAAATTTTATTAAACAAACCATATTATCCTCGAATACATACTCTAATGAATATTAATTACAAGTTCAACTAATATAGTGGAAATAAACTAAATAAGCAAACTAAACAGCTAGGCAGCATGAGCAAAAGGGTATAGAGCAGCTTCAATCAACACCACAGGCAAAGCTGACAGTAGACATGGCCTAGAAGTCCGCATTATCGCCATTAAACTCCCAATCCTGACCTGCAACTGTTGGGGGGGGGATTGAAGAGAGAGTACATGTCGTACTCAGCAAGTGTGGAAAGTATGACATGTGGTTGATTCAAATGACGACAATAATAATGGTTGAGTGCTGAAAAGTACATTAAAACATTTAAAAAGCAATATATTACATGTATATGAAGTAAACCCATCATAATCATAAGTAATATCATAATACCAGTCCGAATTCACTACCATCATCGATAATTCCAAATTTCACCATTTGCCAACAACCATATTCAATACCAGAAATTAATCCATAACCAACCATAACCATTACCAAACCATAACCATCCCAATAACGAGTTCCCTCTAATCATGGAAGTTGTCCTGGTGCTCATAACTGGGAGCACGCCTATCATGATAGTTTTATTAGACTCTGCAGAGTTTGTACCACTTTACCCACATGTTTGTGATTTCATCACCTTTCGGTGACTAAGAACATCCCTTATGCCCATGACCCGTCGGTCACATTACACACTTCTGTTGGTGTGTGGCCAAGAGATCACAAAATAGCCTTTACAATTGGATTACTAGCCTATTAAGACCCCATTGAAGTTTCACCGGTGGCGATGTCTCCTACAAAGCACATCATCAACCAAGGGCCCCCTCTTGAGCCATTCGGATCCCAGGGTAGTCCCACCAATCATCAACAAACCCAATCCGACTACCCCTTCCCTCAACATCCTTAATGGTCCAAACAACACTAGCAAAGCCCTAATTAATCAGCTATGTTGCACCCATACTTGGCCTCGTGGTGGCACTGTAGTCCTGGCTTATTCTCGCATGAACCGGACCTTAGATCTAAGGCAAGCAAACCACGATAGATCCAACCCATCCACATACCAGGCTTGCTTAGATCACCCATTACCATATCATATTAACCAGTTCATGTGAACCATAATCTCGTCCATGAATAATTAAATTGAGTGGTATAGTTGTTTTCCCATCCCAGTTGATTAAGCGAAGCAAAAGGTAAAAATCCCTTCCCGACTCTCTATCATAATTCCAAGTGACAAGGGTGGTTTAACAATTCTAGTAAACTTCCTACCATAGGATTCCCATCACATTGACACAAGCATGTAGTTTGCAAACAAAAAATTTATTTTAAAAACAGGTTCAATATGCTTCAAGGACACTTGCCTTGCTCTTGCGGTTGATTAGGGTCAAAGCCTTCAAACTCTTGGTGCTGGAGATCCTCCGCGGCACTCTCTAGCGCAAATCCGTCTAATCCACACAATAAACATACAACACAAGAACACAATCAAAGAGTGCACAAATATTACTCAATTTGACATGACATGCATGACTAACGCAAATGCAAGGTAGAACTTATTAATAGATTGTTTTTAATGATCACTAACTAGTTCTAATAGCTTTTAACAAGTTTATACAGGTTTGGATTTGATTAGATCAAATTTTAGGATTAATTCAACACAATTTAGTCAGCAAAATCGGACTAGTCTGCAGAAGGCCGGACTAGTCCGCACTTCGCAGAACTAGCGAACTAGGGTTTTCTAGATCGACGTAGATTTGGAGATTAGGGATTTAATTGACGTAAGGAAAGGGAGATAGAAGGTATACCAGGTGTTTAGAACTTCAGTGAATCAAGAAGCTTGGAGGTAACACTTGGATCTTGATGATCTTGGGTTGATGATGAACTTGGAGATGAATTGGTGATGAAGAACAAAAGCTTGGTAGAGATCTCGATCCTCCTTCGTTTCCTCCTCTTCTTCTTGCTTGGGAACTTCTCCTCCCTCCTTGGTGGTGGCTCTCCACAAACTAGGGTTTGACTTGGGTGGAAAAGTGGCAAATAGATGTCAAGTCAAGGGGTGAGGTTGTTTATAAAGAGGTGGAGGCTAGGGTTAGATGGATTTCGAGATTGAGAGGAGTAGAGGCCGGTTTAGAGTCCCACATGGGCTCTAAAAGAGTTAGGAACGACGTCCCTAGGCCCACTTAACGTGAAACCCAAGAAACAAGTCACAAAACAAAAGATCAATTCGGGGTCACGAAATATCGGACAAGTCCGGAAAGGACCAGACTAGTCCGAAGTTGTCCAGAGAGAAAATCAGACAAGTCTGGCCTAAAATTGGACAAGTCCGACTTTAGTCAGAGAGGAAAATGGACAAGTTCGCTAGAACACCGAACTAGTCTGGAAAAGTCCAGGGACTTAGCAAATTTTCAAGGATTCTTGGAATATCGGACTAGTCCGCACAAAATCAGACAAGTCCAAAAGTTTCTAGAGGCAAAATTGGACTAGTCCGCAGCAAAAACAGATTCCGTTTTTAGTCAGAGAGAAATCGGACTAGTCCTCGGAAACATCGGACTAGTCCGCACTTTCCTGCATTTTAAGTGCAGTTTTGCTCCAAATCAATTTTTAATGTTCCAAATCAATTTTAAACTCGTTCCTCTTTATGTGGGTTAATGTTAAACATGTATATGAATGTATGTAGGACATGATGCATGAAAATGATGGTGTTACAAACCTATCCCCCTTAAAATGAATGTCGCCCTCGAGATTCGATGCGGAAGAGAAGAGATAGGAAAATTTCTTCTTGAGATCATCTTCCAATTCCCACGTTGATTCTCTTTCTGTGTGGTGCTTCCATTGAACTTTACACCATCGAATCACCTTGTTCCTTGTGACTCTCTCCTTGGTTTCCAAAATCTTAACCGGTTGCTCGACATAAGTCAAATCTTCCTCTAGTTCCAATTCTTCTATTGGCACTTGTTCTTCCGGTACTCTCAAGCACTTCTTGAGCTCCAAATCAATTTTAAATGTTCCAAATCAATTTTAAACTCGTTCCTCTTTATGTGGGTTAATGTTAAACATGTATATGAATGTATGTAGTACATGATGCATGAAAATGAGGGTGTTACACCGATGCATTGAGCCGGAAAGGAGTAATTAATGAACTCAAGGTTCGAGAATTGCCATCCGACTTATGTAAGGAGTTTCAATGGTTGAACCTCGGATTGGTAAATGAGATGGAGATGATGGAGTTATATCCAACCTTGGAGCAAGAAATTCTAGAAGCACAAACCACGGATGAGGAGATCAAGGAAATCAAGGAAATGACCTAGGAAGGGAGAGAATTCAGATTTGATGAAGATGGACATGGTACCCTATGGCTTGGTAATAGGATTGTTGTGCCTAATGTGAAGCATATTAGGGAGACGATATTGAAAGAGGCACATGACTCACCATACTCAATTCATCCTGGTTGTACAAAGATGTACAAAGACTTGAAAACGTGCTATTGGTGTGATAGCATGAAGAAGGACATAACTGAATACGTAGCATTGTGTGATGTGTGCAAACTAGTCAAGGCGGAACATCAAAGGCCAGCTGGATTATTGCAACCATTGAAGATTCCGGAATGGAAGTGGGAAGAAATCGGTATGGACTTCATAGTTGGTTTACCACGTACTCAGTCCGGTTACGACTCGATTTGGGTAATTGTGGATCGGTTAACTAAGTCGCCCACTTTATTCCCATCAAGACCACCTATAATGGAGAGAAATTGGCAGAATTGTATATGGGAAGAATAGTATGTTTGCATGGAGTTCCGGAGAAGATACTCTCGGATAGAGGTTCACAATTCACTTCCAGGTTTTGGCAAAAGTTACATGAAGCATTAGGAACAAGGTTGAATTTTAGTTCAGCATACCACGCTCAAATGGATGGACAAACCGAGAGGACCAATCAGATTTTAGAGGACATGTTGAGAGCTTGTGCTTTAAAGCATGGGAAAAGTTGGGACAAGAGCTTGCCATATGCAGAATTTTCATACAACAATAGTTACCAAGCAAGCTTGAAAATGTCACCATATGAAGCACTATATAGAAGGAAGTGTAGGACACCTTTATTCTGGAATGAGGCAGGAGAAACTCAGGTATTTGGTCTGGATGTGTTGCAAGAAGCCGAAAAACAAGTACAAATAAGTCGTGAAAATTTGAGGGCTGCCCAATCAAGGCAAAAAGGCTATGCGGACAATAGGAGAAGGAAATTAACATTTGAAGTGGGAGATTTTGTTTACCTTAAGGTGTCACCAATGAGAGGTCATAAGAGGTTTAACATAAGAGGCAAGCTAGCACCTCGCTACATTAGACCATTCAAGATTTTGGACAAAAGAGGAGAAGTAGCGTATAAGTTGGAGATGCCAACTCATCTTTCAGGCGTACATGATGTCTTTCATGTTTCCCAGCTCAAGAAATGCTTGAAAGTACCAGAAGAACAAGTTCCAATGGAAGGAATGGAACTAGAGGAAGATTTGACTTATGCCGAGCAACCGGTAAAAATTTTGGAAACCAAGGAGAGAGTCACAAGGAACAAGGTTATTAGATGTTGTAAAGTTCAATGGAAGCACCACATAGAAATGGAAGAAACGTGGGAATTGGAGAATGATATAAAGAAGGAATTTCCCTATCTCTTCTCTTCCGCGTCGAATCTCGAGGGTGAGATTCATTTTAAGGGTGGTAGGTTTGTAACAGCCTCATTTTCATGCATCATGACCTACTTACATTCATATACATGTTTAACATTAATCTACATCAAGAGGAATGAGTTAAAAATTGATTTGGAACATTTAAAATTGATTTGGAACAAAACCACACTTAAAATGCAGAAAAGTGCGTACTAGTCCGATTTTAGTGAGGTCTAGTCCAATTTCTCTCTGACTAAAAACGGACTTGTCTATTTTTGCTACGGACTAGCCCGATTTTGCCTCTGGAAAGTTTCGGACTTGTTCGATTTTATGCGGACTAGTCTGATATTCCAAGAATCCTTGAAAATTTGCTAAGTCCCTTGACTTTTTCCGGACTAGTCCGGTGTTCCAGCGGACTAGTTCGATTTTCTTTCTGACTAAAGTCGGACTTGTCCGATTTTCTTTCTGGACATTTTCGGACTAGTCCGGTCCTTTTCGGACTTGTCCGATATTTCGCGACCCCGAATTGATCTTTTGTTTTATGACTTGTTTCTTGGGTTTCACGTTAAGTGGGCCTTGGGACGTCGTGCCTAACTCTTTTAGAGTCCATGTGGGACTCTAAACCGGCCTCTACTCATCTCAAACTCGAAATCCATCTAACCCTAGCCTCCACCTCTATATAAACAACCCCACCCCTTAGCTTGACATCTATTTGCCACTTTTCCACCCCACCCAAACCCTAGTTCATGAAGAGCCACCACCAAAGAGGGAGGAGAAGATCCCAAGCAAGAAGAAGAGGAGGAAACGAAGGAGGATCAAGATCTCCACCAAGCTTTCGTTCTTCATCACCAATTCATCTCCAGGTTCATCAACCTTACATCATCAAGATCCAAGTGTTACCTCCAAGTTTATTGATTCATTGGAGTTCTAAACACCTGGTATACCTTCTATTCTCTTTTTCATACGTGAATTTGGCCCCTAACCTTTGATCTCACGTCGATCTAGAAATTCCTAATCTGCTGATCTCGCAGAGTGCGGACTTGTCCGGTCCCTAGCGAACTATTCCGATCTTCCTGGTTAAATTGGGTTGAATTAATTCTAAAATTTGATCTAATCAACTCCAAACCTGTATAAACTTGTTAAAATCTATTAGAACTAGTTAGTGATCATTGAAAGCGATCTATTAACAAGTTCTACATTGCATTTGCATCAATCATGCATGTTGTGTCATATGGAGTAATATTTGTGCACTCTTTGATTGTGTTTCTTGTCTTGTATGTTTATTGTGTGGATTAGACGGATTTGCGCTAGAGAGTGCTGCGGAGGATCTACAACACCAAGAGTTTGAAATCTTTGACCCTAATCAACCGCAAGAGCAAGGCAAGTGTCCTTGAAGCATATTGATTCTATTTTGAAATAAATGTTTTGTTTGCAAAATTGCATGCTTGTGTCAATTTGATGGGAATCCTATGATAGGAAGTTTACTAGCTTTGTTTAACCACCCTTGTCACCTGGGACATATGGTAGAGAGTCGGATGGGATTTTTACCATTTTGCTTTGCTTAATCAACTGGGATGGGAAAACAACTATACTACTCAACTTAATTATGCATGGATGAGATTATGGTTAATATGAACTGGTTAATTTGATATGGTAATGGGTGATCTAAGCAAGCCTGGTATGTGGATGGGTTGGATGTATGGTGGATTGCTTGCTTTAGATCTAAGGACCGGTTCACGGAGCGACCATCCAGGATTTACAGTGCCACCACGAGGCCAAGTATGGGTGCAGCGTAGCTGATTAATTAAGGCTTTGCCAGTGCTATTTGGACCATTAAGGATGCTCGGGGAAGGGGTAGTCGGATTGGGTTTGTTGATGATTGGTGGGACTACCTTGGGATCTGAATGGCTCAAGAGGGGGCCCTTGGTTGAAGATGTGCTCAGTTGGAGACATCGCCACCGGTGAAACCTTAGTGGGGTCTAAATAGGCTAGCAATCTATTTGTAAAGGCTATTTCGTGATCTCTTGGCCACACACCTACGGAAGTGTGAGACGACATAATTGAGATTCTATAGTCATCGAAAGGTGATGAAATCACAAACACATGGGTAAAGCGGTACAACCTCTGGAGAGTGTGTCTAAAACTATCATGATATCCATGCTCCCGGTTATGAGCAACCTGGACCCTCACATGATTAGAGGGAACTTGGTATTGGGATGGTATTTGGGATGGTTATGGTTTGGTAATGGTCATGGATGGTTATGAATTAATTTCTGGTATTGAATATGGATATTGGTATGTGATGATGGATATGGAATATGGACTGGTACTATGATTTTAATTATGATTTATGATGGGTTTATTTCACATACACATAATATATTGCTTTCAAATGTTTACTGTACTTTTCAGCACTTAGCCTTTATAACATTTGTCATTTGAATCAGCCACATGTCATACTTTCCACACTTGCCGAGTACGACATGTACTCACTCTTGCAATCTACCCCCCCCCCCCCAACAGTTGCATGTAAGGATTGTGAGTTTAATGGCAATAATGTGGAGTTCTAGGCCGTGTCTACCGTCAGCTGTGCCTTTGGTGCTATTGGAGCTGCGCTATCCCTTATGCTTCGTTTGCTTAGTTGCTTAATAAGTTTATTTCTGCTGCATTAGTTGAACTTGTCATTAATCTTCATTAGAGCTTGTATTCGAGAATATTTTGAATTGTGTAATAAAATTTGATTAATTAATCTTGTTCTGTGGTAATTTTCTGCATACTCTTTTGTGAATGCACTCGTGTATGTGCGTTGAACATCCTGGGCACACATATGCATTCACTTGGTTCATTTTTCAGAACCGGATGTCAAACCAGCAGCCTCCTCTTGGCACCCTGGCTCAGGCGCGGGCACCTCCGGAACCACTACCTCCAGGACAGGCGTTGATGGTTCGGCCGGAGTTGAAGCCACTTCCAGCTCGGATGCTGACGCCTCCTCCACTGCCGGTTCAGGCGCTGGTGCTTCGACCGCCATTGGCTCGGGTGCCGACACTTCTTCGACAACCGGCTCAGGCGCCGGTATTTCTTCGATGACTGGCTTGAATGCCGGAACTTCATCAACCACCGGCTCTACCGTCGGGGCTTCATCAACCACCGACTCCACTGCTGGGGCTTCGTCAACCACCGACTCCACTGTCGAGGCTTCAACAACATCTGGCTCTAGGGTCGGGACTACAACTACGTCCAGCTCTGAGGCTGGAGCGTCCATCATCTCAGCATCCAAACCCAGAGCTTCAACCTCTGGGACTGGTGCCGCTGGTACATCTTCATTCCCATGGTCTGGCGCTACCACGAGAGCTTCAGGGGATGAGTCGAGGTCCAGGACCACGACAGCCGGTGACGGGGCTGCCGTGACCTCAGCCACCACCTGGGGCGGCGCTGGGATTGGAGCTGGAGCCTCCGCCTGCACAGCCTCAGCTGCTGTTGCAGGAACCGGAACTTTAGCCCCTTTCTTGGGGACCCTGCGGATGAAGGACAAGGAAACTCAAAACATGATTACAGCAAAAACAACCAACTGAGGTAAAAAACCAAATTTACCTCAGGAGGCTTCCTCTCCAGCTAGCGCGGCACCTTTTCACCGGACGCTCGGGACTGGACCCTGTCGCCACTGGCGTGGTAGCTCCGGAAGGATCCCTGGAGCTTGCACCCGCCATCAGCAACGTCTTGGTTGAGGCCCCCCCTCGACCAGGAAGGACCTACGGACCCAGAGCCTTCAGTTGGCCCTGGTACCAGAGCCACATGGCCAAATCTAGCGTCCCGAGGAGATGTCGATGCTGGAATGGTCGTCGCCGTCGAAGACATCCTCCGCTGAGGAGAAGGAGCCGTCGTGGAAGGAGCAGGTCTGACGGACCTCCCGTCAGCATGCTTCAACTTCCTCTTAAGACTCGAGGGCTCGGCCAACTCCTTGCCCTTGCCTACGACTTTGGTTCTTGGCTTCGGGGCGGGAACAGAGCCATCCTCCGAAGCTCCGAGGATCGCCACCCCGGAGTTTAATCGCCTCTCCATCAGGCCCAAGTCGTCCAATAGCGGCATCTTCCTCCGGAGCTCTCTGCACTCCTCTCGTATCATATTCAGAGGTAGGAAGGCCGCCGGTGGAGACACGTCGCAAGGGCCGATGTTCCCAGGCTGAAACTTCTTGAGATGGGTCTTCAAGGCTTCACCGGCCAAGTTGGTGTCCAAGCCGACTTCAATGCGGTTGGTATCCATCTCACTGTTGAAGGCCTAGGCAGGTCAGCTCCTAGCCTTTAGTGGGGCCCATCTGTTCGTCAAGAAGTTGCCGATGACCATCTGCGGGGTCACCCCACCTTCGACACATTTCTGGATTCTATCCAGGATGGGCCTGTACTCCCTCGACAGCTTCGGCATGTCACTCCAAATGTCAGTGTCGACGCGAGGAAGGCCTTAAGGCAGCTCCAGCCTCTTGTGTCCCTTGACAGTGATGACCACCCAGTCTTTCTTCCAGTCGTCCCAGTTGCCGGAAGGGAAGGACCTCAAGTACCTGAGGGGAGAGTTTCTCCGCTTCACGAAGTAGTAGAAGCCGATGAACTCATCACTCTTCCCCGTCGGGTGGACAGTGAAGAAAGTCCAGAACAACTCCATGCAAGGGGGCACGCCCACCCACATCTGTCAAAAGTGGACGAAAGTCACCACTAGCAAGATTGAGTGGGGGCCCAGATGGTGGAGCTGCAGACCATAGAAATCTAGCAGCATCAGAAATAAAGTGGAGAAAGGCGGGATCAAACCCGCCATGGCGTACCCAAGGAAGTACACCATATCTCTAGCTCGCTCCTTCTCGAAGGGAAGCTTGCCGCAGCGAATGTCGTTCTCAAAGGAGTCACTGGACCATCCCATGTAGGTCCGGACCCTAGACAGCTCCTTCTTGCTTTCAATGCGGCTCTTGGGGAGTCCCAACTTCATCGCGCCACAACGTGGCGAGAGAGGAAAAGCAAGCGAAATTTTGGAGGATTTGAGCGCAAGTTCGAATGAAGGCGTAAAGAATCCCCAAACGGTGTGCGCTTTCCTTTTTAAGTAAGCCGCCGCAACGCTTGGATGGAAACCACAGAGGAGCTGACGATACAGTTCAAAAACTTCACCCTGCCATTGACAAGGGGGCCTGGGGCCACCCTGACAATCAAGTCGAGGTCCTTACCCCAGGTGAACGGTTGTCATCATGGAAGGAGGGAAGCTCGAGGGCGGCGGCCTGACAAGGCGCGCGGAACCGATACGGTTTTCGTATCGAGAACCGATGACCTTCAATTGCGTGAGATCCGCACGCTTAGATCTCACCTGCCTCATCTTGGATATGCCACATGGTGATGGTTTAACTGCGAACTATCGCCAATGGCACATCCCAAGACCCTTGAAGACATGACTCAAAAACCGAAGGATGGATCCACCTCTGGCAGAATGACTTCATCCAAAAGGTCTTTCCCAGAGGTGGGCCGAGGGGGCCACTGTTGGGACCCTGACTACCGTATACCCCTTGGGACTGCAAAAAGACCAAAGGAACTTCACCTGCTGAGTTGAAGACCTGCGAAGGCCCCACGTGTCATACAAGACCGGACCTGCCTCTCTTCTATGGTTAGTCCTGGTGCTGCCACGTGTATACTGCAATCGGAGCTATGTCCCGCACAAGGGAAAGCTCCGGGCTAAATACTTGCACGGCACCCCCGGACCTAACCCCCGACAGAGGGAAGCTCCGGTACCGACACGTGTACAACCGCACCGGACCTACCCGTCCCAGACGGTAAGCTCCAAAGCTGACACGTGTCCAACCGTCAGACCTTCAGCCTCAACAATCAGACTGGTGTACCCCCAATAGATCGGACCTTCAAGGGACAATCAAGGACTTCAAGACCCGATTAAGTGTCATTAATACCATCTTAATGATACACGATCAGAGGGTCCTTAATACCAGTAACGACATTGTCAAGGCCTGTTACCACTCCATTAAATGTAGTTAAGCTTAATTGTGTATTAAGCATCAGTAACCGCCAGGTCCACATGTCGGGCCAGGCTAGATATGTAACGACCAGTCCTTGTACTATAAAAGGACTGATCGAGCGATACACAAGGGGCCGGTTCTTCCAGACCTCTTCCAAACTCGGCTCTGAAACACACACTCACAAGTGCTCAGACGTTCAATACAAAAACTACACACCCCATGTAGCCACATCCATGCACTCCTTGCACATGTGCAAACATCTTCCAATGGCGTCCACGATACCTTCACATGCATTGTTCTTGATTCAATCATGCTGCGCAACCTCCTGATCAGCTCAACCACAATTCCTCCTGAATTTGGTTGTTGGAACCTCATCTCCTACGAGAGACTAGTCCAATGGATCCCATCACCAGCCATGTCTTGAACTCAAGCAACACTTGCACATGAATAAACAACCAATCCATACGAGCCCAAGTCCTCGACTTGACTCAAGTTAGTTCCGAACACAACACCTGAGAACCTCACATAAGCATGTTGCAAAACCACAGTAACATGATATCATCCATATCAACCAAAATGCACCAAAGACTTAGAAAAAAACACGCCGGAGCTATCAAAGACATGTCGGAGCTAAAGACAAAACTCACCGGAGCTAACCAAAACTAGTTGGACCTTAATAAAAAGGTGTTTTGGTGATATTCAAAACTTTTATCGTCAAAGCATATGTATTCACTACAAGCCAATGTATTCAGCACACATAGGTCTTACAATCTCCCCCTTGATGAATGCATTGGCAACACCATTTAAAATCCGAACATTGGCTTATTCACATAAAAGTTTTGAAGGCAATTTCTCCCCCTTTGTAAATCAAAAGTAAAATGAGAAGAAAATCCAAAAATTATCCCATATTATCTCTATCTCTCCTTATGCACATATTTTCTTTCTCTTCATGCTTATCTCTCCCCCTTTGATAATGTATTCGCAAGTAATGAGCATATAATCAAATTATCTCTCCCCCTTTAGTTTTTATGAGCATATTATAACATATACATATAAACAAAGCTCATCCAAGTCATACTATCAAGTACCTTACATTATCACATCGATGAAATACATAAAGTTGTGTAAGCCATGCTAGAGATCAAATGTAATTTTCAATTTAAGTAAGTCATGATCTCACAAACTTAACTATTTCAAAACCTGAAATCATGACACTAGTTGCTGCATTTTATTATTTTTCAAAGCATAAATTTAGATCATATGATATTTGCAAGAGATTATATGCGCATCTGCCTTATTCTAACCAACCTAGCCAAGCCTATGTTATTTGACAATCAGAAGCTTAAGGACATGGTTTTAGTCATACACAAGTTCTTCCAAGTTCATATCTAAGTGCAATGATAAGCCATATCAAAAGAAGAAGTGTGATGCATGCATATTCTCTTGATCTTTTCTCAATTTATATTTGTTCATAAAAACTCAACATGTGAGTTGATTACTTGATTAATTCTTAATGATTAAAAGCACTTGTGAACATGTAATAAGTTCAAAATAGCAAGAAAGTTCGACCATGACCAGTTTTAGTGTAAGTAATTATTCCAATTACTAGACATGGCAAAAACTACAAAATGTATAACACGAGTAATGTAGTAAGAACTTTCAGCATGTAAAAGGAATCACAAAGTCATATATGTATGAAATACTATGCTCATATTATTTTAATTTCAGATTCACACATAGACTTCCCAAGTTTCAAAACTCCCCCTGTATTTAAGCCATGAGGATGCATAACCCCTATTTCACTACGAATGTAACAAAAACGAGTGAAACCTAAAGGTTTTGTAAAAATGTCAGCCAATTATTGTTCGGTATCTACATGGTGAAGCACAATGTTTCCTTTTTCAACATTATCTCGGAGAAAGTGATACCTAATGTCAATGTGCTTAGTTCTAGAATGTTGCACGGGGATTTTAGCAATGCAAATGGCACTAGTGTTATCACAGAACAGTGGAACACTATCTAGATCAACCCCATAGTCCTTAAGTGTTTGAACAATCCAAAGAATTTGTGAGCAAGCACTAGCAGTAGCTACATATTTAGATTTGGCTGTGGATTGTGCAACTGAATTTTGTTTTCTAGAGGACCAAGCAACAAGAGAAATACCAAGAAAATGACAAGAACCGGAAGTACTTTTCCTATCAATCCTACAACCCCCAAAATCAGCATCCGAAAAAGCTTTCAAAATAACGGGTGAGGAAGAAGGAAGCTATACCTTCAACTTGAGTGAAACCTTGAGCAACCAGCCTAGCCTTATTCCTAACCACAACCGCATCCTCGCTTTGTTTATTTTTAAATACCCATTTAGTTCCAATTAAAGCGTGACCTTGAGGTGGAGGTACAAGTTTCCAAACTTTATTTCTTTCAAAATTTTCTAACTCTTCTTGCATGGCAAAAATCCAAGATTCATAAGTGAGTGTGTGTGATATATCTTTGGGTTCAAAAGAAGCAACAAAAGCAAATGAGCATGAGAGTTTGGATTGCAAAACCTGGACCTTGTGACTCTTTCGTGCAAGCTTCCAATCATCTGTTGGGGGATGATCTTTGTAAAACCGTAGGGGAACAGATGTCTCACAAGCTTCTTCTTCTTCATGTTCATCACAAATCGATGAGCTTGTGACTTGAGGATGATTTGAATCAGCATTGATGGTTGTTGGTTCTGGTTGAGAATTAACATCCGGAGCTGAACCTAAGTCTTTAGCTGCTGAATTTTCGGGGAGCAGCTCCAATTCTTCCTCATCTTCAACGAAAATGCTCCCCCCCTGCGGATATGGATCTGGACCTACAATGTTCGAGCTAGTACCTGGGATAGCTTCATCAAAAGACACTTCACAAGTCTCCACAATTTTGTTATTGTCAAGTAAAAGCACACGGTAGCCTCTAGTATGAGATGGATAACCAAGAAACATGCCATCAATGGATCTAGGTTCAAATTTATCAAGATTACCATGTTTCTTAACAAAGCATTTGCAACCAAAAACTCGAAAGTGTGTAACACTAGGCCTATGTCCAAACCGGAGCTCATATGGTGTTTTACCTAGCTTAGCATGCAAGAAAACACGATTTGAGACATAACAAGCGGTTGCTAACGCATCAGCCCAAAATTTCCTAGGAGTTTGATATTCATCAAGCATAGTCCTAGCCATCTCAACTAAGGTTTTGTTCATTCTTTCTACAACACCGTTTTGTTGAGGTACATATGGTGAAGAAAATTGATGATCTATTCTATTTTCAGCACAAAAGTGATCAAAAGATTGATTTTTAAATTTACTTCCATTATCACTTCTAATTGCTTTTAAAGATCCTGGGTGATCAATTGATAATCTAAGAAATAAAGTTCTAAAGTGGCTAAAAGCTTCATTCTTAGACGCCATAAAGTAAACCCAAGAGTATCTAGAATAATAATCAACAATCAAAAGAACATACCATTTACCTCTGAAGGATTGAACACGTTAAGGTCCTACGGTGTCAAGGTGCAAAAGTTGACATGGTTCAGTTGTCATGATCATTGTGAGAGGAGTATGTGAACCTGCAACCATCTTAGCATGTCTACAAGAAGAGCACACAATTTCTTTGTCTCCTTTAAGCTTAGGCAGCCCACGTATGCGATCAAGAGCACTAACCCGCGTTAGGTGATCAAAACCTACGTGACCAAGTCTACGATGCCAAAAAAATAAGTCCTTCGAATCATTAGCAACTAGACACCTATGCTTAGAGGAAGTCATATCAAAATCATCTTTAAAAACTCTTCCAAACCGAGACAAGTTAAAAATAAGCTCACTATTTGAACTTACAACTTTGCAGTAGTTTTTTATTGAAAATAATTTCCAGATTTTCATCTAGCAATTGTGAAACAGAAAGCAAGTTGTATTTCAATTTTTTGACAAGTGTCACATCCTTCAAAGTGTAGTGATCATTTACTCTAACCGAACCCTTAGCAATTATAGAAGTTGAAGAATTATCGGCAAAAGTAACATTCTCTACACATGACACAAAAGAGAGAGAGGAGAACCAATCTTTGTTACCGGTCATGTGGCGTGAGCAACCTGAATCCACAATCCAAATGTTCTCCTTCCTCAAATGTGTAACCTACATAGAAGCACAATACGTCGATGACTCAATACTAGGGTTAGTCAAAAGGCATTTAGGAATCCAGTACTAAGTCACGCGACGTGCAGCAGGAAAAACACGTGAAAGCTAAGACAAAATAGCAGGTTTATGAGTCAAAGTTTGATATTTTTTATTCTTAACTACTGACCTATAAGGTGTTACTTGTGTAGCACAAAAATCAGTAGCTCCGAAGGCAAAAACAGAAGGTCTGGAGGTAAACTTTGAATGTCTTTGACTCAAAACAGCAGGTTGTACATTCGGTTCAATATGTGTAGCAAATTTTGCATGAAAGTTATGAGATCTAGCAACCATTCTTTCCTTTTTCTGTTGTTTAGCTAGTCTATAACAAAAATCTATGACATGACCATCTCTACCACAGTAGGTACAATGAAATTTAACTTTGTGTTCACGTCTAGATGAGCAAGCAATATTTTTATTTGAAACCGAATGAGACAAGACTCCTGCAGATTTGAAAACCACTCCTTTTTGTGTAGGAACTGTTTGAATCAAACCACTTCCTAATGACTTTACAATTTTAGGTGGATGTGCCTTAGCATGAGCATGAAACTCAAAACCTAAACCAGTTTTATCATTGCAAGACTTGGATGAATTCAGCAGTAAGTTCAGGTTCTTATTCCCATTACAAAACCGATCAAATATCTTATGCATGTTATCAAGTTTATTGGACAGATCAAGGCAATTTTCACATGAAGTTTTTCCTTTTAATTTGCAATTGGAACAATATTTAACTTCATGACAACGTAAATCATTGTTCAATATAGAAATTTCATTCATAGCATCTTGCAGTTTCTTATCAAGACCATCACAACTAGAACAATGCAAATCAATTGTAGAACAGCTAGCATCTTTCAAGTTTTTATCATTAAGTGCAGCAAGCTCTTTGTTCTTTTCAATTTCTAACTCAATTTTATCAAGTGTGGAGGTGTGCGCACTTCTTAATGAGGACAATTGTTAATATATTAAGTCACATGAGGAACAAGAATCATCACTAGGAATCAAGGATTTCAAATGATTAATTTCAGATTATAGTGACTCAATTTTAACAGCATTGTTCCAATGCTTTTTGTCTTTTTTCTTAACAATAACAGTGGCACGAGAAATAGCATCACACATTTATTCGCAAGTAGGACATACCTCTTCATTGTCGCTGTTGTGTTCTGCCTCCTCCATACTTGATCTTGACTTGCCCGCCATGAAGCACAAGTTTGCCAAATCATCTTCATCTTCATCACTTCCAATGTCCACATCGCTTGAGCCAAGTTCCTGGAGTGCTGAGATAAAACTGATCACCAATTGACGTCCTGTAAAACCCTTCTTTTTCTTCGTATCTTTTGCAGAGGAGTGCTTCATTCTTGTTTTCTTTTCATCCCGGGAAGTAGGACCTGAAAGGTTAAGGCAATCTGAATGAAAATGTCCTGTCTTACCACATTCAAAGCATCGTTGAGGTCCGAGCTTCCTATCCTTCTAGTTCTCACATTTTGCAATGCTTTTGAGAACCGGGTAGAGATGAGCGCTAGCTCCTCCCTGGAAACTCCTCAATTTGTTCAAGAGTTAGAGAGGACAGCAAGAAGTGTACCACAAGATGATGTTTGACCGGAACTAGGCATGTCACGTTGAGAAACAAAAGCAATAGACTTGTTGGGGTTCTTATGTGAGATTATGTCAATTTCATGAGTTTTTAACTTAAATATAGCACATCTAAAGTAAGTGAACTCATGACAGTAGATTCACGAATAGATGTAACTTTCATCTCCCAAATTGACATATCTAATGCACTTAGCAATTGCCTAGCATTTTCAACATCTGAAAAATTAACATTGATACTACGCAAGTTGCTGAGAATCTTATTAAAGCGAGCAAAAAGGTCATCAATAGACTCACCGGGTTGCATCTTGAAGCGTATGTATTCTTTCTTGAACATGTCTTGCCTTACCTCTTTGATCGTGTTGGATCCCTCGTGGTAGTCACAAAGTGCTTTCCACACATCGTATGCAGATCGGAGGTGTGCAACACGGTCGAAGTCGCTTTGTTTTAATCCTTGTATGATCAAGTTCCGAGCCTTGTTGTTGTTGTCGACATCTCTCAGATTCGTAGCTGTAACTTGATCGTTTGATGGCACTTCATAAGGCTTGTATACCTTCTCCCATATTACAAAGCCTTGTGCCTGGATGAAAGCCTCCATGCATGACTTCCAAACCTGAAAATCAATACCAGTGAACACACAAGGTTTGGCAGAGTACTTCTCCATGATGATTAGTCAAAAACACGCACAAATCACAAAGATTAGAGCACCGTGGCTCCGATAACAATTGTAGGATCGAAGAACACATGAAAAGCTACCAGAGGTGGGGTGAATGGTAGATTTAAAAATCTTACGCAGCGGAAACAATTAAACCCCAACCCCTTCGGCAGAAAAACGATCTGTTAAAGAAATCGTGTGTGAGACTAATCTAAACGTGTTTCACCGTGACAAAAGTTATAGATATCAGAGAGAATCAAGTCACGAAGACAACACAACAAGAATCACTCAAATTCGTTGAGAAAAACTCAAGATATGATCAAAAGATCAAACAAAGGTCAATCTGCCCTACTCGAGAAAAAACAGTTCTGGAACGCTGCAAAAAAACTCATGTAGATCATAGACCACAAATCCAATGACCGTGAAATTTTGACAGCTGATACATAATCAAGTTTTGAGGATAACCCAACAAGAATCACATCAATTGGATCTGTAAAACTCGAGTTATGATAAAACCACCAACGAAAGGTAGTGCTGTCCAGAAACTCAACGAGTAAAACTTGTCTGGAACAAGTCTGACGATCAAGGCACCAAAATTCCTTAAAACTACGAATTTTATTCAATAGAACATTAGAGGAACAGCCCCCAAAGTCGTGCACCACGAGCTTTGGGCTCCCTTGCTTATATAATCAGCTCGAAAGCCAACTCAACTCAGATCAGGAACCTAATCCTACTCTGTTCACGAATCGTAACTTTCCATAACTGCTTAGGATTCTTCTATAAGCAGATAGAAGCAATCTTAAGACTTCCAAACACCTTAGGAAAGTATTCCACATTATTAAACAACTCAAATTTGTGACCCACACGAAATCCTATCATAACCAACTCAAATCTTTCCATATTTGAGTCAAACCCGACTCAGCCGCAGCCTGAGTCCATAACCTAGTCGGTTGGACCTTTTCGACCAACTCTTTACGTCCACATCTCTTCATCACGTCTTGGAACCATGTATCCACGTCCATTCACTCCTTGCACACGTGCAAACATCTTCCAATGACGTCCACGATACCTTCACATGCATTGTTCTTGATTCAATCATGCTGCGCAACCTCCTGATCAGCTCAACCACAATTCCTCCTGAATTTGGTTGTTGGAACCTCATCTCCTCCCTGAGACTAGTCCAATGGATCCCATCACCAGCCATGTCTTGAACTCAAGCAACACCTACACATGAATAAACAACCAATCCATATGAGCCCAAGTCCTCGACTTGACTCAAGTTAGTTCCGAACACAACACCTTACGTGAGAACCTCACATATGCATGTTGCAAAACCACAGTAACACGGTATCATCCATATCAACCAAAATGCACCAAAGACTTAGCAAAAAACACGCCGGAGCTATCAAAGACATGTCGGAGCTAAAGAAAAAACTCACCGTATCTAACCAAAACTAGTCGGACCGTAATAAAAAGGTGTTTTGGTGATATTCAAAACTTTTGTCGTCAAAGCAACTGTATTCACTACAAGCCAATGTATTCAGCACACATAGGTCTTACAACATTGAACCATATGTATTGACTTCTATGGGACAAAGTAAAGGTTTAAGTAAAATGGAGACATTGAAGAATGCAGCAGCAAAACTTTTATATGATGACTCAAATGGTTGTGATAAAGAGTTTACTATATTGCTAGAACTACTAAAGTTGAATGCCACACATAGATGGTCTGATTGTAGTTTCTCTGATCTTTTGAATCTTTTGGTAGAAATTCTTCCAAATCCAAATAAACTGCTCGGAAGCACTTATAAAGCGAAGAAACTTCTTTGCCCGATGGCACTAGGTGTGACAAAAAGATACGCTTGTGTGAACAATTGTATTATGTATCGCAAAGAGCATGGGCTCGCAACTAGATGCCCCATCTGTGGTGTCAGTAGATATAAGAAGGACTACAATCACCAATATGTTACATACATGAAAAAGTCTCAGAAGAATAAGAAGTTTATTATTGGTCCTAAAGGTGATGATGACGATACTTATGCATGGCGATGCAGATAGGAATAATAAGAGAAAAATTCCTACCTTTGTGATGTGGTACCTTCCGGTAATTTATCGCTTGAAGCATTTGTTCTCAAACCCTAGGAAGGCGGAACTTATTCGTTGGCATTCCGAGCAATGCAAGAAGAATGAAAAACATATTCTACACCCTGGTGATGCAACGCAGTGGAAAAATTTTGATATTCAGTATCAAAAATTTGCAAAGGAAATAAAAAATGTAAGGTTTGACTTGGGTACAGACGGAATGAATTTGTTTGGTGAAAAAAGGAGCATACACAGCACATGACCCGTGGTCTTACGATGTACAACCTACCGCCGTGGTTGTGTCATAAAAGGAAATATATTTTGTTATCTATTCTTATCCAAGGTCCGAAACAACCTGACATCAAAATTGATGTGTTCTTGGAACCTTTAATGGGAGATATGGCAAAATTGTGGAATGAAGGGGTACGTACATGGGATGAGTACAAGCGGGAGTATTTCACTCAAAGAGCAATGATATTCATTACCGTGCATGATTATTTTTGTCTGTTTACATTACAGGGGGAAATGAAAGAGAAGAAAGGTTTTATAAGGTGCGTGGATAGAACTAGATTTATATACCTCACTTCATGCAGAAAGACGGTATACATGAGATACCGGCGGTTCTTGACAGATACACACAAGTATAGGAAGATGAAAAAACAATTTGATAACAAAATCGAAAAAGATACTGCACCAAAACCTTATAGTGGAAAACTCGTGTTCGAAATGGTCAAGAACATTC
Organism: Tuctoria greenei; assembly: GCA_036927565.1. Taxonomy (NCBI): domain Eukaryota; kingdom Viridiplantae; phylum Streptophyta; class Magnoliopsida; order Poales; family Poaceae; genus Tuctoria; species Tuctoria greenei. Next base: position 75,501,201 of record JAYESD010000004.1, read on the forward strand.
ATATTGCTTTCGGTAAGGGCAAAAACTGTAAAGGAACAAAGAGAAAGAAAAGTACATCTTTGGCTGATACAGCTGACATGGCTTTCAAGAAACAATCAATTTTTTTCAAGTATCTTCTGTATTGGAAGAATCTGGAATTTTGCCATAGTATTGATTTGATGCACGTTACAAAGAATGTATTTGACAGCATCATTGGGACCTTGCTGGACATGCCGAGGAAAATAAAGGACGGACTAAATTCACGTATGGACCTAGTAAATCTGGATATGAGACCAGAGCTTCATCCAGTAGAAAAAAGGAGAACTGGAAGCATTACTTTCCCTCAGCCAGCTACAACTTGACACTAGAAGAGAAAAAAGCAATTAGCGAATGCTTGCGTGGGATCAAAGTGCCCACGAGTTTCTCATCCAGTATCTGCAAACTAATCTCGATAAAAGACTTGTCTTCATTCGGATATAATTCTCACGACTGTCACATGATGATGACAATGTTCCTTGCCATTGCAATAAGAGTCTTCTCCTGAGCATATAAAAGTTGTCAGCACACTTTTGCGTTACTTCTTCAATGCAATATTGCAAAAGGTGATAGCACGTGAATATTTAGACTATCTGAAATCATACATCGTCGAGATTATGTGCAAGCTTGAGATGTGTTTCCCAACATCCTTTTTTGATATGCATGTACACTTAATCATACATCTTGTTGATCAGATGAAAGTGTTAGGGACACTATATTTACATCATATGTTTTCGTTGGGGAATATTTAGGAGTATTAAAAGGTTATGTGCGGAACCGTGCTCACCCAGAGGGTTCAATTAAGGAAGGATACACCACTGAAGAAGTGATTGGGGGTTGTGCTGATTATATCAAAGATGGAAAACTGATAGGTGTGCCTATGCCAGTACATGAGGGTAGACTACGTGGGAGAGGCAAAGTGGGTAAGTGAACTTTTATCGTTGAAGATTACAAGAATGTACACCATGCACATTTTGGTATTTTAAAAAGCCTCGCGATAGTTGTGTCGTACATTGAGAAACACCAAATTGAGCTTTGCGAAAAAAACCAAGACCGCACAGAAGATGTTTTACTGAATGGTTAATGAACAAAAATATACCATACGGAAACTCAATAGAAGAGACAACAATGAAGAAGTTAGCTTCTGGCCCATCTGCTTTGGTGACATCATGGCAAGCATATGGTGTCAATGGTTACACATTTTACACTAAAGAAAAAGACGGTAAGAGTCTTGCACAAAATAGTGATGTTCGTATTGAGGCTTATGATTCATAAGGACAGAAGACCACATACTTCGGGTTCATAGAGGAAATATGGGAACTCAATTATGGAAAAAGAATGGTAATGCCCATATTTAAGTGCCAATGGGTCAAACATCCTGATGGTGTGAAAGTGGACAATTATGAGTTGACACTGGTAGACTTGAACAAAGTGGGTTATAAAGATGACCTGTGGGTTCTCGCCGATCGTGTTGCAAAAGTTTTTTATGTACAAGATCCAGAAACTGAGAAGATGCACATAGTTATTTTTGGAAAGCAAAATATCGTTTGGGTTGAGAATGTGGTAGATAATGAAGAGGAATATAATCAGTATATAGAGATGTACCTTTTCACCGAACCATAAAACATCAAGCGCATAGAGAGAAGCATTAAAAAGGATTTGAAACCCTATATGCGAGAAGATGTCAATGCTGGAAAAAAATGTATGATATATATTGTATATATTTGTATCTTCTGAAATCAACTTAGAACAATGCTCCATTTCAGCTTTAGATAGCATGTTTCCAACATTATTAAATTCAGCTTCTGTAGAGAAGACTAATTTGGACAAGTTATCCTTTTTGGCTTGTTGACTATCATATTTATCCACCTTCACCTGTTCCATAAGTTATCAAATTGTAGGTGTGTAAAAAATTCCTCTGACCTATGATGATCAGGGTTGCCTTCCAACAGCTTGGTTCCAAACAACATCTAGAAGCACAACTCTTGAAGCTTCTGTGAAGCTAATTACTTCACAACAAGCTCTTGTAGATGCATTTGGATTGTTAAAAGCTTCAATTAAAGTATGACGATACTTCCCTTCCATCTGAGGGCTTGTTTGGATAGGAGTGGATCCACTTCAATCCAATTAGATTGAGTACACCTAAACAACCCTAAAAGATTTTTTTCTCTTCTCTCCATTTTAAAAACTTACGAAGATGCTACTTTATCAGTTCTAATGGTTGAATATATTGACTACAAATCAGTACTATCTCTCTTAGTGCTTCACACAAGCGATGAAGCGAACAACTTCAATCACAAATCTTGTTTTTACCCTTTTCATAGGAATTTGACCTTAATCTTTCAAGCATAGATTTATCAATAAGTGAAGCTTAATCATTAGATATGTTAATGAAAGTTACATGTGAATGGTGTTTCGAAGCTAACGAAATCTCAATGGGACTGAAGATAAAGAGATCCTGCATATGAGTGGCAATGTCCAGGTTAGACAGCATGAATCTATGATGTTGAAGGTTGCCATCATAGCTTCACGTTGTCTAACCTGGACATTGCCACTCATATGCAGGATCTCTTTATCTTCAGTCTAATTCAGATTTTGTTAGCTTCAGCACATCCTTCGCTTATAATTGCCATTAACATGTGTGATAAGGAAGCTTCACTTATCGATAAATCTATTCTTTAAAGATTAAGGTCAAATCCCTATGAAAGGGTAAAATCAAGATTTGTGATTGAAGTTGTTCGCTTCCTCGCTTGTGTGAAGCACTAAGAGAGTAGGTACTGATTTTTAGTCAATATATTTAGGCATTAAAATTGAGAAAGGAGCATCTTCCTAGGTTTCAAATGGACAGGAGGGAAAGAAATCATTCAAATAGATGGGAAAATCCTTCCAAGGCATCATCAGGCTTCAATTGAGGCTTTCAACAATTCAAATGATGAGCCAAGGGTGTTACTTGCATCTACAAGAGCTTGTTGTGCAGGGATTAGCTTGACAGGAGCTTATCAGCATCACAGGCGGTTCTTAATTTACAAGCAGCCTATGAAAACAATAACTTTTCCCAGGCAGTTCTTCAATAAAAACCGCTCGTGATATTTTAACCAGTACATATGGTTCTTAAACAATGACCGCCTGTGAAAATCATGTATTTACCCATTCGGTGGTTAATTAAGTGCTGCCTGTGAAGTTTGTTAGACTACAGGCGGTTCTTAATTAATAGCCGCCTGAGAAAATCATGTATTTACCCAGACGGTTGTTTTTTTAAATCCGCCTGTTATGTTCTGTCATCACAGGTGGTTATTGTATCATTCGTCGTCACAGTCACATTTTTTTACGAATCGCCCGTGTTTGAAAAATTGAGACACCTGTGAAAATACTTTTTGTAGTAGTGATCTTTAAGCTTCAAAAAGAAGATATAATCAGATTTGTAGCATCAATGTTTTGTCACCACACTTTATAACTGGAAAAAATATGTAAAAATAAGAAATTGTAACCAACCTTAGAGATCTGCATTACTGTACCATGAAACTTTAATCTAAATTGAGTTGTTAGGTTTTTGCAGGGCCGAGAGCAAAAATTGCCAATAAAGACAAAGAGGGAAGGCACTAGTTACACACTATCATAACCATTAAGGACGAGACATAAATTCTCCATATATAGTCTTCTATACGAGATATCAGATGTGAACGTTCTGAGAGATATAAAAAATATCAGTTACACAAAATCAAAAAGATGATGGAACTCACATGGATATATGGAAATATGACCGTAACTTTGATTCGTATATAGAAAATCTACACAAAGTAACAGTACAAAGAGTACACAATCTATAATTTAAGGGCGGCGCTCGACGGCGACATCGAAGACAGCGCTTGGCGGCGACAGTGACTGCGATGAAATGGATGATGATGGCGAGGATGGCAATGATGAGGACAGTGACGGCGAGGGTGAGGACAGTGAGGACAATAACAGCGAGGATGGCGCTCGGCGGCGACGGTGATGAGAGCGACCAAGATGAGGGTGACGACGATGAGGGTGAGGACGGCAAGGATGAGGACGTCGACGGCAAGGGTAAAGACAATGAGGATGACAAGGGCGAAGACGACGAGGGTGAGGACAGCGATGGCGAGGGTTAGGACGGCGTGGACGGCGAGGACGACGAGGGGGAGGACGGCGAGGGTGCAGACGACGACGGCGAGGATGGCGAGGGTGAGAGCTTGGCGGCGGCGGGGAAGGGCTTGGTGGAAAAATGGAAATGTTAGCAGATTTAGAGTTGCAGGGCGCAACCGACACTTCATTAGAGAACTCATATCATAGGAAGCGGCCTCTTAATCACCATCTCAAAAAACATTTTAAATAATTTATAAAAATAATTTCTCAGTGATGGCTTTTTAATCACCACCTGAGAAGCTGAAGAGTCGCTCTTGAAGATATTTAGGAATACTATTATTACGGCGTCTTTTGGTTAAGGATCGTCTATGAAAACTTATGACACTTTTTGATCAAATTATACGATACATATCTATAAACATTTTCTACATCAATAATGTATAACACATCTATTAATGCGATATAAAGTCCATTAGTTTATGTTTTTATAACACATAAATTTGATGACCTTCTATTAGAAACAAATCCTTTTGATGATCGATCGGCGATGAACAAATAGCACACCGATGAACTAAGTTTGCAAACCGATTAACAGATACCACACAGATGAACAACAACATTAAGTTGATTAACTTAAAACATTATATTAAAAAACAAGCAACAAAAGAAAACAACATCAATAAAAGCAAGAAAAGAAAAACAACTAATTTCTACGCCTCCCCCTCCTCCGCAGGCTCCTCTGGCCCGCTTGGGGAGCCTCCAACGGCGGAACCAGGAAACTCAGTCTTCTGGCCGTCGCCGCTACCAAGTTTCTGCGGTCCTCAATGCCGAGCTTGGCAGCCATCCACATGCATGAGGCCGAACACATAGTGGCCCATGGTGCTCATTCCAGTATGTTCTGGAAGGGTACAAGCCCAAGGCGCTGCATGGAGCAAGATGTAATTTTAAATACATCTCGTGCCATGTTGCGGAGGACGAACTCTATTTGCATAGAGCTTGAGTGGGAGTCCGATTGCGGCCCCTTAGTCGCTGGGTCCCTCGGTGGGCTTGGCGACGGCGTGTTCTTGTCAGCCATTTGGTGTTCTCGTCGATGGGGCATGGCGGTTGTGCTGAGAAGAGAAAGAGTGGTTGTGCGGAAAAAACAGTGGTGTGGGTGTGTCCTTAAAGCATCGCGCGTGGTAGAGACGATTCTTCTCTCGGTGCACAATGGTGATGGAATGCTTCGAGTTGAATTCAAAGGACGTGCATGCGTTGTGCGCATTTAAGTCACCTCGGTAACCGGCACACACGCCCGATTGCATTAGCCGTCTGTATTAATGGCTACTATCGCAGACGGCTAGTTCTTTAAAGTCCGCCTGTAAAAATAGATATGGTTACACCGGTGGTTCAATTTTATGAGCCGCCTGTGATGTTCTGTCATCACAGATGGCAATTAAATCATTTGACATTACAGGCGTATTTTTTAACGAACAGCCTGTGTAAAAAAATTAAGGCACCTCTGAAAATGCTATTTGTAGTGACAGTTCTCCTACTATATCCATTATGGAACTTAATATCCCATATTTGAAATTTACAAAATCATTTTAAGATGTGTGTTATTGAGCTGTGAATTTTCTTGGAAATATGATTTTAGTCGAGAGTCGTGAAAAGCTAGCTCTGACCATTCCCACAAAGCACATACTTCTGACTTGCGTTGCAGAGGAGGCGATAAGTAAATAAATAAATAATAGAATCTAAAGTCTGATAATGTGCGAGGAAAAGGGAACACACACTTGTGACTTGCGTTGGCAGGTTGCCTATCGATCAACCAAGCTCTTCTATAAATACTTCACAACATCAATGTGGTAGGGCAACATGTTGAGGTACAAGTGCATAAATTGCTTTGTATATTATTAATGCAATTGTTTATCAAGGTCGCCTCTCAGATGCGTCACATGTGCATTTGTCAATTATATACCCTGCAAAAATGTCTAGACTACAGTGACAAGATAAGCGCCTACTTGTTCGAGACTGATTCAACGATTGGTAGACTGGTAATTAATTATGTGTGTACACACAGTTTTATGTATGTATATATATATATATGCTCATTGCGATGTACGAACGGTTCTGCAAGTTCTTCTTTCAAGACTAGATCGAATCAAACAACAGCTGATCAGCAATGGTAAGTCTCCATGTGGAACTTGCTGTAAAGGATTGCCTGGCCTGGAGCATGATTTCAAAGAAGTTGATTGCGCAGTTCCAGCTCATGACAACGTTGCCGACTAATGGTGCAGCTATAGAATAGATTCATACTCCCTCTGTCCCAGAGTGATTATCTTTCTAAGCTTTTGCACGTGTCTCACAAAGATTGTCGTGTTGGACTCATCAAACTTGCTAGCTTTATGAGAGCACATGCGTCATTTACCATCTCATGTCTAAAAAATGCTAAAATGTTGATCTCTTTGGGATGGTGGGAGTATGTTTCTTCGTGGTTACCTTCACACGATACACAATTGCAATTGTTCCCCTCGAGCTTATGCTTCTCATAATTTCATTTGTGGAATTGAGTTTTTTCCTAAAACTTATTAGGTAAAAATTAAATATGACAATACATATTCTCCTTTACCCATGTGAGAGATTCTCTTGTATTAATATGTAATACAAGTGATCTCATTATTGTTATCAGAATTATAATGGCCTTCATTTCCTTTCTAGTGAAAAATTTATGTGTGTTCTTACTATATATGCATGCATGTTGAGAAAATTTTACGACATACTATAGAGATATCAACCAAGCTGAACAATATACATATCCTTAATGAGTTAATCATGTATTCTAGAATAGAATAAAAATTAGGAGGTATCCAAATCAAGAGTATTAGAGATAGAGTCTAAGTCAAGTTAGAGTAGGATTTCAGATTGTAAGGGGGCTCTTATATATAGCCGCTGTTCACATCAAGTCAAAAAAATAGTGCGGATTTCCAACAATTGGTGTTAGAGCGGTCAAGATTTGAGGGCCAAGGAGAATAGATCATACCAGGCCAACAGGATTGAGGTCGTAGGTGCCTTGACTCGACCCAGATCTGTCGAGCCCGGCACGGATCCAGCAGGGTAGTGCGCAGATCAGGCTCGATGCAGCACGGAACCGACTGGGGGGCTCAGCGCCCTGGAACGGAGATCCGACGACAGTATTAGTGTTCTTGTGCTATTTGAGATATAGCACTTTGTGTTCATTTTGTAATCAGATTTCTCTATGTAATTCGAGATGATTTAGTGGCTATTTGATCTTTGGGTCTTGTTTTCTAACAATGGTATCAGAGCAGTTTAGACCACTAATCATTTCGAATTGAGTTTTGATCGAAGTTTTTCGGTGAAAGTTTTGAAGGTCCGGACTTGTCCAGTCTAAGGGTCGGACTAGTCCGGTGTGCCACAGTAAAGTGGTTAGGTTTTCGGATCAGGGCGTTCTGACGCGTTCATCTGATTGAAAACTAATTAAGCACTTTGGATTGAAATCCATTGTTAAAATTAAGTTGATTTGGTAAGATGGTAAGATTAAGATTCCCTTTTGGGTATTTCGACATTTCCTAGTTTTTTGTATGAAACTTTTCCGGGGTTGGTCGTACTAGTCCAGAATAGTACGGACCAAACTCAAAAAGTTCAATAAAGAATGGATCAAATGTTTTTGATGGGACCGGACTTGTCCGGCGTATGGACCGGACTAGTCCGAAAACCATACTGTAAGAGTTCGGACTAGTCCGGCTATATGCGGACTAGTCCGTGCTATACAATTAAGTTTGCTTATTTAATAAGCTTCCGCTGTGAATTAAAATTATTGTCATAGCAATTTGGTCGAGTAACCAAAGCGAAAAATAAATTGCTATGTCAATTTAAGTTGCATGGAATTCTATTGAGTAACCAAAGTGAAAAATAGAATTTTCATGTTTTTAAGTTATATTAATGTCATTATTGGCTGAGTAACCAAAGCGAAAGGCATTAATGACATTTTTCTTTCTAAGTACATAGTAATTTGATCGAGTAACCAAAGCAAAAGATAAATTACTATGTATTTCAGTTGTTCTTCAATGTTCAGTTTTAATGTCATTATTGGCTGAGTAACCAAAGCGAAAGACATTAATGACATTCTTTTTGTAAGAACATAGTAATTTGGTCAAGTAACCAAAGCGAAAGATAAATTACTATGTCGATTTTCAGTTATTCTCAAATGTTGAGTTTTGGTCGAGTAACCAAAGTGAAAGATAAAACTCATCATTTTCTTGTGGTTAACATCTATGCATTGTTCTTGATTTTGGTTTCTTGATTATGAAGGTTCCTCCAATGCAAATTCAGCACTGAGTTTCATCGCTTCTATTGATCCACCCAATGGAAGCAATTATGAGAGATGGCGAGAGAAGTTGGAGATTGCTTTGGCAGTCTCTGAGATAGACTTAACTCTCACTACTCCATATCCAGTTGCACCTGTTGAACCAGTAAGAAATGATGATGAAACTCAGGAAGCCTTTGCTGTGAGGACAAAGGAATATACTACTGAGTTATTGGCTTATGACATTGATTGTTATAAGTGGAAGAAATCAAATAGGAAATGTTTGATGGTAATTAAGGGCACTATCACTGAGGCCATTCGGGAAGCAATCCCTGAATGTGAAACTGCTGTTGAGTATCTCCAAAGGATAGAGAATCAGTTTACTGGTTGTTCTAAAGCCACTGCAAACACTCTTATCAACAGGCTTGTTACTGAAAAGTATCATGGAGGTGGTGTGCGTGAGCACATCTTAAGGATGACAAATATGGCTGCAAAGCTTAAGCCTATGGATTTGGGGATTAAAGATGAGTTCATTGTGGATCTCATCATTGCCTCACTTCCTAAGGAATTTGAAACTTTTGTCATCAACTACAACTCCCAACCTGAACTATGAAACATAGAAAAACTCATGGCTATGTGTGTTCAGGAGGAAGAGAGGATTAAGTCCCTTCACGGTTATGATGCTATAAATTACGTGAAGGGAAAAGGTAAGGCTAAGAATAATTATTCTTCTAAGCAATCTTTTAAGTATCATGGTTCTTCTCACCATGATAAAGATAAGGGTAAGTTTCCACAAAGCCATCCTTATAATAAGGATGTGAAAGTGGATAAAGATCAGTGCCGCTTTTATTTAGACAAAGGTCACCATCAGAAGGATTGCATTGTCTTCCTTAAATGGAGTTGCAAAAATGGTAATGACTTTGTGACCTTTGTTGATGAATCTCTGCTTTTAGATTATACACCATCTTCTTGGTGGATTGACTCAGGTGTCACTGTGCATGTTTGCAATTCGTTGCAGGGGTTAAATATGAGGAGGACCCTAGAAAGAGGGGAAAGGGTCATTAAAGTTGCTGATGGCCATGAAGCTGAAGTGAAAGCCATTGGAGATTATCCATTAGTATTAAGAAATGGATTTGTACTTACACTTCAGGATGTATTATATGTACCCTCTTTAAGTAGAAATCTCATCTCAGTGTCATGCTTAGATGATGATGGTTATGTTTGCCAGTTTGGCAAAGATAGATGTGTAATTAAGTATGATAATAAGATGGTTGGTGTTGCCATAAGACAAGGCATGCTATACTTATTATCTATGCATGATGATGTTAATGTTGTAAGTGACAATCAGTTTTCCTCACATCAGGGTAAGCATAAGAGAATCGATTCCGAGATGTCTTCAAAATTATGGCATTGTCGCTTAGGCTATATTTCTAGGGGGAGAATTGAACAATTGATTTCACAATCAATTCTTCCCAATTTGGATTTTCCGGATTCAGAAGAATGCATAGACTGCATTAAGGGAAAATTTGTTAAGAAAATTAAGAAAGGTGCCATACGCAGTGCAGAAATTTTGGAATTAATCCATTCGGACATTTGTGGTCCATTTCCCATAGTATATGTTGATAGTTTTGATTCGTTCATAACCTTCATGGATGACTATTCTCGCTATGGCTATATTTATCCAATCAAAGAACGCTCTGAAGTGTTGGATAAATTTAAGATATTTAAGGCTGAAGTTGAAAATCAGCATAACACTAAGATTAAAGTGGTAAGATCTGATCGTGGTGGTGAGTACTACGGTCGTCATACCCCGTATGGCCAAGTTCCTAGACCGTTTGCTTGGTTCCTACAGGAAAATGGCATAGTCGCCCAGTATTCCACACCGGGCGAGCCTCAGCCAAATGGAGTAGCGGAACAGCGCAACCGTACACTAATGGATGTGGTTAGATCCATGTTAAGTCAATCAGATTTGCCAATTAGCTTATGGATGGAGGCATTAAAAACTGCTATTCATGTGCTAAATCGGGTTCCTACTAAGTCGGTGCCCAAAACACCGTATGAGTTGTGGACAGGACGTAAGCCCTCATTAAGTTATATGCATATATGGGGTTGTCCCGCTGAGGCAAAATTGTTTAACCCAAACATTGGTAAGTTGGATTCTAAGACAGTGAGTTGCCATTTTATTGGCTATGCAGAAAAGAGTAAGGGATATCATTTCTATTGTCCAAAACGATATACTAAGTTTGTAGAAACAAGGCATGCCGTCTTTTTAGAGCATGCCATGATCAGAGGGAGTATGGTAAGACGAGAAATTAATCTTGAAGAGAAGCGGGTTTATGTACCCACTCCTATGATTCAGGAACCATATTTCTCATTACCTACTGCTGTTGAATCATCGGTGCCTATTGGTAAAGATTCAACACATGTTGTTAGTTCTCCACTGACAATGGAATTATTAAGAGAGGTTGAGCATTTTCAGCCCGTTGTCACTAATAATGAAGAGCAACAACAGCCTCAAAATGAAGATAATGTGCAATTGAGAAGATCTCAAAGAGAATGAAAATCGGCCATTCCGGACGATTATGAGATCTATTTGAGTGAGGCAATTCAAATGGAGGGTGATCCCACCACATTTGAAGAAGCGATGAGAAGTCCTCAATCATCTGAATGACGTAAAGCCATGGAGGATGAAATGAGGTATATGGAAACAAACAAAGTCTGGGATTTAGTTGAGGTTCCTAATGGAGCCAAAACAGTAGGTTGTAAATGGGTCTACAAAATTAAACGTGACTCCAAAGGGAACATTGATAAGTTTAAAGCCAGACTTGTTGCAAAAGGCTTCACTCAAAGAGAAGGGATTGATTATAATGAGACATTTTCACCTGTCTCAAGTAAGGATTCGTTCAGAATCATTATGTCATTAGTTGCACATTACAATTTAGAATTACATCAGATGGATGTAAAGACGACGTTTCTCAATGGTGATCTATATGAGAACGTCTATATGACTCAACCGAAAGGTTTTGTTGTTAAGGATAAGGAACATATGGGATGCCACTTAAGAAAGTCCATCTATGGACTTAAACAAGCATCATGGCAGTGGTATCTCAAGTTTGATGAGACAATAAGAAAGTTTGGGTTTAAAGAAAATGAGGAGGACAATTGCATTTATGCTAAGTTTAAGAGCGGGAAATTTATTTTCCTCGTGCTTTATGTAGATGATATACTACTTGCAAGTAGTGATGTCAACCTACTATCAAAAACTAAGAAGCTTTTGTCCTCTAATTTTTATATGAAAGATCTTGGTGAAGCATCCTATGTATGGACATAGAAATTTAACGAGATAGAAATAAGGGGGTATTAGGCTTATCACAAAAGGCATACTTAGAGAATGTACTGAGGAAGTACAGTATGCATAAGAGTAAGCCTTCGCCTGCTCCGATTGTCAAGGGCGATAAGATTGGGAACTTTCAGTGTCCCAGGAACCAATATGAGATTGATCAAATGAAGTCGGTTCCATATGCTTTTGCTGTCGGAAGCCTTATGTATGCTCAAGTCTGTACTTGCCCTGACTTAGCTTATGTGACTGGAATGCTTGGCAGATATCAGGCCAATCCAGGGATTGAAAACTGGAAGGAAGTTATGAAAGCATTAAGATATGTGCAAGGCACAAAAGGCCTCATGTTAACCTATAGTAAGTCAGACCCACTTGAAGTAGTGGGATATTCAGATTCAGATTTCGCGGGTTGTGTGGATACTAAGAAATCCACGTCAGGTTATATATTCACCCTCGCGAATGGAGCCATTTCATGGAAAAGCTCCAAACAAACCGTCACTGCATCGTCCATAATGCATGTCTAGTTTGTTGCATGTTATGAGGCCACCGGGCAGGCTGTTTGGCTTAAGAAATTTTTACCCGGTCTTAGAGTGGTCAACAGCATTGAAAAACCACTTAAGTTATACTGCGATAATGAGCCTACGATATTTTACTCTCACAACAATAAGTCGAGTAGTGCTGCCAAACACATCGACATTATGTTTTATGTTGTGAAAGATCGAATCCAGGATCATACCATAAGTCTTGAGCATATAAGTACCAAGCGTATGCTTGCGGATCCGCTAACAAAAGGTCCTCCACCCAGCGTGTTCAGTGAACACGTAGCTGGCATGGGTTTAAGGGAGAGCCTATGATCACTGGATATTTAGGGGCCAAGTAAGAGTAAGGTTCATTTTCAAGTGTGAGATGTATTGTGGTCTTCGAGTCCAACATAACGTAAATGGTTGTTGTGATGCGTCGTGCCCTATATGTCAAGCATGAGAAAATGGACACTAAGTTTAGTATTAAGTAAGTTGGTAAGTTTCAGATTCGAGTTCAAGGGGGATAATGTTGGAAGTAGCGGACTAGTCCGGTTAAGACCGGACTAGTCCGATGTTGTCTAGTAAGGGTAACCGGACTAGTCCGGACCCTTAGAGGACTAGTCCGATATTGTCCAGTAAGGGTAACTAGACTAGTCCGAACCCTATACGGACTAGTCCGATTTTTCACTAACTGTCAGTTTGAACTCGAAATTGACATGTGTTCTAATTGAAAGGACACAACCCACCGAATTTTGAGTCTCTGATCGGGAGACTCAATAATTCCTAAGGGTGGGAGGCCCCCTCTTGTGTCACTTGGTCAACTATAAGAAGAGGGTCATGTGTATGATCAAAGTGGCCAATGCATACACTCATACACACTTGAACACTCTAACCCACTCAGAATCCGATCAACATACCAAGAGGAGAACAAGGGGAAACGCCTCTCATTGTTCTTCTTGTGGCCTCGCCTTGTTGGCTAGATGGTTGTATCGTCAAGCAACAACAAAGATGGAGGAAAAGGTATTATTAGTGTTCTTGTGCTATTTGAGATATAGCACTTGGTGTTCATCTTGTAATCATATTTCTCTATGTAATTCGAGATGATTTAGTGGCTATTTGATCTTTGGGCTCTCTCTTGTTTTCTAACAGATAGGAGCGACAAAGGACCTAGTCAACGCATGCTCGAGAGCGGGTAGTGGGCGCGGAGCTCGACGGCTCCGAGGCTCAATGATCCGGACGATTCCCGTCAAATCCGACATGAATCTCGTGGAACTCGCAAGAATCCGGCACCAGTTTTGAGTGGCGCGACTTCCAGACCGGAGGAATCATCGATTTCGATTGAAGAAGGGGAGGCACTTGGGCTGTTCAATAACAGAGGAAGGGGTGCCTAGGGTTTTGTTTCTCTTACTTGGAGAAGCTCGGTTCGAGTGGGAGGAGCCAAATGGGCTGACTAGGCCAAAACTGATGCGCCGTGAGCGGGGAAGCCAGTTGAGCTTGTCTCTGGGATGTATCTGTGAACAGCAGAAAATGAACAAAGGAGCATATTGTGGGCTGAATTTGATTCGTAGGCCGATAGTGTGATTCATTATTGTTATCAGAATTATAATGGACTTCATTTCCTTTCTTGTGAAAAATTTATGTGTGTTCTTACTATATTTGCATGCATGTTGAGAAAAATTTATGACATACTATAGAGATATCAACCAAGCTGAACAATATACATATCCTTAATGAGTTAATCATGTATTCTAGAATAGAATAAAAATTAGGAGGTGCCAAATCAAGAGTATTAGATATAGAGTCTAAGTCAAGTTAGAGTAGGATTTCAAGTTGTAAGGGGGCTCTTATATATAGCCGTCGTTCAGATCAAGTCAAAAAAATAGTGCGGATTTCCAACAATTGGTGTCAGAGCGGTCAAGATTTGAGGGCCAAGGAGAATAGATCATACCAGGCCAACAGGATTGAGGTCGGAGGTCCCCTGACTCGACCCAGATCTGTTGAGCCCGGCGCGGATCCAGCAGGGTAGTGTGCAGATCAGGCTCGATGCAGCACAAAATCGACCGGGGGGCTCAGCGACCTGGAATGGAGATCCGACGACAGGAGCGACAAAGAACCTGGTCAACGCACGCTCGAGAGCGGGTAGTGGGCGCGGAGCTCGACGGCTCCGAGGCTCAATGATCCGGACGATTCCCGTCAAATCCGACATGAATATCGTGGAACTTGCAAGAATCCAGCACCGGTTTTGAGTGGCACGACTTCCAGACCGGAGGAATCCTCGATTTCGATCGAAGAAGGGGAGGCACTTGGGCAGTTCGAGAACAGAGGAACGGGTGCCTAGGGTTTTGTTTCTCGTACTCGGAGAAGCTCGATTCGAGTGGGAGGAGCCAGATGGGCTGACTAGGCCAAAACTGATGCGCCGTGAGCAGGGAAGCCAGTTGAGCTTGTCTCTGGGATGTATCTGTGAACAGCAGAAAAACGAAAAGGAGCATATTGTGGGCTGATCTGATTCGTAGGTCGATAGTGTGACATGGATAGTAAAATGGCTTTGCAATATTCTCTGCTAACGAAGACCAATTATACAACATGGCAATCAAGATGAAAGTGTTTTTGAAGGTGCAGGGAGTATGGGAAGCCGTGGGTTGTTGATCCAAAGCAAGATCTGTTGGCTCTTGTGGCTATCTACTATGCCATTGATGAAGACACTCTCATGCGAATTTCTAAGCAAGAGACGGCGGAAGACGCTTGGGAGATGATCAAGACCAAGTTCTTGGGAGAAGAACATGTGATGGAAGCAAGAATTAAAACTTTTAAGAACGAGCTTGATATGTTGTGAATAAACGAAGGAGACTCCATTCAAGACATTGCCACAAGGGTGATGACCATGGTCACAAAGATCTGCAGACTTGAAGGTGAAGTTACAGAAAATTATATCGTGAAGAAATTTCTACGGGCTCTGCCTTCAAAATTCCTCCAAATTGCATCTACCATTGAGCAATTTGTTGATTTAAAGACGATGACGATGGGGGACCACGTTGATAGACTCAAGGCACATGACTAATGAGTGCATGGCTTCAAAAGCCAAGAACATGAAGAGACTCTACTTAACAAGGAAGGACTAGAGAGCAAGTGAGACAAAGATTCGTGAGAATTTTTTGACAAGAGAAGAGTGGAAAACTGAAGAGGTAAAAGATGATGGTCAGAAGAAGAAGAAAGCTGACAAGACAATGATTCGGTGCTACATTTGTCAGAAGTGTGGATACTTTGCCAGTGAGTATCCCAAGAGCAAGGAAGGTAAGAAGGCGCTTTACGTGTTGGAAGAAGATTTGTTTTGATCGCACGTGGAAGAGTGCTCGGGATGATGTGTTCATTCTGGAAGGTAATGTTGTTTGCCCTAAATTTGTACCGGAATGATGTGTTTGTCCCAATAGATGATGTGTTCATCCACAAATGATGTGTTCGTCTCATAGATGTCAGTGTATGGGATGATGTATTCATTGCAGGGATGATGTGTTCGTCCCATGGTCGTCCAGGGTGATGTGTTCTTCCTGGGAGTGTAGTGTGTCTACATCCTAAATTAGTGTGTCTTAGAGAACGTGATTAAGGGATTGATTATTGAGTTAATCATGTATTCTAAAATAGAATAAAGATTAGAAGGTGTCCAAATCCGAACACAAGAGTATTAGAGATGTAAAAGCTCCAAAGTTCATAGTATAAAAGTATGTTAGGAGAAATAACATCAAGCATGAATAGAGAAATCAAAATGGCAATTGAGAAACCAAATCATTTAAAACCCGTTGGAGGGAATTCAAAAATTTAACCTTAGCTAGTGTTCAAACTTGAACCAAATACAAATCTGAGTTGGCCATTGGATTCCTAATATTTAAAATAGTCTCCCTGCAAACTTTCATAATTTTTGAAGCAAGTTTGCTATTTAATTCCATGGCTACATTGAATTCCATCCATATTCAAATTCAATTTTGAATTCGAATGAAATTTAGTCAAACCAGTGATTCGAGTTCAAAATCAAATTCTATACCTTTGAATTGGTCAGTCTGCAAAGATCTAGATTTTTGGAACAAATTAGGTGCCAGAATTGAATGGAGAGAGAAGTGGATGAGGGAGAGGAAGTGGGGACCACTGGCCAGTGAAACACAAACCCAGAAACCTCCTCTGTTCCCAGCTCGACAACTCACGACATACAAAATCCACCCAGCAGGCTGTGTGCTTGCTTCATGCCTTGCTTGTGAAGCCAGCTGAGCTGCAGCTAGGGACGAACTGATCCTTTCAGTTGCTTCACAGTGCAACACAGCAAAAAGTTCTCCCTCTCCTCTGTTTTACATTTTCCGGCGAGCACCTCACTTGCAACCCTTGCAGCCACCAGCACAGTCCGAGTTTCACATCCAGGTGAACAGCAAAAAGTGGCGAAACATCCATATCCATCTTCTCCTCCAATCATTTTCCTATTTCCTCACCTGTGTACTCCGTATTTTGAAGTTTTGCGGCGACGAATTCCGGCCGCTGTGGAGGTCTCCCTCTGCTCCACCGTCGACCAAGCGTTGCAAGTGTTTTATCGATCACTTCCTTGAAGCAAAAAGGTTCGCCCTACCGTGTAGTATGTGCCCATAAAGTTTCAGCCCATGCGGTCTCTCCTAGCTCGAGTATTAGCATTTTTCCCGATGAGTTCGTGTTATGAACATTGCTAGGTCTTCGGTTAAATTCTGTTTCTACGTGTAACAATTCTTCGTAATTGTGATAATTTATTAACTAGACGTCCAGGCACACACCCTCAACAAGGAAGCATCGATTTTCACCGAGTAACCAAGCCGGAATAGCTGTTTTCTAAACCGCCATATTTCACCTTGTCGGCTCACCACCGTTTTCTATTTTCAAGGAAATTTTAACCACTTTGCCCCGCTCTACCACGTTCCATAAGTCCCCAGGATCATTTTGGAAGAATTTCCTTCAAAAATAATGCACCGTAGGGCCTGTCATACATGGTCAGAACCCTAGCCGGCGCCACCGCCGTCGGGTGCCCCTCTCTGGCCATCTATCGCCGTCGGGAGCTGCACCACCAAGTTCCCTGTGTGGCAATAGGTGGGGGCGGTGAGTTTCAAGGGCCACCGTGCCCGGTGTTTGGTGCCGGCGAGCGGTAACCGCCAGGCGCCGCCGAGCGCCGCGCTCCTGCGCCATCAGGCGGGAGCAAGGTAGACGAATTGAAGGCCCAGGTGGGCCGGGCTGTAGGCCTCTGAGCGCGCGCCCCGGATCTGCTGCGGCTAGGAAATCGGGTGTGGCCACGCCCATTATGTATGTGGCCCTGTGTGGCTTAATTCCTATTGAAGGATTTAATCCCGTGGGCCCACTGTTTTTATTCAAACTTTTCCAATTCAGTTTTATTTCCAGATTTGGTGCAAAGTTGGAAATTTAATATCTCCTAGGAATATTGTCCAAAAATTCTCAAAAAAATTTTGTTAGACTACTTAAGTTCTGTAATTTCATGTGATGCACTTGGATCAGTATGCAAATCCATAAGTTGTCCTCAATAATTCCATGAAGCAAAATTATATTGGAATTAATTCCTGATGTTCCATTCACTCAAAAATTTCGAACTTGGCCAGGTCATTCCACATAATTCCCTTGAGTTCCAGTAAAAGTTTCAGGTCAATTTGAGTTGATTTGCTTAGCCAAATGGTGTTTCCAATCTGTATGTACCTGAAAATTCTAAAATGTCCAGAAACTTTTTCAGCAAATTGTCCAAACTTGTAAATTCAATATCTCACAATATACTGCTTAGAACATTATGAAACCAATTTTGTTGTGTCACCCTTGACCTCCTCTAAACAGAACACCAACTCTTGGCATGTTAAAATCCCATATTTCTCATGAAAATTCTCGGAATTATTTAGCTACATTAAATTTTAGACAACAGAGACTTCCATGAACTTAGCCCAATTTTGGCCAGAACCTCACTCATAGTACCTAGTGTCCTTTGTAAAATTTTCAGAACCAGTGGACTTAATTTCATATACTTAATTGTCTCTCCATTGAGCTATATCATAATATCGGTATTGATTCACTTGCATTATTCTTTGCATATCAAATAGTTTACAATCCCGAGAGGACCCCAGAGCCACTTGAAGTCATCCCTCTGGAGATCAACATTGAAATCTTGCTTTATGAATTAATCTTGTATTGATACTTGCAATGCTATAGACTGTTTGCTCACTAAGTTTGAGATTCATGAAGCCTTAATTTGCTGCTAAAATTTGAAAGTAAGGACTAACATATAGGCGAGTCTTTTATTGCAAATTGTTGTCCTATATTACGTATATCCTTCATATTGAGTTCCATGCTTAGTGGAGACTGTTAAGTATTGTTGAGCCTTCGTGCTTACGGTTGCTATTTAAAGTTTTTGCTGCAAATGATGACGTCTATGTTGAAGGGTTCACAGGTGAGGCGTTGCCCCCGTCGGAGTACGCGACCGAGTGGAAACCCTGCACACCGCCGTGATGTGTTCTTGTGCTGCTAGTGCAATTCCATTCTAGGTCTGAATGGATCACTTTTGCATAGCTTAGGCTTGAGTGTCGAGAACTATGAACTTATCTTCCGTTGTAGTATATTTTAATGTATATTATTTGTAAAAGATAAAGCTTGTATAACAATATGTTGTTTTATGTAATATGATGTACCTTTTTCTGTGTGTTGTTGGGTGCCGCATCGCACGGCACATCCCAATTGCGATTCCTAGAATGTCGGGACTCCGGTCCTCACAGCTTGGTATCAGAGCTGCACTGGGAATAGCACGCTTAAAAAGGATCATATTACAAGAAAAATAAGGTTTATAGTAAGGAATCGATAGTATCCCACATAAGGACTATTATTAGCATAGTTACTTAAGGTGGCAAAACTAATATATGTGTTATTATATTCTGTAACGATGCTCCAACGTCATGTAAGAGGTAAGGTACACCACCGCAAGCGGGTCAATTGTTGTAAGCTCTCCTTACAAGAGGTAGTCAAATGATTGTCCCCCGTGGCTTGGCACGGGAGTTAATATGAGTCTTTGAACCTTCTCATGGTTCTCGAAACATATGAAAACATTGCTCCTCGGCGTGCTTCAGGCAAAAGCGAGGATACCCCATCGTGTGGTCAAAATCAAGAAGTATGCAACTCTTGACCGTTCAATGTTCAAAGGGCCATACACAGCGCTGGTCCCTAGCGCGAGAGATAAATGACGTGGGCACCTATCGTGCGGTTAAAAAGCACGTAGTGTGTTTTTTTTAATAAACACGCGAAAGTATCTCCTATTGGTGCAGCATTATGCAAAGATGTAGGAACCCATCGGGTGGTAGAAAACTCGGTCATGTACCTCGAGACGTGGCTCAGCTCGGGGTGGCCCGTATGGAATGATACGAGACGGATGTTCTTCATTGATATATATTATTGTGACTGCCTGAAATGATCGCCCGTGCGAGCCGTCCCGTACGGTACCATAATGAATGTTTTATCAATTGAGTGTCCTTTGCAGATAAACTGACCGAGTGATATTATTGCCCTTAGAAGACGTTTGCGAGTGACCATTTATAGTGCCAACTATTTAGACGTATATGCCGGTGTAACCGGTTAGGATTTTCACTTTTGTGAGGCACGTAGTACCGACATGTATCTCATTGATGCATTAACAACTTTGATGTAAAAAGGAACCAAGAAGATTTAAGAGTAAAGGTATTAGCTATCAAGCTCTGATATTGAACTAAGTTTCAAAATTTGAGTAGGTTTGAAGTCACAAGACTCAAAAACAGAGTGTCCTGTTTTGTGCCAGAAAAAGGCCTGATTTGAGAAACCGTATCTCCCAGTAGAGAATTCCAATGAAGTTGTATCTTGCACGGATTGAAAGTTTAGGAAGTCCATTAAAACTGTTATGTTCAAATCCAGAGATGAATTCCCCTCTAACCAGTTCAAAATATCGAAGTTCCAAAATCTGTCCAAACTGGACAGAAACTGGAACCCTCTGGACTCCTTACTGTTTTGACCATATCTCACATTAGAAAAAAAATAGAACAGGATCGTGCAATGAATTTCTGGATCCTTGAAATATGTATTACAAATTTTCAATCTGTGGATTTTGTAAATTTTGCTGTTTTATATCTAGAAATGGTGGCCCAAAATCAGCATAAACAAAGGAGATGCTGTCAAAATTTCCAGAAAAACTGTCAGGTTTACAATGCCATATCTCCTCGACCAGAAATGATCTAGAGGCAAACCAATACTATTTGGGAAGTAATTGGGGTGTACTTCAATTTGATTGTTCAACTCAAGATCTGATTCTTCCATTTACTGGGCTAAATTCATGCTTGAGTACAGACTGGTCAGGTATCAACAGAACATCATCGGTTTGACATATTTTGGTCCTGTTATGAATTTGGTCCTCGATTTCACTTCGATAAGTGTTGTAACAGAACAGATGTCAATACTCAACCATTTACCAATGGAAGTGAGGGTTTGACCCAGTCAAACATCATTTCTTTTAATGGCCATGTTTGGCTCTTATTGAAGAATAGTGTGGCGGTACTATCGAGAACGCGCATAACGTCCCGTTGCGACAATGTTAATCAAAATGAACTTCAATCCATGGAGTTTATTATTTTGGAACTTGCTATTGTAACATTGGCCCAGGGATGATGTATTTTGTATAAAGTCTATACTTTATCAACATATGTTACCATTATGCAAATTTGGTTATTAATACGCACACTATTGTTTTTATCCTTGAATGATCTTACAATATAACGTCTCATGTTAAAATCATAGTTGCGACTGCAGAATGGTGTGCACCCGTAAAACATTAGAGGTCGGTGGCTCGAGCTAGGGAGGTGATGACTCCCAACAACAAAGAACTCAGGATCAGCGACAGCCGACACCGCTACCGCCACCTCCTCCTCTGCTTACATTGGCGGATGTGATTGCAGCAATGGTAGGTTCGCGCGACGAGCTGACCGATCTGTTGTGAACCCTCATGCAGAATACGCCCCATCAGTGGGGACATCCAGAAGGAGGCAATCATCAGCCTCAACAAAGCACCTACTCGGATTTCTTGGCGACACATCCGCCGGTCTTCACGGAGGCTGATGAACCTCTTGAGGCGGACAACTGGCTACGTACAACTGAAGCAAAGTTCGGTTTGCTCAAACGCACGAACAGCAGAATACACTCTTCACGGCTCTGCCGACACATGGTGGGCGAGTAACATCGCCTCTCTGCTGGCTGGTCACGCTGTGACATGGACTGAATTCCGGGAGGAGTTCCGCGCCTACCACATACCTCCTGGGATAATGAAACGCAAGCTTCAAGAATTTCATGAACTCAAGCAAGGCGGGAGGAGTGCTCACGAGCACTCCAAGGCTTTCGACAACCTAGAGCAATACGCGCCAAATCATGTGAATTGTAACACCCACTATTTTTAGAGAGAAATTTTTTTTTGTAAAATGAATTTTTCAAGAGATAAAAACATTTTCTTGGGAATAAAATTCATATAAGGCAAGTTGCATCATGTTTGAATGATTGTGTGAATTTTTGAAAATTTAAATTCGCTAGAAATTTGGTTTACAAATTCAAAACATAAAAGAGAAAAAAAATAATACAGAAAAGAAAAAGAAAAAGAAAAGAAAAACGAAAACCAGTCCCTGGGCTGAATTCCCGCCCCGACACACTTCCCTCCCATTCCCCCGCACCGGCCTGCTCCACCCGCGCCGTGTTTCCTCTCCCCCTCGCTGACAGGCCGGCCCGCCTGTCGGACGCGCCTTCTTCCTCGCGCCCGTGTTGTAACGCACGCGTGCGTTATACCGCGCCGCCCACTTTTCCCCCCTATCAATGTCAACCGTTTTACCTCAATCAAGAGTCGCGTCGTGCCCAACATGACCGCCGCCCGTTACTCGTCCGATCCCTATAAAAACCCAGCCGATTCCCCTCTGATTTCAGCATTCCCGACGCCCAAACCCTAGCTGCCGGCGAGCTTGGTAATAGCGCTGATGTTCCCATCAATTCACCCACTGTCTCACCTCGAAACCTTGCCAAACACCTTTGTCGTGTCCCCAGGAGACCGTCGGTCATCTTCGTCGGGAGTTATCGCCTCTGCGTTGCTGACTTCGTCGGGCACCGAGGAGCTCCGCCACACAACGCCGTCGCCGACCACCTTCCGACCCTCCTCCGTACGTGCGACGAACTTTAGTGAGTTCCCCTAGTCCCCCACTACCTTTTGCGCTAGCTAGTTGTGCCCCGTGGCCATTGTAACGTGTTTTCGGTCATCGCCGGCGAGCCCGCAGCCGCGCGCGTGTTGCCGCCGCCGCGCACCGCGCCCTATGCCGCCGCTCCCGACATTCAGGTGACGTGGCCCCCTATTGTGCGTCCATTTTGTTCCTACGGCCAAGATTAAAACCCAACATACCCCTTCGGTTAATAAAATCCAGGCCATCCATTTTAACGACCCACGTTCAAACCACTTTTTGCGCCCAAGCCCCTGGAAACTTGCAGGCTACCCCTTGGGTTCCTCTGGAATTCAAGTCTCACCCCTAGAAATATCAAACTAGCCCCTGGACTTTCTGGAAATTAGGAAAATACTGGTTAATTGAATAAAAAGTGTTTTTAAGCCCCTGGAGTATATAAAATAGCAAATAAATTCTGGAAAATTGTAGAATAATCCCTGGACTTAATAATAATTGTTTTTAGCCACTAGAAGAGTTATATTTTTACAGAAAATCCCCTGTTAGTTCAAGAAATTAAATAAAAGTCCTTAATTTGTATAAAATAATTATAAAAATAGATTTAAATATGTTTTATTTATTTTAATTTCTGCATTATTTTTATTAATTCATTTAAATTGTTGAAATAGTCATAAAAATACTTTTTAAGTGTATTTAGTTCATAAAAATTGTTTCACACATAGAAATAATTAATAAAAATAGTGTAAAAATTGTAAAATTTACATTATTGATTGTAAATCTATTTTAAGCATATTTTGAAGGATAAATATTTCTAGAAAATAATAATAGGTTTCTAATAAATATAAAAATGGTATAAAAATTGTTAAAAATATGTTTTACTCAATATATTTCACTTGACTCTAAATGCTCAATAATTGATATTATGCCTATAAAATTAAATCAACCATAAAATCACTTTTGCGTAGGAATTTGCGTTTATTTGAATTGTTTGCATTTATTGTGTTCTTATTGTATGTTATTTTTCTTGCTTCGTCATAAATTAGAGTCGGGGCCAGAACCCACTTTTAACCTACAAGAGCAACAATTTCCCGTCGACCCCGAGGCACAATTTGGAGGCAAGTTCCTTGACCATCTTGCACCCTTTTTGTTAAGTTTTAGTTAGTTGCATGCTAAATTAAAATATGAATCCTATGTTATGTTTTCCTAGATTTTCCACAATATTCCTTGTCAACATGGTTTGGGTGTTTTACTATTAAATTAGTTTACGATTAGCCATGCTTAATTGAATATGATCTATTTACCTACAAGTTTACATTTGATGTATTATGACTCATGAATTGATGGCAATATTGGAATTTAGTAGATAGGAATCTTATAGGGGGTTTTGGTTGGATTGGTGCATGCTTGCACAAGACCTTGGTTTGGGGCTCGACACCTATCGGATTCTAAGGACCGGTTTATGAAAGAAGTTGCTAAGCCTTTTAGTATCACCACAGAATTGTATATGGGACAACTTGGTTTATTAATTTGGTCTCTCTCGATGTAGCATAGGTAATTGAACGGGCAGGGAATGGTTTTTGCCTTGGGATCCGCATGGCTCAAGAGGGGGCTTCTCCTGGCGGAGGGAAAATAGACTCCAGGTGCCGGAGCGGTGAAACCTTAGAGTACCCATTGCAAGTCGGGAGAACCATCGGGAAACACCTTGTAGTGAACTCCTGGCCACACACCTTCGGAAGTGTGTATAGTGGTTAGCTACCACTGGCATCAGGGAGGTTTACATTAGTCCACCTAGCAACTGGGGATGAAATCACGAACCGTGGGTAAAGGATACACACTCTGCAGAGTTTTGACAAACTGTCTAGACAGCCGTGCTCACGGACACGAGCGGCTTGGAACCAAATTCATAATTAGCACATGGTTACATAAGGGATGGTTTGGGTTTGGTCTTTCCTGGATTAACTTTGGGATATTGGTTGGGATTTCACCTAGTTATAGGTGCTTAACAACATTAATAGTAGATTGTGACTGCTATAGTGTTTTACCCCTTTATTGCCTTCCTTGTTGTAAACCTCATGGCATAACTTCCCAACTTGCGAGTACCGTTGGTACTCAAACTTGTTAGTTGCATACTTTTCCCCCAGTCTACAAAGACGTAGAGGTGGAGAATCAGGACTTCTACGGAGATCCCAAAGAGATATTCTAGGCTGGCGCTCCCTCGTTCAACGCCTGTGTTTGGAGCCCTTTGTTATGTTATTCCGCTGCTTGTGTACTTTTTAGACCTGGAAGGTCATTTATGTAATAAGGTGATGTACTCGAACATGGTATTATTTATGGTATTTCACTTTCGTCTACACATGTATGAGTTGAACTGATCCTGGCATACATGTGAAAAGCATCCGGTAGTCTTCTTATTACCAGGTGTGACAAAGTGGTATCAGAGCCGTGTTGCCCGTAGGATGCCAGCCTAGATAGAAAAGGACGATTTAAGGACTTTACTATTTTCAAATATTATTAATTGTAAAAATTTCTTTGTATTCTTTACCCTGTACTTGTTTCACTCACTCCTTAATTTGTTTTATTACTGACACTCTTCTGTTTCAAAATTTTAGATGGCCAATGTCAGGAGAACAGCTCGCATGTCCACTGGAGGCTATGTTCCTAACCGAAGGATTGCTGCCCGCCGTAGCCTGCTCAACGATCCTCGATGTGCGGTGGTGATTTGTACTAATGGCAGAGCTGCAGGACGACTCCGACGTCGACTTCAAGCCATACTGCATGATGTCGGCTACAGGCATGAGAGACTAGCACTCACCTACCACTCCATCGGGATGCAGCGTCCCTACCGGATTGAGTGGTCATGCAAGCTGTTTGTCTACTATGGTGATGAACTACTCAAGGTGCACCGTACTCCTGCCGCGAAGAGCTACCGACGTCATGCTGAGCAGGATGTCAGTTGGGAGGCCATCACCTTTTGGAGTCACACTTACCGCTACCAGCTTCGGAACTCGGTGCACGCCTACACTCCCTAGCGTCCCAGCGGCACTGGCAACTTCGTCACCAGGTTCGTGGACGGGCCCTTGAACCGTCCATAGACTCGCCAGACAGTTGATGACGTGGAGCGCCTCAGCATTCGGCTCCACAAGGCTTAGCAAGAAATAAAGGATGTTCGTGACCTTGCAGCACACTATGAAAGGCAAGTGAGGAGGTACCGTCGGATCACAGACGAGGACCCAGATGGGTATGCCTCTGACACCTCCACTTGGTTCCCGGACTCTCCTCACCGCCGTGTCGGTCGTGGCGACACTAACTCAATGGACCAGTCTTCAGACGAGGAGTCGGATTCAGAGGAGCCTTCTTTGACGCAGCTGCCTGCCAACTCTCCTCCTCAAGGTAACGAGTCTCATGGCAGCAACTTGGGATGTGATGGAGATGATGATGAAGACCCCGACGAGGAGGAACATCCCGAGGAGCGAGAGTAGACTTCGACCTGCCCTACGACTCAAGATTAAGACATTTACCCACGAGTTGTAATAAGAGCGATGTAGTGACGATCTATGTAATCTTGAGTTGTATGATTTTGCTTTGAGAACTTGATTATCCATGTTTGAGTTTGCTTAATGAAATGACCCTTATTTCTCATATTCCTTATTGATGCATATAGTGGGAAAGTTGTATAGAATAGTTTCTCTCTTATCTTCTTATTCTAAAGCAACACCCCAACCTCAGATGGCAGGAAGAGGAAGAGGACGTGGACGTGTTGTGCCACCCAATCAAGACAATGAAGTTATGCTACCTCAATGGAATGGAAGGGGTGCCCGTGGAGCACCAGCTGCAAACAAATGCAGCATATGATGGCTATGCAGCTTCAAATGATGAAAAACTTGACACAAATTGTGAACAACATGCAACAGGCTCAGCAAGCACCACCACCACCACCACCCCCACCTCCAAGATTTTGCTTAAGAGATTTCATGAACACTCAACCTCCATGCTTTTCAAACGCCGTGGAACCTATGGATGCCGGCGATTGGATCAATACAATTGAAAATAAACTAAGGATTGTCCAATGCGAAGGAAGGGAAAGGGTGTTATTGGCGGCATCACACCAACTCCATGGACCTGCAGCTGATTGGTGGACCGCTTTTACTGCAGCCTATGGCAACCCAGACAACAACACCTGGGAGGAGTTCAGAGAAAACTTTTGCAATCATCACGTGCCTGAAGGAGAGATTCCAGCCAAACATTTGGAGTTCCTAGCACTGAAGCAAGGGAACATGAACATAAGGGGGTATTTGAACAAGTTTACACAACTATCTCGGTACGCCCCTGGAGATGTTGATACTGATGCTAAAAGAAATTCTGTTTCAAGGAAGGATTGGACAAAGAGATACATTTGATGATGTCTTCCAGTGACTCTGCTAGTTTTCAACATCTGGTGGACAAAGATTTTATGGTGGAAAGAAAGAAGAAAGAATGCGAGGGAGAAGACCGCAAAAGGAAGATGATGATGGGACAGTCTTCAAGCAACAATCGTCCTCGCTTCAACCCACAGCAATCGGGACACATGAGTCGTCCCATGGGCAATAATCAAGGTCAGCAGTACATTAACAACTCTTTATTCAGACCTCAAGCGCAGTATTCTCGCCCACAGTATCAGCAGATGCAACCGCAACGCCCTCAAATGTATCATTAGCGTCCTATGACTTCAAATCCTCGACCAACTGGGCAACCACAGCAGAATCAACAAAGAAACAAGGCTCAAGACACCAGTGCTCGGGGAGCTTGCTATATATGTGGTGACAAGGGACACTACTCCAACAACTGCCCGAAGAAGCCTTCGCAACAGAACTAGTCCAAAGGAAGGGTCAATCATGTTGTTTTGGAGGAAGCCAAAGACACATCAGTTGTGGTGATCGGTACGTTCCCTGCTGATTCCCATCCTTCTACAGTATTGTTTGACTCTGGTGCAACATATTCATTCATAGCAAAAGAATTCATAAGAAGACATGTAATGACTGTTACATTAATGACTCAAGTATTAGTAGTCAACTCTCCTGGAGGAGAGATGCTGACAAGGCAAGTATGCCCTATTGTAAGCATAAGCATTAGGGGGGTAGCATTCTTAGCAAACCTTATAGTGCTGGAGTCACAAGGAATAGACATTATTCTCGGAATGGATTGGTTAACCAAGTACAGAGGAGTGACTCACTGTGCCACCAGAACAGTATGCTTAACTCATACAGATGGCACAAACATGGAGTTTCGTCCTGATCAAACACTAGTTCAGAAAATACGACTCAATCAAGTTGAAGGAGTACAAGAGATCAAAGTTGTTTGTGACTTTCCGGATGTGTTTCCTGAGGAACTACTGGGTATGGCCCCTGACGGAGAAATTGATTTCATCATTGAATTAGTGCCTGGTACAGCACCAATTTACAAGCGACCATACAGGATGGATGCTAAACAATTGGTAGAATTAAAGGATCATATCAATGAGTTGTTAGCAAAAGGATACATTCGTCCTAGTTCCTCACCTTGGGGAGATCCAGTGATATTTGTGCCCAAGAAAGATGGCACAAAGAGATTATGTGTGGATTATCGCGCTCTCAATGCAGTAACTATCAAGAACAAATATCCTTTACCAAGGATTGAGGATTTGTTTGACCAGTTGAGAGGTGCTTGTGTGTTCTCGAAGATTGATCTGCGATCGGGGTATCACCAATTGAAGATATGACCCTCGGACATACCCAAGACGGCATTTGTTTTGAGGTATGGATTATATGAGTATACAGTCATGTCTTTTAGCTTGACTAACGCCCCAGCTTATTTCATGTACCTTATGAATAAGGTGTTTATGGAATATCTGGATAAGTTTGTCGTGGTATTTATTGACGACATTTTGATATTCTCCAAAAGTGAAGAGGAACATGAGGAGCACCTAAGATTGGCCTTACAAAAACTTTGTGAACATCAGTTGTATGCAAAGCTAAGTAAATGTGAGTTCTGGTTGAAGGAAGTGTCATTTATGGGACATGTTATATCACAAGGAGGAATAGCAGTAGACCCTAGTAAAGTGAAAAATGTTCTGAATTGGAAAACACCAGAAAATGTTGGGGAAATCAGGAGTTTCTTTGGTATGGCTGGCTATTATCGCCGGTTCATCGAAGGATTCTCAAAAATATCTCGTCTGTTAACCAAGTTACTTGAGAAGGGAGGTGTATACAAGTGGACACCAGAGTGTGAAGCTAGTTTTACAGAGCTAAAGAAAGGTTGACTACTGCTCCAGTGTTGATTATGCCTGATATGCAGAAAGAATTTGCAGTCTACTGTGATGCATCCGGACAAGGACTGGGATGTGTATTAATGCAAGAGGGACATGTAGTGGCTTATGCTTTATGTCAACTCAGAAAGCATGAAAGAAATTATCCTACCCATGACTTGGAGTTAGCAGCTATAGTGCATGCATTGAAACTATGGAGGCATTATCTGATAGGAAAAAGAAGTGAAATATATACGGACCACAAGATTTTGAAGTATATCTTCACTCAACCAGATCTAAATCTCAGACAACGCAGATGGTTGGAACTTATCAATGATTTTGATGTACGAATCAACTATCATCCTGGGAAAGCTAATGTGGTCGAAGATGCATTAAGCAGATCAGCTCAATGCAATAGCTTGGCACTGCAAGGTCAACAACCGCAGTTATGTGAGGAATTCGCAAGGATAAACCTTAGTATCGTGACTAATACTGAGGTTGTGTCTATGGAAGTAGATTCTACTTTGGAAAAGGATATTCGTGAAGGGCAAAAGAATGATAAGTGGATCCAGAAGATTAAGCAACTAATGAAAGAAGGAAAAGCACCGGACATTAAAGAATATGAACATGGAACTCTATGGCTAGGGAAGAAAATATGTGTACCTGATATCAAGGAGATTCGAGAGCTGATACTGAGAGAATCCCATGATTCGTCATATTCTATTCATCCGAGAAGCACAAAGATGTATCAAGATCTAAAGGATCGATATTGGTGGCATGGAATGAAACGTGATGTGGCGGAGTATGTAGCTCTGTGTGACACATGTCAGAAGGTCAAAGCAGAACATCAAAGACCAGCAGGGTTACTTCAACCAATTAAAATTCTTGAATGGAAATGGGAAGAAATAAGTATGGACTTTATTGTGGGATTTCCGAGAACTCAGTCAGGATACGACTCTATATGGGTCATAGTAGACCATTTGACCAAAGTGGCTCACTTTATCCTAGTAAAAGAAAGCTTTTCTGGTTCAAGATAGGCATAACTATATATCGCAAGAATTGTATGCCTGCATGCAGTGCCGAAGAAGATAACATCAGATAGAGGTACTCAGTTCACTTCCAGATTTTTCCAGAAGTTGCATGAGTCTATGGATACCCGACTCAATTTCAGCTCGGCATATCATCCGCAAACTGACGGTCAAACAGAGCGCACTAATCAAATTCTTGAAGACATGTTGAGAGCGTGTGCTTTGAAAAACAGTAGGAGTTCGGATAAGAACCTACCATATGTCGAGTTCTCCTATAACAATAGTTATCAAGCCAGTTTGAAGATGTCTTCGTTTGAAGCTTTGTATGGACGGAAGTGCAGAACACCATTGTTTTGGAATCAAACTGGGGAAAGCCAAGTATTTGGGCCTGAAGTGTTAAGAGAAGCTGAGAGACAAGTACAAGAAATCCAAAAGAATTTGAAGACGGCTCAATCAAGGCATAAGAGTCATGCAGATACTCGACGACATTATCTATCATTTGATATTGGTGATTTTGTGTATCTCGAGGTGTCACCTGTGAAAGGGTTGAGACGATTCAAGGTGAAGGGCAAGTTATCACCCCGATATATTGGTCCTTTCAAGGTATTGGAGAAAAGAGGAGAAGTAGCCTATCGGCTCGAACTACCATCTCACTTATCAGATGTACATGACGTATTCCACGTGTCACAATTGAAGAAATCCTTAAGAGTGCCTGAAGAACAATTGCCATTGGAAGCAGTAGACGTACAAGAGGACTTGACCTATGCAGAACAACCTGTTAAGATTCTCAAGACGTCAGAACGAGTTACAAGAAATAAGGTTACACGTATGTCAAAGTCCAATGGAAACATCACTCAGAAGAAGAGGCAACATGGGAAAGAGAAGAAGACCTCAAGGCGGAGTTTCCCAGTCTATTCTCTTAGGACGTCCAAATCTTGAGGGCGAGATTTCTTTTTAGGGGGGTAGAATTGTAGTACCCACTATTTTTAGAGAGAAATTTTTTTTGTAAAATGAATTTTTCAAGAGATAAAAACATTTTCTTGGAAATAAAATTCATATAAGGCAAGTTGCATCATGTTTGAATGATTGTGTGAATTTTTGAAAATTTAAGTTCGCTAGAAATTTGGTTTACAAATTCAAAACATAAAAGAGAAGAAAAAGAAATCAAAAAAGAAAAAGAAAAAGAAAAGAAAAACAAAAACCAGTCCATGGGCCGAATCTCCGCCCCAGCCCACTTCCCTCCCATTCCACCGCACCGGCCCGCTCCACCCGCACCGCGTTTCCTCTCCCCTCGCTAACAGGCCGGCCCCGCCTGTCGGGCGTGCCTTCTTCCTCGCTCCCGCGTGGTAACGCACGCGTGCGTTACACCGCGCCGCCCACTTTTCTCCCCTATCAATGTCGACCGTTCCACCTCAATCAAGCATCGCGCCGTGCCCATCATGACTGTCGCCTGTTACTCGTCCGATCCCCTCTGATTTCACCATTCCCGATGCCCAAACCCTAGCCGCCGGCGAGCTTGGTATAGCGCTGATGTTCCCATCAATTCACCCACTGTCTCACCTCGAAACCTTGCCTAACACCTTTGTCGTGTCCCCAGGAGAACGCCGGTCATCTTCGTCGAGAGTTATCGCCTCTGCGTCGCCGACTTCGTCAGGCACCGAGGAGCTCCGCCATACAACGCCGTCGCCGACCACCTTCCGACCCTCGTCCGGCCATGCGATGAACTTCACTGAGTTCCCCTAGCCCCCCTCTACCTTTTGCGCTAGCTAGTTGTGCCCCGTGGCCATTGTAACGTGTTTTTGGTCATCACCGGCGAGCCCGCAGCCGCGTGCACGTCGCCGCCGCCGCGCGCCGCCCCCTGTGCCACCGCTTCCGACATTCGGGTGACGTGGCCCCTATCGTCCGTCCATTTTGTTCCTACGGCCAAGATTAAAACCCAACATACCCCTTCGGTTAATAAAATCCGGACCATCCATTTTAAATCCAACGGCCCACGTTCAAACCACTTTTCCCGCAGCCTGTTTTGCGCCCAAGCCCCTGGAAACTTGCGGGCTACCCCCTGGGTTCCTCTGGAATTCAAGTCTAACTCCTAGAAATATCAAACTAGCCCTTGGACTTTCTGGAAATTAGGAAAATACTGGTTAATTGAATAAAAAGTGTTTTTAAGCCCTGGAGTATTATAAAATAGCAAATAAATTCTGGAAAATTGTAGAATAATCCCTGGACTTAATAAAAATTATTTTTAGCCACTGGAACAGTTCTGTTTTTACAAGAAAGCCCCTGTTAGTTCTAGAAATTAAATAAAAGTCCTTAATTTGTATAAAATAATTATTAAAATGGATTTAAATATATTTTATTTATTTTCGTTACTGTATTATTTTTATTAATTCATTTAAATTGCTGAAATAGTCATAAAAATACTTTTTAAGTGTATTTAGTTCATAAAAATTGTTTTGCACATAGAAATAATTAATGAAAATAGTGTAAAAATTGTAAAATTTACATTATTGATTATAAATCTATTTTAAGCATATTTTGAAGGATAAAAATTTCTAGAAAATAATAACAGGTTTCTAATAAATATAAAAATGGTATAAAAATTGTTAAAAATATGTTTTACTCAATATATTTCACTTAACTCTAAATTCTCAATAATTGATACTATGCCTATAAAATTAAATCAACCCTAAAATCACTTTTGCGTAGGAATTTGCGTTTATTTGAATTGTTTGCATTTTATCGTGTTCTTATTGTCTGTTATTTTTCTTGCTTCTTCGTAAATTAGAGTCGGGGCCAGAACCCAATTTTGACCCGCAAGAGCAACAATTTCCCGTCGACCCTGAGGCACAATTTAGAGGCAAGTTCCTTGACCATCTTGCACCCTTTTTGTTAAGTTTTAGTTAGTTGCATGACAAATTAAAATATGAATCCTATGTTATGTTTTCCTAGATTTTCCACAATATTCCTTGTCAACATGGTTTGGGTGTTTTACTATTAAATTAGTTTATGCTTAGCCATGTTTAATTGAATTATGATCTATTTACCTACAAGTTTACATTTGATGTATTATGATTCATGAATTGATGGCAATATTGGAATTTAGTAGATAGGAATCTGACAGGGGGTTTTGGTTGGATTGGTGCATGCGTGCACAAGATCTTGGTTTGAGGCTCGACACCTATCGGATTCTAAGGACCGGTTTATGGAAGAAGTTGCTAAGCCTTTTAGTATCACCATAGAATTGTATATGGGACGACTTGGTTTAGTAATTTGGTATCTCCCGATGTAGCATAGGTAATTGAACGGGCAGGGAATGGGTTTTGCCTTGGGATCCGCATGGCTCAAGAGGGGGCTTCTCTTGGCGGAGGGAAAATAGACTCCAGGTGCCGGAGCGGTAAAACCTTAGAGTACCCATTGCAAGTCGGGAGAACCATCGGAAACACCTCGTAGTGAACTCCTGGCCACACACCTTCGGATGTGTGTATAGTGGTTAGCTACCACTGGCATCAGGGAGGTTTACCTTAGTCCACCTGGCAACAGGGGATGAAATCACGAACTGTGGGTAAAGGATACACACTCTGGAGAGTTTTGTCAAACTATCTAGACAGCTGTGCTCACGGACACGAGCGGCTTGGAACCAAATTAAAAAATTAGCACATGGTTACATAATGGATGGTTTGGGTTTGGTCTTTCCTGGATTAACTTTGGGATATTGGTTGGGATTTCACCTAGTTATAGGTTCTTAACAACATTAATAGTAGATTGTGACTGCTATAGTGCTTTACCCCTTTATTGCCTTCCTTTTTGTAAACCTCATGGCATAACTTCCCAACTTGAGAGTACCGTTGGTACTCAAACTTGTTAGTTGCATACTTTTCCCCTAGTCTATGAAGATGCATAGGTGGAGAATCAGGACTTCTACGGAGATCCCGAAGAGATGTTCTAGGCTGGCGCTCCCCCGTGCAACGCCTATGTTTGGAGCCCTTTGTTATGCTATTCCGCTGCTTGTGTACTTTTTAGACCTGGAAGGTCATTTATGTAATAAGGTGATGTACTCGAACATGGTATTATTTATGGTGTTTCACTTTCGTCTACACATGTATGAGTTGAACTGATCCTGACATACATGTGGAAAGCATCTGGTAGTCTTCTTATTACCAGGTGTGACATGTGAACACTGAAGAAAAGAAACGGGATTGCTTTTATCGAGGCTTGAATGCTAAAATGAAGGACAAACTCGCTTTGTTCAATGGCGGCACATTCAATGAATTTGTGAGACCTATGTGTGCTAAATACATTGACTATTACGATAAAACTTTTGAATATTGCCAAAACATCCTCTTCAATGAGGTCCAACAAACTTTGGTTGGGTCCGACGTGAGGTTAGACAAGATTTGGCTAGGTCCGACGTGAGATCCGACAAATTTTTGCTAGGTCCGGTTAGCTTTGGTAAGGTCTAGTGCAAGATCACAGTGGTTCTGCTTTTAACTTACAATGTTTCAAACTTGCTTTACACTTATGGGAAGTTTTCTTAGTATTCTTTTACTAAGTTTTTGAAGTGTTATGTCTGATTATGGTGGTAAATGTTTTAATATGGTTTGCAACATGCTTATGTGAGGTGCTCACGGAAGGTGTTGTGGTTTTTGAACTAACGAGAGTCAAGTCGAGGACTTGGGCTCACAAAGATTGGTTGTTTATTCATGTGCAGGTGCTGCTTGAGGTCAAGACATGGATGGTGACAGGTCCATTGAACTAGTCTTAGGGAGAAGATGAGGTTCAACAACCAAGTTCGAGAGAAATTGTGGTTGAGTTGATCGGGAGGTCACATAGCATGTTTGGGTCAAGAACAATGCATATGAGGGTATCATGAACATTGTTGGAAGGTGTTTGCACGTGTGCCAGGAGTGCATGGATGTGGAAATATGGTTTCAAGGTGTGATGAAGAGAAGTGGACATAAAGAATTGGTCGGAATGGTCCAATTGGCTGGATTATGCCCCAGGCTGCGGCTGAGGTGGTCACAGAGTTGAGTTGTTTTAGGAATGTGGGATAAATTCTTAAGGTGTTTGGAAGTCTTAAGATTGCTTCTATTGGCATATGGAAGAGTCTTGAGCATCTATGTAAAGTTTCACTTGAAACTGAGTAGGATTAGAGTCCTAGTTTGGATTGGGTTGGCCTTAGGGCTAGTTATAAAAGCAAGGGAGACCAGAGCTCGTGGTGAGATGACTTGGGCTGTTCCCCTTGCATTTTGATCAATAAAATTCGTATATTAAAGGAGCTTCTATTCCTTATTCGTCCGACTTGTTTCAGACAAGTTTTTCACGTCGAGTTTCTGCATAGCACTATGTTGCATCAGTGTTTTTATCATAACTCGAGTTTTATATATCCAATTGACATGATTCTTTTTGGTTTTTATTCAACACTTTATTATCTATCATCTATAAAATTTCACGGTCAGCAGATTTGTGGTTTTGATCTACATGAATTTATTTGCTGTGTTGGAAATCTGTTTTTACTTGGGTAGAACAGATTGACCTTTGTTCGATATTTCGATCATAACTTGAGTTTTTCTCTATGGTTTTCCGCGACTCTTGTTATCATGTCCTCATGACTTTATTCTCTATAATATCTACTATTTTTGTAATGTTTGAACACGATTCGATTAGTCGCATACATTATTTCTTGATTAGAGTGATTTTCTGCCGAGGGGTTTTTGTTGCTTCCGCTAAAAAGTTTTAATCTACCATTAACACCCCTCTGGTAGATTTTCATGTGATATTTGATCCTACAATTGTTATCAAAGCCACGGCTCTCTAATACGAACAAATATAAATTGAGAAAAAAATCAAGAGAATATGCAAAAGCAAAGTCATCCATGTCCTGGATGCTTCGCACTAGCAATACCAAACTTACGGCGGCGTGCAGGGCTCCCACTCGGCTGTAAACCCTGGAGGGGGTGCAGCCTCGTCGTCGAACCTGTCATTAGTCGTGTAATCTGCAAAAACTTGTTAACTGCAAATGTGAGCTTAAGGCTCAGCAAGACTAACCCATCTCGCTAGACATATGTAGGGTGAATACTAAGCATAGGTAAGGTAAAGCAGTAAAGGACTCGCCTACAAGTGGATCCTTAGCTTTCAACTTTAGTGATCATATTGAATAGCAATCAAACTTCCAAAACAATTATAATTCAATACATCGTATTCTCCTATCTTCTTCAGTATTTTACTACGTCACAGCGCAGTGAACAAGTGGTTCTCTATTACCGCGAGGGGCGGTGATTGCAATCAGGACACACCCGAACAACACGACACATACAAACTTTCGGAAGTACCATCGAGTGCTTACAGCAGTACCTACATAACACTTCAGTACTAGTCGTATATGGCCACCTTTCACCCAACACTCGAATGTCGAATCGATCGATCCGTCACGGTCAGGAGGTCCCTGCGTGGGGCGTACTCTGACGTGCCCACTAATTGATTTACACCTTGCTGCCCTCAACCTACGCCTATAAAACAGAACAGTATGCCTCGACAAACCAATATCAATCTACGTTAGTTTGCTGGAGCCCATTTCTCTAGTATGTCGCCGGTACAATTCAAGCTTGTCCAGCAGGACCGCACACGGATCGGTCCTCAATCGACACAAGCAGGGCTACGCACGTGAGACCACGTCTCGTTGCATCCTACCCGCTGCTCGGCCTCATATTCATATTCATAAACCATTTCTTCATCCAATTCATCCCGTGTGGTAAAATCCTATCTCACGAGTAGATTCCAACTACTCGACTTCTACCGGATTCTTATGAACATAAGCATGGCAGTTTCTACTCATCGGGCTGCAGATCTACCCAATACTCCATGGGATTTGTGGGTCATGCAAGTGGATGTCAAACACCTTAAACGTAATGCACAAACATCTAAGGACGTAAGGTGAATGAAAACTGCAAAGACATTGTAAGGAACTTAAATGCAAACCGGGGCTTGCCTGAAAATGAGTTCGAGTCCAAGTTAGTATCCGGTAGCTGGACATCCAAGGCTTCCGGCTGCTCCTCGACTTCAGTTACTACAGGATATGCATATACTATATATGAATGACTTTGAAGATAAATAATATGTTTAAGGTCACATGCTAATATCTTATGATCAAAATAAGATAATGATCTTAATTGGCTTTGGAACTTTTATGGTAGATACTAGGGACTATAATGGAGACTCTTGCAAAGAACAGGAGATGATCAAGGAAGTTTGTTGTCTCGAAAAATTATGGCAAGCAATAACATTCTCTGAATTTTGTTTGAAATTCTGGAGGTCTATCATGGCTACCAGTGGTTGTACCATGCAGAGGGGGTCTCACTGGTTCTAGTAAAATTTGTTTCACAATTTTCTAAGCTCACTACAGGGAGAAATTGATTTTACAAGTTTGAGAGAATTTCTAAAATGTTTTCTGTATTTTTCCCAATTTTTAAATTACATAGAGATTTGGAACACTGATCGACCCAGTAAATGATGTCCAATGAACTTGACATTCTTATTGGAGATCAAGTGTATTATTAAGAGTGTTCTGACCAAAATTGGGAACTTTCCAATTAGCATAACAGGAGTAATTAATTTAACAAGCAGTTAGCACAAAGGAATTAATTATGGAAATTATGGGATTTTCATGCCCATTGCACCACTGCAAATCCTAGATTGAGATGAGTACACCAGAATTTAATTGGAATTTTGAGTAAATCTACTAGGAGTAATGGATTTTTGAAGTTTGATAGAAATCTGGAATTATTTTCCAATGGAAAAGTTTATATAATGCAGCCAGGCCCACTAGATTAAAATCAACCCATCGCAGCTGGGCCACACAGGGTCCATAGGGTTCACCCGCGCAGCCGTAAACAATCCGGAGCCACAGTCGATCCGCGCGCTCGCACGCGTCGCTGATAGGTGGGGCCTGCGGTCATCTTCTACCTCCCGACGCGGGCGGCGCTCCTCACCGGGACCGTGACGGCACTCGCCGGAATTTGCTGTGTCGACCTCCACTCGGCTCGGTTCTGAACACCTGTCCTTAAAATCGACCGCACAACACGATGGTGGGATCCAATCTTGGCGGCAATGGCCGGAGATGGCGGTGTGATGGCGGCAGCAGAGCTTGGGTTTCGGTGAGCGCCGGAATCGCTCGGGAATGGCGCAAGAAGCTTGGGGAAATGTCAGGAACATTCCTGGGAGCATGGGGAAGATAACTAGGGGGTGCAAACGGAATGAAATAGCCAGCAACGTCGACTTTGACGGTGAACCAACGGATTTTCATTGGCGGCGGGGAAAACTTGAATAGCTCGATCGCTACTCAATGGTTTCCACTGATTTTTGGCAGAGTGGTGCGCTAGGAGGCATGGAGTAAAATCCTTATTTGGATTGAAGAATCATTACACGTAGAAACAGAATTAAACCGAGAAGTGAGCTAGTTCAATGGCAACAGCCGAAAGCAAATCGCGCATCATTTGCTGGATATGTAATGAAATGAAGAACAGTTTGTACCGTGAGTTGGCAGGTGCAGAAGTGAGGCCTTCTGCTGTTGGAGTCCGGCCAAGAAACCGCACCTAGCTTTGGCTCCACGGTGGAACAGAGAAGGTTCAACGGCGGCACAACGACAATGTCCGCGGGACTTCAAAATATCGGCGAAACAGTGAGCAACAAGACGAGCTAAGGGGTGGAGAAGATAGATCATAGCCTTGGCGCCGTCTTTGCGGTTTGCATCGAAGGGAAACAAGGCAAGGACGAGGCGCTCACCGGGGAGGAACAGAGGCGGCGGTGATGTGCGAGGCTGCGCGAAACAGAGCGAAAAGGGGCGTTGGGGTTTACCACTCGGGTTAGGAAGGAAGACAAGGGCGAGGAGGAGTGATATAGACGCCAGAAAAACCACGCAGCTGCTTGCGGACGATGAGGTGTTGGCTTCACCGAGCGTCGATCAACGGGGAGTCAGGGAAACGGAGCACTCACGTAAATGTCTCCCTGGCCAGTGGGTCCCACCGTTCTCATCCTCATCCCTTCTCTGCAACTTCAATTCTCTTACCAAACTTGATCCAAAAATCTTAGATTTTTGTGGAGAGGCCAATTTTAAATATGAAGATTCAGATTCTGAAATTGGATTTCAAATTTGGACAGGTTTCAACTGGAATTCAAATTCGAATTTGAATGAAATTCAATGGAGTCACTGAGTTAAATAGCAAATGAGCTTCTAAAATTATGAAAATTTGCAGGGGTGCTATTTGGGATATTATGAGGCCATGGAAAAATGAATAGCCTCAGATTTGAATATTTTGACAGGGCCTAAATGTACAGCAGCTATATTCAAGTTTTGAAATAATTTGAATATATATAGTACTGCATAGTGTTTTGCCCTAGCAAATTTCCATTCAATAAATTCAGAAATTTGCAGAAAGGTCACTTGAATTATCCTAGGGTCATTGGTGAAGTCCATCCCTTATGTTAATAAAATTTAAGTATGAGTGAAAGAAAACTTTTTGATGATATCAAGTTCATGTGTACAACAGTAACTGATCTCCACTATGGTTGATAACAAACTGGTTACTGAACTACATATTAAGGAAAACTAAGATTTTACATTCCTCCCCCTTAAAAGAATCTCATCTCGAGATTATAATAGGAAGGATAAAAGAAAAAGATCTAATGAACATATGCTGCTAACAAGTGCGGATGGTTTGTTCTAAGGTATTCCTCGCTTTCCCACGTTGCTTATTCAGGGGTGTGGTTGCCCCACAAGACCTTGTAGAAATGCAAGGTGCGGCTTCTTGTGGTGTGAGTCTTCTCATCGATTATCTGGGGTTGATGCTCCGAGAAAGTAAGATCTGGTTGGAGAGCTTCCAAATCCTCCATACGGACGTCAGCTGGGGCCTTGAGATATTTCCGCAACTACGAAATGTGAAACACATTGTGGACCCCTGAAAGCGAAATTGGTAGCTCTAGCCAATAGGCCACAGATCTGCATCATTCAATTACTGTGAACGGCCCAATGAAGCGTGGAGCTAGCTTTCCTTTTACTCCAAAGCGATGAATCCCTTTCATTGGGGATACACGAAGATAAACATGATCCCTGATCTTGAAGTGAAGAGGTCGACGTCGTTTGTCCGCATAGCTTTTATAACGAGACTGAGTAGCCTTGAGGTTGGCTTGAATAACTCGTACTCGTTCTTCGGCTTCATTCATCAAGTCGATACCATATATAACTTGTTCACTGGATTCACACGAGTTCAAAGGCGTGCGGCACTTCCGGCCATAAAGAGCTTCATATGGTGCCATCTGGATGCTAGCTTGATAACCATTGTTGTATGAAAACTATGCCAATGGTAGATGATCATCCCAATTCTTACGATGGTGGATGGCACAGGCGCGAAGCATATCCTCTAGAACTTGGTTTACTCGCTTCGTTTGACCATCAGTCTAAGGATGGTAAGCTGAGATCTGAATCAACTTAGTACCCAGAGATGCATGGAGCTGCTCCCAAAATCGAGTAACGAATAAGGTTCCACGATCTTATATGATAGTGCAGGGTACGCCTTGGATCCTTACAATATACAACTCTGCATATTGTCGTGCCACATATTTGACATTGACTGGAATAAAGTGATCCGACTTGGTGAGTCGGTCGACTATGACCCAAATCGAGTAATGCTTGTGAAAGGTGAGAGGTAATCCAACAATGAAATCCATGCTAATGTCCCCCCATTTACAGGTCGGTATGCTCAAAGGTTGAAGCTGACCGGCTGTCTTCAGATGGTCAGCTTTCACCCGCCGACACGTATCACATTCGGATATGTACTTCACTATCTCCCTCTTCATCCGAGTCCACCAGGATTTCTTCTTTAAGTCTTGGTACATTTTGTTACTTCCCGGATGAATAGAAGACTTGGACAAATGAGCTTCGCCTAATATCTTCTGTTGAAGTTCCACATTGCGGGGCACCATGATGTTGTCTTTGAACCAAATGGTACTGTCATTGTCACATCGGAAACACTTCATCTCCCCCTTCTTCATTCTTCAGCGAATGTGCGACATGCTCTTGTCTTCCCTCTGAGCCTCTACAATATCTTCCCTTA
Source organism: Tuctoria greenei (assembly GCA_036927565.1). Lineage (NCBI taxonomy): Eukaryota > Viridiplantae > Streptophyta > Magnoliopsida > Poales > Poaceae > Tuctoria > Tuctoria greenei. Next base: position 75,542,090 of record JAYESD010000004.1, read on the forward strand.
TGGTAGGAATGAGAGCTAGATTGTAGAGCGCCCCATATGGAACCAAGTAGAGACTCGGCTCTTCTTCTTCCGTCGAGGTGATGGAAAGATTATTGACATGGGACTTGCGACTCAGTGCATCTTCAACTACATTTGCTTTGACATGATGGCAGTATCTCAATCTCATAGTCTTTGATCAATTCCAACCATCTTCGCTGTCGCATATTCAAGTCCTTCCGGGTGAAGATGTATTTCAAGCTCTTGTGATCAGTGTAGAGATGCACTAGGTTTCCCAATAGATAATGTCTGCACATCTTCAATGCAAGTACCACGGCAGCGAGCTCAAGATCATGAGTTAGATAATGCTGCTCATGGGTCTGAAGCTATCGTGATTCATAAGTAGTCACCCTTCTGTCTTGCATCAATACACAACCCAAACCAATCCCAGATGCATCACAATAAACATCAAATGACTTGGTTGTGTCCGGTTGGGCTAATACCGGTGCTGTTGTGAGGTGTTTCACTAATGCTTAAAAACCTTCCTCACATTCCTTCATCCATACATACTTCTTCCTTTTCTTCAGAAATTCTGTCATAGGTTTAGCAATATTGGAGAAACTTGGAATGAACCTCTAGTAATATCATGCTAAACCCAGAAAGCTTTGAACTTCATGTACAGACATTGGAGACTCCCATTTGGGTAATTTCTTAATCTTGCTTGGATCAACTGCAATCCCCTCAGCAGAGATGATGTGCCCTAGAAATGGCACTTGGCTGATCCAGAACTCACATTTGCTGAACTTAGCATACAGCTTGTGGTCTCATAATCGTTAAAGCACGACGTGCAAGTATTGAGCATGTTCTTCTTCAGGTTTCAAATACACAAGGATGTCGTTGATGAAGACCACGGTGAACTTGTCCAATTCCGGCATGAACACCGAATTCATGAGATACATGAAATGAGCCGGTGCATTGGTCAATCCAAAAGACATGACAAGGTACTCATACAATCCATACCTCGTCGAGAATGTCGTCTTAGGTATATCCTCTCGTCGAATCCTGATCTGATGATACCCAGAATGAAGATCCATCTTTGAGAATACATTAGCACCCACCAATTGATCGAACAGAATATCGATGTGTGGTAGTGGATACTTATTCTTGATCGTGACAGCATTGAGTGGACGATAGTCCACATAGTCTTAATGTCTTATCCTTCTTCTCCACGAACAATGCAGAACAACCCCAAGGTGATGAACTTGGACGAATGAAACCCTTGTCCATAAGTTCCTTCAGCTGCTCCTTCAGTTCTGCAAGTTCCTTCGGTGCCATCTTATACGGCTTCCTCAAGATCGGCATTGTTCCCAGTACAAGTTCAATCTTAAACTCGACATCTCTTTCTGGTGGCATACCAGAAAGATCCTCGGGAAATACGTTTGGATACTCACATACCATTGGAATAACCTCAAGTTTAATGGCCTCAGTGTTGTAAGTAGTTGGAGTCACTCGGATAATACCCTCAAGAATGAGAGCTTGGGGAGGGTGGAGTGGAGAATTCAGATATACTCTCCGAGGAACGATGTCAATAATAGCACTATTGTATTGCAACCATGCCATTCCTAAGATGACATCTAACTTCTGACTCTCCAGATAATGAGAGAGGTATATGTTCCCACCCAGATTAAGAGGTACCCTACGGACCATCTCATCTGGTACTACTTGCCCACCCAGAGAACAAATCACATATGGGGTTTTTCTGGGAATGATAGGAAACTGATATTGAATGACATAAGACTTGCTAATAAAGGTGTGGGAAGCACCGGAGTCAAAGAGGATGACTACGGGATGACCGAAGAGAGAAAACATACCCGTGAGTACGGGTGCGCCTTCCGGAACGTCCTTGATGGTGAGGTGGTGGACATTTTCGGTTCTGGTGGCTGGCTTCTTGGACTGGTTGCGGGGCTGGTTTGTCCCCTAATATGATGATTGTCCCCCGCCCTGCCTGTCCTGCGGGCAGTCCTTGGCGAAGTGCCCCGTACGACCGCACATGAAACACATGCATGGGGTCTGACCAGCACGGAAGGGAGGATGAAATCCCGGTGCACGCGGTAGAGGTGGAGGTGCACGTGGAATCATCCCCGTCTGCTGTCGCGGACAAATTCCGGTGTTGTTGAACTGGCGACCACGAAAGATCGATGGTCGTGATGGTGGCTGCCACCTCTGGCCAGATGGTGATTGATACACCATTCGGTACTTCTCAGGAGCACCACCTCCGCTGCTCTGCGGAGCACTCCTCTTCTTCTTATCTGAGGACAGCTCCCTAGTAGCATCCTCCTATATGATCGCGATGTTGACAATATCGTTGAAGCTACCGCGATTGAACAAGGCAAGCTTGTCCTTCATCTTGGGGTTCAAACCCCGGTAGAAGCACTCACGCTTCCTATCTTCAGTACTCACTTGGTCCTGAGCATACTGGGCCAAGTGGTTAAAGATCTTAGAGTACTCGTAAGCACTCCTTCCTCCTTGTTTCAGCTCCAAGAACTCTTGAAGCTTCCTCCTCATGATCCCAGGAGGTATATGATAGGCGCGGAACGCCTCCCGGAACTCCTGCCAGCTCACGTCATAGTCTGCTGGTCGTGCGGCGAGATAATTCACCCACCACACACTAGATGATCCCTGCAACTGTTGTGCTACGAACAGGGTCTTCTGCTGTTTGGTTAATCGCAGCAAACCGAACTTTCCTTCTATGGAGCGGAGCCAGTTGTCCGACCCCAACGGTTCATCGGCCTCCATGAAGACCGGCGGGTGCGCTGACATGAAGTCTGAGTATGAACTCAGATAGGGCTGTCGTGGACCCGCATCTGGTCGCCCCCCTTGACGGGACGAATGTTGAACCAAGGTCCGCAACAACTCGGTTTGCTCGTCGCGCGAGCCGAGCACTGCGGCGAGAACCTCCGTGAGACTCCTTGAAAGTTTAGGAGGTGGTGGTGGTGGAACTTGTTGCTGCGGTGTCGCAGCTTGCTCCTGGGTCAGAGTTTCGTCCTCACGACCACGGCTCAAGCCTCCCATCTCAGTCGTCGAACGCGTACGCACCATGCTGCATCCACATGATTTAAAATCATCAACATGTTTGTTTTTCCTTCATCCATTTCATATTACAGTAGTGCGAATCTTGACAAGGAAATAAGTGCATAACATTCACATATATTGACAAAGTACAAACTTTATACAAGATATATTATCTCATGACCAAGTTTGCAGTAGTGAACTCTAAGATGACGGACTCCCACTACGGAAGTGCATCTCTACTATACTTGGTCCCCATGAGACATCATACGCACCCTGTCATCTTATACACACCCACTACTATTTATAATATGACACAAACAGGGCCATAAAATAAACACGAACAACTACTAACTATATGTGGCCCCGTGATGGCAGGAGTGCTGCCCCATCCTACTCCGATACGCCCGCTTTGGTGTACTCGAGTATCTCAGGATCTTCTTCGTCTTCGTCCTCAAGATTTGGTGCCACAGGTGCGGGTTCTGGAGCAGGAGCTGCTGCCTCACCCGCCATCGATAATGTCGCGGCAACTAATGATTGCACATCAGCCTGTAGAAGAAACATCTTATAGTCTTCCAGTTCCTTTTGTGCATGCTCGCAACTGGCTTTCTAATCCTGGGTCTCCTCTCTGGATTGATCCCGTTCTTGTGTCATCGTACTCAACTGATCATCCAGCAGCTGCACCCCAAGTTGACTCACCTCCAACGCGCTTTCTGTGCAGTGTGTTTCCTGGCGAGCTTCCGATACATCTTGAACAGCTCGGTGCCACTGATTCTCCTTAACTTTTAAATGTCAATTGAGAGGAGCAATCATGGCTTCTAAGTGATTCATTGGCCCACTCAAAATGATCTCCTTGAATCATAGCCTGCTTCAGATCACCCATCAGCCCTTCAATGCTAGCATGCTGTGTAAAGCTCACTTGACATGATGATGCTGCATATAACGCCAAGATTATCTTGGGTACCTCTTCGTGAATGCCATAAGCTGCACCCAATCGACTCGCCCACTCATCACCAGCTCTACCGTGGACTGGAAAGATTGTGAACGGAGTGCCCACCATATGACGATAATGAAGCTTGCAAAACCTCGCAATAGCAACACTCGCGGCAAAACACCACGTGTCTTCCAACTGAGTCCCTTTCACCTGGATGGAGAAAGGAGCCCATCCAATATATAACGGACCAGCGGGCACATCGACATAGATGGGCATCTTGTCACACCTCCGTCATTGAATTCCCTGCCCCAATAGCTCGGCGTGTCGCGATATCCGAACCGTTGAAGCAGCGCTATCAACAACTCCGGAAAACCCCTTTGAAGAGCACACGTCGCGAACACCCATCCGTTTGGTAAGTGTACCATCAAATCCGCTCTGTGGAAAGGATACTTGAACAATGAAAAAGTTTCCAACTTCCAAAGTTCAAGAAAAATTTAAAGCTGGAGTAGTAATCACAGTCTGTTCCAGCTGACCTTCCTGTATAAATTCAAAATTTTCATACAGGAAATGTCAGAACCAGAAGATGTTTGAATACAAAAGTTGTATTACACTTTACAGCCTTTCCGGATTGTACTGATACAGCTCCAGGTGAGCTATGAAGTAGAATCTATACAGGTTTAAAATTGACCAAAATTTTCTGAAAATTTTGACAGAACCTCCCATGTATATGTGGTTATTTCCACAATTTATACAGGTATATCATAATAATATATTGAGGTAATGACAAAATAAACATTGTATAACATCAAGTTAAAAATCCAGAATTAAAAGAGTTCAGCCTTGAAACCTTTGTTATACAGGTATAGCGCACAAATTCGAAACTATGTGCAACCTGTTTCAAGTTCTGGTCTGCCAGAACCAAGTTTGTGACAATAGGAATTAAACACAGTTACACCAAGATTCAGGCCATGAGTGCAATATAAAGTTGATAGAGGACTTCCTAAGCTTTCCAGAAATGTATATATGTGACCATGTCACTATTCTGGATTACCAAGCAATAACTATCTAAACTTAACAGATGAATTACTGGTTTTTACCAGCAGTCCTGCAGTTCACTGTTTTGAAGTCAAAATTTGACTTGACTCAAATTTGAATCGTGAAAAACTTCGAATAACAAATATGTAGATATCCTTCTACCCTTTCCAGATATGTATCACAATAAGGCAGAAGATTTTTCTGCAGTGTGATATGGCAAAAATACAGAGACTGGTACAATGGTATGGTCATTTGGAGCAGTTTAAATATACTCCAAATCTCAACAGATTATCAAGCTTTTCTGCCTTGATGGTCAACAGAAAAGTTGTAGAGGTATTCAAGAGCTTCCCATCCATATAGCATACCACTATGGTAAATAACAACTAACCAAGATTATAATCCAGCAAAGTTGAGCAAACTTCTGCCAGAAATTAAGAATCTTGGTTCTAATCCTTTGTCGAGTCGAAACCCATTTTGCAGAGTCCAAGCCTACCAGCATTAGATAGTCGGACTTTCCAAAATGTAATGCAGCCATTCTGTCGTTGGGGATGGTCATGTATCAAATTTGATACCAACGGTACTATGTGCCTCACCAAAGAAAATTCTACCTGGTATATCCGGATACGTCTATAGGTGGCCTAGTATCATTCACTCGCAAACGTGTTCTACACGGGTCGCTACTGTAGTCAATATAGCTGCAGAAGACAAACAATCCCCTGTCACACCTGCACACCACAAGGGCGGTTCGGGGAAACACGACAGGCAGTCACAATACACAGATATATATATTTGAAAGTAAATGCATACGACTCTAGTGTGAGTCGCCCTTGAGCGAGGTCATGTCTCAAGTTACATGGCTGTACTACGTCTGTACAGCGAAGACTCCCGCACGAACCGTCTTACGCATGCTCGGGCATACGTGTTTCGCATGCTCCCAAAGAACATGAATAGTTCTAGAGACACATACTATCGGGTTATCCACCATCCAACGGGGGCTCCCACTAATTTTAAGTCACGCTGGGGTACCGCGTGTCATATGTTCTCAGAAATATGGAAAGTTTCAGAGACTCGTATTGACTTTCCGTGCTAAGCCACGGAACACATACCACATCTCGTATGCTGAGGTTACCGAGATTGATTCGCTCTCGGTGGCGTACCTTACCTCTTACTTGACGTCGGAGCATCATTAAAGAAATAATAACACATAAGTTAGTTTATTACCTTTATATCTTATACTAATAATACTCCTTGTATGGGCATATAGCTAATTCCTCACTCATATAATTCTAAGTTTTTGAAAATATGCTCTTTTCAAGCACACTGTTCCCAATGATGCTGTGATACCATGCTGTGGGGACCGGGGTACCGACATCCAAGGATCTCATTGGGTGGTGTCGTGCGATGCGACACCCAACAGTATACAAGAAAAGAACAAGAATAAAACACAATACCAAGTCTTTATTTATAAACACAGCGGAAGTTTTACAATAGTAAGCTAAAAGGAAAGTGACCTATACATCACAGCTACGCTCTTGGCACTAGCTATGCAAAAGCAAAGTCATCCACACCTTGGATGCTTCGCACTAGCAACACCAAACTTACGGCAGCGTGCAGGGCTCCCACTCGGCTATAAACCCTGGAGGGGGTGCACCCTCGTCGTCGAACCCGTCATTAGTCGTGTAATCTGCAAAAACTTGTTAACTGCAAACGTGAGCTTAAGGCTCAGCAAGACTAACCCGTCTCACTAGACATATGCAGTGTGAATACTAAGCATAGGTAAGGTAAAGCAGTAAAGGACTCGCCTACAAGTGGATCCTTAGCTTTCAAGTTATTATCAACAGCTTACCTGTTTAATGAAAGTAACTTTAGTGATCATATTGGACAGCAATAAAACTTCCAAAACAAATATAATTCAACACATCGTATTCCCCTAACTTCTTCAATATTTTACTATGTCACAGTGCAGTGAACAAGTGGTACTCTATTACCGCTAGGACGATGATTGCAATCAGGACACACCCGGACAACATGACACATACACACTTTTGAAGTGCCAGTGAGTACTTACAGCAGTACCTACATAACACTTCAGTACTAGTCATATATGACCACCTTTCACCCAACACTCGAATGCCGAACTGGTCGATCCGTCACGGGCAGGAGGTCCCTGTGTGGGGCGTACTCTGACATGCCCACCAGCTGATTTACAGCTTGCTGCCCTCAACCTACACCTATAAAATGTAATGGTATGCGTCGACAAACCAGTATCAAGCTACGTCAGTTTGCTGGAGCCCATTTGTCCAGTATGTCGTCGGTACAATTCAAGCTTGTCCACTAGGGCCGCACACGAATCGGTCCTCAATCGACACAAGCAGAGCTATGCACGTGAGACCACGTCTCCTTGCATCCTACCCGCTGCTCGGTCTCAATTTCATATTCATAAACCATTTCTTCATCCAAATCATCCCGAGTGGTAAAATCCTATCTCGCGAGTAGATTCCAACTACTCGACTTCTACCGGATTCCTATGAACATAAGCATGGCAGTTTCTACTCATCAGGTTATAGATCTACCCAATACTCCATGGGATCTTTGGGTCATGCAAGTGGATGTCAAACACCTTAAACATAATGCACAAACATCTGAAGACGTAAGGTGAATGAAAATTGCAAAGACACTGTAAGGAACTTAAATGCAAACTGGGGCTTGCCTGAAAACGAGTCTGCGTCCAAGTTAGTCTCTGGTAGATTGACTTCCAGGGCTTCCGGCTGCTCCTCGACTTCAGTTACTACACGATATGCATATACTATATATGAATGACTTTGATCATAAATAATATGTTTAAGGTCACAAGCTAATATCTTGTGATCAAAATAGGATAGTGATCTTAATTGGCTTTGGAACTTTTATGGTAGATACTAGGGACTATAATGGAGACTCTTGCAAAGAACAGGAGATGATCCAGGAAGTTTGTTGTCTCTAAAAATTATGACAAGCAATAACATTCTACGAATTTTGGTTGAAATTATGGAGGTCTATCATGGCTACCAGTGGTTGTACCATGTATAGGGGTCTCACTGGTTCTAGGAAAAAACATTTCACAATTTTCTAAGCTTCCTACAGGGAGAAATTGATTTTACAAGTTTGGGAGAATTTCTGAAATTTTTTCTGTATTTTTCCCAATTTTTCAATTACATAGAGATTTGGAACACTGATCAAGCCAGTAAATAAAGTCCAACGCACGTGAAACTTCTACTGGAGATCAAGTGTACTATTAAGAGTTATCTGACCAAAATTGGGAATTTTCCAAGTAGCAGAACAGGAGTAATTAATTTCCCAAGCAGTTAGCTCAAATGAATTAATTATGAAAATTCTGGGAGTTTCATGTCCAACAAATTGCACAACTGCAAAGTTGAGATTGAGGTGAGTATACATAATTTATTTGGAATTTTTTGAGCAAATCTACTAGGAGTAATGTATTTTTGAAGTTTGATAGAAATATGGAATTATTTTCCAATGGAGAAGTTTAAATAATGCAGCTGGGCATAGTGGTTTAAAATTAACCAATCGCAGCTGGGCCACACAGAGGCCATAGGGTTCACCCGCGCAGCCGTAAATGATCCGTAGCCACAGCCGATCCGCGCGCTCGCACGCGTCGCTGACAGGCGGGGCCCGCGGTCATCTTCTACCTCCTGACGCGGGCGGTGCTCCTCGCCGGAACCGCGACGGTGCTCACCGGAATTCACAGCGTCGACCTCCACTCGGCTCTGCTCTGACCGCCTAGCCTTAAAATCGATCGCGCAACACGATGGTGGGGTCCAATTGTGGCGGCAACGGCCAAAGATGGCGGTCCGCCGGCGGCGGCGGAGCTTGGGTTTTGGCGAGCTTCAGAATCGCTCGGGAATGGCACAAGAAGCTCGGGGAAAGGTCAGGAGCATTCCTGGGAGCATGGGGAAGATAACTAGGGGTGCAAACGGGATGAAATCGCCGGCAACGTCGACTTCGACGGTGGACCGACGGAGTTTCATTGGCGGCGGGGAAAACTTGAAATCCGACCTCGTCTCTCGATGACTTTCCTTTATTTTTGGTGAGCTGGTGCGCTAGGAGGTATAGAATGCAATCCTCCATTGGATTGAAAAATATTCGATGATCTACAGACCTCGGTATGAACTAGCGTCGGTAAAACTCAAACCATGTGCTCGATACTGAAGGAAAGGAGGCACGGCTTTTACCGTGAGAAAGAGCTCGTGATGGCGATCCTTTTTGCTGCATGAGTCGAGGTGTAACGCAGCTTGGGGAGTTCTGGGGACGATGGAGCAGAGCCGACGTTTGTCACCGACTCCGGTGGTGTCCGCGGAACTTCAAACTACGGCCAACACAATGAGCAAAACAATGAGTAAATTGGCGTAGATGATAGAGCACATCCTTGGCGCCATCTTTGCTGTTTGCGTCAAAGGGAAACAAGGCAAGACTAGGGTGCTCACCGGGAGGAAAGGAAGGCGGCAGTGCTGTGCGACGGCGGGGCGAAACTGTGGCGTGGGAAAGCAAAACCGAGTTGGAACTCGACGCCATCGATCAGGGAGGGTAGAAATAGGCCAGGAGAGGTGTGGAGAGATTGCCACGGCGCAAGCAAGCAAGCAGATCGGTGTCTTGGATGCCGGGAGGTGCCGCCACGGTGAAACAGAGGAGCACTCACGGTAATGCATCTATGACTAGTGGGTCCCACTGCCCCTTCAAGTCAACCCTCTCTGGAACTTTAATTCCCTTACCAAACTTGATCCAAAAATCCTAGATTTTTGTGGAGAAGCCAAATCAAATTTGTAGAGTCATACTCTGAAATTGGATTTCAAATTTGGACAAGTTTCAACTGGAATTCAAATTCAAATTTGAATTTGAATGAAATTCAATGGAGTCACTGAATTGAATAGCAAATGAGCTTCAAAAATTATGAAAATTTGCAGGGGTGCTATCTGGAATATTATGAGGCCATGGAAAAATGTATAGCCTCAGATTTGAATATTTTGACAGGGCCTAAATGTACAACAGCTATATTCAAGTTTTGAAATAATTTGAATATATGTAGTATTGCATAGTGTTTTGCCCTAGCAAATTTCCATCCAATAAAATCCAAAATTTGCAGAAAGGTCACTTGAATTATCCTAGGCTCATTGGTGAAGTCCATCTCTTATGTTAATAAAATTTAAGTATGAGTGAAAGAAAAATTCTTGATGATATCAAGTTCATGTGTACAACCATAATTGACCTCCACTATGGTTGATAACAAACTAGTAGCTGAACTTTATATTAAGGAAAAAATGGGTTTTTACAGATTTATGTTAAGTGGGCCTAGGGACGTTGTTCCTAACTCTTTTAGAGCCCATGAGGGACTCCAAACTGACCTATTCTCATCTCAAACTCAAAATCCATCTAACCCTAGCCTCCACCTCTATATAAACAACCCCACCCCTTGACTTGACATCTATTTGCTACTTTTCCATCACACCCAAACCCTAGCTCGTGATTAGCTGCCACCAAGGAGAGAGAAAGAGATCTAGAACAAGAAGAGGAGGAGGAAACGAAAGAGGACCAGGATCTCCATCAAGTTTCGTTCTCCATCGTCAATTCACCATCAAGTTCTTCATCAACCCTAGATCTTCAAGATCCAAGTGTTACCTCCAAGATCCTTGATCAAGTGGAGTTCTAAACACCCGGTATACCTTCTACTTCCTTTTCCTTACGTGAATTCAACCCCTTTTCTCCAAACTAACGTTGATCTAGAAAACCCTAGTTCGCCAGTTCTGCGAAGTGCGGACTTGTCCGGTCCCTAGCGGACTAGTCCGATTTTCCTCGTTAAATTGTGTCGAATTAATTCTAAAAATAGATCTAAACAACTCCAACCCTGTATAAACTTGTTAAAAGCTATTAGAACTAGTTAGTGATCATTAAAGCAACTCATTAACAAGTTCCACCTTGCATTTGCATCAATCGTACATGTCATGTCATATTGAGTAATATTTGTGCATCTATTTATTGAAATTATTGTCTTGTATGTTTATTGTGTGGATTAGACGGATTTGAGCTAAAGAGTGTCGCGGAGGATCTCCACACCAAGAGTTTTAAGTCTTTGATCCTAACAAAGCTCAAGAGCAAGGCAAGTGTTCTTGAAGCATATTGATCCTGTTTTAAAATAAGTGTTTTATTTGCAAAACTTCATGTTGTGTCAATTTGAGTGGAAATCCTATGATAGGAAGTTTACTAGCTTTGTCGACCACCATTGTCACCTGGAATTCATGGTAGAGAGTCGGGATGGGCTTTTTACCTTTTTGCTTCGCTTAGTTAATTGGGATGGGAAAACAACACTACACATTTATTTACGTATTTATGAGATTGTGATTAACATGAACTAGTTAATAAGATATGGTAATGGGATATCTAAGCAAGCATGGTATGTGGATGGGTTAGATATTATGGTGGTTTCGCTTGCTTTAGATCTAAGGACCGGTTCGTGGAGCGATCATCTAGGAATTACAGTGCCACCACGAGGCCAAGTATGGGTGCGACGTAGCTGATTAATTAGGCCTTTGCCAGTGCTATTTGGACCATTAAGGATGCTCGGGGAAGGGGTAGTCGGATTGGGTTTGTTGATGATTGGTACCCTGGGATCCGAATGGCTCAAGAGGGGGCCCTTGGTTGATGATGTGCTCAGTTGGATGCATCGCCACCGGTGAAACCTCAGTGGGGTCTAAATAGGCTAGTAATCTCTTTGTAAAAGCTATTTTGTGATCTCTTGGCCACACACCTAAGGAAGTGTGAGACGGCGTAATTGAGATTCCTTAGTTACCGCAAGGTGATGAAATCACAAACACATGGGTAAGTGGTACAACCTCTGCAGAGTAATTAAAAACTATCATGATAGTCGTGCTCCCGGTTATGAGCAACCTGGACCCTCACATGATTAGAGGAAACTTGGTATTGGGATGGTATTTGGGATGGTTTGGTTTTGGTTTGATAATGGTTATGGTTGGTAATATGGTTATGGCTGGTTATGAATCAAATTCTGATATTGATTATGGTTGTTGGCAATGAGAAATCTGGAATATGGACGATGGTAATGAATATGGACAGGTATTATGATGAATACATGGTTTATGATGGGATTATTTCATACAAATGTAATATATTTCTTTTTAAATGTTTTAATGTACTTTTAGCACTTAGCCTTTATTATATTTGTCATTTGAATCAACTACATGTCCCACACTTTATGAGTACGACATGTACTCACCCTTGCAATTCACCCACCAATAGTTGCAGGTCAGGATTGGGAGTTTAACGATAATAATGCAGAGTTCTAGGCCGTGTCTACCGTCAGCTTTGCCTGTGGAGTGTTGGAGCTGCGCTATCCCTTTTGTTTAGTTGCTTAATTAGTTTATTTCTGCTGCATTAGTTGAACTTATAATTAAAAATTTCATTAGAGTTTGTATTCGAGGATAATATGAATTCAGTAATAAAAGTACTTAAATTAATCTTGTTCTGTGGTAATTGTCTGTATATCGTTTGTGACGCACTTTTGTATGTGTGTTGAACATCCTGGGCACACATATACTGCACTTGGTTCATTTTCGGAACTGGGTGTCATAAATTGGTATCAGAGCCACAGGTTGACCGTAGGACGCAACCTAGATAGAATGGACACTTTAGAGCACATAGAAGCACTCAGGAATCGATGTGCTTTTGTTTGGTGTGTTGTTTGCTATATATTGTTTGCTTGTGTGATTAATAGAGGATTTTTGGACGCTTTAGCATTGCCATGTCCACATGGGCTACTGTAGTTAGTTGCTTAGTTTCATATCCCTTGATGCATATAGTTGGGGACGTCTCCTAAATTCTTATCTCTCGCTTTTCTTCAGATGGTGAGGACTCACAACCAGAGGGATGGCAATGATGAGGAGGAGATCAATAGAGCACCTCAGAACCACAGTGGACAAGGACCTGCTCAGGGAGCTATCAACATTGAGCAGCTTTTGGCAATGCAGAACCAACTCATGCAGACCATGATACAAACTATGGGACAACTGCAGGCTGGTAACATCAACAATCAGCCTCACATGCCTCCACCGCCACCCCCGCCACCTCATAACCGGTTGGGAGAGTTTATGAGGACTAGGCCGCCGACCTTTGCTCACGCTGCTGACCCTATGGATGTTGATGATTGGCTTAAGTCCGTGGAGAAGAAGCTAGCTATTGTCCAATGCATTGACCAGGAAAATGTTCTATTTGCTTCTCATCAATTAGTTGGAGCAGCTGCAGATTGGTGGGATGCTTATTGCAATGCTCATGAGAACCAAGAGAGGATTACTTGGGCCGAATTCAAGGAGAGCTTCCGTTCTCATTATATGCTCGAAGGTGTTATGATTTTGAAGAGGCAAGAATTTGAGAACTTGAGGCAAGGAAGATCGAGTGCGCGTGAATATCTCAACAAATTCACTCAACTCTCAAGATATGCGCCTGAGGATGTGAGCCGGGATAGCCGGAAGTAATACTTGTTCATGAGGGGCTTGAACAATGATATCCAAGTGCAACTGCTCAACTGCGCCTACTCATCGCCCTCGTTACGCACCGCGCCCAACTCAGTTTGTGCAGCAGCGCCCTGTCATGCAAGCACCTAGGCCTCAATACCTTATGCACCTCGTGCCAACTTTCCTGGTGCCAATGTGCAGAACCAAGCTCGTCCCACTAATTCTGGTGGAGTTAAGAAGTGCTATACTTGTGGAGAAGTTGGACACTTTGCACATCAATGTCCTACATCAATGTCCTAAGTCAGGCCTTGGTCAAGGAAGCAATGCGCCGTGGCAAAATCCAAGACCCAATAGAGGACAGCCGCAAGAGAACCGTGGACAGCAGAATTTTGCACGTGGCAACGTGAACCATGTCTCTACGGAGGATGGTCAACAAGCGGATGGTGTGGTGATTGGTATATTTCTCGCAAACTCCAACTCGGCGACTATGTTATTTGATTGTGGAGCATCGCATTCATTCATTGCATTGAAATATGTTGCCAAGTATAGTTTGCCTATCTCTCATATGAAGTTTACTCTATTGGTTAAGTCTCCTGGAGGAGAGATGAGGACAAATATAGTAAGTCCAAAAGTAAGCCTTAGAATAAGGGGGTAGATTTCTCCGCCAACCTCATTGTTTTGGATTCTCAAGGATTGGACATTATACTTGGTATGGACTTGTTGAGAAAGCACAATGGAGTCATCAAATGTGCCACAAAGACGGTGAAGTTCACCAATGAGGAAGGGATCACCATAGAATTTGAAGCATCTCAACACGCACTGAAGCAATTGGAGCTGAATCATATGGACGATGCCGCAATTGAGTAGATTCCAGTGGTGTGCAAATTTTTTGATGTGTTTCCGGATGAGTTGCCAGGTATGCCACCTAATCGAGACATTGAGTTTGTAATTGATTTAATACCTGGAACCACACCTATAGCTAAGAGGCCATATAGGATACCTCCTAAAGAACTAGCGGAGCTCAAGAAGCAAATTCAAGAGCAACTAGAGAAAGGTTTCATTCGCCCTAGTTCTTCACCTTGGGGATTGCATGTTCTTTTCGTGGATAAGAAGGATTTATCGCAAAGGATGTGTGTGGATTACCGAGCTCTCAACGAGGTAACAATCAAGAACATGTACACCTTGCCAGACATAGAAGATTTGTTTGATGAGATGAATGGTGCTTGTGTCCTCTCTAAGATTGGTTTGAGGTTGGGATACTTTCAAATGAAGATTAGACCATCGGACATACCCAAGACAGCTTTTCAGACATGATATGGATCTTATGAGTACACTGTGATGTCCTTTGGATTGACCAATGCACCTGCTTATTTTATGTACCTCATGAATAAGGTCTTTATGGAGAACTTGGATAAGTTCGTTGTGGTGTTCATTGATGATATCATGATCTACTCGAAGAATGAGAAGGAACACGAGGAACACTTGAGGCTCACATTGCAGAAATTGAGGGAGCACCAATTATATGCAAAATTCAGCAAGTGCCAGTTTTGGTTGAAAGAAGTGTCGTGTTTAGGCCATATCATCCTGGGAGGAGTAGTATCGGTCGACTCCAGAAAAGTGAGGGATGTGCTAAAGTTGGAGCCACCGCAAAATGTAAAGGAAATAAGGAGTTTTCTTGGGATGGTTGTATATTACTGTTGACTAATTAAGGACTTTTCCAAGATAGCCAAGCCAATGACAGAATTGCGAATGAAGGGAAAGGCTTTCCGATGGACAGAAGCTTGTCAAAACAGTTTTGAGGAGTTGAAGAAAAGGTACCACAACCCCAGTTTGGTTTTGTCGGATGTAAGCAGAAGTTACGACATATATTGCGACGCATCAAGGCAAGGACTTGGATGCGTGCTCATGCAAGAAGGTCAAGTGGTTGCATATGCATCGAGACAATTGAAGAAACATGAGCAGAATTACCCAATGTATGATTTGGAACTTGCAGCTGTGGTACACGCATTGATGATTTGGAGAAATTATATCCTTGGACATATGTGTGAAATTTACACGGATCATAAGAGTCTTAAGTATATTTTCACACAAATGGATTTGAATTTGAGACAACAAAGATGGTTGGAGCTCGTCAAAGATAATGATTTGGGAATTAATTATCACCCAGGAAAAGCCAATGTAGTGGCCAACGCATTGAGTAGAAAAGGAGTAAAGCACCAACTCACAGTTCGAGAGTTGCCATCCGAGTTATGCAAGGAGTTTGAACGGTTGAATCTTGGATTTGTGAATGATATAAGAATAATGGAATTAAATCCAACCTTGGAACGAGGGATTCGAGAGGGTCAAACAAAGGATGAGGAAATTCAGGAGATCAAGGAAAGGACCCAAGAGGGAAGAGAATCCAGGTTTGATGAGGACGGACATGGTACCTTATGGCTGGGAAAGAGAATTGTCGTGCCTAATGTGAAGCATATTCGGGAGAAATATTAAAAGAGGCACATGATTCGCCATACTCAACTCATCCCGGTTGTACAGAGATGTACAAAGACTCGAAGACATGCTATTGGTGGGCTAGCATGAAAAAGGACATAGCTGAATATGTAGCCCTGAGTGACATGTGCCAACGAGTCAAGGCAGAACACCAAAGGCCAGCGGGATTATTACAACCATTGAAGATTCTGGAATGGAAGTGGGAAGAAATTGGTATGGACTTTATAGTTGGTTTGGCACGCACTCAGTCCGGTTATGACTCAATTTGGGTAATTGTAGATCGATTGACTAAATCAGCTCATTTTATTCCCGCCAAGACCACTTTTAATGGAGAGAAGTTATCGGAACTGTATATGGGAAGAATAGTGTGTTTTGCATGGAGTTCCAAAGAAGATAGTATCGGATAGAGGTTCTCAATTTACCTCCAGGTTTTGGCAAAAATTGCATGAAGCATTAGGAACAAGGTTAAATTTTAGTTCAGAATATCACCCACAAACGGATGGACAAACCGAGAGGACCAATCAGATTTTAGAGGATATGTTGAGAGCTTGTGCTTTAAGCATGGGAAAAGTTGGGACAAGAGCTTGCCATATGCAGAATTTTCATACAACAATAGTTACCAAGCAAGCTTGAAAATGTCACCTTATGAAACACTGTATGGAAGGAAATGTAGAACACCATTGTTCTAGAATGATACAGAAGAAACTCAAGTATTTGGACCCGATGTGTTGCTAGAAGCCGAAAAACAAGTTCAGATAATTCGTGAAAACTTGAGGGTTGCTCAATCAAGGCAAAAAGGCTATGCGGACAATAGATGGAGAAAACTATCCTTTGAAGTGGGGGACTTCGTTTACCTCAAAGTGTCGCCAATGAGAGGTCGTAAGAGGTTTAATATAAGAGGCGAGCTAGCACCTCGATACATTGGGCCATTCAAGATTTTGGACAAAAGAGGAGAAGTAGCGTATAAGTTGGAGATGCCAACTCACTTATCAGATGTCCATGATGTGTTTCATGTTTCCCAGCTCAAGAAGTGCTTGAGAGTACCAGAAGAACAAGTGCCAATGGAAGAATTGGAACTAGAGGCAGACTTGATTTATGTCGAACAACCGGTCAAAATATTGGAAACCAAGGAGAGGGTCACAAGGAACAAGACTATTAGATGTTGTAAAGTTCAATGGAAGCATCACATAGAATCGGAAGCAACATGGGAGCTGGAGGATGATCTCAAGAAGGAGTTTCCCTATCTCTTCTCTTCCACGTCGAATCTCAAGGGCGAGATTCATTTTAAGGGGGGTAGGTTTGTAACACCCTCATTCTCATGCATCATGCATTGCATAAGTTGATTAATCATGTTTAACATTAATCCACATAAAAAGGAACAAGTTTAAAATGAATTCGAAAGAAAACCGCACATAAGAATTCTGGGAAGTGCGGACTAGTCCGATTTCTCTCTGACTTCAAACGGACCTATCTATTTTGCTGCGGACTAGTCTGTGTTTTCCCTGTGGACACTTTCGGACTTGTCCGGTCCTGTGCGGACTAGTCTGGTATTCCAATTCCTTGAAAATTTTGCTAAGTCCCTGGACTTGTCCGCTGTTCCAGAGGACTTGTCCGTTTTTCCCTCTAACTAAAGTCGGACTTGTCCAATTTTAGACAGACTTGTCAGTTTTCCCCTCTGTATAAGTCCGGACTTGTCCGATATCCAGTCCGGACTTGTCCGATTTCTCTCTGTCCAATTTTGGACTAGTATGACCCTTTTCGGACTTGTCCGATAAATCGCGACTCTGAGTTGATCTTTTATTTCACGACTTGTTTCTTGTGTTTTACGTTAAGTGGGCCTAAGGACGTCGTGCCTAACTCTTTTAGAGCCCAAGAGGGACTCCAAACCGACCTCTACTCATCTCAAACTCGAAATTCATCTAACCCTAGCCTCCATCTCTATTTAAAAAACCTCACACCTTGACTTGACATCTATTTGACACTTTTCCACCACACCCAAACCCTAGCTCATGATTAGCCGCCACTAAGGAGGGAGAAAGAGATCTAGAACAAGAAGAAGAAGAGGAGGAAATGAAAGAGGATCAAGATCTCCATCATGTTTCGTTCTCCATCGTCAATTCACCATCAAGTTCTTCATCAACCCTAGATCTTCAAGATCCAAGTGTTACCTCCAAGATCCTTGATCCAGTGGAGTTCTAAACACCTGGTATACCTTCTACTTCCTTTTCCTTATGTGAATTCAACCCCGTTTCCCCAAATTCACGTCGATCTAGAAAACCCTAGTTTGCCAGTACTGCGAAGTGCAGACTTGTTCGGTCCCTAGCGGACTAGTCCAATTTTCCTGGTTAAATTGTGTCGAATTAATTCTAAAATTAGATCTAAACAACTCCAACCCTGTATAAACTTGTTAAAAGCTATTAGAACTAGTTAGTGATCATTAAAAGCAACTCATTAACAAGTTCCACCTTGCATTTGCATCAATCATACATGTCATGTCATATTGAGTAATATTTGTGCATCTATTGATTGAAATTCTTGTCTTGTATGTTTATTGTGCTGATTAGACAGATTTGCGCTAGAGAGCATTGCGGGGGATCTCCAGCACCAAGAGTTTGAAGTCTTTTATCCTAACCAAGCTCAAGAGCAAGGCAAGTGTCCTTAAAAATATTGATCCTGTTTTAAAATAAGTGTTTTGTTTGCAAAACTGCATGCTTTGCCAATTTGATGGGAAATCCTATGATAGGAAGTTTACTAGCTTTGTCGACCACCCTTTTCACCTAGAATTCATGGTAGAGAGTCGAGATGGGCTTTTACCTTTTTGCTTTGCTTAATTAATTGAGATGGGAAAACAACACTACACATTTATTTACGTGTTTATGAGATTTTGATTAACATGAACTGGTTAATATGATATGGTAATGGGTGATCTAAGCAAGCATGGTATGTGGATGGGTTCGATGTTATGGTGGGTTTGCTTGCTTTAGATCTAAGGACCGGTTCGTGGAGCGATCATCCTGGAATTACAGTGCCACCACGAGGCCAAGTATGGGTGCGGCGTAGCTGATTAATTAGGGCTTTGCCAGTGCTATTTGGACCATTAAGGATGCTCGGGGAAGGGGTAGTCGGATTGTGTTGGTTGATGATTGGTGGGACTACCCTGAAATCTGAATGGCTCAAGAGGGGGCCCTTGGTTGAAGAGGGAGCATCGCCACCAGTGAAACCTTAGTGGGGTATAAATAGGCTAGTAATCTCTTTGTAAAAGCTATTTTGTGATCTCTTGGCCACACACCTAAGGAAGTGTGAGACAGAGTAATTGAGATTCCTTAGTCACCGCAAGGTGATGAAATCACAAACACGTGGGTAAAGTGGTACAACCTTTGCAGAGTAATTACAAACTATCATGATAGTCGTGCTCCCGGTTATGTGCAACCTGGACCCTCACATGATTAGAGGAAACTTGGTATTGGGATGGTATTTGAGATGGTTTGGTTTTGGTTTGGTAATGGTTATGGTTGGTAATATGGTTATGGCTGTTTATGAATCAAATTCTGATATTGATTATGGTTGTTGGTAATGAGAAATCTGGAATATGGACGATGGTAATGAATATGGACTGGTATTATGATGATTACATGGTTTATGATGGGATTATTTCATATAAATGTAATATTTTTTTTCAAATGTTTTAATGTACTTTTCAACACTTAGCTTTTATTATATTCGTCATTTGAATTAGCTACATGTCGTACATTCCACACTTGCTGAGTACGGCATGTACTCACCCTTGCAATTCACCCACCAATAGTTGCAGGTCAGGATTGGGAGTTTAACGATAATAATGTAGAGTTCTAGGTCGTGTCTACCGCCAGCTTTGCCTGTGGAGTGTTGGAGTTGCGCTATCCCTTTTGCTTAGTTGCTTAATTAGTTTATTTTCGTTGTATTAGTTGAACTTATCATTAAAATTTCATTAGAGTTTGTATTCGAGGATAATATGAATTCTGTAATAAAAATACTTAAATTAATCTTGTTCTGTGGTAATTGTATGTATATCATTTGTGACGCACTTGTGTATATGTGTTGAACATCCTGGGCACACATATACTGCACTTGGTTCATTTTCGGAACCAGGTGTCACAAATTGGTATCAGAGCCACGGGTTACCGTAGGACGTTGCCTAGCTAGAATGGACACTTTAGAGCACATAGGAACACTCAGGAATCGATGTGCTTTTGTTTGGTGTGTTGTTTGCTATATATTGTTTGCTTGTGTGCTTAATAGAGGATTTTGGGATGCTTTAGTATTGCCATGTCCACATAGGCTAGTGTAGTTAGTTGCTTAGTTTCATATCCCTTGATGCGTA
Organism: Tuctoria greenei; assembly: GCA_036927565.1. Taxonomy (NCBI): domain Eukaryota; kingdom Viridiplantae; phylum Streptophyta; class Magnoliopsida; order Poales; family Poaceae; genus Tuctoria; species Tuctoria greenei. Next base: position 75,562,473 of record JAYESD010000004.1, read on the forward strand.
TAGTTGGGGACGTCTCCTAAATTCTTATCTCTCGCTTTTCTTCAGATGGTGAGGACTCACAACCAGGGGGATGGCAATGATGAGGAGGAGATCAATGGAGCACCTCAGAACCACAATGGACAAGGACCTTCTCAGGGAGCTATCAACATTGAGCAGCTTTTGGCAATGCAGAACCAGCTCATGCAAACCATGATACAAACTATGGGACAACTGCAGACTGGTAACATCAACAATCAGCCCCACATGCCTCCACCACCACCCCCGCCTCCTCATAACTTGTTGGGATAGTTTATGAGGACTAGTCCACCGACCTTTGCTCACGCTGCTGACCCTATGGATGCTGATGATTGGCTCAAGTCCGTGGAGAAGATGCTAGCTATTGTCGAATGCATTGACCGGGAAAAGGTTCTATTTGCTTCTCATCAATTAGTTGGAGCAGCTGCGGATTGGTGGGATGCTTATTGCAATGATCATGAGAACCAAGAAAGGATTACTTGGGCCGAATTCAAGGAGAGCATCCGTTCTCATTATGTGCCCAAAGGTGTTATGATTTTGAAGAGGCAAGAATTTGAGAACTCGAGGCAAGGAAGATCGAGTGTGGGTGAATATATCAACAAATTCACTCAACTCTCAAGATATGCGCCTAAGGATGTGAGTCGGGACAGCCGGAAGCAATACTTGTTCATGAGGGGCTTGAACAATGAGATCCAAGTGCAACTGCTCAACTGCGATTATGCAAACTTCCAGAAGCTTATGGATAAAGCAATTGTTATGGAGAACAAGGTCCGTGAGATGGAGCAAGACAACAAGAGGAAGGTGCCATATCAAGGACAACAACAAGGAAGTAATGTGCGCCCTCGCTTTGCGCCACCAAATGTGCCTTACTACAACTCTTCTGCACCTACTCATCGCCCTCGTTATGCACTGCACCCAACTCAGTTTGTGCAGCAGCGCCCTGTCATGCAAGCACCTAGGCCTCAATACCTTATGCACCTCGTGCCAACTTTCCTGGTGCCAATGTGCAGAACCAAGCTCGTCCCAATAATTCTGGTGGAGTTAAGAAGTTCTATACTTGTGGAGAAGCTGGACACTTTGCACATCAATGTCCTAAGTCAGGCCTTGGTCAAGGAAGCAATGCGCCGAGGCAAAATCCAAGACCCAATGGAGGACAGCCGCAAGAGAACCGTGGATAGCAGAATTTTGCACATGGCAACGTGAACCATGTCTCTAAGGAGGATGGTCAACAAGCGGATGGTGTGGTGATTGGTATATTTCTCGCAAACTCCAACCCAGCGACTATGTTATTTGATTGTGGAGCATCGCATTCATTCATTGCATTGAAATATGTTGCCAAGTATAATTTGCCTATCTCTCATATGAAGTTTACTCTATTGGTTAAGTCTCCTGGAGGAGAGATGAGGACAAATATAGTATGTCCGAAAGTAAGCCTTAGAATAAGGGGGGTAGATTTCTCCGTCAACCTCATTTTTTTTTTGATTCTCAAGGATTGGACATTATACTTGGTATGGACTTGTTGAGGAAGCACAATGGATTCATTAGTTGTGCCACAAATACGGTGAAGTTGACCAATGAGGAAGGGGTCACCATAGAATTTGAAGCATCTCAACACACACCGAAGCAATTGGAGCTGGATCATATGGACGGTCCCGCAATTAAGGAGATTCCAGTGGTGTGCAAATTTTTTGATGTGTTTCCGGATGAGTTACCAGGTATGCCACCTGATCGGGACATTGAGTTTGTTATTGATTTAATACCTGGAACCGCACCTATAGCTAAGAGGCCATATAGGATGCCTCCTATGGAATTAGCGGAGCTCAAGAAGCAAATTCAAAAGCAACTAGAGAAAGGTTTCATTTGCCCCAGTACTTCACCTTGGGGAGCCCTGTTCTTTTCGTGGATAAGAAGGATGGATCACAAAGGATGTGTGTGTATTATCGATATTATGACAGATGGATTCGAGATGTCCATGATGGGAGAATTGAGATATTTCTTGGGATTTCAAGTGAGGCAACAAATGGAAGGGACGTTCATAATCCAAATCAAGTACACTCAAGACATACTCAAGAAGTTTGGAATGGACAAAGTGCCTATAAGGACTCCCATGGCAACAAATGGACACTTGGATCTCAATGAAGATGGACCAAACTTGGATCAAAAGGTATATCGCTCCATGATTGGATCCCTACTTTAGTTATGTGCATCTAGGCCTGATATTATGTTGAGTGTATGTTTGTGTGCAAGATTTCAAGCCAATCCTAAGGAGTGTCATTTGACAGCCACAAAAAGAATCTTGCGATATTTAGTTCATGCACCCAACCTAGGCCTCTGGTATCCTAAAGGTTCCATGTTCAATCTCATTGGATACTCCGATGCAGATTATGCCGGATGCAAAGTAGATACAAAAAGTACCTCCGGTGCATGCCAATTCCTAGGTAGATCCCTAGTTTCTTGGTCCTCCAAGAAAGAATACTCCATTGCCTTATCCACGGCCGAAGCGGAGTATGTTGCAGCCGGGAGTTGTTGTGCACAACTCCTTTGGATGCGACAAACTCTATGGGATTACGATTACAATATGAGCCATATTCCACTCCTTTGTGGTAATGAGAGTGCTATTAAAATTGCCTATAACCCCGTTGAGCACTCTAGGACCAAATACATAGACATGCGGCATCACTTTTTGAGAGACCACTCAATGAAAGGAGACATAGCCATTTCCCATGTCAACACCGAGAAACAACTACCTGATATATTTACAAGGCCACTTGATGAAAAACGTTTTTGCGAGCTCCGAAATGAACTAAATATCCATGATTCTCGGAACGTGGCTTGAAAATTTGCATACATGTATGCCATCTTCAAAATCTATTGATTTTGTTATGAAATTCATCTCTCCATTTTCTCTGAAAAACTATTTCAATTACTTGATCTTGGTGAATTATGGTCATACCTTGATTGTTGGATGTTTACAAATCATATTCATCAAGATTATTTGTGTGTTTTGCCCTCCTATTTTATGTGTAAGCATAGTCGAATATATACGAATGGGCTAAATGCTTTTGTTCTGGTCCGTGGTTACCCGGACTAGTCCGCACACTACAGACTAGTCCGGAGAGGTCCGATAGTCCGGACTAGTTCGGTTGACCACAAACTAGTCCGATTTTTCGACACCATAACCCTAGAGCAGCAAAACCCTAATCTCCTTCATCCTCACAATGTTCCTCACCTTCTCTCTCCTCACTCGAGTGCCCCCAAGGTAATTTGGCGATTCCTCCACCAAATCTCTTCAACTTCTCGTGGAAAACGATCTTCATCGCAAGGGGATCGAGGACCACGGACTTGTCCGCACCAACAACTCCTCCAACCTCAAGAATCGAAGGATTTTGGTAAACCTTCTTCAAAACCCTAGAATCTTCGATTTCTTGTGCTATGGACCAAATAGCTTAGCTCCACTTGTTAATACATGTCTCCTTGTTGTATTACATCTACCTTGAGCTATTTTTGCATTGAGAAACACCATTGAATTGCTAGTTAGGATTTGAGCAGTTGAACACCGGACTAGTCCGGTCTCTGTACAGACAAGTCCGGTACTACTCCGCACTTGAGCACCGGACAAGTCTGATTTTTGACTGAACTCAACCCTAAATTCCAACTACTCAATGCATTTCCTTGCCATCAATCCTCATCCACATAATGTATAATTCTCTTGTCAGGACCATGTCGAGCTCAAATAATGAGATCTCCAACTATGATGCTGAGATGGACCAAGAGTCGTTGCTTCAGTCCTTGATGGGACAAAGCAAGAAGCGGCAACACTATGCCGATGACCCGTCTCACACTCCACCTCAGGTGCGGCAAAATGTCATGGCCAAGAAGCCAGCATCCAAAGGAAAGGATGCAGCTGGCCCTAGCTTGGCATCTTCTCGCCAAGCTAAGGGCAAAGGGAAATGGATTGCCACCAGTCCGATTGGCCCTCTCAAAATGAGTGCTCCAAGGCAGGGGAATAGAGACCCCACTGAAGAAACATCCAATGGCAAAGGAAGCGATGTGGCTTCTAAGCTCAGGACAATTGACTGTTACAGCAGTTCCAGGAAGGCAGCTGATGCAAGGTTCTGGAGCAACTTCCACGCGGACTACTATAGTTCCGTGTATCTCACGATGGAGACTCTGGTAGTCCGAAGCCAATGGATAGAAAGGACACACTTTGATAAGAAGAGCTGCCCAACCTTTGATGAAGTGATACAGGTTGTGGAGAGACATGGTGTCGGCATTTGGAACCGGCAGATCTCCTGACGCTACTTTTGGTAGATCGAGGAGTTGTAGTTCGGTAATGGGCGCGCAGAGATTCAAGAAGGTCAAACACACGTGTACACAAGGATTTACGTGGTTAGGGCCGCCTGAGCGTAATACCCTACTCCACGGGGTGTGTTGGTGATGTATTAAGCTTGGGAGTCTAGAAGAAGCTCTAGAAGAAGAGGCTCGTCTAGCTCAGGGTGTTCAGCCGTGGTCTGGAACTGTCCCTTGTCTATCGTCGACCAGTCCTTTTATAGTACAAGGACTGGTCGTTATAACATCAGCCTGGCCCGACAGGTGGCCCCGGTGGTTACACACACTTGATTCACAATAAATGGGGTTAATTACCCTTAATAGCCTGGTAACAGGCCTTAATAGTGTCGTTACCAGTATTAAGGGCCATCCGATCGAGTGTCATTAATATGGCATTAATGACACTTAATCGGGTCTTGAAGTCTTTGATTGATCCTTGAAGTTCCGGAGCCGTTGGGGGTCCTCCGGCCTGGTAGTTGAAGTTGAAGGTCCGGCGGCTGCCACGTGGCAGCTCCGGAGCTCACCGTCGTGGACGGGTAGGTCCGGTGCTGTTGGACACGTGTCAGTACCGGAGCTTCCCTCTGTCTGGGATTAGGTTCAGGGTGCCATATTGGTATTCTGACCGGAGCTTCCCAGATGTGGGTGATAGCTCTGGTCTTGTGATACACGTGGTGGCCCCGGGACTAACAATGTCGGGGGAGCAGGTCTGGCTACGCCTGACATGTGGGGCCTTCGGAGGTCTTCAAATTTGGTATATGGAGTTTCCTTATGATCTTTGCAATCCCAAGGGGTATCCGGTACGGAGGGTACTGACAGTGGCCCCCTGGACTCACCTCCGGGAGAGACCTTTTGTATGAAGTCATTTCACCGAAGGTGGGTCCATTCTTCGGTTTCTGAACCATGTCTTCAAGGGTCTTTGGTTATGCAGTTGGCGGTAGTTCACAGTTAAACTTCCAACGCGTGGTGTATCTTGAAGGCGGCAGGTGAGATCTTAGCATGCGGATCTCACGCAATTGAAGGTTGCCGGTTCCCAATACGAAAATCGTATCGGTTCTGTGCACCCTGTCAGGCCGCCGACTTCGGGTTTCCCGCCTTTCATGATGACAACCGTTCGCCTTGGGTAAGAACCTCGACTTGATTGTCGGGGTGGCCCCGGGCCCCCTTGTCATTAGCGGGGTGAAATCTTTGACTGGGATCGTCGGCTCCTCTACGGTTTCCATCCAGGCGTTGAGGGGGCTTACTTAAGAAGGAAAGCATGCACTGTTTGGGGTTCTTTACGCCTTTCAATCGATCTTGCGCTCAAACCTTCCAAACTTTTGCTTGCCTTTCCTCTCTTGCCTCGCTGTGCCGCGATGGAGTTGGGTCTTTGCCAAAGCCGACTAAAGACTGATGATGATTTGAAGAAGGTTCGGGCCTCATGGGATGGTCCCCTGACTTCTTCAACCACCTGGTCCAGGTCGGCAAGCTTCTGTTCGAGAAGGAGCACGCCGACGACATGGTGTACTTCTCCGCGTACACCATGGTGGGACTGATCCCACCTTTCTCCTCCTTCTTCTTGATGCTGCTAGACTTCTATGGTCTGCAGCTTTACCACCTTGGTCCCCACTCCATTCTGTTGGTGTCCATATTTGTCCACTTCTGCGAGATGTGGGTGGGCATTCCCCCCTGCATTGAGCTCTTCTGCACCTTCTTCACTATTCAAACCACAGGTCGGAGCGATGAGTACCTTGGCTTCTACTATTTTATGAAGCGCAAGAAGTGCCCGTACAAGTACTTGCGGTCGTTCCCTTCTGGGAAATGGGACGACTGGAAGAAGGATTGGATTGTAATCAGGGTGGAGGAGCACAAGAAGCTGGAGCTGCCGAAAGGCCTCCCCAACATCAACACTGCAGTTTGGAGTGAAGCTCTGGTGCTATCAGATGCCTTCGATCCTGCTCTGACCAGGATCCGCCTGTGTGTGGAAGGAGGATTGACTCCCTAGGCGGTGTTTTGCAACTTCCTGACCAACAGGTGGGCTCTGTTGAAGAGGAGGGAGAAGTTGGCTTGGGCCCTCAACAGTATGTTGGACGACGACCGGATCGTGACCGGTTTGAAATCCAACATGGAGGGTGCAACTTTGGAGTTCCACCTGAAGAAATTCCAGCACGGCATCGACGTCTAGGGCGACGATTTGGCTCCGCCGCCAGCTTTCCTCCCATTGAACATGGAGGCGGCATTCAGTAGTGAGCTCCGGCGGACGATGCCGGTGCTTGATGACCTTGGTGTTGTTGAGTGGCGCTCGACCACCTGGTTGGCAATCTCCGAAGCTCCTGAGGGTGGCTCCGTCCCCGCCCCTAAGCCAAGAACCGAAGTCGTCGGCAAGGGCAAGGAATTGGCTGATCCCTCGAGCCGTAAGAGGAAGCATGCCGACAGGAGGGCCAGACATTCTTCTTCCGTTGCGTCCCCTTCTCCCCAGAGGGGAAGGTCTTCAACGGCGGCGTCGACTCCAATTGCGGCATCTTCCCGGGGTGCTAGCTCTGGCCAAGTGACTCCGGTCCCAGGGCCAGCTGAGGGCTCTGGGTCCGGAGGTCCTTCCCGGTCAAGGGGGGCCTCGACCAGAGCAACGCCGACAGCAGCAGCAAGCTCTGGGGTGCCCTCCGGGACTACCACGCCAGTGTCGGCTGGGGCCAGTCCGGAGCGTCTGGGGAAGAGGTTCCGCGGGAACTGGTGCGTAAGCCTTCCGAGGTAATTTCTGATTTTTTACCTCAGTCAATTGTTTTATTGTTAACTGTATTTTGAGTCTCTTCGTCCTTCATTCACAACGTGCCAAAGAAAAGGGTTGAAGCTCCGGCCCCTGCAGCAGCAGTTGAGGCTGTGCAGGCTGAAGCTTCAGCTCCGATTCCAGCACCGCCCCAAGAGGTGGCAGAGGCTGCGGCAGCCCCAGCGCGGACTGTCGTGGTATTGGACGACTCATCCCCAGAAGCTCCCATGGTAGCGCCAGACCACGGGACTGAAGATGTACCAGCAGCGCCAGCCTCGGAGGTTGAAGCTCCGGGCTTGGATGCTGTGATGTTGGACGCTTCGGCCGTAGAGCCGGAGGAAGCTGCGATTCCGACCCTAGAGCCGGATGTTGCTGAAACCCCGGCAGTCAAGCCGGTGGTTGAGGAGGTCCCGGCAGTAGAGCCGGGTGTTGATGAAGCTCCAGCACTGGAGCCGGTCGTCAAGGTACCTCCGGCGGCAGGGCCGGTTGCTGCCGGAGTTCTGGCTGTGGAGCCGGCTGTTGAAGAGGTTCTGGCGTCCGAGTCAGTTGCTGCAGAGGCGACGGCGCCTTAGTCTATGGCGGTCGAAGCGCCAGCGCCGGAGCCCATGATGGTTGAAGCGCCAGCACCCGAACCAGAGGCGGAGGAAGCGCCTGTGCCGGAGCCAGAAGTAGCTTCTGCTCCAGCCGAACCTTCAACGCCCGTTTCGGAAGACGTGATCCCGGAGGTGCCTGTTGTTGAGCCAGAGTGCCAGGATGAAGCTGCTGGCCCCCCGCCGGAGGGACCAATTCTTGATGACCTGGCGGTTGGGCCTTCAGAACCAATTCTGGAGGTCGGTACTTCTGCTACAAGCACTTCCTCGACGGCGGCTGAGGCTATCCCGGAGGACGGCCCTAGTGCCGTGGAAGCTCAGGTGTAGGATCGAAGAGCACGTGAAAATCTACCAGAGGGGGGGGTGAATGGTATATTTTAACAATCATACGCAGCGGAAACAATTAAACCCCAAACCCTTTCAGCAGAAAAACGATCTCTTAAAGAAATCGTGTGTGAGACTAATCTAAAAGTGTTTCACCATGACAAAAGTGATGGATATCAGAGATAATCAAGTCACGAAGACAACACAAGAAGAATCACTCAATTCCATCAAGAGAAACTCAAGTTATGATCTAATGATCAAACAAAGATCAATCTGACCTACTCGAGAAAAAAACAGTTCTGGAACGCTGCAAAGAAACTCGTGTAGATCAAAAACCACAAATCCAATGACCGTGAAATTTTGACAGATGATAGAAAATCAAGTTGTGAAGACAACCCAAAAATAATCACGTCAATTGGATCTATAAAACTCGAGTTATGATAAAACCACCAACGAAAGGTAGTGCTGTCCAGAAACTCGACGAGTAAAACTTGTCTGGAACAAGTCGGACGAACAAGGCACCCAAAAGTTCCTTCAAACTACGAATTTTATTCAATAGAACACAAGAGGAACAGCCCCAAAGTCGTCTACAACGAGCTTTGGCCTTCCCTTGCTTATATAACCAGCCCTTAGGCCAACCCAATACAACTAGGACTCCAATCCTACTCAGATCACAAATCGTAACTTTCCATAACAGCTCAAGATTCTTCTATACGCAGATAGAAGCAATCTTAGGACTTCCAAACATCTTAGGAACGTATCCCGCATTACTAAACAACTCAAATTCGTGACACACACGAAATCCTAACATAACCAACTCGATACTTTCCATACCGAGCCATAGCCGACTCCGCCGCAGCCAAAGTCATCAACCGGTACGATCCGATCCTTCCAACCAAATCTTTCCTTCCTTATCCCATCTTCGGAACCATGTTGCCACGTCATGCACCGCATGCATACGTGCGAACACCTTCCTTCGACGTCCAGTAACCTTCATTTGCACTGCCCTTGATTCAATCATCCTGCGCGACCTCCTGATCAGCTCAACCACAGTTCCTCCCGAACTTGGTTGTTGGAACCTCATCTCCTCCTGAGACTAGTCCAATGGATCCTGTCACCAGCCATGACTTGAACTCAAGCAACACCTGCACATGAACAAACAAACAATCCATACGAGCCCAAGTCCTCGACTCTACTCAAGTTAGTTCCAAACACAACACCTTAGTGAGAGCCTCACATAAGCATGTTGCAAAACCACAGTAACACAATATCATCCATATAATCCACAACGCACCAAAAACTTAGCAAATGAATACTAAGCAATATTTCCAACAATGTAAAGCAAGTACAAAACATTGCAAATGAAAAGCAGAAGCACCGCGGTCAAGTTTCGGACCTTGCCAGAGCAACCCGTAGCTTGAGCCGGAACTAACAAGAGCTAGTAGAACCTAGCGCTGGAGCTTACCAAAACTAGTATAATGAAGCACCTGCCGGAGCTTATCAAAAACTAGTATAATGAAGCACCTGCCGGAGCTTATCAAAAACTAGTCAAAACTAGTCAACCCAAAACCGGAGCTAGACAAAGTACGTCGGAGCTTAGCAAAAGCATGCCGGAGCTAAAGATAAAGCTCACCGGAGCTAACCAAAGCTAGTCGGACCTTACCAAGAAGTCGGACCTAGCATCTAACGTAGCCGGAGCTACCCATAACAAGCCGCACCTATGGTCGGACCTTGCTATAGCTCGGAGCTAGAGTCGGACCTTGATAAAAAGGTGTTTTGGTGATATTTAAAACTTTTATCATCAAATCCAAGTATATTCACTACAAGCCAATGTATTCAACACACATAGATCTTACAATCTCCCCCTTGATGAATGCATTGGCAACACCATTTAAAATCCGAACATTGGCTTATTCTCAATAAAAGTTTTGAAAACAATTTCTCCCCTTTGTAAATCAAAAATTATCCCATATTATCTCTCCCCCTTTATTATCTCTCCTTATGCACATATTTTCTTTCTCTTCATGCTTATCTCTCCCCCTTTGACAATGTATTCAGCAAGTCATGAGCATATAAACAATTTATCTCTCCCTCTTTAGTTGTTATGAGCATATTATAACATATACATATAAACAAAGCTCATCCAAGTCATAATATCAAGTAACTTACACTATCACATCAATGAGATACTGTAGTGTAAGCCGTGCAAGAGATCATATGTAATTTTCAATTTAAGCAAGTCATGATCTCACAAACTTAACTATTTCAAAACCTGAAAGCACGACACTAGTTTCTGCATTTTATTATTTTTCAAAGCATAAATTTAGATCATATGATATTTGCAAGAGATTATATGCGCATCTGCCTTATTCTAACCAACCAAGCCAAGCCTATGTCATTTGACAATCAGAAGCTTAAGGACATGGTTTTAGTCATACACAACTTCTTCCAAGTTCATATCTAAGTGCAATGATAAGCCATCTCAAAAGAAGAAGTGCGATGCATGCATATTCTCTTGATCTTTTCTCAATTTATATTTGTTCATAAAAACTCAACATGTGAGTTGATTACTTGATTAGTTCTTTATGATTAAAAGCACTTGTGAACATGTAACAAGTTCAAAACAGCAAGAAAGTTCGACCATGACCAGTTTTAGTGTAAGTAATTATTCCAATTACTAGACATGGCAAAAACTACAAAATGTATAACACGAGTAATGTAGTAAGAACTTTCAGCATGTAAAAGGAATCACAAAGTCATATATGTATGAAATACTATGCTCATATTATTTTAATTTCAGATTCACACATAGACTTCCCAAGTTTCAAAAACTCCCCCTCAATTTAAGCCATGAGGATGAATAACCCCTATTTCACTATGAATGAAACAAAAACGAGTGAAATCCAAAGGTTTTGTAAAAATGGCAGCCAATTGTTGTTCGGTATCTACATGGTGAAGCACAATGTTTCCTTTTTCAAAATTATCTCAGAGAAAATGATACCTAATGTCAATGTGCTTAGTTCTAGAATGTTGCACAGGGTTTTTAGCAATGCAAATGGCACTAGTGTTATCACAGAACAGTGGAACACTATCTAGAACAACCCCATAGTCCTTAAGTGTTTGAACAATCCAAAGAATTTGTGAGCAAGCACTAGCAGTAGCTACATATTCAGATTCGGCTGTGGATTGTGCAACTGAATTTTGTTTTCTAGAGGACCAAGCAACAAGAGAATTACCAAGAAAATGACAAGCACCGGAAGTACTTTTCTATCAATCCTACAACACCCAAAATCAGCATCCGAAAAAACTTTCAAAGTAACGGTTGAGGAAGAAGGAAGAAAAATGCCAAATTCTTGGGTTCCATGTAAGTACCTGAGAATCCTTTTGACGGCTTGACGATGTGAAGCACGTGGGGAAGCTTGAAACCGTGCACAAAGACATACGCTGAATTGTATGTCCGGTCTTGATGCCGTGAGGTACAAAAGTGATCCGATCATGCTTCTATATTCTTTTTGATTCACGGGTTCACCATCTTCATCAAGTTCAAGTGTTGTTGCTGTTCCCATTGGTGTCCGAAGAGGCTTGCTTTTGTCCATGTTGAAGCGCCTTAGGAGGTCTTTGGTATACTTAGTTTGATGCACAAAGGTACCCTCCTTGGTTTGCTTGATTTGCAGCCCCAAAAAGTAAGTGAGTTCACCCATCATACTCATTTCAAATCCGGAACTCATCATTGCTGAAAACTTGGACACAAGATCATGAGAAGCACAACCAAAGATGATATCATCCACATACACTTGAACGAATAATGAGTCATTGCCATGTTTAAGCATAAAAAGAGTTTTATCAACCTTACCCATGGTAAACCCCTTTTCAAGTAAGACTGTTTTTAGCCTATCATACCATGCTCTAGGGGCTTGTTTGAGACCGTATAAGGCTTTGGACAGTTTGTAAACATGATTAGGAAAATCTGGATTTTCAAAACCCGGTGGTTGTTTGACATACACCTCCTCATCTATGTAGCCATTAAGAAAAGCACTTTTAACATCCATCTGATATAGCTTAAAACCTTTAGATGCTGCAAAAGCTAATAAAATTCTTATGGCTTCTAATCTAGCGACAGGAGCAAAAGTTTCATCAAAATCTAAACCTTCAACTTGAGTGAAACCTTGAGCAACCAACCTAGCCTTATTCCTAACCACAACCCCATCCTCACTTTGTTTATTTTTATAAACCCATTTAGTTCCAATTAAAGTGTGGCCTTGAGGTGGAGGTACAAGTTTCCAAACATTATTTCTTTCAAAATTTTCTAACTCTTCTTGCATGGCAATAATCCAAGATTCATTAGTGAGTGCGTGTGATATATCTTTGGGTTCAAAAGAAGCAACAAAAGCAGAATGAGCATGAGAGTTTGGATCGCAAAACCTGGACTGTGTGACTCATTCGTGCAAGCTTCCAATCATCTGTTGTGGGGGATGATCTTTGTAAAAACGTCGGGGAGTAGATGTCTCACAAGCTTCTTCTTCATTAGGTTCATCGTAGATTGATGAGCTTGTGACTTGTGGACGATCAGGACCAGCATCGGTGATAGCCGGAGCTTGTTCAATGTCCGGAGCTGGACACGTGTCAACTTCGGAACTACCAGGCAGTATCACCGATTCTTCTTCATCTTCGAAAATACCCTCCCACTGAGGATACGGATCTGGTCCTGCAACACCGGAGCTAGTACCTGGGCTAGCTTCATCAAAAGATACTTCACAAGTCTCCACAATTTTGTTAGTGTCAAGTAAAAGCACACGGTAGCCTCTAGTATGATATGGATAACCAAGAAACATGCCATCAATGGATCTAGGTTCAAATTTATCAAGATTACCGTGTTTCTTAACAAAGCATTTGCAACCAAAGACCCGAAAGTGTGTAACACTAGGCCTATGTCCAAACCGAAGCTCATATGGTGTTTTACCTAGCTTAGCATGCAAGAAAACACGATTTGAGACATAACAAGCGGTTGCTAACGCATCAGCCCAAAATTTCCTAGGAGTTTGATATTCATCAAGCATAGTCCTAGCCATCTCAACTAAGGTTCTGTTCTTTCTTTCTACAACACCGTTTGTTGAGGTACACATGGTGAAGAACGTTGATGATCTATTCCATTTTCAGCACAAAAGTGATCAAAAGATTGATTTTTAAATTCAGTTCCGTTATCACTTCTAATTGCCTTTGAAGATTCTGGGTCATCAATTGATAATCTAAGAAATAAAGTTCTAAAGTGACTAAAAACTTCATTCTTAGACGCCATAAAGTAAAACCAAGAGTATCTAGAATAATCATCAACGATAACAAGAACATACCATTTACCTCCAAAGGATTGAACACGTGAAGGCCCTACGGTGTCAAGATGCAAAAGTTGACATGGTTCTGTTGTCATGATCATTGTGAGAGGAGTATGTGAACCTGCAGCCATCTTAGCATGTCTACAAGAAGAGCACACAATTTCTTTGTCCCCTTTAAGCTTAGGCAACCCACGTATGCGATCAAGAGCACTAACACGCGTTAGGTGATCAAAGCCTACGTGACCAAGTCTACGATGCCAAAAATATAAGTCCTTTGAATCATTAGCAACTAGACACCTATGCTTAGAGGAAGACATATCAAAATCAGCTTTAAAAACTCTTCCAAACCGAGACATGTTAAAAATAAGCTCACTATTTGAACCTACAACTTTGCAGCAGTTTTTATTGAAAATAATTTCTAGATTTTCATCTAGCAATTGTGCAACAGAAAGCAAGTTGTATTTCAAATTTTTGACAAGTGCCACATCCTTGAAAGTGTAGTGATCATTTACTCTAACCGAACCCTTAGCAATTATAGGAGTTGAAGAATTATCGGCAAAAGTAATATTCTCTACACGTGACACAAAAGAGAGGGAGGAGAACCAATCTTTGTTACCGGTCATGTGGCGTGAGCAACCTGAATCCACAATCCAAATGTTCTCCTTCCTCAAACGTGTAACCTACATAAAAGCACAATACATCGATGACTCAATACTGGGGTTAGTCAAAAGGCATTTAGGAATCCAGTACTGAGTCGCGCGACGTGCAGCAGGAAAAACACGCGAAAGCTGAGATAAAACAGCAGGTTTATGAGTCAAAGTTTGAGGTTTCCTATTCTTAACTCGTTTAGCACAAGAACCAGTAGCTCCGGAGGTAAAAGCAGCATTTCCAGAAGACAAGGCTGAAGCTCCGGAAACACAAGCTGAAGTTCCGAAGGAAACAACAGAAGGCCCAGGAGCTCTCGGAGCTATCGGAACTATCGGAGCTTCTTTTGCAGATTTCTTACCAGAAGGTCCGGAAGCTACCTCTTCAAATTTCTGACTCACTAGAGCAGGTTGTGTTTTTCTAATTGCATGAAAGTTATAGGATCTAGCAATTTTTCTTTCCTTTTTCTGTTGTTTAGCTAGTCTATAACAAAAATCTATGACATGACCATCTCTACCACAGAAGGTACAATGAAATTTAACTTTGTGTTCATGTCTAGATGAGCAAGCAATATTTTTATTTGAAACTGAATGAGGCAACACTCCTGCAGATTTGAAAACCACTCCTTTTTGTTTAGGAACTGTTTGAATCAAACCACTTCCTAACGACTTTACAATTTTAGGTGGATGTGCCTTAGCATGAGCATGAGAATCAAAACCTAAACCAGTTTTATCATTATATGACTTGGAAGAATTCAGCAGTAAGTTTAGGTTCTTATTCCCATTACAAAACTGATCTAATGTCTTATGCATGTCATTAAGTTTATTGGACAGATCAAGGCAGTTTTCACATGAAGTTTTTCCTTTTAGTTTGCAATTTGAACAAAATTTAACTTCATGAGAACGTAAAGCATTGTTCAATATAGAAATTTCATTCATAGCATCCTGTAGTTTCTTATCAAGATCATCACAAGTAGAACAATGCAAATCAATTGTAGAACAAGAAGCATCTTTTAAGTTTCCAATGTTAAGTGCAGCAAGCTTTTTGTTCTTTTCAATTTCTTCATCAAGTCTATCTAGAGTGGAGGAGTGTGCACTTCTTAACGTGGACAATTGTTCATAGATTAAGTCACATGAGGGACATGTATCATCACTAGGAATCAAAGATTTCAAACGATTAATTTCAGATTCTAGTGACTCAATTTTAGAAGCATTGTCCCTAAGCTTTTTGTCCTTTTTCTTGACAATAACAGTGGCACGAGAAATAGCATCACACATTTCATTATAGGTTGAACATACCTCATCATCGTCACTGTTGTGTTCTGCTTCCTCCTGACTTGATCTTGATCTTGCTTTGCCCGCCATGAAGCATATGTTGGCCAGGTCATCATTCTCTTCATCACTTTCAAAGTCAATGTCACTTGAACTGAGCTCTTGAAGCGCGGTGATGAAGCTGTTGATCGTCTTGCGTCCTATGGTACCTTTCTTCTTCTTGTTGGAATTTCCAGAGGGGGTCCGGGCCTTGCTTTGTTTTTCTTCCCGGGTGGTCGGACCTGAAAGGTTAGGGCATTCTGTACGAAAGTGTCCTGTTTTACCACATTCAAAACAGCGTTGAGGTCCGGAGCTTCCTCTCCTTCTAGTTCTCATGTTTTGCAATGCTTTTGAGAATCTAGTAGAGATGAGTGCCAATTCCTCTTCTGGGAATTCTTCGATCTGTTCCAGGGTTAGTGAGGACAACAAAGCAAGAGTATTGCAAGATGATGATTGGCCGGAGCTAGACGTATCATGTTGTGAGACAAATGCAATAGACTTATTTGAGTTCTTACGTGCTAGAATGTCAATTTCATGAGTTTTTAATTTCGAATACAGCACATCTAATGTAAGAGAACTCATGACAGTTGATTCATGTATAGACGTTACTTTCATCTCCCAAATTGACATGTCTAATGCAGTAAGGAGTTGTCTAGCATTTTCAGCATCTGAAAAATTAACATTCACGCTACGCAAGTTGCTGAGAATTTTATTGAAATGAGCAAAGAGGTCATCGATAGACTCACTGGGTTGCATCTCAAAACGCATATATTCCTTTTTGAACATATCTTGTTTTACCTCTTTGATTGTGTTGGAGCCTTCATGGTAATCACAGAGAGCGCTCCAAACATCGTATGCTGATCGGAGGTGTGCGACACGATCAAAGTCGCTTTGAGTGAGTCCTTGGATGATCAAGTTTCGTGCTTTGTTGTTGTTGTCGACGTCCTGGAGGTTCGTAGCCATAACTTGATCGTTAGGCGGGACTTCATAAGGTTTGTACACCTTCTCCCATATTGCGAAGCCTTGCGCCTGGATGAAGGCCTCCATGCGTGCCTTCCAAACCTGAAAATCAATACCAGCAAACACACAAGGTTTGGCGGAGTACTTCTCCATGATGATTAGTCAAAAACGCGTGCAAATCACAAAGATTAGAGCACCGTGGCTCTGATACCAATTGTAGGATCGAAGAGCACGTGAAAAGCTACCAGAGGGGGGTGAATGGTAGATTTTAACAATCTTACACAGCGGAAACAATTAAACCCCAAACTCTTTCGGCAGAAAAATGATCTCTTAAAGAAATCGTGTGTGAGACTAATCTAAACATGTTTCACCGTGACAAAAGTGATGGATATCAGAGAGAATCAAGTCACGAAGACAACACAAGAAGAATCACTCAATTCCATCGAGAGAAACTCAAGTTATGATCTAATGATCAAACAAAGATCAATCTGACCTACTCGAGAAAAAAACAGTTCTGGAATGCTGCAAAGAAACTCGTGTAGATCAAAAACCACAAATCCAATGATCGTGAAATTTTGACAGATGATAGAAAATCAAGTTGTGAAGACAACCCAAAAAGAATAACATCAATTGGATCTGTAAAACTCGAGTTATGATAAAACCACCAACGAAAGGTAGTGCTGTCCAGAAACTCGACGAGTAAAACTTGTCTGGAACAAGTCGGACGAACAAGGCACCCAAAAGTTCCTTCAAACTACGAATTTTATTCAATAGAACACAAGAGGAACAGCTCCAAAGTCTTCTACAACGAGCTTTGGCCTTCCCTTGCTTATATAACCAGCCCTTAGGCCAACCCAATACAACTAGGACTCCAATCCTACTCAGATCACAAATCGTAACTTTCCATAACTGCTCAAGATTCTTCTATACGCAGATAGAAGCAATCTTAAGACTTCCAAACATATTAGGAACGTATCCCGCATTCCTAAACAACTCAAATTCGTGACACACACGAAATCCTAACATAACCAACTCGATACTTTCCATACCGAGCCATAACCGACTCCGCCGCAGCCAAAGTCATCAACCGGTACGATCCGATCCTTCCAACCAGATCTTTCCTTCCTTATCCCATCTTCGGAACCATGTTGCCACGTCATGCACCGCATGCATACGTGCGAACACCTTCCTTCAACGTACAGTAACCTTCATATGCACTGCCCTTGATTCAATCATCCTGCGCGACCTCCTGATCAGCTCAACCACAGTTCCTCGCGAACTTGGTTGTTGGAACCTCATCTCCTCCTGAGACTAGTCCAATGGATCCTGTCACCAGCCATGACTTGAACTCAAGCAACACCTGCACATGAACAAACAAACAATCCATACGAGCCCAAGTCCTCGACTTGACTCAAGTTAGTTCCGAACACAACACCTTAGTGAGAGCCTCACATAAGCATGTTGCAAAACCACAGTAACACAATATCATCCATATCATCCACAACGCACCAAAAACTTAGCAAATGAATACTAAGCAATCTTTCCAACAATGTAAAGCAAGTACGAAACATTGCAAATGAAAAGCAGAAGCACCGCAGTCAAGTTCCGGACCTTGCCAGAGCAACCCGTAGCTTGAGCCGGAGCTAACAAGAGCTAGTAGAACCTAGCGCCGGAGCTTACCAAAACTTGTACAATGAAGCACCTGCCGGAGCTTACCAAAACTAGTATAATGAAGCACCTGCCGAAGATTATCAAAAACTAGTATAATGAAGCACCTGCTAGAACTTATCAAAAACTAGTCAAAACTAGTCAACCCAAAACCGGAGCTAGACAAAGTACGTCGGAGCCTAGCAAAAGCATGCCAAAGCTAAAGATAAAGCTCACCGGAGCTAACCAAAGCTAGTCGGACCTTACCAAGAAGTCGGACCTAGCATCTAACGTAGCCGGAGCTACCCAAAACAAGCCGGACCTATGGTCGGACCTTGCTATAGCTCGGAGCTAGAGTCAGACCTTGATATACAGGTGTTTTGGTGATATTTAAAACTTTTATCATCAAATACAAGTATATTCACTACAAGCCAATGTATTCAGCACACATAGATCTTACATCAGGGTACCGCTCTTGTAGAGTCGGACCCAATTTTTGTTGCTGAAGATCCACTGGAGCCAGCGGAGATGACTCCGGCAGGTCCGGACCCGATCCCCCTATTGTTGTCTATCGACAATGCCTGCTCCAGCCTTCGCCAGGTTCATCTAGCCTTCTACCACGGCAGCAAGGCCCTCGAGGAGGAGCGCCACACCCTTAGGAGGTGGCGCAACTGACTCCATTTTGAGACCAAGTTGGTACAGTCGAGGCTGGCTGACGACAAGGAGTGGGTGTGAAGGGAGAAAGTCCGCCTAGAGTACTGGGGTAAGTTGTTGGATGAGAGGGAAAGCATGACGCAGAGCCTCGACAACCAATCCCAGGCTATATATTATCAGGCCAAGGCTACCAATAGTGTAGCTGATGAACGCCAGGAAAGGCTCTCTGCCATCCACGATAGTCTCGTCAAGCACCGGGAGGCTCTTGAAACTCGGGAAAAACGGCTCGAAGATGAAGAGCAGCAATTCCTGGAGCTACGAGACGACCTCGTGAAGAGGGAGGAGGAGCTTGTCCAAAAGACAGCTCTGGCTGACAAGTGCCTTGAAGAACGCACCAAGAAATTGGATGAGCATTGCAAGGAGGAGGAGAAGAAAGCCTGGGAGCGAGGGCAGGAACTCTACAAGAAGGAGAATGCCATCGCCGCCCAGGAGAAGAAAGTGCGGGGCTAGGAGAGAGATTTGTTCAAACGCCAGAACGAGATCCACCTCTGGGAGGAAGAGCTCAGCAAGCTCGAAAGGCAAGTTGCTGAAACGATTTAGCAGAATGCCAAAGAGGTTGAGTGTCTTGCTCGGGAGAGATCGGAGCTGGCGGCAGCCAAAAGATCCTTGGCGGAGCTGCGTGGTGGAAGGGTTGTGGAGTCCCAACAAGTTTGGGACTTCCTGGGCAAGGCCAACGACGCGCTGACGCCAATGAGCTTCAGTCTCGTGCGTCCGGATGATCCGGAGCCAGAGCTGGACTAGGCATTGGAGGTGTTGGGTTCAGCAGGCAACAAACTCTCCAAGGTGGGCGATGTCATTGCGGACCAATTGGAAACGGAGGGTCAGTCCTTGGCGAAGAACGTCGCAGAGTATGTGCTGACGTGCTACACCAGTCGGGACCCTCAATTCCCTCTGGACCCGGTACTTGAAGGTCCCATCGAAGGAGAGGGTGAAGTTGTCCGAGCCAACGTGTCGGAGGTGGCCCAGAAGGTTGCCCAGTTCTTCCATAGGGTCTAGGATCGTCTCCCTGTATCTCCCACTTGTACTCTCTCTTCTTCTTCTAAAATTTTGTAATCTCTTGTCTCCAAATGAATGAAATCCAAATTTTTGTGAATTCGAATTTTATTTTTGTCTTCAACACCTTTGTCTCGCTTGGCCCCCTGGTAGATGTACACAATTTGATTGTGAACATGTACCAAGAGGATGTAATAGTTGTTGAAGACTTGCGTGCTTCGAACTTATAGAATGTAAGTCCGAAGTCTTCGATAGTGTTGGCCCCCTGAGGCTGTCGGAGCTTGGTAGCTCTGGAGCATCAATGGTTAGTCCTCCGGGGTGTCGGAGCTCTGGCAGCTCCGGTAGTGACCTCCATCAACACATGTTGTGTTAACATTAAACTCCACTTTAGAGTCTTTCCACCATATTTACGTTGACGACTCGCTTTACCGGAACTGAGTAGCTCCAGATATGCTCGATGTCAATGTTTGAACATTGACCACAAACCGCCTAGAGGGTGTCATAGCTTATTTATTTTTCCTGCACACTGAAGTCAAGAAAAATAGTAAAATTCGTTTCCTATCTACAACTTCATTGCGGCTTATTGTTCCTGAGAAATTTTTAGGTCGAGCACATTCCTAAATACAATCAAGAGCACCATCTTGCTCCCTTCGGGTCCGACTGTTTCTGGACTTGCCTTACTTCGGCCTACCGGGGTGTAGGTAGAGTGGCGTACTTAGGGTGCAGGACCAGGCTAAGTCGATAGCACACTCCGGCCCTAGATTGGCTTGGCGGCATTCAGACAAGTAGGCCATCAACAATGTTTGAACTCGGAAGGACAGACAATTCAACTCAAATTGTACATGAATTGGTCGAGCTAAAGTTTCTTAAGAATTGCACAACTTTGTTATAGACAAGAAAGAGAAAAATAAAAAATATTGAGCTTGTACAAAGTAAATGCACGTGGAGTCTGTTTTCACACAATGATGTATTTCATTATAGGTCCGGGGTACAGGGGAAACAAGTACACTCTTAGGGTACGGAACCAGGCTAAGTGTGTTTCGTTTCTCGTTTGACCCAAGGTAGCTAGCTACACGTTTAGTTTTGAGACTGTGACAAGTGTTGCATGGGCGTTGCGGACCTAACAGGGTAGGTTCGGCTGCCCTCTCAGAGGAGCTACCCGACTCTGTACAATGACTCTATAACATACACCATATGTAATTACAGACTCACCTCCGTGATACTAAGCGTAGAACTTACGGAGGTGCTCAATGTTCCAAGGATTTGGGAGAGGTGTCCCATCCTCGGTTGCCAAGCGAACGCATCCGGTACGAGATACTTTGATCACTCGAAAGGGTCCTTCCCAGCTGGGGGAAAGTTTGTTTAACCCTTCTCGAGTTTGTATTCTCCGTAGCACCAGATCGCCTTCCTCGAGCTGTCGGCTATGCACGTGCCTTTGGTGATAACGCTTGAGCACTTGGCGGTATCGTGCATTTCGAACATCTGCTCGGCATCTTCCGTCTTCAACGAGGTCAAGGTCTTCACGCCGGAGCTGGTCCTGTGTGACTTCGTCGGAGGTCCGGACCCAGAGCGACCCCAAGGTGATTTCCGGAGGAAGGACTGCTTCAGCTCCGTATACCAGGAAGAAGGGTGTCTCTCCAGTTGACCGGTTTGGAGTAGTCCTATTGGCCCATTAAGTCGGCGGAAGCTCTTCAATCCAGTTGGCTCCATGCGTTTTCAGGCGCTCATATGTGCGTGTCTTGAGTCCTTTCAGGATTTCTGTATTTACCCTCTCGACTTGGCCATTGCTTGCCGGATGAGGTACAGAGGCGTAGCTGACTTGGCTCCCAAGGTCTTCGCAGTATCCTTGGAAGGCAGAGCTTGTGAACTGGGTCCCATTATCTGTTATGATTTTGTTCGGGACTCCAAATCTGCATACTTTGGACTACAAGAAATTGATATTTGATTGCTTGTTTATTGTCACAACTGGAGTTGCTTCCGGCCATTTGGTAAACTTGTTGATGGCGACATACAGGAACTTGTAACCTCCGACGGCTCTTGGGAAAGGTCCCAAGATGTCCATCCCCCACACGGTGAAAGGCCATGTAGGAGGTATCATTTGTAGAGGCTGAGCTGGTGTATGAATTTGCTTTGCATGGAACTGGCATGCTTTGCATTTCTTCACCAGCTCAGTTGCATCCTGGAGCGCTGTATGCCAGTAGAAGCCATGTCGGAAGGATTTACCGACCAGCGTGCGGGAAGACGCGTGGTTCCCACACTCGCCTCCATGGATTTCTGCGAGGAGCTCGCAGCCTTCTTCCCTTGTGATGCACCGCATTAGGACGCTGTTGGCACCGCGCCGGTAGAGATCCCCTTCTACCAACGTGTATCTTTTAGCCAATCTGACTATCCGGTCAGCGGATACATCATCGTTAGGAAGGATATTGTCTTTCAAGTAGCTCCGGATCTCCGAGATCCATGCATCGCAGCTTGCTTGAGCATTTGAGTCTTGCGTGCTGGGTTGCTCAAAGCTTCCTGCAGCACCTATGACCCTTGATGGCTGCCATGGTAACAGGGCCATCGGGACCGCCAGCTTCGGGATGCTGGTCTCGCCCCCTTCGCTCAGTTTGGCAGGCTGAGCTATGGGTTTTGACAACCTCCGGACGAAGGTTCCGTCAGGAGCCGGAGCTCCGATTGACGCTTTCATCGAGAGTTCATCAGCTTCAGCATTATGGACATGCTGGACATGGTGGAGATCCAGGACTTCAAAGTCCTTCTGAAGCCTCTGGACTTCAAGGAGATAAGCAGCTAATTGAGGACTGTTACAGGAGCATTCACCCTTCACCTGTTTAATAATGAGCTGCGAATCTCCCTTGACCAACAGCTTCTTGACCCCGTATGATAGTGCCACCTTTAATCCATAAATGAGTGCTTCATACTCCGCCATGTTGTTGGTCGCCTTGAAGTCAAGGTGGACCATGTATTTTACCTTCTCCCTGGTTAGAGCGAGGAGAAGGACTCCATCTCTGGCCCCCTTCTTTTGCATGGAGCCGTCGAAGTAGAGGGTCCAATGAGGTTCAGTGAAGACCGGAGCCTTAAGTTTCGACTTCTGCTCACTAGGGCCCCCATGGTTTGATGGAGAGGGGGTCCATTTCGCCACAAAATCTGCCAATGCTTGACTCTTGATCGCTTGCCTTGGGACAAATTCAAGATCGAATTTGGCCAATTCCGCTGCCCACTTTGCAATGTTCCCAGTAGAGCTGGGACTATGCAAGATCGCACGCAGTGGGTAAGAGGTCACCACTGATATCTTGTGAGCTTGGAAGTAGTGGTGAAGCTTCCTGGAGGCGATGAGAACTGCATAGAGCAGCTTGTGTACCTCTAGGTATCGAGTCTTGGCATCATGTAGTACTTCGTTGATGAAGTACACTGGGCGTTGGACTATCCGGACCCTCTCGGAGGGGCCCGAACCTGCTTCGGGGACCTCCGAGTTCCTGCTAGAGAAACTCAGAGCTTCTGTTGGAGTGACCCGGATCCTCCCGGAAGGGTCCAAGTCTTCTGGGATAACTCCCTGTTGATCCAAGTCTGGGGGTTGGGACCCAGACTCTCCTTCAGGAACCTCCGGACCCTCCCGGAGGGGTTTGGATTCCTGAGCTTGTGATGGTTCTGGTCTCTCTGCGATGAGGACCATGCTGACAACCTCGTCGGTTGCTGAAATGTAAAGCAGTAAAGGCTCACCAGGCTTTGGGGCTACCACGATTGGTAGAGTGGTGAGGAGCTGCTTTAGCTCTTGGAACGCCTTTTCTGCTTCTTCAGACCATTGAAATGGTTCGGACTTCCTCAATAGCTTGAAGAAGGGTAGCGCCCGTTCTGACAGTCTTGAGATGAACCGGCTGAGGGCGGCTAGACATCCAGTCAGTTTTTGGACATCTTTGATGCGGGCTGGTGGCCGCATCTCCTCTATAGCCTTAATCTTCGCCTTATTTGCCTCTGTGCCCCGGTGGTTTACTAGGAAACCGAGAAGCTTTCCGGAGCTAACCCCAAAGACGCACTTGTCTGGGTTCAGCTTCGTGCGGGTGACCCGCAGCTTGTCGAAGACAGCTTGCAAGGTGTCAAGGAGTGACTCCTTGTCCTTGATCTTGACTACGATGTCATCAACATACACTTCCACTAAGTCTCTGATGAGCTCTCCAAAGGTTTTGTACATAGCTCGTACAAATGTTGAAGCTGCATTCTTGAGACCAAATGGCATGGATGTATAACAGTACAATCCATCTACTGTGATAAAATAAGTATGTTCTTCATCTTCCCTAGACATTCTGATTTGATGGTACCCAGAATATGCGTCTAGGAAACACAGTAATTCACACCCGGAGGTGAAATCCACGATCTGATCTATTCTAGGTAGTGGGAATGGATCTTTTGGGCATACCTTATTTAGTGTTGTGTAGTCGATACACATCCGAAGCTTCCCGCCGGCCTTGGGTACAACAGCTGGGTTTGCCAGCCATTTCGGATGGACGACTTCTCGTATGAATCAAGCTTCGAGCAACTTCTTCACTTCTTGTCGTATGAAGTTCTGTCGCTCTACGGATTGCTTCCGAGGCTTCTGATGTACGGGCCGAATGTTGGGATAGATCTCCGGATTATGCTTGATCACTTCCCTAGGGATCCTAGGCATTTGTGACGGTTGCAAGGCAAACACGTCGACGTTAGCCCGGAGGAAAGTGATGAGTGCGAGTTCCTATTTATCATTCAGACCTCCCAATATACGAGTGGTCTTAGCAGCATCGGAACCGATTTGGACGACTTTGACAGGGATGGCAGCATCGCCGCTTGGTTGCACGCGAGGTGCGGAGGTTGAGACTCACTGACGAATGCTCGGGGGTTTTGGAGCTTGCTCCTACCTGGATTCTTCCTCCTGTGTTGTAGCAAGCGCATGGAGTTCCTCCAGAGTAGTCACTCCGGCAGTACGGTCTCTGCGGAACCGAAGAACACCAACTGGTGTTGGCATCTTCAACACCAGGTAGCCATAATGAGCAGCAGCCATGAATTTGTACAAGGCAGGCCTGCCCAGAATGGCGTTGAAGGGCAAGTTGATTTGAGCGACGTCAAAGATCAACTTCTCAGTGCAATAATTCTCCCGATTCCCAAAGGTCAGAAGGAGAGTAATGGCACCGAGTGGTGTTATGGCCCCCAAACCTACTTCAGAGAAAGGTCGGGAAGGGCGAAGGTCCGAAAGTCGGAGCTGAAGCTTGACAAAAGCCTCGAAGCTTATGAGGTTCAGCCCTGAATCTCCGTCCACCATTACATGGTGGAGTTGAATGTTGTTGATGGTAGGTGATACCATCAGAGGTAGCTGGCCAGCCCCGATCATGTTCCGAGGGTAGTCCGAAGCATCAAAAGTGATGGTAGTGTCCATCCACTTCCGATGAGGTTCTGCCGTGGCTGTAGGAGCGACTGAGGCCATGTCTCGCCGCATGGTCTTGAGGATACAGCGGGAGGTGATGTCCAATGAACCACCAAAGATGGTGTTCATGGTCTTTCGACGCTCATTGTCGGAGACGTCAGAGTCATCGTCGATGGAGATGTACACAGCCTTTAGGACCTTTTTAGGGTCCTGGAAGCCCAACTCCTCTTCAGCTGGAGCTTCGTCGACTTTCTACTTTCCTTCCCTCTGACGCAAAGGAACTTCTTCCCGGTGCTTATGGTAGCGATCAGCAAGGTTTTGGACCTCCCGGCAGTCCTCCAAGTTGTGGTCGTTCGACTTGTGGATAGGACACCACATTTTGTAGTTGCCACCATCTTCAGGGGACGGCCGAGGTCATTTCTCAGGGCGTGGCCCCCGGCCACCCGGAGTTGCAGCAGCTGCAGCGGTGGATGTGCCGGCCGACGGCTTCTTTTTGTCGTTGGACTTTTTCTTCTTTTTTCCACTCCCGGGGGTAGTGGCTTCACCTTTGGCGGATTTTTTTGCCATCCTCCAGAGGTGGTTTGGAGTGCATCTCACGGTCCTCCGCAGCTTTGGCACACTTGTCTGCCAAGCTGAAGAGCTCTGTGACACTGGCGATCTCCTTGACCGCCAGCTTCTCCAGCATCTTCTTATCTCGCACGCCATGTCTAAATGCCATGATGACAAGTGCGCTAGAGATAGAAGGAATGGTGTTTCGTACCTGGGAGAACCTCTGAATGAATGAGCGCAGGGATTCTCCCCCCTTTTGCACCACTGCAAAAAGGTCCAGTTTGGTGCCTGGTCGGGTGTATGAACTCCCGAAATTGGCGGTGAACTGTTGGCACAATTCCTCCCAACTATTGATAGAGTTGTGAGGAAGGCTCATGAACCTGGACCTGGCGGTCCCAGTCAAAGCTACTGGGAAGTAGTTGGCCATTACAGCCTCGTTACCTCCGGCCGCAAGGATTGCGGTGGTGTAAATTTGGAGAAACTCAGCGGGGTTAACAGTCCCGTCAAACTTCTCTGACAGGTGTGGCCGGAACTATTGTGGCCATCTGACTATGCATAGGTGCATGGACAGTGCAGAACAGCCTCCTCCTACTCCCTCAAGAGCAGGGCTGTCTCGAGCTTCTCACCTTTCGCGAGCGCGCTCGATATGGACACGGCCATCCTGTTGACGGTAACGGCGATCAAGCTCTGCCCGGAGGTCATGAGTTGACATCCTGGTTACCGTATGAGTACGTCGCACCCCAGAGGGTAGCGATGTAACTTAATGTGACGCAGCACACCTCCTATTCTTGGAAGCATGCGGACCAAGTCTGCCAGACACAGTCCAGCGCTGCGATGGGGCCCGCCCCGAAGAAGGAGGACCTTGATTGCTGATGCGGTCGGCTACTGCTGCAACCTGATGTTCCACATCAGCTCTCCACTGCTCCATTGCACCCTGGGATGCACCTGGAGGTGGTGGACATTGGAGGAGAGCACGTGTTGCATGAAGCGCGTGTTCAGGGTTGTTGTTGTTTGCCGATGCAGTGACTAATGCTGATGCACCGTCACGTTGCTCAGCTTGACGTGCTGGTGCAGGCGGTGGTGGTGAAGGCATGACTCGTGCTGGAGCCACAGCACCTGTTGGTTGCTGCATGTTGGAGGGATTGCTTCCAACGGGTTGAACGGCATGGTTGCCGTTGGATCATCCAGCAGCTGAGTTCACCATACTTGAAATCTCGGGTCCCCCTACCTAGCGCGCCAATTGTCAGCATTTGGAATCGGCAGATCTCCCGACACTACTTTTGGTAGATCGAGGAGTTGTAGTTCGGTAATGGGCGCGCAGAGATTCAAGAAGGTGAAAGACACGTGTACACAAGGATTTACGTGGTTCGGATCGGTCGACGTGTTGGTGATGTATTAAGATTGGGAGTCTAGAAGAAGCTCCAGAAGAAGAAGCTCGTCTAGATAAGGGTGTTTAGCCATGGTCTGGAACCGTCCCTTGTGTATCGTCGACCAGTCCTTTTATAGTACAAGGACTGGTCGTTACAATGTCATCCTGGCCCGACAGGTGGCCCCGGCGGTTACACACGCTTGATACACAATAAATGGGGTTAATTACCCTTAATAGCCTGGTAACGGGCCTTAATAGTGCCGTTACCAGTATTAAGGGCCATCCGATCGAGTGTCATTAATATGGCATTAATGACACTTAATCAGGTCTTGAAGTCTTTGATTGATCCTTGAAGGTCCGGAGCCGTTGGGGGTCCTCCGGCCTGATAGTTGAAGTTGAAGGTCCGGCGGCTGCCACATGGCAGCTCTGGAGCTCACCATCGTGGACAGGTAGGTCCGGTGCTGTTGGACACGTGTCAGTACTGGAGCTTCTCTCTGTCTGGGGTTAGGTCCGGGGGTGCCATATTGGTATCCTGACCGGAGCTTCCCAGATGTGGGTGATAGCTCCGGTCTTGCGATACACGTGGCGGCCCCGGGACTAACCATGTCGGGGGAGCAGGTCCGGCTACGCCTAACATGTGGGGCCTTCGGAGGTCTTCAAATCAGGTATATGGAGTTTCCTTGTGATGTTTGCAATCCCAAGGGGTATCCGGTACGGAGGGTACTGACACATGGCCTCAAAGACTTGTTTGCTTTCAGGTGCAACCGGAATGATGAAGTCATCGCTCAATTCTATGCAATCTGCTACTTTGCTAGCGATGAAGAGGAAAGGGTGACTTGGATGACACATGAATCCAAGTATACTATTACTTATGATGAGTCTGCAAGACTGCTGCATCTTGAGGACACTAGCAGCAATGAGCTCATCATTCACAACATTGGTGTCTTAGAGAAGGATAAGATGGACTTCCTTTATGATACTCGCTTGAAGTACAATCCTCCATCGACCAAGAACATGAAGCCCTTCTTATTGGTTCTCAACAGGGTTCTTAGGAAGACAATTGCTCCGAAGGATGGAGATGCAGGAAGTGTCTTAGGCTACTTGAGGACACTAATGAAGGTGATAAGCAAGAACAGAAAGTTTGATGTTTTTGACTATATTTGGAATGATATCGTAAACATCTCCTGCACACCGAACCGTTCCTATGGCTATGCGCTCTACATCATGTTTATGATTGAGAAAGTCACAGGAATTGAGTTCATGAAGGATGTGGAGCACACTCCTCTATGGCCCCAAAAGCCTTCTCAAGCCACTCTCCGAGCTACTCCATCTCCAGTGTCAAGTGAAGAGGCTCTGATGAGAGCTCAAGGAGATGCAAGGACTGCTCCCACTACTAGTGCCCCTCCTCAAAAAGGGTCTCCTAGTGGCATCTTGAAGTACTTGGCTGCCATTTTTGGCTGCTGCAAAAATGCTAAAAAGAAAGTCCACAAGTTGAACAAGGCAAGAAAAGAGGATAGGAGATACATAAAGCAAAATGTCAAAGCCATATGCCAGAAGCTAGAGATTGAGCCTACTGGGTCTCCTCTCATCTCGGAGGACTCTCCCTCTTACTTCTCGGAGCTTCCACCTCTCTCTCCCTCCGAACTCGCCTATTTTGGTGTTGGGGGCACTTCGAGTGGATCCGCTCCTCCTCCTCCTCCGCAGCCTGAAGATGAAGATGATGAGAGGACCGACAGCGAGGAGTGAGTCGACGGCGATTGCTAGATCCCTCCTCTCCTTCTTTTTGGTGCCTTGATGCCAAAGGGGGAGAGATTGAGGGGGAGTCACTAGGTCTAGTAGTAGATGAGAGATGGGAGATCTTTTGCATCTTTTGCTCTTTGTAAGACTGTTGTTGAGGTTGTAAAACCTTCAATATGCTTTTATTATGTTTCCAGTTATGGTTATGAAGTGTGTGAATGTGTTTTGATATAATCTATGTCTTTGCTCTAGAATTGACATATATGCTTGATGTTGATATGATTATGTCATTTATCTCATTCTCATCACGATTATTGTTTACACACACTTAGTCTTGCACGCCACCATAAACAGTGCACATATGTCTTATGTTTTTATTGCTCAATTTGTTTCAAGCTCATATGTGCACACTTTATGAAAATCTGAATTTTAATCATATTTGTGAAATCTCAATTGGTTGTCATCAATCACCAAAAAGTGGGAGATTGAAAGTGCATCTAGGCATCCCTTGTGGGTTTTGGTTGATTTATGACAAACAAATGAGATCCTAACCAAATTGTTGAGATGAGCACAGGTTTTAATGAAAGTATGAAGAAAGCGCAAAAAGAAACGAGAGTGATGAATCAAGTTGAAAAGAGCTCAAGAGATTAATAGAATACTCTTTGTGTATGGTGTGTGTTGGAGAAACACACCCCAAGAGCTCAAGCAAAAGAAAACACTCTCACTGCACAACTTTACACAGGTCCGGACTAGTCTGATGTTCCCCGGACTAGTCCGATATTGTCTTTGTCCAAGATCGGACAACTCCTCCCAGTGCGGACTTGTCCACACCAGACTAGTCCGATAAAGTCCGGACTAGTCCGATAATCCTTTTGATCAATATCGGACAAGTCCGATATTCCACAGACTAGTCCGATAACATCTCTGACTAAAATCGGACAAGTCTTCCAAGTGCGGACTTGTCTTCAATTCACTAAGGGATTCACCATGCCGGACTAGTCCGATATTTTCTGGACTAGTCCGAACATCTCCAGAGAAGAAATCGGACTAGCCCGCCCACGACCGAACAAGTCAGATAATTCAGGACACTTAGGGTTTCCCACACGCCGCACACCGGACTAGTCCGGGGTCCACCACGGACTAGTCTGGACATTGTAAACCCTAATGGTTACCTTTGGAAACCCTAGTATAAATAGAGGTGCACGGCCCTTATCAAAGAATCTCGAACCCCTGCGCCGTTACACCTTCCAAGAGCCTAGAAAACACGTCTCTCCACACAATACAAGGCAAGAAAGATCAAATCCTTGAGGATTAACCATAGATCAAAGGAGAGACACGTTCTTCACATCTTGAGCTCTTGGGTTTGATTCTCTCACACACTCTCGCTATTTCATTGCATACTTTTTGAATGTGTTTGGTGGTGTTTTGATTTGTAAATCTTGGGGAGCCCTCAACTTGTGAGAAGGCCCCTTGAACACGGTTATTTACCCCTTTGTTATTAGTCAAAGAGAATCGGCCTCCATGGCGATTTGATGAGGGTAGGGTTGGCGAAGACCCGGTCCTCCATGGGCTTCTCAGCGTGGATGTAGATTTCCTCTGTGGAATCGAACCATAGGATAAAATCGTTGTGTTCTTTGTTTTTTGTTCTTACTATTCATTATAATCTAGGGTTTGCTCAATCTTGTTCAACTTACGTCAAAACTTTGAAACTAAAGTTAACTTGTGCCACGTCTAGTTTCATTGAAGCAATACATTCAAGTTACAACTCAATTTCTGCTGCATACAGTACTTTGATCGAAATCATTAATCAAACTTGATCAATCTAGTCTGCATACATAGGACTAGTCTGCACCCTACCAGACTAGTCCGATTTCTCTGTGTTTGATCAGGCTGCTAAGTGTTTCAGATTCCGACGAAAAATTCAAAAAGCCTATTCACCCCCCTCTAGGATATATTCACTACTTCCCATGATGAAAAGAAAACAAGAACGAAGCACTCTTCTGCAAACAACAACAAGAAAAAAAAGGGTTTTACAGGACACCAATTGGTGAATAGTTCTATCTCTGCACTTTAAGAACTTGGCTCGAGCGATGTGGGCATCGGAAGTGATGAAGATGAAGATGATTTGGCAAACTTGGTGTTTCATGGCGGGCAAGTCAAGATCAAGTATGGAGGAGGCAGAACACAACAGCGACAATGAAGAGGTATGTCCTACTTGCGAAGAAATATGTGATGCTATTTCTCATGCCATTGTTATAGTTAAGAAAAAGGACAAAAAGCTTAGGGACAATGCTATTAAAGTTGAGTCACTAGAATATGAAATTAATCGTTTAAAATCATTGATTCCTAGTGATGATTCTTGTTCCTCATGTGATTTAATATATGAACAATTGTCTTCTCTAAGAAGTGCACACACCTCAACACTTGATAAACTTGAGTTAGAAATTAAAAAGAACAGAGAGCTTGTTGCACATAATGAAAAAAACTTGAAAGATGCTAGCTGTTCTACAATTTATTTGCATTGTTCTACCTGTGATGATGTTGATAAGAAACTACATGATGCTATTGATGAAATTTCTGTTCTGAACAATACTTTACGTGCTCATGAAGTTAAATATCTTTCCAATTGCAAACTAAAAGGAAAAACTTCATGTGTAAATAGCCTAGAATTGTTTAAAAAACTTGATGACATGAATAGGACACGAGAGTGGTTTTGTATTGGGAACAAAAATCTAAACCTGCTGTTGAATTCATCTAAATCCTGCAATGATAAAATTGGTTTAGGTTTTGATTTCCATGCTCATGCTAAGACACATCCACCAAAAATTGTAAAGTCATTAGGAAGTGGTTTGATTAAAACAGTTCCTAAACAAAAAGAAGTTGTTTTCAAATCTGCAGGATTGATATCTCATTCAGCTTCTAATAAACATGTTGCTTGCTCATCTAGACATGAACACAAAGTTAAATTTCATTTTACCCACTGTGGTAGAGATTGTCATGTCATAGATTATTGTTATAGACTAGCTAAACAATAGAAAAAGGAAAGAATGCAAGCTAGATCTCATAACTCTCATGCAACATTTGTTGCACATGCTAAACCAAATATCAAGAACATGCAACTTGCTGTTATGAGTCAAAAAAAATGCAAAGTGTGCTCCCAAACCTACTGTTTTTCATCCTACACATGTAACACCTCGTAGGTCAATAGTTGGGTACAAGAATTCTCAAAATTTGGCTCATAAACCAGCTGTTTTGTCTCAGCTTTCGCGTGTTTTCCTATTGCATGTCGTGTGACTCAGTACTGGATTCCTAAATGCCTTTTAACTAACCCCAGTATTGAGTCATCGACGTATTGTGCTTCTATGTAGGATACACGCTTGAGCAAGGAGAACATTTAGATTGTGAATTCAAGTTGCTCATACCACATGACCAGTAACAAAGATTGTTTCTCCTCCCTCTCTTTTGTGTCACGTGTAGAGAATGTTACTTTTACCGATAATTCTTCAACTCTTATAATTGCTAAGGGTTCAGTTAGAGTAAATGATCACTACATTTAGAAGGATGTGGCACTTGTCAATAATTTGAAATACAACTTGCTTTCTGTTTCACAATTGCTAGATGAAAATTTAGAAATTATTTTTAATAAAAATTGCTGCAAAGTTGTAGGTTCAAATAGTGAGCTCATTTTTAACATGTCTCGGTTTGGAAGAGTTTTTAAAGCTGGTTTTGATATGTCTTCCTCTAAGCATAGGTGTCTAGTTGCTAATGATTCCAAAGACTTATATTTTTGGCATCGTAGACTTGGTCACGTAGGCTTTGATCATCTCACACGAGTTAGTTCTCTTGATCGCATACATGGGCTGCCTAAGCTGAAAGGGGACAAAGAAATTGTGTGCTCTTCTTGTAGACATGCTAAGATGGTTGCAGGTTCACATGCTCCTCTCACAATAACCGTGACAACTGAACCGGGTCAACTTTTGCACCTTGACACGGTAGGACCTTCACGTGTTCAATCCTTCGGAGGTAAATGGTATGTTCTTGTGATTGTTGATGATTATTCTAGATACTCTTGGGTTTACTTTATGGTATCTAAGAATGAAGCTTTTAGTCACTTTAGAACTTTATTTCTTAGATTATCAATTAATCACCCAGGATCTTTAAATGCAATTAGAAGTGATAACAGAACTAAATTTAAAAATCAATTCTTTGATCACTTTTGTGCTGAAAATGGAATAGATCATCAATTTTATTCACCATATGTACCTCAACGAAACGTTGTTGTAGAAAGGAAGAACATAACCTTAGTTGAGATGGTTAGGACTATGCTTGATGAATATCAAACTCCTAGGAAATTTTGGGCTGATGCAATTGCAACCGCTTGTTATGTCTCAAATCGTGTTCTCTTGCGTACGAAGCTAGGTAAAACATCATATGAGCTTCGGTTTGGACATAGGCCTAGTGTTACACACTTTCGGGTCTTTGGCTGCAAATGCTTTGTTAAGAAACATGGTAATCTTGATAAATTTGAACCTAGATCTGTTGATGGCATGTTTCTTGGTTATCCATCTCATACTAGAGGCTACCGTGTGCTTTTACTTGACACTAACAAAATTGTCGAGACTTGTGAGGTATATTTTAATGAAGCTAGCCCTGGTACTAGCTCAAATATTGCAGGTCCATTCATATCCACAGGGGGGAAGAATTTTCATTGAAGATGAGGAAGAAGTGGTGCTGCTGCCCAAAAATTCAGCAGCTAATGGCATTGTTCCAGCTCCTAATTTTGATTCTCAACCAGCACCGACGACCACCATTGCTGGTCCAGATCATCCTCAAGTCACAAGCTAATCAGTTTGTGATAAGAAGCTTGTGAAGTGTCTATTCCCCTCCGGATTCTCAAAAGGCATCCTCCATAACAAATCATTGTAAGCTTGCACGAACGAGTCACACGGTCCAGGTTTTGCGATCAAAACTCTCACGCTCAATCTACTTTTGTTGCTTCTTTTGAACCCAAAGATATATCACACGCACTCACTAATGAATCTTGGATTATTGCCATGCAAGAAGAGTAAGAAAATTTTGAAAGAAATAATGTTTGGGAACTTGTACCTCCACCTCAAGGTCACATTTTAATTGGAACTAAATGGGTGTTTAAAAATAAACAAAGTGAGGATGGGGTTGTGGTTAGGAATAAGGCTAGGTTGGTTGCTCAAGGTTTCACACAAGTTGAAGGTCTAGATTTTGATGAAACTTTCGCTCCTGTTGCTAGATTAGAAGCCATAAGAATTTTGTTAGCTTTTGCTGCATCTAAAGGTTTCAAGTTATATCAAATGGATGTTAAAAGTGCTTTTCTTAATGGCTACATAGATGAGGAGTTTTATGTCAAGCAACCACCGGGTTTTGAAAATCCAGATTTTCCTAATCATGTTTACAAACTGTCCAAAACCTTGTACGGTCTCAAACAAGCCCCTAGAGCATGGTATGATAGGTTAAAAGCATTGTTACTTGAAAAGGGGTTTACCATGGACAAGGTTGATAAAACTCTTTTTGTACTTAAGCATGGCAATGACTCATTATTCGTTCAAGTGTATGTGGATGATATTATTTTTTGGTTGTGCTTCTCATGATCTTGTGTCCAAGTTTTCAGCTATGATGAGTTCAGAATTTGAGATGAGTATGATGGGAGAACTCACGTACTTTTTGGGGTTGCTTTCGGTACCCGGCATACCGGGTACCCTCGTGCACAAGCTAGAGTCGCCTAGGTACCCCGCCTCCCAGCAGAGGCGGGGTCTGAGGGCTCCACGTGTTCAAGAGGCCCGGACCCATCAGCCTTAGACGGGTGGTCTAGGAGACCTGCAAGAAGCCCCGAGGGAGAAGCTCAGCACCCCCTTTGCAGACGAGCCCCCAGGTAACCACGTGTCCAACAGGAAAGGATCCCTCCTCCCCGGGAAACAGGGCTCCAGAGCTGCCGCATGGACCAAGACATCAGACGGGCCACCTCCCATATGGGCAGGATCCAGCGCTGCCTCTTGTCTCGCAAGGCGGGACCTAACCTCCTCCGCGGAGGTGAGCTCCCGGCACCACCACATGTCCAGCAGGACGGGACCTAACCTCCTCCGCAGAGATGAACTCCCGAGCTGCCACGTGGTTTGCAAGGCGGGACCTGACCCCCTCCGCAGAGGTGAGCTGCCGAGCTGCCACGTGGTCCGCAAGGCGGGACCTGACCTCCTCCATAGAGGTGAGCTCTGTCACATAGTCCAGCCACTTGCCCTAGACGGAGGGACGTGGGAGTTAAGAGGGCGGTGCGCCTTGTCCCTATAAAGGATTGAAGATACGCGGCTTCCCCAAACACATGACATGGCACACGCCTAATGTCATGTACTGCTATGACCAATCGCATCACAGTGAAGACGTCGCAGGCCTATCCCACTCCACCAAGTGTGTAGCTTACGACGACAGAGACAGTTGGATGGGACAATCCCTGCCAATATCAGCAACGGTGCATGGGCTACTGGCGACGTAGGCGACAAGACGGTTAGTCTTCAACTCCACAGTCAGAACAAGCTTACGCGAGAAGCCTTAGATCTTTAGGATAAGATCGCCCTGAGACCACCTGTCGGGCCCCGGGACTCCACTTGTAAGACATCCGGCATTGACTATAGAAGGCCCGGACCGCCACCATTACAATGGATCAGACATCGAATCCCCACATCACACACACGCATACACACTCACTAGCAATACAATCCACTGTGGAGTAGGGTGTTACGCTCCTTGCGGCCCGAACCACGTAAAATCACCTTGTTATACTCTCGTCCGCTAGAACACTTGATTGAGGCCTAAGAACCGCCGAACAAAGAACCTCTGTGAGCTGCTCCTTAGCAGATCTGGGGGAAGTGTCGTATTAACACTTCGACATTTGGCGCGCCAGGTAGGGGCTTTTCCCCTCAAAAAATTGGTATCGTTTTCACCAATCATGGTGTTCATCAGGCCCGTGGAAGGTGGATTTCGCGACCATCGTTCGGTGACCAGATCTGTCGCCCGAGCGGCACTCTCTGGTCCGTCACGCCCCCGTGAAGGTACGGCTAGCCAGAATGGCATGTCGGGACACATCTCGACCCAGTCGCTTCCTCCAGTGCCGCCGACAGCAAGACTGGAGAGCGCTTTGGCAGTGGCCACGACTCTTCTCCACCACCCACCATCGTTGAACGCTTCCTAGGGAGCGGCTCAGCAGTGGGTCTAAGACATCGACCACTTCCTCGTTGCGGACATCAACTCTCCCAACAGAGGCAGACATCACGTGTTGCTATCGCGCACGCCGTCCATCGACCATCACACCACCGACTCCAGATCTACCAGGCTTACCAGCGCTGGTAAGATCCCCAAGAAGGACCAGAGGGCTGCAGTTGACCATCGTCAAGCTCAATTAGATGGTCGCATCATCATCAAGCGGCAGTGGGATAGATGGCGCAACCTCAATGTTGAGTACGAGCCTCGAGGGCCTGAGCAGGAGGAGTCCTCCGTCTGAGGTGCACCTCAGGTAAACCCTCCACCGCCGCCATCGGACTAGGCATTGGGTTGACTGCACCTCTGCACTGCCCGGTACACCAGGTACCACAGCAGTATTTGCCACAGCACTAGGTCCCACAGCAGCCACACGTGGCGCAGCAAACCCCTGGTGTATGTTATCCCCTACGCCTCTCTAGTGAAGCCCGTCGGAGGGTGCATGGCCTTGGCGCCATACCTCCAACTAGCGATGTGGTCACGCAAGTTCTAGCCACACCTGCCAGAAAGGTTCGATGGGAGCGTCAACCTTGCAGAGTTCCTGCAGATCTATACCAAGACTCTCCTGGAGGCAGGAGCATATGAGCCAGTCCTGGCGAACGACTTCCCCGTCGCCCTTGTCGGCTCAGCCCAGTCATGGCTGATGAACCTACCCGAGGGGTCCATAACCTCTTGGTATGAGCTTTGTCGATAGTTCACAGCAAACTTTGGCAGCTCCTACACGCGGCCCGACACCAAACTCGACCTCCATGCCGTGTGCCAGCAACCCAAGGAGATGCTTAGGTCATTCATCCAGCACTTCTCCCAAGTATGCAACTCCATCCCCAACATCATGATTGCTTCTATCATAGTAGCGTTCCGGCAGGGAGTGCGTGACCGGAAGATGCTCGAGAAGCTAGCCAATCACAACGTGCAAGATGTCTCCAAGCTCTTCTTTATTGCCGACTGGTTTGCCCGCGCGGTTGAGGACCGTGACTATCACACACAAACCTCCCCTAGAACAGGTGGACTCGGCCAAGCCAGCGACAGTGTTGTTACCCTGGGTAGCACCAAGAAGAAGAATCGGGGTGGCGACCAGAACAAGCCGCTGCACGGATCTCCCATTGCCGTAGCAGTGGTGACTGGTGTGGGGGAAACTCCCACGCTCTGACAAGCGCCCATGTCAGCCACCTACTACTGATGACAGCACCGAGCCCTGCCCAGTGCACAAGACATCGCGACCACACTGCGAGCGAGTGCCAGGAGATCAAGAGATGCGTCGAACGCTACCAAGAGTGGGCGCAGCAGCGCCTAGATGGCACCCCCTTGCGCCAGCGGGAGGGCAAACAGAAGGTCGACCCCAAAGTCGACGATGATGAGGAGATGGAGTACCAAAAGCAAGAGCGGCCATCAAAGTGGTCCATCAAGATGAGGATTCCGATGCCAGCAGCGACCACGAGTGTCGCAAGACACTCCACGTCATCTTTGGAGGGTCTTGGGATCCAGCGTCCCGGAACGCGTTCAAGACCCTTCGCCGTGCAGTGGCTTCGATAGACCCTATTCCCACTCCGACGCGGCACCACTAGTGGAAGGAGGCGCCAATTAGCTTCGACACCTCCAACTGCTCCAATAACATGGTCGGGGCAGGGGTTCTACCTCTCCTGGTTGGCCCCACCATTGCCAAAGTCAAACTCCACTACATCTTGATAGATGGTGGGGCTGGCATCAACCTCCTCAGCCTCGCAACCTTCGAGCAGCTAAAGATCCCGGTGTGCAAGCTCACCCCCTCGAGCCCATTCTCGGGGGTGGGACCAAGAAGCATCATCCCATATGGCAACATCCATCTCCGAGTGACCTTCGGGACACCCGACAACTACAGGACGGGGAGCATCCTCTTCGACGTCGCCGATGTCAACCTCCCTTTCAAGGCCATCATCAGCAGGCCGACCCTGTACCGATTAATGGTTGTGGCCCACTACGGCTAACTCGTCTTGAAGATGCCAACCCACTACGACATCCTCAGGATCTGTGGAGACCACACCGTTGTGGTGTTAGCCTTGGAGCAGCTCCAATCCCTCTCAGCAGACCAGGCACCCATCCCGGGCGACGCTTGATCAAGTCAGCCTCTGTCGAACTCACGTCAGCATGGAGCACCCGGTACGCCCCGACTGCAGCCCTTCGGCGGCATCAACATCCCCATCAAAGATGTCGAGCTCAGTCCCAGCACTGCTCACACCACACGCAAGAAGGGCGGCAGGGGCAGGAAGTAGGGACGCTTGCTCATCACCCCTCTAGTAGCTGTCGACAACAAGGTTGCACCACAACCATCACACCTACCTTGGAGCCTTGGGCACCCCTATTGTAAATATTAAGTTTAGTAGGACAGTGTAATGGTTTTCATAGGACCTAGGAGCAGCACTAAGGACAACCGAGCATCAGGAGGATCAGGTCCAGAATGTGCAGTCAGCTTAGCTTGGTTCCGAACACTAAGCCTGTACACCCTGCCTCCCTCATCATCCAGAATCAAGTCGTTGCCCTCTTTTGTAAAAGCCTGTCTCCCCCTATGAACTCCGTTAAAAAAGAATCACTGTTTTACTTAATGTTTTATTAAAAAACATTGTTCATTTAATTATGTATTAATTTTTATAACATGCCATACTAGACTCGTTTATCACATATTACCTTTTATATGCATGGTTGTACGCCTTGTAACTCACCCATACAGGAGTCATGCAGTCCTAATGCAGGTGGGTTCGCTTGAGGTACCTGCAGTGTATAAGGGGTTCTTCTGGCTGCTCTCATCATTAGGGTCCTGTGGCGCCAGAAGGCTTCCCAGGAAAGGCCTGTGTCGAGCAGGAGGTCCAGGGGGTCTAGACTGCTTAGCCTGGTCCAATACCATAAGCATGCACACTCTGCCTCCCAGCGCTATAGCCAAGTACTGGAGCCAGAAAGCTCACACCCGTAGGACGGTGGGAGCCGGACCCCGGAGCACTAACGCAACGAATTACCCGAGCTAAGGGAGAGGAACAGGTAAAAAAGCTAGCAGACTAGTACACCCTTTTTTCTGTCATACGTGCAGGACATCCCTCCGGCACCTCTCAAGGGGCCTGCCGTTGACATTCCAGCACGTCAACGACAGCAAAAAGTGTGGACAAATGAGTAAACTCTTCTGCCTCGCTTTTGTTGCTAACAGGGTTCTCTTGTGATAACCTGTAAACCAGAGGCCTTCCGTCAACATCTTCAGGATGATGGTGGGCGACGCCGCAGCATCCAGCTCCGGCACCCCCGAAGGGGCCTGCCATCGACGTATTCATGACGATGGTGGGCGACGCGGGAGCTTCCAGCTCTAGAACCCCCCAAGGGGCCTGCCGTCGATGTCTTCACAACAATGGCGGACGATGCTGGAGCACCCAGCTCCGGCATCCCCCAAGGGGCCTGTCATCGACGTCTTCACGATGGTGGGTGGGCGACGCCGGAGCACCCAGCTCTGGTACCCCCAAAGAGGCCTACCGTCAACGTCTTCACGACGATGGTGGGCGACGCCGGAGCATCCAGCTCCGGCATATCGCATGGGGCCTACCGTCAATGTCCCAGCGCGAAATGACAGCAACAAGCATGGACAAATGAGTAAACTCTCCTGCCTCGCTTTTATTACTAAAAGGGTTCTCTTGTGATAACCTGTAAACCAGGGGCCTGCCATCGATGTCTCCACAATGATGGCAGACAACGCCAGAGCACCCAGCTCTGGCACCCCCCAAGGGGCCTAAAGTCAATGTCTCCACGATGATGGCAGACGATGCCCGAGCATCCAGCTTCGGCACCCCCAAGGGGCCTGCCATCAACGTCTTCACGATGATGGTGGGCCACACCAGAGCATCCAGCTCTGGCACCCCCCAAGGAGCCTGCCGTCGATGTCTTCATGACGATGGCGGACGACGCCGGAGCACCCAGCTCCGGCACCCCCCAAAGGGCCTACCGTCGACGTCTTCATGATGACGGTGGGAAACGCCAGAGCATCCAGCTCTGAAGCCTCCCATGGGGCCTATCGTTAACATATCTATGAAGATGGCGGAAGACGCTGGAGCATCCAGCATCGGCACCTCGCAAGGGGCCTGCCGTTGACATCCTAGCATGTCAACGACAACAACAAGCACAAAAAAATGAGTAAACTCTCCTACCTCGCTTTTGCTGCTAACAAGGCTCTCTTATGATAACCTTTAAACCAGGGGCCTGCCGTCGATGACTCTACGAAGATGGCGGACGATGTCATAGCATCCAGCTCTGGCACCTCCCGAGGGGCCTGTCGTCAATGTCTTCACGATGATGGTGGTCGACGCTGGAGAATCCAGCTCCGGCACCTATCAAGGGGCCTGCCGTCGACGTCCCAGCACGACAACAATAGCAACAAGCGGGGACAAATAAGTAAAATATCATGCCTTATTTTTTTTGCTAATAGGGTTCTCTTGTGATAACCTGTAAACCAGGGGCCTGTCGTTGACGTCTCCACGATGATGGCGGTCGACGTTGGAGCACCCAGCTCTGGCACCCCCAAGGGGCCTCTCCACGATGATGGCAGACGACACCGGAGCACCCTGCTCTGGCACCCCCAAGGGGCCTACCGTCGACGTCTTCACAACGGTTGGGCAACGCCAAAGCATCTAGCTCCGACACCCCCCAATGGGCCAGCCGTCGATGTCTTCACGACAATGGTGGGCAACGTCGGAGCATCCAGCTCCGGCACCCCCCAGGGGGCCTGCCGTCAACGTCTTCACAATGATGGTGGACGATGCTGGAGCAACCAGCTCCGGCACCCCCCAAGGGGCCTGTCATCGACGTCTTCACCATGATGGCGGATGACGCCGGAGCACACAGCTCCGGCACCCCTCAAGGGTCCTGTCGTCGACGTCTTCATGACGATGGTGGGAGACACCAGAGCATCCAGCTCCGGCACCCCCAAGGGGCCTTCTATCGACGTCTTCACGATGATGGTGGGCGACGCCAGAGTATCCAGCTCTGGCACCTCGCAAGGGGCCTGCCGTTGACGTCCCAGCACGTCAACGACAGCAACAAGTGTGGACTATTGAGTAAACTCTCCTACCTCGCTTTTGTTGCTAACAAGGTTCTCTTATGATAACCTGTAGACCAGGGGCATGCCATCGACAACTATACGAAGATGGCGAACGGTGCTGGAGTATCCAGCTCCGGCACCTCCCAAGGGGTCTGCCATTCACACCTCCACGACGATGGTGGATGATGCCGGAGCATCCAGCTCTGGCGTCTCCCAGGGTCCTGCCGTTGACATCTCCACGACGGTGGTGGGTGACGCCAGAGCATCTAGCTCCGGCAACTGGTGGCGCTCCAACACTCCAACTCCCCTGCTCCGCTGGGGGGCCGTCGAAGACATCCTGCGATCAAGTGGTAGATGTGCCCAGCCAGCTAACCACATCTACCTAGGGGCCTCTAAGGGGGATCCATAAGTAGTAAGTCAATGGACAACACTTCGACCATATCAATTGTGCAATCGTTGGTCCTCACAAGCTAACGAGCTCGACAAGTGGTTCTGCAAATCCTTACGCACAACTAAGGACTCAGAACAAGAGTTGAGAAGCACAAAGACAAGCCAAGAAGCAAAACACAAATTCAAATTCATTTAGGAATTTTTACAAGGGGGCAAGCCCTGGATAAAAAGATGAGCTACCAGCCTCAGCCCCGGCTGAATTGCGCTACGACATGTTTGGTGGCATCCTTAACCTCCGCCGCTGTTGTAGCCTCACACTCCTCGGTAGGGCCTTCAAAAATTGGCTCCAGTGGCAGATCGAGATACCGGCTCTGGTAGCACACCAAGACATGGGATGCCACCTTCTTCGCCGCTTCTCTACCCTCGGTTTCTAGACACTGAGCCAACTGATGTTCCCGCTGATTGAGCTCCCGGGTGCGGTGCTCTGCTGTGTGCTTCGGGGCTTGGACGTCAAGATCATGCAGGAGGAGTGTCTGACACTCAGCTAAGTGTTGCACCCGATCCCGCACCAAGTCGCTCTCCTAGAGCTCAAGGTCTTCAATGCAGGATTACAGCCTGTCCTGATCGGCTTCAGCCCAGGCCATCATTCCCTGAGCTGCCACCTCTTGTTCGGCGACAGCGGCCTCCCACTCAGCAGTAGCAGCTTCACGGCGATCCAGGGCCTCTCGACCCTCCTCAAGGGCGCACAGATGAGCATCGGTTGTATCAATAGCCACCTTGGTGTTGGCAAGGATATTCTGGGACATTGCGTCCAAGGCCTTCACCAAACGGTGCCTCAGCTCCAGCTCCTTGCTCTCCTTCTGGTACTTCGCCTTCACCTCGGTGATCTTGGACCTCAGAAGGTCATCCCAGCCTTGGAGGCGCTCGCCCTCAGCACGTATCTTCTCCCATTCTGCAGCGAGAGCCCCCTGCACCCAGCGGAGCTTGGATTGCACCTGAAGGATGCTCGAATGCGTCAAGTCCACGATGTCAGAGAGGCGCTCTAGCTGCACCGAAGTTAGGGAACATCATCCGGCATTCATCTCGGAGACCTCTTCCTCCCGTAGCAGTGAAGGCGAGGCCATCAGTACTGGGGAT
Source organism: Tuctoria greenei (assembly GCA_036927565.1). Taxonomy (NCBI): domain Eukaryota; kingdom Viridiplantae; phylum Streptophyta; class Magnoliopsida; order Poales; family Poaceae; genus Tuctoria; species Tuctoria greenei. The sequence continues at coordinate 75,604,969 of JAYESD010000004.1, forward strand.
CTTGCCCCTGGAGACTGAGCAGGAGTTGCGGTGCCACCCGAAGTAGCAGTGCCATCAGCGCTCAAGGAGCCGCCTGTCGGATCAGCAGCAATGGAGGCTAGGCCTTCAGCCCCCTGAGTTGACTCCAACATTGCCTCTGGCGCGACGGTTGGAGGTGCCTCCAGCGCAACGGCTGGAGGTGCCTCTGACTCGAGGGCCGGAGATGCCTCTGGCACGACAGCTGGAGACACAGTAGGAGATGCTTCACTACCCGCATCGAGCATAGACGCCAGAGCAGCGCTCCCCTGAACAGGCTTGGCGGGCTGCCCCACCGGTGCAGCCATAGCCTCTTCGGCCGCCTTCGAAGCGCTTCGGGGCACTACCCCCAGCGGGAAGGGCGTCACAACAGATGACGTAGCCCTGCAAATCAACATCAATACATGACCAATAAACAAAGGCAACAAAGGTAGAAGAAATAACAAAGCAAGCAATTGTAAGAATGCCTAACTGATGTCCCCGAAAGCTCCAGCCGGCCTCCACCTTCGATAGCCCAGAAGCTGCGGGTCATGATGACGTCGTGGAAGGCGAGGTCGCCCTGGCCAGACCTCACTGGAACCACCAGTGGCGCCACCACCCTACGCCAGCGGGTCTCCACCAACTCCAAAGAAGCCACTCCCGGAGCCTCCTCCCAAGCTTCCAACGACGTCAGCCCGAGGCCTTTTTGCCTGAGGCTCCGTAGGCGTGGCGCTCCCAGAGCCTCGTGTGGTACCTAGGGCTGCGCTGACGGCGGGAATGCTGGAGGACGTGCCGACCACTTACGTCGGCGGAGCCACCGCTTGACGGACCAATCCTCCCCCCGAAGAACCGTCGATGACCAAGGTTGAAGAGGGGCGCACCAGGGGACAATGACTTGGAGCGAAGGCCACCTGCCACAGCGCCCTTGGTGGCTACTGAGGGTGTTTCTCCTTTACAAACCCGACCACTGAGACCTTCCCCTTGCTTGTTTTGGGGAGCGGGTGCCTTCCCCTTACATGCGTCAAGGATCGTCGCCTTGCCTTTCTCCCCTACATAAGGTGCCTCCTCCTCCCTAGAAGCTTTGGAGCCTGAAGAAAGTGCGGACTCCTGTAGAGAGTCGACGATGGCCAGGCCCCAGCTCTCATCACCAACCTGCCGTAGTGCAACACCGATTGCCTCCAAGTTGGGCATCTCCTTCAAAACCTTCGTCCGAAGGTCCCGATCCGGGCACAGCGATGGGCAAGCCCGTGGGAGGCTGAAGACGTTTGGCGACAGTGAGTCATCGCACGCCTTGTACATTATGTCAAACACTTCCTGCTAGATCATCTTCGTGTCACGACCCCTCAGCAACCTGGTGCCATCTTGGAGCCCAAAGTAGAGCCATGCAGGGCAGCAACGATGCTGAAGGGGGGTCAGATGATGATGAATGAAGTCCAGCATCACCGCTAGCTTCGACAAACCGTGGTCCACCAGGAATCCGATCCACTCCATCACTAGAGTGTACGTCGCCTCCAGCTCCGGGCGTTCCTCCCAGGCTGCCTTCCTAACCGCCGGCCAGCCAGTAGGCAGGACCATGCGATCGGGGGCATCGGTCCGTACAATAACCCACTCACTCCTCCAGCCAGGCCACTTCGCCGAGGAAAGCGGAGTAATGTACTTGGAGGGGTTGTGCGCCTGACTCTGGAAGTAGTAGGCGCTGAGGAATTCTGCCTTGTTCTTCTTCCCAATTCGTCTCAGCACGAAGAATTGCCGGAACAGCGACACGCTCAGATGTACCCCGACAAACATGATGAGTAGGGTTAGGCCCGATCTTCCAAAAGGTATGTCGATTGGGGTGGAGAACTCGACGTTGATGATCCGCGGCACTCGAGCGGTTCGAGTACCCCTGCAATCACTACACCACGGCTCCGTTGGTTATCAACCGTGCTGCACACGCTTGACCTCGCCAAGAAGGCTAATCCCTGCAAGTGCAATCGAGAACACGAGCAAGAACGTAGAAGACATGATCGGAAATCGCGAAATTGGGGTCTCACAAACCGTAGAACGGCGATTTTATTGATCTAAGCAAAACCCACCGAATATGACCGGCGGCTGCAGTATTTATAGGCTAGGGTTCGACCAAAATACGATTAGACGCGTCCCTAATGGACTCTTACGGGATACAAGGCCCAAAGGCCCGATTCGGTGGCGCAGCACCGGACAGAAATATGGACTCGACTTGTTTCGACGATTCCCAATGACTCTGGAGGAATTTTGAGGTGGGACCAGAACCATTGGAAAGTTTATCTTCTCCTCTTTCCGTGCATATGTAGAACGTCGAAAACGGAGTCCGTATGCCTCCTGGGCGTCTGTTTTAAGGTGGACTGCTCCTGGACTCCGAGTTGAACTCGAGTCCGAGTTGTAAACTATTTCCATCTACTTGTGGACGTCCCAGGTGGTTGTCCACGCTCCCAAGGCCTCCTTCCTTCACTTGTTGATCTTCTCCATTATTCCTAATAACAATTAAATCATCACATAGCAATCTATTCTCAAACTCACATGCAAAAGAAGTTAAGAACGAATTCACCTGCTGATTTAATAACTGTGCCCGTGCTCTTGTGATTGGTCCTTGCAGTTCCATGCGCGTCTCCGCTGTTGTGATGTCCTCATCATTCTCCCCCTCTTGAATTGGAGTCGTCCTCAACTCAAGTTCATCTTCTTCTCCCAAGTACGGTCGCAAATCTGAAATGTTAAATGTAGGACTAACCCCAAAATCGGGAGGCAATTCAAGCTTATATGCATTATCATTAATCTTTTCAACGATCTTAAAAGGACCAGCAGCTCGTGGCATAAGTTTAGATTTTCTCAAGTCGGGAAATCGCTCTTTTCTCAAATGTAACCACACAAAATCGCACGGTTCAAGTTTTACTTCTTTTCTACCTTTACTACCTGCAATCTTATACTTCTCATTCATCATTTCAATATTTTTCTTTGTAGTTTCATGCATCTTAAGAATGAATTCAGATCGTTGTGTAGCATCCAAATTTATAGTTTCAGAAGGAGGCAAAGGTAGTAAATCAATAGGAGCACGGGGATTGAAACCATACACTACCTGGAATGGACTTACCTTTGTCGTGGAGTGAACGGATCTGTTGTAAGCAAATTCTATATGTGGTAAACACTCCTCCCACAACTTCAAATTTGTTTTCAAGACAGCCCGTAACATAGTGGATAAAGTACGATTAACTACCTCGGTCTGTCCATCCGTTTGTGGGTGACATGTAGTTGAAAACAGCAACTTGGTTCCCAATTTATACCACAAAGTTCTCCAAAAATGACTTAAAAATTTTGCATCACGATCAGAAACAATGGTATTTGGCACACCATGTAAACGAACAATTTCCGTCATAAATAAATCAGCAATGTGTGAGGCATTATCATTCTTATGACAAGGTATAAAGTGTGCCATTTTGGAAAAACGATATACAACTACAAAAATACTATCCCTCCCCCTCTTAGTCCTAGGCAATCCCAAAACAAAATCCATAGAAATATCCTCCCAAGGTACACTAGGAACAGGAAGAGACATATAAAGACCATGTGGGTTAAGGCGAGACTTAGCTTTATTGCAAGTAGTGCATCGTGACACGTAGCGCTCGACATCACGCCTCATCTTTGGCCAAAAGAAGTGTGTGGACAGCACGTCTTCAGTTTTCTTCACTCCAAAATGTCCCATCAAACCTCCTCCATGTGCTTCCTGCAAAAGCAATAGACGAACGGAGCTAGCTGGAACGCATAGCTTGTTAGCACGATAGAGGAGACCCTCTCGCAGCACATATTTATTCCAAGTTCTTCCTTCTCTACAATTTTCAAAAGCAACTTTGAAATCCAAATCAGTAGGATATAATGCTTTAATTGTTTCCAAACCAAAGATTTTATGATCAAGTTGGGACAGCATGGTATAACGCCTAGATAATGCATCGGCAATGATATTTTCCTTCCCTTTCTTATGCTTAATGATGTATGGAAACGACTCTATGAACTCAATCCATTTAGCATGTCGTTTATTCAGATTGGTTTGACTAAAGAAAGCAACGGGTTTACCTCCTTGTATGAGAACGCCTCCAATACCAATGTTGCTTGCATCGCATTCTAGCTCAAAGGTCTTGTCAAAATCAGGAAGTTGTAGTAATGGTGCTTCTGTAAGCTTCGATTTGAGAGCATCAAAAGCTTGTTGCTGCTGTTCGCCCCATCGAAATGGAACTCCCTTCTTCGTTAGCTCATGTAGAGGTGCTGCAATGGTGCTGAAATCCCGCACAAAGCGCCGATAAAATCCTGCAAGACCAAGAAAACTACGAACCTGTGTGACGGTAGTTGGGGCTGGCCAGCTGGTGATTGCTTCAATTTTTGCCTCATCCATCTCATTACCCTGCGAGAAAACGACATAGCCAAGAAATGAGACTCGATTGGTGCAAAAAACGCACTTTTCGAGGTTACCAAACAAACGTGCATCTCTCAAAACAGTAAAAACAGCACGTAAATGATCAAGATGTTCATCATATGACTTGCTGTAAATGAGGATATCATCGAAGTAAACCACCACAAATTGTCCAATGAAAGCACGTAAAACCTCGTTCATTAATCGCATAAAGGTGCTGGGTGCATTAGTTAAACCAAAAGGCATGACTAACCACTCATAAAGTCCAAACTTGGTTTTAAATGCAGTTTTCCATTCATCTCCTAGTGCCATTCTAATTTGGTGGTAACCACTACGCAAGTCAATTTTTGTGAAGATGATAGCACCACTCAATTCATCAAGCATGTCATCTAATCGAGGAATAGGATAACGATATCGAATGGTGATGTTATTAATCGCTCGACAATCAACACACATGCACCAACTACCATCTTTCTTAGGAACCAAAAGAACAGGAACGGAACAAGGGCTAAGGCTTTCACGAATGTACCCGCGGTCCAAAAGATCTTGGACTTGTCGCTGAATTTCCTTAGTTTCTTGTGGATTCGCCCTGTATGCTGCACGATTTGGCAAACTTGCTCCTGGAATCAAATCGATCTTGTGTTCAATGCCTCTCATCGGTGGTAAACCAGGGGGTATCTCGGAGGGAAACACATCCTCAAACTCCTGCAAAAGGTTAGCAACAGCAGGGGGCAATGCAATAGACAATTCATGAAGTGAAAACATGGCTTCTTTGCAAACTAAAGCATAGCACATCCCCTTAGCATCGAATAAATCAGCAAGTTCAGATTTAGTTGCGAGCAATGATGGTGATTTTAACTTAATAACTTGCTGTTTTTCAGATTCTAATTTAGTTGCTTTGCCCTCACGAATTTTACTCTTCTCAAAATGCACAATTTCAGCAGGAGTCATGGGGAGCAAAGTGATTTTCTTTCCCTTATGCATGAGAGTATATTTATTGGTTCTACCATGATGAATAGCATCTGTATCAAATTCCCAAGGACGACCCAATAAAAGAGAACAAGCATCCATAGGAACAACATCAAAATCAGCAAAATCATGGTATGAACCAATTGAAAAATGGATTTTCGCTGTTTGTGTTACCCGAACCTTACCGCTGTTGTTGAACCATTGAATGTGGTACGGATGAGGGTGTGCTCTTGTTGTCAAACCGAGTTTCTTGACGACGTCCGTGTTTACCAAGTTATTGCAGCTACCTCCATCAATTATAGTGTGTACACGGCAGTCCTTGACGACGAGAAACATGTGGAAGAGGTTGTGTCGTTGTAGCTTGTCGTCGGTCTCCACTTTGGAGCTCAAGGCACGCTGCACAATGATGCTCCTATAGTTCTCCGTCGCCGCTGTACCAAGTACCTCTTCTTCGGTGTGTTCGTCATTTGGATCTGTAAAGTCAGTAGCAAGAGAATATTCATCTTCAACATCCGAAGTACTATCATACCCTCCATCGTCGCGTGCTATGTATGCTCATTTGCTCGGGCAATCTCTCATCGTATGACCAAGTCTCTGGCAGCAGTGACACTTAATGTCAGAAGTACGACCCGTAGAAGGAGTGGACGACGAAGGCTTGAATGATGTCGCCTTGCTGCCTTCCGGCACGCGAGAAGGTGGAGCAGCAGGTATAGTTCGTTGGCCGCCATTGGGTGGTGTAGTCGCTGCACGGGGGGCCGAAGATGGTGCTGTTTTGGATGGTGTAGTTGCTGCACGCGGCGTGAAGTTGCTCCTCGTGCGTTGTTGCTGTTGTTGTCGGCCCTGCAATTCTTTTTCTGCCAACATAGCAAGCTGAAACAATCTGTTAACAGTATCATATTCTTTGTAATCAACAATGTCCTGAATTTCACGCCTCAACCCCCCATAAAAACGAGCTATTTTATCATCCATGTCCTCTACTACCCCACAACGCAGCATACCCTTTTGTAACTCTTGATAATACTCCTCTACGGACATGTTACCTTGGTCTAAACGCTGCAATTTTTTGCGAAGGTCCCGCTGAAAAGATGGAGGAACAAATCGAACACGCATAGCTTCTTTAATCTATCCCATGTTGGAGGATCAGTTCTAGTTTTAACAAGTTCATTCCACCATATGATAGCAAAGTCCTTAAACTCACTAGTGGCTTGACGAACTCTATGTTGTTCAGGAATAAGATGGGAATTAAATTTTTGCTCTACTGTCATCTCCCAATCAAGATAAGCCTCAGCATCATAAGCACCAGAAAAAGAGGGTATAGTAAATTTCACTTTAGCAAAAGGATCATCAGGAGGGCGGTTATAATTGTTATGATTATTACCTCCCATACCTCGACGATAAAGTGGCAGTCTTGGCTGATTACTGTGATCTTCCAGTTCATCATAAGCATTGTCTTCTTGTCTTCCAGCGAGAGGCAACCGAGCCTCAAAAGTATTCATCCGAAGAGCAAGGTCATCCAGTTTGCGAGTCAAGTTCGCCAATGACTCCTCCGTTGATGCGTTGTATTTGGCGAACATATCACATAACTCAACATGTTGAACACATTCGTCATTATTTTCTTCTCCTGCCATTGTTAGTAGGAAACAAAAGACAACAAAAAAAATGTTATCCCTATCAACTACAGTGACAATGTGGAAGGTGGAAGAAAACAATCTCTCTCGCTCGAGCGTCTTACCACGCTCTTACAAGTGTTCTTACCGACACAGCAGGTGGTGTGGACGGTGAGATGAACCAATGAAGCGTGGGGTGATTGCAAAGGTACCTGTTATGCTCAAGAGAAAGGTGGAGCTTGGATGGCACAATATGGTGGCTAATAAGCAGAAAATCGTTAACAGCTAAACAAAGTTGAATAAGTATTCAATGTAGGAAACTGTTGCTGGTCAACTGAGTGCCCTAGAGCCTAGCACAACACAAGGAAGTATCAAGGCAAAAGAAAGACAGAATGATATAACCAAACAAACAGCACCAAGTGGTATAGGCCAATTGCTTTAATATGCGTGCTCTTCACTATTTTTTTTTTTCTTTTTTGTAATATTTTTTTGATATTTTTTTTACTCAGTAGCACAAATATAGGAAGCACACAAATTTGCAGATCAATTGGATGTAATATGCGGCCTATAGAAAATCAAGAAGGTTCTTTAAAATTCGTGCTAAAACTTCGGAGGTCGGATAGCCTATCTTCCGAGGGGAATTTGGGCAATCTAATTTCGCCAAACGCGGCTACACGGCGGAAAATCAGATGCGAAATTTCGCGTAGATGAATTTGAAAAAAAAATTCGCCCGATTTCGAGTTCGTATGCGAAAGTTATGGCCGTTTTAAGGTAGGCTGTCCGAGTTACGTTTTTTTTTTGATGTTGATTCCAACTCGGTTTGAGAACAGAACTCGCAAACGGATACGAAAACGATCGGGAATTTGCACAGCAACTAATGGGGTGGTGTGTGATGATTCAAGGATGAATGGCATAAAGATTTGTCACCTAATCTAGGGCTGGCGATGCGGGAGTTCACGCAAGGCGGCTAGCTAGGGCAAACCGATGAACGTGGTGGATCGGTTTGTTATTTAGGGATTGTGGAATAGGTGTCGAATAGCAAGAAAACAAGAACGAAACATGATAACTAGGACCAAAAAACACAAAGCTAAACCAGCAACAAGACTCAACCACACGAATGCAAACTCAACAATGCAAACTGAAAAACGAAACTGCAGGCACTATAGTCTGGGAAGTGGTAAAAACGATCTAACTTTTTTGTGGCTTTTTTGTGGACTCTAGGTACAAAACAAAATCGATCTAATGGAAGGAAGGAAAACAAAGATACCTCACGGGCAACCTGGAAATCTGATACCAATTGATGAGTAGGGTTAGGCCCGATCTTCCGAAAGGTATGTCGATTGGGGTGGAGAACTCGACGTTGATGATCCGCGGCACTCGAGCGGTTCGAGTACCCCTGCAATCACTACACCACGGCTCCGTTGGTTATCAACCGTGCTTCACAAGCTTGACCTCGCCAAGAAGGATAATCCCTGCAAGTGCAATCGAGAACACGAGCAAGAACGTAGAAGACACGATCGGAAATCGCGAAATTGGGGTCTCACAAACCGTAGAACGGCGATTTTATTGATCTAAGCAAAACCCACCGAATATGACCGGCGGCTGCAGTATTTATAGGCTAGGGTTCGACCAAAACACGATTAGACGCGTCCCTAATGGACTCTTACGGGATACAAGGCCCAAAGGCCCAATTCGGTGGTGCAGCACCGGACAGAAATATGGACTCGACTTGTTTCGACGATTCCCAATGACTCCGGAGGAATTTTGAGGTGGGACCAGAACCATTGGAAAGTTTATCTTCTCCTCTTTCCGTGCATATGTAGAACGTCGAAAACGGAGTCCGTATGCTTCCTGGGCGTCTGTTTTAAGGTGGACTGCTCCTGGACTCCGAGTTGAACTCGAGTCCGAGTTGTAAACTATTTCCATCTACTTGTGGACGTCCCAGGTGGTTGTCCACGCTCCCAAGGCCTCCTTCCTTCACTTGTTGATCTTCTCCATTATTCCTAATAACAATTAAATCATCACATAGCAATCTATTCTCAAACTCACATGCAAAAGAAGTTAAGAACGAATTCACCTGCTGATTTAATAACTGTGCCCGTGCTCTTGTGATTGGTCCTTGCAGTTCCATGCGCGTCTCCGCTGTTGTGATGTCCTCATCAAAACATCTCGCAGAGATGCGAGAACACCGCCGCCACCACAAGAGATTTCGGTGACAGATGATGAAGCTAGAGCCCGAGAACCTCCAGAAGCATCACTACGATAGAGGGAACGGGAGGGACAAACCTGGAGTATGTGTACGCTTGGAAGAAGACGGTCTCTCCCGCCTCCATCTCCAGAGGTAAGGAGCCGGGATGGATCAAATCCCGCCGCTCCTCATCCTCCCAGCCGAAAAGCCGCCGCATGGATGAGACATCCTCCATCCGAGAAGGAGGCAAGGATGAGTCCATTGGGGCAGTAGTCGAGAACCTCAAGGCTGAGGAAGGAGTGGGCACTCAAGAAGGAAGTTGAAGGTTTGAATGCTAGGGGTGTGCGTAAGGAAGGAACCACAATTACCCACAGAGGTATCCTTTTAAAGCACTCTACTAGCGTCTGAGCACACCTTGCAAATTTGGGCAGGCTCGGAACCAGTGACTCATGCCCCAACGTCCATGACAAGTGGGCCCAAATCCCCCGTAAGAAAACCAGCCCGGGCAGTTCTCCATTTGAGAAGGCAACCCGACGGTTCCCATAAAGGCGGAAGTGAAAGTAGCAGAAGAGCAGCAGTCGCATTGGGAACCATCGTAATAATCTTGCTGCAAGCAAACATCCTTTTGTCATGACCCCTCAACCGGAGAGGGACACGTGGACACAGTGGCAGAGGCGCGCACCGCTTTAGCTGACCAAGACAAAATTAAAAGACCGTGCGGCAAAGCAGGATAGGGCTCCACCCTCGGTCTCGTCGCCTCCCCCAAAGGTGGACCCAGAGGCCATTGTTGGTACCAGGCATACCGGGTACCCTCACGCACAAGCTAGAGCCGCCTAGGTACCGCGCCTCCCAGCAGAGGCGGGGTCCGAGGGTGCCACGTGTTCAAGAGGCCCGGACCCATCATCCTCAGATGGGTGCTCCAGGGTACCCGCAAGAAGCCCCGAGGGAGAAGCTTAGCACCCCCTTTGCAGACGAGCCCCCAGGTAACCATGTGTACAGCAAGAAAGGATCCCTCCTCCCTGTTAAACAGGGCTCCAGAGCTACTGTGTGGACCAAGACATCAGACGGGCCACCTCCTATATGGGTGGGCTCCGGCGCTGCCACGTGTCCCGCAAGGCGGGACCTAACCTCCTCCGCAGAGGTGAGCTCCCGGCACCGCCACGTGTCCAGTAGGATGGGACCTAACCTCCTCCGCATAGATGAGCTCCCGAGCTGCCACGTGGTCCGCAAGGCGGGACCTGACCCCCTCCGCAGAGGTGAGCTCCCGAGCTGCCACGTGGTCTGCAAGGCGGGACCTGACCTCCTCCGTAGAGGTGAGATCTGTCACATAGTCCAGCCAGTTGCCCTGGATAGAGGGACGTGGGAAATAAGAGGGTGGTGCGCCTTGTCCCTATCAAGGATTGAAGATACACGACTTCCCCCAACGCATGGCACGGCGCACGCCTAATGTCAAGTACCGCTACGACCAATTGCATCACAGTGAAGACGCCACAGGCCTATCCCACTCCGCCAAGTGGGTAGCTTATGGAAATAGAAACAGCTGGACGGGACATTCTCTGCCAATATCAGCAACAATGCATGGGCTACTGACGACACAAGTGGCAAGACGGCGAGTCTTCAACTCCACGGTCAGAACAAGCTTACGCGAGAAGCCTTAGATATTTAGGATAAGATCGCCTCGGGACCACCTGTGGGGCCCTATGACCCCACTTGCAAGGCGTCCGACCTTGACTCTAAATGGCCTGAACCGCCATCGTTACAAAGGATTCAACATCGAATCCCCACATCACACACACGCATACACACTCACTAGCAATACAATCCACCTTGGAGTAGGGTGTTACGCTCCTTGCGGCTCGAACCACGTAAAAAACACCATGTCATACTCTCGTCCGCTAGAACACTTGATTGAAGCCTAAGCCCCACCGAACAAAGAACCTCCGTGGGCCGCTCCTTAGTAGATTCAGGGGAAGTGTCGCATTAACACTTCGACAGCTGCAAATCAAGGAAGGTACTTTTGTGCATCTAACGAAGTATATGAAGGACCTTCTTAAGTGCTTCAACATGGACAAAAGCAAGCCTCTTCGGACACCAATGGGTACAACAATGACACTTGAACTCGATGAAGATGGTGACCCAGTCGATCAAAAAGAATATCGAAGCATGATTGGATCACTTTTGTACCTTACAGCATCAAGACCGGACATACAATTTAGCGTATGTCTTTGTGCACGGTTTCAAGCTTCTCTACGTGCTTCACATCATCAAGCCGTCAAAAGAATTCTCAGGTACTTACATGGAACTCAAGAATTTGGCATTTTTCTTCCTTCTTCCACAACTGTTACTTGAAAAGCCTTTTCGGATGTTGATTGGTTGTAGGATTGATAGGGAAAGTACTTTGGGTGCTTGTCATTTTCTTGGTAATTCTCTTGTTGCTTGGTTCTCTAGAAAACAAAGCTCAGTTGCACAATCCACAGCAGAATCTAAATATGTAGCTGCTGCTAGCGCTTACGAAAAAATTATTTGGATTGTTCAAACTCTTAAGGACTATGGGGTTGATCTAGATAGTGTTCCACTATTTTGTGATAACACTAGTGCCATTTGCATTGCTAAAAACCCCGTGTAACATTATAGAACAAAGCACATTGACATTAGGTATCACTTTCTCAGTGATAATATTGAAAAAGGAAACATTGTGCTTCACCATGTAGATATCGAACAAGAATTGGCTGACATTATTACAAAACCTTTGGATTTCACTCGTTTTTGTTTCATTCATAGTGAAATAGGGGTTATGCATCCTCATGGCTTAAATTGAGGGGGAGTTTTGAAACTTGGAAAGTCTTTGTGTGAATCTATAATTAAACTAATATGAGCATACTATTTCATACATATATGACTTTATGATTTCTTTTACATGGTGAAAGTTCTTACTACATTACTCGTGTTATACATTTTTTAGTTTTTGCCATGACTAGTGATTGGAATAATTGTTACACTAAATCTGGTCATGATCGAACTTTTTTGCTGTTTTGAACTTGTTGCATGCTCACAAGTGCTTTTAATCATAAAGAATTAATCAAGTAAGCAACTCACATTTTGAGTTTTTATGTTCAAATGAAAAAATAAGAAAAGATCGAGAGAATATGCATGCATCGAACTTCTTTTTTGAAATGGCTTATCATTGCACTTAGATATGAACTTGGAAGAAGTTGTGTATGACTAAAACCATGTCCTTAAGCTCCTGATTGTCATACATAGGCTTGGCTTGGATAGTTAGAATAAGGTATATGCGGCATATAATCTCTTGCAAATGTCATATGATCAAATTTTGTGCTTTAAATAATTTTGAAAAATGAAAATTGTAGCAAGAAGTGTCATGCTTTCAGGTTTTGAAATAGTTAGGTTTATGAGATCATGACTTGCTTAAATTGAAAATTACATTTGATCTCTAGCATGGCTTACACTACTTTATGTATTTATTAATGTGATAGTGTAAGTTACTTGATATTATGACTTGGATGGGCTTTGTTTTATATGTATATGTTATAATATGCTCATAACAAATTAAAATTTCTCTTTTGTACCTTGCTGAATACATTGTCAAAGGGGGAGAAATTGATCACACATTGCACACATTCACAAGTGTTTTGTCATGATTCTTCTCATTTTATTTCTGATTTACAAAGGGGGTGAAATATGTATAGGGGGAGAAATATTTGTATTGAAATTTCTTTCTCATTTGATTGTTTTCCAAACTTTTCATGTGAATAAGCCAATGTTCAGATTATAAGTGGTGTTGCCAATGCATTCATCGAGGGGGAGATTGTGAGACCTATGTGTGCTGAATACATTGGCTTTGTCAATAAAAGTTTTGAATACTACCAAAACACCTTTTTAACAAGGTTCGACTCTAGGTTCGAGCTCCTGTAAGGTCCGACGATAGGTCCAGCTTGTTTTGGGTAGCTCCTGCAAGGTACAATGCAATGTCCGACTTATTTTGACTAGGTCCAACTTCTTTGTCTAGGTCCAACTTATTTTGGATAGGTCCGACTTGCTGTGGCTAGGTTCAATATGTTTTTGCTAGGCCCGACGCAAGGTTCATCTAGCTTTGGTTAGCTCCAGCGCTAGCTAGGTCCGACTAGTTTCGGTAAGCTCCGGTGTTAGGTACTACTAGTTTTGGTAAGATCCGGCGTGAGGTCCTACTAGCTTTGGTAAGTTCCGACGCTAGGTCCTGCTAGCTTTGGTAAGCTCCGGCTCAAGGTCCAGTTAGTTTTGGCAAGGCTCAGAGCTTGGTCGCAGTGGTTTTGCTTTTACCTTGCAATATTTTGTACTTGCTTTACATCTATGGAAAGTTTGCTTAGTATTATTTTACTAAGTTTTTGGTGTGTTTTTGTGGTTATGGTTTATATCTTTTTGCTATGGCTTGCAACATGCTTCTGTGAGGTGTTCACGTAAGGTGTTGTGGTTATCGGAACTAACGATAGTCAAATCGTGGACTTAAGCTCGGAAGTATCGGTTGTTTATTCATGTGCAGGTGTTGCTTGAGTTCAAGAAATGGCTGGTGATGGGATCCATTGAACTAGTCTTAGGGAGAAGATGAGATTCAATAACCTAGTTCGGGAGGAATTGTGGTTGAGTTGATCAGGAGGTCGCGCAGCATGTTTGAATCAAGAACAATGCATTTGAAGGTATCGTGGATGTGTTGGAAGATTTTTGCACGTGTGCATGGAGTGCATGGACATGGCTACATGGTTCCAAGGCATGATGAAGATATGTGGACATAAATAATTGGTCGGAAAGGTCCAACCGACTTGGTTATGGACTTAGGCTGCGGCTGAGTCGTGTTTGACTCAAATATGGAAAGATTTGTGTTGGTTATGATAGGATTTTGTATGGGTCATGAAGATGAGTTATTTTAGGAATGTGGGATATGTTCCTAAGGTGTTTGGAAGTCTTAATATTGCTTCTATCTGCATATAGAAGAGTCTTGAGCAGTTATGGAAAGTTTCAGTTGAAACTGAGTAGGATACGAGTCCTAGTTTGGTTTTGGGTTGGCCTCATGGCTGGTTATATAATAAAGGGAGGCCAGATATCGTGGTGCACTACTTTGGGGCTGTCCTCTTATGTTCTATTGCATAAAAATCATAGTTTAAAGGAAATTTTGTGCCTTGTTTGTACGACTTGTTTCTGTCAAGGCTTTCTCGTCGAGTTTCTGCACAGCACTACCTTGCTTCGGTGGTTTTATCATATCTCGAGTTTTACAGATCCAATTGACATGATTCTTTTTGGATTGTCTTCACAACTTGATTAACTATCATATGTGAAAATTTCATGGTCATTGTATTTGTGGTTTTGAATCTACACGAGTTTCATTGCAGTGTTGCAGATCTAGTTTTTCTCGGGTAGAATTGATTGACCTTCGTTCAATCTTTCGATCATAACTTGAGTTTGTCTCGACAATTTTTCGTGATTCTTATTGTCGTGTCTTCGTGACTTGATTATACACAATCAATACTAGTTTTGTCATGATTGATCACGTTTAGATTAGTCGCACACATGATTTCTTAACAGATTGATTTTCTACCAAGGGGTTTTTGTTGCTTCTGCTGAAAAAGTTTTAAATCTACCATTCACCCCCCCTCTAGTAGTTTTTCACGTGCTCTTCAATCCTACATGGTGCGGTCCTAGGACAAACCAAATATAAAAAGCATCATGTAATAGCCTATGCTAGGAAAACTCAAACAGGAGCTCAACTCAATTATGCCAGAACTGAAAAAGAGCTCTTAGCTGTAGTTTTTGCTATCGATAAGTTTAGGTCCTATTTGGTTGGAGTCAAGGTCATAATCTATACAGACCATGCTGCCTTGAAGTACTTGCTCACCAAAAAGGATGCTAAACCTAGGCTAATCCGAGAGTTTGACTTAGAAATCAAGGATAAGAAAGGAGTAGAAAATTCCATTGCAGATCATCTCTCACGTATGGAAGTCACTCAACCGATGGATATTCCTATCAATGAGTTCCTATGAGATGATATGCTTCTCAAGGTGACTGACTCTCACCCTTGGTGCGGACATCGTGAACTTCATGGTCATGAGATACGTACCACTAGGGGAAAATAAAAAGAAACTCATCTATGAGATTCGTAGACACCTTTGTGATGGCCCATACCTATATTGAGTTTGTGACGATGGCCTTCTTAGAAGGTGCATCCCGTCAATTGAAGGAACCAAGATTATTGAGAAATGCCATGCTAGCCCCTATGGTGGCCATTACGGTGTTTATCGTACCCAGACAAAGATCTGGCAGAGTGGATTCTATTGGCCTTCTATGTATGAAGATACAAAATAATTCATTCGCAAATGTTGGAAATGCCAGAAGCATGGAGGAATATTTGCTCGCAATGTGATGCCCCTAACATATAATCTCCAAGTCGAGTTATTTGATGTGTGGGGTATTGATTTTATGGGACCTTTCTCTATATCCTATGATTGCGAGTATATCCTAGTGGCTGTAGATTATGTGTCAAAATGGATAGAAGCTTTGCCATGCAAAAATGCTGATTCCAAGCAAGCTAGGAAAATGTTCCATGAAAACATTTTTCCATGCTTTGGCACTCCTCGTATGGTCATGAGTGATGGAGGATCTCATTTCATAGAGAAGACCTTCTGGAACATCTTGAGTGAGCTTGGTGTCCAACATAACATTTCTACTCCATACCACCTACAAACAAGTGGTCAAGCAGAAATATCTAATAAGCAAATTGTGAATATTCTACAAAAGACCATCTTGGAAATGGGAACGGGATGGAAGCATGAGCTACCCAACGCATTGTGGTCCTACCATACTGCCTACAAAACTCCCATCGACATGTCTCCATTCCAACTTGCCTATGGGAAGACTTGTCATCTTCCTCTAGAATTGGAACATAGAGCCTATTAGGCCGTCAAGCGATGGAACATGGACCTTCATGAAGCCGGAAAACACCGATTGAAGCAACTTTCCGAGTTGGATGAATGAAGACATAAGGTGTACCATAGTGCCAAAATCTACAAGGAAACAACCAAAAGATGGCACGATAAGAGGATTACTCCTAAAAAGTTCAAACCTGGAGATAAAGTTCTACTCTTCAACTCTAGGGTTAAACTATTTGGACATGGTGTTGATATTTCCTACGAACTTCTAACAATTCATCCCTAGCAGTGGTGCTAGAAATGTTTATTGGTAGGTTTTAATTCTAAAGTGAATGTCCGCAAGCGCACGGAAACTATCGATGTAGCATTTTCCCTTTTAAGTGTATTCCCAAAAGGTGTCATTTATATTTTCCCAAAGGAAGGCTAGATGGAAGTTAAACAATCATAAAATGAAAATTTAGGTTGGCTTAGATACGGTTCTAGCAAGGATGGGTTTAATGATAAGTGGAGGTAGTGTGACATACATAAGAGCATCCTATCCTAAGAGGATAAATGAGGTAATAGAGGGACTAGGCTAAGAGTTAGGTTGATACTCGTACTACGCTTCTAATGTACATATACATAGCCTAAGTTAGTTATCAATGATCATGTTAATTATTAATTCACATGCTAAGTGGACTAACACATCGGGCACGGTTTTACCCCTAGCAACATTAGGCGATTCCTACCAAGAGCCTGTGGCATAGCCGAACGTGGAGGATTACAAAGGACAGATAGGGCTGTCACCACCTACAGGCTACCTCTTCAATCCGTGGGCCTACGAGACATTCAACGCTACTCTCTATCCTAGCACCATGCTAGCACATTAAGTAATTACCTTAAGAGCCTAGGCACAAGCCATCCTAAGGCAATGAACTAAATCATCGTTGAACCAATGTTAATTCATAGCACAAGTTATTCATGTCAACATAATCATATCATAGCTAATTAGATTATAGTGGAGGTTTATAGTGTTTATGATGATGTATGAGAATGGTATAGCACAATCATAAATACTATTCCTACCACATACATGGAATCCACAATCAAACAAGAAACGCTTCATCCAAGTATATGAACAATAGAAGACTAAATATAACATCTTTATTATGAATAAAGTCACAAATACAAATAGGAATGTGGGAGACATACCTTTCCCAATTGGGAAGAGACTCCTTCTACTCCTCTCCTACATGGACTATGGACTAGAGACTCTCCTCTCTACAGCCTATACTCTTCTAAACCTATGGAGAGTAGTGAATACAATGAATGAATACTCAAGTGGTGTGTGTTGAAGTGAGGGGTCCTATTTATAGCTTGGAGAAGAGTCAGTTTCCGCCACCAAAAGCGCGTGAATTAGTCACCCATGACCTCTTCAAGTCGGGAGGAGCCTACATGTGGAGTTTGACCGAGAAAGGCGCCAGGAACTAGTCGGCCGACTAGGAGGGTCGGCCAACCTGGTCTTGGCCCCTTTTGCAGTGTGCTTCCTCCAGGCGACTGACAGGTTGGTCCCATTGATTGATATTGGTGCTACACCATTGGATGGCCTTGGATACCTCTGTTTGTGGGTCGTTTGATCCATGTGGTGCCACGTGGCATCGCCTAATTGGCTGGAATGATATTTTTTAGGATCCATCCCCTCGTTTCACTTCATTTCTGTATAGAATACTTGCATGCACTACTTTCTCCAAGGACAAGTGGAAATAGGTTAAATAGAAAGGTGATGTGTGCAAGAAATGAAAATTCCTTCACATAATTGAGTTGCATGGACGGGTGAAATTGGTGTATAACAGCCATCAACAAACTCCCCCAAGCTTATCATTTGCTCGTCCCGAGCAAAGTCAAGACTTTAGGTTGATGATCAGGAGTTGCTACTATGTTCTATTTTTCAAAAGTACCATGTGCACAACAAAATACTCTACCTAGTATTGCAAAAATTGGCATGGTACTTCACCCATCTTAAATCATTATGGAGCTTATGCCATCTCCTATTCATGGGTGGTTGAAAGATAGAACAGCAAATGGAGCACAAATACCCTAGAATTCCACTCAAATTCCGGAGAGTTCAATTTACATTTAAAGTATCTGAATTTGATTCTCTCAAGTCTCTCCTTTGTGTGTAGTGGAAATATGTCCTCACCAAGGCATTGTGCATGAATTCATCCTACATCTACATAAGGCTTGTATGTGGAGCTTGGTACGGAATATAGTAGGCATATTTGCAACACATAATATTGCTAAGTCAAAAGAGCAAGCCTTAGTAGAAATCAATTCAAAACAATTAGATTCAAGACTTGTGCATGTGTGATGGAATGGAGTGGATGTGGATATTTTAAGATGACTCCTTTTTGAGTGGACTCTCTTATTTTGCAGGGATGAAACATGGCTACTTATCTCTTTATTTTCTCATGCTTATGATGTAAGCATGCATTTTTTTTCTTTCTCTTGTAGCCATGTCTTATACTCCCTTTTTATGAAATGAATTTTGGAGAGAGTACTAAGCGTGAATGATATGGAATTTCTCTTTTTATTTTGGAATGGTGGTATGATGGAAATTTGCTTACTTCTAGTGTAGAAGTATAGCATGTGCAAGTGAAGTATTGAATTCAAAAAGTAATGAAAGAAATCTCACATATGTCTATACTAGTTTGACAAAGCTCAATGTGAAAGCAAATAACATATGCATAAGGTCTATCAATATAATGTATCACATGGCTTTGGTGGGTATTTCCAATCAAATGAGGATATCTTAAATCTTTTTAGAATTTCTCCGGAAATCTAAGTTTCACTATCAAACTAGGAATAGCATCCCTATCACTATATCATATCTCACAAGAACTTAGAATGGATTAAGTTTTGCTAACCACAATTTCCAAATCAAGGAAAAAGCAATTTTAGCCAATGAGAGCAATATGTTGGAGAGTATGTAAGACCTATGTGTGCTGAATACATTGGCTTGTAGTAAATACACTTGGCTTTGATGATAAAAGTTTTTAATATCACCAAAACACCTTTTTATCAAGGTCCGACTCTAGCTCCGAGCTGTAGCAAGGTCCGACCATAGGTCCGACTTGTTTTGGGTAGCTCCGGCTACGTTAGATGCTAGGTCCGACTTCTTGGTAAGGTCCGAATAGCTTTGGTTAGCTCCGGTGAGCTTTATCTTTAGCTCCGGCATGTATTTGATAGCTCCGACATATATTTGATAGCTCTGGCATATATTTGATAGCTCCGGCATGCTTTTGCTAAGCTCCGACGTACTTTGTCTAGCTCCGGTTTTGGGTTGACTTGTTTTGACTAGTTTTTGGTAAGCTCCGGTGCTAGGATCTACTAGTTTTGGTAAGCTATGGCAGGTGCTTCATTGTACTAGTAAGCTCCGGGTCAAGCTCCGGCTTGCTGTGGGATGGTCCAGAACTTGACCGCAATACTTCTGCTTTTCATTTGCAATGTTTTGTACTTGCTTTATATTGTTGGAAAGATTGCTTAGTATTCATTTGCTAAGTTTTTGGTGCGTTTTGGTTGATATGGATGATATCGTGTTACTGTGGTTTTGCAAAATGCTTTGTTAAGAAACATGGTAATCTTGATAAATTTGAACCTAGATCCATTGATGGCATGTTTCTTGGTTATCCATCTCTTACTAGAGGCTACCGTGTGCTTTTACTTGACACTAACAAAATTGTGGAGACTTGTGAAGTGTCTTTTGATGAAGCTAGCCCAGGTACTAGCTCCGGTGTTGCAGGACCAGATCCGTATCCTCGGGGGGAGGGTATTTTCGAAGATGAAGAAGAGCCGGTGATACTATCTGGTAGTTCCGAAGTTGACACGTGTCCAGCTCCGGACATTGAACAAGCTCCGGCTATCACCTATGCTGGTCCCGATTGTCCACAAGTCACAAGCTCATCAATCTACGATGAACCTAATGAAGAAGAAGCTTGTGAGACATCTGTTCCCCTACGTTTTTACAAAGATCATCCCCCACAACAGATGATTGGAAGCTTTCACGAACGAGTCACACGGTCCAGGTTTTGCGATCCAAACTCTCATGCTCATTCTGCTTTTGTTGCTTCTTTTGAACCCAAAGATATATCACACGCACTCACTAATGAATCTTGGATTATTGCCATGCAAGAAGAGTTAGAAAATTGAAAGAAATAATGTTTGGAAACTTGTACCTCCACCTCTAGGTCACACTTTAATTGGAAGTAAATGGGTATATAAAAATAAACCAAGTGAGGATGGGGTTGTGGTTAGGAATAAGGCTAGGTTGGTTGCTCAAGGTTTCACTCAAGTTGAAGGTCTAGATTTTGATGAAACTTTTGCTCCTGTCACTAGATTAGAAGTCATAAGAATTTTGTTAGCTTTTGCAGCATCTAAAGGTTTTAAGCTATATCAAATGGGTGTTAAAAGTGCTTTTCTTAATGGCTACATAGATGAGGAGGTTTATGTCAAACAACCACCGGGTTTTGAAAATCCAGATTTTCCTAATCATGTTTACAAACTGTCCAAAGCCTTATACGGTCTCAAACAAGCCCCTAGAGTGTAAAACCCCACTTTTATGGCATGTTAAGTTCATATGGGTTTTGTGATCAACTATTTTAGATATCCAATATAATGGTGCACATGAACTATGCCATCCAAAACTTTTCTTGCACTCATTGTTAAATTCTTTTAACATGGGTATTGGACTTCACCATGAATCCAAATTATATTCTATTCACCCTTTTTAAGAATAAGAATTTTTGGATAAGATTTAGTAAGCAATGCAAAATGAAGCCCTAATAAGCTCTAACCCAAATATTCAAATTAAGGGCTCTAAATTTTTCCATGAGCTCCTAAATTCCTCTATAGCATACTTACAAAGTTTCAAGATTTTAGAAACTCATCTACTATTTTATTTGAGGTGCTTGGTGAATTTGAATCAAATTCAAATCTGAATTTTTAATTCTTCTCCAACTTCTTTAAACATAAGATTTGAGTTCACCATTGTGTTCAGAATAATTCATTTGCCATCTCCACAAAATTTCATGATTTTTGGAGTTGATCTTCTATTTTTAAATGAATTTAGTAACTGAACTGTGGGGAGTATCACTGGACAGTGGGCCCCACATGTCAGCTCCTCTTTGAATGGATCAGCTCGATCCCGCCATCTCTGTACCAACGCACCTCCGCTCGACACCGCGCGCGCATGCAGCTCCAGCGAGCTGCCTGCCTGCTCGCCGCGGCCCTATAAAAGGCCGGCCGAAGCTCCCTTCACTCCTCATCCCCGATCGCAGCTCCACTGCCTCGCGACTCTTCTTCTGCCGCGCGCCATCGCCGCCGCTCTCCACTGCTCCGCGGTGTGCCGCCGTTCCGCGCCGTTTCAAGCCAAGCTCCAAAGAGCAAAAAGGTGCGCCTGATCAAACTCTAGCTCATGGTACAAACCATTTCCCTTATCGTTGAAGCTTGAGCGAGTTATTGTTCGTTTCCCCTACGGCCGAAAGTAGATAACTAGCTAAGTTTTCACATCGATTCCTTTTCTGCAAGTAATCATCCTTTGCAATTGCTTAGAGATAGTTTCTATAGACCCTAGCGCTCCTGTCTGAGCAAGAACCATTAAGAATCATCGAGCAACGGCTCTGAATTTCGAGTTTTGCTCGCCGCCGGTGAGAAAACCTCGGTTCACCGTCGAACTCGTGATTCCCGGCAACTCACTCCTCTTCTACGCCCAGGTCCTTGAACTCCATCATCCCAGAAAGGTTTTGGAGAAATTCCCAAGTGATTTGAGCTACGCTGGAGCGAGTTCTATGTTGCCCGAGCGCTCATCGCCGCCGCCGCCGTCGCACGACCTTTTCCGGCGAGCTTCAGGACCCACTGACCTCACCATCGTGCTCAGCGACCCCAAAAACCCCCAGGCGGCAAGTTTCTGCGAGTCTGGTCCGTTGGTTTAGCCGGCGGCGAGCTCACCGGCGAGCCACCGCCGCGGGTGCTGTTCCGCGCGAGCACCGGCCCGAGGTAGACGATGTCCCCATCGGGTCCCACCTGCCATTCACTGCGGGATCACGGTGCGGCTGAGATCTAGTGTGGCTACGCGCTTTAATTCTGTGGACCCCGGTGCTGCCTCAACCAGAATGCGCCACGTGGTCTTTGGGATATATTTAATTCCAGAAATTTGTCCAAATTCTAAATTGAATATCTTTCTGTAGAATACTCCAAATTAATTCAGACAAATTTTGTTTGAAAGCCCTTGAGCTCTAGTTTCGCTCCGTACCAATTAGGCTCTGTGAAAATCAATATTTAATTCTGTAGAATTTAATCTTTCCCAAGTAAAATGCAATTTTTCCAGATGAAGTATTCCCTGGAAAAATCCCCAAAATTCACATAAAAATTATTGACCTATTCTTGACTACCAGCAAAAATTTGGGAGCCATTGCACCTGTTTTAACCTCTGTATAATTCAATTACCTTTTTCAGTTATTGAATTTTCACAGATATGCAGATGCTTTATTATGCCCCAAATTTGGACTGAGTCTTCCTTTCGTCACACCTTAGCTCCTGTAAAAATCTTGGATTTAATGGACCTCATATTCTAGTCTTAATTCAATTTCAAACTGAATATTGACTAAATGCTCAAAAGTTCAATTACAAGACAATTCCAAAAATTCTTGTCAACATAGAAACTCAATAAATTCTTCACCAAGACTTAGAAATTTATGAAACCACTTTTGCTAGGACCAGGACAATTTTCTCTATCTTGATTATCAACTGATGGCTATATTCAAGCTACAGTTTCATCTCAAAAAAAAATTTGTGGAAGTTATTTGCTTGCCATAATCTTAGAGACCACACTCTACTTTGATCATCTCCTGTTCTTTGCAAGAACTTCTATAGTATTCCCTAAATACCTAATTCAACATTCCCAAGCCAAATAACTAATTATCCTATAATGGTCACCATAAATCAAAATCCTGGTCTTGATATTAAATATTTTCAAAGTCATTCATACCGTATTTTATGCATATCGTATAGTAACCGAAGTCGAGGAGGAGTCAGAGGCCTTGGAGGAGCATCTTCCAAATTCTAACTCAGAACCTGACCTGCAACAAGGCAAGCCCCGGTTTGCATTTAAGTCGTTTATAAACTTTTGCTTTATCACTATGATGAGTAGTATATGAATTGTGCATTACTTTTAGGGTGAATGATACTCCACATGCATGACCAAAAATCCCAGGGTTTATTTGGCACGAGTTACAGTTTGACCTGTAGTAACTGCTTTGCTAATGCATAGGAAATCCGGTAGAAGTCGAGTAGTTGGAATCTACTCGCGAGAGATGTATCTCACAGGATTGGTTGAAAAGAAAATGGCTTAATATAATGAAATTGAGACCGGGCAGGGAATGGATAGGAGGCGGCGAGAATTGAGTCTCGGTCGCATAGCCCTGCCTGTGTCGATTAAGGCCCGTCCGTATGCAGCCCCTTCGGGCAAGCTTGAATTGTACCGGCAATATAATGGACATATGGAATCCAATAAACTGATGTAACTTGATAACTGGGATGTTGAGACCCATTAACTCACCATCGGTAGGGGTGGGTTGAGGACAGTAAGGTGTAAATCGGTCGGCGAACACATGAGGTGTTCCGTGCGGAGACCTTCTGTTTGCGGAGGTGAGACGGGCTCAGCATTTGAGTTTCTTGTGAAAGGTGGCCATATACGCCTAGTACTGAAGTGTTATGTAGGTACAGGTGTGCTCGCTGACACTTCCGAACGACGTATGTGTCGTGTTGTCCGGGTGTGTCCTGATTGCAATCACTGTCCCTCGCAGTAATAGAGTACCACTTGTTCACTGAGCGGTGATGTAGTAAATACTAAAGAAGTCAGAAAAGTCATATGATAGTGAATTATAATCACTTTGCAACCTTGTTTGGTTTAGAGATAGTATAACTAAAAATTTTCAATTTCCCCATACTTTAGCTGTAATAGCATTATGTGCTTTGGGCATGTCATATCATCGGTAAAGCGTTTCTTGTTTGATTGTGGAGCCCATGATGTGCCGTGCTCAGAGAATGTCATTTGCTACTTAAAACTTGATTATAAGGATCCACTTGTAGGCGAGTCATTTATGCTATTCCTTACCTATGTTTAGTGTCCCCTTGCATCTGTCTAGTGAGACGGTTAAGTCTTGCTGAGCCTTAGGCTCACGTTTGCAGTTAACGAGTTTTTGCAGGTTACTCTGTTGAGGATGGGTTTGACGATGAGGCAACACCCCCTCCAGGGTGTACAGCCGAGTGGGAACCCTGCACGCCGCCATAGTTTGCGTGTTGCTAGTGCAAAGTATCCCAGGCATGGATAACTTTGCTTTTGCATAGCTAGTGCCGAGAGCGTAGCTATGATATATATATATATATATATTTCTTTTCCTATAGTATTGTAAAAACTTCCGCTGTGTATTAAATAAAAGACTTGGTCTTGTACATTATTCTGGTTCTATTCTTGTATACTGTTGGGTGTCGCATCGCACGACACCACCCAATGAGATCCTCGGATGTGTGGATTCCGGTCCCCACAGACATGGTATCAGAGCCATCTTTGAGAACAGTGTACCTGAAAGGAACATATTTTCAAAAATTAGGAACTTGAGTGAGGAATTAGTTATATGCCTTTATAAGGAGTATTACTAGTATAAGTTATAAAGGTGGTAAACTAACTATGTGTTATTATATTCTGTAACGACGCTCCGACATCAGGTAAGAGGTACGGTACGCCACCGAGAGCGGATCAATCTCGGTAAGCTCCGCATACGAGAGGTGGTATGTGAAATTTCCGTGGCTTGTCACGGAAAGTCAATATGAGTCTTTGAAACTTTCCATGTTTCTGAGAACATATGACACGCGGTACCCCAGCGTGGCACAAAGTTAGAGGGAAACCCCGTCGGGTGGTATGTGACCCGATAGTGTGTTCTCATATCTATGAGAACATGCGAACACGTATGCCCGAGCGTGTATAAGCCGGATCGTACGGGAGTCTTTGCTGTACAGACGTATTTACAGCCATGTACCTCGAGGCATGACCTCGCTCGAGGGCGACTCACTTCAGAGTCGTATGCTTTTACTTTCAAATATAATTGTATATTGTGGTTACCTGTTCTGTTTCCCTGCCGCCGTATGGCGTGCCCGTGCCAAGGGATTGTTTGCTTTCTACAGGGACACTAATTTCAGTAGAGGACCGTGTAGAAACTGTTTGCGAGAGAACGATATAGGAACCACCTATAGACGTAACCGGATGTACCGGATAGAATTTCCTTTCGTGAGGCACGTAGTACCGTCAGTATCAAACATGATACTAGACCCTCCCCACCGACAGAATGGTTGCATTGTGTTTTGAGAAAGTCCGACTATCAGATGCTGGTAATTTCGGGCTCCAACTTGATAAGGTAGATAGAACCAAGATTCTTGTTTTCTGGTTGAAGTGGCTCAACTTCGCCAGGCTGTAATCTTGGTTAGCAATTAGATAACATAAGAGTATCCTACATAGATGGAAAGCTCGTGAAGACCTCTCCAACTTTCCTGTTGACCATAAAGACAGAAAAGCTTGTTAATCTGTTAAAAACTGGGGTTTACTGTAGTTACTCCATATGAACCCACCTTTGTACCCGTTTCTGTATTCTTGCCATAACTCACTGTAGAAAAGTCCACTGCCTTATTGGAATATATGTTTGAGAAGGGTAGGCGGAGATTTACGAGTTTGTTATGGGAAATCTTTCCTGATTTTAATTGGAGTTTAACCAACTTGGGAAGTCAGCACAGTGAACTGCATGACTGCTGATGCAAACCAGTCAGTTTTACTGTTAAGTTTGGATAGTTATAACTCCTAATCCAGAACAGTGATATGGTTACACATATACATCTCTGGAAAGCTTAGGAAGTCATCTATCAACTTTATTTATCGCTCCTGACCTGGATCTAGGTATAGCTATGCCTAATTCCATTTGTCGCAAATTTGGTTCCTGCAGTCCAGAACTTGGAACAGTTTGCACATAATTGTGAATTGATGCATAATACCTACATGACAAGGTTTTCGTGGTGGAACTTCTTTAGTTCTGGATTGTTAACACGATGTTGCTCAATGTTTATTTTGACATTACCTCCATATCTTATCATGATAAACCTGTATAGATTGTGGAGATAAGCCCATATACAGGAGAGGTTCTGTCAAAATTTTCAGAACCCTTGAGTCAACTCAAAACCGGTATAGATTGTTCATACTAGTTCAACAGTAGCTGTATGAGTACAATCTGGAAAGGTTTTGAAGTGTGCTACAACTTTTGTATTCAACTTAAATTTTAGTTCTGACTTCTTCTGTATGAAACTTACGGGTTAATGCAGACAGGTCGGCTGGAACGGAACTGTGATCACTTCCAGTTTGCAGCTTTCTTGGATCATTTGTTAATGGATAGTTTCTTGGATCCAAAATTATCAGTGATTAAGTTGAACACTTATACTGTATATTGATATCCTGGTATGCTTGTCCACAGATGGCAGCACCCAGAATTCAGTTACCAAATGGATGGGTGTTCTCAACGTGTACCGGACACGCCGGATTTCCGGACGTGTTTGTGAAATTGCTTCGCCAATTTGGCTACCGGAAGTGGCCTAAGTATTGGGGCAAGAAATTCCAGGAAAGCGGTATGTGGAGTTGCACCATCTATGTTGATGTGCCTGCTGGTCCACCGCATCTCGGATGGGCTCCATTCTCCATCAAGATTAAAGGGTTAATATTGGAAGAAACGTGGAGCTACGCCGCAAGTGTTGCCATAGGGAGATTCTGCAAACTCCATGGCAATAGTCTGGTGGGTACTCCATATGAATTCTTTCCAGTTACCGGCAGGGCTTCCGAAGCTTGGGCAACCCGTTTGCTTAGGGAGGTAGAAAATCATGGCGAAACTTCCACGACTGCTTTAGCGGTGTATGCAGCCGCATCCCATCGCGAGAAGGGAAATCAAAGGGCATGCATAAAAGAATTGACGGACAATCTGAAGCAAGCCATGGCTCGAGCAGATCACTTTGAGTGGGCAAATGACGGACTTAGGGATATGATAGCTCCTCTCAACCATCGTTTGAATATCAGGGAGAATCAATGGCATGACGCTGTAAGGGATTTAGCCGCGTCTCGCCAGGAGACTCTAGAAATGGAGACTGAGTTAGGGGCAAGCCTACATTATGGACACCATCGGGACACTCAGTTGAACGCAGTGACTGTGGACCGGGATAAGTCCAGGATGCAGGCTCAGAGCTGGAAGACCAGCTGTGAGAAGGCTCGGCAAGAGAATGAGGCCTGGGGGATGTTTATGATACAGGCAGATTGGCAAGCTATGGCTGCCAAGAAGACGTTGATGTTGAATGATGTATCAACTTCTACTCCAGCACCCGTATCAGTGGTGCCTAGCCCTGAAGATGAAGAAGAAGAAGAAGACCCAGAGGAACTTGAATACGTCGAGTAGGGCGTATTGAAGTGAGATGTGGTAGCACTTCCGCCAACACAGGGCAACATATAGTTAAATGGTTGCTAATGTTTCTCTTTTGTGACCATGTTTGTGTCATATTAAGAGTAATGGTTGTGGTGTCTAGATAATTAGATGAGTATGACATGTCAGGAAGACCAAGTATGGTAGAGATGTATTTCCATAAAGGGAGTCCATCATTTTGGGTTTACTACTGTAAACTTGGTCATGAGATGATATATTTTGTATAAAGTTTATGCTTTATCAATATATGTAAATGTTATGCATCGTCTATTATTATCTACCGCATTTCTAAGGGAGGATGAGCTTGAGGCAATGGGACTTACCGTGTTAATCGT
Source organism: Tuctoria greenei (assembly GCA_036927565.1). Lineage (NCBI taxonomy): Eukaryota > Viridiplantae > Streptophyta > Magnoliopsida > Poales > Poaceae > Tuctoria > Tuctoria greenei. Next base: position 75,632,930 of record JAYESD010000004.1, read on the forward strand.
TGTATTGCAGTATGGTGCGTACTCGTACAGCCTCAGAGGTGGGAGGATCTAGTGGAGGACAGGGGGATGACACACCACCCCCGGGGCAGAATACGCCTCAGACGCAACCACCTCCACCACCTCCAACCACACTCCCCAGGAGTCTCGCGGAGGTTCTCGCTGCAGTGCTCGGCTCGCGCGACGAGCAAACCGAGTTACTGCGGACATTGGTGCAGCACTCGTCCCGTCGAGGGGGACGACAGGATGATGGACCGCGTCATCAATATCAGAGTTCCTACTCTGATTTCGTATCGACGCATCCACCGGTCTTCAGGGAGGCCGACGAACCTTTGGAGGCGGACAATTGGCTCCGCTCCATTGAGAGGAAGTTCGGTTTACTCAACATAACCGAACCGCAAAAAGCGCTGTTTGCAGCACAACAACTCCAGGGGTCTGCCGGCGCATGGTGGGCCAATTACCTTGCAGCACGCCCCGCCGGCCATGTCATAAGCTGGGCCGAATTCCGGGAGGCGTTCCGCGCCTACCATGTTCCTCCCGGAATTATGAGGAGGAAGCTTCAAGAGTTCTTGGAGCTAAGACAGGGAGGAAGGAGTGCATATGAGTACTCCAAAGCATTCAATCACTTGGCCCAATACGCTCAGGACCAAGTGAATACCGAGGATCGGAAGCGTGAATGCTTCTACAAGGGTTTGAACTCCAAGTTGAAGGACAAGCTAGTCCTGTTCAACCGCGGCAACTTCAACGACATCGTTAATGCTGCCATAATGCAGGAGGACGCCACGCGCGAGTTGTCCTCCGATAAAAAGAAGAGGGGTGCTCCGCAGAGCAGCGGAGGTGGTACTCCTCAGAAGTACCGTATGGTGTATCGATCACCATCCGGCCAGAGGTGGCAGCCGCCATCGCGACCACCAATGTTTCGTGGTCGTCAGTTCAACAACGGCGGGTTCTGGCCACAACAGCAGCAGGGGATGATCCCACGTGCACTCCCACCTACGCCACGTGCACCGGGATTCCGTCCGCCCATTCGTACTGGCCAAACCCCGTACACGTGTTTCACGTGTGGGCGTGCGGGACATTTCGCCAAGGACTGCCCTCAGGATCGACAAGGCGGAGGGCCATCATCTTACCCGGGGGCCAACCAACCCCGCAACCAGCCCAAGAAGCTAGCCACCAGACCCGGCAACGTCCACCACCTCGCCATCGAGGACGTTCCGAAAGGCGCACCCGTGCTCACGGGTACGTTCTCTATCTTCGATCAACCCGTAGTCATACTCTTTGACTCCGGAGCTTCGCATAATGTTATTAGTAAATCTTTTGTCCTCAACAGTCAATTACCAATAATCCCCACAAAAACTCCATATGTGATTAGCACTCCAGCCGGGAAAACGGTAACAAATAAATTGGTTCCTAGAATCCCACTTAACCTAGATGGGACCATATATCTTACTTCATTTCTGATATTAGAACATCAAAAGCTAGATATCATCTTAGGAATGGCATGGTTGCAGTACCATGGTGCTATTCTCGATATCATTCCTAGAAAGATTTATCTAAACTCTCCACTCCATCAACCCCAAGTTCTCAATCTTGAGAACATCATTCCATTGGAACCATCTATTCTCAATACCGAGGTTATGGAACTAAAGGATATTCCGGTAGTATCTGAATACCCCGACGTGTTTCCTGAAGATCTTCCTGGTATGCCCCCAGAAAGAGATATAGAGTTCAAGATTGAACTTGCACCAGGAACAGTGCCAATTTCAAGACCACCCTACAAGATGGCACCCAAGGAACTTGCAGAACTGAAGGAACAATTAATTGAACTTGAGAGCAAAGGTTTTATTCGTCCAAGTTCATCACCATGGGGTTGCTCTGCACTATTTGTAGAAAAGAAAGATAAGACCTTGAGGCTGTTTGTAGACTATCGTCCACTTAATGCTGTCACCATCAAGAACAAATATCCACTACCGCGCATTGATATTCTTTTCGATCAATTGGTGGGTGCTAAAGTATTTTCGAAGATGGATCTTCGTTCTGGTTATCATCAAATTAGAATCCGACCAGAAGATATATCCAAGACAGCATTCTTAACAAGGTATGGACTGTATGAGTATCTGGTTATGTCTTTCGGATTAACCAACGCCCCGGCTCATTTCATGTATCTCATGAACTCGGTATTCATGCCGGAATTGGACAAGTTTGTCGTGGTCTTCATTGACGACATACTTGTGTATTCAAAATCCGAAGAAGAACATGCTCAACACTTGCATATTGTGCTTCAGCGATTACGGGACCATCAGCTGTATGCTAAGTTCAGCAAGTGTGAATTCTGGATCAACCAGGTGCCATTTTTAGGGCACATCATATCAGCAGAAGGGATTGCAGTTGATCCAAGTAAGATCCACCAAGTCCTTAAATGGAAGTCTCCAAAGTCTGTACATGAAGTCCGAAGTTTCCTGGGTTTAGCTGGATATTACCGGAGGTTCATCCCCAATTTCTCCAGGATAGCTAAACCAATGACAGAACTTCTGAAGAAAGGGCAGAAGTATGTATGGACCGAAGCATGTGAGGCAGGTTTCAAAGCATTGGTGAAACACCTCACCACGGCACCAGTTTTAGCCCAACCAGACACAACCAAAGCATTTGATGTCTTTTGCGATGCATCTGGGATTGGTTTGGGTTGTGTGTTGATGCAGGAGCGAAGAGTGATCGCGTATGGATCACGGCAGCTTCAGAATCATGAGCAGCATTACCCGACTCATGATCTTGAACTCGCTGCTGTGGTACTAGCATTGAAGATGTGGAGGCATTATCTACTGGGTAATTTAGTACACCTCTACACTGATCACAAAAGCTTAAAATACATCTTCACCCAGAAGGATTTGAATATGCGACAAAGGCGATGGTTAGAATTGATCAAGGATTATGAGATTGAGATCCACTACCATCCAGGCAAGGCGAATGTAGTCGCAGATGCACTGAGCTGCAAGTCCCATGTCAACAATCTTTCCCTCACCACAATGGAAGGAGAAGAAGGACCGAGTTTTTACTTGGTTCCATATGGAGCACTCTACAACCTAGCTCTCATTCCTACCATCAGGGAGGATATTGTAGCAGCTTAGCAGGAAGACATAGGAATGTCGCATATTCGACAAAGAATGATAAAGGGGGAAATGAAATGTTTCCATAGTGACAAAGAGGGTACCATCTGGTTTAACGACCGTATAGTGGTACCCCGAAACATGGAACTTAGAAAGAAGATACTGGACGAAGCTCATTTGTCCAAGTATTCCATTCATCCGGGAAGCAACAAGATGTACCAAGATTTGAAGAAGAAATTCTGGTGGACTCGGATGAAGAGAGAAGTAGCTAAATACGTGTCCGAGTGTGATACGTGTCGACGAGTAAAGGCCGACCATATGAAGGCAGCTGGACAGCTTCAACCTTTAAGCATACCGGCTTGGAAATGGGAGGATATCAGTATGGATTTCATTGTTGGGTTGCCTCCCACTCTCCATAAACACGACTCCATTTGGGTGATCGTTGACCGATTGACCAAATCGGCTCATTTCATACCGGTCAGCGTGGCATACGATGCGAAGCGATATGCGGAAATTTATATCTCCAGAATAATATGTCTACATGGTGTACCCTGTACCATCATCTCGGATCGTGGAGTTGTATTTGTCTCGCGATTCTGGGAGCATCTCCACGATGCACTGGGGACCAAATTGATTCGGAGCTCAGCTTATCATCCTCAGACCGATGGTCAGACCGAACGGGTGAATCAAGTGCTAGAAGACATGCTTCGTGCCTGTGCCATCCACCAGGGTAAGAACTGGGATGATCATCTACCTTTGGCGGAGTTTTCATACAACAACGGTTACCAGGCTAGCATCCAGATGGCACCATATGGAGCTCTCTATGGCCGAAAGTGTCGCACGCCCTTGAACTGGTGCGAATCAGGTGAACGGGCAGTGTACGGCATCGACTTAGTAAATGAAGCTGAGGATCGAGTTCGCACTATTCAGGCGAATCTCAAAGCTGCTCAGTCTCGTCAGAAGAGCTACGCGGACAAACGACGCCGACCTCTTCACTTCGAAGTTGGAGATCAAGTTTATCTCCGGGTATCCCCTATGAAGGGTATCCATCGCTTCGGGGTAAAAGGGAAGCTAGCTCCACGCTTTATTGGGCCGTTCGCAATAATCGAAAGATGCGGACCTGTGGCATATCAATTGGGGTTACCAACGTCACTTTCAGGAGTCCACAATGTATTCCACATTTCCCAATTGCGGAAATGTCTTAAGGCTCCAGCTGATATCCGTATAGAGGATTTGGAAGCTCTCCAACCAGATCTCACTTATTCCGAGCATCCAACTCAGATCATTGATAAAAAGACTCGCACCACAAGAAGTCGCACCTTGTATTTCTATAAGGTTTTGTGGAGCAACCACAGTGCGGTAGAAGCCACGTGGGAAAGCGAGGAGTATCTTAGAACGAACTATCCGGACTTGTTAGCGGCATATGTTGGATAGATCCTTTTTCCTTTACCTTCTTTTGTAATCTCGGGACGAGATTCTTTTAAGGGGGGGGAATGTAAAACCCCACTTTTATGGCATGTTAAGTTCATATGGGTTTTGTGATCAACTATTTTAGATATCCAATATAATGGTGCACATGAACTATGCCATCCAAAACTTTTCTTGCACTCATTGTTAAATTCTTTTAACATGGGTATTGGACTTCACCATGAATCCAAATTATATTCTATTCACCCTTTTTAAGAATAAGAATTTTTGGATAAGATTTAGTAAGCAATGCAAAATGAAGCCCTAATAAGCTCTAACCCAAATATTCAAATTAAGGGCTCTAAATTTTTCCATGAGCTCCTAAATTCCTCTATAGCATGCTTACAAAGTTTCAAGATTTTAGAAACTCATCTACTATTTTATTTGAGGTGCTTGGTGAATTTGAATCAAATTCAAATCTGAATTTTTAATTCTTCTCCAACTTCTTTAAACATAAGATTTGAGTTCACCATTGTGTTCAGAATAATTCATTTGCCATCTCCACAAAATTTCATGATTTTTGGAGTTGATCTTCTATTTTTAAATGAATTTAGTAACTGAACTGTGGGGAGTATCACTGGACAGTGGGCCCCACATGTCAGCTCCTCTTTGAATGGATCAGCTCGATCCCGCCATCTCTGTACCAACGCACCTCCGCTCGACACCGCGCGCGCATGCAGCTCCAGCGAGCTGCCTGCCTGCTCGCCGCAGCCCTATAAAAGGCCGGCCGAAGCTCCCTTCACTCCTCATCCCCGATCGCAGCTCCACTGCCTCGCGACTCTTCTTCTGCCGCGCGCCATCGCCGCCGCTCTCCACTGCTCCGCGGTGTGCCGCCGTTCCGCGCCGTTTCAAGCCAAGCTCCAAAGAGCAAAAAGGTGCGCCTGATCAAACTCTAGCTCATGGTACAAACCATTTCCCTTATCGTTGAAGCTTGAGCGAGTTATTGTTCGTTTCCCCTACGGCCGAAAGTAGATAACTAGCTAAGTTTTCACATCGATTCCTTTTCTGCAAGTAATCATCCTTTGCAATTGCTTAGAGATAGTTTCTATAGACCCTAGCGCTCCTGTCTGAGCAAGAACCATTAAGAATCATCGAGCAACGGCTCTGAATTTCGAGTTTTGCTCGCCGCCGGTGAGAAAACCTCGGTTCACCGTCGAACTCGTGATTCCCGGCAACTCACTCCTCTTCTACGCCCAGGTCCTTGAACTCCATCATCCCAGAAAGGTTTTGGAGAAATTCCCAAGTGATTTGAGCTACGCTGGAGCGAGTTCTATGTTGCCCGAGCGCTCATCGCCGCCGCCGCCATCGCACGACCTTTTCCGGCGAGCTTCAGGACCCACTGACCTCACCATCGTGCTCAGCGACCCCAAAAACCCCCAGGCGGCAAGTTTCCGCGAGTCTGGTCCGTTGGTTTAGCCGGCGGCGAGCTCGCCGGCGAGCCACCGCCGCGGGTGCTGTTCCGCGCGAGCACCGGCCCGAGGTAGACGATGACCCCATCGGGTCCCACCTGCCATTCACTGCAGGATCACGGTGCGGCTGAGATCTAGTGTGGCTACGCGCTTTAATTCTGTGGACCCCGGTGCTGCCTCAACCAGAATGCGCCACGTGGTCTTTGGGATATATTTAATTCCAGAAATTTGTCCAAACTTCTAAATTGAATATCTTTCTGTAGAATACTCCAAATTAATTCAGACAAATTTTGTTTGAAAGCCCTTGAGCTCTAGTTTCGCTCCGATCCAATTAGGCTCTGTGAAAATCAATATTTAATTCTGTAGAAATTAATCTTTCCCATGTAAAATGCAATTTTTCCAGATGAAGTATTCACTGGAAAAATCCCCAAAATTCACATAAAAATTATTGTCCTATTCTTGAAAACCAGCAAAAATTTGGGAGCCATTGCACCTGTTTTAACCTCTGTATAATTCAATTACCTTTTTCAGTTATTGAATTTTCACAGATATGCAGATGCTTTATTATGCCCCAAATTTGGACTGAGTCTTCCTTTCGTCACACTTTAGCTCCTGTAAAAATCTTGGATTTAATGGACCTCATATTCTAGTCTTAATTCAATTTCAAACTGAATATTGACTAAATGCTCAAAAGTTCAATTACAAGACAATTCCAGAAATTCTTGTCAACTTAGAAACTCAATAAATTCTTCACCAAGGCTTAGAAATTTATGAAACCACTTTTGCTAGGACCATGACAATTTTCTCTATCTTGATTATCAACTGATGGCTATATTCAAGCTACAGTTTCATCTCAAAAAAAAAATTGTGGAAGTTATTTGCTTGCCATAATCTTAGAGACCACACTCTACTTTGATCATCTCCTGTTCTTTGCAAGAACTTCTATAGTATTCCCTAAATACCTAATTCAACGTTCCCAAGCCAAATAACTAATTATCCTATAATGGTCACCATAAATCAAAATCCTGGTCTTGATATTAAATATTTTCAAAGTCATTCATACCGTATTTTATGCATATCGTATAGTAACCGAAGTCGAGGAGGAGTCAGAGGCCTTGGAGGAGCATCTTCCAAATTCTAACTCAGAACCTGACCTGCAACAAGGCAAGCCCCGGTTTGCATTTAAGTCGTTTATAAACTTTTGCTTTATCACTATGATGAGTAGTATATGAATTGTGCATTACGTTTAGGGTGAATGATACTCCACATGCATGACCAAAAATCCCAGGGTTTATTTGGCACGAGTTACAGTTTGACCTGTAGTAACTGCTTTGCTAATGCATAGGAAATCCGGTAGAAGTCGAGTAGTTGGAATCTACTCGCGAGAGATGTATCTCACAGGATTGGTTGAAAAGAAAATGGCTTAATATAATGAAATTGAGACCGGGCAGGGAATGGATAGGAGGCGGCGAGAATTGAGTCTCGGTCGCATAGCCCTGCCTGTGTCGATTAAGGCCCGTCCGTATGCAGCCCCTTCGGACATGCTTGAATTGTACCGGCAATATAATGGACATATGGAATCCAATAAACTGATGTAACTTGATAACTGGGATGTTGAGACCCATTAACTCACCATCGATAGGGGTGGGTTGAGGACAGTAAGGTGTAAATCGGTCGGCGGACACATGAGGTGTTCCGTGCGGAGACCTTCTGTTTGCGGAGGTGAGACGGGCTCATCATTTGAGTTTCTTGTGAAAGGTGGCCATATATGCCTAGTACTGAAGTGTTATGTAGGTACAGGTGTGCTCGCTGACACTTCCGAACAACGTATGTGTCGTGTTGTCCGGGTGTGTCCTGATTGCAATCACTGTCCCTCGCAGTAATAGAGTACCACTTGTTCACTGAGCGGTGACATAGTAAATACTAAAGAAGTCAGAAAAGTCATATGATAGTGAATTATAATCACTTTGCAACCTTGTTTGGTTTAGAGATAGTATAACTAAAAATTTTCAATTTCCCCATACTTTAGCTGTAATAGCATTATGTGCTTTGGGCATGTCATATCATCGGTAAAGCGTTTCTTGTTTGATTGTGGAGCCCATGATGTGCCGTGCTCAGAGAATGTCATTTGCTACTTAAAACTTGATTATAAGGATCCACTTGTAGGCGAGTCATTTATGCTATTCCTTACCTATGTTTAGTGTCTTGCATCTGTCTAGTGAGACGGTTAAGTCTTGCTGAGCCTTAGGCTCACGTTTGCAGTTAACGAGTTTTTGCAGGTTACTCTGTTGAGGATGGGTTTGACGATGAGGCAACACCCCCTCCAGGGTGTACAGCCGAGTGGGAACCCTGCACGCCGCCATAGTTTGCGTGTTGCTAGTGCAAAGTATCCCAGGCATGGATAACTTTGCTTTTGCATAGCTAGTGCCGAGAGCGTAGCTATGATATATATATATATATATTTCTTTTCCTATAGTATTGTAAAAACTTCCGCTGTGTATTAAATAAAAGACTTGGTCTTGTACTTTATTCTGGTTCTATTCTTGTATACTGTTGGGTGTCGCATCGCACGACACCACCCAATGAGATCCTCGGATGTGTGGATTCCGGTCCCCACATAGAGCATGGTATGATAGGCTAAAAACATGCTTACATGAAAAGGGGTTTACCATGGGCAAGGTTGATAAAACTCTTTTTGTGCTTAAAAATGGCAATGACTCATTATTCGTTCAAGTGTATGTGGATGATATTATCTTTGGTTGTGCTTCTCATGATCTTGTGTCCAAGTTTTCAGCAATGATGAGTTCCGAATTTGAAATGAGTATGATGGGTGAACTCACTTACTTTTTGGGGCTGCAAATCAAGCAAACCAAGGAGGGTACCTTTGTGCATCAAACGAAGTATACCAAAGACCTCCTAAGGCGCTTCAACATGGAAAAAAGCAAGCCTCTTCGGACACCAATGGGAACAGCAACAACACTTGAACTTGATGAAGATGGTGAACCCGTGGATCAAAAAGAATATAGAAGCATGATTGGATCACTTTTGTACCTTACGGCATCAAGACCGAACATACAATTCAGCGTATGTCTTTGTGCACGGTTTCAAGCTTCCCCACGTATTTCACATCGTCAAGCCGTCAAAAGGATTCTCAGGTACTTACATGGAACCCAAGAATTTGGCATTTTTCTTCCTTCTTCCTCAACCGTTACTTTGAAAGCTTTTTCGGATGCTGATTTTGGGGGTTGTACGATTGATAGGAAAAGTACTTCCGGTGCTTGTCATTTTCTTGGTAATTCTCTTGTTGCTTGGTCCTCTAGAAAACAAAATTCAGTTGCACAATCCACAGCCGAATCTGAATATGTAGCTGCTGCTAGTGCTTGTTCACAAATTCTTTGGACTGTTCAAACACTTAAGGACTATGGGGTTGATCTAGATAGTGTTCCACTATTTTGTGATAACACTAGTGCCATTTGCATTGCTAAAAACCCCGTGCAACATTCTAGAACTAAGCACATTGACATTAGGTATCACTTTCTCCGAGATAACATTGAAAAAGGAAACATTGTGCTTCACCATATAGATACCGAACAAAAATTGGCTGACATTTTTACAAAACCTTTGGATTTCACTCGTTTTTGTTACATTCGTAGTGAAATAGGGGTTATGCATCCTCATGGCTTAAATTGAGGGGGAGTTTTTGAAACTTGGGAAGTCTATGTGTCAATCTGAAATTAAAATAATATGAGCATAGTATTTCATACATATATGACTTTGTGATTCCTTTTACATGCTGAAAGTTCTTACTACATTACTCATGTTTTACATTTTGTAGTTTTTGCCATGTCTAGTAATTGGAATAATTACTTACACTAAAACTGGTCATGGTCGAACTTTCTTGCTGTTTTGAACTTGTTACATGTTCACAAGTGCTTTTAATCATAAAGAATTAATCAAGTAATCAACTCACATGTTGAGTTTTATGAACAAATATAAATTGAGAAAGATCAAGAGAATATGCATGCATCACACTTCTTCTTTTGAGATAGCTTATCATTGCACTTAGATATGAACTTGGAAGAAGTTGTGTATGACTAAAACCATGTCCTTAAGCTTCTGATTGTCAAATGACGTAGGCTTGGCTTGGTTGGTTAGAATAAGGCAGATGCGCATATAATCTCTTGCAAATATCATATGATCTAAATTTATGCTTTGAAAAATAATAAAATGCAAAAACTAGTGTCATGCTTTCAGGTTTTGAAATAGTTAAGTTTGTGAGATCATGACTTGCTTAAATTGAAAATTACATTTGATCTCTAGCATGGCTTACACTACTTTATGTATCTCATTGATGTGATAATGTAAGGTACCTGATAGTATGACTTGGATGAGCTTTGTTTATATGTATATGTTATAATATGCTCATAACAACTAAAGTTTGAGAGATAAATTGTTTATATGCTCATGACTTGCTGAATACATTGTCAAAGGGGGAGAGATAAGCATGAAGAGAGAGAGAATATGTGCATAAGGAGAGATAATAAAGGGGGAGAGATAATATGGGATAATTTTTCTTCTCGTTTACTTTTGATTTACAAAGGGGGAGAAATTGTCTTTAAAACTTTTATGTGAATAAGCCAATGTTCGGATTTTAAATGGTGTTGCCAATGCATTCATCAAGGGGGAGATTGTAAGACCTATGTGTGCTGAATACATTGGCTTGTAGTAAATACACTTGGATTTGATGATAAAAGTTTTTAATATCACCAAAACACCTTTTTATCAAGGTCCGACTCTAGCTCCGAGCTGTAGCAAGGTCCGACCATAGGTCCGACTTGTTTTGGATAGCTCCGGCTACGTTAGATGCTAGGTCCGACTTCTTGGTAAGGTCCGACTAGCTTTGGTTAGCTCTGGTGAGCTTTATCTTTAGCCGACATGTATTTGATAGCTCCGACATATATTTGATAGATCCGGCATATATTTGATAGCTCCGGCATGCTTTTGCTAAGCTCCGACGTACTTTGTCTAGCTCCGGTTTTGGGTTGACTAGTTTTGACCAGTTTTTGGTAAGCTCCGGTGCTAGGATCTACTAGTTTTGGTAAGCTTCGGCAGGTGCTTCATTGTACTAGTAAGCTCCGGGTCAAGCTCCGGCTTGATGTGGGATGGTCTGGAACTTGACCGCAATACTTCTGCTTTTCATTTGCAATGTTTTGTACTTGCTTTACATTGTTGGAAAGATTGCTTAGTATTCATTTGCTAAGTTTTTGGTGCGTTCTGGTTGATATGGATGATATCGTGTTACTGTGGTTTTGCAACATGCTTATGTGAGGTTCTCACGTAGGGTGTTGTGTTCGGAACTAACTTGAGTCAAGTCGAGGACTTGGGCTCGTGTGGATTGGTTGTTTATTCATGTGCAGGTGTTGCTTGAGTTCAAGACATGGCTGGTGATGGGATCCATTGGACTAGTCTCAGGGAGGAGATGAGGTTCCAACAACCAAATTCAGGAGGAATTGTGGTTGAGCTGATCAGGAGGTTGCGCAGCATGATTGAATCAAGAACAATGCATATGAAGGTATCGTGGATGTCATTGGAAGATGTTTGCACGTGTGCAAGGAGTGCATGGACGTGGCTACATGGTTCCGAGACGTGATGAAGAGATGTGGACGTAAAGAATTGGTCGGAAAGGTCCAACCGACTAGGTTATGGACTCAGGATGCGGCTGAGTCGGGTTTGACTCAAATATGGAAAGATTTGAGTTGGTTATGACAGGATTTCGTGTGGGTCACGAATTTGAGTTGTTTAGGAATGTGGGATACGTTCCTAAGGTGTTTGGAAGTCTTAAGATTGCTTCTATCTGCGTATAGAAGAATCTTGAGCAGTTATGGAAAGTTACGATTTGTGATCTGAGTAGGATTGGAGTCCTAGTTGATATTGGGTTGGCCTAAGGGCTGGTTATATAAGCAAGGGAGCCCAGAGCTCGTGGTGCACGACTTTGTGGTTGTTCCTCTTGTGTTCTATTGAATAAAATTCGTAGTTTGAAGGAACTTTTGTGCCTTGTTCGTCCGACTTGTTCCAGACAAGTTTTACTCGTCGAGTTTCTGGACAGCACTACCTTTCGTTGGTGGTTTTATCATAACTCGAGTTTTACAGATCCAATTGACGTGATTCTTCTTGGGTTGTCTTCACAACTTGATTGTATATCATCTGTCAAAATTTCACGGTCATTGGATTTGTGGTCTATGATCTAAACGAGTTTCTTTGCAGCGTTCCAGAACTGTTTTTTTCTCGGGTAGGGCAGATTGACTATTGTTTGATCTTTCGATCATAACTTGAGTTTTTCTCGACGGATTTGAGTGATTCTTTTTGTGTTGTCTTCGTGACTTGATTCTCTCTGATATCTATCACTTTTGTCACGGTGAAACACGTTTAGATTAGTCTCACACACGATTTCTTTAACAGATTGTTTTTCTACCGAAGGGATTGGGGTTTAATTGTTTCCGCTGCGTAAGATTTTTAAATATAACATTCACCCCCCGCCCCCTCTGGTAGCTTTTCACGTGCTCTTCGATCCTACAGAGTAGTAAGTTGTAAACTAGGGACTTAGGAAAATTAAAATAGGGCAACTATTCATCATTTCATCTATGTGAATTCCAAATCATTCTTACCGCACATCATTTATTTTATTGAAAGCAAATCTATCCTATTTTTTAGATGCAAGGTGGATGATGGGTAAGTGCAAAATAAATATGAAAATGGGGTTGATACCATTTACCTCAAGTGGGGGTCCTCCCCCGAGCTTGTTCTTCATTCACCTCCGTGATGAGGGTTGAATCCCTGATGACGGAAGTATGTCGCGAGATCGGCTTGTTGTTGTTGTAGTGTGGAGTTGAGGTTGAGGAATTGAGAATCCATGTGTTGGTGCCAGTCTTGGGTACCTTGGACATGCCCTTGGAGAGTGTTGTAGATGTCACCCGTCCTTACTTCAAGCTCCTCCATACGTCTAGAGAGATCCATCATTCCTTGGCTATAGTCATGATGACTTCTAGCCGAAGTGGAATGACATCTTCTCATAGATATTGGAGGCAAGCTGCTAGAGCTTGAAGTGGATAGGGGTGTCTCCCATGTAGAACCTGGCCATCCATGCCAAGACGGACCTTCGGTCTCATACGAAGGAGGTTGAGTCCATCCGGGTGCATCACCTGTTGGATTCTCTTCCTCTTCGTACTCATGGACCGTGAAGGTTGTCGGGGGGCATGGCCGCTCTCCTTGTATGGCTTCTAGTTACCCTGCCAGAGATATTACTTCTTCCTGCTACCTCGAAGGGAAGGAGGTCAATGGTTAGCCTTCAGCATTTGTACAAATGATAATCTGGGTTAGGTAATCGAATTTCATTGACAAAGCCGGGATAATAAATATCAAAGAGCCATCTTGATCATGCTTAAGGGTATGTCATTGCACTAAATATTCTTCATCAATTAATTCTCCTTCATTTCCAATATACTCAAATGAAGAATATTCTAGTGCTCCTACCCTAGTAGCAATACGAGTAATCAATGAAGTACATTCAATTGGCCCTAACCTTGGAATGTAATCTAACCATTGTGTCATCATGGCAATAACTGGAGCAACTTTTATCTTTTTAATCATGTCAAATAAAATTTTCAGCTCATCATCATGCACTATCCTTACATCTCCTCTAGGGAACATAGTCATAGCCACCCATCTATGCATGAAGCGTAAAGTGAGGTTGTGCAAGTAGCTATTCCTATGTGCACTACATCTGACCTTACCAGATAAATCTTGCCAAAAACTTTTTTGTTAAACTTAGGCAAAGCGTCTAAATCTAGCAAACAACATTTATGGAAGCCTAGGATTTCACTTAATTCTTTCCATAGGATGTTGTATTATTTTTGAAATAATCTAAAAGTATTACCCTCAAATCCTATTTTAAGTGTGCAAAGGAATTGTATGGAGTGAAGGCGTGAACCTTTCCCCTCTATGTGAGCAAAATTTTCCCATCCTAGTGCACGCCACATGGAAAAGAATTTGAAATCCATACCTATTTTGGAGATCAAATCTGGATCATACGATTTCATACAGGAAAACTCACGATCTTGGAGGAGCTTGCGTGCTTGATCTTCAACTTCACTTTTGATGTCGAGCTCGTCGTCATGAAGAAGTTGGTGTGGGTTCCTCTTCTCACCCATGGGAGTGTCCTCTCCTACACTCCTCCTCCGTGAACTTGGTGTAGCAACATAAGAGGGGTGTGCACTTGAGTCTCCACCATTGCTTGAGCTTGCAGCCTCCTTACTCTTTCCAAACAACCTTTTCATTCCTTTTATGGCCACAACAAGCAAGAACACAACAAGGAAAAAACTCGAAAGAGGTGATGTTAGTGAAAACAAAACCCCGGCAATTCTCCCTTGAAGAACTTGAGAGCAAATTGCAAATGCAAACAGAAGCAAATCTTTTTGAGTTGGGAATTGATCAAGAGCACTTCAATGAAGAGCAAGAAAAACAATGTATGCAAGAGTGACCTTGGGGATGTATGAAATGAGGTGAAGTGTGAAGAGGAGTGCTCCTCACAACTACCATTTATAGTGTGCAATCCTCAACGGTCACTAGGGAGCCAAATGTAGCCGTTGGAGGAGAGAGAACCAAAATGGCTCTTTTCCCTAGTCAGCCGAACAGGAGGGTCGGCCGACCTGACATGTGGGCCCCTCTGTTCCCCCTTTTGGCAGGTGGCTCCCCAACGGCTATGGAATTAGCACGTTGGTGAAATACCACTTTTGCAGCTCAGAAAATTGTTTTTCGATTAAAAACTCCCTTTTTTCAAAACCCAACAATTTTATTTCTGTGAAAAATAAAGAAATAAAAATGATAGTTGAGAATATAAGATTCTCAACTTACTAAGAAAATCAAATATGAAGTGGGGAGAATCAAACTAAATAAGGAAAATCAAATAAAGATAAAAGAAAAGCAAAGAAAAGGATAACTACCAATTTAACCTATTGGCTAGGTCTCACCACCGTTCGATGAGATGAACATTCCTCCTTCTTCATTTCTTGACATTCGGGCCTGGAGGGATGGGCTCGGACGGCTTGTCTTGCTTCTTCTGCCATTCCTTCTTTGGCGGCTTGGTGGACTTGGGCCTTTGGGGAGGCCCAGACTTCTCCGTCTTCTTGGGGTGTTGGCGTGGACGATAAGACGGGTTTTCCGCATAGATCGAATTCCTCATGAATGCAATGAGCAGGTCCACATTTGGAGGTGTGATTTCGACCTCTTGAATGTTTAACATTCGCCCCAATGCGGATCATTTAGCATTGCTCCAACTTTGGGCAGAAGTTAAACTTCTCTTCCTTGTCAATTATATGGAAGTGGATTTCTCTAGCTCCCACATCTATGCGAGTCTTCGCAGTGCTGAGGAATGGGCACCCAAGAATGAGTGGCGTATCCTTCTCGACCTCCATGTCGATCACCACGAAATCCACAGGTATGAAGCAGTTCCAGATTTTCACTGGGACATCTTTGGCAATTCCTGCCGGATAACGGACTGAAGAACCAGCTAGTTGGAGCTGCATTGGTATTGGAGTAAGTTCTATGAAGTTCAGCTGGTCGAAAACCACCTTGGGCATCACACTCATGCTTGCTCCAAGGTCACAAAGAGCCTTGTCAAAGTGATGTGCCCCAATTGAGCATGAGATTGTAGGACATCCAGGGTCCTTTAGCCAGTTGCCTCCTTGGAGAGAAATCATGTTGACATTTTCCACAGGGGGTTCAAGCTGTCCTGGCATCTTGCCATTCTCCACTGGAGGAACAGCAGCTGCCAGTTGAGCCAACTAAGGTTCCAACACCTTGTTGAAACTCAATTGATTCTTGAAGGCTGAGGATAGTCTTTCAATCTTGGCATTTATGCTCTCTAGGGTCTTGTCATTGGCCAACAGCTTCTTAGATATAGCCTCATTGATCTTCAGCTGACCAATGGCAAGTTCTCTCAAGTTGGGCTGATTTCCATTGTTGCCATTGTTGTTCTACCCTCCTTGAAAGAATGGGTGTGGTTGTCCCCACCATTGATCTCCTAGATGATAGTCAGTGTTGTTTCCATTGTTGGCTACGTACAAGGCATCCTCACGGGTTTCTGGGCAGTCATTGCCCAAATGGCCCGTGTTGCCACAGACTTCACAAGTGATGTGAGAATCTAAGGCATAGGCATTGCCGCACACTTCACCGTTGCCTTGTCCATTGATCTTTTTTATAAGGAGGTCCAATTTAGTAGTGATCATGTCCACCTCCTTCAAGGTGTGCATGCCTCGCTGGCGGGTATGGAGACGCTCGTCGCTCCAACCCATGTTTGACACCATCTTCTCAATCAAATCTTTGGCTTTGGGCACCGTCAATGAGAAGAAGGCACCTCCAGTAACAGCATCAACGTGGTCACGAGCGGAAGGGATCAGTCCGTTGTAGAAGTTTTGAATTATGAGCCAATCATCCATACCATGGTGGGGACAGGCTAGGATATACTCCTAAATCCTTTCCCAAGTCTCGGGAATAGATTCCTTGGCATCTTGCTGGAAGCTGGAAATTCTTCCACATAGGGCATTGGCCTTGCCCAACGGGAAAACTTGGCGAGGAATGCCATAAAACATTTCTCCCAAGTGTCTACAGCACTTGGTTTGTGTAGAGCCACTGTTTCGCTCTCCCAAGAAGAGAGAACGGGAACAGCCTAAGACGGACAACATCAGGAGATACGTCATTTATCTTAAAAGTGATGGAGATCTCAAGTAACTGTTGTAGGCGAGCACTTGCATCCTCATTAGCCTTACCAGAAAATGGGTTGGCTTGCACTATAGTGATTAGGCCAGTCTTGATTTCAAAGTTTACGTCTCCCGTGTTAACAGTGGGCCCAACAGGCACATTGTTAGCATAGGGAGCCGTAAACTCACGAAGGGTCTTCTAGGCCATTTGTGTTTCGGTTCTTGGTGCGGTTGTGCTGGCTTGCTTTGCCGCTCGAAGCTTCTGAGGAGTAATGACACGAGGTCGATCTCTCAGAAGTGATTCCGAATCTTCAACAAAGTTTTTCGGCAAGTGGAAACCAGACGTACACTATCATGTTTTCACATAAAATGCGAAAACAAAGAAGGGTCATCCTACTAAAACCTATCAGGGTCCTATCCTATTCACTCAATCATGCAATACTTCAGCTGCCTTCCCCGACAACGGTGCCAGAAATGCTTGTTGATATTTCCTACGCACTACTAACAATTCATCCCTAGCAGTGGTGCCAGAAATGTCTGTTGGTAGGTTTTAATTCTCAAGTGAACGTCCCCAAGCGCACAGAAACTATCGATGTAGCATTTCCCCTTCTAAGAGTATTCCCAAAGGTTGTCATTTATATTTTCCCAATGGAATGCTAGATGGAAGTAAAACGATCATCAAGTGGAAAAGTTAGGTTGGCCTACGTAGGGTTCTAGCAAGGATGGGTTTAATGATAAGTGGAGGTAGTGTGACACACACAAGAGCATCCTATCCTAAGGGGATAAATGAGGTATTAGAGGGACTAGGCTGCGAGTTAGGTAGATACTCCTACTATGCTTCTAATGTCGATATACATAGCCTAAGTTAGTTACCAATGATCATGTTAATTATGAATTTTCATGCTAAGTGGATTAACACATCGGGCACGAGTTTACCCCTAGCAACACTAGGCGACTCCCACCAAGAGCCTGTGGCATAGCTGAACGTGGAGGATTACAAAGGGCAGATAGGGCTATCACCACCTACAGCCTACCTCTTCAATCCGTGGGTCTACGAGACATTCAACGCTACTCTCTATCCTAGCACATGCTAGCATATTAAGTAATTACCTTAAGAGCCTAGGCACAAGCCATCCTAAGGCAATGAACTAAATCATCGTTGAACCAATGTTAATTCATAGCGCAAGTAATTCATGTTAACATAGTCATATCATAGCTAATTAGACTATAGTGGATGTTTATAGTGTTTATGATGATGTAATGAGAATGGTATAGCACAATTATAAATATTATTCCTACCAGATACGTGGAATCCACAATCAAACAAGAAACGCTTCATCCAAGTACATGAACAATAGAAGACTAAATATAACATCTTTATTATGAATAAAGTAACAAATATAAATAGGAATACAGGAGACATACCTTTCCCAATTGGGAAGAGACTCCTTATACTCCTCTCCTACATGGACTATAGACTAGAGACTCTCCTCTCTACAGCCTATACTCCTCTAAACCTATCGAGAGTAGTGAATGCGATGGATGAATACTCAAGTGGTGTGTGTTGAAGTGAGGGGTGAGGGGTCCTATATATAGCTTGTAGAAGGGTTGGTTCCCACTACTAAAAGCGTGCAAATCAATCACCCATGACCTCTTCAAGCCGGGAGGAGTCTACACATGGAGTTTGACCGAGAGTGGCGCCAGGACCTAGTCAGCCGACTAGGGGGGTCGGTCGACCAGGTGTTGGCCCCTTTTTGGTGTGCTTCCTCCAGGTGACTGACAGTTGGGTCCCATTGACTGATATTGGTGCTACACCGTTGGATGGCCTTAGATACTTCTGTTTGTGGGCCATTTGATTCATGTGGCACCACGTGGTGTTGCCTGATTAGCTGAAATGATATTTTATTGGATCCATCCCCTTGTTTCACTTCATTTCTGCATAGAATCCCTGTGTGCACTACTTTATCCAAGGACAAGTCGAAATATGTTAAATAGAAAGGTGATGTGTGCAAGAAATGACAATTCCTTCACATAATTAAGTTATATTGACGGGTGAAATTGGTGTATAACAGTCGTCAACACATGGGAAGCTTGGAAGTAAATGGGAAGGACCCTTCACTGTAGTAGAAACCTAATCCTATGGAGCAATCATACTCCAAGGTGATGATGATCACCTATTTAAAGTGAATGGGCACATACTCAAATTATTTCTTGAATCCCAGGAGGAAGAGGCAGAAAAAGAAATTGATGTGATAAAGCTTATTGATTTCCACACCATTTCTTTAAATTGTATCTAAATTCTCCAGGTCCAATTAATAGGCCCATCCAATTAATCATCCATGGGGCCCATTGATCCAACCCACGAAAACATGGCCCGAGCAGAGCAAAAAGGGGTTCGGCCGAACCCTAGGGTCAGTCGACTCCTCCTTTGCGTTGTCGATGTTCTGTTTTCTCGTGTGGACTCTCCCGACGTGTCCCAACAAGACTCTCGGTGCTGTCGTATTTTTCTCGCTTATTTATCCATGGGAATAGAGAGGGGAACCTTGCACCATCCAGAAAAATTCATCTCATGTTCCTCCCATCCAAGTCATGGCAGACAAGAAAATTGTGCCTCATGCCTCTTCTAGCTCAACCTTCAACCTGAGCGGAGACTTCGCGCAGGCCAATGAAAAGTCCATCGTCGCTTTGGAGTCCGTCATGGAATTAGATGTTGTACCTCTTGCCACGACCCCGCCACCGACAACGACTCCATGTGGGCGTAGCACCATGCCTCGTGGTGCTGCACGGTCGCTCTCCCCTCGGAGGATGCTCATGAAGTCGATGACACCTGCACGTCGTCCGACTACGGCTCGCCTTAAGTCAGTGAAGACTCATGTTTTTATTGAGAAAAGATGTGTCTCTCCCAAAGCTGCAGCCTAGCGAGGAGTTCATGTACACTTTGAGGACCAAGAACGGTGACGTAGTGAGCCACCACTACAAGTCACCTACGCGTACCTCGCCTGAGCGTGTGGGAGATCGCCTCATTATCCACAGGGTGTGCAAGCCTGAAGGAGGCTATGCAAAAGGATTTTTAAAGCAAGTGGGGAATTTGATGATAGAGGAGTCAACGGGCTCGTCACCCTCAAAAATTAGGTGTCACCTCGTGCCTCCTGCCATTAGAGGGCCATTTGGCCAATTTAAGGACAGCGACGGGAAATCTCCTCGTGCCCCTAAAGTGGCACGGCTTTCTAAGGAGTTAGCTTCTCTCTGTTTGGAGAACAAGAAGCTAACAGACTTTGTGGCTGAAGAGCGCATCGAGAGGACAGAACCGAAGGATGAGCTCATATCCCTCAAGGAGGAGATTGATGGTGTTCGCTGTGGCATGAGCGCCAAACTGCAGCACATATGCAATGCCATCACGAAGCACGACATCTACAACGCACCATAGTTTAGATGTCCCGAACACATAGGATGCCTACTAGTTTAGTTTTATTCCAAATTTTTATTCCTTAAAATTAGATTGAATAATGTAAGAATCCCCAATATTTTGAATTCAATAAAGTGAACTTACCGGTTCATCTAACCCGGTAAAGTTCCCCCTTTGGTTTATTCTTGTTGAACAAAGAGTCCAGGGAACAAGTGTGAGGGAGGCACCCCAAATCGCGAAATCTCGATGTGCAAAAATAAAGTTGCATCCTGAAACACGTCGCAACTGAACGTACGACGCACCACATTGAAACAGAGCAACAGAGAGGCCAGAAAGGGGTCGGCCGAACCCCCTGGTCGGCCAATCTGGTGTAGGCCCCAAAGGCTCCGTTTCGCGCCACATGTTCGGTTTGGATCTCTTATCTCTGAATATATGTGCTACCCTGCTGTTTGAGTTGAATTCCTATTTAAAACTAGATATTTAAAATGAACCAACTCAACATTCGAGATTAAAACTTGGTAGTCAAAATTTGCTTGGACTGAAAATTTAGATACTTTATATTTAAATGTATTGCCTTGTTTGTGATTCCCACAATTAAACTAGGACAAACACGTCATCTAAGTATTTGACTCGTGTAATATGGTAAATGAGTTATTTGAGGAGATATCTCTTTGCTTGGAATTGATTTTGATATTTGCAAAAATTTGGAGTTATGAACTTTGTCTGATTCTCTCATTGGAAATTTAAATACCCACCAAGGCCATATGATACTGTCGGTACCCGACATATTGGGTACCATCACGTACAAGCTAAAGCCTCCTAGGAGCCCTGCCTTCCTGCCAAGGCAGGGTCCAAGGGCACCACGTGTCCAGAAGGCCCAGACCCCTCTACCTCAGATACGGAATCCGGAGTATCCACATGGACCCCCATGGGAGAATCCAACACCCCCTTGGAGACGAGCTCCCAAGCGGCCATGTGTCTAGCAGGGGGTTCCCGCTCCCCCATAGGAGAGGGCTCCAGTGCTGCCACCTAGTTTGAGGCAACAGAAAGGCCACCTCCCGTGGAGGTGGGCTACGGCTCCACCACGTGTCTCACATGACGAGATCATGCATGTTATCATTGCACCTACAAACATGGCACAATCTTTATTTCTTTGGGATCCTGGCTCAAGTGAATGTGCTCACTTATTTGATGGAGAACATGAAGATGGCGCACTATGTCATCCACCACCTTGGCCTCCTCCTTTCATGCACACAAGAGGATTTGATGGCGTTGCACATATGGACCAACACCTGAGAGAAGATGGACTTGAGTCGAGGACGACTGCAATTCAAGAAGGGGGGATGATGAAGACATCACTCCTATGGATATACACAACACTCCATTCAATATACAAGATGCAATCAATAGAATTCACACACACCAAATAATTTCTGAGGTGAGCTTGTTCTTATATATTTCCTTATATATTTTTTAGAATAGATTGCTACCTAATGACTTAATTGTGATTAGGATCCATGGAGAAGTTCGAGAAGTAAATGGAGGGAGATTTAGGGGCATGGAGGACCAGATATTACGTTCATAGAAGATGGAAACTGACCCCAACTCAAATTCGTCTCCAACTCGGAGTCCAGAAGCAGTTCGCACTAAAATGGAAGTCCAAGATGCATACGATCACCGTTTTGGACGTTCTACATATGCACGGAAAGGGGAGAGGATAACCTTTCCAATGCCGCTAGTCTCATATCAAAATTCCTTATGAGTCGATGGCTTGTCTAAATATAGCATTGAAGACTCATGTCTTCTCCAGGCGCACGATGTGGCGCACACCTACTGGTAGGTACCGTTGCGCCCAATTGCATCGCAGAGAAGACAACGAAGGCCTACCCCACTCCACCAAGTGGGTAGCTTACGGCGACAGGGACATGTTGACGGTACATTCCCTGCCATCATCAACCACTACGCATGGGCCACTGGCGACTGAGGTGGCAAGACGGCAAGTCTTCAAGCCACAATCAGAGGACGCTTATGCAAGAAGTCGTAGATCTTTAGGATAAGGTCGCCCTGGGGACACTTATCGGGCCCCAGACCCCACTTGTAAGGCATCTGGCCTTGTCTATAAAAGGACTAGACTACCACCATTACAAAGCATCCCAATCTACGCATTCACACACTACATACCAGCAATACAACCTCACCGTGGAGTAGGATATTACGCTCTTGCGGCCCGAACTATGTAAAAACCAAAGTCTCACCAATCTCATATGCGCAATCGCTTGATAGAGGACTAAGCCCTGCCGATCAAGAACCTCCGCAAGTTGCTCGCATAGCAAGCCCGGGGGAAGTGTCGCAAGAACACTTTGACATTTGGCGCGCCAGGTAGGGTGTTCATCAAAAAAGTGGTTGTGCTTTCACCACAATGGTGTTCATCAAGCCCGTGGATGGCGGTTTCTGAGGCCGCCATCGGGTGACCAGGTCCATCGGCCGAGCGGTACATTCTAGTCCATCACGCCCCCGCACAGATGTCGCTGGCCAGGGCAGCGCATCCGGGCACATCCCGGCCCAATCAGCGCCCCTGGAGCCGCCGGCTGCAAGTCTGGAGAGCGCTCTGGCAGCAGTCAAGGCCCTTCTCCACCACCCACCGTCCTTGAATGCTTTCCAGGGATTGGCTCAGTAGTGGGTCCAAGATATCAACCACTTCATCGTTGCGGCCATCAACTCCCCCAACAGAAGGAAGCGTCATGTGACGCTATCGCGCACACCATCCATAGATCGTCGCACCTTCGACTCTCATTCCACCAGGCTTGCTAGCGCTGGTCGAATCCCAACAGAGGACCTGAGGGCTGAGCTTGACCGTCGTCAAGATCGGATAGATGGTTGTGTCGTCATCGAGCGGCGGCGGGAGAGATGGCGCAATCTTGATGCCGAGTACGGCCCTCAAGGGCCTGAGCAGGAGGTGTCCTCCGTCCGAGGAGCACCATAGGTAAACCCTCCGTCGTCGCCTCACCAGGATTATGTTGGGTTGACCGCCCCCCTCCAGCGCTCTGTGCAGCAAGTGCTGCAGCAGCAGTACCTGGCTCAGCCAGCACCACAGCAGCAGGCTCTGCAGCAACAGCAGGCTCTGCAGCAGCCGCATGCTATGTAGCAAAACCCCTCCGGGGTATCCTATTCCATATTCCTCTCCGGCGATGCCCATTGGAGGGTGCATGGCCTTGGCACCATACCTCTGCCTGACGACATGATCGCGCAAGTTCCGGCCACACCTCCCGGAGAAGTTTGACGGGAGTGTCAACCCAACCAAGTTTCTGCATATATACACCACAACACTCCTTGCTGCAGGAGCGGATGAGTCCGTCATGGCGAACTACTTCCCCGTCGCCCTGATCAGCTTAGCCCGATCATAGCTGATGAACCTTCCAGAGGGGTCCATAACCTCTGGGACAAGCTCTGCCGATAGTTCACGACGAACTTCAGTATCTCCTACACAAGCCCCACCGAGCTCGACCTTCACGCCGTGCGCCAGCAACCCAAGGAGACACTGCGATCATTCATCCAACATTTCTTCCAGGTACGCAACTCCATCCCCAACATCCCGAATGCTTCTTTCATAGTGGCATTCTGGCAGGGAGTGTGTGACAGGAACATGCTCGAGAAGCTATCCATGCACAACGTGCAAGATGTCTCCGAGCTTTTCTCCATCGCCGACTAGTGCGCTAGGGCGGCAGAAGGCCGTGACTCGCACACCCAACTCGCCCCCAAAGTGGGTGGAGCCGGCCAGACCAGCGCAGGTGTTGTTACCCCTGATAGCGGCAAAAAGAAGAACAAGAATCGGGGCGGCGGCTAGAACAAGCCACTGCATGGGTTACCCGTCGCCGCAGTAGCGGCGACCGGTGGTGGCAGACCCCCACGCCTCAACAAATGCCCACATCATCCACCTGCTACTAACGATGGTGTTGAGCCCTGCCCGGTGCACAAGACTCGCCACCACACCACAAGCGAGTGCCGGGAGATCAAGAGATGCATCGAGCAATACCAAGAGCGGGCGCAACAACGTCCCAATGGCGCCCCCTTCTGCCAGCAGGGGGGCAAGCAGAAGGTTGACCCCAAGGTCGATGATGACAAGGAGATGGAGTACTAGAAGCAAGAACAAGTCATCAAGGTGGTCGACCAAGAAGAGGACTCCGACACCAGCAGCGACCACGAGCGTCGCAAGACTCTCCACATCATCATCAGGGGGTCTTGGGATTCTGCATCCCGGAACATGGTCAAGACCATGCGCCGACCAGTGGCTTCGATAGCCCCTGCTCCTGCTCTGGCGCTGCATCACAACTAGAAGGAGATGCCAATCAGCTTTAACGCCTCCAACTGTCCCAAGAACATGGCAGGAGCCAGGATCCTGCCTCTCCTGGTCGCCCCCACCATTGCCAATGTCAAGCTCCACTTTGTCTTGATAGATGGCGGGGCCGGCCTCAACATCATCAACCGTGCGGCCTTGGACCAGCTGCAGATCCTGGTTCCAAGCTCACCCCCTTGAGCCTGTTCTCAGAGGTGGGGCCATGGAACATCATCCCGTACGGCAACATCAACCTCCGGGTGACCTTTGCGACACCCAACAACTACAGGATGGAGAGCATCCTGTTCGACATCGCAGACGTCAGCCTCCCCTTCAATACCATCATTGGTAGGCCCACCCTATACTGATTCATGGTCGTAGCGCACTATGGCTACCTTGTCCTGAAGATGTCGACCCCCTCTGGCATCCTAAGGATCCACAGAGATCGCACTGTTGCGGTGTTAGCCTTGGAGAAGTTCTAAGTCCTCACAGCAGACCCAGCATCATCCCAGGGCAGCGTTGGATAAAGTCAGCCTCCGCCGAGCTCACGCCAGCGCGGCTCACCCGCTGCACCCCATCTGTGGCCTTCTGATAGCACCGGCGCTCCCTTCAAAGCTGTCATGATCAGTTCCAGCTCTGCTCAGACCACCCGCAAGGTGGGGGCCAAGGCAGAAAGTAGAACGCCCACTCATCGCCGCACTAGTAGCTATCGGCGACAAGTTGCCCGGTAACCGTCACAGCTATCCTTGGATCTTTGGGCACCCCTATATGTTAATATTAGCTTAGTGTGACAGTGTAAAGGTTTTTCATAGAGTCTAGGAGCAGCATTTAGGACAATTAAGCTCCGGGAGGGTCAGGTCTAAAGTGTGCAGTCAGCTTAGCTTGGTCCTGAACCCTAAGCCTATGCACCTTGCCTCCCTCGACATCAGGAAGAAAGAAGTTGCCCTCTTTTGTAAAGGTTTGTCTCCTCCTATGAATACTGATATAAAAGAATCACTGTCTTACACCAAGTTCCCCTAACAATGTTCATTTAATTACGCGTTATTTTTATGATAAACCATGCTAGACTTGCTTATTGTATATTGCCTTCATATACACGGTAATGCATTATGTATCTCACCCTTGCTAGAGTTGTGAAAACCTACTGCATGCGGTCCTGCTTGAGGTACCTGCAATGTGTGAGGGGTTATCACAGCTGCCCATATCCTTGGGGTCTTGTGACACCAGATGGCCTCCCAAGAAAGGTCTACGCCAAGCCGGAGGTCCAGGGTGTGTGAATTGCTTAGTCTGATCCTGTACCCTAAGCATGCACACCCTGCCTCTCAGCGCTACGACCAAGTACTGGGGGCAGGAAAGTTCGCGATCAAACTAGTCTCTCCTTTACCATGTGTGCAAGACAGCCAGCTCCGGCGCCTCCCAGGGGGCCCGCCATCGATGTCTCAGCACGTCGAAGATAGTAACAAGCGCTGATTCATGAGTATACTCTCTTGTCCTGATCTTGTTGCTAATAGGGTTCTCTTGTGGTAACCTGTACACCAGGGGCCTGTCGTCAAAGTTTTATATATCACTGGTGGATGACGCTGGAGCATCCAGCTTCGGCACCTCCCAGGGGGCCCGTCATTGACGTCTTAGCATGTCGAAGACCAAGCGCTGACCCGTGAGTATACTCTTCCGCCACGATCTTGTTGCTAATAGTGTTCTCATGTGGTGACCTGTACACCAGGGGCCTGCCGTCGAAGTTCTACACATCGTTGGTGGACGACACCAGGGCATCCAGCTCTGACACCTCCCTGGGGGCCCACCGTCAATGTCTCAGCATGTCGAAGATAGTAACAAGCGCTGATTCATAAGTATACTCTCCCGTCCCGCTCTTGTTGATAATAGGGTTCTCTTGTGGTAACATGTGCACCATTGGCCTGTTGTCGAAGTTCTACACATCGGTGGTGGACGACGCTGGAGCATCCAGCTCTGGCACTTCCCAAGGGGCCTGCCATCAAAGTCTAAGCATGTCGAAGACAGTAACAAGCGCTGATTTGTGAGTATACTCTCTCGTCCCGCTCTTGTTGCTAATAGGATTCTCTTGTGGTAACCTGTACACCAGGGGCCTACCTTCGAAGTTCTACACATCGGTGGTGGATGATGCCGGAGCATCCAGCTCCGGCACCTCCCAGGGGGCCCGCCGTCAACGTCTCAGCACATCGAAGACAGTAATAAGCGTTGATTTGTGAGTATACTCTCCCATCACACTCTTGTTGCTAATTGGGTTCTCTTGTGGTAACCTAAACACCAGGGGCGAGCCGTCGAAGTTCTACACATCAGTGGTGGATGACGCTAGAGCATCCAGCTCCAGCACCTCCCAATGGGCCCATCGTCGACATCTCAGCACATCAAAGACAGGGTCTGCAGTCAAAGTTCTACACATCGGTGGTGGACGACGCCGGAGCATCCAACTCCGGCACCTCCCAGGGGGGCCGTCATTGACGTCTCAGCACGTCGAAGACAGTAACAAGCGCTGATTCGTGAGTATACTCTCTTGTCCCTCTGTTGTTGCTAATAGGATTCTCTTGTGGTAACCTGTACACCAGGGGCCTGCCGTCGAAGTTCTACACATCCGTGGTGGACGACGCCAGAGCATCCAGCTTCGACACCTCCCAGGGTGCCTGCCGTCCACGACTCCGCGATGATGGTGGGCGACACCAACAGCCAGCTCCATCACCACCCAAGGGGCCTGCCATTGACGACTCTGCGATGATGGTGGACGATGCCAGAGCACCCAGCTCCGGCACCACCTGAGGGGCCTGCCATGAACGACTCTGTGACGATGGTGGGCTACGCCAAAGCAACCAGCTCCGGCGCCACCTAAGGGGCCTACCGTCGACGAATCTGCGATGATGGTGGGCGGCGCCAGAATAGCCAGCTCCGGCACCACCCAAGGGCCTCCGTTAACGTCTCTGCGATGATGATGGGCGACGCTAAAGCAGCCAGCTCTAGCACCACCAAAGAGGCCTGACGTCGACGACTCTGCGATGATGGTGGGTGACGCCAGAACAGCCAGCTCCGGCACCACATAGGGGGCCTGCCATCGACTTCTTGCGGTGATGGTCGGCGACACCGGTCTGGCACCACCCAAGAGGCCTGCTGTCGATGACTCTGCGCTGATGGTGCTCGATGTTGGAGCAGCCAGCTCTGGCACCACCCAAGGGGCCTGCTATCGATGATTCTGCGACGATGGTGGGCGACGCCGGAGCAGCCAGCTCCAGCACCACCCAAGGGGCCTATTGTCGGCATCTCTACGATGATGGTGGGTGACGCCAGAGCAGCCAACTCTGGCACCACCCAAGGGGCCTGCCGTCGACGACTCTGCGATGATGGTGGGCGACACTAGAGCAGCCAGCTCTGGCACCACCCAAGGATCCTACCGTCAACATCTCTACGATGATGGTGGGCTACACCGGAGCAGCTAGATCCAGCACCACCCATAGGGGCCTGCCTTTGATGTCTCTACAACAATGGTGAGCAACGTCAGAGCAGCTAGCTCCGGCACCACCCAGGGGATTGCCGTTGACGTCTCTGCGATGATAGTGGGCGACGCTGGAGCAGCAGCTCCAGCACCACCCAGGGGGCCTGTCGCCGACGTTCCTACTAAGACAAAGCTTAGCACCCCTGGAGGGACCCCATCGAGGTCACCTACTCAAACTCCCCCGCTCCGTTGGGGGCCCGTCAAAGACATCTTGCGTTCATGTGGTAGATGCGCCCATACACCTAGCCACACCTACCAGGGGCCTCTAAATGGGTTCCATAGGCAGGACGCCAACTGACGACAAATCCTCCATGTCAACCGTGTGATCGTTAGTCCCTCAAAAACTAACAAACTCGATAAAAGTTCTTCAAGCCCTTACGCAGCTAAGGACTCAGAGCAACAGTTTGAGAAGCACAAGACAATCAAGAAACCAAACACAAAGTCAAATTCATTAAAGAATATTTACAAAGTGGCGAACCTCGGATACATAGACGGGTCGCCGGCCTTAGTCCCTGGTGAATTGCGAGACAACATGTTTGGCGACATCCTTAACCACTACTGCTATCGTCTCCTCGCGCTCCTCGACGGGGCCCTCAAAAACGTGGGATGCCATAGTCTCTACCACTGCTCTACCCTTAGCTTCCAGATGGCTGGCCAGTTGCCGCTCCTACAGATCGAGCTCCTGAGACCGGTGCTTTGAAGCCTGCTTCCAAGCCCGAACATCAAGCTCCAGCAGGAGGAGTTATTGGCACTCAGCTAGGTGCTGCTCAGGATCCCATGCCAGATTGCTCTCCTGAAGCTCAAGGTCTTCGATGCAAGACTGCAGCCTGTCCTGATCCCCCTCAGCCCGAGTCATCATCGCCTCAGCCGCTGCCTCTTGCTTGGCAATAGCGACCTCCCACTCGGCAACAGCGGCCTCGCGGCGACCTAGGGCCTCTTGACCCTCTTAAAGGGCACGCATGCGGGCGTCAGCCATGTCATTAGTTACCTTGGCATTGGCCAGAATCTTCTGGGACATTGCGTCCATGGCCTTTGCTAAACGGTGCCTTAACTCCAGCTCCTCACTCTCCTTATGATACTTGGCCATCGCCTCGGCGATCCTAGACCTCATAAGGTCCTCCCAGGCTCGGAGGCGCTCACCCTCAGCATGCACCTTCTCCCACTCTGCGGCGAGGACCCCCTGCGTTCGGTGGAGGTTGGATTGCACCAGGTTGATGCTGGACTACGCCAAGTCCATGACGTCGGAGAGGCGCTCTGGTTCCACCGAAGCTATGGAAGGCCACCCAGTGATCATCTCGGAAACCTCTTCCTCCTACGGTGATGAATGCGAGACCACCAGTACTAGGGGCCTCGTCCTCGGGGACTGAGCGGAAGTTGCAGCACTACCCGAAGCGATACAACCATCATCGCCCAAGGAGCTACCTACCGGATTAATAGCCTCGGAGGTCGGGCCCTCATCTCGCTGAGCAGACTTCGACATTGCCTCTGGTACGGCGGCCGGAGATACTTCACTACCCGCGCCAGGCACGGATGTCGAACCAACGCTCCCCTGTACCGGCTTGGCGGTCTGCTCCGCCGGTGCAGCTGTAGCCTCTTGGGATGACTTCGTAGCACTCCGGGACAGTACCCCTGATGGTAAAGGCATCACAACAGCTGACGTAGACCTGCAAATCAAAATCAAAGTCTATCCAAACAAGAAGAACAGATGAGACAATAATGCAAGCATTGGCAAGAATGCCTTACCGACGTCCCCAGAAGCTCTAGTGGGCCTCGACCTTCGACGAATCTAAGGTTGCGGGCCCTATAAACATCGTGGTAGGCGGGGTCGATCCGACCGGACCTCCACCGGAACTACCGATAATGCTGCCACCCTGCATCGGCATGTCCCTATTTAGTCCAATGGTGCCACTCCTGGAGCCTCCTCTCGATTAGTTGCCAATGTCGGCCCGAGGCCTCTTGGCCTCAGGCTCCATGATTGTAGCGCTCTTGGAGCCCTCCTTGGCACCATGGATTGCACCGGTGGTGGATATGCTGGCTGGTGTGCCAGTTGTAGACAATTGCGGAACTGCCGCTTGATGGGTTGGGCCTCCCCCCGAAGAACTGCAACCATCCGATGCTGAGGAGGGGCGCTTCGTCGGACGTTGACTTGGAGCGAGGACCACCCGTGGTGGTGCCTTCGACAGCGATGAGGGCTTTTATCGTTCACAACCTCGATCACTAGTGACTTCCCATTCCCTATGTCGGGGACCAACGCTTTCGATTCCCTGAGTCGAAGACCAGCACCTTGCCTTTCTCTTCGTCGGAGAGCGCTTCGTCCACCCTTGACGCTTCAGAGGCTGTAGCGGGTGTAGACTCCTGTGGAGGGTCAACGATGGCCAGTCCACAGTCTGCATTACCAACCTGCTACGGTGCAAGACCGAGCACGTCCACGTTCGACATCTCCTTCAGGACCTTCACCCAAAGGTTCCGATCCGAGCAAAGAGGCGGGCAAGACCGCGGAAGGATTAAGACGTCGAGAGATAGCGGGTCATCGCACACCTTGGACATTACATCAAACACCTCTTGCGGGGTCGTCTCTATGTCGCGACCCCGCACTAGCCTGGTGTCATTCTACGGTCCGAAGTATAGCCATGCAGGGCAGCTACGATGCTGGAGGGGGGACGGGCGTCGATGCACAAAGTCTGCCAGCACCATCAGCTCCGACAAACCATGATCCGCCAAGAATCGGATCCTCTCCATCACCGGGGTATACGCCAGCTCCAACTCCAGGCGCTCCTCCCAGGTTTTCTTCTTAAGTGCCGGCCCGTTGGTGGGCAGAACCATTCGGTCGTGGGCATCGGCATGTACTACCACCCAGTCACTCCTCTAGTCGGCCCATTTTGCTGAGGGGAGCGGGGTGATGTACTTGAAGGGGCTATTGGCCCGATGCTGGAAGTAGTAGGCATCGAGGAAGCTCGTCTTGCTCTTCTTCTTAGTCTACCTCATCACGAAGAATTGTCAGAACACCGTCACAGATGGGTAAACCCCAACAAACATCTCGCAGAAGTGCGAGAACACCGCCGCCACCACCACTAGAGAGTTCGGTGACAGGTGATGAAGCTGGAGCCCGAGGACCTCCAGAAGCGTCACCAGGAAGGAGGAAATGGTAGGAACGAACCTGGAGTATGCATACAACTTGACGAAGAGGATCTCTTTCTCCCCCAACTCCAAAGGCAGGCAGTCAGAACGGATCAGATCTCGCCACTCCTCGTCCTCCCAGCCAAATAGTCGCCTAACGGATGCTACGACCTCCATGCGGGAAGGAGGCAAGGTTGAGTCCATTGGAGCAGATGTCAAGAACCTCGAAGGTGGAGAAAGGATGGGTGCTCAAGGAGGAAGACGAAGGCTCGAACATTGGGGTGTGCCTAAGGGAGGAACCACCTTTGCTCACAAAAGGTTTCCTTTTTAACACCCTGATGACGATTGAGCGCACCGTGCAAATCGCATAGGGCCAAAACCCGCTGCTCAATCCACAACGTCCCTGATGGCGAGGCCCAGGTTCCTTGTTAGAGAGATTGGCCGGAGTGGGCCCCCATCTGAGAAGGCAACCTGGCGGTTCCTATAAAGGCAGAAGTGAAAGCAGCAGAAGCGCAACAACAGTATTGGGAACCGTCGCGATAAAGAAGTTGCAGCAAGCAAAGATCCCCATCACCACGAGCCCTCAACCAGAGGGGGACGAGTGGCCACGAAGGCAGAGGTGCGCACCGCTTCGACTGATCAAGACAAAATCAAAAGACAGCGCGAGAATGCAGGGATAGGGCTCCACCCTCTAGCTCGCTACCTCGCCCCACGGTGGACCCATGGGCCACTGTCGGTACCCGACATACTGGTACGCTCGTGCATAAGCTAAAGCTGCCTAGGAGTCCTGCCTTCCTGCCAAGGCAGGGTCCGAGGGAACCACATGTCCAGAAGGCCTATACCCCTCTACCTCAGATACAGGGTCCAGAGTATCCACATGGACCCCAAGGGAGAATCCAGCTCCCTCTTGGAGACGAGCTCCCAAGCGGCCACATGTCTAGCAGGGTGGGATCCCGCTCCCCCATGGGAGAGGGCTCCGGTGGTACCACATGGTCCGAGGCACCAGAGAGGCCACCACCCGTAGAGGCGGGCTCTAGCTCCACCACGTGTCTCGCGGCCATGGAGCCCCTGCTCTACTCAGGAACGGGCTCCAGGGCTGCCACGTGGTCCGTGGATCGGGACCCGACCTCACCCATAGAGGCTAGCTCCCGAGTTGCCACGTACCCTGCAACTTGCCCCAGATGGTGGGTTGCGGGAGTTAAGAGGGTGGTGCGCCTTGTCTAAATCAAGCATTGAAGACTCGCGTCTTCCCTAGGCGCACACGGCACACGCCTACTGTCAGGTATCGCCGCGCCTAATCGCATCGCAGTGAAGACGACGCAAGCCTACCCCATTCCACCAAGTGGGTAGCTTACTGCAACAGGGACAGTTGGATGGGACATTCCCTACCATCATCAACCACTACGCATGGGCCACTAGCGATTGAGGCAGCAAGATGCTGAGTCTTCAAGCAACGGTCAGAGGAGGCTTATGCGAGAAGCCATAGATCTTTAGGATAAGATCGCCCCGGGGCCACATGTCAGGCCCCAGACCCCACTTGTAAGGCGTATGTCCTTGTATATAAAAGGACCAAACCGCCACTGTTACAAAGGATCCCCAATCTACGCATTCACACACTACACACCAACAATACAACTTCACCGTGGAGTAGGGTATATATTACGCTCTTGCGGCCCAAACCACGTAAAACCACAGTCTCACCAATCTCATATGCACAATCCCTCGATAGAGGACTAAGCTCTGCCGATCAAGAACCTCTGCAGGTTGCTTGCATAGTAAGCCCGGGGGAAGTGTCGCAAGAACACTTCGACAAATACACTTATTGAAAACCACATGGATATGCCACTTTGTTTTTCATTGAACTTTGTCAAACTCGTGACCCAATTGAGTGACATGCATGAACATTTGACTTAAAAATTCTTGTGCACTCTATTCATGCAAAATATCTCACATTGAGAGTTTGC
This sequence comes from Tuctoria greenei, assembly GCA_036927565.1. Classification (NCBI taxonomy): domain Eukaryota; kingdom Viridiplantae; phylum Streptophyta; class Magnoliopsida; order Poales; family Poaceae; genus Tuctoria; species Tuctoria greenei. The sequence goes on from JAYESD010000004.1 coordinate 75,666,001, forward strand.
ATCCACCATTCATCCATCCAATAAAGAAACTCCATACATTATAGTTATCCAAATCTCTCTAAAAAATAAAAAAGAGTAGAAGACATGGCTACGAAAGAAGAAGAGAAAGAGCATCTACTCTTCAAAAGACGAAGTATGCTAAAAAAGACAAAAGTAGCCATGTTTCATCCTTAAAGAGAGAAAACCATGGAGTCCACATTTATCCATTCCATTCATGTGCACAAGTATTTTCTTTGTCAAATTGTTTGTTGCATAAGTCTCTCATATGATCAAGTTTTTGACTTAGTAATATATAAATTGCAATGTGTGCCACATTTATCCCTACCAAGCCTAGATATAGCCATATTTAGTATAGGGACAAAATTGGCAAAACATGCCAAGGTGAGGATCAAACACTTTGAGAGATTTAAAAGATTCCAATTGAGAGATAAGGGCAATTTTTTCTTTGACTTCCCGAATATAGAAAATCATCAGATCATTTTGGCAGGGGAAGATCCAAGGGAACTACATTCAACCATTCCACTCTTCAAACGTCAACAATTGATGTGGTAGCCACATTCTACAAAGGTAATTCATGAATTGAGGTATGAGTTGAAACATTTATTATTCTTATTTTCTAACTTATAGAAAATTTATGACAACACCTTAGTTCTTCTTCTTGCCTTCACTCGAGGATGAGCAAAGAACTAAGTGTGGGGGAGTTTGTTGACGGTCCTTAAGTGCCATATTTAGACCGTCAATTCACCTCATAATGTGCACAAAATAGAAATACAACATAGTGGTAGGGTTAAAAACTAACCAGTTCCACAAGTGTTGGTGTTAATTTGTATGCAGGTGAATTATGCCCACAAATATCAAGACATGCAGGGAGTTATCCATTAAATTGGATTTTGACGAACCAGGCGACATCATGTGTCATCGCATGGATCAAATGGCCCACAAATAGAAGTATCTGAGGCCATCCAACGGTGTAGCACCCATATCAAGGGATGGGATCCACCTGACAGAGACCTGCAGAAAGCACAGCTCCAACGGAGCTATGACCAGGTCGATCAACCTCCCTAGTCGTCCGACTAGGGAGTGACGCCAAATCCGGTCAAATGCCACGTGTTGGCTCCTTCCGGCTTGAAGAAGTCAGTGGTGACTTATTCGAGCGCATTTGGTGGTGGGAACCGCCCCTTCTCTAGCAATCAATAGCACCCCACACCTCACTTCACACACACACCAAAAGTTGAGAATAAAATACCACTCCTAATGTTTAGATTAGTCCTAGAGGCTGCCAAGTAGAAGGAGAGTGTGGTGAAGAGTCTAGGGGAAGGAGGCTTGGGCTTGTCAAGTCCCTCTTCTACACTTGTACCCCTACAAAGGTTTGATTCAAAATCAAGTAAGTCTTTGTGAATTCATTTCAAGTTTGATTTCCAATTCAAGGTAGTTTGAACAAGTAGTTACTTGTGGGTTCATTGCTTTAATTTATTAAAAGCTCTAGTTATAGCTTTGTGTTCGAAACAACTAGAGTAGTGATTTAGGTCGTAAACGTGGTGCTTAAGTTAGAAATCACCAGTGAATATCTCGTAGACCCATAGATTGAAAAGGTAGGAAGTGGTTACAGCCCTATCTGTCCTTAGTAATCCTCCATGTTCGGCTATGACATAAGCTCTTCGTGGGAGTCGTCATAGTGTTGCTAGGGGTACACCCGTGCCCGAAGCAAGCAGCTACCGCAAATTCCTTTGAATTAGAATCAATACTTTGAATTCCTCTCTCTTCCTTGTCTACCAAACAACTTTGTGTCCTTGGGTGAATTAGTTCGCAAGATTAGCACACATGTTCTTTGGATTCAATACCCTTGGGAATACTCTTTAAGGGGAAGTGCTACACGACAGTTTCTGTGCGCTTACATATTTTTATCTTTGACATAAGAAACGTCAACAATTATGATTAACAATATTTTGTTAAGTTGTGCAACATGCTTATATGAGATGCTCACATAAGGTGTTTGGCTATCGGACTAATGAGAGTCAAGACGAGGACTTGGGATCGCAAAGATTGGTTGTTTCCTCATGTGAAGGTGTTGCTTGAGGTCGAGACATGGTTGGTGATGCTGATCCATGAACTAATCTTCGGGAGAAGATGAGGTTCAACAACTAAGATCGAGGAGAATTATGGTTGAGTTGATCAATGAGGTCACACATCATGTTTGGCTCAAGAACAATGTATATGAAGGTATCGTGGACATTTTTGGAAAGTGATTGCACATGTGCAAGGGGTGCATGGATGTGGAAACATTTTTCCAAGGAGTGTACAAAAGTTATGGACCAGAAGATATAGCCTGAAAGTTCCAACCGGTTGAATTACGCACTCAGGCTAAAGTTGAGGCGGTTATGGTGCATTTATGGAAAGTTTTGAGTTCATTTTGGTTAGATTTCATGTGAGGTACGAAGTTGAGTTGTTTTAGGAATATATGGTAAGTTCCTAGGGTATATGAGAGTCACATGATTGCTTCTATCTGCATATGAAAGAGTCTTGAACGCTTTTAGAAAGTTTCGATTGAATCCAAGTAGGAGTAGAAGTCCTAGTTGGATTGGAGTTGACTGAAGGCTGGTTATATAAGCAAGGGGACAGGGCCTCATGGATGGCACGACATGCAGTTGCCTCTCTTGTGTTTTAATGAATAAAAGTTGTAGTTTGTGAAGAGCTTTTGCACATTGATCATCCCAATTGTTTGCTTCAAGCTTTTCTTGGTAAGTTTCTATGCAACCCGATGTTGCTTTGATGTTTTGGTCATAACTCGCATTTTACTGATCCATTTGTCATGATTATTTTTGTGTTGGATTCACAACTAAATTTCTATCATATATAAAAATTTCACAGTCATTGGTTTCATGTCTTTTTAGTTACATGAGATTCTTTTGTAGCGTAGCAGATCTGTTTTTTTGCTCGCGTAGAACAGATTTACTTTTGCTCACTCTTTTGTTCATAACTTGAGTTCTGCTCGATGTTTTCATGTGATTCTTGTTACATTATTTTTGTAACTTGATTCTCTACAATTTATACTGATTTTGTTATGGTTGAACACATGTAGAGTAGTCGCACACACAATTTGCTCCATCAGATCAATTTTCTGTCGAGTGGTTTTTTAAGCTTCTGCATAAAACATTTTTAATCTATCATTCACCCCCTCCGGTTGCTTTTCATGTGCTCTTCGATCCTACAATTGGTATCATATCCACGATGCTCTAATCTATCTTATTGGCATGTGTTTTCGATAACATTGATTTTCAGGTTTGGAAGGCTCCTATGGAGGCTTACATACAAGCGCAAGACTTTATCATATGGGAGAAGGTCTACAAAGTCTACATCGTATCACCAAATGATGAAGCCAATGCAGCTACTATGAAGGATGCCGACAACAATAATAAGGCTCGAAACTTGATCATTCAAGGACGTACTCAAAGCGACTTTGATCATGTTGCAACACCCGCAATGTACATATGAAGTGTGGAAAGCACTATGAAACTATCACGAAGGCTCGAACAAAATCAAAGAGGTACATCGCATATTCAAAAAGGAGTACATGTGCTTCGAGATGAGTCTAGGTGAGTCCATAGATGATTTCTTTGCTCGTTTTAATAAATTCACAACAACTTACATAGTGTTAATGTTAATTATTCAGATAATAAGAACGCAATGCAATTGTTAAGTGCATTAGAAATGCCAATTTTAGAGATAAAAGTTACATTTTTACGTGAATCCATTGTATGAGTACACTTACTTTAGATGTGTTGTATTCTAAGATAAAAACTCATGAACCTGACATAATATCACGTAAAACCTCCAACAATTCTCTTGCATTTGTTTTGCAACATGAAATGCCTAGTTCTAGCAAATCTTCATCATGTGGTACACTTGCTTTGCTGTCCTCTCTAACCCTTGAATAGATTAAGAAGTTTCCAGAAGAGGAGCGTTAGCGCATCAATTGCCGACTAGTAATGTTTATACCCTGCGTTCTGCCTCGAGGCAGCTTAACAACTAGAACAAAGGATGTTGGCGCCTTCGCTGGGTGCATTGTCTTGCTGCCACCAGGCTAGCTGTTGCTGGCCTAGGCCAGCTGGGCGATCGGGTGCCCGTCCTATATCCCCTGACTTGCTGGCCTAGGCCAGCGCGGAGACGGGGTGCCTGTCCTTGATCTGCTAACCCTTGGCTGGAGGCAGCTGGACGGTTTGGCTTGTGGTTGGCGGCCATATATAGACAAGTGTCTCATCTACCAAATCACGTAAGCGGTGGATCCACTCACATCTAAAGGTGGAGGGTGGTCGGTTGGCTACAACTCTGCGCTAAAAACTGCTGCCATATCTCCCAGGTTGCGCCGACAGTTGGTACGTTCGGTTCTAGGAGAGAGGGGCGAGCGGTCGGTCGCAACTTGGCGCTTGGAGCTTCGTCTACCAAATCGCGTGAGCAGGTTGTTTGCTACACAAGGGTTGATGCTTGGACGCTCGTGCCGACACTTGGCCCGTCGAGGCTTGGAGCGGGGCTTCTTGGTGGAGATAGAGGTTGGCGACGAAGCTGTCATTGGGACGTCCATGTCAGCGTCCGGTGCGTCGATGCTCGGAGCAGAGCTTCGTGACTGGGACGGAGGCTAAGCTTGGTGGAGCTGTCGTTGGGACACCCATGTCGGTGTTCGATTCGTCTGCGCTCGAAGCAGAGCTTCATGACGGGAACGGAGGCTGTTCTTGGTGGATCCATCGACGCGAGGATGAGCAAGAACGCACATTAGTCCCCCTACCTGGTGCGCCAACTATCGGCGTATCGATTGTCGACTAATATGTTTGTACTGCACGTTCCGCCTCGAGACGATCTAACAACTAGAACAAATAAAATATACTGGTTCGGGCAAGGCACCCTACATCCAGTCTGGGGTTTCCTTCTTTTCATTATCAATGGTGGTGGAGTCCATGTATGAGAAGAGGTTCTGGCGCTCTCGTGGAGGGGACAAAGTCCCTCTTTTGTGGTTGTCTTCTTCGTTGTCCCTTCGAAGGATGGTTTCGATCCCCTTTTATAGGTGGAGGTGGACCCTCTATCTTCTTACTTCCCGCTTTCCTCATATAGGAAGCGGGGTTTTACAGATTCATTCCTATCCCCTATGCTTCTCAAGGCAGAGTCAAACATTGGAGGCAAGCGTTGCGTCTGTGTCGTCCACGGCGGGACTACACATGACGTGTAGGGAGGTGCAGTGACATTGGCGCGATCTCCCATACGGAGACCCGGTATGCACGATCCCAACCTCCATGGTTGGGACTTGGCTGGACAGGTACGAAATCTCGATGAGCTGGAATCGGGAAGCTCGTTCTTGTGACCGCCTGGGCCAGGGGGCGGTTCCACCGATGGGACCCGGGCTCCCGCGATCCTGCTAACCTGGGATCGGCCAGACTAGGCATGTACCTTGGATACTCAAGTTGTCGGACTTCGTCAAGGGGCTAGCACTTCTCTCATCGATTCTCAAAACCATTGTAAAATGTGAGAACAAGTAAAAGAGAAAGCGATGACTCTCAAAGATACTTCGAATGCGGTGAGTCAGAATATTTTTGTACAAATTACTCTAATCAGGTTCCACACCCTGTGATGAAATAAATGTAAATTTTATCTGACCCTATCCAATCCGGCGCTCAAGTATCTAGTTCATTTTCTGTGGCCGCTACACAACCTAATAATAGTATAGGAGTTTAAAAACTAAAAAAACTTGTCCTTTTCTTTAGAGTAAAGTGCAGCAATAGTCACTGAACTTGTCTGGGTGTATCATCTAGGTCCATTAACTTTTAAAGTGCATATTTGGGTCCATAGGCTTGTTAAAGTGTATCATCAGAGTCCAAAATACCGAAAACACCCCTATAACTGTAAACATAACTGCTATATGAGCTTCATTTTTCATATTTGTTCTCTTCTAAAATCAACATTGTTATCATATTGGAAGCTAACAAAGCTGATTTGGGGAGAGAACATGTATGAAAAACAAAGTTCAAGTAACAGTTGTGCTAATAGACATAGGAAAATTTTTGGTATTTTGGACCTATGTGACACAATTTAACAAGTTTATAAACTCAAATATATACTTTAAAAGTTCATAGACTTAGATGACATATACAGACAAGTTCAAAGACTATTGATACACTTTACATTTTTTTTAACCCCATACTCTAATGTAAACACATAACAGCTCAAAAATATCTCTATCTCAAGTGGCTGTTACTCCGATCCTCGAACTACTGTAGAAAAATGCAGCTCCAATGTAACTCCTATTGAATACTATACTGCAGCGTATTTACTAATAATACCAAACTGTTAATGCAAATCTTAGTCATTAGTTTCCAAAATCCCAAAGACCAGTAACAACACCAACGAACGCCATGAAAAGCACACTCGTTTAGCAGTTAGCAATCCTCGGGTGTCGAGCCGTCCAGTTGCAGCGCCGGAGGTCCAACTAGCTACAAAAGGACAGAAACACAGTGGCCTTCCCCCCATTCTCCGGTCACTCCTCGTGTTGTTTTCCCAGGCACTATTTAATTGTTCATTGTATTACTAGTCCCAGCCCACCTGCATCTCCTTTCTGCTCCTGCCAACCCGCTGCATCTGTTCAATCGAGCTCGGGCGTGTGTGTACGTGAGTTTCCCCGTACCTCAGAAAGGTGCCGTGCGGTAGTACCTTTGCCTCCCTCTTATCCTATTCCTTCCTGGTGTCTGTAGCACGAATTTGTTTCTGCCTGCAATCCCACTGTTTGCTCAAGACAGAGGTCCTGGGTTTTTCTTTGTTCTTCAGGATTGGGGGACTGAGGAAATGCTCGCAGTTGTAATCGACTGCTGAAATCTCGGAAGGGTTTTGAGGTAGATCTCTTTCACGCACTTCTCCCTGATCACAGTTCCTAAAGTTTCTTTTTTTTATTGTGTTCTTAGATTTTTTCTGTTCCTCCCCACGCGTTTTTTTCTTTCTTTTCGCGCTTCAGTACCTGTTACTCCATTCCTAAACACTTCCACCTTTTGCACCTAGTTAACTATTTGCGGTACAAAGAAGGAAGAAACGGGTGAATATTCGATTCAGCAAGTTTGTTCTCGCATTTGATGGCGACCAGCGGCCTCTAGATCTGAGTTGGAAGACTCATTTTGTTCTGATTAGTGTGAAGTTTTTTCCCTGACTTTTTGTTTACCGGTTTGAGAAGCTTTTATGTACCGAGCTGATGCTGTCAAGGATGTAAATCCGTCGGGGGCTATCTCCATCGCGTTACTTGTGAAATAGAGTGATGTTCCTGTCTGTTTTCCACGCACTTTCTGTTTCTGGGATGCAAGTTCTGGATCTGATTGAAAGATACGTCATCCTTTCTTCTCCTTTGACTTCTCTGTCTGGCCACCGGTGTTTTTTTTAGAAATTGCCACTACCCGAAGTGTAAATAGTTTCAACCTCGTGGAGCAAGTCTTATTTTCCATGAAATTATACTGCAGCTAAATGTTTATCCCCTCCTGTGTTGTTTTGCTGTACTTGCCATGTGTATATTCTTTATATTAGCTTCCAGGAAATGTAATTTAATTGTCTTAATTGTTGGAAGAAAAAGGAGCCTTTGCGCTTAACGCGAGGGTTTCTGCTATTTTACTACTACTAGTTATTTAAATTTTTTTTGACCAGAGAATAAGGAGAAATTGGCCTGGGAGGCAGCGAAAGCTATGGCAGGCGTTGATGCTCCCCCGGACCTGAACATTTCAAGGAGGTCACAAGATGACACTGTAACATTAATCCCACACAGTGGCAATTTGGAGGATCTTGACCGGAGAACCACCAAGACCACCAGGTTTAAAGATGATGATGAGGTTCTCGAGATCACCCTTGATGTACAGCGCGATTCAGTCGCAATTGAAGGTGTTAGAGCAGTGGACGATAGTGACTCACAACATGGTGGCGGGTTTGATGGTCTGTCCCTAGAGTCACCTTCCTCAATGAGTGGCAAGTTAGCGTCAAAACTGAGGCAAGTGACCAATGGGCTAAAGCTCAAGAACTCAACCAATAAGGCACCACCACGGTCACAGCTGGGAAATAACATGAGGAAGAGAGTATTGAAGAGAACCAAAAGTAGTGCTGCTGTGGCTCTCAGAGGCCTGCAGTTTGTCACTGCAAAAGTTGGCCATGATGGCTGGCCTGCAGTGGAGAAACGATTCAATCATCTACAGGTTGATGGAGTCCTACTCCGCTCAAGATTTGGGAAATGCATTGGTAATTTCTGAGTTAGAGTGAAATGTTTTGTTCTCCATACAGCTATTTGAAAGAATGATATTGTAAGCATTTCTCTGGATTTTGCAGGTATGGAAGGGTCTGATGAGTTCGCATTGCAGATGTTCGATTCACTTGCAAGGAAGAGAGGGATAGTGAAGGAGGTACTAACTAAGGAAGAGCTGAAAGATTTCTGGGAGCAGCTGAGTGATCAGGGTTTCGACAACCGTCTCCGGACATTCTTTGACATGTTAGTAATTTCAGTAAATATCTTACCAGCTATATTATATATTTAATACTGTATGTGACAAAATTACCAAAATCTAATTCCAGATCAAAATACTTGGCCTTAGGAAACAGTCGAGCAAACCTTTTGTAATGAACTTACTTCCAGTGCTAGATATTTTCATATAGCAGTTAGCATATGTTATATTTTCTCTGTTCAGGGTTGATAAGAATGCTGATGGAAGGATCACAGCAGAGGAGGTCAAGGAGGTCTGTCAAAACTTAAAAGACTCGAGAATAGAAACTATAATGTATTCATGTTCTGTATTCTTAGGTATTAAGCAAATACTACTATATGCCTTTGCAGATTATCACCCTTAGTGCATCAGCAAACAAACTTTCCAAGCTCAAGGAACGAGCTGATGAGTACACAGCACTCATTATGGAAGAACTTGACCCCAACAACCTGGGTTACATTGAGGTGTGTCCTATAGTACACATAGAAATGACAATCATGGCACAATCAATGCACTAATCACATTAACATTTAACAGATTGAGGACCTGGAGGCACTTCTGCTGCAGTCTCCATCTCAAGCTGCTGCAAGATCAACAACACATAGCTCGAAGCTTAGCAAAGCTCTGAGCATGAAGCTCGCATCAAACAAGGAAACGGGTCCAGTTTACCACTACTGGCAAGAATTCTTGTACTTCATTGAGGAGAACTGGAAACGCATTTGGGTTATGACTCTTTGGCTCTCAATCTGCATTGGCCTCTTCACATGGAAGTTCATCCAATACCGTAACCGAGCTGTATTTCACATCATGGGTTATTGTGTTACCATTGCAAAAGGAGCTGCAGAGACCCTCAAATTCAATATGGCCCTGGTTCTTTTTCCTGTTTGCCGGAATACCATCACTTGGATTCGGTCAAAGACAAAGATTGGGGCAGTTGTACCCTTCAATGACAACATAAACTTTCATAAGGTAAGCTTATATGGACTCCACAAGCTTTGAACACGATGACTAATCTCTCCATCTTTTGAGTATATCTAGTCCATTTAAACATAGTCCCTTTTATTCTAGAGAACCAATAAGAATCAACTTTTAGCATGCATCTATGACCTAATTCTGCTTTAAGCAGTGATGAGTTACACCTAAGATGTAAATTTTATCATATAATATATACCATGTTATATTGCAGGTAATAGCAGCCGGTGTTGCAGTTGGTGTTGCTTTGCATGCAGGTGCTCACCTGACATGTGACTTTCCTCGCCTGCTCCATGCAAGTAATGCTGCCTATGAACCAATGAAACCTTTCTTCGGGGACCAAAGACCGCAAAATTACTGGTGGTTTGTAAAGGGAACTGAAGGTTGGACCGGCGTGGTCATGGTAGTACTCATGACTATAGCTTTTGTATTAGCCCAACCATGGTTTCGCCGTAACAGGCTCAAGGATTCCAACCCCCTCAAAAAAATGACTGGCTTCAATGCCTTTTGGTTTACACATCACTTGTTTGTTATTGTGTATGCGCTGCTTGTCGTTCACGGAATATGCCTGTATCTAAGCAGGAAATGGTACAAGAAAACGGTAAGCATTTTGTTAGCTGATGGCAACATAACACCTAATTTCTAAAAGTGAACACTTACGGAGCAATTCTATCATTGTCAGACTTGGATGTACCTCGCAGTTCCTGTGCTATTATATGCAAGTGAGCGCATTCTTCGGCTATTTAGGAGTCATGATGCGGTTAGGATACAGAAGGTACCTACAATTAGATCATTCTGACCCTTCAGTTTTGCCTTTATCGTTTTTTAAACTTCCGTGTGAAATATTAGTTCGGTTGGTGAGAGGTGTGGGTGTACCCCTACCATGTTTAGCACTTTAGGTTCTGAAATTTGCTTTCCTAAATGCTATTTTTTATTTTTTGATTTCTAACTTCCCTCTCCAACTCCGCCTATGTTGTAATGACATAGCCGGTCCCAAGTCCGGGTAAAGGAGGGGTTGTGATAGGCTTGGCGAGTCAACAACTAAACTTAGCCATTCTCATGGAAATGAAACCCGTTGGAAATTCGTTGGGGCGTAACCCTCTTAGCGATGCGCCATACCGAAACCCGGGTATGGTGTTAAGTGGGCGAGGGTCGGGTCGCCACCGCCTTAGTGGCACGCCATATCGGAACCCGAATGTAGTATTAAATGAGCGAGGGTCGGATCGCGACCACCTTAATGGCGCGCTACATCATCGCCCGGATGTAGTGTTAAGTGAGTAAGGGTCTTTGCATCTTCCTCGATGGATGCGAAGGGTAAGGAAGCTAGCCGAGGAAACTAGGTTTCGGGTGGATAGTTGGAATGTAGGATCCTTGATAGGAAAGCTACGAGAGTTAGTGGACGTTGCGATTAGGAGACGTGTAAATATCCTTTGTGTACAAAAGACTAGATGGGCAGGTCAAAAGGCGAGAGAGGTTGAGAATACCGGTTTCAAGCATTGGTATTTTGGCTTGACTGAAACTAGGAATGGTGTAGGCATCCTAATACATAAGAGCCTCAAAGATGGAGTAGTGGATGTCCGTAGATGAGGGGAGAGGATCATCCTAGTCAAGGTAGTTGTGGGGGACCTTATCTTGAATGTCATTAGTGCTTATGCCCCACAAGTTGGGCTTGACATGAGCACTAAGAGACAATTTTGGGAGGACTTGGAGAATATGGTTAGTAGTGTATCGGTAACCGAGAAGCTCTTCATAGGAGGAGATCTTAATGGTCATGTAGGTACAACTAACGTACGTTTTGAGGGGGTACACGAAGGTTTTCGGTGTGGTGATAGAAACCAGGAGGGTAAGGATATCCTAGACTTTGCCGTAGCCTATGACCTATTGGTAGCTAATACCCTCTTTGAGAAGAGCCTATCTCACTTAGTGACCTTTACTAGTGTCCAACATTCTAGTCGAATCGACTATATCCTCACCAGGAGAAGGGAGAGATGGGCATGTTTATATTGTAAGGTGATTCTCGGGGAATGTGTTATTCCACAACATAAACTTGTGGTAGCCGACTTTCGTTTCCACGTGCGTGTGTCATGAGACAAAGGTGTTAAAACTGCAAGAACAAAGTAGTGGAAGTTGAAGGATGAAGCGCAACAATCATTCAAAAGGAGGATGATCGCAAAAGGACCTTGGAGCGAAGAGGAAGATGCAGATAGTATGTGGGTGAAGCTGGCGACTTACATTAGGAAGGCAGCTAGGAAGGTGCTTGTGTGGACAAAAGGTAAGAAACTTGTAGATAAAGACACCTGGTGGTGGAATGAAGATGTACAAAAAGCTATTAAGGAGAAGGAGTCTTATAAGAGCTGACATCATGAGAGAAGCGCAAGTAACATGGCGAAGTATAAAGAGGCTAAGAAAAATGCAAGGCGTGTTGTGAGTAAAGCAAGGGGGCAGGCCTATGATGCGCTATATGAGAGGTTAGGGACAAAAGAAGGCGAAAAGGATATATACAAGATGGCGAAACTTCGCGAGAGAAAGGTGAAAGATCTCAACCAAGTCGAATACATTAAGGATGAGGCAGACCAAATTCTATTGAAGGAGGAAGAAATTAGAAACAAATGGCGGGACTACTTCAATGGATTATTCAATGGCGGGAATGAGAGTATTAGGTTCGAGTTGGATGACTCATTTAATGACACCAACAGACGATTCGTGCGGAGAATACAAGAGTCTGAGGTTAGAGAGGCCTTAAAAAGGATGAAAGGAGGAAAGGCCCGCGGCCCCGATGATGTTCCCATTGAGGTGTGAAGATGTCTGGGGGATGTAGCAATAGTTTGGCTCACTAAACTATTCAACTGCATTTTTCAGTCAAACAAAATGGCTGAAGAGTGGCGGAAAAGTATTTTAGTACCCGTTTTCAAAAATAAAGGAGATGTTCAAAGTTGTACTAGTTACCGAGGAATTAAGCTCATGAGTCATACTATGAAGCTCTGGGAGAGAGTGATTGAACACCACATGAGGAAAGTGACCAATGTCACTAAAAACTAGTTTGGTTTTATGCCTGGGAGGTCCACTATGGAGGCGATTTTCTTACTCCGTCAGCTTATGGAGAGGTATAAGGAGCAAAATAAGAATCTACATATGGTGTTCATTGACTTGGAGAAGGCATACGATAAGCTACCAAAACCGGTCATGTGGTGGGCACTAGAGAAACACAAAGTCCCAACAAAGTACATTAACCTTATCAAGGATATGTACGATAATGTGGTGACAAATGTGCGCGTAAGACATAGTGAGACCGACACTTTTCCTATCACAATAGGGTTACACCAAGGATCAACCTTAAATCCTTACATCTTTTCCTTAGTGATGGATGAGGTGTCGAAGGATATACAAGGGGATATCCCTTGGTGTATGCTCTTTGTTGATGATGTAGTGTTGGTAGATGAAACTATGGATGATGTTGATAGAAATTGGAGCTATGGAGGCAGACCTTAGAATCTAAGGGGTTTAGACTTAGTAGAACCAAGACCGAGTATATGAGATGCGACTATAGTGATGTCGGGTGCGAGGATTACAAGGACAAGTAGTACATAGGAGAGACACATTTCAATATTTAGAATCAATGTTACAAAACAATAGTGATATTGACGAATATGTTTGCCCCAGGATCAAGATCGGGTAGATGAAGTGGCGACAAACATCTGAAATCTTATGTGATAAGAAGGTTCTACAAAAATTGAAAGGAAAATTTTATAGGACGGTGATCAGACCTGCGATGCCGTATGGAGCAGAATGTTGGTCAACTAAAAGGCAATATGTCCAACAAATGAGTGTTGCGGAGAGGCGCGTGCTACGGTGGATGTGCGGTCACACAAGAAGAGACAAAATTAGGAACAAAGTGATACGTGATAGGGTAGGAGTGGCACCGATTGAGGAGAAGCTAGTCCAACATTGCCCACGGTAGTTTGGCCATATCTAGCGAAGACCTCCAGAAGCACCGGTTAACAGTAGGATTATAAAAGAGTAGAGAAAAATTTAGGAGAGGTAGAGGTCGACCAAGGTTGATATGGCAGGAGGCGGTGAAACGAGACTTAAAGGAATGAGACATATCTAGAGATTTGGCTCATGATAGGACTGCATGGAAATCAGCAATTCATGTGCCAGAATCTTAGTTTATTCGTAATTTGTTACTATTATCTTCTTTCTTATTAACCCATTTCTAAAATAAATAAAATGTAGAATCTTATTTTATTTGTATTTTTTATTATTATTATTTTTTGCTTTCATCTTATTTTCTATTACTTTTCTTCAAAATTGTTGGGTTTCATTTCTAGCCGACCCTAACTTGTTTGGGATAAAGGCTTGGTTGTTGTTGTATTTCTAACTTCCCTCTCCACAGGTTGCTGTGTATCCCGGGAATGTCTTGGCTCTCTATATGTCGAAGCCACCGGGTTTCAGATATCGGAGTGGACAGTATATCTTCATAAACTGCTGTGCCGTGTCTCCATATGAATGGTAGCCACATTACACATTTTGTGAGGAAAAGTTCTACTTCAACAACATGATGAACAAATGACTAAAAGTGTCAAAATTTGGTTCTGCTGCAGGCACCCATTTTCTATTACATCAGCACCTGGAGACGATTATCTTAGCGTACACATTCGCACAAGAGGTGATTGGACTTCACGCCTAAGGACTGTATTCTCTGAGGTCAGTTGGCTCCCAGCTTTTTTTTGGTTCAGTAAGATCATCGTGGAACAAGGCTTAAGAACTTCTATATGATGATGAACTGTGCCTCGTGAAGTTTGTTATTAGTGATATCTGACAACTACCATAAATGTCAATCAGGCATGTCGGCCCCCAACTGATGGCGAAAGTGGACTCCTTAGAGCTGATCTTTCCAAGGGTGTCAATGAAAGCAATGCAAGGTGGGATTTCTTAGACTTCCTAAAATGTTGTACAACGTAATATGTATTTCTTACATTCATCATGATTTTCTCGCATAATCATGTTATAGATTCCCAAAACTTTTGATTGATGGACCATATGGTGCTCCCGCGCAAGATTACCGGGAATATGATGTGCTACTGCTCATTGGACTAGGCATTGGAGCCACTCCATTGATTAGCATTGTGAAGGATGTACTTAACCACATTCAGCTGGAAGGATGTGTTGCAGCCACAGAGCCTGAGGGGAGTGGTAAAGCAAAAAAGAGACCATTCATGACAAAGAGAGCCTACTTTTACTGGGTCACGAGAGAAGAGGGATCCTTCGAATGGTTTCGAGGGGTCATGAACGAGGTAGCTGAGAAAGATACAGCTGGAGTGATTGAGCTCCATAACCATTGCTCGAGTGTCTATGAGGAAAGTGATGCACGTTCTGCTCTCATCATTATGCTCCAAGAACTCCAACATGCAAAGAAGGGAGTTGATATCTTGTCAGGAACTAAGGTCAAGACGCACTTTGCACGGCCAAACTGGCGAAGTGTCTTCAAACATATTGCAGTCAACCATGACAACCAGCGCGTCGGTATGTCATGTTCATGCCTTCTCAAATTAAGTGATGTGAATGTCAATTGATTTCATACGCTGCTAACATTTGGTTTTGTTCAGGAGTCTTCTACTGTGGTGAGCCTGTTCTTGTGCCGCAGCTACGGCAGTTGTCAGCAGATTTCACCCACAAAACCAATACGAAGTTTGAGTTCCACAAAGAGAACTTTTAATGGCGTGATTTGAGAGACATCAGAATATGGTCCCCTAGTGCTTCCGTACAATGTTTTATTTTTTTTTGCGAGAGTTCTGTCAATCCCTGTTTACTCCTAGGAGCTATGGAGTGAATAATTTCTGTTGTAGCCTAAAATAGATAAATTATATTTATGTATTAAAGGTTGAGAACATTATGCTTGAGCTGATCTTGGCAGTTGTACTGTTGCTAGTGTCATCCCCTCGTATGTTAAGAAATGCATATTTACAGTAGTATGTTTAAAACTAAAATTTCAGAAATTAGACGATTTATAAGGCCAAATCTATTGACAAGACCCATACTTGAGTCACCTTAATCATACTGTCGTGACTCATGCCACGTGAGCAGGAATGTCAACATGGAAAGTAGGGGGAGACTGCCGTTAACTCTTGAGTCACGTCAGAAACCTCTTAGTGACCGATTCATGTCAATCCTGCTGCCCTCTCCCTGCCCTTTCTTTTTCCACGCTCCAGAACTGAGCAGAACAGTTGAACTCGTTGCCCCCACCTTGCCCTCCCAAATCCGGTCTCCCTACTCCACGTTTTCTTCCTCAATTTGGAGGGCTTCATACTTAGACTGATCGCACCGGCAATCGTCCGCAACGTGAGATTATGCGGTGTGATCCGTACCGGGCCTCCGTAGTGATGATTTTTACCAGCTTCGCGAAAATCGTGGGGCTACAATACTTCAAATCTGACGTCGATTGTGAGATCCACACGCGCTTCCCGAGGCATGGACGTTAGCTGTCACGCGAGGAGGCGAGGCTGACTGTGCGACCTATGTGCTGAATAGATAGGTAATTATGTTAAATATAAAGGTAGACATGCAAAGTTTTGAGTATGTTGGGAATACTGAGCTTGTATTATTACGAGGGGCAATGCCACAATAAATAGAGGTACAAGAAATTATAAATATGCGGAAAAGCTCTTATGCAAAAGAGAAACTACAAATAACTCTTATATCTCTAACACCTCCCTTAAACTTAAGGTGCGTCACGAACGCTGAGTTTGGAGAGATAAAAACTATGCTGAGCTCGGGTCTGTGCCTTCGTGAAGAAATCCGCCAGCTGAAGCTCTGAAGACACATACTGAAGATCAGCAACACCGTCCTGTACCTGTGCTCGTGTATAAGAAGCATCAACACCTATATGCTTGGTAAGCTCATGCTTGACCAGATCACGAGCAATACTGATAGCATCTGTACTATCAGACGAAAGAGGAGTCGACATACCAACAGAAACACCAAAGTCCTCAAGCAAATAACGCAACCAAGTAACCTCTGCACTCACAAGAGTCATAGCACACAACTCAGCCTCTGCACACGAACGAGAAACTGCTAACTACTTCTTAGTCTTCGAAGCAATAAGGAAACCATCAAGAAAAACAAAGTAGACAGTAAGAGATTGACGATCAGAGGGATCAGTAGCCCAAGTAGAATCAAAATATGCTTTGAGCTGTAAAGAGCTAGAGCGTAAAAAGAACAAGCGTCTAGAGATAGCCCCACGTAGATAACACAAGACACGAAGCAAGTGACTATAGTTGATCTGGGTGGGAGCCGAAACAAATTGACTCTGAATGTGAACAGAGTATGAGATATCAGGATGAGTGACACCAAAGTATACGAGACTTCCTACAATATGACTATAACGAGTAGGATCATCAGAAGCTCACCATAAGTGGCTCGAAGATGGATATTGAGTTCCATAGGAGTCTCAACAATCCATTGATCAATAAGAGAAGCCCGATCAAGAAGATCCTGAATGTACTATTCTTGAGATAGATAGATTCCCTCAGAGGAGGAGGAAATTTCAATCCCAAGAAAATAACAGAGGACCAAGATCAGACATAAGAAATTGCTCACTCAGACGATCCTTCACAAAGGTTATGTACTCAGAATCGTCTTGGGCGATGATAATGTCATCAACATAGAGAAGAAGAAGAGTGCGACCACGAGATGAGGTTTGCATGAAGAACGTGGGATCATGAGAACTAGCAGAGAAACCAGCAGTAGTGATCACAAACACAAAACGCCGAAACCAAGCACAAGGAGCTTGCTTAAGGCCATAAAGAGATCATCGAAGGTGACAAACCATACCCTCAGAACAGAATACCTAAGTGGTGGATGCATATAAACCTCATCACGCAGCTCACCATTAAGAAAGACATTCTTCACATCAAGCTGAGAGATGGACCAATCACGAACAGATGCCACAACAAGCAGAGTGCAAACAGTGGTCATGTGAGCGACAGGGGCAAAGGTCTCATCATAGTCACGACAATGTTCCTGTTGGAAGCCACGGGCGACTAATCGAGCCTTATATCGCTCAAGTGAACCATCAGAGCGGGTCTTAACCTTATAGACCCACTTACAGGTGATAGGTTGAACACACGGGGGACATGGCACAAGTTCCCACGTGCTAGTGCGCTTGAGAGTAGCAATCTCCTCAGCCATCGCATGTTGCCATTTCGAATGAGGAACAACGTCACGATACGTAGCCGTCTCAGGAAGAGCAGTAGCAGCAATGCTAGAAGGAGAGTACCGATCAGGAGGCTGGCGAGGACGATGACCACGTCTAAGAGGTTTCTCAGGAGAAGAATCATTGGAAGGAGATGATCTATCAAGAGAAGAAGGCGTATCTGGAGAGGCAGGCTGAGCTGGAGAAGCTAATACATCATAGGATGACTCAATTGGCGTAGACGGCTCATCTGAAGAGGGCACAACTCATCGAGTATAGACCTGCGTGACAGGATCCTTCAAAGTGTAATCGGGAACCAAAGAACAAGGCTTCGAAGAAGAAGAAGAGATTGTCGAACACGACAAGGAGTGTGAGGGGGGTACACCAGCAACGGGGGCATCTAAAAAGAACAGGAACGAAATAGGATCAACTACAGACGCATAAGAAGCATCAGAAGAAGGACAAGGATAGAAAGGACATGTCTCATCAAAAACAACATCTCGTGAAATCCTCATCTGTCGACCAACTGAATTCCAACAACGATAACCCTATTATGCTCCGAACTGTACCCTAAGAAAACACACTCGACCGACTAAGTAGTCAGCTTAGTGTGCTCACGAGGTGCGAGCAACACGTAGCACATACAACCAAGAAGTCGAAGGCTGGTGTAGTCAGGGATCTTACTCGTAAGACGCTAAAAAAGAATCTTGCCTTTAAGAGCAGACGAGGGTTGAATGTTAATCAATAAAGTGGCAGCGGAAATAGCATCATCCCAAAAATGAGGCGTAATGGAGAAAGCAATGAGAAGTGTACGTTCTGTCTGAAAGAGATGACAATGTTTTCGCTCAGCAACACCATTCTGAGCATGAGCACTAGGGCAAGAAAATTATGAAGAGCATCAGAGAGGTACTCACCAGCAGAGTCAACACGAAAGACACAGATAGGAATGTCAAAGTGAATGTGGATCATAGACGAAAAAGAATTATAGATAGACAATGCCTCACTACAATGTTTTATGAAGTAAACCCATGTGTGGCGAGAAAAATGATCTATAAAAATGATAAAGATTTATGCCCTCCTTTAAAAACAAAAGGAGCAAGACCTCAGACATCTGGATGAACAAGGTCAAAACGATGATGAAACCCTGACTCACTAGAAGGATAGGGAAGCTGAATCTACTTTCCTAATCGACAACCCTGACACTGAGCTAACGACTGAGATCCTGAAACCGATCCTAAGACACCACGGCGAATCAAGGCAGATAGACGAGATCTACAAATATGTCCTAAACGATGATGCCACTGAGCAAAAGACGAGGTAGATGAAACAGCAAACGCAGAGCTAACACAACTAGCAGGCGCAACGGAAGGAAGACGAAGCCAGTCAAGCTCCCAGAGACGCTGGGAATCGCAACGACGAGGACCAGAGCCAACAGGCTGACCCGTACGACGATCCACAATAGAGCAAGAATCAGAATCAAGAATCACTCGACATCCATGATCAGTGAGTTGACCAGCAGACATAAGCTGCATGGTCAGGTTAGGAACATAGGAGACATCAGGAACATTAAAAGAATCAGATAAAAAGGTACCTTGTCCAAGAACTGGAAGTGAAGAACCATCGATAGTAAGAACAATGAGATAATGAGACAAATGACTCAGAGATGATAAATATGTGGAGTAAGGAGTCATATAAAACGAAGCCCCAGAATCAAGAATCCATGAGCGAGTACCTGAACGAGAAGTGAAAGATGGTCCTTTAGAGGAAGACGGAGAAGCAGGAGCAGAACCTGAAGGTGCAGAAGGCTGAGTCACAATACCAATAACTCCTAAAGGTGTAGAGGCAGCAAGGCGACGAAAAACCATAAGCAACTGGACATCTGTGGTAGAAGGAATCCCCTGACATCCTCCAGTATCAGCACCACGAGCATCCTGTGAAGAACGGCAAGCCTGAACACCAGCAGTGGGTCGAGATATCAAAGAACGAGCAGGCGAAGCGGTAAAGGTCCGCAACAAGCCACCATCACGAAGACTAGTCTCCTCCATCTGATAATAAAACTCCTCTACGGTAGCATCTTCCTGTCGTACCAGCTACTTGTTGAAAAGCAGCAAGAGAGGTAGACTGCCCAGTAGACTCGTAAAGACGACGAAGAAAAGCCCACATCTGGTGTGAGTACTCAAACTCAACAATATCAGTAGCCAAATGATCCTTCATACTAGCAGCAAGAATTGCACCAGACCGAGCATCATCATCCAACAAAGTTTGTGAAGAAGTAGCAGGACAAGACGAGCATTTGAGATTGCCCGTAAGAAACTACCAAAGACGCATACCACACATATGAAGATGCATCGCGGTAATTAGTGCCATTGAAAAGTACGGGACATCGCACAACTGAAAAACCACTCGACACAGAAGTCATCCTCATGGGACAACTCGCGACGACTAGAGCGCAAAATGAGTAGCGGCGGACGACGACAAGAGCGCAAAAGAGAAGCGGCGCAAGCTGCAGTTTTTTTCTTTTCTTTTCTTTTTTTTCTTTTTCTTTTTTTTTTGATTTTTTTAGGGTTTTATCCTGCACAGCCGTGTCTTACACGAGACCGGCGGCAGAACAGAGCCACAACTCCAGATTCAATCAGATCAGGCTGAAGCCACAACACCCGATCCAAGCGTCAGGCTGAGCCACGTGTTGAAGAAGAACGAACACAGAGTTCATGGCCAGGAAATAGCGCCTGGCCGTAACCCATGTGAATGCCGCTGATTAGGTGTGGCGCCACTCGCGCGGACCAGGATCGCAAGGAGAAGCATCGGCGCCGCCGAATCTGGACAGCCGGCAGCGAACAAGTGCGGTGATGTTGATTCACGAGCAGAAACAAGCCCGGATTTGAGAGTAGGTGAGGGAAGCCGGCAAAGACGAGCTCGGCAGAGGCCAGCAAAGACGAGCGGCCGGGAATCGACTGGATGAAGCCGTGGGTAGTTAGGGTAGAAAAAAATAACCTAGTTGTGATACTATGTTTGGAATAATGAGCTTGTATTATTATGAGAACCAGAGACCACAATAAATAGAGGTACAAGGGATTACAAATATGCGGAAAAGCCCTTATGCGAAATAGAAAATACAAATAACCCTATATGTCTAACAGAGTACACCTGAGACACTCACTTCGGATTTTCCGAACTTTTGGAATTTTATCACGCACGTGACTGCACATGTTTTGTATTTCGGATTGTACGAATTTTTCTCATATAATGCATACAGGTTGCTTTGTACTGTCAAATCTTTCATTTGCTGAAATTTTCGTGCGGCTCTTATGATTTTAAGTTGCAATGTTTTGGACTTGCATTTTGGCTGGTAGGGAAGTTTGCATAGTATTCTTTTACTATGTTTTTTTGTGCGTTATGGCTGATCATGATGGATTTTATCTTGCTATGTTTGCAACATGCTTATGTGAGATGCTCACATAAGGTGTTGTAGTTATCGGACTAATGTGAGTCAAGTGGATGACTTGTGCTCTGAAGAATTGGTTGTTTGTTCATGTGCACAGGTTGCTTGAGGTCAAGACATGACTGGTGACCGGATCCATTGAGCTAGTCTTGTGGAGAAGATGAGGTTCAACAACCAAGTTCAGGAGGAATTGTGGTTGAGTTGATCGGGAGGTCATGCAACATGTTTGGGTCAAGAATAATGCATCTGAAGGTACCGTGAACGTTGTTGGAAAGTGTTTGCGCGTGCGCAAGGGGTGCATGAATGTGGAAACATTATTCCAAGGCGTGGTGAAGAGATATGGATGTGCAAATGTGGTCAGAAAGATTCAATCGACTGGATTATGCCTCAGCCTGAGGCTGAGGTGATTATGGTTCAGATATGCAAAGTTTTGAGTTGTTATGGTTAGATTTCGTATGGATCACGAAGCTAGTTTGTTTTAGGAATGTTTAGTATGTTCCTAAGGTATTTAGAAGTCTTAGGGTTGCTTCTATCTGTATATGGAAGAGTCTTGAGCAGTTATGGAAAGTTTCAGTTGAAAATGAGTAGGAGTAGGAGTCCTAGTTAGAATTAGGTTAGCCTAAGGGTTGGTTACATAATAAGGGAGGCTAAAGCTCGTGGTGCACGATCTTGGAGCTGTTCCTCTTGTATTTTGGTCAATAAAATTTGTAGTTTAGAGGATCTTTTGTGTCTTGTTTGTCAGACTTGTTTTCTTCAAGTCTTTCTCGTCGAGTTTCTGTGCTGCTTGACCTTTCTTCAGTGTTTTGATCATAACTCGCATTTTACAGATCCAATTGGCGTGATTCTTTTTGTTGTCCATACAACTTAATTATCTATCATCTGTGAAAATTTCACCATCATTGGATTTAGAGTTATTGAGTTATACGAGTTTCTTTACAACATATCAGATCTGTTTGCTCTCTGCTAGAACACATTGACCTTTGCTCAAGATTTTGTTCATAACTTGAGTTTTACTCGACGTTTTCTCGTGATTATTGTTGTCGTGTCTTCGTGACTTGATTATCTACAATATACACTGATTTGTCATGTTTTGAACTGGTTGACACTCACACACATGATTTTTCTATCAGATTGATTTTCTGCTAAGGGGGTTTTGTTGCTTTTGTTAAAAAAGTTTTGATCTACCATTCATCCTCTCTGGTAGTTTTTCACGTGCTCTTTGATCCTAAAATTGCTATCAAAGCCACAATGCTCTAATATTTGTGATTTGCATGTGTTTTTTCTAATCAATATGGAGAAATACTCCGCAAAACCTTGTGTGTTCGATGTCGTTGATTTTCAGGTTTGGAAGGCTATCGTAGAGGCTTACATACAGGCGCAAGGCTTCACCATATGAGAAAAGGTTTTCAAGCACTTTGCCATGCCTTCAAAAGACGAAGTTACGACTGCAACCAAGAGAGACGTCGACAACAATAACAAGGCGAAACTTGATCATACAAGGATTGACTCAAAGCGACTTTGTCGGTACCCTAAAAACCATACACCCCCTGAGGTTACAAAGATCTCAAGGGAAGGACATCTACTCAAATTGAAGACCCTCGGAGGTCCACTTGTCAGACGTAACTGGACCTGCTTCTCCAACATGGTTAACCCCTAGGTTGCCACGTGTACTGCCAGACCGGAGCTACTAACCACAAGGGTGAAGCTCCGGGCTAGGTACCGAAACGGCACCTCCGGACTTAACCCCTGACCGAGAGAAGCTCCGGACCTGACACGTGCCAGGCCACCCCGGAGCTTCCCGCTTCCCACAAGCAAGCTCCAGAGCTGCCACGTGTCCAAACGTCGGAGCTGGCCGCCTCAAACCTCCGGAAGACATTGTAACGACTCCGGATCTTCAAAGGATAGCCGCGGACTTCAAGACCCGATTAATTGTCATTAATTCCATGTTAATGACACTTAATCGGACAATCTTAACACCTGTAACAGCACTGTCGGAGCCCGTTACAGGGCTATTAACAACAATTAATCGTGTATCAATACTAGTAACCGCTGGGGCCACATGTCGGGCCAGGCTAACTTGTAACGGTTTGTCCTTGTACTATAAAAGGACAGACCGACGATACACGGAAAGGGGAGAAAAGGGCTCTCGATCGCTCTCAGGCACACACGCATTGACGTGAGCTTTCATACATAAACTAATACAACACCACACACCCGTGGAGTAGGGTATTACGCTCAGGCGGCCCGAACCACGTAAACCACTGTGTCTCTCGTGTCCAATCGTGATTCACCTTCTTGAGTCTCCGCGCGCCCACACCGAACTACAAACTCCTTCAGCACTTTAGTAGTGTCAGGAGATCTGCCGACTCTAACAGTCGACAGTTGGCGCGCCAGGAAGGGGCGCCCGAGATTTTCAAGAATGGTGAATTCTGCGGCTGGATCATCCAACGGGCAACCTGCTGCTCAGGCTGTCGGGGGCAATCCCTCCAACATGCAGCCACCAGCAGGAGCCTCAGCACCAGCAGGAGTCACACTCCCACCACCACCATCTTCTCCGGCAAAACGTGCTGGGCAACATGATGGTGCGCCGGCGTCACATACTGCGCCGGCAAGTCATGACAACCCAGAACACGCGCTCCATGCAGCGCGTGCTCTTCTCCAGCGACCACCACCTCCGGATGCATCTCAAGATGCCATGGAGCAATGGAGGGCTGATGTTGAGCATTTGGTCGCAGCAGCGGCCGAACGCCTCAACAACCAGGGTCCTCCTCCTTCAGGGCGAGCCCCGTCGCAGCGACGGACGTTGTCTGGAAGACTTGGTCCGCATGTCTCCAACAACCGAAGACGAGTTGCGTCACAGCAAGTGACGTCGTTGCCCTCTGGGGCACGACGCACCCATACGGTATCTCGGCTTTCGACACATGACCTCCGGGCGGAGCTTGATCGCCGATACCGCCAACAGGATGGCCGTGTCCATATCGAGCGAGCTCGAGAAAGACAGGATGCTCAAGACCTTTCTACTCTGGAAGGAGTAGGAGGAGGCTGTTCCGCCCTAGCCATGCACCTGCGCATGGTTAGATGGACACAAAAGTTCTGGCCACACTTGCCGAAAAAATTCGACGGGACTGTCAACCCCGTAGAATTTCTGCAGATATACTCCACTGCAATCTTAGCAGCTGGAGGAAACGAGGCCGTAATGGCCAACTACTTTCCAGTGGCCTTAACTGGGACCGCCAGGTCCTGGTTTATGAGCCTTCCACCCAACTCTATCGACAGTTGGGAGGAGCTGTGCCGTCAGTTCACTGCCAACTTCGGGAGTTCATACACCCGACCGGGCACTGAACTAGACCTTTTTGCGGTCGTGCAAAAAGGGGGAGAATCTTTGCGGTCATTCATCCAGAGGTTCTCTCAGGTACGCAACACAATCCCTTCTATCTCAAGCGCTTCTGTCATTGTGGCATTCAGACAGGGTGTACGAGACAAGAAGATGTTGGAGAAGCTGGCGATCAAAGAGATCACCAGCGTCACGGAGCTCTTCAGCTTGGCAGACAAATGTGCCAGAGCTGCGGAGGGCCGTGAAATGCACTCCAAACCAGCCTTGGAGGATCACAAAAAATCCTCCAAAGAAGAAGCCGCTATCTCCGGGAGTGGCAAGAAGAAAAAGAAGACCAACGGCAAGAAGAAGCCGTCGGCCGGCACATCCAACGTTGCAGCCACTGCAACTCCTGGTGGCCGGGGGCCACGCCCCGAGAAGCGACCTCGACCGTCTTCCGAAGACGGCGGCAAATCCAAAATGTGGTGCCCCATTCACAAAACGGGCAGCCACAGGCTGGAAGACTGCCGGGAGGTCCAAAACCTTGCCGAGCGCTACAACAAGCGCCGGGAAGGGTCTCCTTTCCGACAGAGGGAGGGAAAATAGAAGGTTGACGAAGCTCCGGCTGAAGAGGAGTTAGGGTTTCAGGACCCCAAAAAGGTCCTGAAAGCCGTCTACACCTCCGTCGACGATGACTCCGACGTCTCTGACAACGAGCGTCGGAAAACCATGAACACCATCTTTGGTGG
This sequence comes from Tuctoria greenei, assembly GCA_036927565.1. NCBI lineage: Eukaryota > Viridiplantae > Streptophyta > Magnoliopsida > Poales > Poaceae > Tuctoria > Tuctoria greenei. The sequence continues at coordinate 75,691,154 of JAYESD010000004.1, forward strand.
ATCATGGGACATCACTTCTCGTCGTGTCATCAAGACTATGCGGCGGGATATGGCTGCTGTAGCTCCTACAGCTAGACCGGAGCCACATCGAAAGTGGATGGACACACCCATCACTTTTGATGCTTCGGACTGTCCTCGAAGCATGGTCGGAGCTGGCCAATTACCCTTGATGGTATCTCCCACCATCAACAACATCCAGCTCCATCATGTTATGGTGGATGGAGGTTCGGGGCTGAACCTTATAAGCTTTGAAGCTTTTACCAGACTTCAGCTTCGACCTTCGGATCTTCAGCCCTCTCGACCATTCTCCGGAGTAGGTCCGGGGGCCATTACCCCACTCGGAGCTATAATTCTACCCGTTACCTTCGGGACACGGGAGAAGTACCGCACCGAGAAGTTGGTCTTCGACGTCGCTCAGATCAACTTACCATTCAACGCCATCTTGGGTAGACCTGCTCTATACAAATTTATGGCAGCTGCTCATTATGGATACTTGGTGTTGAAGATGCCAACACCAGCAGGCGTTCTCCGAATTCGTGGAGATCGCACCGCCGGAGTAACTGCTCTGGAGGAGCTCCATGCACTCACCACTGCGCAAGAGGAGGACTCCAGACAGGGGCAAGCTCCAAAACCTCCGAGCATTCGGCAACGAGGCTCAACCTCTGCTCCCCGTGTGCAGCCAAGCGGCGACACCGACATCCCCGTCAAAGTCGTCCAAATTGGTTCCGATGTCACTCAAACCACCCGCATATCGGGTGGGTTGAATGACAAATAGGAACTCGCGCTCATCACTTTCCTCCGGGCTAACGTTGACGTATTTGCTTGGCAACCGTCACAAATGCCTGGGATCCCCAGGGAAGTGATTGAGCACAATCTGAAGATTTACCCCGATGCTCGGCCTGTGCATCAGAAACCTCGGAAGCAATCTGTAGAGCGACAGAACTTCATCCGACAAGAAGTGAAGAAGTTGCTCGAAGCCGGATTTATCCGAGAAGTCTTCCATCCAAAATGGCTGGCGAACCCAGTCGTTGTGCCCAAGGCCGGCGGGAAACTTCGGATGTGCATCGACTACACCACACTGAATAAGGCATGTCCAAAAGATCCATTCCCACTACCTAGAATAGATCAGATAGTGGATTCCACCTCCGGGTGCGAGTTACTGTGTTTTCTAGACGCATATTCTGGATATCATCAAATCAGGATGTCTAGGGAGGATGAAGAGCATACTTCATTCATCACAGTGGATGGATTGTATTGTTACACAACCATGCCGTTTGGTCTCAAGAATGCAGCTTCAACTTTTGTACGAGCTATGTACAAAACTTTCGAAGAACTCATCAGAGACATAGTGGAAGTGTACGTCGATGACATCGTGGTCAAAGTCAAGAACAAGGAGTCCCTCTTGGGCACCTTGCAGGCTGTCTTCGACAAGCTGCGGGCCACCCGCACGAAGCTAAACCCAGACAAGTGCGTCTTCGGGGTTAGTTCCGGAAAGCTTCTTGGTTTCCTGGTAAGTCACCGGGGCATAGAGGCTAATCCGGCCAAGATAAAAGCCATTGAAGACATGCGGCCACCAACCCGCATCAAAGACGTCCAAAAATTAACTGGATGTCTAGCAGCCCTCAGCCGGTTCATTTCAAGACTGGCGGAAAGAGCACTTCCCTTCTTCAAGTTACTGAGGAAGTCCGGACCATTCCAATGGTCTGAAGAAGCAGAGAAGGCATTCCAGGAGCTGAAACAGTTCCTCACCACTCTACCAGTCCTGGTAGCTCCGAACCCTGGTGAGCCTTTGTTGCTTTACATTTCAGCTACTGACGAAGTCGTCAGTATGGTTCTGGTTGCGGAGAGACCGGAACTACCCAATACTCAGGAATCCAGACCCCTTCGGGAGGGTCCGGAGGTTCCTGAAAGCGGGTCTGGGTCCCAGCTCCCAGACTCAAACCCACAAGAAGCCACTTCAGAGGACCCGGACCCCTCTAAGAGGGTCTAGGTCATTTCTGAAGAAGCTCCGGGTTCCTCCACCCAGAACCCGGAGGTCCCCGAAGAGAGTCTGGACCCCTCCGAGAGGGTCCGGATCAATGAAGAGGAAGCCCTGGACCCCTCCGGGAGGGTCCGGACCATTCAACGCCCGGTATACTTCATCAGTGAAGTGTTACATGATGCCAAGACTCGATACCTAGAGGTGCATAAACTGCTTTATGCAGTTCTTATTGCCTCAAGGAAGCTTCGACACTATTTCCAAGCTCACAAAGTCTCGGTGGTGACCTCATATCCACTTCGAGCGATCCTGAATAATTCCAATTCAACTGGGAATATTGCAAAGTGGGCAGCGGAATTGGCTGAATTCGATCTTGAATTCATTCCGAGACAAGAAATCAAGAGTCAAGCGTTGGCAGATTTCGTGGCAGAATGGACTCCCTCTCCATTAAACCCTAGGGGCCCCAGCGAGCAGAAGACGGAACCTCAAGTTCCAACCTTCACTAAGCCTCACTGGACCCTTTACTTCGACGGCTCCACGCAGAAGCAGGGAGCCGGAGCTGGAATCCTTCTCCTCGCACCAACTGGGGAGAAGGTGAAATACATGGTACACCTTGACTTCAAGGCAACCAACAACATGGTGGAGTATGAAGCACTCATCTATGGATTAAAGGTGGCACTATCATACGGTGTCAAGCAATTGCTGGTCAAAGGAGATTCACAACTCGTCATCAAGCAGGTGAAGGGTGAATGCTCCTGCAATAATCTCCAGCTGGCTGCTTACCTCCTTGAAGTCCAGAGGCTTCAGAAGGACTTCGAAGTCCTAGACCTTCACCATGTTCAGCGTGCTCACAACGCTGAAGCTGACGAACTCTCGACCAAGGCGTCAACTGGAGCTCCGGCTCCTGATGGAACCTTTGTCCGGAGGTTGTCAAAACCCACAGTTCAGCCTGCCGAACTGAACGAAGGGGGCGAGATCAGCATCCCGAAGCTGACGGTCCCGATGGCCCTGTCACCATGGCAGCCATCAAGGGTCGTAGGTGCTGCCGGAAGCTCCGAGCAACCCAGCACGCAAGACTCAAATGCTCAAGTCAGTTCCGATGCATGGATCTCGGAGATCCGGAGCTACTTGAAAGACAACATCCTTCCTGACGATGATGTATCCGCTGATCGGGTAGTCAGATTGGCTAAAAGATACACGTTGGTAGAAGGGGATCTCTACCGGCGCGGTGCCAACGGCATCCTAATGCGGTGCATCACAAGGGAAGAAGGCTGCGAGCTCCTCGCAGAAATCCATGGAGGCGAGTGTGGGAACCACGCATCTTCCCGCACGCTGGTCGGAAAAGCCTTTCGGCACGGCTTCTACTGGCCTACAGCGCTCCAGGATGCCACTGAGCTGGTGAAGAAATGCAAAGCATGCCAATTTCATGCAAAGCAAATTCATACACCTGCTCAGTCCTTACAAATGATACCTCCCACATGGCCTTTCGCTGTGTGGGGGATGGACATCTTGGGACCCTTCCCTAGAGCCGTCGGAGGTTACAAGTTCCTGTACGTCGCCATCGACAAGTTCACCAAGTGGCCGGAAGCAACTCCCGTTGTGACGATCAACAAACAATCTGCAATCAATTTTCTACAATCCATCGTGAGCAGATTCGGAGTCCCAAATAAGATCATCACTGATAATGGGACTCAATTCACAAGCTCCGCATTTCAAGGATATTGCGAAGACCTCGGCATACAAGTTTGCTACGCTTCCGTAGCTCATCCTGCCAGCAATGGACAAGCCGAGAGAGCAAATGCAGAGATCCTTAAAGGACTCAAAACACGCACTTATGAGCGCTTGAAAAAGCACGGAGCCAATTGGATCGAAGAGCTTCCGCCCACTCTATGGGCCAACAGGACTTCTCCAAGTCGGGCAACCGGAGAAACACCCTTCTTTCTGGTGTACGGAGCTGAAGCGATCCTTCCTCCGGAAATCACCTTGGGTTCCCTCCGAGTCCGGACCTTCGACGAAGCCGCGCAGGACCAGCTCCGGCGTGAAGACCTAGACCTCCTCGAGGAGGGAAGGTGCCAAGCAGCTGTTCGGAATGCCCGATACCGCCAAGCTCTACGGCGCTATCACCAGCGGCATGTACACAACCGACAGCTCGAGGAAGGCGGTCTGGTGCTACGGAGAATACTATCCAGAGAAGGGCAAAACAAACTCTCCCCCGGCTGGGAAGGGCCCTTTCGAGTGATCAAAGTATCCTGTCCCGGAAGCGTTCGCTTGGCTACCGAGGATGGGACACCTCTCCCAAATCCTTGGAACATCGAGCACCTCCGTAAGTTCTACACTTAATTCCACGGAGGTGAGTCTTAAGTAACTTGAAATGTCTGTTATAGAGTCATTGTACAGAGTCGGGTAGTTCCTCCGGGAGAGCAGCCGGACCTTTCCCGAAAGGTTTGAAAAGCTCATGCAACACTTGACACAGTCTCCGGACTAAAAGTGTGGCTAACTACCCTGGGTCAAACGAGAAACCAAACACACTTAGCATGGTTCCGTACCCTAAGAGTGTACTTGTTTCCCCTGTACCCCGGACCTATAATGAAAGACATCTTCATGTGAAATAGACTCCACGTGCATTCATTTTTGCATAGGCTCGACATTTTTATTTTTCTCTTTCTTGTCTATAACAGAAACGTGCAATTCTTAAGAAGTTCTAGTTTGACCGGTTTACATACGATTCGAGTTGAATTGTCAGATTTTTTGGATTTAAATATCGTCTGGGAACAACTCGCCTGAAAGCCGCCAAGCCATTCTAGTGCCGGAGTGCGCTATCGACTTAGCCTGGTCAAGCACCCTAAGTACGCCACTCTACCTACATCCCGGCAGGCCAAAGTAAGGTGGGTCCATGGACAATTGGATCTAAAAGAAAAGACAATTCATCCAGTCGTATTAAAAATCGTGTTCAACTTAAAATTTTCTTGAGAACCGTAAGCCGCGACGAAGTTATAGACAAGGAACGAATTTTACTATTTTTCTTGGCTTAAGTGTGCAGGAAAAATGAACCCTACGTTGATGGAGAAAAACCGGAGCTAACCAAGCTCCGACTCCCACCAGGGCGTCAACCGTCGGCGTTGACTAAAAGATGGTGAGAAGACCCCGTCACTGGAGTCTGTTGCCAACAAACCAAGTGTGGCAAAGGTCATTGCCGGAGCTGCTAAGCTCCGACACCTTGGAGTATTAACTACCGACGCTCAACGTGTTGATAGAGGCTATTGCCGGAGCTACTAAGCTCCAGCGATGGACAGTGCCGGAGTTTCTAAGCTCCGACAACTCCAGGGGACCTTCACTATCAAAAACTTCGGACTTAAATTCCACAAGTTCAAAGCAAATTCATCTTCAACAAAACTCAACATCCTTTTGGTACATGTCCACAATCAAATTGTGCACATCTACCAGGGGGCCAAGTGAAGATAAAGATGTTGAAGACAAAAAAAATGAAATTCGCAAAAAATTGGGGATTTCATTTCATCTGAAGACCGGAGATTACATCTGGAGACAAGGGATTACAAAATTGAGGAAGAAGAGAAGATACAAGTAAAGGCTAAAAGAGACGGTCCTAGACCCTATGGAAGAACTCGGCGACCTTCTGGGCGACCTCCGACACGCAGGCTCGGGTAGCTTCGCCTTCTCCTTCGACGGGGCCTTCAAGCACCGGGTCCAGAGGAAATCGAGGGTTCCGGCTGGTGTAGCACGTCAAAACATATTCTGTGACGTTCCTAGCCAGGGATTGCCCCTCGACCTCCAGCTGGTCCGCAATGACGTCGCCCACCTTGGAGAGCTTGCTGCCTGCGGCGCTCAACGCTTGCAACGCAAGGTCCGGCTCCGGCTCCGGATCATCCGGGTGCACGGGGCTGAAACCCATCGGCGTCAGCGCGTCGTCGGCCTTGCCCAGGAACTCCCAAATCTGCAGGGAGTCCGCCTTCCTCAAGTTCTTCATCTCTTCCAGGGATCCCCGGGCCGCCGTCAGCTCCGAATTCTCGCAGGCAAGGCGCTCAACTTCTTTGGCGTTTTGCTGGATCTTCTCAGCAACCCGTTTCTCAAGTCTTCCGAGCTCCTCCTCCCGGAGGTGGATCTTGTTCCGGCGGTCGACCAGGTCCCTCTCCCTAGCCTCCACTTTCTTCTCCCGGGCAACAAGGGCACACTCGTATTCGTAGAGTTCCTGCCCCCGCACCCAGGTCTTCTCCTCCTCCTCGAGGCAGCGCTCTTCCAATTTCTTAGTGCGCTCCTCGAGGCCCTTGTCCGCCAGAGCTGTTTTCTCGGCGAGCTCTTCTTCCCATCGCAAGACGTCATCCCGTAGCTCTAGGAGTTTTTGCTCCTCGTCCTCGAGCCGTCTTTCCCTCCCTTCAAGTGCCTCTCGGCACTTGATGAGTGCGGTGCTGATGGCCTCGAGCTGATCAAACCGAGCATTGGCCGCGTCGTTAGCAGCCTTAGCTTGGTCGTGGAACTCCCGAGATTGAGCATCGAGGGCGTGAGTCATGCTCTCCCTCTCGTCCAGCAGCTTATCCCAGAGCTCCAGGCGGATCTTCTCCCGCTTGATCCACTCCTTGTCATCCGCAAGCCTCGACTGCGCCAGCTTAGTCTCGAAGTGGAGCCGATTACGCCACCGCCTAAGGGTTTGGCGCTCCTCTTCAAGAGCCTTGCTGTCGTGGAAGAAGGCCAGTTGGACCTGACGTAGACTGGAGCAGGCATTGTCGATGGACATCGACAGCGAGATGGGCTCCGGACCTGCTGGGATCTCTTCCGCTGGTTCCAGCGGGTCTTCACATACAAAAATTGGGTCCCACTCTACGAGAGTGGAACCCCGAGCTTCCAAAGCGCTAGGGCCTTCCTCCAGGACGGCCTCAGTCGCCTTCGAAGGAGGTCCCGCCACCAAGTCTTCATTTGCCCCCTCAGGCTGGGGGCCGGCGACTTCGTTCAGGCACTCTGGCTCTGCCACAGGTACCATCGACGTCGTCGCCTCCGGAGCAGGAGCCGCTACTTGCTCCGGCCGGGACACCTCTTCTGAGGGAGGCTCAAGCTCCCTCGCCTCTTCAACCGCCGGCTCTGCGGCCGGCGCTCCAACAATCACCGGCTCTGCGGCCGGAGCTTCGGAAGTAACCGGCTCAACTGCTGGAACTACTTCGACTTCCGGCTCGCATGCCGGGGCTTCAGCCACCTCCGGCTCAATCGCCTGGGCTTCAGCACTTTCCGGCTCCGAAGCCGGGACTGCTGCTTCCTCCGACTCAACAGCCGGAGCTTCTACTACTGCAGCACCAGGACCCGGAGCTTCCACTTTCGGGACGGGTGCCGCTGGCGCATCTTCATTCCCGTGGTTCGGCGCTACCACGGGAACTTCTGGAGACGAATCGAGGTCCATGACCACGACAGCCGGCGCCGGAGCTGTCGCAGCCTCCGCTTGGGGCGGCACCGGGATTGGAGCAGAAGCCCCCGCAGCCTCAGACACTGTGGCTGAGGGTGGAGCTTCACTCCCCTTCTTGGGAACGCTGCAGATGAAGAACGAAGAAATTGAGCAAACAGATGCTACAATTAACAAGTTAATCGAGGTAAAAAAAGAAAAATTACCTTGGAAGGCTCCCGCACCAGCTTGCGCGGAACCTCTTTCCCGGACGATCCGGGCTGGCCACGGTTGGCGTAGGAGCTCCGGGAGGACTCCCAGGACTTGCCACAGCAGCGGGCGCTTCCCGGGTCGGAGCTCTCCATGATCGGGAGGAACTCCTGGACATGGAGGCCCTCACCGCTCCAGATGCCGGAGTCGCGCGCCCGGAGCCAGCACCACAGGAGGGATCCACCACGGGGACAGTCGCACTTCGGGAGGATCCCACCGCCGGAACAGTAACGTTCCGGAAGGACCCCACCACGGGTACAGTCGCCACGGCGACGGAGGATCTTCCTTCCTGAGAAGGGGGAACCGGGGGGGAAGTGACAGGCCCGATGGACCTTCCGTCAGCATGTTGCAGCTTCCTCTTCCGGCTCTCCGGCTCCTCCGCCAGCTCCTTGCCCTTGCCGACGACCTCAGCTCTTGGCTGTGGGACAGGGGCGGAGCCGTCTTCGGACAACCCAGGGATCGCCAACCGAGTGGTTGATCTTCTTTCGACGACACCAAGGTCGTCAAGCGCGGGCATCGTCCGCCGGAGCTCCCTGCTGAACTCAACTTCCACGTTCAGAGGGAGGAAGGCGGGCGGCGGAGTCAAGTAATCTCCGTCAACGTCGATGCCGTGCTGGAATTTCTTGAGGTGAAACTCCAAGGTCTTCCCCACCATGCTGGACTTCAACCCGGTCTCAACCCGGTCCTCGTCCATCACGCTGTTGAGGGCCCAGGCGAGCTTCTCCCTCCTCTTCAGCGGCGCCCACCTGTTGGACAGGAAGTTGCAGAACACCGCCTGGGGAGTCAATCCTCCCTCCACACATTGGCGGATCCTGGTCAGGACAGGGTCGAAAGCTTCCGCCAGCACCGGAACTTCGCTCCATACCGACGTGTCAATGCCGGGCAGACCGTCTGGCAACTCCAACCGCTCATGTTCCTCCACCCGGATGACTATCCAATCTTTCTTCCAGTCATCCCACTTCCCGGAGGGGAATGACCGGAGGTACTTGAATGGGCACTTCTTGCGCTTCACGAAGTAGTAGAAGCCAAGATACTCATCGCTTCGGCCGGTGGTTTGGACGGTGAAGAAGGTTCGGAAGAGCTCGATGCAGGGAGGGATGCCCACCCACATCTCGCAGAAGTGGACAAAGATAGACACAAGGAGAATGGAGTGAGGGCCAAGGTGGTACAACTGCAGACCATAGAAGTCCAGCAGCATCAAGAAGAAAGAAGAAAACGGTGGGATCAGCCCCACCAGGGCGTACGAGGAAAAGTACACCATCTCGCCAGCGTGCTCCTTTTCAAAGGGGAGCTCTCCGCCGGCGCGGACCGAGCGGTTGAAGAAGTCCGAAGACCACCCCATGAGGGCCCGGACCTTCTTCAGATTGCTGTCAGTCTTCAAGCGACTCTCACGCAGACCCAACTCCATCGCAGCACAACTAGGCAAGAGAAGAGGAGCAAAGTACGAGTTGGGAGTTTGAGCGCAAGAACAGATGGGAAGCGTAAAGAACTCCCGACGGTGCGCTTTCCTTCTTAAGTAAGCCCGCGCAACGCTTGGATGGAAACTGCAGGGGAGTCAAGGATACTACTCAAGAATTCAACCCTGCTGATGACAAGAGGGCCCGGGACCACCCTGACGATCAAGTCGAGGCTCTTACCCAGGCGAACAGTTGTCATCACGAGGCGGGAAACCCAAAGGCGGCGACCTGACAAGGCACGCGGAACCGATACGGTTTTCGTATCGGGAACCGGCGACCTTCAATTGCGAGAGATCCGCACGTCAAAGATCTTATCTGCCGCCTGAGGTGCGCCACGCGTCAGGATTTAACCGTAAAGCCCCGCCAACGGCACCTTCGAAGACCCTTGAAGACCCAGTTCAAGAGTCGCGAGTATGGACCCACCTCCGACGGAATGACTTCACCCCGGTGACTTTCCCCGGAGGTAGGTCCAGGGGGCCACTGTCGGTACCCTAAAAACCATACACCCCCTGAGGTTACAAAGATCTCAAGGGAAGGACGTCTACTCAAATTGAAGACCCTCGGAGGTCCACTTGTCAGACGTAACTGGACCTGCTTCTCCAACATGGTTAACCCCTAGGTTGCCACGTGTACTGCCAGACCGGAGCTACTACCCACAAGGGTGAAGCTCCGGGCTAGGTACCGAAACGGCACCTCCGGACTTAACCCCTGACCGAGAGAAGCTCCGGACCTGACACGTGCCAGGCCACCCCGGAGCTTCCCGCTTCCCACAAGCAAGCTCCGGAGCTGCCACGTGTCCAAACATTGGAGCTGGCCGCCTCAAACCTCCGGAAGACATTGTAACGACTCCGGATCTTCAAAGGATAGCCGCGGACTTCAAGACCCGATTAATTGTCATTAATTCCATGTTAATGACACTTAATTGGACAATCTTAACACCTGTAACGGCACTGTCGGAGCCCGTTACAGGGCTATTAACAACAATTAATCGTGTATCAATACTAGTAACCGCCGGGGCCACATGTCGGGCCAGGCTAACTTGTAACGGTTTGTCCTTGTACTATAAAAGGATAGACCAACGATACACGGAAAGGGGAGAAAAGGGCTCTCGATCGCTCTCAGGCACACACGCATTGACGTGAGCTTTCATACATAAACTAATACAACACCACACACCCGTGGAGTAGGGTATTATGCTCAGGCGGCTCGAACCACGTAAACCACTGTGTCTCTCGTGTCCAATCGTGATTCACCTTCTTGAGTCTCCGCGCGCCCACACTGAACTACAAACTCCTTCAGCACTTTAGTAGTGTCAGGAGATCTGCCGACTCCAACAGTCGACAGACTTCGATCGTGTTGCATACCTCCAATCTGCGTATGATGTGTGGAAAGCACTATGCGACTACCATGAAGGATCCAATACGATCAAGGATGTACGTCAAGACATGTTTAAAAAGAGTTCATGCCTTTTGAGATGCAACCCGGTGAGTCGATCGATGGTCTCTTTGCTCGCTTGAATAAAATTCTCAGCAACTTGCGTAGCATCAATGTTAATTTTCCCGATGTTGAAAATGTTAGACAATTGTTAGGTGCATTAGACATGTTAATTTGGGAAATGAAAGTTACATCTATTCACGAATCCACTGTCATGAGTACACTTACTTTAGATGTGCTATATTCCAAGTTAAAAACTCATGAACTCGACATAATCTCACGTAAAAATCCGAACAAGTCTCTTGCATTTGTTTCACAATGTGACACGACTAATTCTAGCCAATCTTAATCATGTGGTACACTTGCTTTGCTATCTTCTCTCACACTTGAACAAATTGAAGAGTTTCCAGAGGAGGAGCTAGCACTTCTCTCTACTCGATTCTCAAAATCATTGAAAAATGTGAGAACTCAAAAAAGAGGAAGTGGTGATTCTCAACAATGCTTCGAATGTGGTAAGACAAGACATTTTCATACAGATTGCCCTAACCTTTCAGGTCCTACTACTTGTGATGAAAAGCAAAATTAGTTCAAGTCCTCTTCTCGGAACAACAATAAGAAAAAGAAGACTTTCACAAAACGGCACGTGATGGAACACATTCTTTCCGCACTTCTAGATAACAACTCAAGCGATGTGGACTCCATAAGTGATGAAGGTGAAGACAATTTTGCAAGTATGTGTTTTATGGCGGGCAACTCAAGATCAAGTATGGAGGAAGCAAAACACAACAACGGCGATGAAAAGGTATGTCCCACTTGCGAAGAAATGTGTGATGCATTTCTCGTGTCACTGTTGTAGTTAAGAAAAAGGACAAAAAACTTAGGAACAATGCTGTTAAAATTGAATCACTAGAATATGAAATTAAACGTCTAAAATCTTTGATTCCTAGTGATGATTCTTGTTCCTCACGTGAATTAATATATGAACAATTGTCCTCCTTAAAAAGTGCGCACACCTCCACACTTGATAAACTCGAGCTTGAAATTGAAAAGAATAGAGAACTTGCTTCACTTAATGATGAAAACTTGAAAGATGCTAGCTGTTCAACAATTGATTTGCATTGTTCTAACTGTGATGATCTTAATAAGAGACTACATGATGCTATGTATGAAATTTCTGTTTTGAACAATGCTTTACGTTCTCATGAAGTTAATAATTGTTTTAATTGCAAATTAAAGGAAAAACTTCATGTGAAAACTGTCTAGACTTGTCTAAGAAACTTGATGACATGCATATGACACTAGAGCAGTTTTATAATGCAAAGAAGAACCTAAACTTGCTGCTGAATTCTTCCAAGTCTTGCAATGATAAAACTGGTTGAGGTTCTGATTCTCATGCTCATGCTAAGGAACATCCACCTAAGGTTGTTAAATCATTAGAAAGTGGATTGATTAAAACAGTCCCTAATCAAAAAGAGGTGGTTTTAAGTTTGCAGGAATGTTGTCTCATTTGGTTACTAACAAAAATGCTACTTGCTCTTCTAGACATGAACATAAGGTTAAATTTCATTGTACCTATTGTGATAGAGATGGTCATGTCACAGATTTTTGTTATAGACTAGCTAAACAAGATAAGAAGCAAAGAATGCTAGCTAGATCACGTAACAACCAAGCCAAACTTGCTTTACATGCTGAACCGAATGTGAGGAACTTGCAACCTGCTGTGATGAGTCAAAAACATGCGAAGTTTGATACCAAGTCTACTTTTTTTGTGCTACACATAACACACGTCGTAGATCAGTAGTTGGATGCAAGAATTCTCAAAAATTGGCTCATAAACCTGTTTTATCTCAGCTTTAGCATGTTATTTCTGCTGGACATCGTGTGACTCAGTACTAGATTCCTAAATGCCTTTTGACTAACCCCAGTATTGAGTCACCGATGTATTGTGCTTCTATGTAGGTTACACGCTTTAGGAAGGAGAACTTTTGGCTTGTGGATTCAGGTTACCCATGCCACATGATAGGTAACAGAGAATGGTTCTCCTCCCTCTATTTTGTGTCACGTGTGGAGAATCTTACTTTTGCTGATAATTCTTCAACTCTTATAACTGCTAAGAGTTCGGTTAGAGTTAATAATCACTACACTTTGAAAGATGTGGCACTTGTTAAAAACTTGAGATACAACTTGCTTTCTATTCCACAATTGCTAGAAGAAAATCTTGAAGTAACCTTCACTAAAAATTGCTGCAAGGTTGTAAATTCAAATGGTGAGCTTATGCTTAACATGTCTCGGTTTGGAAGAGTTTTTAAAGCTTATTTTGATATGTCAACCTCTAATTATAGGTGTATAGTTGCTAATGAATCAAAAGACTTATATTTTTGGCATCGTAGACTTGGTCACGTATGATTTGATCACCCCACACGTGTTAGTGCTATTGACCGCATACGTGGGTTATCTAAGCTTAAATGGGACAAAGAAATCGTTTGCTCTTGTTGTAGACATGCTAAGATGGTTCTAGATTCACGTGCTCCACTCACAATGACCATGATAACAACACTGACACAACTTTTACACCTTAACACCATATGTCCTTCACGTGTTCAATCTTTTGGAGGAAAGTGGTATGTGCTTGTAATTGTTGATGACTTTTCCAGATACTCTTGAGTTTACTTTATGGCATCTAGGAATAAAGCTTTTAGTAACTTTATAAGTTTAGTTCTTAGACTTTCACTTGACCACCCATGATCTTTTAAAGCAATTAGAAGTGATAATGGAACCGAATTTAAAAACCAATTATTTGATCACTTTTGTGCTGAAAAAGGAATAGATCATCAATTTTCTTCTCCATATGTACCTAAGCAAAATGGTGTTCTAGAAAGAAAGAATATAACCTTATTTGAGATGGCTACGGTTGTGCTTGATGAATATCAAACTTCTAGGAAGTTTTGAGCTGATGCAATTGCAACCGCTTGTTATGTCTCAAATCATGTTTTCTTGCATGCTAAGCTAGGAAAAACCCCAGATGAGCTTCAGTTTGGACATAGGCCTAGTGTCACACACCTTAGGGTCTTTGGATGAAAATGATTTGTTAAGAACCATGGTAATCTTGATAAATTTGAAGCTAGATCTGTTGATGGCATGTTTCTTGATTATCCATCTCATGCTAGAGGCTACCGTGTGCTTTTATTTGACACTAACAAATTTGTGGGGACTTGTGAGGTTTATTTTTACGAAGCTAACCTAGATACTAGCTCTAAAATTATAGGTCAAGGTGCATATAAATAGAAGAGATTATTTCCGTTGAAGATGGGGAAGAAGTAGTACTGCTGCCCGAAAATTCAGTAGCTAATGACATCATTCCAGCTCCTGATTTTGATTCATAACCTATACCAACGACTTCTACTGCTGGTCCAAATCATCCTCAAGTCACAAGGTCTTCTATTTTTGATGAACATGAATAAGAAGAAGCTTGTGAAGTGTCTACTCCCCTCCAGATCCTTAAAAGTCATCCTCCACAACAAATTATTAGAAGCTTGCAAGAACGAGTCTCACGGTCCAGGTTTTTTGATCCAAACTCTCACGCTCATTCTATTTTTGTTGCTTCTTTTGAACCCAAAGATATATCACATGCACTCATTAATGAATCTTGGATTATTTCCATGCAAGAAGAGTTAGAAAATTTTAAAAGAAATAATGTTTGGAAACTTGGACCTCCACGTCATGACCACACGTTAATTGGAACTAAATGGGTTTTTGAAAATTAACAAAGTGAGTATGGGGTTGTGGTTAGGAATAAAGCTAGATTCGTTGCTCAAGGTTTCACACAAGTTGAAGGTCTAGATTTTGATGAAACTTTTGCTCCTGTTGTTACATTAGAAGCCATAAGAATTTTATTAGCATTTGCTGCATCTAAAGGTCTCAAATTGTATCAAATGGATGTGAGAAGTTCTTTTCTTAATGGCTACAAAGATGAGGAGGTTTATGTTAAGCAACCATCTGATTCTGAAAATCAAGATTTTCCTAATCATGTTTACAAACTGTTCAAAGCTTTGTATAGTCTTAAACAAGCCCATAGAGCATGGTATGATAGGTTAAAAACATTTTTACTTGAAAAGGGGTTTACCATGGGCAAGGATGATAAAACTCTTTTGTGCTTAAGCATGGCAATGACTCACTGTTCGTTCAAGTGTACGTGGATGATATTATTTTGGCTATGCTTCTCATGATCTTGTGTGCAAGTTTTCAGCTATGATGAGTTCAGAATTTGAGATGAGTATGATGGGATAACTCACATACTCTTGGGGCTGCAAATCAAGCAAACTAAGGAGGGAACCTTCATGCATCAAACAAAGTATACGAAAGATCTTCTTAGGCGCTTCAATATGGAAAATAGCAATCTCTTTCGGACACCAATAAAAACAATGACAACACTTGAACTTGATGAAGATGGTGACCCCGTTTATCAAAAAGAATATCGAAGTATGATCAGATCACTTTTATACCTCATGATATTAAGACCATACATACGATTCAGTGTATGTCTTTGTGCAAGATTTCAAGCTTCCCCACATGCTTCACATCGTCAAGCCGTCAAAAGGATTCTCAGGTATTTACATGGTACTCAAGAATTTGACATTTTTCTTATGTCTTCTTCAATGTTTTTTTGAAAGCTTTTTTCGATGCTGATTTTGGGGTTGTATGATTGATAGGAAAAATACTTCAGGTGCTTGTCATTTTTTTGGTAATTTACTTGTTGATTGGTCCTCTAGAAAACAAAATTCAGTTGCACAATGCACAACCGAATATGAATATGTAGCCGCTGCTAGCGCTTGCTCACAAATTCTTTGGATTGTTCAAACACTTAAGGACTATGGGGCTGATTTAGATAGTGTTCCACTGTTTTGTGACAACAGTAGTGCCATTTGCATTGCTAAAAACCTCGTGCGACACTCTAGAACAAAGCACATTGATATTAGGTATCACTTTCTCTGTGATAATATTGAAAAAGGAAACATTGTGCTTCACCATGTAGACACCAAACTTTAATTAGCTGACATTTTTACAAAACCTTTGGATTTCACTCGTTTTTCATTTATACGTAGTGAAATAGGGGTTATGCATCCTCTTGGCTTAAATTGAGAGGGAGTTTTGCAACTTGGGAAGTCTATGTGTGAATCTGAAATTAAAAAAAATATGAGCATAAGTGGTTCATACATATATGACTTTGTGATTCCTTTTACATACTGAAAGTTCTTACTACATTACTCGTCTTATACATTTTGTAGTTTTTACAATGCCTAGTAATTTGAATAATTACTTACACTAAATCTGGTCATGATTGAACTTTCTTGCTATTTTGACCTTGTTTCATGCTCACAAATGCTTTTAATCATGAAAAATCAATCAATAGCCCACATGTTGAACTTTTATGATCAAATGAAAAATATGAAAAGATCAAGAGAATATGCATGCCTCACATTTCTTCTTTTGAGATTTCTTATCATCGCACTTTTATATGAACTTCAAAGGAGTTGTGTATGACTAAAACCATGTCCTTAATCTTCTGATTGTCAAATGACATAGGCTTCTTGGTTGATTAGAATATGGGGTATGCTGCATATAATCTCTTGCAAATGTCATATGATCAAAATTTGTGCTCCAAATGATAAAGAAAAAAAATGCAGCAACATGTGTCATGCTTTCAAGTTTTGAAATATGCTTAAATTTAAAAAATACACTTGATATCTAGCATGGCTTACCCTACTTTATGTATTTCATTGATGTGATAGTGTAAGTTACTTGATAGTATAGTTTGGGTGAGCTTTGTCTTATATGTATATATCGTATTATGCTCATAAAAAATTAAAATTTCTCTTTTGAACCTTGCTAAATACATTGTTAAAGTGGGAGAAATTGGTCACACATTGCACATTCACAAGTGTTTTGACACGATTCTTCTCAGGGGGAGTGTACATCCTTAAGGGGAGATTTTTTTATTTTCTTTTCATTTGATTTTTTATTTCAAAAAGGGGGAGAAATTTTATTTTATCAAAACTTGTCATGAAACGTGAATGAGGCAATGATCGGTTTCGTAGTAGTGTTGCCAATACATTCATCAGGGAGAGATTGTGAGACCTATGTGCTGAATACATTGGCAATTATGTTAAACATGAAGGTTTACATGCAAAGTTTGAGTACACTTGAGTTACTCACTTCAGATTGTCTGAACTTTCGGGATTTTATCACACACGTGAGCTTCACGTGTTTTGTGTTTTAGAATCTCCGAATTTTTCTCGTATAATGCATAGCAGTTGCTTTGGACTGTCCGATCTTTTTTTTTTTTGCTGAAATTTGTGTGCGACTGTTGGCATGTCTTAACACCACAGTTCATATCCAATAAGAGATGAGGTCCGCAAGTGCACGGAAGATAACATTGTAGCATTTCACCCATGAGTATTCCCAAAGGTATCGTATTTATCCCAAATGAAGGCAATGGAGTAAAGTACACACTACTCTTATGATCAAGCTATGGGATACTAATCAGTTATCATGACAGGGGTAAATTCATAATATGGGTAGTGTGACACACCTAAGCAATCTACTCTAAGAGTAAGGTTGTCCTAGTGAGGGTTAGACTACAAGACGGAGCTACTCCTACTGTGCTCTAATTACTCGTATACATAGCCTAATAAAGTATACATGAAAATGCTAATATTGAATACTAGGGCTTAGTGGTCCAACATGTCGGGCACGTGCTTACCCTGGTATGCCAGACGACTCCCGCCAAGAGCCTACGTCATAGCCGAACGTGGAGGATTACAATGGACGGATAGGGCTGTCACCACCTACCACCTACCTTTACAACCCGTGGACTACGATGCATCCAACACTACTTAACTATCCAAGCACCACGCTTGCATGCTAAGTAAATTCCTTAAGAGTTGCAACATAATATTCATCCTAAGGCAATGACTAACCTAAACATCATTGAACCAATGTTGGATCCAAGCACTACAATATTCATGTGAACATAATCATATTATTACCTAATTAGACTATAGTGGTGGTGTATAATGTTTATAATAACATGTTGCCCTGAAATCCAAAATACCAAAATAGGAATAAGGCTTACTATTATTAGAAATGTCCAAAAAATATTATATTCGTGAAGCAGGAACATAAATGTACTCCCATTAATGTGGAATAGGCTGCTTTGCTTCGTGAACTGAATTGCTAGGCTTTTTGGAAGAAGTCTCTGGTGTGCTCATGCACGGTTTTGCATGAGAGAAAGAAGCGAGGAATCCTCTTTTCGACTCTGACTCCCCCACTCCAGTCGTTGCTTTTCTTTCTGTTACTTCGAAAGTAGCTGCCCATCTTCTTAACCCGAAATGAAATGGCTGAGGAGAAGAAGGTTCCTTTTGGGGGGTACCCCCGGGTAATGACATTATGTCTAGATCATAACAACATGTACACCTAGCACATTCATGGACTCTACAACCAACAAGGAATGCTCTATCCAAGTATATGAATAAGTAAAGACTAATAATATTAATATAAAGCATAAAATCACAAATACAAGAAAAGATACATTAGCCACACCTTTCCCAATTTGGACTTGGGACTAGAGGCTCCTCTCTACAGCCTAACATCCACTAAGGACTAAGAAAAGTAGTGTATATAATAGAATGATGCTCAAGTAGTGTGTGTTGAAGTGAGGGGGTAGGGGGTCCTATTTATAGTAAATGTTATCTTGATTTCTTGCTTGGCCATGGAAAAGATATTTCAAGGTAGGCTAGTTGAACTTAAATCCCTTGAAATCCCCATAGCCTCCTTGATTACAAGGGCGATGTTGATTCCACCCTTGACCTCCTTATGGATGGTAGCCATTGGAGTTGTTGTTTGAAAGGAAGAATCCTCATGGGTCTTATGGAAATAATTCCCCAAGTGTCCAATGTTGACATGGATTTTCACAAATCATATGAATATCCATGACATGGATCATCCCAAACACTTCTCCTTTGGCTTGGTCTTCATGATACATCAATGGGAAGTGTAGTTCCATAGCTAGCATGTACACCTCGCTAAATGGTGTGCATTCTAAGCTAAGGGAACTAGAGCATTATTCAGTCTTCCCCTTGAGTAGAGACCATATTCTCATCCATGATGAATGAGAATAGGGGTCCTTTAGCTCTAGCATGAATGTGGTCATGGATTGTTGAAGCCAACCCATGGTATGAGTGTTGGATGAAGAGCCAACAATCCATCCCATGGTGGAGGAAAACCAAGAAAAACTTTTAACACCCTCATTTTCATGCATAATGCATTGCATACAACCTCATAGATGTTTAACATAAAGCAACATAAAAAGGAACAAGATTAAAATGAATTTAGGTCTAATCAGGAATTTAATCCTGTCAGGGAGCGGACATGTCTAGCCCCAAACCTGGACCAGTCCGGTAATCCCCTTCTAGTTCAGAATATTCACTTTCTTCAGAACTCAGACTTGTCTGGCACAATGCACAAACTAGTCCGTTTGAGTTTCTGATGTTTGCCTGGACTTGTCCTTTTCCAAGCGGACTAGTCCGATCAGGTCCAGTTTTTCAATCCAAAAGCCTTTATTTTGCAACCACGAACTTGTCTGAAAACCCATCTGTTGCCAAACAGACTTGTTCGTACACACATACCGGACTTGTCGGAAACAGTTTCTGTTCCACAACGGACTTGTCCGGTCCCTATTACGGACTAGTTCGGTGTGCTAAATCCCACTCGGATTCTATTATTCTTCCATGATTGGTTATTGGGTAATTGCCTTAATTGGGCCCAAAAACTTCGTGCCCAACCTCAGATGAGCCCAAGTGGACCCCACCTTGGCCCCTACTCGTCCCCTACCGAAATCCACTTGGAATTCACCCCAAAACCATATCTCTCCGCCCATATATAAACAACTCAATACCCTCACCTCTCCAACTTTTGAAAAAAACCCTCGCTGCCACCCTTTTCCTTGTGCCGCCATCAAGAAGGAGCCCAGGAGCAAGGAGAAGAAGGAGAAGAGGGAGAAGGCTCAATCAGATCGATCTTCGTCAACTTTTTGACAATTGACGTTCTTCATCATCAGCTCATCTTCATCAAGCCCTAAACGTCAAGATTCATGTCTCACGTCCAACCCTCAACCTTTGGATCTCTAAACACGTGGTACACCCTCTACATCCACTTTTCCACGTGAAAATTAAACCCCAATTCCCTCTGATAAAAAAACCCTAAATTCACAGTTCTGTATAGGGTGGACTAGTTCGGCCCCTATACTGGACTTGTCCGGTGTCTGAATCTGTATTGTGCTGAAAATTCAACTCTTGTTCGAACTTGTTAAAAACCATTGTAACTAGTTAGTAAACATTAATAGCAACTCATTAACAAGTTTCACCTCATAATTGCATTTATCATGCACATCATGGCATATTGAGTAATATATGAGCATTATTTGATTGTAATTGTTATTTTGCATGCTTGTTGCATGGAATAGAAGGTCTCACTGTAGAGAGTGCTTTCGAGGACCTACAGAACCAGAACTTCGAAGCATTCGATCCAAACCAAGCTCAGGAGCAAGGCAAGTGTCCTTGATCATTTTGATCCAGGTTCTAAATGTTTTGTTAGCAAAATTGCATGCTTGTGTCAATTGATGGGAAAACCCGATTGTAGGAGTTTACTAGTTTTGTATGACCACCCTTGTCGCTTGAACACTATGTAGAGAGTAAGGAAGGGTATTTTGCACTTTTTGCTTCGCTATACTCAATCGGGCTTGGGAAAACATCATACTACTTAATTATGAACTACTGAACATGTGAATGATGAGAACTGATAATAATGACCCTTTAGCAACATGGTGCCTAGGGATATAAGCAAGTTGGTTATGTGGAATGGGTTGAACTGTTTTGGTGGTTTTACTTGCTTTAGATATAAGGACCGATTCGTGGACCGACCATCCAGGATTTACAGTTCCGCCACATGGCCAAGTATGGGTGCGACTTAGCTGACTAATTAGTTTTTTTTGCTAATACTACTTGGACCATTAAGAATGCTCGGGGAAGGGGTAGTCGGATGGGTTTGTAGAGATTGGTGGGACTACCATGAGATCCGAATGGCTCAAGAGGGGGCCCTTGGTTGGATGTGCTCAGTTGGAGACATCACCACCGGTGAAACCTCAGTGGGGTCTAAATATGCTAGTAATTACTTTGTAATGGATATTTTGTGAATTCTTGGTCACACACCTATGTAAGTGTGAGACGACATAACTGAGATTCCTTAGTCATTGAAAGGTGATGAAATCATGAACTTGTGGGTAAAGTGGTACAACCTTTGCAGAGTGTGTTTAAAACTATCATGATAGTCGTGCTCCCGGTTATGAGCAACCTGGACCCTCACATGATTAGAGATTGGACATGAACATGGTTTAATGGCTGGGATTGAATTGGAAATTGGTATTGGTTTAATAAATTTGTTTTGGTATATGGAATGGATGAAAATGAGATTTATGAGCAGTTATGAGATGGTTATGGATTATTTATGTTGGTATTGGATACTTAAGTTGAAATTAATGTTATTTGGGTTATTTCGGGAAGGACCTCACTTAGCGATGATATAACTGCATTTTCAACTGTTTGAATGTACTTTCATGCAATTAACCCATTTTATTGTCATTCCTTGTTTAAGCTACATGTCATACTTTCCCACATTTGCTGAGTACGACATGTGCTCACCCTTGCTATTTCCCCAGCAAATTCAGACGCAGGCAACAATGTGGAGTACCAGGAGGTATTTGAGGAGTACAAGGCGCGCATGTTACCGTCAAGCTTGCCTGTGGTGTTTGGAGTCATTAGTGTTTAGTGTTTCCGGCTGCAGTTGTTTAGAGCTTGTATTCAAGACTATTTTGTTTATAATAAGGTACTATTATTAGTGTTATCATACGAGACATGGTTATAATCTGTTTATCGCTTGTGAGTCACTTGTGTATGTGTGTTAAACATCCCGGGCACACAAATGCATTATGCTTGGTTCATTTTCGGAATCGGGTGTCACAAATTGATATCAGAGCGAGGTTTGACCGTAGGACGCATGTCTAGGTAGAATGGACACCACAAATCACTTAGTACTTCCTTCCTATTCAAAATTTGCCTGTTTTGCACTATTTTGCCTTCCACTAGCTATATAATGTGGAAACATGTGTCTTTTTGCTGCTGCTGCTGCAATTTTGGCACTTTCACATCTTTTTGAGCAAATGCACGTCTTCTCATCTTAATTTATGGCTGCTGCGATTTCAAAACTGATCTTTGTGTTTTCCTCTATTTCACTCATGTTTTCTTGTAGATGGCTCACAACAAAATGATAGCTCGCAAGAGATCTCGTTTGCCACCCCTTGGAAGCAAGCTTAAGTCTCGCAAGGAGCCGCAAATGGAACCAGCCTAAGAGCAGGAAGAAGTGAATTCTCCCACAAAGGAAGATGAGCATGAACACTCCAACACGATGGATGGAGATTCTGAAATGGTGGAGTCCTATGATGATGATGAGGAAGACCCTGAAACGGTGGAATTCTCCCACAAAGGAAGATGAGCAAGAAGAGGAGAAACCCACTGCACAAGAAGAAGTACCCGAAGCCCAAAGGAATCATCACAACCTTGTGAAGCTAGAAAGGAGGATAAAAGCATAGTTTATCGTGATGCCTAAGAATTCTGTTCCGACAACACCGATGGAGGATTTGCGGCTAAGCAATTGAAAGAGTTCCTTGATCTATGCAAGATGCACCCAGAGTATTATGTTAAGGGGATTCCTCACTATGGACGTGAAGAATGGAGGGCTCAAGTTACTGTTCTTGCCAAAGATGAGGTGGTCATCTGACACTTTGCATACACATGGAGAAGCACTAGGGAGCAAGCTATTGATGATGTGGCTTGGTATGCACTTACTAGATTGTGCCAGATCTATAGGGAGCAGGTTGTAGATACTAAGGCTCCCTTTGCATTGAAGGAATGACAAAGGAATTTTGAAGGATAGGATTTGTAAATGATTTTTTCCTACGTGACCATTTGGCTCATAGGGAAAACAAAGGTTATTTTCCATAGGAATGAATTCCTTTGCTAAATTTTGTAGGAAACCTAACATGAGCCTGGACCTCTTTTTTCTTTCCTGGCTCATGTTACAGGTTCCCTTGTTTTTCCTATGATGCTGCCAAAGGGCTTCTCATCTCAATTCCTATAGGATTGCAAATATATACAATTTAAATTTCTATGTTTTTCCTATTCCTGTGTTTTTCAATTTCTTTAATCCAAAGGTAGCCTAAATTTGCACTACACCCACAATGCAAGAAGGGAACAAGGGAAGTCTTAAGGCCGCAAGATGGAGCTCAAATGAGTTCCCGTGCCATTGACAGATCTCAGACAGTATTGGTGAATTTGGGAAATCGCTATGCTGATGCCATGGAAGAGATCCATTACCTCTATAAGAAGTTGTTCATCATGGAGAAGCAAGAGGAAGTCCATGCCACCATGGAGGTAAATGGTGTAGCAACCTCTCCAGCGCCTACATGGACGACCAACTCACCCTGGCGTACAACCATGTATGCCTTCGCCGCTGCCATCGCCTTCGCCGCCTCACGGCCAGGATAGCCATGGCTAACACAATTAAGTCTAGGTCTCCTGTCTAGAAGTTAGAAAAGCATTTAGATTGTCTTAGTCATATTTAATATGGTGTGCTGAATTTTCTTGGTCTCTACTTGTGCTTGTGTGCTTGGTGCGAGTTGTGGGACGTCTAGCATTTGTCCACATCCGCACGTAGTAGTGAGTTGTGGGATTCTTGACCACATCCTCTAATAGGGATATTAGTATTAATAAAGGAGTTGTTTAGTTACATACACCTTGATGCATATAGGTGGCATGTTTCTTTTCGAATTCTAATTTTTCCTGTCTCTACTATTCTTTCAACAACTGATGTCGAGGACTCGCAACTGAACGAATGCCAACGGTGAGGAGGAGAACAATGAAGCACCCCAAAACAACCAGGGACCTATGAAACTTGAGAAGTGAATGCAGCCTAGAGGGGGGGGGGTGAATAGGCTTTTTGAACTTTTAGCGATCCCTGAAACACTTAAAAAAGAGATCAAATACAGAGAGGTCGAACTAGTCCGTTATGGCGCGGACTAGTCCGGTATGCGCGGACTTGAAAATCAAAGTAGATCTTTAATTTTACTTCTAGTAATCTATGCAGCAGAAAACAATTGACAATGAAGTAAGACATTGCAATTATCAAGTTTAATCCAATGTTTAAATGTGAATTACACAAGACTATGCAAAACCTAGAGTATGATAAAAATAGAACAAGAACACGAGACACAAGATTTTTTCCCAAGGTTATATTCCAAGGAGGAACCTACATCCCTGTTGAGGAGTCCACGGAGGACCGAGTCTTCACCAACTCTTCCCTCGTTGAATCGCCACGAAGGCCGATTCACAATCACTAACCACAAAGGGGCAAATAACTTGTTCAAGGGGCCTTCTCACAAGTTGAGGGCTCCCCAAAGATTACAATGATCGAACACCACCAAACACACTCAAAAGATGTACAATAAACAATGAGAGTGTGTAAGAGATCAAACCCAAGAGCTCAAGATCATGTAGAACAAGTTCTCTCCTTTGTCCAATCCCTAATCCTCAAAGATTTGATCCTTTTAGGTTTAGAATGAGTGAAGAGAAGTGTTTTGGGCTCTTGGGTGGTGTGACTGCGCAGGGAGTTGAGAGATGTTGTTGTGTGGCCGTGCACCTCTTTTTATACTAGGGTTTTCAAAAGTTACCGTTAGGGTTTGTGAGGTCCGGACTAGTCCGGTGTGCATGTGTGAAAAACCCTAAGTGTTGATGGATACCAGATTAGTCCGTTAAGGTGCGGACTAGTCCGATTTTACTCAGAGACGTTTCAGACTAGTCCAATGTATATCGGACTTGTCCGATGTGATGAAAAAGTGTAGAACTGAGGACAAGTCCGCACTTGGAGGACTTGTTCGATTTTAGTCAGAAAGTTTTTAGACTTGTCCGGTGGATATCAGACTTGTCCGGTGTGGTGAAAACATGTACAACTGAGGACAAGTCCGCACATGGAGGATTTGTCCGATTTTAGTCAGAGAGTTTTCGGACTAGTCCGGTGGATATTGGACTAGTATGCTCTTCCTGATATTTGTGCAGTGAGTGCAATCTTTTTCACTTGAGCTCTTGGGGTGTGTTTCTCCAACACACTCCTTACAAAATAAATCTATTCTTTTCAAGTCTTGAGCTCTTTTCCTTTTGGATCCTCATTCTCCTTTCTTTTTGTGATTTCCTTCTAATCTCTTTAAAACCTGCGCTCATCTCAACAATTTTGTTAGGATCTCATTTGCTTGTCATTAATCAACCAAAACCCACAAGGGATGCCTAGATGCACTTTCAATCTCCTCCTGTTTGGTGATTGATGACAACCAATTTGTAAAAGCCCTAATTTCCACAATTCAAATTTCAGTTAGGACAAAAATTTTGAATGATAAAAAGAATTAAAAAGTAAATGAGATAAACAAATTAAGTCAAACTCCAAATGAGGGAATTTAAAAAAATTGTGGGGACTGGGGTCCCGACGTCCAAGGATGTCATTGGGTGGTGCCGTGCGATGCGGCACATAACATCACACACGATAAAAATGCAAAACAAGCAAAATTTTTATTTCACAATAAGAAGAGTTTACAAAACAGTGTACAACAGATGTACACACGCACCATAAAATACATACTCATAATCTCACTTAACTAAGCACGAGAGAAGACGTCCATGCCCTAGGACGCTTCTCACTAGCAACATGAAGAACATTCAGCAATGGTGTGGTTCACATGAGATTTATCTCGACACCTCGAGGTCTCATGTACAATCTGAACAGCAGAAATAAACCTAATACTTACAAAAATCGTTAAAGCACAAACGTGAGCATAAGGCTCAGCAAGACTGACCCGTCTCACTAGACATATGCAAGGTAATGTCTAACCATAGGTAAGGAATAGCATAAATAGACTCGCCTACAAGTGGATCCTTATAATCATGTTTTAATTAGAAAATGACATTCTTCAGGCACGACACATCACAGACTCCACAATCAAACAAGAAACACTTTGTCGATGATATGACATGCCCAAAGCACATAATGCTATTACAGGATAAGTATTTGGAAACTGTAACCTTTTAATTGTGCTATCTCTAAGCCACACAAGGTTGCAAAGCAATTATAATTAAATACATCGTATTCTACTGACTTCTTCAGTATTTAACTACGTCACGACACTGTGAACAAGTGGTACTCTATTACCGCGAGGGACGGTGATTGCAATCAGGACACACCCGGTCAACACGACACATACGCACTTTCAGAAGCGCCAGCAAGTACTTACAGCAGTACCTACATAGCACTTCAGTACTAGTCGTATATGACCACCTTTCACCCAACACTAGAATGTCGAATCGGTCGATCCGTCACGAGCAGGAGCTCCCTGCGTGGGCTGTACTCTGACGTGCCCACCAGCTAATTTACACCTTGCTGCCCTCAACCTACACCTATAAAACGGAACGGTATGACTCGACAAACCAGTATCAAGTTACATCAGTTTGCTGGAGCCCATTTCTCCAGTATGTCGCCGATAAAATTCAAGCTTGTCCAGCAAGGCTGCACACGAATCGGTCCTCAATCGACACAAGCAGGGCTACGCACGTGAGACCACATCTCACTGCATCCTACCCGCTGCTCGGTCTCAATTTCATATTCATAAACCATTTCTTGATCCAATTCATCCCGTGTGATAAAATCCTATCTCGCGAGTAGATTCCAACTACTCAACTTCTACCGGATCCCTATGAATATAAGCATGGCATGTTCTACTCATCGGGCTATAGACCTACCCAATACTCCATGGGATTTGTAGGTCATGCAAGTGGATGTCAAACACCTTAAACATAATGCACAAACATCTGAAGATGTAAAGTGAATGAAAACTGCAAAGACACTGTAAGGAACTTAAATGCAAACTAGGGCTTGCCCTGTTTGGGACTCTATAGCAATGTCAGTTGTTATCGCTTGGTCTTCCTCCGGAGAATCTGCCATGGAATCTTGAAGTTGGAACTCCTCAGCCTTGTCCTCCAAGCGAAGCTTCTCGTCGATCATCTATCATCACATTCCTATCGACATGATGTGCATATAAGTAATTAAGGTAACTTAATAGTAGACTCTAAGAGGTGGTGTAAACTTTAAGAACAAGGAGTTTGACTAGGAAGGACAGGTATGACTCTGTTGTGTGAGTTATCAGAGGATGACTCAAGGTGGACATAGTAGTGTCGGTATGAACGGAAAGGTACAACAAGGCTACACTGCAACTTAGTAGACAACACTGAAAGCTATGCCACATAAGAGGTATAATATTGAAGGATGGAGAAGTACTGGATTGAGTGATGTAAGGAGGACTAAGCGATCAAGGTGAAGCATTGAGAGATTAAGGCATGAGTGAACTATGCAACAAGAGTTTGTGACTCAGAAGTCGACCAAAGAAGTTGTTTCAACTCATAAAGGAGTAAACCTAGTTAAGTCATAAGTGTGATCACAAGGTTCTGATAAGGATGAATCAAAGTGAAACCCTAGCGACATTTGGGAGCGAAGTGAGATCAACATTGCCTGGACTTAAGACGTCATAACAAGCACTGCTAACCTAACATGAGTACCAAGACAACGTTCAAAAGATTTTTAGGTAAATCAGTTGCAATGACTATCATCACAAGCATCGTCCAAGTTTTACATGACACTATTGCAGTGTCCCTTGCAAGATTGTCCAGATGAGCTTGGTGAACTCCTGGAACTCGAACATAAGGCATTACAATGTCGCAACGATGTGCTTTGCCATCTCGGGAACATCATCTCATCGACGTTCACATCGACTCAGACTCGTCCATGGTGGTGACCGGAATCCCGAACACCACCTTATGAGTCTCAAGGTTAGTGATGTCGACTCGATCGTCGACAAGCGACTCAATGATGTCATCAATGAAACGACACACCTAGTTAAGCAATTCTGCGGACGGTTAGAAAACATTGTCGACACAATCAAGAAACTTATATAAAAGGACCCCCTTGGTCTAGTTTTCCTTGTCGGTCGCAATGTTCTCGCATTACCAACCACAGATTACCAACAACCTTGGTTTGACCTGGAAGGCATTTTATCGAGCACCTTGGCTACACCTAGGACTCGATCAACCTCACACGACTAAAACCTAATTTGGCTTGACAACCATTATTCGACGAGTCGTGCTTGTGTTCCAGCACTACACAAATCACATGCATCCTTCATCTCGATGCCAGGGCACGATGACGGCTCGGAACGTCACGACAACATCATGTGGTCAACAACGTCAACGCGGCCCATGGTGGAGCATGACGAGTACGCACAGATAAGCCAACGCGATACAAAAGACAATGAAGGTCAACTTGGGGATTTCTATAGGAATGATATCAATGCGAAACATTGACCAGAGGGGCGAAAGACGACGACAGTGACTGACCTGGCGCGAAGTGACCGGAGCACGACATTGGGGATGAAACGGGGTATCGTCGGGAGTCATGGTGCTAGCGGGCAAGGCTCGGGTGACTAGGGGCACGACGTGAGCAGTGGCGGATGGCCGTTGTCGTGGATAGCGCGGCGAGGCAAGGCGCAGGACAGCGCGACGCGGGTGACCAGCACCGCTGTGGCCGAGCAAGGGGGAAACAAGGGCCATCGAGCAGCAAGGCCGGCGCAGGCGCGCTGTGGCGGCATGGAGCAACCGGCGGCCATGGCGCGGCCGAGCAGGGCGTGCATGACCGGCGCAAGGCGCAGGACGACGATGCGCCATGGCGCATGACGGCGGCCGATACGCGAACGTGAGTAGGGCGGCGAGGCACTCGGCTAGGGCGCAGAACGAGCAGCAGCGGGGGCTGCGTGCTATGTGCGGGTGGAGCAGAGACGCAGGGGTGTGCAGCGGTGGGCGTGGGGCACAGGCGAAGCACGGCCAGCGCCGTGGCGGGCTGGGACGCGGGAAAGCGGTAGGCGGCGGATGTGAGCAGCGGGCCAGCAGCAGGGCGCCGACGAGCTATGCGGCGCGATGCGCACGTGAGGTGCAGAGCGTGGCTGGCGACGGTTGAGCGGGCGGACAGCAAGCCGGCGGCTGGCATGGAGCAACGCTGCAGGTGGCCGCGGCAGCTGGGACGCGGCCAGGCGGAGGCGAGCCAGGGGGGCGCGACGTTGTGGTCGAGCGGGGCACGACCAGTGGAGCGGCGCGGCGTGTGGGGTGCGGCAGGGAGGCGAGCCGACATCGGTGTGGGGCGGCACCGCGGTGGCCAGGAGGAGGCACGACCGGGGGAAAGCGGGCGGTGGAGCGCGGTCGGGAGGTGGATTGCTCAGCCAGGAGGGAGTCGGGGTGCTGTGGAGCAGAGCCGGGAGAGGAGGAAGCAAAATGGACTTCCTAGTACTGAGGATAGATATGACAAGTGGGCCCCACAACTTTCTCCCCCTTATCCCTTCCACTTTTCTTTTAAATGGGAAAAACTGATTAAAATTTGTTTCGACTTTTGCAGATTAGCTAACCAAGGTATAAGGAATTCAGATGTGAACTGAGTTTGAGATATAGAATATTTTTAAAATTCAGATTCAATTTGACAACACTTTTAACCCAATTATGTTGCATGTTACTAATGTATTCTTAATATGTGCCCAACGGTACCAAAGCTTGATTAATCTTGCTTAAATTGGGGTGGCACTTGGATTTGAATTAAACATCCGAGCTCGAGGTATTAATTTGAATTCATCTACTATAAGCTTATTAAGGAGTTTTTAATATATATTTCATCAGCACACTTAATTAATTTTTAACACCCTAGGTTAATGCAATTCTCATATTTAAATTCCTTTGACTTGATCACATTTTATTTTTAAGCGGCCGAGACGTCATTGCATCGCGAGCGGACGTGGAGGCTTGGCGCAGAAAGGATCTGGCGTCGAGGCCGACAAAGATCATGCCGTGCTTAGGATAAGAGCGACACGTCATGGGTGACGCTGGGTCTCGATAAGCACACGCGGAGGCGGAAATCAAATATCATTTGATGAAGGCTGACCGGTGGGCCACTCGACATGTGGGTCCCATGCAAGATATTATCTGCTCAAGTCTATCTGAACGAGTATGATAGACGCTCTCGGAGTACTACACTTCCTTCATGTAGTCGGGAACTCCATGTCGTTTCTTAGGAAGAGGTTAAACTGGAATTGAATGAACACCCGAAACTTTAACAGTTCATGTGACATCTTCCAATTACAACTTAAAGTCCTTAACAAGTTCTTATTTCCATGATCATTGGTTGACTAACATTATTCCTGTAAATTTGAATTCGATTCCACTATCAATTTTTTTTTAAGTTCGCATTTTCACATTTTTGTTCTTCTCAAATGCGGGCTTTTACAATCCTTCCCCCTTAAAGGAATCTCGTCCCAAGATTCTAGCAAGTAGAATAACAGAAACGAGTAGGGAACGATTGGTAAAAGAGGGTCATTGACTAAGGAAATGACGATGCCCTTAGAGACTCAGGTTCTACGAAGTAGTGATTATCTTAAAGCATCTTATGAAATTCTAAAGTTTTCTTTTGGTGATTCCAGTCTACAGGTTGAAAATCTTGACAGGATGCTAGACATGACAAAATCACGTTGGAAAACTCCCACGTCTATTACTGAACTTTTATAGCTGTCCTCTTACACTGGCATGACATCTTGTCCTGTCCTAGTCTTGACCGGAAGAATCAGGACTTGTTCTTTGCTTCTCTAGGTCACTTCGATAGTTGAAACTATCTTTGCATTTTTCTTAGTTGCTTGTTTTTTTTGCATAGGTCCTTACAACTTCATGTGGTATTTTCCTTGACATGAATTAATATGGTTTACAAGGTTAAACAACAATTATTAACCTCGTTTGATGTTTAGTCGACCATAGGATCCCTTAGCTGTAGCATAAGAGTAGCAAAACACTCAACACTCTTATATGAGCAAAACAACAGGAATACTGAAGATATGGCGATTACAAGGCTTTTGGGTATCTCAACATCTTCGAACAATAGAAATAGAAGATGAAGATTCTTAGCGGTGGCATATGAAGATTTGAGGATTCAGTATCCTCACATGCTCCCAACACAACAAAGAACTCAATCATATGGTAACTACAAGGTTATCAAGGTATCAAGGTTACCATATACCAAGTCAAAAACTCATAGGAACTTCAAGGAGTTTCACAAGGTTAACAATCAAACGGAACCTTCACGAGTAAGGAGAATCATGGATTTTTCAAGGTGGATCATCTAACCGGTGATCACATGATGAAGAACAGTATAATTGCAACAATCAAAGCACTTGAACCTAAACAAGTCAAGGACGGAAGTTCAAGTGTCTGCTTATTTGCAAGGGAGGTTGAGTGATCGGTTGCCCAGGTATTACTCAATAACAGAGAGATCAACCATTTAAGAAGTCAAATGAAGATGGTGAAATGATTGTAGTCACTAGACATCTTGGAATAGTCTGAATGGAAGTACATAATCTTGCTCTGAATTTTAGTATTATCATGCATTCTACCATTTGTACTTCATTGGTAATGATGCTTCATGATTCGTCACATGTTGTATGGTGCAATGAATATGCATATGGTATGGTGCAAATGGTACATATGTATGGTGCAAATCGTGTACATGTAGGGTGCAGTAGCTTTTATAGTTTGAGCAAGACTAAATGAACCACACACAAAACTCAAGTACTGTATGATGATTTGCAAGGCTTGGATACCGTGGTCGTGAAAGATACTCAATGAGTAGCGTAACTTTCATGACTCGACCACAGTTAAGGAATTCATAATAGAACGATTGACAAGGAATGTGGGAAATATACCACATTACCTCGACCTTTCGAAAGCTTGTTGGTGTACTACTCAACTTGATTGTATCTTCAACTAGGTCTTAGAGGTACCTGTTGACTTGAGTATTATCTTCAACAAAAGAAAAACAACTAACTATGTGTCGAAGGTTATCCCTAGACACCTGGTCGAGATCACTAGACACCTCTCCAGTGATACTTCATTTAACCTTCACTTCGATCAGTCAAGGAGGAACAGATATCCTTCTTGATTACTATAGTGGAGTTGAAGTCACACCCTTCTTAGAGTAACTCAATCTGGTGGTAGAGGTTGGATCCTCTTGAATATGTAATCTCACTTGTTTGCTTTGTCGTTGACACATCTCAGTGTGCCAAAGAGTGCTAGTTGAACGCTACAGTTACTTGAGTACTCACCTTGCCACTTAAAGTTTCAAACCAGGATGTCAAAGCGTACCTCAAACAATCCTCATGGAAAGACGAGATGCATCTCGAGTAATTGCGACTTGCGATCAAAATCACAAGAGGTGATGTGACAAGTCACATAAATCAAACACTAGTATGTCTATCCAAGGAAAAGAGCTTCAAGTGAGTTAAACACTCCATTCTACTTGGTAAACAATTGAGTCCCAACTCTTGATTTTTTACGACACTCCTCGAGTTAAAATCGAGAACAAAATGCCTAACAAAACCCAAAAGTTTCAAACTGGCCAAGCTGTTGTGACCAATGACCAGTCTGGATGCAAACTCGATTTTTACCCAGTTAATGGCACAATCAAATCATGAGGTGAATAACAAAGTTAACGTACACTTCAAGACCTTTCCAAAAGTATTTGATTGCCTCTAGATCATCTCTGGTTTGCAAGTTATGCTATTTTAAAGTTAGCAGATTTTTCTGCACTTTCAGCAGAACCTTCTTAAAAAGTAGCAGTTTTGATCTAAAGTTTTCAGGCCGTTCTGTTCAAAATCTGGAAATATTCTTATTTTCAAAGTTGTAGCCAATGTAATACTATTTCCAGAATGTATTTACTTGTATGCATATCGGTCCTGGTTAAAAAGATATGAATTTTTGAAGTTTGCTAAAAATTCAGCATTCAGTAGAAATGGGGGTTCCGTTCAGACTGACCATCTTGCATTCAAACTCGATTTGGGATAGGTAGATGACAAATTTGGATCTGGAGCCAATTACAAAAATTGTATCTGACTCACTAACCCTTCCAACGGTTACTGGTCTGTCCCTATTGGATGTAAGGTCTGCGAGTTATGGTTCAAATTCAGAAATACACGGATTGCTGTACAGTTTGGTTGATTCCGGACAGTTTCTGCAAATTTCCAAATTTCACCCACTTAGAAAAGGATTCTGGTCTTAAGTTGAATAGGAAACTTGTAGAGGACTTCCAAAGATTTCTAAAGAGTATTTATTTGCCCTCATAGCACTTTTGGTTGAGAAGATATGTAATTCTTAAGTTCGACCAAGTTCCCAAATTTTTAACTGAAATTTGGCAGAGCTTCCTTTGTATGTTGCTGATTTTTCCACAATTTTCAAATAGAGAAAAATTGATATTTGCAGAAACAATATATTGCAAACTTGTTACACACATTCTTAGGATTCCATAAATGTAAATTATGAAGTCTTTTGACGATCCTACTAGAAATTACGATCCAAACAACAACTGAATACATAAATGCCCAGATTCTGGACCGTTACGATACCTCAAACGATACTTCGATTTAGACCTGGTTTCGAGTTTTAGCCTTAGAGTTGAATAGGAAATTGATAGAGGACTCTTTAAGCTTTCCATACATGTATTGATATGCATAGATTGCTTTTCTAATTTAAGAGTTATGGCTGTTCAAGTTCAGAAATTTTCTGGCTGTTTCAGATAGCACTGTACACAGGTACTAACTTCAACTCTAGTTTCTAATTAATTCTGAACCGAGTTTGAGGTAACAATGAATATAAAAGTTGTAGAATAACTCTTCCCCTTTCCAAAATGTATCACAATAGACTAGAAGAGCTTTCTACAAATAATTATGGCAAAAATTCAGATGCTTGTTCATACAGTTTCAGAACAGCAGCTGATTTAGTTAGAGAAGATTTTCATCACCTTACAACGGTCTATTGGCTTGAAGGTCAATAGAAAACTAACAGAATACTTCAATAGCTTTCCAAAAAGTATTCATTTGCCTTCATAGCCCTTCAGGTTGAAGAGATATGGATTTTTGAAGTTGGACACTGCTACCAGATTTCAGAAATGAATTTGACAAAATTTACTTTATTTGTGGCTGGTTTGATCTTTGATTTTCAAACAGATAACATCATAACTTGACAGCAAGTTACATTACAAACTTGTTATACAGGTCGCAATGTTTCCAGAAATATATTACACGAAGCTATTCGACCATTCTACTAAGAGTTATGGTCGAAATCGTGACTGTATACAGAACTGTCCGCTAGGTGTTCAGATTTGATAAAGTTTGGAACTTCGAGTTTCTCGTCGAGTTCCATTAGAATTCTGACCTGGAGTTCAATAGAAAAGTGATAGATGACTCTTTACGCTTTCCAACCATATAAGGTAGGCCTGTAGAAAAGAAATCTACCAGGAGTTATGATCAAAAGGTAGAAGGTCCAGATCTGCCAGTTTCAGTCCAGCTTCGACAAGGTTTGAGAACTAAAAATTGGAATAGGTTATCGACGGAGTCGACTGTCGAGATGAACAGAAACTATTTAGAAGACCTTCTAATCCTTACGACCATATAAAATACGCCTCTATTGGTTCAACAGACTAAGAGGTATGGTTTTCTTTTCAGGTCAAATTCTGTCAGAAAACAGAACTCACTGACTTCGAAACCCATGAATTGGAAACAAACTCAAACTTTGAAACTGAGTTCCAAAACTAGAGGTTGATCGCTAGAACTTGCTTTACACCCTAATCCTTGCCTAGAAGCTGAATTGGAATTTTGTGAAAAGACTTAACGACCTAGTCATCCATAGCATGTCACTATGGTTCTTGATGCTTAACCAAAGTCTCAACCCGACGAAGTCGAGCTAAACTCTCTCCAGAAACAAAGAACTTTGGTTCACCTACTCTTGAAGAGAAACATTTTACATTGTCCATAAGATACCAGCAACTGATACTTGGACTAAATATGAATATGAAGCCATTTCTTTCGTGGGGGATTGTCAATGTATTAAATGTGATACTGACGGTACTACGTTCCTTACCAAAATAAAAGTCTAACCCGGTATATCTGGATATGTCTATAGGTGGTCCTAATATCGATCACTCACAAACGTTTGCTACACGGGTCGCTACCGTAGTTAGTGTACCTGCAGAAGACAAACAATCCCCTTTCACACCTTCACACCTCAAGGGCGGCATGGGGAAACATGACAACCAGTCACAATAATATATATGAAAGTAAATGCATACAACCCTGGTGTGATTCGCCCTCGAGCGAAGTGATGTCTTGAGGTACATGGCTATACTATGTCTGTACAACAAAGACTCTCGTACGAACCAGCTTATACACCTCGGGCAAACGTGTTTCGCATGTTCCCATAGAACATGAATAGTTCTAGAGAAGCATACTATCGGGTTATCTACCACCCGATGGGGTCTCCCATTGATTTTGTGTCACGCTGGGGTACCGCGTGTCATATTTTCTCAGAAACATGAATAGTTTTAGAGACTCATATTGACTTTTCGTGCTAAGCCACGAAAATATCACATACCACACCTCGTATGCAGAGCTTACCGAGATTGATCCGCTCTCGGTGGCGTACCTTACCTATTACCTTGAAGACGGAATGTCGTTACAGGATATGATAACAAGTAAATTAGTTCACCACCTTTATAACTTATACTAGTAATAGTCCTTAATGGGCATATAGCTAATCCTCACTCGACTACTTCAGAGTTTTCGTAAATAGACTATTTTCGAGCATGATATTCCCAATGAAGCTCTGATACCATGTCTGTGGGGACCGGGGTACCGACGTCCAAGGATCTCATTGGGTGGTGTCGTGCGATGTAGCGTCTAACAACACACACGATAAGAATGCAAAACAAGCAAAGTTTTTATTTCACAACAAGAAGAGTTTACAAAACAGTATACAACAGAGGTACACACGCAGCAAAAATACATACTCATAATTTCACTTAACTAAGCAGGAGAGAAGACGTCCATGCCCTAGGATGCTTCTCACTAGCAACATGAAGAACATTCAGCAGCGGCGTGGTTCACATGAGATTCATCTCGACACCTCGAGGTCTCATGTACAACCTGAACAACATGACAGTTTCTACTCATCAGGCTGTAGACCTATCCAATACTCCATTGGATTTGTAGGCCATGCAAGTGGATGTCAAACACCTTAAACATAATGCACAAACATCTAAAGATGTAAAGTGAATGAAAACTGCAAAGACACTGTAAGGAATTTAAATGCAAACCGGAGCTTGCCTTGTTTGCGACTCTATAACAATGTCAGTTGTTATGGCTTGGTCTTCCTCCGGTGAATCCACCATGGAATCTTGAAGTTGGAACTCCTCAACCTTCTCCTCCAAGCAAAGATTCTCGTTGATCATCTATCATCACGTTCCTATCAAAATGATATGCATATAAGTAATTAAGTTAACTTAATAATAGACTCTAAGAGGTGGTGTAAACTCTAAGAACAAGGAGTTTGACTAGGAAGGACAGGTATGCCTCTGTTGTGTGGGTAATCAGAGGATGAGTCAAGGTGGACATAGTAGTGTCGGTATAAACAGAAAGGTACAATGTAAGGCTACATTGCAACTTCGTAGACAACACTGAAAGCTATGCCACTTAAGGGGTATAAGATTGAAGGATGAAGAAGTATCGGACTGCATGATGTAAGGAGGACTAAGCGATCAAGGTGGGGCATTCGAAGCTTAAGGCATGAGTGAACTGTGCAACAAGAGGTCGTGACTCAGAAGTCGACCAAAGAAGTTGTTTCAACTCATAAAGGAGTAAAGCTAGTTAAGTGATAAGTGTGGTCGCAAGGTTCTGATAAGTATGAATCAAAGTGAAACCCTAGCGACACTTGGGAGCGAAGTGAGATCAACATTGCTTGAACTTGAGACGTCATCACAAGCACTGCTAACCTAACATGAGTACCAAGACAACGTTCAAAAGACCTTTAGGTAAATCAGTCGCTATGACTATTTCGCAAGCATCGTCCAAGTTCTTACATGACACTATTGCAGTTTCCTTTGCAAGATTGTCCAGATGTGCTCGGTGAACTCTTAGAACTCGAACATAAGGAATTACTATGTCGCGACAACGTGCTTTGCCATCTCGGGAAGATCACCTCATCGATGTTCACATCGACCCGGACTCGTCCATGGTGGTGAGCGGAATCCTGAACACCACCTTATGAGTCTCAAGGTTAGTGATGTTGACACGATCGTCGGCAAGCGACTCGACGAACCTGTCATCGATGAAACGACACACCTAGTTAAGCAATTCTGCGGATGGTTAGGAAACATCGTTGACACGATCAAGAAACTCTTATCCAAGGTTCCCCTTGGTCTAGTTTTCGTTGTCGGTCGCAACGTTCTCGCATTACCAACCACAGATTTCCAACAACCTTGGTTTGACTATCGAGCACCTTGGCTACACCTAAGACTCGATCACCCTCACACGACTAAAACCTAATTTGGCTTGACAACTATTGTACGACGAGTTGTTCTTGTGTTCCAGCACTACACACATCACATGCATCCTTCATCTTGATGCCAGAGCACGATGACGGCTCGGAACGTCACGACGATGTCATGTGGTCAACGACATCGACGCGGCTCATGGTGGAGCATCATGAGCACGCACGGATAAGCCAACGCGATACAAAAGACAGAGAAGGTCAACTTGGGGATTTCTATAGGAATGATATCAATTCGAAACATCGACCAGAGGGGCCTGACCTAGTGCGCGTTGACCGGAGCGTCGCTGGGAGCCATGGTGTTGGCGGGCAAGGCTTGGGCGACTAGGGGCATGATGTGAGTAGTGGCGGATGGCCATTGCCGTGGATAGCGCGGTGGGGCAAGGCGCAGGACGGCGCGACGCGAGTGACCAGCACCGCTGTGGCCGAGCGAGAGGGAAACAAGGGCTGTCGAGCAGCAAGTCTGGCGCATGTGCGCTGTGGCAGCATGGAGCAACCGGTGGCCATGGCATGGCTGAGCAGGGCGCGCGTGACCGGCGCAGGGAGCAGGACGATGGTGAACCATGGCGCGTGGCGGCGGCCGATACGCGAACATGAGTAGGGCGGCGAGGTGCTCGGCTAAGGCGCGGCGCGAGCAGCAGTGGGGGCGGCATGCTGCGTGCATGTGGAGCAGAGATGCAGGGGTGTGCAGCGGTGGGCGTGGGGCACAGGCAAAGTGCGGCTAGCGTCGCGGCGGTGCGGCGTCGAGCGGGTAGAGGAAGGCGGAGCGCCATGGCGGGCTGGGACGTGGGCAAGCGGCGGGCGGCGTATGTGAGCAGCGGGCCAGCAGCAGGGCGCCAGCGAGCTGGGCAGCGCGATGCGCGCGTGAGGCTGTGAGCGTGGATGGCGGGTGTTGAGCGGGCGGACGGAGAGCCGACGGCCGGCGTGGGGCGACACTACAGGCGGCCGGGGCAACTGGGACACGGCCAGGCGGAGGCGAGCCAGGGGGCGAAACGCTGTGGTCGAGCGGGGCGCGGCCGGCGGAGCGGCACGACGCGTGGGGTGCGACATGGAGGCGAGCCGGTGTCGGCATGTGGCGGCACCGCGGCGGCCGGGAGGAGGCGCAGCCGGGGGCGAGCGGGTAGTGGAGCACAACCGGGAGGTGGAACGCACGGCCAGGAGGGAGTCGGGGTGCTGTGGAGCAGAGCCGGGAGAGGAGGAAGCAAAATAGACTTCCTAGTACTGAGGATAGATATGACAAGTGGGCCCCACAACTTTCTCCCCCCATATCCCTTCCACTTTTCTTTTAAATGGGAAAAACTGATTAAAATTTCTTTCAACTTTTCCAGATTAGCTAATCAAGGTATAAGAAATTCAGATGTGAACTGAGTTTGAGATACATAATATTTTTTAAATTCAGATTCAATTTGATTACACTTTCAACCCAATTATGTTGCATGTTACTAATGTATTCTTAATATGTGCCCAATGGTACCAAAGCTTGATTAATCTTGCTTAAATTGAGGTGGCACTTGGATTCAAATTAAACATCCGAGCTCGAGGTACTATTTTGAATTCATCTACTAAAAGCTTATTAAGGAGTTTTTAATATATATATTTCATCAGCACACTTAATTAATTTTAACACCCTAGGTTAATGCTATTCTCGTATTTAAATTCCTTTGACTTGATCACATTTTATTTTTAAGCAGCTGAGACGTCAATGCATGGCGAGCGGACGTGGAGGCTTGGCGCAGAAAAGATCTGGCGTCGAGGCCGACAAAGATCATGCCGTGCTTAGGATAAGAGCGACACGTCATGGGTGACGCTGGCTCTCCATAAGCACACGCGGAGGCGGAAATCAAATATCGTTTGATGAAGGCCGACCGGTAGGCCACTCAACAAGTGGGTCCCATGCAAGATATTATCTGCTCAAGTCTATCTGAATGAGTATGACAGACGCTCTCGGAGTACTACACTTCCTTCATGTAGTCAGGAACTCCATGTCGTTGCTTAGGAAGAGGTTAAACTGGAACTGAATGAACACCCGCAACTTTAACAGTTCATGTGACATGTTCACATTACAACTTAAAGTCTTTAACAAGTTCTTATTTCCATGATCATTGGTTGACTAACATTATTCCCGTAAATTTGAATTTCGATTCCAATATCAATTTTTTTTTAAGTTCACATTTTCGCGTTTTTGTTCTTCTCAAATGCGGGCTTTTACAAAAATAAACTTAGCTACTGTACAAATGAAATTAACATGAAGATTTGAGTTGACCAATGGATTCCAAATATTTCAAATAGCCTCCCTGCAAATTTTCATAATGTTTGAAGCTCATTTGCTATTTAATTCAGTGGCTCCATTGAATTCCATTCAATTTCAAATTCAAATTTGAATTTCAATTGAAACTTGATCAATTCAAAGATTTGAGTTCAGAATAAATTTCTACACCTTCAGTTTTGTCTACCATAAACTATCTGGCAATTTTGGAAGAAAGTTGGTGACTGAATTGAAGTATACAGAGAGGATGAGCTTGAGCAGGCAGTGGGACCCACTGGTCAGCCTCCCAAACCGAGTGAACCGCCATTGCCGTGAGTGTCCCGCGCTCCCAGTTTCTGGCGGCGCAAATGGGCACGCTCGAGTGCTCCAGTGGTGGAAAACTCCTCCTTATCACCTCCTCCACTGCCTCCCAACGCTTTATTCTTCACTCCACAGCCAAAAGCGCTGCTCTCTACTGTGGTCACCAGTAGAGAGCAGCAGTTCTCTGTTCCACTCAAAAATCCGAGGTAACCAGTTAAGATTGATTGTTTTCCTTGCGTTTTCATTTGCTCAACAATCATGCGCAGCCCCCTAACCCTCTCCTCGGACAGCTCAAGCTTTCTCTTCATTGTACGAAAGGATTTTGCGGCCGCCGAGGTTGCTGCCGAGAAGAAACATCTCGGTCTCGCCGTGGAGCCGGGGCTATAAGCTGTGTCTCGGCCTACTTCCTACAGAGAAAAGAATCGCCAGCAACTCTATTGTCTCACGGTGAAAACCATTCTTCCTTTCCTTCCCTATCGATTGCTTCATTCTAGTTTTACGGTAGCACGTCCATATGGGAATATTATTTAGGTTTCAATCAAATTCGGGTTACACCCTACATCCTAGTTCGCTTTAGTTTACAAATATGTCCTATATAGCCATGCACATCTCCCTGAGAAAGATTCTTGGAAAATCATAGTTGACTCAATCCGATTCCTGAAGTTTTCCCCTTTTTATACCATTCCCTACCTAGGACATCGGAGGAAGCTCGATAGGAGCTGTTTTCACTTCGATTGAGGTTCATTTTCAAGTTCCTCATACTACCAGGAAGCTTTACGAACAAACCACGATGAAAATAAGGCACCCTAGGGCTCTTGCGACCTCGCCGGAGTAGTCACGGCTGCCGCCGTCGTGGTCCACAAGCTCCGGCCACTCCCGGCTCTACCTGACTGCACCTACGTGCTCCCCATGCCATATTAGGTACCAAATATGACTAGGAGGAGGGGAGGAATCAGGGGTAGGCTGCCGGCAAGGGTCGCCGCCATGGCAGCCGTCGGGCGCCGCCAGCTCCTGCCCTGGGCTGAAGGTTGAAGAAAGCTGGCGGGTCCCGCCTGTCGGTGTAAATTGGGAACCCCGGATCTAGTATGGCTGGTGATCTTTTGTGGCTACGTAGGTTAATCCAGTGATCTCTTATGTGGCCCCTTCCTGATTGGTTGGTTTTAAACCAGTGGGCCCAATTTGATTAATTCAAACTTTCCCCTCCCCAAATAATTCCAAAAATTTAGTTCCCACTCAAAAAATCCATATCTCCTATTATAATTGTCCAAAAATTCAAAAATAAATTTTATTAGAACCAGAATGAAGAACACTTTCCATTGGTGCACTTGGATTTGTATGGAAGTCCATAGGAATTTCTCCATAATTCAAAAAAAAACAAGATGCTTATAGAATTAATTCCTATAGTTCTGCTCTTTGGAAAATTACGAAATTTTTCCAGAACCGTTA
Organism: Tuctoria greenei; assembly: GCA_036927565.1. Classification (NCBI taxonomy): domain Eukaryota; kingdom Viridiplantae; phylum Streptophyta; class Magnoliopsida; order Poales; family Poaceae; genus Tuctoria; species Tuctoria greenei. The sequence goes on from JAYESD010000004.1 coordinate 75,732,345, forward strand.
TTTTAATATCCTTAAACTTCAGTAAAAATATCAGGGTCATTAGACTTCATTTACATGGTATGATCACCTGTGTATACTCTATTCACATAAAAATAGCCAAATTCATTTAGAGTTTGTACAGAAACTTGTGCATGCTTTTAAATTTAATATCTATCAATAGAAAGCTTCAAAATTTGTCAAACTAAATTTGTTGGTTTGCTCTTTGTCCACAATAACCAGAAATACAACCCAATCTTCATGAAAAACCGTAGATTTTCCTGTAGAGCCCTTTAAAGAAAAATCATGTTTGATTTTTATCTGATGATTCGCTTCATAGAAAAATCTGGAATTTTGCCAAAATATTATTTAGTAAGGTTTTGAATTCTTGTAAAAATTTCAACTTCATTGGAATTTATTAACCTAGTTCAATCTGAAGTTTTTCCTAACTGGTCATAGAATGCCCAAAAACAACAGAAACATTTCAGTAAATTATCCAAACTTGTAAATTCAATATCTCACAGTAGGATGCTTAGAAAATTATGAAACCAATTTTGTTGAGTCTCCCATGACCTCCTCTAAACGGAAAACCAACTTTTGGCCATGTCAAAGCTATAGATGTTTCCTCAAAATTCTGGGTAATGTTTAGGTTCATTGAATTTTATACAACAGTAACTTCTATGAATTGATCCCAATTTTGGCCAGAACCTCAAACAATATACCTAGTGTCCCCTGTAAAATTCCCAGAATCATTAAGATTAAATTAATATACTTAACTTTCTTTCCTTTGAGCTATAAGAAAATACCGGTATTGATTAACTAGCATAATTCTTTGCATATCGATTAGTTACCGAGCTCAAGAGGATCCTGGAGCTACTTGAAGTAATCCATCTGAAGATTAACTTTGATACCGTATCACAACCAGGCAAGCCCCGGTTTGCATTTAAGCACTATTACAAAATTTTGATTTGTATCACCTATGTCTAGGGTGAGTTATGTGCATTAGGGCTAAGGTGATTGAAAATCCACTTGCATGACCGGATCACCCTATGGAGTATTTGGTTAGTTGTTAATTCATAATGTAGACTATGCTATGCTAAATGTTGTATAGGATTTAGTAGAAGTCAAGTAGTTGGAATCTACTCGCATGGCTAGGACTTTTTCACACATGATTGGTTCAAAGAGAATCAAATAGTAATCTGAAAATGAGTCTGGGCAGGGGCGTAGGATGCAGCAAGACGTGGTCTTGGGTGCATAGCCCTGCCTGTGTTGGTTAAGGACCGATCCGTATGCCACCCTGCTGCACAAGTTTGAACTGTACCGGAGTCATACTAGACATATGGGGTCCAAGAAACCAATATACCTTGGGAAGCTTTTGTTGAGACTTTTTCGATTGCCTCAGGCTTTCGGCTGCAACACAGTAGACAGAAACTCGCTCACGACATCTTCAGAGCAGAAAGGTGCACCATGAGTGGGAATACTGTCCTAGACGATTGAATCGATTCAACTTGGGCGGAACTTGAGAAAGGTGGCTGCATATGACGTACGTACGTGACTTCCAGTACGGGCGTAAGTGTCGTGTATTTCGGGTATTGATTCGAGTCACCATCCCTCGCAGATATGAGTACTACTTGTTCACACAGTTGTGACGTAGTTAATACTTGCACTTGAGATGAGAATTAAGTACTGCTGTTATGAACATTTTATTATCATTGTATTGCTATGTTGTATGTATTAGTATAGTGCTCACTAAATTTATATTTCCACCTTGGACATGCAGAATCGTGATGAAGCATTTCTTGTTTGATTGTGGAGTTACGATGTTGCCCGGCACTAGGTTTAAGCTGCTGCTATAAATCTAAAAATAAGGACCTACATTTAGGCGAGTCCATTATGCAAATCTGTCATCCTATGTTTATGTCTTTACCTCACGTAGAGTTTCATGTTTAGGTGAGACGGTTAAGTCTTGCTGAGCCTTCATGCTCACGGTTGCTATATAATTGCAGGTACTAACCTTTGTGCTTATGCATATGGAAGTCCGATGAGGGTCGGGACTCTACGAGTGATATACTCATGTGGGAACCACGCCGCTGCTGTTTGATCTTCGTGGCTAGTGAGGAGCATCCGTGGGCTGGATGACATCTCATTTGCTTATTAGACTTAAATACGCGAGTTCTAATCTTATCTTCCGCTGTAGTTTATTTTTATATAACTTATTTGTAAACTGAACATCTTTGTAAATTTCAGCAAATGATTTATGTAATACGTGTTCCTTTACATGTGTGCTGTTGGGTGTCGCATCGCACGACACCACCCAATGATTCATGGAAAGTGTGGACTCTGGTCCCCACAGCCAGGTATCAGAGCCGCATTGGGAATAGCACACTAAAAAAGGATCGTATTACGAGAAAAACATAGGACACGGTGATGATACGGTACTAGGCCCACATAAGGATTATCTTAGCATAAGTTATTAAGATGGCAAAGCTAACTTATGTGTTATTATATTCTGTAACGATGGTCCGGTGTCAGGTAAGAGGTAAGGTACGCCACCGCAAGCAGATCAATTGAGGTAAGCTCACCATGCGAGAGGTAGCATTGAAATCTTTCTGTGGCTTTGTACGTAAGAGTCAATATGAGTCTCTGAAACTTTCAATGTTTCTGAGAACATATGACACGCGGTACCCCAACGTGCTTCAAAGTTAGTGGGAGCCCCAGTCGGGTGGGACATAACCCGATGCGCCTCCTACTGGTGCAGCACTATGCAAAGACGTGGGACCCTGTCGGGTGGTAGAAAACCCGGTCATGTACCCCGAAACGTGGCTTAACTCGGGACGGCCCGTATGGAATGATACGGGACGAATGCTTTTACTTTCATATATATTATTGTGAAATGTTTGCCCATGCGAGCTGTGTTGTATGACACCATATGATTGATCTGTAGTTTGTGTGTAGTGACAGGTACACTGAACACGTGATCGTATTGCGGTTAGAAATCGTTTCCTAGTGAACGTAATTAAGGCCACCGTTGAGACGTGTATGGCGGAATACCGACTTTGAATTTTTACTTTATGAGGCACGTAGTACCGACATATACTCCATTGATGCATTAACCACTTTTCTATAAAATGGAACTGAGAAGATGTAAAACTACTTATATTATCTGTCAAGCTCTGAGTTTGAACTAAGGTTTCAAATTTGGAGTAGGTTTTAAAGTCACCAATGTAAAAACAGAGTGTTCTGTTTCTTCCTGAAAAATACCTGACTTTGAGATACTATATCTCCCAGAAGAGAACTCCAATGAATGTGTATCTTACATGGACGGAGATTTTATGAAGTCCTTTAAAACTGTTATGTTCAGCTCCAGGACTGAATTCCTCTCTAACCTGTTCAAAATTTCAAAGTTCCAAAATCTGCCAAACTGGACAGAAACTGGAACCCTCTCTGGACTCCTGATTGTTTTCACCATATCTCACTCTAGAAAATTCAAACCGGGTCGTGCAAGACATTTCTGGAATCCTTTTAATATTTATTACAAATTTGTAAATTGTGTCTTTTGTAAATTCAACTGTTTTATATCTGGAAATTGTGGCCCAAAATCAGCATAACAAAGGAGATGCTGTCAAAATTTCCAGAAAAACTGTCAGGTTTACCAGGCCATATCTTCTCAACCAGAAACGATCTGGAGTCAAACCAATAGTTTTTCGAAAGTTCTTGAAGTGTACTTGAACTTTGTAGTTCACCTCAAGATCTGATTCTGCCATTTACTGGGTTAAATTCATGTTTGAGTACAAGCTGGTCTGGTTTTAAAAGAAACTTCATCAGTTTGATATAATTTGGTCTTGTTATGAATCTGGTCCTCGATTTCACTTCGAGAAGTGTCGTAAAGGACCAGTTGTCAGTACTCAACCATTTACCAGTGGAATTGAGGGTTGGACCCACTCGAACCTCTTTTCTTTTATGACCATGTTTGTGTCATATTAAAAATAGAAGTGTGTATTCGCACGATAACACGCATAACATCCCGTTGCGACCAACGATAGTCGAAATGAACATCGATCCATGGAGTTCATTATTTTGGAGCTCGCTATTGTAACATTGGTCCAGAGATGATGTATTGTGTATAGAGTTTATAATTTATCAATATATTTTACCGTTATGAAAGTTTAGTTATCAATACACACACTATTGTTTTCATCCTAGTGTGATCTTGCAATATCACGTCTCATGTTGGTTTAATGACTGTAACTGCAGAATGGTGCGCACTCGCACAACATACGAGGTCGGTGGTTCAAGTCAAGGAGGGCAGCTGGAACAACCAGCGCAACCGCCACCTCCATCTTCGCTTACATTGGTGGATGATATGACAACCATGTTGGGTTCGCATGACGAGCGGACCAAACTGCTACGAACCCTTGTGCAGATTACGTCCAATCAGGGGTGACGTCAAGCCAAAGGCGATCGTCAACCTCAGGAAGCAACATATCCGGAATTCTTGGCGACTGCACCCCCCGTGTTCAGTGGTGATAGTGAACCTCTAGATGTGGTCCATTGGCTCCGCACCATGGAAGCTAAGTTCGGACTGCTACAGTGCAGTGATCATATGAAGGTTTTATATGCAGCACAACAATTACATGGCATCGCCGGTGCTTGGTGGGCGAACCACATCGCCTCCTTGGCCGCCGGACAACAAGTCACTTGGAAAGAGTTCCATAAGGCATTCCACACCTATCATGTTCCTCCTGTCATTATGAGAAGGAAGCTTCAGGAATTTCTTGATTTGAAGCAAGGAGAAATGAGTGCTCAAGAATATTGTCGGTACCCTGAGTACCGTATACCCCTTGAGATTGCAAAGATCTCAAGGAAATGTCATCTACTTGATTTGAAGACCTTCGAAGGCCCACATGTCAGACATAACCGGACCCGCTTCCCCAACATGGTTAGTCCCAGGGTCACCACGTGTACCATCAAACCGGAGCTACCGCCCACAAGGGGGAAGCTCCGGGCTATGTACCATAACGGCACCCCAGACCTAACCCCAGACCGAGGGAAGCTCCGGAACTGACACGTGTCTGGTGGCACTGGACCTACCTGTTCCCCACAGTATGCTCCGGAGCTACCACGTGTCCAACCGTCGGATCTTCAGCCTCAAACCTCCGGTAGAATCCACAACGACTCCAGATCTTCAAAGGGGAATCAAGGACTTCAAGACCCAATTAAGTGTCATTAATACTATGTTAATGACACACGATCAGACGACCCTTATTACCAGTAACGGCGCTGTCAAAGCCCATAACTCGGTCATTAAGGGTAATTAAGCGCATCAAATGTGTATCAATATTAGTAGCCACCGGGGCCACATGTCGGGCGAGGCAAACTTGTAATGCCCTGTCCTTGTACTATAAAAGGACAGGCCGATGATACATAGAGAACGGCTGGTCTGATCGGCTCACACACGCTCTCAACTCACGTCACCTGAGTTGAGTTCATACATCCAATACAACACCAACACACCCCGTGGAGTAGGGTATTACGCTCAGGCAGCCCGAACCACGTAAATCTTTGTGTCTCCTGTGTCATTTTACATTTCACCTTCTTGAATCTCCGCGCACCCACACCAAACTTCAAACTCCGCAAACACTTTTAGTAGTGTCGGGAGATCTGCCGGATCAAAACCACCAATAGTTGGCGCGCCAGGTAGGTGTAACACCCTCATTTTCATGCATCATGCCCTACATTCACTCATATACATGTTTAACATTAACCCACATAAAGAGGAACGAGTTTAACATTGGTTCGGAGCATTTAAAATTGATTTGGAGCAAAACCGCACTTAAAACGCAGGAAAGTGCGGACTAGTCCGATTTTACTGAGGACTAGTCCGATTCCTCTCTGACTAAAAACGGACTTGTCCGTTTTTGCTGCGGACTAGTCCGATTTTGGCTCTGGAAACTTTCGGACTTGTCCGATTTTGTGCGGACTAGTCCGATGTTCCATGAATCCTTGGAAATTTGCAAAGTCCCTGGACTTTTCCGGACTAGTCCGGTGTTCCAGCGGACTTGTCCGTTTTCCTTTCTGACTAAGATCGGACTTGTCCGATTTTTGGCCAGACTTGTCCGATTTTCTCTCTGGACGACTTCGGACTAGTCCGGTCCTGTCCGGACTTGTCCGATATTTCGTGACTCCGAGATTGACCTTTTGTTTTACGACTTGTTTCTTGGATTTCACGTCAAGTGGGCCTAGGGACGTCGTGCCCAACTCTTTTAGAGCCCATGTGGGACTCTAAACCGTCCTCTACTCATCCCAAAACTCGAGATCCGTCTAACCCTAGCCTCCACTTCTATATAAACAGCCCCACCCCTTGGTTTGACATCTATTTGCCACTTTTCCACCCACCCAAACCCTAGTTCGTGGGGAGCCACCATCAAGGAGGGAGGAGAAGATCCCAAACAAGAAGAAGAAGAGGAGGAAACGAAGGAGGATCAAGATCTCCACCAAGTTTCGTCCTTCACCACCAATTCATCCCCAAGTTCATCACCAACCCTAGATCATCAAGATCCAAGTGTTACCTCCAAGTTTCTTGGTTCATTGGAGTTCTAAACACCTGGTATACCTTCTATTCTCTTTTCCTTACGAGAATTCAACCCCTAATCTCCAAATTCACGTCGGTCTAGAAAACCCTAATCCGCTGATCTCGCAGAGTGCGGACTTGTCCGGTCCCAAGCGGACTAGTCCGATCTTTCTGGTTAAATTGTGTTGAATTGATTCTAAAATTTGATCTAATCGAATCCAAACCTGTATAAACTTGTTAAAATCTATTAGAACTAGTTAGTGATCATTAAAAGCAATCTAGTAACAAGTTCTACCTTGCATTGCATCAATCATGCATGTCATGTCATATTGAGTAATATTTGTGCACTCTTTGATTTTGTTTCTTGTTTTGTATGTTTATTGTGTGGATTAGACGGATTTGCGCTAGAGAGTGCCACGGAGGATCTACAACCTCAAGAGTTCGAAGGCTTTGACCCTAATCAACAGCAAGAGCAAGGCAAGTGTCCTTGAAGCATATTGATCCTGTTTTTAAAATAAATGTTTGTTTGCAAAATTGCATGCTGTGTCAATTTGATGGGAATCCTATGGTAGGAAGTTTACTAGACTTGCTAAACTACCCTTGTCACCTGGAATTTATGATAGAGAGAGTCGGGAAGGGTTTTTACCTTTTTGCTTCGCTTAATCAACTGGGATGGGAAACAACTATATCACTCAATTTAATTATGCATGGATGAGATTATGGTTAACATGAACTGGTTAGACATGGTATGGTGATGGATGATCTAAGCAAGCCTGGTATGTGGATGGGTTGGATGTTACGGTGGTTTGCTTGCTTTAGATCTAAGGACCGGTTCATGCGAGAATAAGCCAGGACTACAGTGCCACCACGAGGCCAAGTTATGGGTGCGGCATAGCTGATTAATTAGGGCTTTGCTAGTGCTGTTTGGACCATTGTGGATGCTCGGGGAAGGGGTAGTCGGATTGGGTTTGTTGGTGATTGGTGGGACTACCCTGGGATCCGAATGGCTCAAGAGGGGGCCCTTGGTTGAAGATGTGCTCTGCGGGAGACATCGCCACCGGTGAAACCTCAGTGGGGTCTAAATAGGCTAGTAATCCCTTTGTAAAGGCTATTTTGTGATCTCTTGGCCACACACCAACGGAAGTGTGTAATGTGACCGACGGGTCATGGGCATAAGGGAGGTTCTTAGTCGCCGAAGGGTGATGAAATCACGGACACGTGGGTAAAGAGGTACAAACTCTGCAGAGTATTAACTAAAACTATCATGATAGCCGTGCTCCCGGTTATGAGCACCTGGACAACTTCCATGATTAGAGAGAAATTGGAATTTGGGATGGTTATGGTTTGGTAATGGTTATGGATGGTTATGGATTAATTTCTGGTATTGAATATGGTTATTGGCAATGGTGAAATCTGGACTTATTGATGATGGTAATGAATTCAGTTTGGTATTATGGTATTACTTATGATTATGATGGTTTTGATTTATATAATTATAATATATTGCTTTTCAAATGTTTTAATGTACTTTTCAGCACTTTGCCATTATTATTGTCGTCATTTGAATCAGCCACATGTCATACTTTCCACACTTGCTGAGTACGACATGTACTCACTCTTGCAATCCCCCACCCCAACAGTTGCAGATCAAGACTGGGATTTTAATGGCGATAATGCGGAGTTCTAGGCCGTGTCTACCGTCAGCTTTGCCTGTGGTGTTGATTGGTGCTGCACATACATACCCTGTCGCTTATGCTGCATAGTTGCTTAGTTTGCTTAGTTGTTTAATTAGTTTATTTCCGCTGCATTAGTTGAACTTGTCACTAATATTCATTAGAGCTTGTATTCGAGGATTTAATGAATTGTGTAATAAGAGTACTTATTTAATAATTTGAGCTGTGGTAATTTTCTGTATACTCTTTTGTGATTGCACTCGTGTATGTGTGATGAACATCCTGGGCACACATATGCGTTAGCTTGGTTCATTTTCGGAACCGGGCGTCACAGATTGGTATCAGAGCCACAGGTTGACCGTAGGATGCAGCCTAGATAGAATGGACACTTTAGGACACATAGGAGCACTCAGGAATCAATGTGTTCTTGCTTGGTGTGCTGTTTGCTATATATATTGGTTGCTTGTGTGCTTAATAGAGGATTTTGGGATGCATTAGCATTGCCATGTCCACCTAGGCTAGTGTAGCTAGTTGTTTAGTTTCATATCCCTTGATGCATATAGTTGGGGCGTTTTCTAATTCTTACCTACTGCTTTTCTTCAGATGGTGAGGACTCGCAACCAGAGGGATGGCAATGATGAAGAGGAGAACAATGGAGTGCCTCAAAACGACGATGGACAAGGACCTGCTCAGGGAGCTATCAACATCGAGCAGCTATTGGCCATGCAAAACCAGCTCATGCAGACCATGATACAGACTATGGGACAGCTGCAGGCTGGCAATATCAACAATCAGCCCCACATGCCTCCACCGCCACCCCCACCACCTCATAACCGATTGGGAGAGTTTATGAGGACTAGGCCACCAACCTTTTCTCAAGCTGCTGACCCTATGGATGCTGATGATTGGCTCAAGTCCGTGGAGAAGAAGCTAGCCATTGTCCAATGCAGTGACCGGGAGAAGGTGCTATTTGCCTCTCATCAACTCGTTGGAGCAGCTGCAGATTGGTGGGATTCTTATTGCAGTGCTCATGAGAATCAAGAGAGAATCACTTGGGCCGAATTCAAGGAGAATTTTCGTTCTCATTATGTGCCCGAGGGTGTTATGATCTTGAAGAGGCAAGAATTTGAGAATTTAAGGCAAGGAAGATCAAGCGTGAGTGAATATCTCAATAAATTCACTCAACTCTCAAGGTATGCGCCTGAGGATGTTAGCCGGGACAGCCGGAAGCAATACTTGTTCATGAGGGGATTGAACAATACGATCCAAGTGCAATTGCTCAACTGTGATTATGTCAATTTTCAGAAGCTTGTGGACAAAGCAATTGTGGTCGAGAACAAGATCCGTGAGATGGAGCAAGAAATCAAGAGGAAGGCACCATATCAAGGACAGCAACAAGGAAGTAATGTGCGCCCTCGCTTTGCGCCACCCAATGCGTCTCATTACAGCTCCTCTATTCCTGCTCAGCGCCCTGGTTATTCACCGCGCCCAACTCAGTTTGTGCAGCAGCGCCCTGTCATGCAAGCACCTAGGCCTCCGATGCCTTATGCACCTCGTGCTGATTTTCCTGGAGCCAATGTTCAAAACCAAGCTCGTCCCAATAATTCTGGTGGAGTTAAGAAGTGTTATACTTGTGGAGAAGCTGGACACTTTGCGAATCAATGTCCTAAGTCGGGCCTTGGTCAAGGAAGCAATGCATCGAAGCAAAACCCAAGACCTAATGGAGGACAGCCACAAGGAAGCCGTGGACAACAAAATTTTGCTCGTGGCAACGTGAACCATGTCTCTACGGAGGATGCTCAACAAGCGGATGACGTGGCCATTGGTATGTTCCTCGCCAACTCCAACCCCGCAACTATGTTATTTGATTCGGGAGCATCGCATTCATTCATTGCATCAAAGTATGTTGCCAAGTATAGTTTGCCTATCTCTCATATGAAGTTTACTCTGTTGGTTAAATCTCCTGGAGGAGAGATGAGGACAAATATAGTATGTCCAAAAGTAAGCCTTAGAATAAGGGGGGTAGACTTCTCCGCCAACCTCATTGTTTTAGATTCTCAAGGGTTGGATATTATACTTGGTATGGACTGGTTGAGGAAGCACAATGGGGTTATTGAATGTGCCACAAAGACAGTGAAGTTGACCAATGAGGAAGGGATAACTGTAGAATTTGAAGCATCTCAAACCGCACCGAAGCAATTGGAATTGAATCATATAGACGGTGCCGCAATGGAGGAGATTCCGGTTGTATGTGAATTTTTGGATGTGTTTCCGGATGAGTTGCCAGGTATGCCACCCGATCGAGACATTGAGTTTGTTATTGATTTAATACCTGGAACTGCACCTATAGCTAAGAGGCCGTATAGGATGCCTCCTATGGAATTAGCGGAGCTCAAGAAACAAATTCAAGAGCAATTAGAGAAGGGTTTTATTCGCCCTAGCTCTTCACCCTGGGGAGCGCCCGTTTTATTTGTGGACAAGAAGGACGGATCCCAAAGGATGTGCGTGGATTACCGAGCTCTCAACGAGGTAACAATCAAGAACAAGTACACCTTGCCACGCATAGAAGACTTGTTTGATCAGATGAAGGGTGCTTGTGTCTTCTCTAAGATTGACTTGAGGTCGGGATACTTTCAAATGAAGATTAGACCATCGGACATACCCAAGACAGCTTTTAGGACACGGTATGGATCTTATGAGTACACCGTGATGTCTTTTGGATTGACAAATGCACCTGCCTACTTTATGTACCTCATGAATAAGGTCTTCATGGAGTACTTAGATAAGTTCGTTGTGGTGTTTATTGATGATATTATGATCTACTCGAAGGATGAGAAGGAACATGAGGAACACTTGAGGCTTACGCTGCAAAAATTGAGGGAGCATCAATTGTATGCCAAGTTCAACAAGTGCCAGTTTTGGTTGAAAGAGGTGCCATTTTTGGGTCATATAATCTCAGGAGGAGGAGTATCGGTTGACCACGGAAAAGTGAGAGACGTGTTGAAGTGGGAACCACCGCAAAACGTCAAGGAAATAAGGAGTTTTCTTGGGATGGCTGGATATTACCGTCGGTTTATCAAGGATTTTTCCAAGATAGCCAAGCCTATGACGGAGTTACTAATGAAGGGAAAGGCATTCCAATGGACTCAAGCTTGTCAAGAGAGTTTTGAGGAGTTGAAGATGCGGTTGACAACAGCCCCAGTTTTGGTATTGCCGGATGTAAGCAAGAGTTTTGACATTTATTGCGATGCATCAAGACAAGGGCTTGGATGTGTATTGATGCAAGAAGGTCAAGTGGTCGCCTATGCGTCGAGACAATTGAAGAAACATGAGCAGAATTACCCCACACATGATCTTGATCTAGCAGCCGTGGTACATGCATTGAAGATTTGGAGACACTATATTCTTGGACATAGGTGTGAGATTTATACGGATCACAAGAGTCTTAAGTATATTTTCACACAGACAGATCTGAATTTGAGGCAACGAAGATGGTTGGAGCTCATCAAAGATTATGATTTGGGGATCAACTATCATCCGGGAAAAGCCAATGTAGTGGCCGATGCTTTGAGTAGAAAGGGAGTAAGTCATCAACTCACGGTTCGAGAGTTACCATTCGAGTTATGTAAGGAGTTTGAACGGTTGAACCTCGGGTTTGTAAATGAGATGGAGATGATGGAGTTAAATCCTACCTTGGAGCAAGAAATTCGAGAAGCACAGACCACAGATGAGGAGATCAAGGAAATCAAGGAAATCAAGGAAAGAATCGAAGAAGGGAGAGAATTCAGATTTGATGAAGACGAACATGGTACCTTATGGATTGGAAAGAGAATTGTTGTGCCTAATGTAAAGCATATTCGAGAAACAATATTAAAGGAGGCACATGACTCGCCATACTCAATTCACCCTGGTTGTACAAAGATGTACAAGGATTTGAAGACTTGCTATTGGTGGGATAGCATGAAAAAGGACATAGCTGAATATGTAGCATTATGTGATGTGTGCCAACGAGTCAAGGCGGAACATCAAAGGCCAGCCGGATTATTGCAACCGTTGAAGATTCCGGAATGGAAGTGGGAAGAAGTTGGTATGGACTTCATAGTTGGGTTACCACGTACTCAATCCGGGTATGACTCAATTTGGGTAATTGTGGATCGCTTAACCAAGTCAGCTCATTTTGTCCCTGTGAAGACCAAGTATACAGCTGCACGATTGGCCGAAATATACATGGAGCATATTGTGTGTCGACATGGAGTCCCTAAGAAGATAGTATCAGATAGAGGTTCTCAATTTACCTCCAGATTTTGGCAAAAATTGCATGAAGCTTTGGGAACGAGGTTGAATTTTAGTTCAGCATATCATCCTCAAACGGATGGACAAACCGAGAGGACCAATCAGATTTTGGAGGACATGTTAAGAGCTTGTGCTTTAAAGCATGGGAAAAGTTGGGACAAAAGCTTACCATACGCGGAATTTTCATACAACAATAGTTACCAAGCAAGCTTGAAAATGTCGCCATATGAAGCGCTTTATGGGAGGAAGTGTAGGACACCTTTATTCTGGAATGAGGCAGGAGAAACTCAAGTATTTGGTCCGGACGTGTTGCAAGAAGCCGAAAAGCAAGTCCAAATAATTCGTGGAAACTTGAGGGCTGCCCAATCAAGGCAAAAAGGCTATGCGGATAATAGGAGAAGGAAATTAGCCTTTGAAATAGGAGATTTTGTTTACCTCAAGGTGTCACCAATGAGAGGTCATAAGAGGTTTAACATAAGGGGTAAGCTCGCACCTCGTTATATTGGACCATTCAAGATTTTGGACAAAAGAGGAGAAGTAGCATATAAGTTGGAGATGCCAGCTCATCTTTCAGACGTACATGATGTGTTTCATGTTTCCCAGCTCAAGAAGTGTTTGAGAGTACCGGAAGAACAAGTGCCAATGGAAGAATTGGAACTAGAGGAAGATTTGACGTATGCTGAGCAACCGGTCAAAATCTTGGAAACCAAGGAGAGAGTCACAAGGAACAAGGTGATTCGATGGTGTAAAGTCCAATGGAAGCACCATACCGAAAAAGAAGCAACTTGGTAGTTAGAAGATGATCTCAAGAAGGAATTTCCCCATCTCTTCTCTTCCGCGTCGAATCTCGAGGGCGAGATTCATTTTAAGGGGGGTAGGTTTGTAACACCCTCATTTTCATGCATCATGCCCTACATTCACTCATATACATGTTTAACATTAACCCACATAAAGAGGAACGAGTTTAACATTGGTTCGGAGCATTTAAAATTGATTTGGAGCAAAACCGCACTTAAAACGCAGGAAAGTGCGGACTAGTCCGATTTTACTGAGGACTAGTCCGATTCCTCTCTGACTAAAAACGGACTTGTCCGTTTTTGCTGCGGACTAGTCCGATTTTGGCTCTGGAAACTTTCGGACTTGTCCGATTTTGTGCGGACTAGTCCGATGTTCCATGAATCCTTGGAAATTTGCAAAGTCCCTGGACTTTTCCGGACTAGTCCGGTGTTCCAGCGGACTTGTCCGTTTTCCTTTCTGACTAAGATCGGACTTGTCCGATTTTTGGCCAGACTTGTCCGATTTTCTCTCTGGACGACTTCGGACTAGTCCGGTCCTGTCCGGACTTGTCCGATATTTCGTGACTCCGAGATTGACCTTTTGTTTTACGACTTGTTTCTTGGATTTCACGTCAAGTGGGCCTAGGGACGTCGTGCCCAACTCTTTTAGAGCCCATGTGGGACTCTAAACCGTCCTCTACTCATCCCAAAACTCGAGATCCGTCTAACCCTAGCCTCCACTTCTATATAAACAGCCCCACCCCTTGGTTTGACATCTATTTGCCACTTTTCCACCCACCCAAACCCTAGTTCGTGGGGAGCCACCATCAAGGAGGGAGGAGAAGATCCCAAACAAGAAGAAGAAGAGGAGGAAACGAAGGAGGATCAAGATCTCCACCAAGTTTCGTCCTTCACCACCAATTCATCCCCAAGTTCATCACCAACCCTAGATCATCAAGATCCAAGTGTTACCTCCAAGTTTCTTGGTTCATTGGAGTTCTAAACACCTGGTATACCTTCTATTCTCTTTTCCTTACGAGAATTCAACCCCTAATCTCCAAATTCACGTCGGTCTAGAAAACCCTAATCCGCTGATCTCGCAGAGTGCGGACTTGTCCGGTCCCAAGCGGACTAGTCCGATCTTTCTGGTTAAATTGTGTTGAATTGATTCTAAAATTTGATCTAATCGAATCCAAACCTGTATAAACTTGTTAAAATCTATTAGAACTAGTTAGTGATCATTAAAAGCAATCTAGTAACAAGTTCTACCTTGCATTGCATCAATCATGCATGTCATGTCATATTGAGTAATATTTGTGCACTCTTTGATTTTGTTTCTTGTTTTGTATGTTTATTGTGTGGATTAGACGGATTTGCGCTAGAGAGTGCCACGGAGGATCTACAACCTCAAGAGTTCGAAGGCTTTGACCCTAATCAACAGCAAGAGCAAGGCAAGTGTCCTTGAAGCATATTGATCCTGTTTTTAAAATAAATGTTTGTTTGCAAAATTGCATGCTGTGTCAATTTGATGGGAATCCTATGGTAGGAAGTTTACTAGACTTGCTAAACTACCCTTGTCACCTGGAATTTATGATAGAGAGAGTCGGGAAGGGTTTTTACCTTTTTGCTTCGCTTAATCAACTGGGATGGGAAACAACTATATCACTCAATTTAATTATGCATGGATGAGATTATGGTTAACATGAACTGGTTAGACATGGTATGGTGATGGATGATCTAAGCAAGCCTGGTATGTGGATGGGTTGGATGTTACGGTGGTTTGCTTGCTTTAGATCTAAGGACCGGTTCATGCGAGAATAAGCCAGGACTACAGTGCCACCACGAGGCCAAGTTATGGGTGCGGCGTAGCTGATTAATTAGGGCTTTGCTAGTGCTGTTTGGACCATTGTGGATGCTCGGGGAAGGGGTAGTCGGATTGGGTTTGTTGGTGATTGGTGGGACTACCCTGGGATCCGAATGGCTCAAGAGGGGGCCCTTGGTTGAAGATGTGCTCTGCGGGAGACATCGCCACCGGTGAAACCTCAGTGGGGTCTAAATAGGCTAGTAATCCCTTTGTAAAGGCTATTTTGTGATCTCTTGGCCACACACCAACGGAAGTGTGTAATGTGACCGACGGGTCATGGGCATAAGGGAGGTTCTTAGTCGCCGAAGGGTGATGAAATCACGGACACGTGGGTAAAGAGGTACAAACTCTGCAGAGTATTAACTAAAACTATCATGATAGCCGTGCTCCCGGTTATGAGCACCTGGACAACTTCCATGATTAGAGAGAAATTGGAATTTGGGATGGTTATGGTTTGGTAATGGTTATGGATGGTTATGGATTAATTTCTGGTATTGAATATGGTTATTGGCAATGGTGAAATCTGGACTTATTGATGATGGTAATGAATTCAGTTTGGTATTATGGTATTACTTATGATTATGATGGTTTTGATTTATATAATTATAATATATTGCTTTTCAAATGTTTTAATGTACTTTTCAGCACTTTGCCATTATTATTGTCGTCATTTGAATCAGCCACATGTCATACTTTCCACACTTGCTGAGTACGACATGTACTCACTCTTGCAATCCCCCACCCCAACAGTTGCAGATCAAGACTGGGATTTTAATGGCGATAATGCGGAGTTCTAGGCCGTGTCTACCGTCAGCTTTGCCTGTGGTGTTGATTGGTGCTGCACATACATACCCTGTCGCTTATGCTGCATAGTTGCTTAGTTTGCTTAGTTGTTTAATTAGTTTATTTCCGCTGCATTAGTTGAACTTGTCACTAATATTCATTAGAGCTTGTATTCGAGGATTTAATGAATTGTGTAATAAGAGTACTTATTTAATAATTTGAGCTGTGGTAATTTTCTGTATACTCTTTTGTGATTGCACTCGTGTATGTGTGATGAACATCCTGGGCACACATATGCGTTAGCTTGGTTCATTTTCGGAACCGGGCGTCACAGTAGGCACGCCTGAGATTTCAAGAATGGTGAACTCAGCTGCTGAATCATCCAATGGTCATCCCGCTGTTCAAGCTGCTGGGGGCAATCCCTCTAATATGCAGCCACCAGCAGGAACCTCAGTTCCAGCAGGAGTCACACTTCCACCACCGCCGCCTCCACCAGCAAATCAAGTTGGGCAGCGCGGTTGTGCACCGGCGTCAATCAATGCGTCGGCGAATCATGACAACCCGGAACACGCGCTCCATGCAGCACGTGCTCCCCTTCAGCGCCCACCACCTCCGGATGCATCCCAGGATGCAATGGAGCAGTGGAAGGCCGATGTGGAACACTTGGTTGCAGCAGCAGCCGATCGCATCAGTAACCAGGGTCCTCCTCCTTCAGGACGGGCCCCGTCGCAGCAATGGACCTTGTTTGGCAGACTTGGTCCGCACGTTTCCAACAACAGGAGACGTGCTGCGTCACAACAAGTGACGTTGTTGCCCTCCGGGGCACGACACACTCACACGGTATCAAGGCTTTCAACTCATGACCTCCGGGCGGATCTTGATCGCCAATACCGTCAACAAGACGGACAAGTCCATATCGAGCGTGCTCGTGAAAGACGAGAAGCTCATGACATTCCTGCTCCTGAAGGCGTAGGAGGAGGCTGTTCAGCCCTGGCCATGCATCTACGTATGGTCAGGTGGCCGCATAAATTCCAGCCTCACCTGCCGGAGAAGTTTGATGGGACCGTTAATCCCGTCGAATTTCTTCAGATTACTCCACTGCTATCCTGGCAGCTGGAGGAAATGAGGCCGTAATGGCCAACTATTTTCCAGTGGCTTTAACTGGGACCGCTCGGTCCTAGTTTATGAGCCTTCCACCCAATTCCATCAACAGTTGGGAGGAGTTGTGCCGACAGTTCACCGCCAACTTCGGGAGTTCATACACCCGACCAGGCACCGAACTGGACCTTTTTGCAGTCGTGCAAAAAGGGGGAGAATCCCTGCGATCATTCATCCAGAGATTCTCTCAGGTACGAAACACTATCCCTTCTATCTCTAGCACTTCTTTCATTGTGGCATTTAGACAGGGCGTACGTGATAAGAAGATGTTGGAGAAACTGGCGATCAAGGAGATCACCAGTGTCACGGAACTCTTCAGCTTGGCCGACAAATGTGCCAGAGCCACGGATGGCCGTGAAATGCACTCCAAACCACCTCCGGAGGATCGCAAGAAATCCTCCAAAGGCAAAGCCACTACCTCCGGGAGTGGCAAAAAGAAGAAAAAGACCAACGACAAGAAGAAGCCGTCGGCCGGCGCATCTAATGCTGCAGCTGCTGCAGCTCCGGGTGGCCAGGGGCCACGCCCCGAGAAGCGACCTCGACCGTCTTCTGAAGACGGTGGCAAACCCAAGGTGTGGTGTCCAATTCATAAGACGGACATCCACAGTTTGGAAGACTGCCGGGAGGTCCAAAACCTTGCCGAACGCTACAACAAGCGCCGGGAAGAAGTTCCTTTCCGACAGAGGGAAGGAAAACAAAAAGTTGATGAAGCTCCGGTTGAAGAGGAGTTAGGTTTTTAGGATCCTAAAAAGGTCCTGAAGGCCGTCTACACCTCCGTCGACGACGATTCTGACGTCTCTGACAACGAGCATCGGAAGACCATGAACACCATTTTTGGTGGATCATGGGACATCACCTCCCACCGCGTCCTCAAGACAATGCGTCAGGACATGGCCGCTGTAGCTCCTACAGCCAGGGCGGAGCCTCATCGGAAGTGGATGGGCACAGCCATCACTTTTGATGCTTCGGACTGCCCTCGAAGCATGGTTGGAGCAGGCCAGTTACCTTTGATGGTATCTCCTACCATCAATAACATTCAGCTCCACCATGTTATGGTAGACGGAGGTTCGGGGCTGAACCTCATAAGCTTCGAAGCTTTTACCAAGCTTTAGCTCCGACCTTCGGATCTTCACCCCTCCCGACCTTTCTCCAGAGTAGGTCCGGGAGCCATTACCCCACTCGGTGCTATTACTCTCCCCGTTACCTTCGGGACCCGGGAGAAGTATCGCACTGAGAAGCTGGTCTTTGACGTTGCTCAGATCAACTTACCTTTCAACGCCTTCTTGGGTAGGCCTGCCTTGTACAAATTCATGACAGCTGCTCATTATGGCTACCTGGTGTTAAAAATGCCAACACCAGTAGGCATTCTCTAGATCCGAGGAGATCGCACTGCCGGAGTAACTGCTTTGGAAGAACTTCATGCGCTTACTACGGCGCAAGAGGAGGACTCCAGGCAGGAGCAAGCTCCAAAACCCCCAAGCATTCGTCAACGAGGCTCGACTTCTGCACCTCATGTGCAGCCAAGCGGCGACACCGACATTCCCGTCAAAGTCGTCCAAATTGGTTCTGATGCCGCTCAGACCACCCGTATATCAGGGGGACTGAATGACAAATAGGAACTCTCGCTCATCGCTTTCCTCCGGTCTAATGTCGACGTGTTTGCTTGGCAACCGTCACAAAAGCCTGGGATCCCCAGGGAAGTGATTGAGCACAATCTGAAGATCTACCCTGATGCCCGACCCGTGCATCAGAAGCCTCGGAAGCAATCCGTGGACTGACAAAACTTCATTCGACAAGAAGTGAAGAAGTTGCTCGAAGCTGGATTCATCCGAGAAGTCTTCCATCCAAAATGGCTGGGAAACCTAGTCATTGTGCCCAAGGCCGGCGGGAAGCTTCGGATATGTATTGACTACACAACACTAAATAAGGCGTGTCCAAAATATCCATTCCAACTACCTAGAATAGATCAGATAGTGGATTCCACCTTCGGGTGTGAATTACTGTGTTTCCTAGACGCATATTCTGGGTATCATCAAATCAGAATGTCTAGGGAAGATGAAGAGCATACCTCTTTCATCACAGTAGATGGATTGTACTGTTATACGACCATGCCATTTGGTCTCAAGAATGCAGCTTCAACCTTTGTACGAGCTTTGTACAAAACTTTTAAAGAACACATTAGAGACATAGTGGAAGTGTACGTCGATGACATCGTGGTCAAGGTCAAGAACAAGGAGTCACTCCTTGACATCTTACAGGCTGTCTTCGACAAGCTGCGGGTCACCCGCACAAAGCTAAACCCAGACATGTGTGTCTTCGGGGTTAGCTCCGGAAAACTTCTTGGTTTCCTGGTAAATCACCGGGGCATAGAGGCTAATCCGGCGAAGATCAAAGCCATTGAAGACATGCGGCCATCAGCCCACATCAAGGATGTCCAAAAGCTGACTGGATGTCTAGCAGCCCTTAGCCGGTTCATTTCAAGACTGGCGGAACGGGCACTTCCCTTCTTCAAGTTATTGAGGAAGTCCGGACCATTCCAATGGTCTGAAGAAGCAGAAAAGGCGTTCCAGGAGCTAAAACAGCTCCTCACCACCCTACCAACTCTGGTAGCTCCGAACCCTGGTGATCCTTTGCTGCTTTACATTTCAGCAACTGACGAAGTCGTCAGTATGGTCCTGGTTGCAGAGAGACCAGAACCATCCCATGCTCAGGAATCTAGACCCCTCCGGGAGGGTCCGGAGATTCCTGAAAGCGAGTCTGAGTCCCAGTTCCCAGACTTGAGTCCACAAGAAGTTACTTCAGAAGACCCAGACCCCTCCGGGAGGGTCCAGGTCGCTTCTGAAGAAGCTATGGGTCCCTCCAGCAAGGACCCGGAGGTCCCCGAAGAAGGTCCGGATCCCCCCGGGAGGATCCGGGTCAATGAAGAGGAAGCTTTGGGCCCCTCCGGGAGGGTCCGGACCATCCAGCGCCCAGTGTACTTCATCAGTGAAGTACTTCATGACGCCAAGACTCGATACCTAGAGGTGCATAAACTGCTCTATGCAGTTCTTATCGCCTCCAGGAAGCTTGACCATTACCTCCAAGCTCACAAGATTTTAGTGGTGACTTCTTACCCACTTCGAGCAATCTTGCACAATCCCAATTCAACTGGGAATATTGCAAAGTGGGCAGCGGAATTTGCCGAATTTGATCTCGAATTCATTCCAAGACAAGCAATCAAGAGTCAAGCATTGGGAGATTTTGTGGCGGAATGGACTCCCTCTCCATCAAACCCTGGGGGCCCCAGTGAGCAGAAGCCGGAACACAAGGCTCCGGTCTTCACCGAGCCTCACCGGACCCTCTACTTCGACGGCTCCATGCAAAAGCAGGGGGCCGGAGCTAGAATCCTTCTCCTCGCACCAACCGGGGAGAAGGTAAAATACATGGTGCACCTTGACTTCAAGGCGACCAACAACATGGCGGAGTACGAAGCACTCATCTACAGACTAAAGGTGGCACTGTCATACGGTGTCAAGCAGCTGCTGGTCAAGGGAGATTCACAGCTCATCACTAAACAAGTGAAGGGTGAATGCTCCTGCAACAATCTCTAGCTAGCTGCTTACCTCCTTGAAGTCCAGAGGCTTCAGAAGGACTTCAAAGTCCTAGACCTCCACCACGTCCAGCGTGTCCACAACACTGAAGCCGATGAACTCTCGACGAAAGCATCAACTGGAGCTCCAGCTACTGACGGAACTTTTGTCCGGAGGTTGTCAAAACCCACAGCTCAGCCTGCCGAACTGAGCGAAGGGGGCGAGATCAGCATCCCGAAGCTGACGGTCCCGATGGCCCTGTTACCATGGCAGCCATGAAGGGTCGTAGGTGCTGTCGGAAGCTCCGAGCAACCCAGCACGCAAGACTCAAATGCCCAAGTTAGCTCCGATGCATGGATCTCGGAGATCCGGAGCTACTTGAAAGACAACATTCTTCCTGACGATGATGTATCCGCTGACCGGATAGTCAGATTGGCTAAAAGATACACGTTGGTAGAAGGGGATCTCTACCGGCGCGGTGCCAACGACGTCCTAATACGGTGCATCACAAGGGAAGAAGGCTGCGAGCTCCTCGCAGAAATCCATGGAGGCGAGTGTGGGAACCATGCGTCTTCCCGCACGCTGGTCGGTAAAGCCTTCTGGCATGGCTTCTACTGGCCTACAGCACTCCAGGATGCAACTGAGCTGGTGAAGAAATGCGAAGCATGCCATTTTCATGCAAAGCAAATTCACACACCGGCTCAGCCTCTACAAATGATACATCCTACATGGCCCTTCGCTGTGTGGGGGATGGACATCTTGGGACCTTTCCCAAGAGCCGTCGGAGGTTACAAGTTCCTGTATGTCGCCATTGACAAGTTCACCAAGTGGCCGGAAGCAACTCCAGTTGTGACAATAAAAAAGCAATTTGCTATCAACTTTTTGCAGCCCATTGTATGCAGATTTGGAGTCCCAAACAAAATCATTACTGATAACGGGACCCAATTCACGAGCTCTGTATTTCAAGGATATTGCGAAGACCTCGGCATTCAAGTTTGCTACGCCTCCGTAGCTCACCCGGCAAGCAATGGCCAGGCCGAGAGAGCAAATGCTGAAATCCTGAAAGGACTCAAAACGCACACCTATGAGCACTTGAAAAAACATGGAGCCAACTGGATTGAAGAGCTTTCGTCCACTCTATGGGCCAACAGGACAACTCCAAACCGGTCAACTGGAGAGAGACCCTTCTTCCTGGTGTACGGAGCTGAAGCAATCCTTCCTCCGAAAATCACCTTGGGGTCACTCCGGGTCCGGACGTTTGACGAAGCCACGCAGGACCAGCTCCGGCGTGAAGACCTAGACCTCCTTGAGGAGGGAAGGTGCCAAGCAGCTGTTTGGAATGCCCGATACTGCCAAGACCTTTGGCGCTATCATCAGCGGTATGTACACAACCGACAGCTCAAGGAAGGCGATCTGGTGCTACAGAGAGTACAATCCAGAGAAGGGTTAAACAAACTCCCCCCCAGCTGGGAGGGACCCTTCCGAGTGATTAAAGTATCCTGTCCCGGAAGCATTCGCTTGGCTACCGAGGATGGGACACCTCTCCCAAATCCTTGGAATATTGAGCACCTCCGTAAGTTCTACACTTAATATCACGGAGGTGAGTCTGTAGTAACTTGAGGTGTATGTTATAGAGTCATTGTACAGAGTCGGGTAGTTCCTCCGGGAGAACAGCCGGACCTTTCCTGGAAGGTTCACAAAGTTCATGCAACACTTGTCATAGTCTCAAAACTAAAAGTGTGGCTAGCTACCTTGGGTCAAACGAGAAATGAAACACGCTTAGCTTGGTTCCGTACCCTAAGAGTGTACTTGTTTCCTGTAAGACCTATGTGTGCTGAATACATTGGCTTGTAGTGAATACACATGGATTTGATGATAAAAGTTTTTAATATCAACAAAACACCTTTTTATCAAGGTCCGACTCTAGCTCCGAGCTACAGCAAGGTCCGACGGTAGGTCCGACTTGTTTTGGGTAGCTCCGGCTATGTTCGAAGCTAGGTCTGACTTCTTGGTAAGGTCCGACTAGCTTTGGTTAGCTCCGGTGAGCTTTATCTTTAGCTCCGGCATGTCTTTGATAGCTCTGACATATATTTGATAGCTTCGGCATGCTTTTGCTAAGCTCCGACGTACTTTGTCTAGCTCTGGTTTTGGGTTGACTAGTTTTGACTAGTTTTTGGTAAGCTCCGGTGCTAGGATCTACTAGTTTTTGGTAAGCTCCGGTGCTAGGATCTACTAGTTTTTGGTAAGCTCCGGTGCTAGGATCTACTAGTTTTGGTAAGCTCCGGCAGGTGCTTCATTGTACTAGTTTTGGTAAGCTCCGGCTCAAGGTCCGGGTTGCTCTGGCAAGGCCCGGAACTTGACCGTAGTGCTTCTGCTTTTCATTTGCAATGTTTCGTACTTACTTTACATTGTTGGAAATATTGCTTAGTATTCATTTTCTAAGTTTTTGGTGCATTTTGGTTGATATGGATGATATCATGTTACTGTGGTTTTGCAACATGCTTATGTGAGGTTCTCACGTAGGGTGTTGTGTTCGGAACTAACTTGAGTCAAGTCGAGGACTTGGGCTCGTATGGATTGGTTGTTTATTCATGTGCAGGTGTTGCTTGAATTCAAGACATGGCTGGTGACGGGATCCATTGGACTAGTCTCAGGGAGGAGATGAGGTTCCAACAACCAAATTCAGGAGGAATTGTGGTTGAGCTGATCAAGAGGTTGCGCAGCATGATTGAATCAAGAACAATGCATATGAAGGTATCGTGGACGTCATTGGAAGATGTTTGCACGTGTGAAAGGAGTGCATGGACGTGGCTACATGGTTCCGAGACGTGATGAAGAGATGTGGACGTAAAGAATTGGTCGGAACGGTCCAACCGACTAGGTTATGGACTCAGGCTGCGGCTGAGTTGGGTTTGACTCAAATATGGAAAGATTTGAGTTGGTTATGATAGGATTTCGTGTGGGTCACGAATTTGAGTTGTTTAGGAATGTGGGATACGTTCATAAGGTGTTTGGAAGTCTTAAGATTGCTTCTATCTGCGTATAGAAGAATCCTAAGCAGTTATGGAAAGTTACGATTCGTGAACAGAGTGAATTAGGTTCCTGATACGAGTTGAGTTGGCTTTCGAGCTGGTTATATAAGCAAGGGAGCCCATAGCTCGTGGAGCACGACTTTAGGTCCGTTCCTCTTGTGTTCTATTGAATAAAATTCGTAGTTTGAAGGAACTTTTGTGCCTTGTTCGTCAGACTTGTTCCAGACAAGTTTTACTCGTCGAGTTTCTGGACAGCACAACCTTTCGTCAGTGGTTTTATCATAACTCGAATTTTACAGATCCAATTGACGTGATTATTTTTGGGTTGTCTTCACAACTTGATTATCTAGCATCTGTCAAAAGTTCACGGTCATTGGATTTGTGGTCTATGATCTACAAGAGTTTCTTTGCAGCATTCCAGAACTGTTTTTTCTCGGGTAGGGCAGATTGACCTTTGTTTGATCTTTCGATCATAACTTGAGTTTTTCTCGACGGATTTGAGTGATTCTTGTTGTGTTGTCTTCGTGACATGATTATCTCAGATATATATCACTTTTTTCACGGTGAAACACGTTTATATTAGTCTCACACACGATTTATTTAACAGATCGTTTTTTCTGCCGAAAGGGTTTGGGGTTTTATTGTTTCCGCTGCTTAAGATTTTTAAATCTACCATTCAACCCCCCTCTGGTAGCTTTTCACGTGCTCTTAGATCCTACAATTGGTATCAGAGCCACGTTGCTCTAATCTTTGTGATTTGCACGTGTTTTTGACTAATCATCATGGAGAAGTACTCCGCCAAACCTTGTGTGTTTGCTGGTATTGATTTTCAGGTTTGGAAGGCACGCATGGAGGCTTTCATCCAGGAACAAGGCTTTGCAATATGGGAGAAGGTATACAAGCCTTACGAAGTGCCATCAAACGATCAAGTTACAGCTACAAATCTGAGAGATGTCGACAACAACAACAAGGTTCGGAACTTGATCATACAAGGATTAACACAAAGCGACTTTGACCGTGTTGCACACCTCCGATCTGCATACGATGTGTGGAAAGCACTTTGTGACTACCAAGAAGGATCTAACATGATCAAAAAGGTAAGGCAAGACATGTTCAAGAAAAAATACATGCACTTCGAGATGCAACCCAGTGAGTCTATTGAGGACCTTTTTGCTCGCTTTAATAAGATTCTCAGCAACTTGCATAGTGTCAATGTTAATTTTTCAGATTCTGAAAATGCTAGACAATTGCTAAGTGCATTAGATATGTCAATTTGGGAGATGAAAGTCACATCTATTCGTGAATCTACTGTCATGAGTTCACTTACTTTAGATGTGCTATATTCCAAGTTAAAAACTCATGAAATTGATATAATCTCACGTAAGAACCCCAATAAGTCTATTGCATTTGTTTCACAACGTGATATGTCTAGCTCTGGCCAATCATCATCCTGCAATACTCTTGCTTTGTTGTCCTCACTAACCCTGGAGCAGATCAAAGAATTTCCAGAAGAGGAGATGGCACTCATCTCTACTAGATTCTCAAAAGCATTGCAAAATGTGAGAACTAGAAGGAGAGGAAGCTCCGGACCTCAACGCTGTTTTGAATGTGGTAAAACGGGACACTTTCGTACAGAATGCCCTAACCTTTCAGGTCCGACCACCCGGGAAGAAAAACAAAGCAAGGTTCGGACCTCCTCTGGAAATTCCAACAAGAAGAAGAAAGGTACCATAGGACGCAAGATGATCAACAGTTTCATCACTGCGCTTCAAGAGTTCAGTTCAAGCGACGTGGACATTGGAAGTGATGAAGATGAAGATGATTTGGCAAACTTGTGCTTTATGGCGGGCAAGTCAAGATCAAGTATGGAGGAGGCAGAACACAACAACGACAATGAAGAGGTATGTCCTACTTGTGAAGAAATGTGTGATGCTATTTCTCGTGCCACTATTATTGTTAAGAAAAAGGACAAAAAGCTTAGGGATAGTGCTGCTAAAATTGAATCACTAGAGTCTGAAATCAACCGTTTAAAAACTTCGATTCCTAGTGATGATGCATGTTCCTCATGTGATTTAATATATGAACAATTGTCCTCATTAAGAAGTGCGCACACCTCCACACTTGATAAACTTGAGTTAGAAATTGAAAAGAACAAAGAGCTTGCTGCACTTAATGATAAAAACTTGAAAGATGCTAGCTGTTCTACAATTGATTTGCATTGTTCTACTTGTGATGATCTTGATAAGAAACTACAGGATGCTATGAATGAAATTTCTATATTGAACAATGCTTTACGTTCTCCTGAAGTTAAATTTTGTTCAAATTGCAAACTAAAAGTAAAAACTTCATGTGAAAATTGCCTTGATCTGTCCAATAAACTTGATGACATGCATAGGACATTAGATCGGTTTTGTAATGGGAATAAGAACCTAAACTTACTGCTGAATTCTTCCAAGTCTTGCAATGATAAAACGGGTTTAGGTTTTGATTCTCATGCTCATGCTAAGGCACATCCACCTAAAATTGTAAAGTCATTAGGAAGTCTGCAGGAGTGTTGCCTCATTCGATTTCAAATAAAAATATTGCTTGCTCATCTAGACATGAACACAAAGTTAAATTTCATTGTACTTTCTGTGGTAGAGATGGTCATGTCATAGATTTTTGTTATAGACTAGCTAAACAACAGAAAACGGAAAGAATGGTTGCTAGATCGCATAACTTTCATGCAAAATTTGCTGCTCACATTGAACCGAATGTACAACCTGCTGTTTTGAGTCAAAAACATTCAAAGTTTACCTCCGGACCTTCTGTTTTTGCCCCCAGAGCTACTAATTTTTGTGCTACACAAGTAACACCTTATAGGTAAGTAGTCAATAATAAAAAATCTCAAACTTTGACTCATAAACCTGCTGTTTTGTCTCAGCTTTCGCGTGTTTTTCCTGCTGCACGTCGCGTGACTCAGTACTGGATTCCTAAATGCCTTTTGACTAACCCCAATATTGAGTCATCGACGTATTGTGCTTTTATGTTGGTTACACGTTTGAGGAAGGAGAACATTTGGATTGTGGATTCAGGTTGCTCATGCCACATGACCGGTAACAAAGATTGGTTCTCCTCCCTCTCTTTTGTGTCACGTGTAGAAAATGTTACTTTTGCCGATAATTCCTCAACTCCTATAATTGCTAAGGGTTCGATTAGAGTAAATGATCACTACACTTTGAAGGATGTGGCACTTGTCAAAAATTTGAAATACAACTTGCTTTCTGTTTCACAATTGCTAGATGAAAATCTAGAAATTATTTTCAATAAAAATTGCTGCAAAGTTGTAGGTTCAAATAGTGAGCTTATTTTTAACATGTCTCGGTTTGGAAGAGTTTTTAAAGCTGATTTTGATATGTCTTTCTCTAAGCATAGGTGTCTAGTTGCTAATGATTCAAAGGACTTATATTTTTGGCATCGTAGACTTGGTCACGTAGGCTTTGATCACCTAACGCGTGTTAGTGCTCTTGATCGCATACGTGGGCTGCCTAAGCTTAAACGGGACAAATAAATTGTGTGCTCTTCTTGTAGACATGCTAAGATGGTTGCAGGTTCACATACTCCTCTCACAATGATCATGACAACTTAACCTTGTCAACTTTTGCTTCTTGACACCGTAGGACCTTCACGTGTTCAATCCTTCAGAGGTAAACGGTATGTTCTTGTTATCGTTGATGATTATTCTAGATACTCTTGGGTTTACTTTATGGCGTCTAAGAATGAAGTTTTTAGTCACTTTAGAACTTTATTTCTTAGATTATAAATTGATCACCCAGGATCATTAAAAGCAAGTAGAAGTGATAATGGAACTAAATTTAAAAATCAATCTTTTGATCACTTTTGTGCTGAAAATAGAATAGATCATCAATTTTCTTCACCATATGTACCTCAACAAAATGGTGTTGTAGAAAGAAAGAACAGAACCTTAGTTGAGATGGCTAGGACTATGCTTGATGAATATCAAACTCCTAGGAAATTTTGGGCTGATGCGTTAGCAACCGCTTGTTATGTCTCAAATCGTGTTTTCTTGTGTGCTAAGCTAGGTAAAACACCATATGAGCTTCGGTTTGGACATCGGCCTAGTGTTACACACTTTCGGGTCTTTGGTTGCAAATGCTTTGTTAAGAAACATGGTAATCTTGATACATTTGAACCTAGATCCATTGATGGCATGTTTCTTAGTTATCCATCTCATACTAGAGGCTACCGTGTGCTTTTACTTGACACTAACAAAATTGTGGAGACTTGTGAAGTGTCTTTTGATGAATCTAGCCCAGGTACTAGCTCAAACATTGCAGGTCCAGATCCATATCCGCAGGGGGAGAGCATTTTCATTGAAGATGAGGAAGAATTGGAGTTGCTGCCAGAAAATTCAGCAGCTAAAGACTTTGGTTTAGCTCCGGATGTTAATTCTCAACCAGCACCGACAACCATCAATGCTGATTCAAATCATCCTCAAGCCACAAACTCATCGATTTGTGATGAACATAAAGAAGAAGAAGAAGCTTGTGAGACATCTATTCCCCTACGGTTTTACAAAGATCATCCCCCACAACAGATGATTGGAAGCTTGCACGAACGAATCACACGGTCCAGGTTTTGCGATCCAAACTCTCATGCTCATTCTTCTTTTGTTGCTTCTTTTGAACCCAAAGATATATCACACACACTCACTAATGAATCTTGGAATATTGCCATGCAAGAAGAGTTAGAAAATTTTGAAAGAAATAATGTTTGGAAACTTGTACCTCCACCTCAAGGTCACACTTTAATTGGAACTAAATGGGTATTTAAAAATAAACAAAGTGAGGATGGGGTTGTGGTTAGGAATAAGGCTAGGTTGGTTGCTCAAGGTTTCACTCAAGTTGAAGGTCTAGATTTTGATGAAACTTTTGCTCCTGTCGCTAGATTAGAAGCCATAAGAATTTTGTTAGCTTTTGCAGCATCTAAAGGTTTTAAGCTATATCAAATGGATGTTAAAAGTGCTTTTCTTAATGGCTACATAGATGAGGAGGTTTATGTCAAACAACCACCGGGTTTTGAAAATCCAAATTTTCCTAATCATGTTTACAAACTGTCCAAAGCCTTATACGGTCTCAAACAAGCCCCTAGAGCATGGTATGATAGGTTAAAAACATTCTTACTTGAAAAGGGGTTTACCATGGGCAAGGTTGATAAAACTCTTTTTGTGCTTAAGCATGGCAATGACTCATTATTCGTTCAAGTGTATGTGGATGATATTATCTTTGGTTGTACTTCTCATGATCTTGTGTCCAAGTTTTAAGCAATGATGAGTTCCAAATTTGAAATGAGTATGATTGGTGAACTCACTTACTTTTTGGGGCTGCAAATGAAGCAAACCGAGGAGGGTACCTATGTGCATCAAACGAAGTATACCAAAGACCTCCTAAGGCGCTTCAACATGGACAAAAGCAAGCCTCTTCAGACACCAATGGGAACAGCAGCAACACTTGAACTTGATGAAGATGGTGAACCCGTGGATCAAAAAGAATATAGAAGCATGATCGGATCACTTTTGCACCTCACGACATCAAGACCGAACATACAATTCAGCGTATGTCTTTGTGCACGGTTTCAAGATTCCCCACATGTTTCACATCGTCAAGCCGTCAAAAGGATTCTCAGGTACTTACATGGAACCCAAGAATTTGGCATTTTTCTTCCTTCTTCCTCAACCGTTACTTTGAAAGCTTTTTCGGATGTTGATTTTGGGGGTTGTAGGATTGATAGGAAAAGTACTTCCGGTGCTTGTCATTTTCTTGGTAATTCTCTTGTTGCTTGGTCCTCTAGAAAACAAAATTCAGTTGCACAATCCACAGCCGAATCTGAATATGTAGCTGCAGCTAGTGCACGCTCACAAATTCTTTGGATTGTTCCAACACTTAAGGACTATGGGGTTGATCTAGATAGTGTTCCATTGTTTTGTGATAACACTAGTGCCATTTGCATTGCTAAAAACCCCATGCAACATTCTAGAACTAAGCAAATTGACATTAGGTATCACTTTCTCCGAGATAATGTTGAAAAAGGAAACATTGTGCTTCACCATGTAGATACCGAACAACAATTGGCTGACATTTTTACAAAACCTTTGGATTTCACTCGTTTTTGTTACATTCATAGTGAAATAGGGGTTATGAATCCTCATGGCTTAAATTGAGGGGGAGTTTTGAAACTTGGGAAGTCTATGTGTGAATCTGAAATTAAAATAATATGAGCATAGTATTTCATACATATATGACTTTGTGATTCCTGTTACATGCTGAAAGTTTTTACTACATTACTCGTGTTATAAATTTTGTAGTTTTTGCCATGTCTAGTAATTGGAATAATTACTTACACTAAAACTGGTCATGGTCGAACTTTCTTGCTTTTTTGAACTTGTTACATGTTCACAAGTGCTTTTAATCATTAATAATTCATCAAGTAATCAACTCACATGTTGAGTTTTTTATGAACAAATATAAATTGAGAAAGGATCAAGAGAATATGCATGCATCACACTTCTTCTTTTGAGATGGCTTGTCATTGCACTTAGATATGAACTTGGAAGAAGTTGTGTATGACTAAAACCATGTCCTTAAGCTTCTGATTGTCAAATGACATAGGCTTGGCTTGGTTGGTTAGAATAAGGCAGATGCGCATATAATCTCTTGCAAGTATCATATGATCTAAATTTATGCTTTGAAAAAAATAAAATGCAGCAACTAGTGTCATGCTTTCAGGTTTTGAAATAGTTAAGTTTGTGAGATCATTACATGCTTAAATTGAAAATTACATATGATCTCTAGCATGGCTTACACTACTTTATGTATCTCATTGATGTGATAGTGTAAGTTACTTGATAGTATGACTTGGATGAGCTTTGTTTATATGTATATGTTATAATATGCTGATAACAACTAAAGTTGGAGAGATAATTTGTTTATATGCTCATAACAATTAAAATTTCTCTTTCACCTTGCTGAGTACATTGTCAAAGGGGGAGAGATAAGCATGAAGAGAGAGAGAGAATAATGTGAATAAGGAGAGATAATAAAGGGGGAGAGATAATACGGGATAATTTTTCTTCTCATTTTACTTTTGATTTACAAAGGGGGAGAAATTGTCTTCAAAACATTTATGTGAATAAGCCAATGTTCGGATTTTAAGTGGTGTTGCCAATGCATTCATCAAGGGGGAGATTGTAAGACCTATGTGTGCTGAATACATTGGCTTGTAGTGAATACACTTGGCTTTGATGATAAAAGTTTTTAATATCACCAAAACACCTTTTTATCAAGGTCCGACTCTAGCTCCGAGCTACAACAAGGTCCGACGGTAGGTCCGACTTGTTTTGGGTAGCTCCGGCTATGTTCGAAGCTAGGTCTGACTTCTTGGTAAGGTCCGACTAGCTTTGGTTAGCTCCGGTGAGCTTTATCTTTAGCTCCGGCATGTCTTTGATAGCTCCGGCATATATTTGATAGCTTCGGCATGCTTTTGCTAAGCTCCGACGTACTTTGTCTAGCTCCGATTTTGGGTTGACTAGTTTTGACTAGTTTTTGGTAAGCTCCGGTGCTAGGATCTACTAGTTTTTGATAAGCTCCGGTGCTAGGATCTACTAGTTTTTGGTAAGCTCCGGTGCTAGGATCTACTAGTTTTGGTAAGCTCCGGCAGATGCTTCATTGTACTAGTTTTGGTAAGCTTCGGCTCAAGGTCCGGGTTGCTCTGGCAAGGTCCGGAACTTGACCGTAGTGCTTCTGCTTTTCATTTGCAATGTTTCGTACTTGCTTTACATTGTTGGAAAGATTGCTTAGTATTCATTTGCTAAGTTTTTGGTGCGTTTTGGTTGATATGGATGATATCGTGTTACTGTGGTTTTGAAACATGCTTATGTGAGGTTCTCACGTAGGGTGTTGTGTTCGGAACTAACTTGAGTCAAGTCGAGGACTTGGGCTCGTATGGATTGGTTGTTTATTCATGTGCATGTGTTGCTTGAGTTCAAGACATGGCTGGTGACGGGATCCATTGGACTAGTCTCAGGGAGGAGATGAGGTTCCAACAACCAAATTCAGGAGGAATTGTGGTTGAGCTGATCAGGAGGTTGCGCAGCATGATTGAATCAAGAACAATGCATATGAAGGTATCGTGGACGTCATTGGAAGATGTTTGCACGTGTGCAAGGAGTGCACGGACGTGGCTACATGGTTCTGAGACATGATGAAGAGATGTGGACGTAAAGAATTGGTCGGAAAGGTCCAACCAACTAGGTTATGGACTCAGGCTGCGGCTGAGTCGGGTTTGACTCAAATATGGAAAGATTTGAGTTGGTTATGATAGGATTTCGTGTGGGTCACGAATTTGAGTTGTTTAGGAATGTGGGATACGTTCCTAAGGTGTTTGGAAGTCTTAAGATTGCTTCTATCTGCGTATAGAAGAATCTTAAGCAGTTATGGAAAGTTACGATTTGTGAACAGAGTAGGATTAGGTTCCTGATCCGAGTTGAGTTGGCTTTCGAGCTGGTTATATAAGCAAGGGAGCCCAAAGCTCGTGGATCACAACTTTGGGACTGTTCCTCTTGTTTTCTATTGAATAAAATTCGTAGTTTGAAGGAACTTTTGTGCCTTGTTCGTCAGACTTGTTCCAGACAAGTTTTACTCGTCGAGTTTCTGGACAGCACAACCTTTCGTTGGTGGTTTTATCATAACTCGAGTTTTACAGATCCAATTGACGTGACTCTTTTTGGGTTGTCTTCACAACTTGATTATCTATCATCTTTCAAAATTTCACGGTCATTGGATTTGTGGTCTATGATCTACACGAGTTTCTTTGCAGCATTCCAGAACTGTTTTTTCTCGGGTAGGGCAGATTGACTTTTGTTTGATCTTCCGATCATAACATGAGTTTTTCTTGACGGATTTGAGTGATTCTTCTTGTGTTGTCTTCATGACTTGATTCTCTCAGATATATATCACTTTTTTCACGGTGAAACACGTTTAGATTAGTCTCACACACGATTTCTTTAACAGATCGTTTTTCTGCCGAAAGGGTTTGGGGTTTAATTGTTTCCGCTGCTTAAGATTTTTAAATCTACCATTCACCCCCCCTCTGGTAGCTTTTCACGTGCTCTTAGATCCTACATTTCCCCTGTACCCCGGACCTATAATGAAAGACATCTTCATGTGAAACAGACTCCACGTGCATTTATTTTATACAGGCTCAACATTTTTTATTTTTCTCTTTCTTGTCTATAACAAAGTTGTGCAATTCTTAAGAAATTTTAGTTCGACCAGTTCATGTACAATTCGAGCTGTATTGTCAATTCTTTTGGATCCAAATATTGTTCATGGCCCACTCGCCTGAATGCCGCCAAGCCAATCTAGGGCCGGAGTGTGCTATCGACTTAGCCTGGTCAAGCACCCTAAGTACGCCACTCTACCTACACCCCGGCAGGCCGAAGTAAGGCGGGTCCAAGTACAATTGATCTGGAAGAAAGAAGGCAACGCATTCAGCTGTATTCAGAATTGTGTTTGACCTAAAACTTTCTTGGGAATCGTAAGCCGCGACGAAGTTATAGGAAAAATAAAGAATCCACGTTCATGGAGAAAAGCCGGAGCTAACAAAGCTCAGACTCCCCCTAGGTGGCTTGTGATCGATGTTAAACATTGAAAACGAGCATTACCGGAGCAACAAAGCTCCGGCAAAGCTAGGGGGGCCACCCGTCGACACAGAATAAAAGATGGTGAGATGACCCCACAAGCGGAGTCTGCTGCCGACAAGCTATGTGTTGGCAAAGGTCACTGCCGGAGCTACTAAGCTCCGACACCCCGGAGGGCTAACTATCAATGCTCTAAGCGTTGATAGGGACTATTGCCGGAGCTACTAAGCTCCGACGGTAGTCAATGCTGGAGCTTCTGAGCTCCGACAACCTCAGGGGGCCTTCACTATCGAAGACTTCGGACTGACACTCTACAAGTTCGAAGCAAACGAGTCTTCAACAAAATACAACATCCTCTTGGTACATGTTCACAATCAAATTGTGTACATCTACCAGGGGGCCAAGTGAACACAGAAGTGTTGAAGACAAAAAATGAAATTCATTAACAAATTGTGGATTTCATTCATCTGGAGACAAGGGATTACAAAATTGGGGAAGAAAAAGAGAGAATACAAGTGGGAGCTACAGAGATGGTCCTAGACCCTATGGAAGAATTGGGCGACCTTCTGAGCAACCTCCGACACGTTGGCTCAGGTGGCTTCACCTTCTCCTTCGACGGGACCTTCAAGCACTGGGTCCAGAGGAAATTGGGGATCCCGGCTGATGTAGCACGTCAGCACATACTCTGCGATGTTCTTCGCCAGGGACCGCCCCCCAGCCTCCAACTGGTCCGCGATGGCGTCACCCACCTTGGAGAGTTTGTCACCCGCCGAGCTCAACGCTTGCAACGCCAGGTCTGGCTCCAGCTCCGGATCATCCGGACGCACAGGACTGAAGCCCATTGGTGTCAACGCGTCATTGGCTTCGCTCAGGAACTCCCAAACCTGTAGGGAGTCTGCAGTCCTAAAGCCCTTCAGTTCCTCCAAGGATCTTTTGGCCGCCGACAGTTCAGAATTCTCACGAGCAAGGCGCTCAACCTCTTTGGCATTTTGCTGAATCTTTTCAGCAACCTGCTTCTCGAGTTTTCTGAGCTCCTCCTCTCGGAGGTGGATCTTGTTCCTGCGGTCGACCAGGTCCTTCTCCCGGCCCCTAACTTTCTTCTCCCTGTCAGCAATTGCACACTCTTGCTTGTAGAGTTCCTGCCCTCGCACCCATGCCTTCTCCTCCTCCTCAACGCAACGCTCCTCCAATTTCTTGGTGCGTTCCTCGAGGCCATTGTCAGCCAGAGCCACCTTTTCGGCGAGCTCCTCCATCCTCTTCATGACATCATCCTGCAACTCTAGGAGTTTTTGCTCTTCGTCTTTGAGCTTCTTCTCCCTCTCCTCAAGTGCCTCCCGGCGCTTGATGAGGCTAGTGTTAATGGCTTCAAGCCTTTCTTGGCGATCATCATCCGCATTATTAGCTGCATTGGCCTGCTCATAAATGGCCCGGGATTGAGTGTCGAGGGCACAAGTCAAGCTCTCCCTATCATCTAATAATTTGCCCCAGTATTCCAGGCGGACCTTCTCCTGTTTGATCCACTCCTTGTCATCTGCCAGCCTCGACTGCGCCAGCTTGGTCTCAAAGTAGAGCCGATTATGCCACCGCCTAAGGGTTTGGCGCTCCTCTTCAAGAGCCATGCTGTCGTGGTAGAACGCCAGCTGGACTTGACGCAGACTAGAGAAAGCGTTGTCAATGGACAACGACAGGGGAATAGGGTCCGGACCTGCTGGGGTCTCCTCTGTTGGTTCCAGCGGATTCTCGCTTACAAAAATTGGGTCCCACTCCACAAGAGTGGTCCCCTGAGCCTCCACGGCACTAAGGCCGTCCTCTGGGATAGCCTCAGTCACCACCGAGGAGGGTCCCGTGGAAGAAGTTCCGACCTCCGGAAGTGGTTCCGAAGGCCCTGCTGCCAGGTCTTCATTTGCCCCCTCAGGCAGGGGGCCAACGACTTCATTAGGTCACCCTGGCTCGGCAGCAGGAACGTCCGCCGTCATCACTTCTGGAGCAGGGGCTAGTTCTGGCTCTGGCCTGGGCTCCTCCTCTGCTGGTGGCTCGGGTGTTGGCGCCTCGACCATCATGGGTTCGAGTGCTGATGCCTCCGCAACGATCGGCTCGGGCACCGGAAGGTCAACAACAACCGACCCTGAGGCCGGAGCTTCAACCTCAACCGGCTCAGGCGCCGGGAGGTCTTCAACTGCAACCGGCTCTGCAGCCAGAGCTTCAGTGGCAATCGACTCTGAGGCTGGAGCTTTGGAGGTAGCCGGCTCAACCGCCGGGACTTCCTCAACATCCGGCTCATTCACCAGGACTTCAATAACCTCCGGCTTAACCGCCGGGGCTTCGACAATTTCCAGCTCTGGGGTCGGAATCACTGCTTCCTCCGGCTCAGCGGCCGAAGCTTCCAACATCTCAGCATCAAGACCCAGGGCTTCAACCTCCGGGGCAGGTGCCGCTAGCGCATCTTCTCTCTCTTGGTCCGGCGCTACCACGGGATTCTCGGGGGATGAGTCGAGGTCCATGACCACGACAGCTGGCGCCGGAGCTGCCGCAGCTTCAGCCACCACTTGGGGTGGCACCGGGACAGGAACATAAGCCTCCACCCTCACAGCTTCAGCTGCTGTGGCTGAGGGCGGAGTCTCACTCCTCTTCTTGGGGACGCTGCAGATGATGGATGAAGAAACTTAAAAAACAGTTTCTACAACAAAACAACTGTCTGAGGTAAAGATTAAAAATTACCTTGGAAGGCTTCTGCACTAGCTTGCACGAAATCTCTTTCTCGGGCATTCTGGACTGACCATGGCCGCCGCCGACGTGGTAGCTCCGTAAGGCCCCCCGAAACTTGTTGCAGCCGCGGGCATTTCCTTAGTCGAGGCCCCCCTCGACCGTGAAGGACCTCCAGACCCAGAGACCTCAGCTGGCCCCAGTACTGGAGTCACATGCCCGGGGCTAGCACCCCGGGAAGACACTGCTGTAGGTGCAGTCGCCGCAGTTGTAGAAGACCTCCCCCTCCGGGGAGAAGGAGCCGCTGCAGAGGGTGCAGGCCTGACGGACCTTCCGTCGGCATGCTTGAGCTTCCTCTTCCGGCTTGAGGGTTCGGCCGCCGGCTCCTTGCCCTTGCCGACGACTTCGGTCCTTGGCTTCAGGGCAGGGGCGGAGCCACCTTCAGAAGCCCCAGGGATCACCACCCTGGAAGTCGATCGCCTCTCGACGACACCGAGGTCGTCAAGCACCGGCATCGTCCGCCAGAGCTCCCTGCTGAACTGTACTTCCATGTTCAGAGGGAGGAAAGCTGGTGGCGGGGTCAAGTAATCACCCGTGATGTCGATGCTGTGCTGGAACTTCTTGAGATTGAACTCCAAGGTTGCCCCCTCCATGTTGGACTTCAGCCCGGTCTCAACCCGGTCGTCGTCCATCACACTGTTGAGGGTCCAAGCAAGTTTTTCTCTCCTCTTCAGCGGTGCCCACCTGTTGACCAGGAAATTGCAAAATACCACCTGAGGAGTTAATCCACCCTCCACACATTGGCGGATCCTGGTCAGAGCAGGGTTGAAGGCATCTGACAGCACCGGAGCTTCACTCCAAACTGCAGTGTCGATGTTGGGGAGGCTTCGGGCAGCTCCAGCTTCTCGTGCTCCTCCACCCGGATGACTATCCAGTCTTTCTTCCAATCGTCCCACTTTCCAAAGGGAAACGACCGGAGGTACTTGAATGGGCACTTCTTGCGCTTCACAAAGTAGTAGAAGCCAAGGTACTCATCACTCTTTCCAGTGGTATGGACGGTGAAGAAGGTCCGGAAAAGCTCAATGCAGGGGGGGATGCCCACCCACATTTTCACAAAAGTGGACAAAGACAGACACTAGAAGAATGGAGTGGGGGCCAAGGTGGTACAGCTGTAGACCGTAGAAGTCTACCAGCATCAAGAAAAAGGAGGAAAAAGGTGGGATCAACCCCACCATGGCGTACGCATAAAAGTACACCATCTCGCTAGCGTGCTCCTTCTCGAATGTGAGCTTTCCCCCGGTGCGGACCAGGTGGTTGAAGAAGTTCGGGGACCACCCCATGAGGGCCCGGACCTTCTTCAGGTCACTTCTGGTCTTCAAGCGGCTCTTGCGGAGACCCAACTCCATCACAGCACAGCGAGGCAAGGGAGGAAAAGCAAGCACAAGTTTGGGAGTTCGAGCGCAAGTTCAGATGAGAGGCGTAAAGAACCCCAGACGATGCGCGCTTTCCTTCTTAAGTAATCCCCCGCAACGCTTGGATGGAAACCGCAGGGAAGCCGAAGATACTATTCAAAAATTTCACCCTGCCGATGACAA
Organism: Tuctoria greenei; assembly: GCA_036927565.1. Classification (NCBI taxonomy): domain Eukaryota; kingdom Viridiplantae; phylum Streptophyta; class Magnoliopsida; order Poales; family Poaceae; genus Tuctoria; species Tuctoria greenei. The sequence continues at coordinate 75,770,035 of JAYESD010000004.1, forward strand.
GAGGGCCTGAGACCACCCCGACGATCAAGTCGAGGTTCTTACCCAGGCGAACGGTTGTCATCATGAAAGGCGGGAAGCCCGAAGGCGGCGGCCTGACAAGGCGCGCAAAATCGATACAATTTTCGTATCGAGAACCGGCGACCTTCAATTGCGTGAGATCCGCACGCCAAAGATCTCATTTGCTGCACCCGAGATATGCCACGCGGCGAGGATTTAACTCCAAAACTATCACCAACGGCACATCTGAAGACCTTTGAAGACTCGGCTCAAAAGTCGAAGGATGGACCCACCTCCGGCGGAATGACTTCACCCAAGGGGTCTTCCCCAGAGTTGGGCCCAGGGGGCCACTGTCGGTACCCTAAGTACCGTACATCCCTTGAGATTGCAAAGATCTCAAGGAAATGTCATCTACTTGATTTGAAGACCTTCGGAGGCCCACATGTCAGACATAACCAGACCCGCTTCTCCAACATGGTTAGTCCCAGGGTCGCCACGTGTACCATAAAACCGGAGCTACCGCCCACAAGGGGGAAGCTCCGGGCTATGTACCATAACAGCAGCCCCGGACCTAACCCCAAACCGAGGGAAGCTCCGGATATGACATGTGTCTGGTGGCACCGGACCTATCTGTTCCCCACAGTATGCTCCAGAGCTGCCACGTGTCCAACCATTGGATCTTCAGCCTCAAACCTCCAGTAGAATCCACAACGACTCCGGATCTTCAAAGGGGAATCAAGGACTTCAAGACCCGATTAAGTGTCATTAATACTATGTTAATGACACACGATCGGACGGCCCTTATTACCAGTAACAGCGCTGTAAAAGCCCGTAACTTGGTCATTAAGGGTAATTAAGCACATCAAATGTGTATCAATATTAGTAGCCGCCGGGGCCACATGTCGGGCCAGGCCAACTTGTAACGGCCTGTCCTTGTACTATAAAAGGACAGGCCGACGATACATAGAGAACGGCTGGTCTGATCGGCTCACACGCGCTCTCAACTCACGTCACCTGAGTTGAGTTCATACATCCAATACAACACCAACACACCCCGTGGAGTAGGGTATTAAGCTCAGGCGGCCCGAACCACATAAATCTTTGTGTCTCCTGTGTCATTTTACATTTCACCTTCTTGAATCTCCGCGCGCCCACACCAAACTTCAAACTCCGCAAACACTTTTAGTAGTGTCGGGAGATCTGCCGGATCAAAACCACTGACAAATACTCCAAAGTCTTTGTTAATCTAGCGCAATATGCATCGGAGTATGTGAGTATGGAGGATCAGAAGCGAGAGTACTTCTATCGGGGTCTAAGCCCCATGTTGAAAGACAAGCTTGCATTGTTCAATCATGGTTCGTTCAACGCTATGCTTAATGCCGTGATTACACAAGAGGATGCCACATGTGAGCGGATCGCGGAGGAGTCAAAGAAGAGACTTTCTGTGCAGGACAGCACACATAATGTTCCTTAGAAATACCGTGTGGTGTACCAATCACCGTCCGCTCAGATATGGCAGCCGGCTGCACCACCGAGTTCGTATCGGAGTCGGCCGTTTGAAGTATCAGATTTCCAACCAGCATTACATCAGCAGCAAGAACAGTCCCAAATTGTTCCAGGGGCATTTATCTCGCAACGAGATGCAGGACAATTCAGGCCTCAAGTCAGCGGGACGTTGAATCAGTATAAGTGTTTCACATGTGATCGTGTTGGGCACTATACTAAGGATTGCCCAGAGAAGATGTTGAGCAGCGGGCAAGTACCAGTACAACGGTGTATTCAGACCCGTATTCAACTAGAAAGGACAGCACTGCAAACCGGAAGTGTTCAACATATAGCGATCGAGAGTGTTCCAGAGGGAGCACCGGTGTTAGCAGGCATGTTTGCTATCAAAGACATACCCGCCTCATACTCTTTGATTCCGGTACTACCCACAATTTTATCAGTAAGTTATGTGTGGATCAGCACCAATTATCCACCAATACTCCTAATAATAGTTATCTTATAAGCTCACCGGGTGGGAGTATCTCTGCTAGTCAGATTGTTCCCCGATCAGCTCTATGTTTTGAGGCAAGATATATCCAACGTTGCTGATTATATTGGATGGACAGAAGATAGATGTAATATTGGGGATGTCATGGTTGAACCATCACGGTGTCGTTCTTAATATCAGTACCCGGACTGTTCAAATTGACTCTCCGATACACGGACAACAAACACTGTTTTTGGATAGCTGGGAGCAGGACAGTGCAGCTGCATATAACACAGAAGCAACTAAACTTGAAGATATTCCCCGATGACTTACTGGGCTTGCTGCCCAAATGTGATGTTGAGTTCAAGATTGAACTTGTACCGGGAACCACACCGATCTCTCGAAGACCGTATCGAATGGCGCGTAATGAGCTAGCTGAATTAAAGGAGCATTTGAAAGACCTTTTGGACAAGGATTTTATTCACCCAAGCTCGTCACCTTGGGGTTGCTCGGTGCTGTTTGTCAAGGAGAAGGATGAAACATTGCGGTTATGCGTGGATTATCGACCGCTCAATGCTGTGACTATAAAGAACAAGTACCCACTGCCCCGCATTGACATTTTATTCGATCAACTTGTTGGTGCGAGGGTGTTCTCAAAGACAGATCTTTGGTCCGGATATCATCAAATCAAAATCCGACCGGAAGATATACCGAAGACGGCATTCTTGACGAGATACAAATTATACAAGTATCTTGTCATGTCTTTTGGTCTCACCAATGCTCCGGCTCACTTTATGTATCTTATGAATTCGGTATTCATGCTAGAGTTGGACAAGTTCGTCATGGTCTTCATCGATGACATATTGGTTTATTCCAAGTCAGAGGAAGAGCATGCTGAACATCTGCATATTGTGCTGCAACGATCGAGAGACCATAAGCTCTGAGCAAAATTCAGCAAGTGTGAATTTTGGATCAGCCAAGTGCCATTCTTGGGACACATTATTTCAGCTGAGGGCATCGCTGTGGACCCAAGTAAAATTGTTCAAGTGCTGAAATGGCAGTCTCCAAAGTCCATACATGAAGTCTGAAGTTTCCTCGGTTTAGCGGGATATTATCGGAGGTTCATCCCGAGCTTCTCAAAGATTGCGAAACCGATGACGGAGCTGCTGTAAAAGGGCACCAAATATATTTGGAGTTCAGCTTGTGAAGCAGCATTCAATACATTAGTACATCACCTTACAACAGCCCTGGTTCTTGCTCAGACAGACACGACAAAACCGTTTGACGTTTATTGTGATGCATCTGGCATCGGACTTGGTTGTATTCTTATGCAAGGAGGATGTGTGGTCACATATGGATCTCGACAACTCCGAAACCACGAGCAGCACTATCCGACTCATGACCTTGAGCTCGCTGCCGTGGTATTGGCATTAAAAAAGTGGAGGCATTACTTGCTTGGAAATCTTGTACACCTCTACACCGACCACAAGAGTTTGAAATATATTTTCACGCAGAAGGAGTTGAATATGAGACAACAAAGGTGGTTAGAGATGATCAAAGATTACAAAATTGAAATTCATTACCACCCCGGTAAATCGAACGTGGTTGCCGACGCGCTTAGTTGGAAAGCCCATGTCCACAACACCACCATGGCTGAAATGGAAGATGAAGAACCAAGTCTGTATGTGATTCCATATGGGGCTCTCAATAATCTTGCTTTCATTCCCACCATCTGAGAGGAAATTATTGAAGCCCAAAAGAAGGACAAGGGCATGTCACACATACAAGAAAGAGTGGACAGCGGGGAGGTAAAATGTTTCCAGAAAGATAATCACGGTACAATATTGTTCAAGGACCGGATAGTTGTACCCCGGAATGTTAAGCCGCGAAAGAAAATATTGGATGGAGCTCACATGTCAAAATTTTCTATTCATCCAGGCAGCAATAAAATGTATCAAGAATTGAAGAACAAGTTTTGGTGGACATGGATGAAGCGGGAAATAGCGAAGTACGTATCTGAGTGTGATACGTGTCGGTGAGTGAAGGCCGACCATATGAAGAAAGCGGGACAGCTGCAACCGCTGAATATTCCGGCATGGAAATGGGAGGATGTGAGTATGGATTTTATCGTTGGATTGCCACTCACATTCTGGAAGCATGATTCGATTTGGGTAATAGTCAATCGACTAACAAAATCAGCACATTTCATCCCGGTAAATGTCGGATTCAATGCCAAGAAATATGCAGAGTTGTACATATCAAGAATGGTGTGCCTACACAGCATTCCCCGCAGGATTATTTCAGATCGAGGATTGCTGTTCGTTGCTCGTTTCCGGGAGCAGTTGCATGCCTCGTTGTGTACTAAACTGATTAGAAGCTCCGCCTATCACCCGCAGACCGATGGACAAACTGAGCGGGTGAACAAGTACTTGAAGACATGTTGCGAGCGTGTGCCATCCACCATGGTAAAAATTGGGACGATCATTTGCCATTGGCAGAATTCTCGTACAACAATGGTTATCAAGCGAGTATCAAGATGGCACCATATGAAGCCCTCTATGGCAAAAAATGTCACACCCCGCTGAATTGGTGTGAGTCCGGTGAGAGAGTGACCTTCGGGATTGATCTAGTCATTGAAGCCGAGGAACAAGTTCGGATCATTCAAGCAAACTTGCGAGCGGCTCAATCTCGACAGAAGAATTATGCGGACAAGCAGCGTTTGTAACACCCACTATTTTTAGAGAGAATTTTTTTTGTTGTAAAATGAATTTCTCATGAGATAAAAACATTTTCTTGGGAATAAAATTCATATAGGCAAGTTGCATCATGTTTGAATGATTGTGTGAATTTTTGAAAATTTAAATTCGCTAGAACTTTGGTTTACAAATTCAAAACATAAAAGAGAAGAAAAAGAAAACATAAAAGAAAAAGAAAAAGAAAAGAAAAACAAAAACCTGCCTCTGGGCCGAATCCTTCCGCCGGCCCGATTCCCTCCCCTCTCTGCGCCTACCCAATTCTCTCCCCTCCTTCCCTCTCTGTCACCAGGGCCCCGCGCGCCAGCCCACTTCCCCGCGCCCGCACTCTCTCTCCCCCTCGCTGACAGGCCAACCCCGCCTGTCAGGCCTTCGTCCACCTCCCGCCGCACCCGCGCGTAACGGGCGCGCGCTATCACCGCGCCGCCCACTTTCCCCCCTTTCAATGTTGGCCCGTTTCACCCTAATCAAACGCCCCGTCGTGCCCATCATGACCGCCGCCCGTTACTCAACCAAACCCCTATAAAAGCCCGGCCATTCCTCTCGGATTTCACTGCCCGACGCCCCAAACCCTAGCGCCACTGAGCTCGGTAATGCCGACCACGTTCCTGTCGCTCCGTTCTATTCCGCGCCTCGGTAACTAGCTTAACACTTTCGCCGTGTCCCTAGGAGCTTGCCGGACATCCTCGTCGATGGAGAAAGGCTCTGCATCGCCGACTTTGTCGGGCACCGAGGAGCTCCGTCGCTGTCCATCGTCGCTGACCCCCTTCTGCCCATTTTCCGGCCACGCGACGACCTCCGGTGAGACCCCCTTGATCCCCTCTATCTTTTGCGCTAAGTAGATGTACCCCGTGGCTTGTGTAGCGCGTTTTAGGTCATCGCCGGCGAGTCTGCCGCCGCGCGCGCATCACCGCCGCCGCGCGCCGCCCTGCGCCGTCGCTCCCACCATTCGGGGCGATGTGGCTCTCTCTCGGTCGTTCATTTTGAACGGGCGGCTGAGATTAAAACATCCCATACCGCTTCGGTATATAAAATCCAGGCCGTCCATTTTAAATCCAACGGCCCATGTTCAAGCCACTTTTCCCGCGACCAGTTTTGCGCCCAAGCCCCTGGAATCTTGCGGGCTACCCCCTGGGTTTCTCTGGAATTCAAATCTAACCCCTGGAAATGTCAAACTAGCCCCTGGACTTTTTGGAAATTAGTAAAATACTGGTTAAATTAATAAAAAGTGTTTTAAAGCCCCTGGAATATTATAAAATAGCAAATAAATTTTGAAAAATTGTAGAATAATCCCTGCACTTAATAAAAATTATTTTAACCTCTAGAACAGTTCTGTTTTTACAAAACAAACCCTGTTAGTTCTAAAAATTAAATAAAAGTACTTAATTTGTATAAAATAATTATAAAAACAGATTTAAGTATGTTTTATTTATTTTTCATTTATGTATTATTTTATTTATTTATTATTAATTCATTTAAATTGCTAAAATAGTCACAAAAATACTTTTTAAGTATATTTAGTTCATAAAAAATGTTTTGCACATAGAAATAGTTAATAAAAATAATGTAAAAATTGTAAAATTTACATTATTGATTATAAATCTATTAAGCTTATTTTGAAGGATAAAGATTTCTGGAAAATAATATTAGGGTTCTAATAAATATAAAAAATGGTATAAAAATCTCTAAAAATATGTTTTATTCAATAAATTTCATTTAACTTTAAACTTCTCATCAATTGATGTATGCCTATCATTTAAATCAACCCTAAAATCACTTTTGTGTAGGAATTTACGTTTATTTGAATTAATTTCATTTTATTATGTTCTTATTGTATGTTATTTTTCGTGCATCATCGTAATTTAGAGTCGGGGCCAGAACCCACTTTTAACCTTCAAGAGCAACAATTTCCTGACGACCCCGAGGCACAATTTGGAGGCAAGTTCCTTGACCATCTTGCACCCTTTTTGTTAAGTTTTAGTTAGTTGCATGCTAAATTAAAATATGAATCCTATGTTATGTTTTCCTAGATATTCCACAATATTCCTTGTCAACACGATTTGGTTGTTTTACTATTAAATTAGTTTATGCTTAGCCCTGCTTAATTTGAAATATGATCTATTTATCTACCAGATTTCATTTGATGTATTTTGATTCATGAATTGATGGCTATAATGGAATTAGTAGATAGGAATCTGATAGGGGTTTTGTATGGATTGGTGCATGCGTGCACAAGACCTTGGTTTGGGGTTTGACACCTATCGGAATCTAAGGACCGGTTTATAGAAGAAGTTGCTAAGCCTTTTAGTATCACCACAGAATTGTATATGGGACAACTTGGTTTAGTAATTTGGTCTCTCCCGATGTAGCATAGGTAATTGATCGGGCGGGGAATGGGCTTTGCCTTGGGATCCGCATGGATCAAGAGGGGGCTTCTCCTGGCGGAGGGAAAATAGACTCCTGGTGCCGGAGCGGTGAAACCTTAGAGTACCCATTGCAAGTCGGGAGAACCATCGGAAACACCTCGTAGTGATCTCCTGGCCACACACCTACAGAAGTGTGTATTGTGGTTAGCTACCACGGGCATCAGGGAGGTTTACCTTAGTCCACCTGGCAACATGGGATGAAATCACGAACTGTGGGTAAAGGATACACACTCTGCAGAGTTTTGTCAAACTGTCTAGACAGCCGTGCTCACGGACACGGGCGGCTTGGAAACCAAATTCATAATTAGCACATGATTACATAATGGATGGTTTGGGTTTGGTCTTACCTGGATTAATTTTGGGATATTGGTTGGGATTTCACCTAGATGTAGGTGCTTAATAACAATTACGAGTAGGTTGTTACTGCTATAGTGCTCTACCTATTGTTTGCCTTCCTTGTTGTGCACCACACATGTCATAACTTCCCAAGTTGCGAGTACCGTTGGTACTCAAACTTGTTAGTTGCATATTTTTCCCCCCAGTCTACAAAGACGCTGAGGTGGAGAAACATGACTTCTACGGAGGTCACGAAGAGATGTTCTAGGCTGGCGCTCCCCCGTGCAATGCCTGTGTTGGAGCCCTTTGTTATGTTTTTCCGCTGCTTGTGTACTTTTATTTTAGACCTGGAAGGTCATTTATGTAATAAGGTGATGTACTCGAACATGGTATTTTATTTGGTATTTCACTTTCGTCTACACATGTATGAGTTGAACTGATCCTGGCATACATGTGGAAAGCATCTGGTTGTCTTCTTATTACCAGGTGTGACAAAGTAATATCAGAGTCGTGTTGCCTGTAGGACGCAAGCCTAGATAGAAAAGGACGAATTAAGGACTTCACTATTTTCAAATATTATTAATTGTAAAATTTCTTTGTATTCTTTACCTTGTAATTGTTTCACTTACTCCTTAATTTGTTTTATTACTGACACTCTTCTGTTTCAAAATTTTTGATGGCCAACTTCAGGAGAACCGCTCGCATTTCCACTGGAGGCTATGTTCCTAACCGAAGGATTGCTGCCCGCCGTACCCCGCTCAACGATCCTCGTCGTGCGGTGGTGATTCGTACTGATGGGAGAGCTGCAGGATGACTCAAACGTCGACTTCAGGCCATACTGCACGATGCCGGCTACAGGCACGAGAGACTGGCACTCACCTACCACTCCATCGGGATGCAGCGCCCCTACCGGATCGAGTGGTTATGCAAGCTATTTTTCTACTATGGGGATGAACTACTCAAGGTGCACCGTACTCCTGCCGCGAGGAGCTACCGACGTCATGCTGAGCAGGATGTCAGTTGGGAGGCCATCACCTTTTGGAGTCACACCTACCGCTACCAGCTTTGGAATTCGGTGCACGCCTACACTCCCCAGTGTCCCAGCGGCACTGGCAACTTCGTCACCAGGTATGTGGAGGGGTCTCTGACCCTTTCACAGACTCACCAGAAAGTTGATGACGTGGAGCGCCTCATCATTCATCTCCACAAGGCTCAGCAAGAAATTTAAGATGTCCGTGACCTTGCAGCACATTATGAAAGGCAAGTTAGGAGGCACCGTCGGATCACCGACGAGGACCCAGATGGGTATGCTTCAGACACCTCCACTTGGATCCCAGACTCTCCTGATCGCCGTGTCGGTCATGGCGAAACTAACTCACTAGACCAGTCTTCAGACGAGGAGCCAGATTCAGAGGAGCCTTTCGTGCCGCAGCAGCCAACCAACTCTCCTCCGCATGGCAACGAGTCTCATGGCAGCAACTCGGGATATGATGAAGACGATCATGAAGACCCGGACGAGGATCTCGAGGAGCGAGAGTAGACTCCGACCCGCCCTACGAATCAAGATTAAGACACTTACCCATGAGTTGTAATAAGAGCGATGTAGTAGCGATCCGTGTAATCTTGAGTTGTATGATTTTGCTTTGAGAACTTGATTATCCATGTTTTAGTTTTCTTAATGAAATGACCTTTTATTTCTCTATTTCCTTATTGATGCATATAGTGGGAAAGTCGTGCAGAGTAGTTTCCCTCTTACCTTCTTATTCTAAATCAACACCCCAACCTCAGATGGCAGGAAGAGGAAGAGGTAGTGGACGTGGTGTGCCACCCAATCAAGACAATGAAGTCCCGCTACCTCAATGGAATGGACGAGGTGCTCGTGGAGCACCAGCTGCAAATCAAATGCAGCAGATGATGGCTATGCAGCTTCAAATGATGCAAAACTTGACACAAATTGTGAACAACATGCAACAAGCTCAGCAAGCACCACCACCCCCTCCTCCACCACCACCACCCCCACCTCCAAGGTTTTGTTTAAGAGACTTCATGAACACTCAACCTCCACACTTTTCCAACGCCGTGGAACCTATGGATGCAGACGACTGGATTAATACAATTGAAAGTAAACTAAGGATTGTCCAATGTGAAGGAAGGGAAAGGGTACTTTTGGCATCACACCAACTTCATGGACCTGCAGCTGACTGGTGGACCGCTTATACGACAGCCCATAATAACCCAGACAACATCACCTGGGAGGAGTTCAGAGAAAGCTTCCGCAATCATCACGTGCCTGAAGGAGAAATTCAAGCCAAGCGTCTGGAGTTCCTAGCACTGAAGCAAGGGAACATGAACATACGGGGGTATTTGAACAAGTTTACACAACTATCTCGGTATGACCCTGGTGATGTGGACACTGATGCTAAGAAACAATTCTGTTTTAAGGAGGCACTGTACAAAGAAATACAGTTGATGATGTCTTCCAGTGACTAAGCTAGCTTCCAACATCTGGTGGACAAAGCTATTACGGTGGAAAGAAAGAAGAAGGAATGCGAAGGAAAGGATCGCAAAAGGAAGATGATGATGGGGCAGTCTTCAAGCAACAATCGTCCTCACTTCAACCCACAGCAATCGAGACACATGAGTCGTCCCATGGGCAATAATCAAGGTCAGCAGTACGCCAACAACTCTTCATTTAGACCTCAAGCTCAGTATGCTCGTCCAAAGTACCAGCAGATGCAACCGCAACGCCCTCAAATGTATCAACAGCGTCCTATGACTTCAAGCCCTCGACCAACTGGGCAATCACAACAAAATCAACAAAGAAACAAGGCTCAAGACACCAGTACTTGGGGAGCTTGCTACATATGTGGTGACAAGGGACACTACTCCAACAACTGCCCGAAGAAGCCATCACAGCAAAACCAGTCCAGAGGAAGGGTCAATCATGTTGTTTTGGAGGAAGCCCAAGACGCATCAGATGTGGTGATCGGTACGTTCCCTGCTGATTCTCATCCTTCTACAGTATTGTTTGACTCTGGTGCAACGCATTCATTCATAGCAAAAGAATTCATAAGAATACATGGAATGACTGTTACATTAATGAATCAAGTATTAGTAGTCAACTCTCCTGGAGGAGAGATGCTGACAAGGCAAGTATGCCCTAATGTAAGCATAAGCATTAGGGGGGGTAGCATTCTTAGCAAACCTTATAGTGCTGGAGTCACAAGGAATAGACATTATTCTCGGAATGGATTGGTTAACCAAATACAAAGGAGTGATCCACTGTGCCACCAGAACAGTATGCTTAACTCATACAGATGGCACAAACGTGGAGTTTCGTCCTGAGCAAGCACCAGTTCAGAAAATACGACTCAATCAAGTTGAAGGGGTACAAGAGATCAAGGTTGTTTGTGATTTTCCGGATGTGTTTCCCGAGGAACTACCGGGTATGCCCCCTGATAGAGAAATTGAATTCATCATTGAATTAGTGCCTGGAACAACACCAATTTACAAGCGGTCATACATGATGGATGCTAAACAATTGCCAGAATTGAAGGATCATATCAATGAGTTGTTAGCAAAAGGATACATTTCATCAAAGTTCCTCACCTTGGGGAGCTCTAGTGATATTTGTGCCCATGAAAGATGGCACACAGAGGTTGTTTGTGGATTATCGCGCACTCAACGCAGTAACTATCAAGAACAAGTATCCTTTACCAAGGATTGAGGATTTGTTTGACCAGTTGAGAGGTGCTTGTGTGTTCTCAAAGATTGATCTATGTTCAGGGTATCACCAATTGAAGATACGACCCTCGGACATACCCAAGACGACATTTGTTTCAAGATATGGATTATATGAGTATACAGTCATGTCTTTTGGTTTGACTAACGCCCCAGCTTATTTCATGTACCTTATGAATAAGGTGTTTATGGAATATCTGGATAAGTTTGTCGTGGTGTTTATTGACGACATTTTGATATTCTCCAAAAGTGAAGAGGAACATGAGGGGCACCTAAGACTGGCCTTACAAAAACTTCGTGAACATCAGTTGTATGCAAAGCTAAGTAAATGTGAGTTCTGGTTGAAGGAAGTGTCATTTCTGGGACATGTTATATCACAAGGAGGAATAGCGGTAGACCCTAGTAAAGTGAAAAATGTTCTGAATTGGAAAACACCAGAAAATGTGGGGGAAATCAGGAGTTTCTTGGGTATGGCTGGCTATTATCGCCGGTTCATCGAAGGATTCTCAAAAATATCTCGTCCTTAACAAAGTTACTTGAGAAGGGAGCTGTATACAAGTGGACACCAGAGTGTGAAGCCAGTTTTTTAGAGCTAAAGAAAAGGTTGACTACTGCTCCAGTGTTGATTATGCCTGATATGCAGAAATAATTTGCAGTCTACTATGATGCATCTGGATAAGGACTGGGATGTGTATTAATGCAAGAGGTACATGTAGTAGCCTATGCTTCACGTCAACTCAGAAAGCATGAAAGAAATTATCCTACTCATGACTTGGAGTTAGCAGCTGTAGTGCATGCATTGAAATTATGGAGGCATTATCTGATTGGAAAAAGAACTGAAATTTATACGGACCACAAGAGTTTGAAATATATCTTCACCCAACCAGATCTAAATCTCAGACAATGCAGATGGTTAGAACTTATCAATGATTTTGATGTCGGAATCAACTATCATCCTAGGAAAGCTAATGTGGTCGCAGATGCGCTAAGAAGATCGGCTCAATGCAATAGCTTGGCACTGCAAGGTCAACAACCGCAGTTATGTGAGGAATTCGCAAGGCTAAACCTTAGTATTGTGACTAATACTGAGATAGTATCTATGGAAGTAGATTCTACTTTGGAGAAAGATATTCGTGAGGGGCAAAAGAATGATAAGTGGATTTAGAAGATTAAGCAACTAATGAAGGAAGGAAAAGCACCAGACTTTAAAGAAGATGAACAGGGAACTTTATGGCTAGGGAAGAAAATATGTGTACCTGATATCAAGGAGATTCGAGAGCTAATACTGAGAGAATCCCATGATTTGTCATATTCTATACATCCAGGAAGCACAAAGATGTATCAAGATCTAAAGGATCGGTATTGGTGGCATGGAATGAAATGTGATGTGGCGGAGTATGTAGCTCTGTGTGACACATGTCAAAAGGTCAAAGCAGAACATCAAAGACCCGCAGGGTTACTTCAACCAATTAAAATTCCTGAATGGAAATGGGAAGAAATAAGTATGGACTTTATTGTGGGATTGTCGAGAACTCAGTCTGGATACGACTCTATATGGGTCGTAGTGGACCGTTTGACCAAAGTGGCTCACTTTATCCCAGTAAAAGAAATCTATTCTGTTTCAAGATTGGCAGAGCTATATATGGCAAGAATTGTATGCCTGCATGGAGTGCCGAAGAAAATAATATTGGATAGGGGTACTCAGTTCACTTCCAGATTTTGGCAAAAGTTGCATGAGTCTTTGGATACCCGACTGAATTTTAGCTCGGCATATCATCCGCAAATTGACGGTCAAACAGAGCGCACTAATCAAATTCTTGAAGATATGTTGAGAGAGTGTGCTTTGAAAAATAGTAGGAGTTGGGATAAGAACCTACCGTATGCCGAATTTTCTTATAACAACAATTATCAAGCCAGTTTGAAGATGTCTCTGTTTGAAGCTCTGTATGGACGGAAGTGCAGAACACCATTGTTTTGGAATCAAACTGGGGAAAGCCAAGTATTTGGGCCTGAAGTGTTAAGGGAAGCTGAGAGACAAGTACAAGAAATCCGGAAGAATTTGAAGACGGCTCAGTCATGCAGAAGAGTTATGCTGATACACGACGTCGTGATTTATCCTTTGAGATTGGAGATTTTGTGTATCTCAAGGTGTCACCCGTGAGAGGGTTGAGACGATTCAAAGTGAAGGGCAAGTTATCACCCCGATATATTGGTCCTTTCAAGGTATTAGAGAAAAGAGGAGAAGTAGCCTATCGGCTCGAGCTACCATGTCACTTATCAGATGTACATGACGTATTCCACGTATCACAATTGAAGAAGTGCTTAAGAGTGCCTAAAGAACAATTGCCATTGGAAGCAGTAAACGTACAAGAGGACCTGACCTATGCAGAAAAACCTGTTAAGATTCTCGAGACGTCAGAACGAGTTACAAGAAATAAGGTTACACGTATGTGCAAAGTCCAATGGAAACATCACATAGAAGAAGAGGCAATGTGGGAAAGAGAAGAAGACCTCAAGGCGGAGTTTCCCAGTCTATTCTCTTAGGACGTCCAAATCTCGAGGGCGAGATTTCTTTTTAGGGGGGGGTAGAATTGTAACACCCACTATTTTTAGAGAGAATTTTTTTTGTAAAATGAATTTCTCATGAGATAAAAACATTTTCTTGGGAATAAAATTCATATAGGCAAGTTGCATCATGTTTGAATGATTGTGTGAATTTTTGAAAATTTAAATTTGCTAGAAATTTGGTTTACAAATTCAAAACATAAAACAGAAGAAAAAGAAAACAGAAAAGAAAAAGAAAAAGAAAAGAAAAACAAAAACCTGCCCCTGGGCCGAATCCTCCCGCTGGCCCAATTCCCTCCCCTCTCTCCGTCGGCCTGCGCCTCCTCTCCCATCCTTCCCTCTCTGTCACCCGGGCCCCGCGTGCCAGCCCACTTCCCCGCGCCCGCACTCTCTCTCCCCCTCGCTGACAGGCCGACCCCGCTTGTCAGGCCTTCGTCCACCTCCCGCCGCACCCGCGCGCAACGGTCGCGCGCCATCAACACGCCACCCACTTTCCCCCCTTTCAATGTCGACCCGTTTCACCCTAATCAAATGCCCCGTCGTGCCCATCATGACCGCCACCCGTTACTCAACCAAACCCCTATAAAAGCCTGGCCATTCCTCTCGAATTTCACCGCCCGACGCCCCAAACCCTAGCGCCACCAAGCTTGGTAATGCCAGCCATGTTCCCGTCGCTCTGTTCCATTCCGCGCCTCGGTAACTAGCTTAACACTTTCGCCATGTCCCCAGGAGCTTGCCGGACATCCTCGTCGGTGGAGAAAGGCTCTGCATCGCCGACTTTGTCGGGTGCCGAGGAGCTCCGCCGCTGTCCACCATCGCCGACCCCCTTCTGTCCATTTTCCGGCCGCGCGACGACCTCCGGTGAGACCCCCTTGATCCCCTCTACATTTTGTGCTAAGTAGATGTACCCCGTGGCCTGTGTAGCGCATTTTAGGTCATCGCGACGAGTCCGCCGCAACGCGCCGCCCTGCGCCCCGCCATTCGGGGCGACGTGGCTCTCTCTCGGCCGTTCATTTTGAACGGGCGGCTGAGATTAAAACATCCCATACCGCTTCGGTATATAAAATCCAGGCCGTCCATTTTAAATCCAATGGCCCACGTTCAAGCCACATTTCCCGCCACTAGTTTTGCGCCCAAGCCCCTGGAATCTTGCGGGCTACCCCTTGGGTTTCTGTGGAATTCAAATCTAACCCCTGGAAATGTCAAACTAGCCCCTGGACTTTCTGGAAATTAGTAAAATACGGGTTAAATTAATAAAAAGTGTTTTAAAGCCCCTGGAATATTATAAAATAGAAAATAAATTCTAAAAAATTGTAGAATAATCCCTGCACTTAATAAAAATTATTTTTAACCTCTGGAATAGTTCTGTTTTTACAGAAAAACCCCTGTTAGTTCTAGAAATTAAATAAAAGTCCTTAATTTGTATAAAATAATTATAAAAACAAATTTAAGTATGTTTTATTTATTTTTCATTTCTGTATTATTTTATTTATTTATTATTAATTCATTTAAATTGCTGAAATAGTCACAAAAATACTTTTTTAGTATATTTAGTCCATAAAAATTGTTTTGCACATAGAAATAATTAATAAAAATAATGTAAAAATTGTAAAATTTACATTATTGATTATAAATCTATTTTAAGCTTATTTGGAAGGATAAAAATTTCTAGAAAATAATATTAGGGTTCTAATAAATATAAAAAATGGTATAAAAATCTCTAAAAATATGTTTTACTCAATAAATTTCATTTAACTTTAAACTTCTCATCAATTGATGTACGCCTATAATTTAAATCAACCCTAAAATCACTTTTGCGTAGGAATTTGCGTTTATTTGAACTGATTGCATTTTATTATGTTCTTATTGTATGTTATTTTTCGTGCATCGTGTAATTTAGAGTCGGGGCCAGAACCCACTTTTAACCTTCAAGAGGAACAATTTCCCGACGACCCCGAGGAACAATTTGGAGGCAAGTTCCTTGACCATCTTGCATGCTTTTTGTTAAGTTTTAGTTAGTTGCATGCTAAATTAAAATATGAATCCAATGTTATGTTTTCCTAGATTTTCCACAATATTCCTTGTCGACATAGTTTGGTTGTTTTACTATTAAATTAGTTTACACTTAGCCCTGCTTAATTTGAAATATGATCTATTTATCTACCAGATTTCATTTGATGTATTTTGATTCATGAATTGATGG
Organism: Tuctoria greenei; assembly: GCA_036927565.1. Classification (NCBI taxonomy): domain Eukaryota; kingdom Viridiplantae; phylum Streptophyta; class Magnoliopsida; order Poales; family Poaceae; genus Tuctoria; species Tuctoria greenei. The sequence continues at coordinate 75,786,028 of JAYESD010000004.1, forward strand.
CTATAATGGAAATAGTAGATAGGAATCTGATAGGGGGTTTTGTATGGATAGTGCATGCGTGCACAAGACCTTGGTTTGGGGTTTGACACCTATCGGATTCTAAGGACCGGTTTTTGGAAGAAGTTGCTAAGCCTTTTAGTATCACCACAAAATTGTATATGGGACAACTTGGTTTAGTAATTTGGTCTCTCCTGATGTAGCATAGGTAATTGATCGAGCGGGGAATGGGCTTTGCCTTGGGATCCGCATGGCTCAAGACGGGGCTTCTCCTGGCGGAGGGAAAATAGACTCTAGGTGCCAGAGCGGTGAAACCTTAGAGTACCCATTGCAAGTCGGGAGAACCATCGGAGACACCTCGTAGTCATCTCCTGGCCACACACCTACGGAAGTGTGTATTGTGGTTAGCTACCACGGGCATCAGGGAGGTTTACCTTAGTCCACCTGGCAACAGAGGATGAAATCACGAACAGTGGGTAAAGGATACACACTCTGCAGAGTTTTGTCAAACTGTCTAGATAGCCATGCTCACGGACACGAGCGGCTTGGAAACCAAATTCATAGTTAGCACATGATTACATAATGGATGGTTTGGGTTTGGTCTTACCTGGATTAATTTTGGGATATTGGTTTTGAATTCACCTAGATGTAGGTGCTTAATAACAATTAAGAGTAGGTTGTTACTGCTATAGTGCTCTACCTATTGTTTGCCTTCCTTGTTGTGAACCACACATGTCATAGCTTCCCAACTTGCGAGTACCGTTGGTACTCAAACTTGTTAGTTGCATATCCCCCCCCAGTCTACGAAGACGCTGAGGTGGAGAACCAGGACTTCTACGGAGATCCCGAAGAGATGTTCTAGGCTGGCGCTCCCCCGTGCAACACTTGTGTTGGAGCCCTTTGTTATGTTTTTCCGCTGCTTGTGTACTTTTATTTTAGACCTGGAAGGTCATTTATGTAATAAGGTGATGTACTCGAACATGGTATTTTATTTGGTATTTCACTTTCGTCTACACATGTATGAGTCGAACTGATCCTAGCATACATGTGGAAAGCATCTGGTTGTCTTCTTATTACCAGGTGTGACAGTGTCGCCCGCTGCACTTCGTTGTCGAGGATCATGTGTACCTCCACGTGTCTCCGATGAAAGGAATTCATCGGTTCGGAGTAAAAGGAAAGCTAGCTCCCCAATTTATTGGTCTGTTTGCTATTACGGAAAAGTGCAGACCTGTGGCTTATAGATTGGAATTGCTGGCATCTCTCTCTGGTATCCACGACATTTTCCATGTGTCTCAGCTCGGGAAATGTCTCAAGTTCACAGCTGCAGTCCACACCAACGAAATCAGCTAATTGCAACCGGATTTGATGTACTCCGAACATCCGGTTCAGATTCTCGATGAGAAGACCCGAACCACGCAAAACCGCATGCTGTGGTTTTATAAAGTGTTATGGAGCAACCATACTGCTGAAGAAGCGATATGGGAAACTGAAGACTATCTCCGCTCAAACTATCCGGATTTCTTATTGTCTCACATCTGGTAATTTCTCTCCTACTTTCGTCTCTTCATTGTAATCTCGGAACCAGATTTTTTTAAGGGGGAGCAATGTAAAAGACCTAATTTCCATAATTCAATGTTCAGTTAGGACAAAAATTTTGAATGATAAAAAGAATTAAAAAGGAAATGAGAAAAACAAATTAAGTCAAACTCCAACTCCAAATGAGGGAATTCAAAAAAAAAAAACTTAGCTACTGTTCAAATGAAATTAACATGAAGATTTGAGTTGATCAATGGATTACAAATATTTCAAATAGCCTCCCTGCAAATTTTCATAATGTTTGAAGCTCATTTGCTATTTAATTCAGTGGCTCCACTGAACTCCATTCAATTTCAAATTAAAATTTGAATTTCAATTGAAACTTGATCAATTAAAAGATTTGAGTTCAGAATCAATTTCTACACCGTCAATTTAGTCTACCATAAAATATCTGGCAATTTTAGAAGAAAGTTGGTGACTGAATTGAAGTATACAGAGAGGACGAACTTGAGCAGGCAGTGGGACCCACTGGTCAGCCTCCCAAACCGAGTGAACCGCCATTGCCGTGAGTGTCCCACGCTCCCAGTTTCTAGCAGCGCACATGGGAATGCTCGAGTGCTCCAGTGGTGGAAAACTCCTCCTTATCACCTCCTCCACTGCCTCCCTACGCTTTATTCTTCACTCCACAGCCAAAAGCGCTGCTCTCTGTTGTGGTCACCGTAAGAACAGAGCAAAGGCGGCAGTTATCTGTTCCAATCACAAATCTGAGTTAACCAGTGAAGATTGATTGTTTTCCTTGCGTTTTTATTTGCTCAACAATCATGCGCAGCCCCCTAACCCTCTCCTCAGACAGCTCGAGCTTTCTCTTCATCGTATGAAAGGATTTTGCGGCCGCCGAGGTTGCTGCCGAGAAGAAACATCTCGGTCTCGCCGTGGAGCCGGGGCTAGAAGCTGTGTCTCAGCCTACTTCCTACAGAGAAAAGAATCGCCAGCAACTCTATTGTCTCATGGTGAAAACCGTTCTTCCTTTCCTTCCCTATCGATTGCTTCGTTCCAGTTTTACCGTAGCATGTCCATATGGGAATATTATTTAGGTTTCAATCAAATTCGGGTTACACCCTGCATCCTAGTTCGCTTTAGTTTACAAATATGTCCTATATAGCCGTGTGCATCTTCCTGAGAAATATTCTTGGAAAATCATAGTTGAGTCACTCGGATTCCTGAAGTTTTCCCCTTTTTCCACCATTCCCGACCTAGGTCATCGGAGGAAGCTCAATAGGAGCTGTTTTCACTTTGTTTGAGGTTCATTTTCAAGTTCCCCATACTAGCAGGAAGCTTTACGAACAAACCACGATGAAAATAAGACACCCTAGGGCTCTTGCGACCTCGCCGGATTTGTCACGGCCGCCGCTGCCGTGGTCCACAAGCTCCGGCCACTCCCGGCTCTACCTGACCGCACCTACGTGCTCCCCATGCCGTATTAGGTACCTAAGGTGACTAGGACGAGGGAAGGAACCAGGGGTAGGCCGCCGGCGAGGGTCGCCGCTATGGCAGCCGTCGGGCGCCGCCATCCCCAGCCCTGGATCGGAGGTTGAAGAAAGCTGGTGGGTCCCGCCTGTCGGTGTAAAGTGGGAACCCCGGATCTAGTATGGCTGATTATATTTTGTGGCTACGCAGGTTAATCCAGTGATATCTTATGTGTCCCCTTCCTGATTGGTTGGTTTTAAACCAGTGGGCCAAATTTGATTAATTCAAACTTTCCCCTTCCCAAATAATTCCAGAAATTTAGTTCCCACTTCAAAAATCCATATGTCCTAGTAGAATTGTCCAAAAATTCCCAAATAAATTTTGTTAGAACCATCCTTAAGAATACTTTCCAGTGGTGCACTTGGATTTGTATGAAACTCCATAGGAATTTCTCCATAATTCAAAAAAGCAAAATGTTTATAGAATTTATTCCTATAGTACTGCTCTTTGGAAAATTACCAAATTTTTCCAAAACATTTATTTGAGTATGTTTGAACTTCAGTAAAAATATCAGGGTCATTAGACTTGATTTATATGGTCTGATCACCTGTGTATCCTCTATGCACATAAAAATAGCCAAATTGATTTAGAGTTTGTAAAGAAACTTGTGCAAGCTTCTAAATTGAATATCACTCAGTAGAAAGCTTCAAAATTTGTCAAACTAACTTTGTTGGTTTGCTATTTATCCACACTAACCATAACTACAACCCAATCTTCATGAAAATCCCTAGATTTTCCTGTAGGGCCCTTTAAAGAAAAATCATGTTTGATTTTTATCTGATGATTCACTTCATAGAAAATTTCTAAATTTTTCCAAAATGTTGTCTAGTAATTTGCTGAATTCTTATAAAAATTTCAGCTTCATTGGACTTTATTAACCTAGTTCAATATGAAGTTTTTCCTAACGGGTCATAGAATGCCCAAAAACAACAGAAACATTTCAGTAAATTATCCAAACTTGTAAATTCAATATCTCACAGTAGGATGCTTAAAAAATTATGAAGCCAATTTTGTTGAGTCACTCTTGAACTCCTATAAATATAAAACCAACTTTTGGCCATGTAAAGGCTACAGATGTTTCCTCAAAATTCTGGGGATGTTTAGGTTCATTGAATTTTATACAACAGTAACTTCTATGAATTGATCCCAATTTTGGCCAGAACCTCACCTAAAGTACCTAGCGTCCCCTGTAAAATTTCTAGAACCATTAGGCTTAAATTCATATACTTAACTGTCTTTCCTTTGAGCTATAACATAATACCGGTATTGATTAACTTGCATAATTCTTTGCATATCGATTAGTTACCGAGCTCAAGAGGATCCCAGAGCCACTTGAAGTCATCCCTATGGAGATTAACTTTGATACCGTCTTGCAACCAGGCAAGCCCCAGTTTGCATTTAAGCGCTATTACAAAATTTTGATTTGTATCACCTATGTCTAGGGTGAGTTATGTGCATTAGGGCTAAGGTGATTGAAAATCCACTTGCATGACCAGACCACCCTATGGAGTATTTGGCTAGTTGTTAATTCATAGTGTAGACTATGCTATGCTAAATGTTGTATAGGATTCAGTAGAAGTCGAGTAGTTGGAATCTACTCGCATGGCTAGGACTTTTTCACACAAGATTGGTTCAAAGAGAATGGAGTAGTAATCTGAAAATGAGACCGGACAGGGGCGTAGGATGCAGCAAGATGTGGTCCTGGGTGCGTAGCCCTGCCTGTGTCGGTTAAGGACCAATCCGTATGCCGCCTTGCTGAGCAAGTTTGAACTATACCGGAGTCATACTAGATATATGGGGTCCAGGAAACGGATGTACCTTGGGAAGATTTTGTTGAGACTTTTTCGATCGCCTCAGGCTTTCGGCTGCAACACAGTAGACGGAAACTCGCTCACGACATCTTCACAGCGGAGGTGCACCATGAGTGGGAATACTGTCCTAGACGATTGAATCGATTCAACTTGGGCGGAACTTGAGAAAGGTGGCTGCATATGACGTACGTACGTGACTTCCAGTACGGGCGTAAGTGTCGTGTATTTCGGGTATTGATTCGAGTCACCATCCCTCGCAGATATGAGTACTACTTGTTCACACAGTTGTGACGTAGTTAATACTTGCACTTGAGATGAGAATTAAGTACTGCTGTTATGAACATTTTATTATCATTGTATTGCTATGTTGTATGTATTAGTATAGTGCTCACTAAATTTATATTTCCACCTTGGACATGCAGAATCGTGATGAAGCATTTCTTGTTTGATTGTGGAGTTACGATGTTGCCCGGCACTAGGTTTAAGCTGCTGCTATAAATCTAAAAATAAGGACCTACATTTAGGCGAGTCCATTATGCAAATCTGTCATCCTATGTTTATGTCTTTACCTCACGTAGAGTTTCATGTTTAGGTGAGACGGTTAAGTCTTGCTGAGCCTTCATGCTCACGGTTGCTATATAATTGCAGGTACTAACCTTTGTGCTTATGCATATGGAAGTCCGATGAGGGTCGGGACTCTCCGAGTGATATACTCATGTGGGAACCACGCCGCTGCTGTTTGATCTTCGTGGCTAGTGAGGAGCATCCATGGGCTGGACGACATCTCTTTTGCTTATTAGACTTAAATACGCGAGTTCTAATCTTATCTTCCGCTGTAGTTTATTTTTATATAACTTATTTGTAAACTGAACATCTTTGTAAATTTCAGCAAATGATTTATGTAATACGTGTTCCTTTACATGTGTGCTGTTGGGTGTCGCATCGCACGACACCACCCAATGCGATTCATGGAAAGTGTGGACTCTGGTCCCCACACAACTGAGATTACACAAATATGATGAAAAATTCATATTTTCATAAAGTGTGCACATATAAGTTTTTAGAAAAATTGTGAATGTAGAAGTACTACTCATATGTGCACTCATTATGGTGGGGTGCAAAACTATGTGTGTGAGCAATAATATTGATGAGAATTAGGTATAAGGCATAATCATAACATCATCAAGATTATCAAGTACACATCACAACTTTAAGGCATAAAACATTGATCATAATAAAGCATAATCATAACTTCATAATACATGTCCAAAAGCATAATGAGAACATAACATAAGTTTATAGGATCAAATAAGAGCAGCAAACACAAAAGAGATCTAGGACTCTCCTTCTCAACCTGAGCTACGACCTAGGACTCCTCCTCAATCTCTCCCCCTTTGGCATCAAGGCACCAAAAAGGAAGAGAAGGTGGGATCTACTCGCTATCGGTTCTTTCTTCATCTTCTTCATCAGGCTGAGGAGGAGGAGGAGAGGAACCACTCGTCGTGCCCCTAAGGCCAAAGTAAGCAAGCTCGGAGTCGGTGAGAGTACGAAGCTCCGAGAAATCAGATCCAGAGTCCTCTGAAATAATAGGAGACCCAACAGGCTCAATCTCCAGCTTTTGGCAAATGGCTTTGACATTTTCCTTCATGTACCGCATTTGCTCCTTTCTCGCCTTGTTCATCTTGTGTATCTTTACCTCTGATTTGTGGCAAGAACCAAAGATAGAAGCCAAATACTTCATTATCCCACTAGCGGACCCCTTGCGAGATGGAGGGGCCCTAGAGCTAGAGGGAGCCCTTGCTTCTTCTTGGGCTCTCCTTGGGGGCTATTCACTTGATGCAGGGGAGGGAGCTTTTGGGAGAGCAGCTTGAGATGGCTTCTGAGGCCTTAAAGCAGTATGCTACACATCCTTCACAAACTCAATTCCTGTGATCTTCTCAATCATGAACATAATTTATGGTGCATAGCTACAGGGACGGTTCAGAGTGCATGAGATGTTCATGATATCATTCCAAATATAGTCGAACACATCAAATCTTCTCCTCTTGCTTATCACCTTCATCAAGGTTCTCAAGTAACCTTGGACGCTGCCTGCATCCCCATCCTTAGGAGCAATCGTCTTCTGAAGCACTCGATTTAGGACAACAAAGAACGGCTTAATGTTCTTGGTTTATGGAGGATAGTAAGGAACACAAGTGTCATAGAGGAACTCCATCCTTTCCTTCTCCAGAGGGTTGTCATTGTGGATTATGATCTCATGGTTCCCTATATCCTCAAGATGTAGCAACTTGGCAAAGTCAACATAAGTGATGGAATAGATTGATCCATGAGTCATCCAAGTTACTCTTTCTACACCCGTATTGGCAAAGTGGCAAGTGGCAAAGAATTGAGCAATTACCTCATCATTCCAGTTTTATCTAAAGGATAACAAATCCTTTAGACCATGCCTCTCTGCTGCAGCCACTAGCTCATCAAAAGCATCACACCTCTTCCTTTCAATGTAGTTCCAATCTATCCACTGACTGCGAACTACTGGAGTTTTCATTGTGAGGTAGACACTGTTGTAGTAGTCCGAGTGGAAATCACTCCAAAACCTCGGATCAACAGCTACCTTCCCACTGCTATAAGCATCAACCTTCCTGAGCTTCCAAGCAACATCACTGCCCTTTCCATTGAATCTCTCTTCTGAAGAACTTCTATTTCTCTAGCTTGGTGGAGCCATCTTCTGGGGACCGATAGGGCCAAAGGCAATTCCTTTCCCTTTGCCCTTAGGTTGCCAACTACCTATTTGCCCTTGGAAGTTGGTTTCTTAGCTGGGACCTTCCACCGCACCCGAGGTGGAGTTGGACAAGGTTCAGTAGCAAGCTCTTGCCTTTTGTTGGAACAAGGCTTCGAAGCATGAGGCAATGTCTCTTGATCCATTTCGGCCTCAAAGTCAGAGAGATTCTCATTTGAGGTTGAAATTATCCTGACAAAGAAGAGATACATGACATGGATAAGAATTGGTGACAAGGGATTGCAATGATTTGAGATACACTAGAGATTTGATCAGTACATATCGAACTTGTCCGTAGCTTTGGTGTGGACTAGTCCGGAGCACCGGACTTGTCCGCACAGATAACGGACTAGTTCGGTATGCGGCTGTTCAAACCTTAGCTAAATGAAATTTGGAGTTTCTCAATGCAGAAGTGAAATAGAGTAGATGTAATGCATCAAGGAAACATGTATTGGCAAGAGGAATAGAGCTACTTGAGCAATACCAAGGAAAATTGAAGATTTAGGGTTTGGATAGAAAGATTACCAAATCCTTCGATTCGAGGAGTTTGAAGCATTGTTGGTGCGGATTAGTCTGGGGTCTTCGATCTCCTTGCAATGTAGATCGACTCCCACAGAGGTTTGAGCGGATTTGATGGAGAAGTTACAAAATTTCTATGGGACCACTTGAGTGAGGAGAGAGAACATGAGGGAAGTTATGAGGTGGAAGAAGAGGGGTCTGCACCGGCCTAAGGGGTTAAGGCGTCGATATACTGGACAAGTCCGCGGTCATACCGGACTAGTCCGGACAAGCAGACACTACACGGACTAGTCTGAAGTGTGCGGACTAGTCCGGGTTAACCACGAACTAGTCCCTGGTCACCTGGACATGAAAGTCTAAAAACCTTTCGTATATATATTCGAAGGTTCCTAATAAAGAAATAGAGAACAAAGAAACAAAAATATTCTTGATGAATATGATCAGTAAACATTCAACAATCAAGCTATGACCATAATTCATCAAGAGCTAATAATTAACATAGTTTTTGGGAGAAAACAGGGAAAGATGAGTTTTCAACAACAAGAACTTAATTTTGATGTTGGCATACAAATACGTAAGATTTCAAGCCACATTCCGAGCATCAAGGATATTTAGTTCATTTTAAAGCTCACAAAAGCATTTTTCATCATGTGGCTTGGTGAAGATATCGGCTAGTTGTTTCTCTGTTTTGACATGGGAAATGCCTGTCTCATTCATTGAATGGTCTCTCAAAAAGTGATGTCGCATATCAATATGTTTGGTTCTAGAGTGCTCAACAGGATTGTGTGCAATTATAGTGGCACTCTCATTATCACAAAGGAGTGAAATACGGTTCATATTGTAACCGTAGTCCATAAGAGTTTGTCACATCCAAAGGAGTTGTGCACAACAACTCCCGGCTGCAACATACTCCGCTTAGGCTGTGGACAAGGCAATGGAGTTTTGTTTCTTGGAGGAGCAAGAAACTAGGGACCTACCCAGAAATTGGCAAGTACCAGAGGTGTTTTTTCTATCTACCTTGCATCCGACATAATCTTCATCAAAGTATCCAATGAGATTGAACTTTGAACCTTTAGGATACCAAAGGCCTAGGTTGGGTGTATGAACTAAATATCTCAAGATCCTTTTTACGGCAGTCAAATGACATTCCTTAGGATTGGCTTGATACCTTGCACACAAACATACACTCAACTTGATATCTCGCCTAGATGCACATAAATAAAATAGAGAGCCAGTCATGGAAAGATATACCTTTTGATCCACGTTAGGTCCATCTTCGTTGAGGTCTAAGTGTCCATTTGTCACCATGGGAGTCTTTATGGGCTTCACTTTGTCCATGCCAAATTTCTTGTGAATGTCTTGGATGTACTTTGTTTGGCTTATGAACGTTCAATCCTTTAGTTGTTTCACTTAGAATCCCAAAAAGTATCTTAGCTCTCCCATCATGGACATCTCGAATCTATTTGTCATGATTTTACTAAATTCTTGACAAAAAGATTTGTTAGTTGAACCAAATATGATATCATCAACATAAATTTGAAAAATGACTAGATCACCATAAAAGTGCTTGGTAAACAAGGTGTAATCAGCTTTACCAATTTTGAAGCCATTTTCAACTAGAAAATCTGTAAGGCACTCATACCAAGCTCTAGGAGCTTGTTTGAGGCCATAGAGAGCCTTACGCAGTTTGAATACATGGTCGGGGTACTCTTCATCTTTAAACCCAGGGGGTTGCTCCATGTACAACTCCTCCTTGATCGGTCCGTTGAGGAAGGCGCTTTTGACGTCCATTTGATATAGCTTCGACTTGTGAGTAACCTTTGGCCACAAGCCGTGCCTTGTTCCTTGTCACCACTCTGTGTTCGTCTTGCTTGTTTCGGAAGACCCATTTACTGCCGATGACGTTGGACTTGGGTCTTTCAACAAGTTCCCATACTTCATTCCTCTTGAATTTCTTGAATTCTTCTTGCATCGCCATCACCCAGTCAGGATCTCTTAATGCATCTTCAATCATGTATTGTTCCAAAGAGGATACAAAAGAATAGTATTCACAGAAATTAGCTATACGAGATCGAGTTGTCACTCCCTTTTGGATGTCACCAATTATGTTGTCCACAGGGTGATCTCTTTGTATGCTTTGGTGTACTCTTGGATGTGGCACTTGTGGTCTTGAACCTTCGTGATCATCATCTTCTTTGTTTCCCCCTGGATAATTGCCCTCATTAATGTTTTGATTATTTTGATCTCCTTGAGGCTGATCTTGTGTAGAAGCTCCCCATTGATCTTTTTCCTCCGTTCGTGGTTCATCTTCTTCATTCGGATTTGAGATGATGCTTGTGTTCGAATATCGTCCAGTGCCATTCTCAATGCTTGACATGAAGCTTCTTCTTGATCTAGCACACACTGGTTAACTTCCTCTACTTGAGAGCCGTTAGTCTCATCGAACACTACGTCACGTGCTACTTCAATAAGTCCAGAGGCTTTGTCGAAGACACGATACACGTAGGAGTTCAATCATAGCCAAGCAAGAAACCTTCATTGGACTTTGAAGCCCTAGCTTCTTGTTTAGAATATAACATTTTGAACCTAAAACTCGAAAGTATGAAATATTTGGCTTGTTACCGGTGAGTAGTTCATATAAGGTTTTCTTGAGTAAATGATTAAGGTATAGTCGGTTTATGGCATGAAAAGCATTGTTAACCGTTTCAGCCCAAAACCAGTCTGAAGTCTTGTATTCATCGAGCATGGTCCTCGCCATCTCAATGAGTGTTTGGTTCTTCCTTTCGGCTATTCCATTTTGTTGAGGAGAATATGGTGCTGAAAATTCATTCTTTATTCCTTCCTCAACTTGAGTATTCTTGAATTTTGTTTTATTGTCACTTCTTATGTTCTTGATCTTCAATGAGAATTCATTTTGAGCTTGCCTGAGAAACATCTTGAGTGTTCCTTGAGTTTCTGTCTTATCATGCAAAAAGAAAACCCACATGAAGTGTGAAAAATCATCGACAATGACTAAACCATATTTATTACCGCCGATGCTTATGTAAGCAATTGGACCGAACAGGTCCATGTGGAGGAGTTCAAGCGGTCTTGTTGTAGTCATTACATTCTTCGTGGGATGGGGTGCTCCTACTTGCTTCCCGGCTTGGCACGCGCTACAAGGCCTGTCTTTCTCAAAAACAACATCCTTCAAACTTCGAATGTCATTGCCTTTTAGAAGTTTTTGTAGATTCCTCATACCAACATGTGCTAGCCGTCTATGCCACAACCAACCCATGTTAGTTTTTTTATCAAACATGTGTCAAGTTCGGCTTTATCTTTGTTGAAGTCAACTAGATAAAGTTTTCCCTTTAACACACCTTTGAATGCAGTAGAGTTATCACTCTTTCTAGAGACAGTCATACCCTCATTAGAGAATAAACAATTAAACCTTTGTCACATAGTTGAGATATGGACAAGAGGTTATAATCTAATGAATCAACATGTAAAACATGAGAAAGTGTATGCTATGATGATATTGCAATTTTACCGGTACCTAGCACCCTTACTTTACTATTATCAACAAAATAGATGCCTTTTCTTGAGTCTTTGTTTTGTTCATACTCCACGAACATTTTTCTTTCCCCGGTCATGTGACTGTGCATCCACTATCTAGCACCCATTTTGCTCCACCGGATGAGTAAGCCTACAAAAATAAATCATGCTTTGGTCTTAGGTACCCAAGCTTGCTTGGGTCATTTGAGGTTAGTCACAAGTGATTTGGGCACCCACACATGAGACTTGGTGTTCTCATGGCGTGGCCCAACATATTTAGCATAAGTTTTTCCATAACCATTTTTCATAAGCACATATGAAGCATCAAAGGTTCTAAACAATATTTGTTGTCCATATGTGTTCACAATGTTCAATCTATCAATGTTATCATGTTTTCCAACTTGGGAAGAGTTTCCCTTGACAAAAGCAATGCGATCCTTGTCATTCTTGTGGCTTCTAGCATTTTTAACATTAGGAGTTCTTGTGACCGAGTATGCAGTATGTGCATACTTGAACTTCTCCTTGTCAAATATGCCACTTTGGGAGGGATGCTTGTCTTGTGTCAAGTTGGACTATTCTTTCAAGTTGGTGTTATTTTTAGCACATGTACAATTAATGACTGTTTTAGTTTTGATATGTTGAGAAGGTGAGTTTGAAGAGGATGAAGAACCACTTTGCTTGAGTGACTCAACTTGTGTCTCAAGGATCTTGTTAACTTTGGTTAAGTTAGTAAGTTCATCCTTGATAGTCTTGTTTGAATCTTTTAACTTCAAACAAGCTTCCTTGCTTGAAGCTAACTCAAGTTCTAGTGATTTACTTTGCTCCTTTTCAAGCTCAAGGAGCTTTTCAATCTCAAGATATTCCTCCTTTTGGAGAATGATCATATCTTCTTGGCGATTTACTAGCTCCTCCTTATCAATAATCTTATCCATTAGAAATTTCATTTTAGCAACATTCTTTTTATCTAAACCACTAAGCATGTCTTCATCATCACTAGAATTATCAATATCACTAGTAAGAGAAACCAAGGAGGAAGATTTATTTATAATATTTCTTTTTTCCTTCCTTGGCCATTAGACATGTGTGGCCGGTGTTCTTCCATGCGCCCATGGTTGGGAAAAGAGTGGACTTCTTGGTAGGCTTCTTGATGGCTATAGTGGCCATCTCCTCTTCTTCTTTAGATGAGGACTCATCGTTGGAGTCCCACTCCTTACCTAGATGTGCTTGGCCATATTGCTTCTTTTTCTTGAATACTTTCTTTTGTTGAGGCTTGTTGTCTTTACTCTTTCTCTTATTATCCTCATGTGGACAATCTACTATGAAATGATCATACTCTCCGCAATTGTAGCATGCACGTCTCATCTTGGGTCTTTGTTTGTCCCTATGGCTTCCTTCATTTGAGCTACCACCCATTCTTCTTCTCATCATTTTCTTGAACTTTTTCATGAACAAGATCATGTATTCTTCATCGACATCACTACTTTCATCATCACCATCATCTTCCTCGGGAGCTTCTCGAGCTTCTTTTGATGTGGGCTTGCAGGCTGCCTTTAGAGCAACTCCTTTATTCTTTGCTGAGGTAAGGTCGACAAGTTCCTTGACATGCTTTGCTTCCTTCTCCATCATTTCGAAGTTGATGATCTTGCCAAGAATTTCGTCCGGGGTCATTTTTCGATACCCCGGACTTTCTCTAATCATTGAGCAAAGCGTCAAGTTCCAAGGCATGAATGCCCTAAGAATCAGTTTCACCACTTCATGATCTGTCCACTTCTTGCTATCGTAAGCTCGGACTTTGTTGACGAGAGACTTCAGTCGATTGTACATGTCTTGGGGTGATTCACCTTTTTCTATAGCAAACCATCCCAATTCACCTTCAATCATCTCAATTTTGGCTTCGCGTACATGATAATCACCTTCATGTGTGGTTTTCAGAGTATCCCAAATTTCCTTGGCAATCTCGAGTCCATCCACCTTGGTGAACTCGTTTCGGCTCAGTGATGATGTAATTACAGCTGCGGCTTGAGAATTTTGATGAATAGCTTGCTCTTGACTTGGAGTTAGCTCTTCATCATCATCTGGAATATCTATCCCTATACACACTATGTGCCAAAGACTTGGGTTAAGAGATATAAGGTGCATTTTCATGTTTTCTCTCCACATTGAATAGTCATTTCCATCAAAGTAAGGTGCTTTGCCTAAAGGAATTGACAAGTAATGACTATTATTAGAATTTAAACGGTCATAGTTAAAAGGATATCGGGAGTAGTCTGTGTGACTACTCCCCTTTTTCTTCTCATCTTCAATCTTCTTCTTCCCTCTTGGAGAGAGTGCCTTCTTCTGCAGAAGGGCCTTGAGTTCAAGCATCTCCTCAGCATCATCCTCACAGTCTTGGATGGCATTGAGAAGTTTCTCTAATTTTTTGTTCTTCTCATCATCACCCTTTTCGGTGTTGAAGCTCTTGTGTTCATCCTTGATGTCCGATATCGTCCCCTCGAGCGGTGAGTCTCTTTTGAAGAGTTTGGCTCTGATACCAATTGAATGCAGCCTAGAGTTGGGGGGGGGGGTGAATAGGCTTTTTGGACTTTTAGCATTCACTAAAACACTTAACAAATAGATCAAATACAGAGAGGCCGGACTAGTCCGTTATGGTGCGGACTAGTCCGGTATACGCAGACTTGAAAATAAAAGTAGATCTTTAATTTTACTTCTAGTAGTCTATGTAACAGAAAGCAATTGACAATTTAAGTGTATCATGACAATGAAGTAAGATATTGCAATTATCAAGTTTAATCGAATGTCTCAATGTGAATTACATAAGACTATGCAAACCCTAGAGTATGATGAAAATAGAACAAGAACACGAGACACAAGATTTTATCCCGAGGTTCAATTCCAAGGAGGAACCTACATCCCCGTTGAGGAGTCCACAGAGGACCGGGTCTTCACCAACCCTTCCCTCATTGAATCGCCACGAAGGTCGATTCACAATCACTAACCACAAAGGGGAAAATAACTTGTTCAAGGGGCCTTCTCACAAGTTGAGGGCTCCGCAAAGATTACAATGATTGTGTGGGACATATGTGTGCTGAATACATTGGCTTGTAGTGAATACATTGGCTTTGATGATAAAAGTTTTGAAATACTGCCAAAACACCTTTTTATCTAGATCCAACTCTTGCTCCGAGCTACAACAAGGTCCGACGGTAGGTCCGGCTTGTTTTGGGTAGCTACGGGTACGTTCGATGCTAGGTCCGACTAGCTTTGGTTAGCTCCAGTCAGCTTTGTCTTTAGCTCCAACATGTCTTTGATAGCCTCGACATGTCTTTGCTAAGCTCCGACTTACTTTGTCTAGCTCCGGGTTTTGGGTCGACTAATTCTGTCTAGTTTTGGTAAGCTCCTACGCTAGGTTCTACTAGTTTTGGTAAGCTCCGGCGCTAGGTTCTGCCAGTTTTATAAGCTCTGGCGGAAGCTTGGTTATACTAGTTTTGGTAAGCTCCGGCGCTAGGTTCTACTAGTTTTTGTAAGCTCCAGCGGAAGCTTGGTTATACTAGTTTTGGTTAGCTCCGGCTCAAGCTTCGGTTTGCTCTGGCAAGGTCCGGAACTTGACCGTAGTGTTTCCGCTTTTCATATGCAATGTTTCGTACTTGCTTTACATCTCTAAGAAGATTGCTTAGTATTCATTTTCTAAGTTTTTGGTGCGTTTTGGTTGATATAGTTGATATCATTTCTATTGTGGTTTTGCAACATGCTTATGTGGGGTGCTCACATAAGGTGTTGTGTTCGGAACTGACGTGAGTCAAGTCGCGGACTTGGGCTCGTATGGATGGTTTTGTTTCTTCATGTGCAGGTGTTGCTTGAGTTCAAGTCATGGCTGGTGACAGGATCCCTTGGACTAGTCTCAGGGAGGAGATGAGGTTCCAACAACCAAGTTCAGGAGGAATTGTGGTTGAGTGGGTCAGGAGGTCGCGCAGGATGATTGAATCAAGGGCAGTGCATATGAAGGTCAAAGGAATGTGTTCGCACGTATGCATGCAGTGCATGATGTGGCAACATGGTTTTGAAGACGAATTATGGAAGGAGATCTGATTGGAAGGATCAGATCGTACTGGATGATGACTTCAGCTGTTGGCTAAGTCGGTTATGGCTCGGTATGGAAATATCGAGTTGGTTATGGTAGATTTCGTGTACTGCACGAAAGTTGAGTTTTTTTAGGGATATGGGATGTATTCCTGGTTTGATAGAAAGTCTCGAGATTGTTTCTATCTGAGTATAGGAAAATCTTGAGCAGTTATGGTTAGATGGGATTCGTGATCAGGGTAGGATCAGAATTCGGATCCGAGTTGAGTTGGCCTGCGGGCTGGTTATAAAAGCAAGGGAAGGCCAAGACTCGTGGAAGTAACAGAGGTGTTGCACGATACTTTTGGGCTGTTCCTGTTGTTCTCTATCGAATAAAGTTCGTGGTTGAAAGGTACTTTTGTGCCTTGTTTGTCTGACTTGTTGGAGACAAGTTTTACTCGTTGAGTTGTCTGTTCAGTACTACCATTCATGGGTGGTTTTATCATAACTCGAGTTTTACATATCCAATCGACGTGATTCTTTTTCTGTTGTCTTCACAACTTGTTCTTCTATGATCTGTGAAAATTTCACAGTCGTTGGATTTGTGTTTTAGTATCTACACGAGTTTCATTGCAGAGTTACAGAACTGTTTTCTACTCGGTAGAACAGATTGATCATTGTTCGATCTATCGATCATAACTTGAGTTTCTCTCGATGGATTTGAGTGATTATTCTTGTGTTTTATTCGTGACTTGATTCTCTCTGATATCTATCACTCTTGTCACGGTGAAACACGTTTAGATTAGTTTACACATGATTTCTTTAACAGATCGTTTTCTGCCGAAGGGGTTGGGATTTAAATTGTTTCTGCTGCATAAGATTTTTGAATCTACCATTCACCCCCCCGGTAGCTTCTCACGTGCTCTTCGATCCTACAGATTGAACACCACAAACACACTCAAAAGATGTACAATAAACAATGAGATTGTGCGAGAGATCAAACCCAAGAGCTCAAGATCGTGTAGAATAAGTTCTCTCCTTTGTCCAATCCCTAATCCTCAATGGTTTGATCCTTTTAGGTTTAGAATGAGTGGAGAGAAGTATTTTTGGGCTCTTGGGAGGTGTGACAGTACAGGGAGTCGAGTTATGTTGTTGTGTGGCCATGCACCTCTTTTAATACTAGGGTTTCCAAAAGTTAACATTAGGGTTTGCGAGGTCTGGACTAGTCCGGTGTGCGTGTGTGAAAAACCCTAAGTGTTGATGGATACTGGTCTAGTCCGTTAAGGTGCGGACTAGTCTAATTTTAGTCAGAGACGCTTCGGACTAGTCCAGTGTATGTCGGACTTGTCTAGTGTGATGAAAAAACTTTAGAACTGAGGACAAGTCCGCACTTGGAGGACTTGTCCGATTTTAGTCAAAAATTTTGGACTAGTCCGGTGGATATCAGATTTGTCCATTGTGGTGAAAACATGTACAACTGAGGACAAGTCTGCACTTGGATGACTTGTCCGATTTTAAACAAAGAGTTTTTGGACTAGTCCGGTGGATATCGGACTAGTCCGCTCTTCATGATATTTGTGCAGTGAGAGCAACTTTTCCACTTGAGCTCTTGGGGTGTGTTTCTCCAACACGCTCCTTACAAAATAAATCTATTCTTTTCAAGTCTGGAGCTCTTTTCCTTTTGGATCCTCATTATACTTTCTTTATGTGATTTCCTTCTAATCTCTTTAAAACCTACGCTCATCTCAACAATTTTGTTAGGATCCCATTTGATTGTCATTAATCAACCAAAACCCACAAGGGATGCCTAGATGCACTTTCAAGATGCTATTGGCCAGGTAGAACCAACTCATGCAGACCATGATATAGATCGTGGGACAACTGCAAGCTGGAAGCAACAACATCCAGCCTCACATGCCGCCACCACCACCACCCCGCCACCCCACAATCGTTTGGTAGAGTCTATGAGGACCATGCCGCCATCCTTTGCTCAAGCCACATACCCTATGGAAGCTGATGATTGCCTGAAGTCTGTTGAGAAGAAACTTGCTATAGTCCAGTGCAGTGATAGAGAGAAGGTTCTTTTTCCCCTCACACCAGTTGATTGGAGCTGTTGCAGACTGGTGGGAATCCCTAAGCAATGCCCATGAAAATTAAGAGAGAATTACCTGGGCTAAATTCAAGGAGAAGTTTCGCTCTCACTATGTGCTAGAGGGAGTTACGATATTGAGAAGACAAGAGTTTGAGAACCTCAGGCAAGGGAGGATGAGGTGAGTGAGTATCTCAAAAAATTCACTCAACTATCTAGATATGCTACAGAGGACATCAACACAGATAGGAAGAAGCAATATCTATTCATGAGGGGTCTCAACACTGAAATTCATGTTCAGCTGCTCAATGCTGACTATGCAAACTTTCAGAAGCTGGTTGACAAGGACACTGTGGTTGAGAACAAGATCCATGCGATGGAGCTAGATCACAAGAGGAAAATGCCATATTAGGGACAACCGTAAGGAAGTAATGTCCATCCTCGCTATGCACCGTTTACTGCACCATATTACAACCTGTCTGCTGCTGCATACCGCCCTTCTTATCCACCGAAACCGCAACAACCAAAGCAGTAACGCCCACCCATGCAAGCACCTTACTTACCTATGCAGCCTGTTCCACGCCCAAATATGCCCGCTTATGCTCAGAATCAGTCTCGCCCTAACTTTGCTGGTGCCACTGGTGGAAAGACTTGCTATGCTCGTGGTTAAGCAGGACAATTTGCAAATCAATACCCAAGGTCAGGACAGGGTTAGATGAACAATGTTCCAAAGCAGAATCCAAGGCCCAATGGAGGAGCAACTTAAGGCAACCGAGGACCACATAATTTTGCTCGTGGTAAGGTGAACCACATATCTACAGAAGAGGCTCAGCAAACTGAAGATGTTGTGATTGGTATGTTTCTCACAAGCTCCAACCCCGCGACTATATCATTTGATTCTAGAGCATCCCATTCATTCATCTCATCAAATTATGTTACAAAGCATAGCATGCCTATATCATACTTCAAGTATACATTGTTGGTTAAATCTCCTAGAGGAGAGATGAGGATGAATATAGTAGGTCCAAAAGTAAGCATTTCCATAAGGGGGTAGATTTCCTCGCCAACCTTATAGTCCTAAATTCTCAAGGATTTGGCATCATACTAGGAATGGATTGGCTAAGAAAGCATAACAGAGTAATTCAGTGTGCCACTCGGACCGTGCGATTGACAAATGAAGAAGGAGTCAGTATAGAATTCAAGGCAGCTCAGCCAACAACTGAGAAGGCAATGGTGAATCATGAAGAAGGAGTAACTTTGGAGGAAATTCCAATTGTTCATGAGTACCCAGATGTGTTTCCTGATGAATTGCCAGGTATGCCACCTGATTGAGACATCGAGTTCATCATTGATTTAATACCTGCTACTGCACCTTTAGCAAAGAGGCCCTATAGGATGCCTCCTAAGGAATTAGCGGAGCTCAAGAAGCAGATTCAAGAGCTGTTAGAGCAGGGTTTTATACACCCAAGATCGTCGCCATGGGGAGCCCCAGTGCTTTTCGTACATAAGAAGGATGGATCTCAAAGAATGTGTGTAGATTACCGGTCTCTCAATGAGGTGACGACCAAGAATGAGTACACTGTGCCCCACATAGAGGATCTGTTCGACCAGATGAAGGGAGCCAAAATATTCTCTAAGATTGACCTTCGGTCGGGATATTCCCGGATGAAGATAGACCATCAGACATACCCAAAACGGCTTTCAGAACACGGTACGGATCCTATGAGTACACGGTCATGTCATTTGGATTGACTAACGCACCCGCATACTTCATGTATCTTATGAACATGGTTTTCATGGAGTATTTGGATAAGTTCGTGATAGTGTTCATTGATGACATTATGATCTACTTGAAAAGTGAAGAGAAGCACGAAGAGCATCTAAGGCTAATGTTGCAGAAACCGCGAGAGCACCAGCTGTATGCCAAGTTCAACAAGTGCCAATTTTGGTTGAGAGAAATACCATTCCTAGGCCATGTTATCTTTGGAGGAGGAGTGTCAGTTGACCCAAGAAAGGTTAGAGATATGCAACAGTGGGAACCGCCGCAGAATGTGAAGGAAATAAGGAGTTTTCTGGGAATGACTGGATATTACCGTAAGTTCATTAAGGACTTTTCCAAGATAGCGAAGCCCATGACTAAACTGTTAATGAAGGAGAAGCCTTTCAGGTGGACTCAAGCTTGTCAAGACAATTTTGAGGAGCTAAAGAAGAGGTTAACAACAACACCTGTATTGGTATTGCCAGATGTGAGCAAGAGTTTTGATATCTATTGTGATGCTTCAAGGCAAGGACTTGGTTGTGTATTGATGCAAGAAGGCTGAGTAGTAGCTTATGCATCAAGGCAATTGAGGAAACATGACCAGAATTACCCGACGCATCTCGAACTTGCAGCCCTAGTGCATGTGTTGAAGATTTGGAGACATTATGTTCTTGGCTACAAATGCGAGATTTACACAGATCATAAGAGTCTCAAGTACATATTCACGCAAACGGATCTGAATTTGAGGCAACAACGAGGGTTGGAACTCATTAAGGATTATGATGTGGGAATCAATTATCATCCAGGAAAGGCCAATGTAGTGGATGATGCTTTGAGTTGAAACGGAGCAAGCCACCAACTCACGGTTAGGGAGTTACCATCCGAGCTATGCAAGGAGTTTGAACGGTTGAATTTTGGATTTGTGAATGAGATGGGAGCAATGGAAGTGAATCCAACCCTGGAGCAAGAAATAAGAGAAGGACATGCCAAGGATGAGGAAATCAAAGAAAGGACCCAGCAAGGGAGAGAATTCAGATTTGATGAGGATGACATGGTACTCTATGGCTTGGAAAACAGATTGTTGTGCCTAATTATAAGAGTCTCCGACAGTTGATATTAAAGGAGGCACATGACTCACTTTACTCCATCCATCCCGGCTGTACAAAATGTATAAGGACCTGCAGACATGTTATTGGTGGGATGGTATGAAAAGGGACATAGCTGAATATGTCGCATTATGTGATGTATGCGAACGAGTCAAAGCTGAACATCAAAGGCCAGCTGGATTATTGCAGCCGTTAAAGATTTCGAAATGGAAACGAGAAGAGGTTGGTATGGATTTCATAGTTGGTTTACCTCGCACTTCAGCAGGTTATGATTCAATATGGGTTATTGTGGATCGATTGACAAAATCAGCGCATTTCATTTCCTTCAAGACTACCTATAGTGGAGCAAAGTTGGCAGAGTTATACATGGGAAGGATAGTGTGCTTACACGGAGTGCCCAAGAAGATAGTGTCCGATAGAAGTTCTCAATTTACCTCAAGGTTCTGGCAAAAGCTATACAAGTCTATGGGAACTCAATTGAATTTCAATTCTGCATATCACCCTCAAACGGATGGACGGACCGAGAGGACAAATCAGATATTGGAGGATATGCTAAGGGCGTGTGCGCTAATGCGTGGAGGAAGTTGGTACAAAAGTCTTCCCTATGCTGAATTCTCCAACAACGATAGCTACCAAGCAAGCTTGAAGATGTCACCATATGAAGCATTGTATGGGAAAAGGTGTAGAACACCCTTGTTTTGGAATGAGACACGGGAAACTCAAGTATTTAGACCTGACGTGATCCAGGATGCCGAAAAGCAAGTTCAAAAAACGGCGAGAACTTAAGAGCTGCTTAGTTAAGACAAAAGAGTTATGCGGATAATAGACGAAGAAGCCTGTCCTTTGAGGTGGGAGACTTCGTATACCTCAAAGTGTCGCCTATGCGAGGTCATAAGAGGTTTAACATGAAAGGCGGGTTAGCACCTCGCTATATTGGACCATTCAAGATTTTGGACAGACGAGGAGAAGTAGCATATAAACTGGAGATGCCTGCACATCTTTCCGATGTTCATGATGTGTTTCATATTTCTCAGCTCAAGAAGTGCTCAAGGGTTCTGGAAGAGCAGGTATCGATGGAAGAATTGGAGCTTGAGGAAGAATTGACCTATCCCAAGCAACCTGTCAGAATTTTGGATACCGAGGAAAGGGCCACAAGGAACAATGTAATTTGATGGTGCAAGGTGCAATGGAAGCATCGTACAGAATCGGAAGAAACTTGGGAGCGAGAAGATGATCTCAGGAAGGAATTTCCCTATCTCTTTCCTTCCATGTCGAATCTCGAGGGCGAGATTCATTTTAAGGGGGTAGGTTTGTAACACCCTCATTTTCATGCATAATGCATTGCATACATCCTCATACATATTTAACATAAAACAACACAAAAATGAACAAGATTAAAATGAATTTAGTTCTAATCAGGAATTTAATCTTGTTAGGGAGCGGACATGTCCGGCCCCAAACCCGGACTAGTCCGGCAATCCCCTTCTGGTTCAGAATATTCAGTTTGTTCTGAACCCAAACTTGTCCAACACAATGCACAGACTAGCCTGTTCAAGTTTCTGATGTTTCCCCAGACTTGTCCATTTCCATGCGGACTAGTGCGATCTGGTCCAATTTTTCAATCCGGAAGACTTTATTTTGCAACCACAGACTTGTCCGGTCCAACATACGGAGTTGTCCGATAACCCTTTTGTTGCCAGACGGAATTGTCCAAACACACATAGCAGACTTGTCCGAAACAGTTTATGTTCCACAATGGACTTGTCCGGTCCCTATTGCGGACTAGTCTGGTGTGCTGAATCCCACTCGGATTCTGTTATTTTTCCACGATTGGTTATTGGGTAATTGCCTTAATTGGGCCCAAGAACTTCGTGCCCAACCTCAGAGGAGCCCAAGTGGACCCCACCTCGACCCCTACTCGTCCCCCACCGAAATCTACTTGGAATTCACCCCAAAACCCTATCTCTCCACCCCTATATAAACAACTCAGTACTCTCACCTCTCCAACCTTTGAGAAAAATCCTCGCTGCCACCCTTTGCCTTCTACCGCCGTCAAGAAGGAGCCCAGGAGCAAGGAGAAGAAGGGGAAGAGAGAGAAGGCTCAATCAAGATCGATCTTCATAAACTTTTTGACAATTGACATTCTTCATCATCAAACCTTCATAAACTCATCTTCATCAAGCCTTAAACGTCGAGATTCAAGTCTCATGTCCAACCCTCAACCTTTGGATTTCTAAACACGTGGTACATCCTCTACATCCACTTTTCCACGTTAAATTAAATCCCAATCCCCGCTGATCAGAAAACCCTAAATTCACAGTTCTGTATATGGCGGACTAGTCTGGCCCCTATACCGGAATTGTCTGGTGTCTGAATCTGTATTGTGCAGAATTGAATCTAAATTGTCAAATCAATTCAACTCTTGTTCAAACTTGTTAAAAACCATTACAACTAGTTAGTAAACATTAATAACAACTCATTAACAAGTTTCACCTCATAATTGCATTAATCATGCACATCATGGCATATTGAGTAATTTATGAGCATTATTTGATTGTAATTGTTATTTTGCATGTTTGTCACGCAGAATAGAAGGTCTCAGTGTAGAGAGTGCTTTCGAGGACCTGTAGAACTAGAACTTCGAAGCCTTTGATCCAAACCAAGCTTAGGAGCAAGGGAAGTGTCCTTGATCTTTTTGATCCAGGATTTCAATGTTTTGTTTGCAAAATTGCATGCTTGTGTCAATTGATGGGAAAACCCAATTGTAGGAGTTTACTAGTTTTGTATGACCACCCTTGTCGCTTGAACACTATGTATAGGGTTGGGAAGGGTATTTTGCACTTTTTGCTTCGCTATACTCATTTGGGTTTGGGAAAACATCATACTACTTAATTATTAACTATTGAACATGTGAATCATGAGAATTGATAATAATGACCCTTTAGAAACATGGTGCCTAGAGATCTAAGCAAGTCGGTTATGTGGAATGGGTTGGACAGTTTTGGTGGTTTTGCTTGCTTCAAATCTAAGGACCGGCTCGTGGAGCGACCATCCAGGATTTATAATGCCACCACAAAGACAATTATGGGTGTGGCTTAACTGACTAATTAGTGTTTGTCCAGTACTATTTAGACTGTTAAGAATGCTCGGGGAAGGGGTAGTCAGATGGGTTTGTAGAGATTGGTGGGACTACCCTAGGATCCGAATGGCTCAATAGGGGGCCCTTGGTTGGATGTGCTTAGTTGGAGACATCAGCACTGGGGAAACCTCAGTGGGGTCTCAATATGCTAGTAATCACTTTGTAAAGGCTATTTTGTGATATCTTAGTCATACACCTAAGGAAGTGTGAGACGGCATAATTGAGATTCCTTGATCATTGAAAGGTGATGAAATCACAAACTTGTAAGTAAAGTGGTACAACCTTTGAAGAGTTTGTTTAAAACTATCATGATAGTTGTGCTCCCGGTTGTGAGCAACCTGGACCCTCACATGATTAGAGTTTGGACTTGAACATGGTTTAATGGCTAGGATTGAATTGGAAATTGGTATTGGTTTAATAAATTGGTTTTGGTATATGGAATTGATGAAAATGAGATTTATGAGCAGTTTTGAGATGGTTATTGATTATTTATGCTGGTAATGGATAGTTAAGTTGAAATTAATGTTATTTGGGTTATTTCGGGAAGGACCTCACTTAATGATGATATAACTGTATTTTAACTATTTGAATGTACTTTTATGCAATTAGCCTATTTTATTGTCATTCCTTGTTTTAGCTACATGTCATACTTTCCCACACTTGCTGAGTATGACATGTGCTCACCCTTGCTTTTCCACCAACAAATTTAGACGAAGGCGACAATGTGGAGTACCAAGAGGTATTTGAGGAGTATTGGGCGCGTGTGTTACTATCAATCTTGCCTATGTTCATTAGTGTTCAGTGTTTCCCGCTGCAGTTGTTTAGAGCTTGTATTCAAGACTATTTGGTTTCTAATAAGGTATATTATTAGTGTTATTATTCGACATATGGTTATAATCTGTTTGTTGTTTGTGAATCACTTGTGTATGTGTGTTAAACATCCTGGGCACACATATGCATAACGCTTGGTTCATTTTCGGAATCAGGTGTCACAGAACTCTTAGAGCCCCCCCCCCCCCCCCCAAGCTTGGGGATAAATGTCCTTGGCTCCTTCTAGAAGCAGGAATTCTCCCGCAAAATGAAATGGTGTTGCCCAACCAAAATTTGTTGAGGTACGCCTTAAATCATCTTGCAGTTGAGCACTTGTGTCTTCATTGGCCATCCCATGAAATGGGTTAGCCAACACTATCCTATTTCACACAGAAGGAGAAAACAAACAAGGGTAATCCTGTCTAATAACTATTAGTACCTATAGCTTAATCACAAGCGATAGCTATCCTTCACTTCTTTTGCCTCCCCCGACAATGGTGCCAGAAATGCTTGTTGCTATTTCTTAACACCAGAGTTCATCTCCAGTAAGAGATGAGGTTCGCAAGCACACGGAAGATACTGTTGTAGAATTTCACCCATGAGTATTCCCCAGGGTATCATATTTATCCCAAAGGAAGGCGATGGAGTAAAGTACACACTACTCTTCTGATCAAGCAATGGGATACTAACCAGTTATCATGACTGGGGTAAATTGATAATATGGGTAGTGTGACACACAACTAAGCAATCTACTCTAAGGGTAAGGTTGTCCTAGTGAGGGTTAGACTACGAGACGGAGCTACTCCAAATGTGTTCTGATTACTCATATAGCCTAATAAAGTTCACATGAATATGCTAATGGTGAATACTAGGGCTTAGTGGTCCAACATGATGGGCACGAGCTTACTCTGGTCTGCCAGGCGACTCCCATCAAGAGCCTACGTCGTAGCCGAACGTGGAGGATTACAATAGACAGATAGGACTGTCATCACCTACCGCCTACCTCTACAACTCGTGGACTACGATGCATCCAACGCTACTTAACTATCGAAGCACCACGCTTGCATGCTAAGTAAATACCTTAAGAGTTGCAACATAATATTCATCCTAAGGAAATGACTAACCTAAACATCATTGAACAAATGTTGGATCCAAGCACTAACGTATTCATATTAACATACTCATATTATTACCTAATTATACTATAGTGGTGGTGTATGATGTTTATGATAATATGATAATGGTATTATGTCTAGATCATAATAACATCTACACCTTGCACATACATGGACTCCACAACCAAACAAGGAATGCTTTATCCAAGTATATGAATAAGTAAAGACTAATAATATTAATATAAAGCATAACGTCACAAATACAAGAAAAGATAGGTGAGCCATACCCTTCCCAATTCGGACATGCGACTAGAGGCTCCTCTCTACAGCCTAACCTCCACTAAGGACTAAGAAAAGTAGTGTATACAATAGAATGATGATAAAGTGGTGTGTGTGTTGAAGTGAGGGGTAGGGGTCCTATTTATAGCTGGAGAAGGGTCAGTTCCCACCCCTAAAAGTGCAAGAATCAATCGTAATCATTATCAAGGCACTACAAGTGAGTGACATGTGGAAGTTAACCGCGTTTGGCGCGAAGAACAAGTTGGCCGAATAGGGGGTTCGGTCGACCTGGTCATTGCGCCAATTCTCGTGTGCTTTGTCCAGGTCACTTCAAGGTGGGTTCGATTGATTGATATGTGCGATACACTGTTGGATCTTGGATACGTCTGTTTGTGGGCCATTTGATCTATGGGATGCCACGTGTCGTCGCCTGATTGGTCAGAATGGTACTATTTAGGTTTGCTTCTGTTTCACCTCAATTCCTGCATAAAAAACATGCATGCACTATTTTTCCAAGGACAAGTAGAAATAGGTTAAGTAGAAAAGTCATGTGTGCTAGAAATAACATGTCCTTTACATAATTGAGTTATATTGACGGGTGAAATTGAAATATAACAACCGTCAATAGGGGTTCTTATGTTTTTAAGTTGTAATGGTTTAGACTTGCATTTTGGCTGATAGATAAGTTTGCTTAGTATTTGTCGATACCCTGCATTCCAGGTATCCCTTCATACCAGAAGATGCCGCGTCGAGTTCCACCTTCCAGTGTCTTGGACTTCCAAAGGCAACATGTGTCCCGCATTGTCGGATCTGCCTCCCTCCTTAGGGTGGCTCCAGCACTACCATGTTTCCTGCAGTGCCGGACCTGCCTCCCTCCTTAGGGTGGCTTCGGCACTACCACGTGCCCTACAATTCTGGACCTGCCTCCCTCCTTAGGGTGGCTCTGGTACTTCCACCTTTCTCGGGGCACTAGACCTGTCTCCGAACAGGGGAAGCTCCAGTGATGCCACGTGTCTAGTAGCTCCGGACCTGCCTCCCCGCAGAGGGAAGCTCCAGAGCTATCGTGTGTCACACGTCTGGATCTATGTCTACAATGGGAAGAGTTCGGGGCCTCAAACAGCGCATACATTTAACGGTCATTACAAGACCTGGTTAACACATCATTAATGCCATATTAATGATGCACGATCAGAGGACTATCAAGACCAGTAACGCTGCCATTAAGGCACATTATCACGCTATTAACCCCCTTTAACACCCGTAGATCGTGTATAGGGAGGTTATTACAGCCGGGGCCACCTGCCGAGCCATGACGCATACTGTAATAGCCAGTCCTTAGCATATAAAAGGGTCGTGGTGCACGGTAGAAAAACTAAGCAATCCCAAGTCATCTATACTCACTGCTAAGCTCAGGCTTATGCATTCTCATACAATACACAAACACCCCGTGGAGCAGGGTATTACGCTCAGGCGGCCCAAACAACGTAAAACTCCTTGTGTCACCTTGCTCTTGGATCTTGATTAGCGCCCCGCCTAAATAAGAACCTCCACAGACTACTTAGTAGTACCGAGGGAAGTGTCGTTGGCACACTTCGACATTTGGCGCACCAGGTAGGGGGTTTTCAAGATCTTCAAGTTGGTGAACTCTGCCGCCACTACCAACAGACCGGCTGCACAAGCACTTGGGGGAAATCCCTCCAAAGCCCAGCAGCCGGCCAATGAAGTCCCGACGAACGTATTTCCACCACCACCACCTACTACAGAAGCAAAAGCTGGACGGCAGGATGGTGACTTTGCGTCGGCCACAGAATCGACGAACAACCCAGAAAATGCGCTAAATGCATTGCGAACTCTTCTTCAGCGTCCTTCAGCATCGGGAGCTCCTGGTTGCAGCCGCAACAACTACGATCAACAACAATGGTCTTCCCCATGCAAGGCAGGCACCTTCTTGTAACAAGACCTTGACTGGAAGGCTTGGTCCTATAGCGTCACACCCAAGGAGACGTGCGCCCTCTCAGCACGTGACGTCCTTGCCTTCAGGGGCTCGTTGTACTCATACGGCGTCAAGGCTCTCAACTCAAGACCTTCGGTCGGAGCTCGGCCGCCGGTACATGAGGTAGGATGGCCACATCAACATCGATCGTACTCGCGAGATGCCACTTGCTCTTGAAAACCCTTCTCCTCTGGGATTTGAGGGGCGGGTGTTCAGCCCTCGACTTGCATCTCCACATGGTGGAGTGGCCACCAGGTTCTGGCCCCAATTGCCGAAAAAATATGACGGGCTAGTCAACCTTGTTGAGTTTCTACAAATCTACTCCACCACCATCCTCGCGACAGGAAAGAATGAAGTCGTCATGGCTAACTACTTCCCAGTGGCTCTGACCGGGGCTGCTAGGTCTTGGTTTATGAGCATACCCACTAACTCTGTCTACAGTTGGGGGGAATTATGTCGCCAGTTCACCGCCAACTTTGGGAGCTCCTACAATCAGCCTGGCACCAAGCTGGACCTCTTCATTGTACAACAAATGTTGGGAGAGTCACTGCAATCCTTCATTCAGCAATTCTCTCAGGTACGGAACACTATTCCTTTTATCTCCAATGCTTTTGTCGTGGTTGTATTCCGACATGGAGTTTGAGACAAGAAGATGCGGGAGAATCTGGCAACCAAAGATGTCAGCAGTGCCACAGAACTCTTCAGCTTGGCTAACAAATGTGCCAGAGCTTCAGAGGGCCGTGAGATGCACTCCAAACCAGCTAGAGAGGCTGGTCAATCTACCTCCAATGCCGGAGCTACTGCCACTGGTAGCGGCAAAAAGAAAAAGAAGTCAAGTGGCAAGAAGAAGCCACTTGCCGACACACCTACAACTGCCGCTGTCGCAACACCTTGTGGCCGAGGGCCATGCCCCGACAAGCGACATCGACCATCATCTGAGGATGGTGACAAGATGTGGTGTCCGATCAACAAGTCTACATCCCACAAGCTCCAAGACTGTCGCTATGTTAAGAGGCTTGCTGAACGCATCAGCAAGCGTCAAGATGACAGTCCTTTCCACCAGTGGGAAGGAAAGCAGAAAGTCGACGACGAAGCTCCGTCTGATCAGGAGCTAGGCTTCCAAGATGCCAAGAAGGCGTTAAAGGCAGTCTACAACACTGTCGACGACTCCGACACCAACTTCGACAACGAACATAAGAAGACTCCTCATATGATGTATGGAGGGTCCTGGGACTTTACCTCTCGTGAGATGGCTGCTAGTGGTCCCACCACCAAGGAGGATCCCCATCGGAAGTGGATGGACACTGCCATCACTTTCAATGCATCAGACTACCCGAAGAACATGACAGGAGCTGGACAATTGCCCTTGATGGTCTCCCCGACTATTAACAATATCCAGCTCTTCCATGTCTTGGTGGATGGAGGCGCGGCTCTCAACCTGATCAGCTTCACAGCCTTTGTGAAGCTCCAGCTCAGCCTCTCAAACTTCAAGCCCTCATGCCCATTCTCCATAGTGGGTCCAGGAGCTATCACACCTCTCGATTCAGTTACACTCCCGGTGACCATCGGGACACCGAAGAACTATAGGTCCGAGAAGCTGGTGTTTGATGTAGCACACATCAATCTTCCCTTCAACGCCATCCTAGGCAGGCCAACCCTGTATAGGTTCATGGTGGTGGCCCACTAGGGATACCTTGTGTTGAATATGCCAACTTTGTCTGGCGTCCTTTGGATCCGAGGGGATCACACTGCTGGAGTCACTACGCTGGGAAGACTTCATGCGCTCGCAACAGTGCAAGAAGATAAATCCGGCAAGAAGCAATATGCTCAGCAACCACCGAGCTCGCGCTAGCGTGGCTCAACCTCTGCACCTCGTGTGCATCCAAGCAGCGACACCGACGTACCCCGTCAAAGTCATCCAAATCGGTTTTGATGCTAATCAGACCACTCATATATTGGGATGTCTGGGTGACAAATAGGAACTCGCGCTCGTCACTTTCCTTTAGGCAAATTTTGATGTGTTTGCATGGCAACTGTCACAAATGCCTAGGATCCCCAGGGAGGTGATCAAGCATCATCTGATAATCTAGCCCGACGCATGACCTATACAACAGAAGCTCTGGAAGCAATCTGTTGAGTGACAAAACTTCATCCAGGAAGAAGTCAAAAACCTGCTTGACGCTAGATTCATCCGGGAGGTTCATCATCCGTGATGGCTGGCAAACCCAGTCGTTATGCTAAAGGCCAGCGGGAAGCTTCGGATGTGCATCGACTACACCACTTTGAATAAGGCATGTCCAAAGGAACCCTTTGCACTGCCAAGGATAAGTCGAATGGTGGATTCTACCTCCGGCAGTGAGCTTTTATGTTTCTTAGACGAATATTCTGGTTTTCATCAAATTCCAATGTCTAAGGAAGATGAAAACCGCACTGCTTTCATTATGGTAGATGGTCTCTACTACTACACAACAATGCCTTATGGTCTCAAAATGCACTCCCCACCCTTGTAGGAGATATGCACAAAACCTTTGGGGAGCTCATTCGGGACCTAGTTGAAGTCTATGTTGATAACATTGTTGTCAAGGTGAAGAACAAAGACTCACTCCTCAACAACCTTCAATCCGTCTTTGACATGTTGCGGCTGATGCGCACAAAGCACAACCCTGACAAATGTTTCTTCGAGATTAACTCTGAAAAGCTTATTGGTTTCTTGGTGACCCAGTTAGGAATTGAAGCAAATCCGAGAAAGATAAAAGTCATCAAAACGATGTGGCCTCCAGCCCATGTTAAGGACATCCAGAAGCTTACTAGATGTCAAGCTTCGCCCAGCTGGTTCATCTCAAGGCTGGCAGAGGGGGCACTTCCCTTCTTTAAGCTATTGAGGAAGTCCGAACCATCCCTTGGTCTGAAGAAGCAGAGAAGGCGTTTAAGAACTCAAGCAGCTCCTCACCACACTACCTATCATGGTAGCTCTAGAATCTGGTGAGCCTCTTCTACTTTACATCGCTGCAACTACGGAGGTTGTCAGCATGGTTCTGGTTGCAAAAAGACCCAGAAACTTCTTCAACTCAGGAGCACAAACCCCTTCGGTAGGGTCCGGAGCTACCTGAAGGTGAGTCTGGGTCCCAGCCCCTAGGCACAGATCCTAAAGGCAAGATGCATGTGGATCAACCTCTCTCATTTGAGAGAGTATCTACTGCTCAAGAAGAAGATCTAGACCCCTCCAGGAGGGCCTGGGTTGATGAAGAAGAAACTCCGGACCCCTTTGAGAGGGTCTGAACTGTCCAGTGGCCAGTATACTTCATCAGCGAAGTACTTCACGGTGCCAATACTTGATACATTGAGGTGCATAAGCTGCTCTACGCAGTTCTTATTGCCTCAAGGAAGCTACGTCATTACTCCCAAGCCCACAAGATATCAGTGGTAACATCGTATCCACAGCGTGCTATCTTGCATAATCCCAATTTAACGGGAAATATCGCCAAGTTGGCTGCAGAGCTGACATAATTCGATCTTGAATTCCTGCCTTGGCATGCAATCAAGAGTCAGGCACTGGCTGACTTCGTGGTGGAATGTACACCTTCTTCATCAAGTCTGGGGGGCCTCAACGAGCGCAAGACGGAACCTAAGGTCCCGATCTTCACTGAACCTCATTGGACTCACTACTTCAATGACTCTGTGCAGAAGCAGGGGGGCAAAGCTGGAATTCTTCTCCTCACTCCGGTCAGGGAGAAAGTTAAGTACATGGTGCGCCTTGACTTCAAGGCGACCAATAACATCACCGAATTTGAAGCTCTCATCTTCAGACTCAAGGTGGCACGATTATATGGTGTCCGACAACTGCTGGCGAAGGGTGACTTGCAATTCATCATCAAACAAGTCAAAGGTGAATGTAGTTGCAATAACCCTCAACTTGTTGCATATTTGTGCGAAGTCCAAAAGCTGTAGAAAGACTTCCAGGTCGTGGACCTCTGCCACATCCAGTGTTGCAACAATGTTGAAGCTGACGATTTGTCGACGAAAGCTTCAACCGGGGCTTAGGCACCCGACGGGGGTTTTTTCAAGAGATTACCGGCACCCGCCGCTCAGCCTGCCGAACTGAGTGATGGGGGCGAGACCAGCACCCAGAAGTTGGCAGTCCCGGTGGCCCTGTTACCACGGCGTCCACCAAGCATCATAGGAGCTACAGGAAGCTCCGAGCAACCATCTGCGCAAGATCCAGAAGCTCAAGTCAGTACTGATGCATGAATCTCGAAGGTCCAGGACTACTTGAAAGAAAACATCCTTCCAGAAGATGGTGTATCCGCTGAGCAAATTGTCACATTGGCTAAAAGGTACACGTTGGTAGAAGGGGATCTCTATCGACGTGGTGCCAACGGCATTCTAATGTGGTGCATTTCAAGGGAAGAGGGCTGCAAACTTCTCTTAGAGATCCATGGAGGCAAGTGTGGGAACCATGCATCATCCCGCACTCTGGTCGGTAAAGCCTTTCAGCATAGTTTTTATTGGCCTACAGCACTCCAGCATGCAGTTGATCTGGTCAAGAAGTGTGAAACATGCCAGTTCCACGCAAAACAAATTCATACATCAGCGCAGTCACTGCAAATGATTCCTCCCTCATGTGCATTCCCTTTGTGGGGTATGGATATTTTGGGAACTTTCCCAAAAGCCGTCAGGTATACCGGTTCTTATACATTACCATCGACAGTTCACAAACTGGCCAGAAGCTACTCCAATTGTGACAATCAACAAGCAATCTGGTATCATGTTCTTGAAGTCCATTGTCTGCAGATTTGGAGTTCCGAATAGAGTCATCACTGCCAACAGAACCAAATTCACAAGTGTAGCTTTTCAAGAGTACTACAAAGACCTCGGCATGATAGTTAGCTACGCATCAGTAGCTCATCTAACAAGCAATGGTCAAGCTGAGAGAGCAAACACAGAAATACTCAAGGGACTCAGGACGCGGACTTATGAGCGATTGAAGAAGCATGGTGTCAACTGGATAGAAGTGCTTCCGCCTGCATTGTGGGCGAGCCGGACAACACCCAACTGGGCAATAGGAGAAACACCCTTCTTCATGGTGTACGACGCAGAAGCTACCATTCCGCCAGAAATTGCCATGGAGTCTCTCCAGGTCCAGACCTATGATGAAGGCCACACAGGACCAGCTCCGGTGTGAATACCTAAACCTCGTCGATGAGGCAAGGTGCCAAGCTACTGTCCAAAATGCGCGCTACCGCCAGGCGCTCTGGCGCTATCGTCAAAGGCATGTGCGCAACGAGCAGTTGGAAGAAGGCGATATAGTGTTGCAGCGAATACTAACTCGAGAAGGGATGAACAAACTTTCCCCCAGCTGGGAAGGTCCCTTCTGAGTTATCAAAGTTTCCCGCACCGGATGCGTTCGCTTGGCAATAGAGGATGGGATACCACTTCCTAACCCCTAGAATACTGAGCACCTTCGCAAGTTCTACACTTAGTTACATGTAGGTGAGTCTGTATTTGTATAAAATGTATCTCATAGAGTCTATGAACAGAGTCAGGTTGGTCCAAAATGAAAAGCACACTTAACTTGGTCATGTACTTTAAGTGTGTCTTTGCCTTCCCTGGGTTGGTACAAGATGACTAGCACACTTAACTTGGTCCTATATTTTAGGTGTGTCCCTTCCTTCCCCTATTATTCGAACCTATAATGAAATACATTTATATGAGAACAAACTCTATGTGCATTAATTTTGCGCATGCTCATTATTTTACCACCTTTTAAGTTCTTGTCAATATCAATGTTGTGCAATCCACTTGAAATTTAGTCCTAGAGATTCATGTGATATACATAAGTTATATTGGTAATCTTCTATTGGATCCTGGTATTGCTAGATGGCCTACTCGCCTGAAAACCAAAGCCAATGATAGGTCCAGAGTGCGGTATCGACTTAGCCTAGTCCAACACCCTAAGTATGCCACTCTACCTATTCTTGTGGGTCTCAGTAAGGCCGGTCCGGAAAGCACATGAACCTTAGGGGTTTAATTAGTAGACTTATATTGTCACAATGAGTTCATTAGGACCTAAAATTAAAGGAAGGATAATAAGCTGCAATTAAGCTGTAGACAAGAGGATGAATTTTACTGCTTTTCTTGTCTCTCATGTGCAGGAAAAATAAATAATTGAGGGCAATCTGCACGGTGATAATGGATGCTCCCAGAGAACTTGCTCTGACATCACCCATTGGGCTTGTCGTCGACGTTTTAAACGTCCATAATGGGCGCGGTCGAAGCAACCATGCTCCAACTCCCAGGGGGCCCGCCGTCAACGTTTAAACGTTGATAGTGGGTGCCGTCGAAGAAACCAAGCTTCGACAACACCTAGGGGGCCCGTCGTCGACATTTAAATGTTGATAATGGGCCCTGTCAAATCAACTAAGCTCCGACAGCTCCTAGGGGACCCACCGCCGATGTCAAGAACTAGCGAATGGTCCTTGGAGATTACGGATGCAAGACTCGATCATCGAAGCTATCATAGTAGCTACGAGTTCGGGGAAATAAAAAGTTCAAGACATTGCCAAATTCCTTATGGTAGATGTCCTCAATCAATTAAGCACATCTACCAAGGGGTCAACAAGATAAAGGCAATGATACATTGAAGATAAAAATGGACTTTGAAAGGATTTCATTCATTCAAAATTTGGAGATTTACAAGATGAAGGTACAAAAGAGAAGGATCCTAGCTACTAGAGTTCTGCTGAAAGTACGAAGCAACCTCCTGGGCGACTTTTTGGACGCTAGCCTTGGCATCTTCTTCTTCTTTGGCAATGGGTCCGTCAATCATCAGAGCTAAATACATAGAGAGATCTTGGCTTCGGAAGCATGTCAGCACATATTATGCGACATTCTTGGCTAGGCATCTTCCCTCAGTCTTGAGTTGGTCGACGATCACATCTCCCAGCACATCCAGTTTAGCTCCGGCGGAGTAGAGTGCCACCAAGGCCTTGTCCATCTCTAGCTCTGGTTCAGTCGGCCGAACCAGACTGAATCCTAGAGGCATTAGAGCGTCTTACACTCGTCCAAGGAATTACCAAACCTGTAGGGACTCTATTGCTCTTGTGCTCATGAGCTTCTCCAGTGAGCTTCTTGTGGATGATAGCTCTGCAGAACCCACCTTCGAGAACCGCTCGACCTCTTTGGCATGTTGTTGGATCCGTTCAGCCAGCTGCCTCTCTTGGTCGATGATTTGCATCTCCCGGAGGTTCAAGCGGTCTCACCTCTTCGCAAGGTCCCTCTCGTTTGCCTTCACCTTGTTCTCTCTGGTAGAGAAAGCACTCTCCCTCTTACTGACTCCTTCTCCTTCCAACCATACTTGGTGCTTTTCTTTTTTGCCCCAGGACATGAATTTCTCGACACGGCCAGCCAAGTCTTGCTCACCGCGTTCTAACTTCTGAGAGATCTCACATTCTCTCTTTTGTAGCTTGTCCTCCTTATTGTCTAGCTCATTCCGGCGCTTGAGGAGTCGTTCCCTCAAAGTGTTTAGACTCTCCGAGCAATTATCTCCCAGTTCCTTAACCTTCTTGCCATTCTTGTAGATCTCCCGGGTCTTGTAATCGAGGGCTTTTATAGCAGCCTCTCTTTCATACAGTGCATTATTCAAACACGTCTGCCGTGCTTTCTCAGCCTCGAACCACTCCCTTTGGTCCACTAGCCGAGACTGCGTCAACTTTGTCTTGAAGTAGAGCAGCTTGCGCCCGTGCCTCAGGGTGTCACGCTCCTCTTCCAGGGCCTTGCGCTCGTAGTCGAAGGTCAGCTGAACTTGGCGGAGGCTTGAGCAGGCATTGTCGATCGACATGGCCAGGGGGATCGGCCCAGGAACTGCCTGAGGTTACTCCTCTAGCTCCACCGAGTCTTCCGGGATAGTTGTCGAAGCCCATGGCACAAGCATGGACTCCAACAACTCAACATCCGTGATGCTGATTTCTGGGAGCTCATCAACCTCCGGTGCAGACGAAGAAGGTCCCGTAGCTATATCTTAAGGCAATAGCATAGGCATGGCCATTTCTAGCATATCGACATCAGCCAACGACATTGTCACCTCCGAAGCTAGTCCCGGAACTTATGTCGCGGCTTCTAAAATCTCCAACACTAGTGTTGGTACCTCCAGTGTTGGTTCAGGAGCAGCTGAAGCTTGCTCTAACACTTCTTATTCATGGTCCAACACAACCACAGGTCGTCTCGGCGCCAGTTGGCACAAAAGCTATCGTGTCGCCTGCCACGACCATAGGAGAAGCTATATCAACAGCGGAGGCTCCAATCGGTGCGGTCTATGTGGCCGCGGTGCTAGCAGGGGCTAGAGCAGTCGCTCCTCCTCTCGATACTCTGGAAACAGGGGAAGAGAGAATTCAAGAAAAATAAAAAAACTAAAAGAAAACACAAGTTCAAGTACTGATCATTACCTGCGGATGTTGCTACTCCAGTCAGCATGAAACTTCATTCTTGGGCGGCCAGAGTCAGAACCCACTGTCGTCGGTGAGGCAGAGGCTTCGGACGTCATCCCAGGAGTCGTGGTAGCCACCGACGTTGCCTCAGCTGAGGACCCCATCATTTGAGAAGACACTCTGGACCCGGAGCCCGCCGATGGATCTGGAACCAAAGTTAAGGAATTGCCAAACCCAGTGCCCGCCGATGGCACTGGGACCAAAGATAAATTCCTAGGCTCGGAGCTTCCCCTGAGCTCCGGACTTGGGGTTGTCGTTGCTAGAGGCATAACCAACACTGATTTGACGGTCGGTATAGGTGGTGGTACCGCTTGCTTTGGAGTTGCTCTGACAGAGCTGCCATCAGGTTGTGTCAACCTCCTCTTCTGACTAGAGGTGTCGACGGGCTCCTTGCCTTTGCCCCGACTTGAGTCAGACTTTGTCTGACTCGATTCAGCAGGAGCATTGCCCTTCCCGCCTACATGAGGACAGGGGGCCAAAGCTCCAGGGAGAACAATTCCAGCAGGTCGAGTGCTCCCCTGCCGCACTACAATGCCTGTGTCATCAAGCAGTGGCATTCACTTCCGCAGCTCCCTCCTAAACTCTGGAACCGTGCTCAGATGTAGGAATTCTGCTGGAGGTGTGGTGTCATCTTTGTAAAAGTTTTCGCTGAACAGTTTTTGCAGCTAGAGTTTCAGAGATTTCTCATCCAGATTGGTCCTTCAGCATCAATCCGATTGTTGTCCATTTCTCCAACGAAATTCCATGTCGAGAACTGCCGTTGCTTGAGCAGAGCCCAACGGTTGGTCAAGAAGTTGGCAAGGACCATCATAGAGGTTACTCCCCCTTCAACCAAGTTCCGGATCCTCGTTAGTACTCGATT
This sequence comes from Tuctoria greenei, assembly GCA_036927565.1. NCBI lineage: Eukaryota > Viridiplantae > Streptophyta > Magnoliopsida > Poales > Poaceae > Tuctoria > Tuctoria greenei. The sequence goes on from JAYESD010000004.1 coordinate 75,823,419, forward strand.
CTATTCTTTTGTCAGCCCTGGGAGGTCTTCCCAAGAGTTTGAATCGGTTGTGGGAAACCCCTCCGGTAGTTCCAGTCTGTCGTGCCCATCCACTCGGACCACCATCCCTTCTTTCTTCTAGGTTTCCCACTTCTCGGAAGCAAATGACTTGATGTATTAAAAGGGGGGGGGGGGTTCTTGCGCCTCACAATGTAGTAGAAGCCGGTCAACTGGTTACCTTTGCCTGTTGCTCAGAGCGTGAAGAAGCTCCATAACAGTGGAATGCAAGGCGACACACCCACCCACATCTCGTAGAAGTGGACAAAGATTGCCACCAGCAAGATTGAGTGGGGGCCGAGATGATGAAGTTGGAGTCCATATGACTCTAGCAGCATAAGGAGGAAGCTGGAGAATGGCGGGACAAGCCCCACCATCACGTACGTCGAAAAGAAGACGATCTCACCAGATCCCTCCTTCTTGAATGGGAGCTTTCCGCAACGGATCGAGTTGTTGAAGGAATCGCTTGTCCAGCCTATCAGCTTCCAAACTCTCAACAGCTCATCATCGCTCTTGATCTTGCTAGGGAGAAGTCCGAGTTCCATCGCTGCAAAGTGGAGCAAATGTGGGAGCTTGATGCAAGGGTTCAAGAGGAGAACTCTATGAGCAAGAACGGATCGGTGCGTAAGAGTTCTCTCACCTTGCAGCACCTTTTCCTTTATTAAGCCTCCACAATGCTTGGATAGCAACTGCATTTGGACCTTGATCACGCTCAACAAAGTTACCTCATCAAGGATAAGGGGGCCCGGGTCCACTTTGCCAAAAAAGTCGCACCAGGTGAACCGTTGTCATGATGAGAAGTTAGAAGCCCGAGGGCAGGGGCCTGACAGGGCTACAAAGATTGCACTGGTGTATGATCAAAGAGCATGTGAAAAGCTACTAGATGGGGAGTGAATGGTAGATTAAAACTTTTTTTAGCAGAAGAACGAAAACTCCTCAGTAGAAAAATGATCTCTTAAATAAACAATGTGTGCAACTAATTTAAACGTAATAAATTGTGACAAAAACCAGTATAGATTGTGAATAATCAAGTCACAAAGAAGTCACAACAAGAATCACGAAAAACCGTAGAAAACTCAAGTTATGATCGAAAGATCGAACAAATGTCAATATGTTCTACCCGAGTAAAAATCAGATCTAAAACACTGCAAAGAAACTTGTGTAGATCAGAAACCACAAATCCGATGACCGTGAAAATTTCACAGATGATAGATAATCAAGTTGTAAAGACAAGACAAAAAGAATCATGCCAGTTGGATCTGTAAAACTTGAGTTATGATAAAAACACTGACAAAACATAGTGCTGTGCAGAAAGTCGATGAGAAAAACCTGTCTGAAAAAAGTCAGACGAACAAGGCACAAAAACTCCTCTAAAACTATGAATTTTATTGATCAAACACAAGAGGAACAGCCCAAAGTTGTCTCACCATGATCTCTGTCCTCCCTTGCTTTTATAACCAGCCCTAAGACCAACACAATCGTAACTAGGACTCTAATCCTACTCAGTTTCAACTGAAACTTTCCATAACAGCTCAAGACTCTTCCATACGCAGATAGAAGCAATCTTAAGACTTAAAAACACCTTAAGAACGTCCTAAACATCCCTAAAACAACTCAACTTCGTGACCCACATGAAATCTAACAAAAACAAACATGAAACTTTCCATAAACGAACCATAACCACCTCAGCCGCAGCCTAAGTCATAATCCAGCCGGTTGGACCTTTCTGACCAATTATTTATGTCCACTTCTCATCATCACACCTTGGAACCATGTTGCCACATCCATGCACTCCTTGCACACGTGCAAAAACCTTCCAACAACGTCCACGATACCATCATATGCATTGTTCTTGACCCAAACCTGCTGCGTGACCTCACAATCAACTCAACCACAATTCCTCCCGAACTTGGTTGTTGAACCTCATCTTCTCCCTAAGACTAGTTCAATGGATCCAGTCACTAGCCATGTCTTGACCTCAAGAAACACCTGCACATGAACAAACAATCAATTCTTTTGAGCACAAATCCTTGACTTGACTCACATTAGTCCGATAACCACAACACCTTATGTGGGCTCCCCACATAAGCATGTTGCAAACATAGCAAGATAATATCCACCATGATCAGCCAAACACATCAAAAACTTACTAAAAAATACTAAGCAAATCTTCCCATAAGTGTAAAGCAAGTTTGAAATATTGCAAATGAAAAACATAACAGCCACACGATTATTTCGGCACATAGAAAGTTCAGTCAGACCAAAACAGGGCTCATGTGCAGCTCATGTGCATTATACAAGAAAAGTACAGACATTTCGAAATGCAAAAACACATGCAGCTCATGTGCAGCAAAAGTTCAGACTATGCGAAGTGTGTTTCTCAAGTATATTCAAAACTTTGCGTGTGAATCTTCACTTTTATTTAAATTGCCAATGTATTCAGCACACATAGGTCTCAAGATCTCCCCTTGATTAATGCATTGGCAACACCACTTAAAATCCAAACATTAGCTTATTCATATGAAAAGTTTTGAAAACAATTTTCTCCCCCTTTTGAAAATCAAACGAGAAAACATTTCAAAAAGTATAAAACTCGTGAATGTGCAATATATGACATATTCCCCCCCCCCCCCTATACATATCCCCCGCCCCTTTTGACAACGTATTCAACAAGATTCCAAAGTGAAATTTCAATAGTTATGAGCATATTATAACATATACATATAAAACAAAGCTCATCCAAGTCATACTATCTAGTAACCTACACTATCACATCAATGAGATACATAAAGTAGTGTAAGCCATGCTTGAGTTCAAGTGTAATTTTCAATTTAAGCAAGTCATGATTTCACAAACTTAACTATTTTAAAACCTGAAAGCATGACACTTGTTGCTGCATTTTTATTTTTTTCAAAGCATAAATTTTGATCATATTACATTTGCAAGAGATTATATGCCGCACCAGCCTTATTCTAACCAACCAAGCCAAGCCTATGTCATTTGACAATCAAAAGCTTAAGGACATGATTTTAGTCATACACAACTTCTTCCAAGTTCATATATAAGTGCAATGATAAGCCATCTCAGAAGAAGAAATGCGATATATGCATATTCTCTTGATATTTTCACAGTTTTTTATTTGATCATAAAAGCTCAACATGTGGATAGTTGATTGATAAACTTTTCAATATTAAAAACACTTGTGAGCATGCAACAAGTTCAAAACAGTAAGAAAGTTCGATCATGACCAGATTTAGTGTATGTAATTATTCCAATTACTAGTCATGGCATAAACTACAAAATGTATAACATGAGTAATGTAGTAAGAACTTTCAGCATGTAAAAGGAATCACAAAGTCATATATGTATGAAATACTTATGCTCATATTATTTTAAATTCAGATTCACACATAGACTTCCCAAGATTCAAAACTCCCCCTCAATTTAAGCTATGAGGATGCATAACCCCTATTTCACTACTAATGAAATAAAAATGAGTGAAATCCAAAGGTTTCGTAAAACTGTCAGCCAATTGTTATTCAATATCTACATGGTGAAGCACAATGTTTCCTTTTTCAACATTATCACAGAGAAAATGATAACTAATGTCAATGTGCTTTGTTCTCGAATGTTCTATGCAGTTTTTAGCAATGCAAATGGCACTAGTATTATCAGAAAACAGTGGAACACTATCAAGATAAACCCCATAGTCCTTAAGTGTTTGAACAATCCAAAGTAGTTGTGAGCAAGCGCTAGCAGCAGCTACATATTCATATTCGGCCGTGGATTGTGCAACTAAATTTTGTTTTTTAGAGGACCAAGCAACAAGTGAATTACGAAGAAAATGACAAGCACCCGAAGTACTTTTCCTATCAATCCTACAACCTCCAAAATCAGCATATGAAAAATCTTTTCAAGTAAAAGTTGAGGAAGAAGGAAGAAAAATGCAAATTCTTGAGTTCCATGTAAGTACCTGAGAATTCTTTTGACAGCTTGATGATGTGAAGCATGTGGGAAGCTTGAAACTGTGCACAAAGACATACGCTGAATTGTATGTCCGATCTTTATGCCGTGTGGTACAAAAGTGACCCGATTATGCTTCTAAATTCTTTTGATCCATGGGTTAACCATCTTCATCAAGTTCAAGTGTCATTGTTGTACCCATTGTTGCCCGAAGAGGCTTTCTTTTGACCATGTCGAAGCGCTTAAGAATGTCTTTCATATACTTTGTTTGATGCACAAACGTACCTTCCTTGGTTTGCTTGATTTTCCTATCATACTCATCTCAAATTATGAACTCATCATAGCTTATAACTTGGACACAAAATCATGAGAAGCACAACCAAAGATAATATGATCAACACGCACTTGAACGAATAATGAGTCATTGCCATGCTTAAGCACAAAAAGAGTTTTATCAACCTTACCCATGGTAAACCCCTTTTCAAGTAAGAATGTTTTTAACCTATCATAACATGCTCTAGGGGCTTGTTTGAGATTGTAAAAGGCTTTGGACAGTTTGTAAACACGATTAGGAAAATCTGAATTTTCAAAATCTGATGGTTGCTTGACATAAACCTCCTCATCTATGTAGCCATTAAGAAAAGCACTTTTAACATCCATTTGATATAACTTGAAACCTTTAGATGCAGCAGAAGGTAACAAAACTCTTATGGCTTCTAATCTAGCAACGGGAGCAAAAGTTTCATCAAAATCTAGACCTTCAGCTTCTGTGAAACCTTGAGCAACCAACCTAGCCTTATTCCTAATCACAAACCCATCCTCACTTTGTTTATTTTTAAAAATCCATTTAGTTCCAATTAAGGTGTGACTTGAGGTGGAGGTACAAGTATCCAAACATTATTTCTTTTAAACTTTTTAAACTCTTCTTGCACAGCAATAATCAAAGATTCATTAGTAAGTGCGTGTGATATATCTTTGGGTTCAAAAGAAGCAACACAAGCAGAATGAGCATGAGAGTTTGGATCGCAAAACTTGTACTGTGTGACACGTTCGTGCAAGCTTCCAATGATTTGTTGTGGAGGATGACTTTTGAGGATGCGGAGGGAGTAGACACTTCACAAGCTCCTTCTTCTTCATGTTCATCACAAATTGAAGAACTTGTGGCTTGAGGACGATCTGTACCAGCTGCAGTAGTTGTTGATGCTGGTTGTGGTGCGAAATCAGCAGCGTGATCAACGTCATTTGCTTCTGAATTTTTGGGCAGCAGCACCACTTCTTCATCTTCTTCGATGAAAATATTCTCCCCCTACGAATATGGATCTGAACCTGCAATAATAGAGCTAGTACCTGGGCTAGCTTCATCAAAGACACCTCACAAGTCTCCACAATTTTATTAGTGTCAAGTAAAAGCACACGGTAGCTTCTAGTATGAGATGGATAACCAAGAAATATACCATCAACAGATCTAGGTTCAAATTTATCAAGATTATCATGTTTCCTAACAAAGCATTTACAATAAAAGACCTGAAAGTGTGTGACACAAGGCATATATCCAAATCTAAGTCCATATGGTGTTTTTCCTATCTTAGCACACAAGAAAACACGATTTGAGACATAACAAGCGGTTGCAATTGTATCAGCCCAAAATTTCCTTGGAGTTTGACATTCATCAAGCATAGTCCTTGCCGTCTCATCTAAGGTTCTGTTCTTTCTCTCTATGACACCATTTTGTTGAGGTACATATGGTGAAGAAAATTGATGATCTATTCAATTTTAAGAACAAAAGTGATCAAACAATTGATTTTTAAACTCGGTTCCGTTATCACTTCTAATTTCTTTTAAAGATCTTGGGTGATCAATTGATAGTCTAAGAAATAAAGTTCTAAAGTGAATAAAAGCTTCATTCTTAGATGCCATCAAGTAAACCCAAGAGTATCTAGAATAATCATCAACAATCACAAGAACATACCATTTACGTCCAAAAGATTAAACACGTGAAGGACCTACGGTGTCAAGGTGCAAAAGTTGTCCCGATTCAGTTGTCATGGTCATTGTGAGAAGAGCATGTGAACCTGCAACCATCTTAGCATGTCTACAAGAAGAGCACACAATTTCTTTGTCCCCTTTAAGCTTAGGCAGCCCACGTACGCCATCAAGAGCACTAACATGCGTGAGATGATCAAAGCCTACGTGACCAAGTCTACGATGCCAAAAATATAAGTATTTAAAATTATTATACACCTATGCTTAGAGGATGACGTATCAAAATCAGCTTTAAAAACTCTTCCAAACCGAGATATGTTAAAAATGAGCTCACTATTTGAATCTACAACCTTGCAGCAATTTTTAGTGAAAATAATTTCCTGATTTTCGTCTAGCAATTGTGAAACTAAAACAAGTTGTATTTCAAATTTTTAACAAGTGGCACATCCTTCAAAGTGTAGTAATTATTTACTCTAACCAAACTCTTAGCAATTATCCGCAAAAGTAACATTCTCTACACGTGACACAAAAGAGAGGGAGGGGAACCATTCTTTGTTACCGGTCATGTGACGTGAGTAGCCTGAATCCACAATAAAAATGTTCTACTTCCTCAAGCGTGTAACCTACATAGAACCACAATACGTCGATGACTCAATACTGGGGTTAGTCAAAAGGCATTTAGGAATCCAGTACCGAGTCACACGACATCCAGCAGGAATAACACGCAAAAGCTGAGATAAAACAGCAGGTTTATGAGCCAAAGTTTGAAGATTTTTGTACTCAACTACTGACCTACGAGGTGTTACATGTGTAGCTTTAAAAAAAGTAGGTTTGGGAGAAAACTTTGCATGTTTTTGACTCATATCAGCAGGTTGCATGTTCCTAACATTCGCTTTAGCATGTGCAGCAAATTTTGCATGAGAGTTTTGAAATCTAGCTTGCATTCTTTCCTTTCTCTGTTGTTTACCTAGTCTATAACAAAAATCTATGACATGACCATTTCTACCATAGTAGGTACAATGAAATTTAACTTCGTTTTCATGTCTAGATGTGCAAGCAACATGTTTATTAGAAATCGAATGAGACAACACTCCTGCGGATTTGGAAACCACTTCTTTTTGTTAAGGAACTATTTGAATCAAACCACTTCCTAATGACTTTACAATTTTAGGTGGATGTGCCCTAGCATGAGCATGAGAATGAAACCTAAACAAGATTTATCATTGCAAGACTCCGGTTCCAGCCGCCAGAGCCCGGTCGAGCAGCGGCGGCACAGCCCTGGCGAGCAGCGGCGGCGCGGATCCCGGCGAGCAGCGGTGGCACAGCCTCTAGTGAGCAGCGGTGGCGCAGCCTCCGCCTAACGACCAGCGGCGAGCTGCAACCGGCAGCGGCGAGCGGCAATGACGGTGGCGAGATGCAGGAGCCCGGCGGCATGGCAGCGGCGGCCCCGCTGCCAGATCAGGACAGGTAGCTTTGTTTTTTTGTTATTTTGTAATTGTTAATCCGTAATTTGTTGGATTATGTTAATTATAAAACCATCTCTGAAATTTTTTGTTATTGATGAACCTATAGGTTTAAGGTTTAATAGTTAATTTCACGATTAGTCATTAATGATTGTATTTAGCTGCTAATTGATTGTAGCCTGGAATTTTGGCACCTGACAAATAGACAGAGCCAATGAAAAAAAAAGAAAAAAAAAGTAGAAAATGAAAAAGGGTGGAAACAAATAAAGAGAATAAGGGGAGAGGAAAAGGGAAAAAAGGAAACAAAGAGAGAAAAAGGAAAAAAGGGCGAAATATAGAAAAAGCGAGAAAAAGAGATAGTTGTATGATATAATATAAAATAACTGTAGTTGGTATAGAGGTTCGATTTTGTGACACCCAGTTTCGAAAAATGAACCAAGTGCAGTGTATGTGTGCCCAGGATGTTTAACACACATACACACATGATTCACAATTGATAAACAGATAATTACCATAGAACAAAAGCTCTAATGATTATTAAGGACAAGTTCATCTAATGTAGCGGAAATAGACTAAACTGAGCAGACTAAGCAAAAGGGGTAACGCAGCTCCATGCAACACCACAAGCAAAGATGATGGTAGACACGGCCTAGAAGTCCGCATTATCCTCATGACACTCCCAACCATCACCTGAAACTGTTGGTGGGGGGGGGGGGATTGCAAGGGTGAGTACATGTCATACTCAGCAAGTGTGGAAAGTATGACATGTGGCTGATTCAAATGACGAATGTAATAATGGCTAAGTGCTGAAAAGTACAGTAAAACATTTGAAAAGCAATATATCATATGTATGGGAAGTAAACCCATCATATCCCACAATGATTTTTATAGATAAGTCCATATTTCATATCCATCATCATTAAACCAGATTTCACCATTGCCAATAACCATATTCAATACCAGAAATAAATCCATAACCAGCCATAACCAAAACACCAACCATAACCATCCCAAATCCCAATTTCCCTCTAATCATGTAGGTCATCCAGGCGCTCATAACCGGCAACACGACTATCATGATAGTTTTATTACTCTGCTAATTTTGTACCACTTTACCCACGTGTTTGTGATTTCATCACCCGTCGGCGACTAAAGAACCTCCCTTATGCCAATTACACTTCCTTTGGTGTATGTACAAGAGATCACAAAATAGCCCTTACAAAGGGATTGCTAGCCTATTTAGACCCCACTGAGGTTTCACCTGTGGCGATGTCTCCAACTGAGCACATCTTCAACCAAGGGCCCCCTCTTGAGCCATTCACATCCCAGGGTAGTCCCGCCAATCATCAACAAACCCAATCCGGCTACCCCTTCCCCGAGCATCCATAATGGTCCGAATAGCACTGGCAAAGCCCTAATTAATCAGATACGCCGCACCCATACTTGGCCCTGTGGTGGCACTGTAGTCCTAGCTTATTCTCGCATGAACCGGTCCTTAGATCTAATGCAAGCAAACCCCCATGACATCCAACCCATCAACATACTAGGCCTGCTTAGATCACTCATGACCATATCATATTGACCAGTTCACATTAACCAGAATATCATTAATACATAAGTAAATGTGTATTGTTGTTTTCCCATCCCAATTAATTAAGCGAAGCAAAAAGGTAAAAAGTCCATCCCGACTCTCTACCATAATCCCAGGTGACAAGGGTGGTTAAACAAATCTAGTAAACTTCCTAGCATAGGATTCCCATCAAATTGACACAGCATGAGTTTTGAAAACAAAACATTTATTTTAAGAACAGGATCAATATGCTTCACGGACACTTGCCTTTATATCTCGCAATTCCGATGGTCAAGCAAGTCAACGTCTTGTTGAATGTAGGCCTAGAGGGGGGTGAATAGGCCTTCTTGATTTTTCTCGGTTCCTGTAACACTCAGCAACAAGGTCAAAACCAGAGATATCGGACTAGTCCGGTAATGTGCGGACTGGTCCGGTTTTCACGGGCTAGGTTGATCAAGTTCAGACAAATTGATTGATTCGTTAATGTTTGCAGCGGAAATATAAACTTGAATCTCAATTTAATAGTTGTATGTCAGATTCTATTGTAGTTAAAGCTCTTGATCAACAATTAGACTTAGATTGAATAAAGTGAATCAAACCCAAGATTAAGTTGATCAAATTAGATGAAGAACACAAAAAGGACAAGACACACGATTTATCCCGTGGTTCGGCTACCACGAAGGCAACCTACGTCCACGTTGAGGAGCCCACAAAAGGACCGGGTCTTCTCCAACCCTTTCCTCGTCGGATCGCCACGAAGGCCAATCCTCTTCCACTAATCACAAAGGGTAAATAACCAAGTTGAAGGGGCGTTCTCACACGTTGAGAGCTCCCTTGATTACAACTCACAATGACACCAATAACACACTCGAAAATTACAAATTGAAACATAAGAGTGTGTTAGAGAATCAAACCAAGAGCTCAATGATGTGTGCCAAGTGTCTCTCCAATGATCTAGAAGTGATCTTCAATGGATTGATTGATTTTGCACTTAATTTCGTGGAGAGAGATGGTTTTTGAGTCTCTTGGGAGGTGTGACGGCGCTAGGGTTCGAGAGAGTTTGTAAAAGTGGGTTGTGCACCTCTATTTATATGGGGTTTCTAAAAGTGACCGTTAGGGTTCAGAAAGATCGGACTAGTCCGGTGTGCTGTGTGTAGCAAACCCTAAGTGTCTAGGATTATCAGACTAGTCCGATTGAAAACGGACTTGTCCGATTTCGCTACTGGAAATCTTCGGACTTGTCCGATTGACATTGGACTTGTCTGGTCATATGAAACCCTAAGTTTTTGGGATGACAAGTCCGCACTTGGAGGACTTGTCCGATTTAGATCAGTGTGTATATCGGACTAGTCCGTGTAGACACCGGACTTGTCCGAAGTGGATCAGAATGAATATCGGACTAGTCCGGATCACAACGGACTTGTCCGATTTTGTGTGACTTGTGCATTGTGTTAAGGACTAGTCCGCATTGGGGAGGACTAGTCCGAAGTGGATCAGAAAGATATCGGACTAGTCCGGTGGAGACCGGACTTGTCCGATCTAGTGCAGAATGTGATATCGGACTAGTCCGGCTGATATCGGACTAGTCCGGTCCTGTATACTTTGTGCATTGTATGTGTGTGCTTGAAAGTGATTGAGCTCTTGGGTGTGTTTCCTTAACACACTCTATACATAATAATCTATATTTTCTTCTTCTTGAGCTCAAATTCACTTTGCTTCTCATTTCCCTTCTTTTTGGCATTTTGCTCATTTTTCATCATTTGCCTGCATTCATCTCAACAAAAGGATTAGGATCCCAATTGCTTGTCATAAATCATCCAAAACTCACAAGGGAGTCCTAGATGCACATTCAATCTCCCCCTTTTTGGTGATTGATGACAACCAATTGAGATTTCACAAAATAAGGCAAAAAATGAGATTTTCATAAAGTATGCACATATGACTCAAAAATACATCAAGCAACAAGAGAATTATCCATATGTGCATTCTTTATGGTGGGATGCATACTAAGTGCATGAATACATTGAGAATGACAGAATTTGCATTAACCAACCGATATCAAATGCATATGACATTCCAGGGGCAAAAACACAGTTTTCATCACACACTCCAAATAAATTAAGCAATTCATCACAGGACCAAACTTAATATGAAAACAGATTTAAACTATTACAACCAACAAAAAAAAGATAAAGAGAACTCTCTCCTTGCACTCTACCACAGCTAAAGCTAAGACTCCCCCTCAATCTCTCCCCCTTTGGCATCAAGACACCAAAAAGAAGGAGAGGAGGGTCCTAGGGTCTTCACTCTTCACCGTCGGTCCTCTCGTCATCGTCTTCATCTTCTTCACTTTCTGCTTGACGAGGTGGAGAGGGAGGAGGAGGAGCGGAGTTCCTCGAGCCCCCAATGCCAAAATAGGCAAGCTCGGAAGGGGACAAGGGCCCGAGCTCGGTGAAATCCGGGTCAGACTCCTCAGATATCACTGGAGATCCAATGGGATCGCGCTCCAGCTTCCGACAGATTTGCTCCACATTGGCCTTTATATACTTCATGTCCTCCTTTCTTTTCTTGTTGAGTTTGTGGACCTTCACTTCGGTCTTTTTGCAGGAGGAGAAGATTGCTGACAAGTATTTGAGGATCCCACTGGCGGATCCTCTCTGAGGGGCTCCCCTAGAGGTAGGGACCTCCCTAGCACTGCTTCTTGCTCTTGTTGGTGCCTCAGGACTGGAGACCGGTGAGGGAGCAGCCTGGATGCTCACTGGTTGAGGCTTCTGAGGTCTCAAGGGGGTGTGCTCCACATCCTTCATGAACTCGATACCTGTGACTTTCTCAATCACATACATGAGGTAGGGAGCATAGCCACATGACCTGTTAGGCGTACAGGATATGTTGACCATATCATTCCAAATGTACTCCGCTACATCAAATGGGCGGTCCCTGCTTATGACTCTCATTAGGGTTTTGAGGTAGCCCTGCACGCTCCCAGCATCTCCATCTTTAGGAGCAATAGTCTTCCTCAGCACTCTGTTGAGGACCACAAAGAATGGTTTCATGTGCTTTGTAGAGGGAGGAACATACTTTGAGTTAGGCTCATATAGGAATTTCATCCTATCCTTCTCCATGACACCAATGTTGTGGATGATCAGCCTGTCAGGTCCAGAGCTGTTAATTGCTTCCGCCCAAAATCGATGCGAAGTCTTGTATTCATCGAGCATTGTTCTTGCCATCTCTATGAGTGTTCGGTTCTTCCTTTCGGCGACTCCATTTTGTTGTGGAGAGTATGGTGCTGAAAATTCGTGCTTGATTCCCTCCTCATCAAGGTACTCCTCCACTTGTATGTTCTTGAACTCCGTGCTATTGTCGCTCCGAATACTCTTGATCGATAGTGAGAACTCGTTTTGAGCTCGCTTGAAGAATTTCTTGAGCATTCCTTGTGTTTCTAACTTGTCATGCAAAAAGAACACCCAAGTGAAGCGGGAAAAATCATCAATAATGACTAAACCGTATTTATTACCGCCGATGCTCATGTAAGCTATTGGACCAAACAAGTCCATATGAAGTAGTTCGAGCGGTCTTGTCGTAGTCATAATGTTCTTTGCAGGATGATGTGCTCCTACTTGCTTCCCGGCTTGGCACGCGCTACAAGGCCTGTCTTTCTCAAAAACAACATCTTTCAAACCTCGGATGTGATCGCCCTTGAGGAGTTTTTGAAGATTCCTCATACCAACATGTGCTAGCCGTCTATGCCACAGCCAACCCATGTTGGTTTTTGCAATCAAGCATGTGTCGAGTTCGGCTTTATCCTTGTTGAAGTCAACAAGGTAAAGCTTTCCCTTCAACATACCCTTGAATGCAACGGAACCATCACTCCTCCTTGAGACAGTCACACCCTCATTAGTAAACAAGCAATTATAACCTTTGTCACATAATTGAGATATGGACAGCAGGTTATAATCTAAAGATTCAACATGTAGAACATGAGAAAGAGTGTGTTCAGAGGATATTGCTATTTTACCGGTACCGAGCACCCTTCCTTGACTATTATCTCCGAAGTAGATGCCTTCGTTTGGGTCCTCGTTTTCTTCATATTCCGCGAACATCCTCTTTTCTCCGGTCATGTGGTTGGTGCATCCACTATCTAGCACCCATTTGGATCCACCGGAGGAATAGGCCTGCAGAAACAAATTATGCCTTGGTTTTAGGTACCCAAGCTTGCTTGGGTCCTTGGAGGTTAGTTACAATACATTTGGGCACCCACACATGGGATTTTGTGTTCCCATGGCGTGGCCCAGCATAATAAGCATAAACTTTACCAATATTGTTTCTCATTAATACATAAGAGGCATCAAAGGTTTTGAACAAGAGCTGCTGTTGTTTATGGATCGGACTAGTCTGGGTAACCGAACTTGTCCGAATGACCGGACTTGTCCGGACCTCCACCGGACTAGTCCGACGTTTATGAGAATTCAGATTCTTAATTTTTGAGTTACCAGGTTGTGAGGGTCCTCCCTTCACAAAGGTAATCCTTCCCTTGTTATTCTTATGACTTCCAGCATTTTGCTTTCCATCGTAAGAGTAACCAATGCCATACTTGATGTTTGGAGGTATTTGGACCAAGTATGCACTACGGGCATAGTTGATCCTCTCCTTGTCAAATATTCCACATTGGGTAGGATTTTTATCCTTTGCGGAGGTAGACTTTTCCTTCAAGCTGATGTCGACTTTACCACATTGGCACATATGAACGGGATTAGTTGAAGTGTGTTGAGAAGGTAGACTTGAAGAGGAGGAAGGTTCACTTAGCTTGAGTGACTCAACTTGCACTTCAAGGATCTTGTTGACCTTGATCAGGTCATCAAGTTGATCCTTGATTACAACGTTTGAGTTGGTTAACTCCAAACAAGTTTTCTTGCTTGAAGCTAGCTCAAGCTCTAGTGAGTTGTTTTTCTCCTTTTCAAGAACTAGAAGATTGTCAAGTTCGACATACCTCTCCTTTTGGGAGATAATCATGTCTTCTTGACGATCAATTAGCAATTCCTTCTCAACAAGTTGGACAAGTAAAAATTTCATTTTAGCAGCAGTTTTTCTATCTAATCCAGTTAACATATCTTCATCATCACTATCTAGTTCATCATTACTTGAGTACGAATGCATGGAAGGAGTTTTGATGTTTACCTTGCGTTTACCTTCCTTTGCCATGAGGCAAGTGCCATGTCCCTTCTTTGCACCGAGCGTAGGGAAGAGTGTGGGTTTCTTGGACGAGCTTTCAATAGCTATGCTAGCCATCTCTTCTTCATCGGATGATGAGGACTCATCGTTTGAGTCCCACTCCTTTCCAATGTGTGCTTGTTCAGCTTGTTTCTTCTTTTTGAAGAATTTCTTCGGTTGAGGCTTGGTTTCTTTATTCTTCTTCTTGTTGTCCTCATATGGGCAACCGACTATAAAGTGGTTATACTCACCACAATTATAGCACGCCCGCCTCATCTTCGGCTTTGTCCTTTCCGTGTACTTGCCTTCACCTGATTTTGTTCCTTGTCTTTTCTTCATTATTCTTTTGAACTTTTTCATGAACAAAATCATATCCTCTTCGTCCAGCTCACTGCTTTCGTCATCGCTATCCTCCTCAAACTGTGCTTCTCTTGCTTCTTTGGATAGAGGCTTGAGTGTGGACTTTAAGGCAACTCCCTTCTTCTTGGCCGATGTGAGGTCGGCTATTTCTTTGACGTGCTTGGCTTGTTTCTCCATCATTTCAAAATTGATGATTTTGCCAAGCAATTCATCTGGGGTCATCCTCTTGTACCCGGGACTTTCTCTGATCATAGAGCATAGTATGACATTGCGAGGCATAAAGGCTCTAAGGATGAGCTTTACAACCTCGTGGTCATTCCACTTCTTGCTCCCATATGATCGAACCTTGTTTACAAGTGTCTTCAATCGGTTGTACATGTCCTGGGGAGACTCATCTTCCTCAATTGCGAACCTTCCTAGTTCGCCCTCAATCATTTCAATTTTGGCCTCCCGCACATGCCGGTCACCTTCATGGGCTGTTTGTAGTGTGTCCCATATTTCCTTGGCAATCTCCAGTCCGTCCACCTTTGTGAATTCATCTCGACTTAGAGAGGAGGTGATCACGGCTGCAGCTTGAGCGTTTCTGTGGATGGCTTGCTCTTGATTTGGAGTGAGCTCTTCGTCGTCATCTGGGATGTCTATTCCTGTGCACACAATATGCCATAAACTTGGGTTAAGGGAAATCAAGTGCATCTTCATATTTTGCCTCCACATGGAGTAATCACTCCCAACGAAGTGTGGGGCTTTTCCAAGAGGAATAGATAGGTAGTGGCTGTTGTTTGAATTTAAACGATCATAGTTGAAAGGATATCGGGAGTAGTCGGTGTGACTACTCCCCTTCTTCTTTTCTTCAACTTTAGCTTTCCCTTTGGAAAGTGCTTTCTTTCTGAGTATTGCTTTCAGCTCCAGTGTCTCCTCGTCATCATCATCGAAGTCTTGAATTGCCTCGAGATACTTTTCCAGCTTTTGGTTCTTGTCTTTGTTTACTTCTTCCTGGTTGTTGATTTTCTGAACATCTTTCATGTCCGACATGATCTCTTCGAGTGGTTGCACTCTTTCTTGAAGAACCCGCTCTGATACCAATTGAATGTAGGCCTAGAGGGGGGGTGAATAGGCCTTCTTGATTTTTCTCGGTTCCTGTAACACTCAGCAACAAGGTCAAAACCAGAGATATCGGACTAGTCCGGTAATGTGCGGACTAGTCTGGTTTTCACGGGCTAGGTTGATCAAGTTCAGACAAATTGATTGATTCGTTAATGTTTGCAGCGGAAATATAAACTTGAATCTCAATTTAATAGTTGTATGTCAGATTCTATTGTAGTTAAAGCTCTTGATCAACAATTAGACTTAGATTGAATAAAGTGAATCAAACCCTAGATTAAGTTGATCAAATTAGATGAAGAACACAAAGAGGACAAGAAACACGATTTATCCCGTGGTTCGGCTACCACGAAGGCAACCTACGTCCACGTTGAGGAGCCCACAAAAGGACCGGGTCTTCTCCAACCCTTTCCTCGTCGGATCGCCACGAAGGCCAATCCTCTTCCACTAATCACAAAGGGTAAATAACCAAGTTGAAGGGGCGTTCTCACACGTTGAGAGCTCCCTTGATTACAACTCACAATGACACCAATAACACACTCGAAAATTACAAATTGAAACGTAAGAGTGTGTTAGAGAATCAAACCAAGAGCTCAATGATGTGTGCCAAGTGTCTCTCCAATGATCTAGAAGTGATCTTCAATGGATTGATTGATTTTGCACTTAATTTCATGGAGAGAGATGGTTTTTGAGTCTCTTGGGAGGTGTGACGGCGCTAGGGTTCGAGAGAGTTTGTAAAAGTGGGTCGTGCACCTCTATTTATATGGGGTTTCTAAAAGTGACCGTTAGGGTTCAGAAAGATCGGACTAGTCCGTGGTGGTCACCGGACTAGTCCGGTGTGCTGTGTGTAGCAAACCCTAAGTGTCTAGGAATATCGGACTAGTCCGATTAAAAATGGACTTGTCCGATTTCGCTACTGGAAATCTTCGGACTAGTCCGATTGACATCGGACTTGTCCGGTCATATGAAACCCTAAGTGTTTGGGATGACAAGTCCGCACTTGGAGGACTTGTCCGATTTAGATCAGTGTGTATATCGGACTAGTCCGTGTAGACACCGGACTTGTCCGAAGTGGATCAGAATGAATATCGGACTAGTCCGGATCACAACGGACTTGTCCGATTTTGTGTGACTTGTGCATTGTTTTAGGACTAGTCCGCATTGGGGAGGACTAGTCCGAAGTGTATCAGAAAGATATCGGACTAGTCCGGTGGAGACCGGACTTGTCCGATCTAGTGCAGAATGTGATATCGGACTAGTCCGGCTGATATCGGACTAGTCCGGTCCTGTATAACTTTGTGCATTGTATGTGTGTGCTTGAAAGTGATTGAGCTCTTGGGAGTGTTTCCTTGACACACTCTATACATAATAATCTACTATTTTCTTCTTCTTGAGCTCAAATTCACTTTGCTTCTCATTTCCCTTCTTTTTGGCATTTTGCTCATTTTTCATCATTTTCCTGCATTCATCTCAACAAAAGGATTAGGATCCCAATTGCTTGTCATAAATCATCCAAAACCCACAAGGGAGTCCTAGATGCACTTTCACTTGTATACGAAGATCCACACATACTCGCTTCTTGATCGTAACCTCTTAAGCGCGTCCCTCTACTCTTGATCACACAAATACAAGAATACACATACAAATCAACACAATGCACACATATTAATCAATATGCAATGTCATGAATGCATGCAAGTTTCATAATTAATTATCTACGGTTATTTATTAATTAGATGCAACTAGTTCATACATGTTCATACGAGTTTACGGGGGTTTTAGCGAGGATTAATGTTGCTTAAAATAAATAGATGGTGCAACTACAATTAAATTACATCTATTTGATTTAATACGTCGCTAAAATTCATATCGGTAAAACAAATCATACCTTAAATGCGACGGCTTCGACGATCGCGGGATGATGGCGACGCGTAGACGAATTGGATGGTGCAACGGTCCTCCAACGGCACGACGACGGCGACGCGAAGACGATCTCCGACGAACGACGGTACCCTCCTCTTTTTCTTCCTCTTCTTTCCCTCATTTTTCTTCGTGGCGGCTGCTCTGGTCTCCTCTGGTTTCTACGGCGGCTAGGGCTTTTGGGAATGCAGCGCTGGTGTTGTCGAGAGAGAAATGAATCCCTACGATCCCTTATATAGTCGGGCGCTCGGGAGCTAGGGCCGGCGCGGGCGGCACCGTGGCGCGGGACGCAGGAGCACATGCGAGGGCATCGCGCGGGGCCAGCCGGGCGCGCTGGAGTCGCTCGCGCGGTCAGTGTCAGCGCGGGGCGCTCGGCGGGCAGGGTCAACGCGGGACCGCGAGCGGGGCTGAGGCGCGTGGCGCACTGGGGTCGCGGTCGGGTGGGGGCGCGCGGGCGCTGGGGCGCACGCTGGCTGGGCTGTCGGCCTGGCCGGCGGTGATGCTCTTTTTTTTTCTTTTCTTCTTTTTTTCTTTATATTATTTATTTATATTTTCTTTTTGTTATTTTTTTTCATTATTATTATTATTATATATTATTCTTTATTATTTTATATATATTATTTATTATTATTTTTATACTAATTCCCTATTAAAAGTTTTATGCTATTATTTTCTT
This sequence comes from Tuctoria greenei, assembly GCA_036927565.1. Classification (NCBI taxonomy): domain Eukaryota; kingdom Viridiplantae; phylum Streptophyta; class Magnoliopsida; order Poales; family Poaceae; genus Tuctoria; species Tuctoria greenei. The sequence goes on from JAYESD010000004.1 coordinate 75,841,699, forward strand.
TTTCTTCTTTTGCTACAAATATTTTGTATATATGCCCCATATTTTATTTTTTTTATTCTACTAATGTTCAATGCATGATCATGTATGCAATGCATGATCATGTATGCAATGCATGATGCAAAGATTTAGGGTGTTACAAACCTACCCCCCTTAAAGTGAATCTCGCCCTCGAGATTCGACATCGTGGAGAAAAGATGAGGGAATTTTGCCCTCGAGATTTGACATTGTTCCCACGTAGCTTTGGCTTCCGTATGGTGTTTCCATTGCACTTTGCACCAACAGATCCTCTTATTCCTCGTGACCCTTTCCTTCACGTCCAAGATCTTGATAGGTTGCTCGACATAGGACAAATCCTCCTAAAGTTCTAACTCGTCCATCGGCACTTGTTCTTTCGGCACCCTGAGACACTTCTTGAGTTGAGACACGTGAAATACGTCGTGTACATCGGAGAGATACAACGGCAGCTCAAGTCGATATGCTACTTCTCCTCGTTTGTCCACAATCTTAAATGGCCCAATATAGTGAGGTGCCAGTTTTCCTTTGACATGAAACCGGCGTTGCCCTCGGATAGGTGACACTTTGAGGTATACGAAATCTCCTATTTCAAATGTCAGATTCCTTCACCTATTATCTGCATAACCTTTTTGTCGCGACTGAGCAGCCCTTAGGTTTTCCCGTATTATTTGAACTTGCCTTTCAGAATCTTGTAACACATCGGGACCAAATACTTGGTTCTCTCCTTTTCATTCCCAAACAAAGGTGTCCTACACTTCCTTCCGTATAGTGCTTCATTGGGTGACATTTTCAAGCTTGCTTGATAACTATTGTTGTATGAAAATTCCGCATACGGCAAGCTCTTGTCCCAACTTTTCCCATGCTTTAAAGCACAAGCTCTTAACATGTCTTCTAAAATTTGATTGGTCCTCTCGGTTTGTCCATCCGTTTGAGAGTGATATGCTGAACTAAAATTCAACCTTGTTATCAAAGATTCATGCAATTTTTGCCAAAACCTGGAAGTGAATTGTGAACCTCTATCCGAGACCATCTTCTTCGGAACTCCATGCAAACATACTATTCTTCCCATATACAGTTCCACCAATTTCTCTCCATTATAGGTGGTCTTGACGGGAATGAAGTGAGCTGACATAGTTAATCGATGCACAATTACCCAAATTGAGTCGTAACCGGACTGAGTATGCGGTAATCCAACTATAAAGTCCATACCGATCTTTTCCCACTTCCACTCCAGAATCTTTAATGGCTGCATTAATCCAGCTGGCCTTTGATGTTCAACTTTAACTCATTGGCACACATCACACAACGCAACATATTCGGCTATGTCCTTTTTCATGCTGGCCCACCAATAGCATGTCTTCAAATCCTTGTACATCTTTTTACAACCGGGATGAATTGAGTACGACGAGTCATGTGTCATGTGCCTCCTTTAATATTGTCTCTCGAATATGATTTACATTAGGCACAACGATTCTCTTTCCAAGCCATAAGGTACCATGTTCGTCTTCATCAAATCTATATTCTCTCCCTTGCTCAGTCCTTTCCTTGATTTCCTTGATCTCTTCATTCGTGGTTTGTGCTTCTCGAATTTCTTGCTCCAAGGTTGGATTTAACTCCATTATTCCCATCTCATTCACAAACTGAGGTTCAACTGTTTGAATTCCTTACAAAGCTCGGATGGTAACTCTCAAACTGTGAGTTGATTACTTACTCCTTTCCGGGTCAAGGCATCAGCCACTACATTGGAGTTTCCTGGATGATAGTTGATCCCCACATCATAATCCTTGATGAGCTCCAACCATCTTTGTTGCCTCAAATTAAGATCCGTTTGTGTGAAAATATACTTAAGACTCTTGTGATCCGTATAAATTTCACACCTATGTCCAAGGATGTAGTGTCTCCAAATCTTCAATGCATGTACCACGGATGCTAGTTCAAGATCATGTGTAGGATAATTCTGCTCATGTTTCTTCAATTGTCTCGATGCATATGCAACCACTTGACCTTCTTGCATAAGCACGGATCCGAGTCCTTGTCTTGATGCGTCATAATAAATATCAAAACTCTTGCTCACGTCCGACAATATTAAGATTGGGGCTGTAGTTAACCTCTTCTTCAATTCCTCAAAACTGTTTTGACAAGCTTGAGTCCATCGGAAAGCCTTTCCCTTCATTAGCAATTCCGTCATTGGCTTGGCTATCTTAGAAAAGTCCTTGATGAATTGTCGGTAATATCCAGCCATCCCACAGAAACTCCTTATTTCCTTGATGTTTTGCGGTGGTTCCCACTTCAACACGTCCCTCACTTTACCGGTGTCAACCGATACTCCTCCTCCTGAGATGATATGACCCAAAAATGGCACCTCTTTCAACCAAAACTGACACATATTGAAATTGGCATACAATTTATGCTCACTCAATTTCTGCAACGTGAGCCTCAAGTGTTCCTCATGTTCTTTCTCATCCTTCGAGTAGATCATAATGTCAACATAAAACACCACAATGAACTTATCCAAGTACTCCATGAAGACCTTATTCATGAGGTACATAAAGTAGGCCGGTGCATTTGTCAGTCCAAAGGACATCATGGTGTACTCATGAGATCCATACTGTGTCCTAAAAGCTGTTTTGGGTATGTCTGATGGTCTAATCTTCATTTGAAAATATCCTGACCTCAAATCAATCTTAGAGAAGACACAAGCACCCTTCATCTGATCAAACAAGTCTTCCATGTGTGGCCAGGTGTACTTGTTCTTGATTGTTACCTCGTTGAGAGCTCGATAATCCACACACATCCTTTGGGTTCCATCCTTCTTGTCCACAAATAGAACGGGCACTCCCCAAGGTGAAGAGCTCGGGCGAATAAAATGCTTCTCTAATTGCTCTTGAATCTGCTTCTTGAGCTCCGCTAATTCCACAGGAGGCATCCTATACGACCTCTTAGCTATAGGTGCAGTTCCAGGTATTAAATCAATAACAAACTCAATGTCTCGATCAGGTGGCATACCTGGCAACTCGTCCGGAAAAACATCCAAAAATTCACACACCACCGGAATCTCCTAAGTTGTGGTACCATCCATATGATTCAGCTACAATTGCTTCGATGCGGTTTGAGATGCTTCAAATTCTATGGCGATCCCTTCCTCATTGGTCAACTTCACCGTCTTTGTGGCACACTCAATAACTCCATTGTGCTTCCTCAACCAGTCTATACCAAGTATAATGTCCAATCCTTGACAATCCAAAACAATGAGGTTGGCGGAGAAGTCTACCCCCCTTATTCTAAGGCTTACTTTTGGACATACTATATTTGTCCTCATATCTCCTCCAGAGGACTTAACCAATAGAGTAAACTTCATGTGAGAGATAGGCAAACTATACTTGGCAACATACTTTGATGAAATGAATGAATGCGATGCTCCAGAATCAAATAACATAGTCGCGGGGTTGGAGTTGGCGAGAAACATACCAATGACCACGTCATCCGCTTGTTGAGCATCCTCCGTAGAGACATGGTTTACATTGCCACGAGCAAAATTCTGCTGTCCACGGTTCCCTTGTGGCTGTCCTCCATTGGGTCTTGGGTTTTTCCTCGGTGCATTGCTTCCTTGACCGAGGTTTGACTTAGGACATTGATGTGCAAAGTGTCCAGCTTCTCCACATGTATAACACTTCTTAACTCCCCCAGAGTTATTGGGGCGAGCTTGGTTCTGAACATTTACACCAGGAAAATTAGCACGAGGTGCATATGGCATCGGAGGCCTAGGTGCTTGCATGACAGTCATGAAACAGCACAAACTGAGTTGGGGACGGTACAATTCCAAGGCGATGAGTAGGCGCAAAAGAGGTGAAGTAAGGTGCATTGGGCGGTGTGAAGCGAGGGCGCACATTACTTCCTTGTTGATGTCCTTGATATTGCGCCTTCCTCTTGTTGTCTTGCTCCATCTCAAAGACCTTGTTCTCCACAACAATTGCTTTGTCCACAAGCTTCTGGAAGTTGGCATAGTCACAATTGAGCAATTGCACTTGGATCTCATTGTTGAGGCCTCAAATACTGCTTCCGGCTGTCCCGGCTCACATCTTCAGGCACGTACCTTGAGAGTTGAGTGAATTTATTGAGATATTCACTCACGCTTGATCTTCCTTGCCTTAAGTTCTCGAATTCTTGCATCTTCAAGATCATAACACCTTCTGGCACATAATGAGAACAGAAGTTCTCCTTGAATTCCGCCCAAGTGATCCTCTCTTGATTCTCATGAGCATTGCAATAAGCATCCCATCAATCCGCAGCTGCTCCAACGAGTTGATGAGAAGCAAATAGGACCTTCTCTCGGTCACTGAATTGGACAATAGCAGGTTTCTTCTCCACGGACTTGAGCCAATCATCAGCATCCATAGGGTCGGCAGCTTGAGCAAAGGTTGGCAGCCTAGTCCTCATAAACTCTCCTAATCGGTTATGAGGAGGCGGGGGTGGCAGTGGAGGCATGTGGGGCTGATTGTTGATGTTACCAGCCTGCAGCTGTCCCATAGTCTGTATCATGGTCTGCATGAGCTGGTTCTGCATAGCCAGTAGCTGCTCAATATTGATAGCTCCATGAGCAGATCCTTGTCCATTGTTGTTCTGAGGTACTCCATGGTTCTCCTCGAGTCCTCACCATCTGAAGAAAAGCAATAGGTAAGAATTTAGAAACATCCCCAACTAAATGCATGAAGGGATATGAAACTAAACAACTAGCTATACTAGTCTAGGTGGACATGGCAATGCTAAAGCATCCCAAAATCCTCTATTAAGCACACAAGAAAACAATATATATATATATATATATATATATATATATATATATATATATATATATATATATATAGCAAACAACACTCCAAGCAAAACACATCGATTCCTAAGTGCTCCTATGTGCTCTAAAGTGTCCATTCTATCTAGGCTGCGTCCTACAGTCAACCTGTGGCTCTGATACCAATTTGTGACACCTGGTTCTGAAAAATGAATCAAGTGTACTGTATGTGTGCCCAGGATGTTTAACACACATACACACTTAATTCACAATTGATAAACAGATAATTACCACAGAACAAGATTAATAAATAAGTACTTTTATTACACAATCCAGAATATCCTCGAATACAAGCTCTAATGATTATTAAGGACAAGTTCAACTAATGCAGCGGAAATAGACTAAACTGAGCAAACTAAGAAAAAGGGATAACGTAGCTCCATGCAACACCACAGGCAAAGCTGACGGTAGACACGGCCTAGAACTCCGCATTATCCTCATGACACTCCCAACCATTACCTGAAACTGTTGGTGGGGGAATTGCAAGGGTGAGTACCATTCGTACTCAGCAAGTGTGAAAAGTATGACATGTGGCTGATTCAAATGATGAATGTAATAATGGCTAAGTGCTAAAAAGTACAGTAAAACATTTGAAAAGCAATATATTATATGTATGTGAAGTAAACCCATCATACCCCAGAGTGATTTTTATAGATAAGTCCATATTTCATATCCATCATCCTTAAATCAGATTTCACCATTGCCAATAACCATATTCAATACCAGAAATAAATCAATAACCAGCCATAACCATAACACCAACCATAACCATCCCAAATCCCAATTTCCCTCTAATCATGTAGGTCATCCAGGCGCTCATAACTGGGAGCACGGCTATCATGATAGTTTTATTACTCTGCAGAGTTAGTACCACTTTACCCACGTGTTTGTGATTTCATCATCCGTCGGCGACTAAAGAACCTCCCTTATGCCAATTACACTTCCTTTGGTGTATGGCCAAGAGATCACAAAAATAGCCTTTACAAAGGGATTGCTAGCCTATTTAGCCCCCATTGAGGTTTCACCGGTGGTGATGTCTCCAACTGATCACATCTTCAACCAAGGGCCCCCTCTTGAGCCATTCGGATCCCAGGGTAGTCCTGCTAATTATCAACAAACCCAATACGACTACCCCTTCCCCGAGCATCCATAATGGTCCGAATAGCACTAGCAAAGCCCTAATTAATCAGCTACACCGCACCCATACTTGGCCTCGTGGTGGCAATGTAGTCCTGGCTTATTCTCGCATGAACTGGTCCTTAGATCTAATGCAAGCAAACCCCCATGACATCCAACTCATCCACATACCAGACTTGCTTAGATCACCCATTACCATATCATATTGACCAGTTCACATTAACCAGAATATCATTAATACATAATTAAATGTGTAGTGTTGTTTTCTCATTCCAAATAATTAAGCGAAGCAAAAAGGTAAAAAACCCATCCCGACTCTCTAACATAATCCCAAGTGACAAGTCTAGTAAACTTCCTAGCATAGGATTCCCATCAAATTGACACAGCATGCAGTTTTGCAAACAAAACATTTATTTTAAGATCAGGATCAATACGCTTCAAGGACACTTGCCTTTATATCCCGCAATTTCGATGGTCAAGCAAGTCAACGTCTTGTACACAAAGATCCACGCATACTCGCTTCTTGATCATAACCTCTTGAGCGCGTCCCTCTACTCATGATCACGCAAATACAAGAATACACATACAAATCAACACAATGCACACATATTAATCAATATGCAATGACATGAATGCATGCAAGTTTCATAATTAATTATCTACGGTTGTTTATTAATGAGATGCAACTAGTTCATACGTGTTCATACAAGTTTACGGGGGTTTTTAGCGAGGATTAATGTTGCTGAAAATAAATAGACGGTGCGACTACAATTAAATTGCGTCTATTAGATTTAATACATCGCTAAAATTTGTATCGTAAAAACGAATCCTACCGTAGATGTGACGGCTTCGACGATCGCGAGATGATGGCGACGTGTAGACGAATTGGATGGCGCAACGGTCCTCCGGCGGCACGACGACGATATCTGGCGGACGACGGTACCCTCCTCTTTTTCTTCCTCTTCTTTCCCTTTTTTTTCTTCCTCGCGGCTGCTCTGGTCTCCTCTGGTTTCTACGGCGGCTAGGGCTTTTGGGACTGCAGCGCTGGTGTTGTCGAGAGTGAAACGAATCCCTACGATCCCTTATATAGCCGGGCGCTCGGGAGCTAGGGCCGGCGCGGGCGGCACCGTGGCGCGGGACGCGGGAGCGTGTGCGAGGGCGTCACGTGGGGCCGGCCGGGCGCGCTGGAGGCGCTCGCGCGGTTGGGTTCAGCGCGGGGCGCTCAGCGGGCGGGGTCAACGCAGTCGGCGCGGGACCGCGAGCGGGGCTGAGGCGCGTGGCGCGCTGGGGTCGCGGTCAGGCGGGGCGCGCGGGCGCTGGGGCATGCGCTGGCTGGGCCATCGGCCTGGCCGGCGGTGCTGCTCTTTTTTTTTCTTTATGTTCTTTATTTATTTATTTATATTTTCTTTTTGTTATTTCTTTTTTTTGTTATTATTATTATTATATATTATTCTTTATTATTTTTTATATATTATTATATATTATTATTTATTATTATTTTTATACTGATTCCCTATTACAATTTTTATGCTATTATTTACTTTTTCTTCTTTTGCTACACATATTTTGTATATATGCCCCATCTTTTATTTTTTTTATTCTACTGTTTAATGCATGATCATGTATGCAATGCATGATGCAAAGATTTAGGGTGTTACAGATTTAGAGGTGAACGATTGCAGCGAATAAAGTTGTAAAGTCGATAATCTTTTTAAGATCACAATAAAAGGCTGAGAATATTTCTTTAAAGGGTCGATATAAAGGATCACGAGTGCGCTCGATCTTAAGATATCTCCATTTCCTATGGTTACAAAAATTTTACGGTATATTTTATCTGATTTAGGGATGACGGTTAGGGTATTGTTATTCTACTTGTAGTTTATACATATTGGACTGAATCAGATGTTACATATCGCTCATCGGATATGATTTATCGTTTATGCATGATAACAATGGCAGGCACACGATTTCGCTTGATCTTTTCAATCAAATGGAGAGTTCTTGTAACACCCCAGGAATTACTTTCCTGGAGATTCTTATAAATATATAAAATTTTCTATTATGTATGAGTATTCTTAGAAATTTTGGCAGAGTACCCCTTCAAATTTTACCAGCTGCGGGAAACGTACTACAATGACAACCACAATAATATTAGAAAATAATAATAAGCAACAATCAACCGTCACTTAGTCAACGTCCAAACGATCACACATTAGTTCACAAGGACAGAATGACACAAAAACTTAGTACTCCAAGGTGTTCAACTACCTCACTACAGAAGCACCTTTAACGTCCTTGTCAATGGTGCCATCATTCAGGAAGACGCATATCGCAGCTCCTAGGTAGAGAACAAGAAAAGAAGCTTCTCTTAGGGCAGCTGGAGTGGTGGAAGTTCCAGCAGTCTCCACTCAAGTATCGGATGGTTCTCCTCTCACCGTTCGATCAGAGATTCCGTGCTGACCCGAGACCTCAACGAGCTTGTTCTTTCCAGTCAAGCTACCTCCACCGCAACTGCAGCATAGGATGGTCCCTTGTGCGCCGTACCCATGGCAAGGTGCACAAAGACTACTGTCCGCCACAATTCATTAGAGGTCCACTACATTTTGGTTGCCTTGGCCACTTTTCGTGAGAGTGTCAGGGGCCAAAACAGGGCAGGATCAATGCACTCCCATCTAAGTGATCAAATCAATCTGGTGGACAGCATAAGGCAGCAAGCCCGGCCGCATCAAATGTCACCATCGAAGACATACCCGAGGGTGAACCCGTTTTGTCGGATATATTCAGCTTATCCAACCTGGATGCTCTGATTCTTTTTTATTCCGCGGCGTTTGGATTGCTGACTAGTGCTACTTCCACCACACATTCTGGTTCGAGGCAGCCTAACTAGAACAAAAGATTTATACTGTTAAGGCGCCCTATGTCCAGTGTGGTGCTTTCTTCTTCCCATTATCAATGGTGGGGGAGTACATGTATGGGGAGATGTCCTAGTGCTATCATTGGGGAGACAAAGTCTATCTTTTTTGGCTTGTCTTTTTCAACATCTTTCGTAAGGCGGCTTCAGGCTCCTTTTACAGATGGAGTCGGACTATCTCTTCCCCAGCTACTTTCCGCTTTCCTCATATGGGAAGAGGGGCTTACAAAGTTATCCCTATCTTTTGTGCTCCTCGGGTGGGGTCGAACAGTGGAGGCTGCAGGTGTCGCATCCTCCCTGCTCGGTTACTTCATCTCTCCTGTTAGTGCTTTGGTACCTGGGTCATCATGCCATCCAAGAAAGGACTGGACATGACATGCATGGGTCACATTGGCAATGGCATTGGCATGACTTCCAATGTGGGGACCTAGTTGGCATGATCCCAACTCCAGTGATCAAGATTCTGCTGGACAGGTGGGGTTATCATTGATTCCGGTTCAGAAAGCTTGTCCACCTAACTTGTGGGTCAGGGGGCGGTTCCACCGTTGGCACCTAGGTTCATCCAACCTCGCCGGCCAGGGATCGATTGGCCTAAACATGTTCTTTAGTACCTGGTTTATAGGACTCTGTCAGTAGCTCACGAGTCTTTGGCCATGTGACTCATTTGATCGGAGGATGGTACACGATGATCTTTCTGTCACAAGCATTGAGCAATTGCTTGTACTCGGGGAGCGATCAGATAAGATGAAGGTATTCACTACCCTCGGGATTAGTTGTGTGCCAGACTGATCTCGTTCCGGCTTTGGCATAAGGCTTTCCATACTTTCTTCGCGAAAGTTAGGTCAAGGGGTCTGCCGGGATCCATCCTTGAGCTATTCATGGCTCGGAAGGGGGTGAGCCCAAGAAACTTACCTCGATGGCCGAGTTTTCTAGCCTGTTTGAGCTGTCTATTGAGGGAATCCGAGTGAAAACCGATCACCTTCAAATGTGAGTTAGAATGGAACCCAACACCCATTTTGATGGGTAATTGGGGTCAGGGCTTGATGCTCATGTATCATGTGATCTTGTTCGGTATATTCATGAAGATCCCGGGCCTTGCGGGGTTCTGGGCAGCTCGATGGTGACCCTTGGGCGCTTACTGCTGAATTATTGACCTAAGAATCGAATGTAGAGCATCGGAGGCATCGAAGGTATTCACTAACTTTGAAAATGTCCCGCATGGGACCACCTCACGTTTGTACACCCCTCGCTCTGGTTCGTCTTGAGCGGTTTCAAACCTAGTGGGCTGACCTTCGAACCCGGAACTCGATCAGGTCATGCATAAGTCCTGACTAGAGAACTTACCTTGGCCTGGTGGAACAACATCGTGGTTGGTGGTAGAGTTGTGTTGCACCCCATCCGTGAGCCATTCGTGGCTCGGAGGGGATAAGCATCGTAAATGATGGAAGAGTTGTGTCACAGCCATTCGTGAGCCGTCTGTTGCTTGGAGGGGATGGGCCTGGGAAACATACCTCGATGGTTGAGTTCTCGAGTCCGTTTGAGCTGCCTATTGGGGAGAACCGAGTGTAACCCGATCACCCTATTTTGGAAGATCGAGCAGAACCCAACACCCTATTTCAATGGGTGGTTGAGGTCGGGCCTTGGTGCTCGTGTTTCATAAGATCCTCTTTAGTACATTCACACATATCTCAGATGGTTTGGCAGTCCAGACGGCTTGGTGCTGACCCTTCACATGGCTATTGTTGAATCACCGAGCTAGGACTCAGATTTGAAGCATCGAATATGTTGAAGGTATCCGCTACCTTCAAAAATGTCCTATGTGAGACCATCTCTCGGTTGTTTGTACCACACTCTAGTTTATTCCATGCGGTCACGAAACCTGGCAACCCGACCTTCGAACCAAGACTTGAACGTACCCTACGCGTAAGCCGAGCTCCTAGCTTTCTTGCTCTGGCTCGGCAGGTTGAAGTCACGGGGGTGAAATAGTTTGTCTCTGACCCTTACCTTGCCACAAGGCTGTTGTTGTAGGGAGCGCATCCCTCCAAGCTGACACAAACTTCGAGAAGGAGGGATACGAAGCATGTCACGAGCATTTGTGGTCTCCACAAGTCTTTATTGCAATGCAGCTTTTCAGGAGGTGAAGCGGCATGCGGTGGAAATCCTCGGCTACTGCTTGCCTTTACTACGGCGTCAGTTATGAAGCAGCTGGGTGTGCCACCCGTGTCGTTCATGTCCCTTTGTCTCCATTGGTGGGACTATAAATAGCCCCAGCGGGATGTTTCTCTCCTCCATTGCCCACACCCTTTTCTTCAATCGATGGTGAAAACCTTCTCCCCCATTTCCTTCCATCCTTCCCTCCTTTGGTCCAGACGCCTCTCTTGAAATTTAAAGTTTGGCAGTCGGGACTTCGCTCTCGACCGACTGGAGCCATCGGCTTGACTAGAAGGTCTCGGTTGGAGGTGCGGAGGAAGAGGAGCAGTTACCTGGATGTTTGAAATGGGAAAGAGTCCCTTTGAGGCTTGACGGTGGAGGGAACAACTAAAAACTCAAAAGGGGGTTGATTCGATATGGATGCAAAATGTCTGCCAAGCTGTCCCAATCCTTCCTTTGTGGCTGCTAGATGGTCGGGGAATAAGTTTGATGACATGCCGATCCTCCTCAATGGCATCGACATCCCGACCTGCCTCAACAGGCGATGAGAGGCCACCGTCTATGTATTTGGAGATTAGTTGCCCTTCTTCTATTGGGGCATCGCGTCCCTGATGGAGAAGGAGACATTGACAGCTTGGGCTTCTGGGGTCATTAGCCCTTCGCATGTCAGGGTGTTGTGTCCCTAACAGAGACAGAGATGTTGGCCGCCCAGACTTCTCAGGGTCATTAGATTTGGAAGAAACGACGGCCGGGAAGCTAATGCTGAGCTTGCAACTCGACAGGATTCGAATCCTTCAAAGTTGCCGACCTCGAAGGTCGACAGAGCTCAAGGGTTGAAGGAGTGTGGATGCATTCCCCCTGTTTGTAGAACCTGGGCTCTAGCCGAGTTCTGCAGACGGATAATGTAGTAGCTATGTTACCTTGGGTTCAAGAGCAGGTTGTGTCACGGTCATTCTCAGTCGTTGCCAACCCTTATGAAGGCTCTCGTCGTGGAGCAGCATGGCATGCTGCAAATGACCTCAGTTGCCGTTCGCCTTTACGGTAGGTAGCGGTTGCAAAGCGGGGTCACACGTGGTAGGGGACCACAGGCACCGGTCTTCATCTTTCTTTAACATGACTCAGTAACCTAGCTGGGCGATGGCATGTCGGGCTAGCCTGCCTCGGCGTTCGGGTTGAAGCAGGCTTGACAGAAAGGTTGGTGAAGACGTTGTGAGTTGGGTGTAATCCTTTTGGAGTGTGTTTATGGAGCGAGCAACTGGGAGAGTGCTTGATCTTATGTGTATAAGCGACCATGTCATTAAATGTAACAGAACTATGAATGGTACATGAATATGATTTTCGAATTGACAAGTATGTGCATAGGCGTTTTTTGCCGACATCCCCCGAGTGGCACGAGATGAGCGGTTTGGCCCGCTCATCATGCCGTGCTCGAGGGGATGCTCGGTCATGTGACTCTTGTTTTCCAGGGTTCCCAGTCCCTGCTTACCAAGCCCTTTTGCCAGCTAGTGACCCTCGAACGGTGCGTGATGAATGCTTCGGTCCACTCATAACACTATGCCTCGAGGTATGATTCGGTCGCCATGTCCCGATCGCCCGGATCTTCATGTCGAGCTTCCATGTCAATCGGTAGCCCCCGAGTGTCATGGGACAAGTGGTTCGATCCACTCATCATGTCATGACTGAGGGGTTACCAATCATCCGATCATGGTCTTATGGGTCTTTGTGTCGTGCTCCATAGCTGGTTGGTAGTCCCCCAAGTGGTATGGGTGTCATGAGCCGGTGGCATTGATGCCATCTTTGATACATCGATTAGCTGCGACCAGGCTAGCTGTCGGTGGCCTGGATCAGCGGGGCGATGAGGGTGCAAACCCTTGATTCACTGATCCTTGGCCTTAGGTAGTTGTACGGTCTAGCTTGCTATTGGTGTCTGGAGATCGGAGCCTCATCTACAAGATCGCGTGAGCAGTGGATCTGTAGAGATCTGGAGGCAGAGGCAGCCTATCGCTGCAGCTCTGCACTGGGAATCGCTGCCTCATCTCCTAGGTTGCCTCAATGGTTGGAGCGTTTGGTGTTGGGAGAGAGGGGCGAGTGTACAGTCGCAGCATGGCACTTAGTGCTTCATCTAAAAAATCACATGAGCAGTTGGTTTGCTACACATGGGGTTATACTGGGATGCCCATGCCTGCATCCGGCCTGTCGGTGCTCGGAGCAGAGCTTCGTGATGGGGACAGAGGCTAGGCTTGGTGGAGCAACTGAGCTGGGACGCCCATGCCGGCATCCGACCCGTTGGTGCTTAGAGTAGAGCTTCGCGAGGCGATGGAGGTTGAGCTTGGCGGAGCCGTCGAGGCGGGGAGGAACGAGAACGCGTGACAGTCCCCCTACCTGGCGCGCCAACTATTGGCGTCCAGATTGCCGACTAGTGATATTTCCATCGCGTGTTCTGCCTTAAGGTGGCCTAACAACTAGAACAAACGATTTATACTAGTTCGGGCAAGGCACCATACATCGAGTATGGTGCTCGCTGCATCCCATTATTAATGGTGGGGGAGTACATGTATGGGAAAGTGTTCTAGTGCTATCTTTGGGGAGACAAAGTCCCTCTTTTTTGTCTTGTCTTCTTTGTCGTCCTTCGTAAGGTGGCTTTAGGGCCCTTTTATAGGAAAAACCCAACAATCTCTTTCCTAGCTAGTCCCCGCTTTCCTCATATGAAAAGCAGGGCTTATAAAGTTATTCCTATCCTCTATGCGCCTCAGGGCGAGGTCAAACAGTGGAGGCTGCAATCGTTGCATCATCCCGATTCGGTCACTTCATGTCGCCTGTTAGTGCCTGGTATTCGGTTCGTCATGCCATCCATGACAAGATTGGACATGACATGCAGAGGGTTTTTGACGCCTCCTAGGAAACACTAACAAATCATCCCCGGCAATAGCACCAGAAATGCTTGTTGATGTTTCTTAACGTCAGAAATCATCTCTTGTAAGAGATGAGGTCCACAAGCGCACGAAAACTACCGTGTAGCATTTCACCCAAGAGTATTCCCATGGGTATCGTATTTATCCAAAGGAAGGCAATAGATTAAGGTAGACACTACTATTATGATCAAGCTATGGGATACTAATCAATTATCAAGACAAGGGTAAGTTGATAATATTAGTAGTATGACACACACCTAAACAATCTAATCTATGGGTAGATGAGTCCTAATGGAGGTTAGACTAAGAATTTGGGAGTTGCTCCTACAATGCTTCTAATATACATATACATAGCCTAGGTTAGATACTAATGAGCATGTCAATGGTAATAACCTATCCTAAGTTGATCAACATATCAGTCACGGTTTACCCCTAGCAATATTAGGACGACTCCCGCCAAGGGCCTGTGGCATAGCCGAATGTGGAAGATTACAAAGGAATAGGGCTGTCACCACCTACCGCCTACCTCTTCAATCAGTGGGACTATGAGACATCCAACGCTACTTAACGACCCTAGCACCACGCTAGCATATTAAGTAAATACCTTAGGAGTCATGGCACAAGCCATCCTAAGGCAATGAACTAAATCATCGTTGAACCAATTTTGATACATAACATAAGTTATTCATATTAACATGATCATATCATAACTAATTAGGCTATACTGGGGGTTTGTAGTGTTTATGATGATAGATTAAGACTGATAGGGCATTATCATAAATACTACTCCTACCACATAAATGGAATCTACAATCAAAAAAGAAACACTTCATCCAAGTATATGAATAAAAGAAGACTAAAGATAATATCTTTGTTATGCATAAAGTCACAAATATAAGAAAGGATACATGAGCCATACCTTTCCTAACTTGGACTTGGGACTAGAGGGTATCCTCTCTATAGACTAACTCCACTAAGGACTAAGAGAACTAGCGTATACAATAGAATGATGCTCAAGTGGTGTGTGTTGAAGTGAGGTGTGAGGGGTCCTATTTATAACTGGAGAAAGGTCATTTCCCGCCGCCACCAAAAGCGTGTGAATCAGTCATTAATGACTTCTTCAAGCCGAGAGGAGCCAATACATGGAAGCTGACCAGGTTTGGAGGGAAGACCAGGTCAACCGACTAGGGGGGTCGGGCGACCTGGTAAATCCTCCAAACGGGTTGTGGTTTTTCCAGCTGGCTCACAGGTGGGTCCCCTTTACTTATATAGGTGATAAACTGTTGGATGGCCTCGGATACTTCTGTTTGTGGGCAATTTGAGCCATGTGGTGCCACATGTCATTGCTTGATTGACTGGGATGATAATTTATAGGATCCATCCCCTTGTTCACTTTAATTCTGTATAAAATACCTGCATGCACCAATTTCTCCAAGTACAAGTGGAACTAGATCATTTCTAACTATAATGTGTGTAAGAAATATTCATTCCTTCACATAATTGAGTTATATTGACAGTGAAATTGGTATATAACGATCGTCAACAAACTCCACCAAGCTTACCCTTTGCTCGTCCCGAAGCAAAGGACTTAGGTTGTTGATTAGGAGTTGCTACAATGTCCTATTTTGCAAAAGTACCAATGCACAACAAAATATTCTACCTTGCATTGAATAAATTGGCTATGGTACCTCACCCTTTTTCTTAGTCTTTATGGGGCTTATGCCTCATCCTTCTCTTGGGTGGTTGAAGGACAGAACAGCAAAATGAGCATGCATCACCTAATGTATGAGTTCCACTCAAATTTGCGGAGAATTTCAAATGGTGTTTGGATTTAAGTTCCTCAAATGATGCACTTAATCACTCCTATGTTGGAAGTGGTATATGTATCCTCACCAAAGCAATGCCTTTCTTGTCCTACATCTAAATAAGGCTTGTATGTGGATCTTGGTAGGGATAAAGAGTAGGCATATTTGCAACACATATATTGCTATGTCAAAAGCGTAAGCCTTAGGAGAAAAAAAAATCATACTTTTGATCATGATTTGTGCAAGTGTGATGGAATATTGGTGAAGTGGATTTGGATTTTGAAATGACTCCTATTTGTGTAGACTCTCTTAATTGCATGGATGAAATATGGCTACTTTTTTCTCATGCTTGTGATGTAAGCATGCCTTTTTTTTCTAATGCTTATGATGTAAGCATGCATTTTATTTTTCTCTTTTTTTTTGTAGCCATGTCTTTATTGACGGTCATTATATACCAATTTAACCTGTCAATACAACTCAATTATGTGAAGGAATGAATGTTTCATACACATTATAGTTAGAAATAACCTAGTTCCATTTGTACTTGGAGAAAATAGTCCATGCGGGTACTTTATACAGAATTGAGGTGAAACAATGGGATTGATCCTATACATTATCATCCCAGCCAATCAAGCACTGACACATGGCATCACATGGATCAAATGGCCCACAAACAGAAGTATCCGAGACCATCCAACAGTGTATAACCCATATTAGTCAATGGGACCCACCTGGAAGTGACCTGGAGGAAGCACACCCTAAACGGAGCCAAGATCAGGTCGGCTGACCCCCCTAGTCAGCCGACTAGGTCTTGGCGCCAAACGCGATCAACTTCCATTTGTCGACTCGTTGTGGTGCCCTGAAGATGATGAAGACTAATTCGTGTGCTTTTGGTGGCGGGAACTGACCCTTCTCCAGCTATAAATAGGACCCCTCACCCCTCACTTCAACGCACATCACTTTAGCATCATTCTATTGTATACACTAGTTATCTTAGTCCTTAGTGGAGTTAGGCTATTGGGAGGAGAGGCTCTAGTCCCAAGTCCAATTGGGAAAGGTATGGCTCATGTATCTTTTCTTATATTTGTGACTTTATGTATAATAAAGATATTATATTTAGTCTTCTTTTATTCATATACTTGGATGAAGCATTTCTTGTTTGATTGTGGAGTCCATGTATGTGGTATGAGTAGTCTTTATGATTATTCCATATCACTCTATCTATCATCATAAGCACTACAAACCCCCACTATAGTCCAATTAGTTATGATATGATCATGTTGATATGAATAACTTATGCTATGTCTCAACATTGGTTCAACGATGTTTAGGTTAGTCATTGCCTTAAGATAGCTTGTGTCATGAGTCTTTAGTTTTTTAAATAATATGCTAGCATGGTGCTAGGGTAGTTAAGTAACTTTGGATGTCTCATAGACCCGCGAATTGAAGAGGTAGGAAGTACGTGGTGACAGCCCTATTTGTCCTTTGTAATCCTCCATGCTCGTCTATGCCACAGGCTCTTGGCGGAAGTCGCCCTAGTATTGCTAGGGGTAAACCCATGCCCGATATGTTGAGCAACTTAGCATAAGCATTCACCATTGACTTGCTCATTAGTATCTAACCTAGGGTATGTATATGTATATTAGAAGCATTGTAGGAGCAACGCCCCAAATCTTAGTCTAATCTCCATTAGGACCCATTTACCTCTTTAGAATAGGTTGCTTAGGTGCGTGTCACACTACCCCTATTGTCAACTTACCACTGTCTTGATAATTGATTAGTATCCCATAGCTTGATCATAAGAATAGTTTCTACTTTACTTTATTGCCTTCCTTTGGGATAAATATGATACCTTTGGGAATACTCTTGGGTGAAATGCTACACGACAGTTTTAGTGCGCTTGTGGACCTCATCTCTTACTAGAGATGATCTGTGACATTAAGAAACGTCAACAAGCATTTCTGGCGCCGTTGTCGGGAAGGTAAAGGAAGTGAAGGATAGCTATCACTTGTGATTAAGCTATGGGTACTAATAGTTATTAGACAGGATTAGCCTTGCTTATTTTCTCCATTCGTGTGAAAACGGGGTAGTGTTGGCTAACCCATTTTATGGGATGGCCAACGAGGACACAAGTGCTCAACTGCAGGATGATTTCAGGTGTAGCTCAACAAATGTCCACTAGGCAAAAACATTGCCTTTCGCGGAAGAATTTCAGCTTCAAGTAGGAGCCAAAGTCATCCATCCCCAAGCTTGGTGGAGGCTCCACGATTTCTTCTTGGTTTGCCTCCACCATGTGGTGGATAGTCGGCTCTTCATCCAACACTGTCATGGGTTGGCTCCACCAATCCATGGCCACATTCCTGCGGGAAATGAAGGAGTCCTATTCTCATTCATCATGGATGAGAATATGGTCTCCACTCAAGGGGTGGATTGAAGAATGCTCTAGTTCCCTTATCTTGGCATACACACCACTTAACAAGGTGTACATGCTAGCTATAAAACTACACCTCCCATTGAAGTATCATAAAGATCAAGCCAATGGAGAAGTGTTTGGAATTATCCAAGCCATGGATATTCACATGATTTGTGAAATCATTGTCAACATGGGCCACCTGGGGAATCATTTCCCTAAGACCCATGAGTCTTCCTTTCAAACACAACTGCAATGGTTATTACCAACAAGGACTTCAAGGGTGGAATCAACATCACACTTGCAATCAAGGAGGCTATGCAGATTTCAAGGGATGTAAGTTCAGCTAGCCTACCTTGAAGTATCGTGTCCATGGCCAAACAAGAAATCAAGACAACATCCACATGAAGCCCTTGGCCAAGGACAAGAAAATTAAAGAGGATTCAAGATCCAAGATGTCCCACAATTACTTGTTGGGATTCCTACCCGTCGACCAAGCCCATACAACCTAGGGCAAGTGACATTGTGGATGAAGCATTTCTTGTTTGATTGTGGAGTCCACATGTCATCATGCCCAAGGAAGTTTTTGATATGATCAAAGTATGGTTTAACCTTAAGGGATACCAAGATGGTCGAAATGGCACCCCAAAAAGAAGGACAAGCCTCACCATACTCATAAGAGAATATCTTCAAGAAGGAAAAGCCATCACTACATCTACAAGTGCTTATCAAGACGACGGAGAGGTTAGGGCCACCATGCGGCCTACATTTCCATTTGACATGCCAAAGGAAATTTGGCATGTCAATCAAGAGAAGTTGTCCACATATTCAACTTCGGGATTGGACAACAAATCAACGCGCCAAACAGGACGGAGGTGAGTCACACTCATCGGACTTCATAAATTCGGTGTGTCCTTGCCGATAGGTTAATTGGTAGCTATATCATATTTGCTTTCTCAATTTCATATTTGAATTTCCTATCAATCTTTGCATTTAGCATGTTTGAATTTTCAAACTTGCATGTTGGAAAATAAAATTTCCAACCATCATAAAACTAAAATTTTGAATTAGGAAATAAATTTGGATATGAACCTTGGGCATAACCACTTGAATTCATCTTCCTAATTCAATCCAAAAGTACTTCCCTTAATATTCAATGCATTTGCAAGTTGGTTCAAGTTGAGCACAACAATTTGACAAAGGGTACACCATGCTTTTGAGCTAATGTAACCCGTTTTTGAGTTGTTTTGTTTGTTCCTGATTTTAGTGCAGCTAGCAAAATTTGTAAAGAGGATGGAAGGCCTCATCAAGCGCATATCCCTCCATCAATCTGATTTTGAGTTCTTGGTGAAGGAATGCTCAAGATGGTGGCCCAATGGAGGAACAAGATAAAGCTCATTCAACTCCAACCTCAACTTGGCAGGAGACATTGAACATGAAGACTACACCAAAATCCATGATCGCGAGTTTCTCAGACAACGACCTTCAACCAAGACTACTCTTCAATTGAGGTAAAAGTTCAAATTTTCCGTTGTTTGAATTGCATTAGGATTGAATGATTTTTGCTTACATTCGTGAGAAGGTTTGCACCTTCTCATCATTCAACTATTATGCATCCTCACGAGAGTAAGTGCATGAACTGCTCTTTTGATTCTTCAAAAAGGAATATCACCTTACCTGGGAATAAATTTAAACAAGTACCTAGAATTTCGTAGGCATTGCTAAAATTGACTTAGACATTTTCTGCCTAGGTAATGCTTGTGGAATTACTTAATGGTTGAATTGGTATGTAGCAATCTAGAAATAGTGATATCCATAATTTAGATTTGAAACTCATTCATGCAAGGATCACTAAATTTAAAATTCATAGGCAAGAAATTAAAAATGTTCAGGAGGATAAAATTGAGAATCTTGTTTGCCATGATCCAAATGATAACATTTGCTCTTGTGTAAAAAAAAACTATGATGGTTAGAAAATTTACAAGGTGAAGGGATCGATGTAGTGTATTTGTATCACTAGCATTGTTATGAGTAGGAGCTTTAGAAAAAGTGCAAATTGATTTATCAGTAAAGACCCACTCTTATCAATGAATCATACATTGTTCATGAATGCACTTGAATTTGGACCCAATGCATCTTTGATTTTTATTTTCCCCGTATGTACGAATGAAAATTCGGTTACCTAACCTGAAAATTCATTTGTACAAGTATTGGGAGCTAACCATCCCTCTCTATGATAGAGGGGAAGTTTGCAGGAATAATATTACTATGCAGGCATTCAAAGATCTGACTGTTGGAAATCCTAATAGGATTCCATGTCAACATTTCTTGGCCAAGGAGTAGATTAGGATGGTTGTTACCTATATGAAATTAAGCCCGAAGGTCAACCATAACTATACGAGGCCGGAGATTTGATATGGAAACCCTCCATGAGCAACCAATGGGCTGCTACGAATATGTAAAAGCAGTATGCTCTAAACTATTCTAAGCACTCATTCAAGCTCAGGGGAATTGCCACCATCATTGGGTCTAAGTTATTCTTTTGTGTCTAAAAGGTATGATGTACCATAACCAAGGAATGACAAGATCACATCCAATGAATATTGGGTGCAAGTTGTTCCTATGTGGCCAGAAGGTATTTTATACCTTAGCTAAAGAACAACGGATCACACTCAACTCTGTTGAGTGCACGTCACCCCTTTGCAGTTATAGGTATGTTGTACCTTAGCCAAGGAATAACGGATCGTAATCAATACATGTTGGGTACACATCATTCCTTTGTGGCTAAAGGGTATCATTACCTTAGCCAAGGAATGATGGATCACACCCAATGCATGAGGGGTAGAAGTTATTCCTTTATGGCAAGAAGGTACGATACACCTTAGCCAAGGAACGACGGAACACACTCAATGCATGTTGAGTGCACATCATGCCTTTGTGCGAAGGGTTAACACTACCTTAGCCAAGGAATAACAAGGTACATTCGACCTATGGAAACCTTGAAGTGTGGATGAGCGACATCGACAACACTCTCCACGACTACACTCATGAAACCCATTGAAGGCAACCTAACATCGACACTCAACCCTCCAGTATCAAAGCCATGCTGCATCAAGGTTAGGCCAACCTCATGGCCTACAATCGTCATTGGGGTTTCAACCCCTATCACGAACCTTGACCAAGAACAAGCTTGGGGGAGGACCCCCCACTTGAGGTAACTTTTATCACACCCCATCTACATTCTTTTATTCTATTTCTTTGTTTCCACCACATTTGCATCTAGAAAAGATTAATAATAATGTATTATATGTTAGGTTAATAAAATAAATGATGTGCGGCAAGAATATTTTTACTTTGCATAAGTTGAAATGATGAATAGTTGCTCTGTTTTATTTTCTCAAGTCCCTTGCATACAACTTAGTATTCTCCAATTATTGTGTTTATTGGCCTAGAATATTCTTGCGTGAAACTTGGAAATTGTGGGTAGCACACCGTTTACACCGCTTTTGCTACCCACAATTTCCATGTTTTAGTTAAGAATATTCTAGGCCAATAAACCCAATACATGGAGAATACTAAGTTGTATGCAAGTGACTAGGGAAAATAAAACAGAGCAACTACTCATCATTTGAACATATGCAAAGTAAAAATATTCTTACCGCACATCTTTTATTTTTCTTAACCTAACCTACACTACATTATTATTTATTATTATTTTTAGATGCAAATGTGATGGAAAGAAAGAAATAAAATAAAGGAATGCAAATGGAGTGTGATACAAGTTACCTAAAGTAGGGGTCCTCCCCCAATCTTATTCTTGGTCAAGGTCCACAATAGGGGTTGAAACCCAACGACGGATGTAGGCCATGAGGTTGGTCTGACCATGTTGCAGCATGGCTTTAACTTTGGAGGGTTGAGTGTGGATGTTAGGTTGCCTTCAATAGATTCCATGAGTGTGGTCTAGGAGAGTGTTGTCGATGTCGCTCATCCACACCTCAAGGTTTCCATAGGTTGGATGTACCTTGTTATTCCTTGGCTAAGGTAATGATAACCATTGGCTACAAAGGAATGACGTGCAATCAACATGCGTTGAGTGTGTTTCATCATTCTTTGGCAAAGGTGTATCATACCTTCTTGCCATATAGGAATAGCTTGTACCTCTCATGCATTGGGTGTGATCCGTCACTCCTTGGCTAAGTTAATGATAACCTTTAGTCACAAAGGAGTAATATATACCCAAATGTGTTGAGTATGATCCATTATTCCTTGGCTAAGGTACAACATACCTATAACCACAAAGGGATGACGTGCACTCAACATAGGTTGAGTGTGATCCTTTGTTCCTTGACTAAGGAATAAAATATCTTCTAGCCACATAGGAAACTTGCACCCAATATACATTTGATGTGATCTTGTCATTCCTTAGTTAAGGTACATCATACATTTTAGCCACAAAGGAATAACTTACACCAAATGATGGTGACAATTCCCTTGTGCTTGAATGAGTGCTTAGAATAGTTGAGAGCATAATGCTCTCACATATTTGTAGCAGCCCATTGGTTGCTCATGGAGGGTTTCCATGTCAAATCTTGGACCTCGTATAGTTATGATTGACCTTCTGGCTTAATTTCCGATAGGTGGCAACCATCCTAATTTAATCCTTGTCCAAGAGATGTTGAAATGGAATTCTCTTAGGATTTCCAACAATTGGATCTTTGAATGCCTGCATAGTAATATTACTCCTGCAAACTTCCCCTCTATGAATGAGAGGGGTGGTTAGCTCCCGATACTTGTCCAAATAAATTTCGGGTTAGGTAACTGAATCTTCATTTTTATGTATGGGGAAAAGCAAAATCAAAGATTCATTGAGTCCAATTTCACGTGTATCCATGAACAATGTATGAATCATTGATAGGAGGGGTGGCTTTATGGACAAATCAATTTGCACGTTAGCTCCTACTCATAGCAATGAAAGTGATATAAATACACATTATGGATTCCTTCATCTTGTAAAATTTCTAACCATTAAATAGATTCTTTATACAAGAGCAAACATTATTATTTGGATCATGGCAGCCAATATTCTCAATTTTATCCTCCTGAACATTTTTAATTTCTTGCCTAGGAATTTGAGATTTAGTGAGTCATGTATGAATAAATTTCAAATCAAAATTATGGACATCACTATTCTTAGGTTGCTACATAGAAATTCTACCATTGAGTCATTCCATAAGCATTACCTAGGTAGAAAATGTCTAAGTCAATTTTAGCAATTCTTATGAAATTCTAGGTACTGGTTTAAATTTATTCCTAAGTAAGGTGACATTCCTTTTCTGAAGAATCAAAAAGAGTAATGCCAACACTTACTCTTGTGAGGATGCATAAGAATTGAATGATGAGAAGGTGTAAACCTTCCATACCAACGTAAGCAAAAATAATTCAATCCTAATGTAATTCCAATGATGGAAAATTTTAAACTTGTACCTCGATTTGAAGAGTGGGCCGGGTTGAAGGTCGTTGTGTGAGAAACTCACGACCATGAATTTTGGTGTAGCCTTCATGTTCAATGTCTTCTGTCAAGTTGAGGTTAGAGTTGAATGAGCTTCATCTTGCTCCTCCATTGAGCCACGATCTTGAGATTTCCTCCACCATGAACTCAAAATGAGATCAATGGAGGGATATGCGCTTGATGGGGTCTTCCAACCTCTTTACAAATTTTGTCCTGGCTTCACTAAAATCAAGAACAAACAAAACAACTCAGAAATGGGTTATGTTATCTCAAAATCATGTTGTACTCTTTATCAAATTGTTTTGCCCAACTTGGAACAACTTGCAGATGCATTGAACTATTATGGGAAATATTTTTGGTTTGAATTAGGAAGATGAATTCAAGTGGTTACACCCAAGGTTCATACCCAAATAAATTTATTTCCTAATTCAAAATTTTAGTTTTATGATGGTTGTAAATTTTATTAGCCAACATGCAAGTGTGAAAATTCAAACATGCTCAATGCCAATGCAAATGCAAAAATTGATGGGAAATTCAAATATGAGATAATTACCAATTAACCTATTGACAAGGACTCAATGAATTTTTCAAGTCCGATGAGTGGGACTTACGTTCGGCCTGTTTAGTGTGATGATTTGTTGTCCAATCCGGGAGTTGAAGATGTGGGCAGCTTCTCTTGATTGACATGTCAAATCTCCTTTGGCATGTTAGTTGGACATGTGGACCACATGATGACCCCAGCCTCTCCGTCGTCATGATGGAGTTGTTGATGTAGCGACGGATTCTTCCTCTTGAAGATATTCTCTTATGGGCATGATGACATGTGCACTCCAGAATCAAACAAGAAAAGATTCATCCACAATGTCACATGCCTTAGGTTGCACGGGTTTGGTCAAAGGATAGGAATCCCAGCAAGTGATTGTGGGACATCTTGGATCTTGAATGCTCTTTAAGTTTCTTGTCCTTGGCCAAGAGCTTTGTGTAAATGTCATCCTTATTTCATGCTTGGCCATAAACAATATACTCCAAGGTAGGCTAGTTGATCTTAAATCCATGGAAATCCTCATAGCCTCCTTGATTACAAGGGTGATATTGATTCCACCCTTGACCTCCTTGTAGGTAATAGCCGTTGGAATTGTGATTGAAAGGAAGAGTCCTCATGGGTCTTAGGAAATTATTCCCCAAGTGGCCCATGTTTGTCTTGGATTTTCACAAATCATGTGAATATCCATGGCTTCGATAATTCCAAACACTTCTTCATTTACTTGACCTATCATGATACTTCAATGGGATGTGTAGTTCCATAGCTCTAATGTACACCTTTCTAAGTGGTGTGCATGCCAAGATAAGGGAACTAGAGCATTCTTCAATCAACTCCTTGAGTAGATATCATATTCTCATCCATGATAAATGAGAATAGGACTCCTTCAGCTCCAGCATGAATGTGGCTATTGGTTGGTGAGGCCAATTCATGACATGAGTGTTGGATGAAGATCCAATTATCCACCCCATGATGAAGGCAAGCCAAGAGAACTCTTGGATCCTTCCCAAAGCTTGGTATGGATGGCTTTGGCTCCTACTCAAAGCTGAAATTCTTCTAGAAAGGCAATGGTGTAGCCTAGCAGACATTTGTTGAGGTACGCCTCAAATCATCTTGCAGTTGAGCACTTGCATCCTCGTTGGCCATCCCATGAAGTGGGTTAGCCAACACTATCTATTTTCATCACAAAAGGAGAAAATGAACAAGGGTAATCATGCCAAATCACTACTAGTATCTATAGCTTAATCAAAAGTGATTGCTATCCTTCACTTCCTTTGCCTTCCCCGACAACGGCGCTAGAAATTCTTGTTGACAGCTCCTGAGAAACACTAACAAATCACCCCCGGCAACGGCGCCAGAAATGCTTGTTGACGTTTCTTAACGTCACAAATCATCTCTAGTAAGAGATGAGGTCCGCAAGCACACAAAAACTATCTTGTAGCATTTAACCCAAGAGTATTCCCATGGGTATCGTATTTATCCCAAAGGAAGGCAATGGAGTAAAGTAGAAATTACTCCTATGATCAGGCTATGGGATACTAATCAATTATCAAGACAAGGGTAAGTTGATAATATGGGTAGTATGACACACACCTAAGAAATCTATTCTAAGGGTAGATGAGTCCTAATGGAGGTTAGACTAATAATTGGGGAGTTGCTCCTACAATGCTTCTAATATACATATACATAGCCTAGGTTAGATACTAATGAGCATGTCAATGGTGAATACCTATGCTATCCTGTTCAACATAACGGGCACAGGTTTACCCCTAGCAATACTAGGACGACTCCTGCCAAGAGCATGTGGCATAGCCGAACGTGGTGGATTACAAAGGATAGATAGGGATGTCACCACCTACTGCCTACCTTTTCGATCTGCGGGTCTACGAGACATCCAACGCTACTTAACTACCCTAGCACCATGCTAGCATATTAAGTAAATACCTTAGGAGCCATGGCACGAGACATCCTAAAGCAATGAACTCAATCGTCGTTGAACCAATGTTGATACATAGCATAAGTTATTCATATTAACATGGTCATAACTTAACTAATTAGACTATAGTGGGGGTTTGTAGTGTTTATGATGATAGATTAAGAGTGATATGGTATAATAATAAAGACTACTCCTACCACATAAATGGAATCCACAATCAAACAAGAAACACTTCATCCGAGTATATGAATAATAGAAGACTAAAGATAATATTTTTATTATGCATCAAGTCACAAATATAAGAAAATATACATGAAACATACGTTTGCCAACTTTGACTAGGGACTAGAGGCTCTCCTCTCTATAGCCTAACTCCACTAAGGACTAAGAGAACTAGTGTATACAATAGAATTATGCTCAAGTGGTGTGTGTTGAAGTGAGGGGTGAGGGTTCACTATGTAAGAAACCCAAATCGGAGACAAAGATGGGCGAAGAGCTCAAAGGCGATCATCTCTGATACGATTAAGTGAGACGAGCCCGCTTCAGCAAGGATTTGACATGGCTCAGTTGAACGTACAAGGAGACGTGTTACTATACAACTTGTCTCAGTTAAGTAAGTATTTGAAATGCGACCTCTTCTATGTCAAACGGGAGACACGCTTTACTTGAGCGTGACTCATATTTGTTTCATAACTGAGACGACCTTTCCTTGGCGCTTGTCTCCTTTCACTACGTAAGAAATGCAAATAGGAGACAAAGATCAAAGACGAGCACAAAAGAGATCGTCACTGATATGGGTAAACGAGACGTGCCCACCTCAGCGAGGATGTTGGTTCACGAAAGAAATCGTAAAAGGAGACGGGGTACTATAAGGTGTGTCTTATTTAATGAAATATCCGAGACGCACCCGATCCTCTGACAAACGGTATACGAGCATCTAAGAAAGCTCGTCTCTTATTTGCAAAAGAAATGAGACGAACTTTACAGAAAGCATGTCTCGTTTGTCTTCGGTTACAGACAGACATGAACACATCATGGAACGAATGTAGAGCACATTCACTTGGTAACTGAATAATCAGTCCAATGTAGAGTATCTTCACTGTAGTATTTAAATCCAAAAAAATAATCAAATCCTTCCTTATGAATTGTCATTCCTGGGAAACACGATGAACACATTCATTCATTCACAGTTGAACACACAAGATAATATTCATCCACACAGATGAACACAGATAACATATTTATTCATTAATAGTATATTCCAAAACACAAAAAAAGTACAAGACACAAGAACAGAAAAACAACATCAACTAAAAACAACAAAAGAAAACTTGAATCCTACCCCTCCTCCTCCGGCGGCCATCCGGCACCGATGCAAAAGGAGTCCTTGTCGGCTGCTTCGCCTGGTCCGGATCCAGCAGTGCAACCTCGCGACTGAGGTTTCTCGCCATTGCTGCCACCAGATTACTGTGTCCCTTGGCATCGAGCACCTCAGCCATCGTCTCGAGCAGCGTTTGGAACCTGTCAAACAACATCTGAAAAACTTGGGCCATTGTCTCGAGCAGCTCGTTGTTGAGCCTCTTGAGGGAGCGGAAGCACTGTTTCTGGTAGGGTGACTCCATCGGCGGGCTTGGCGGCGGAACATTGCGCATGGTGGGTTGTCTGCGTGGAGAAGCCGAACGAAGAGAAGAGGAGAGACTGATGGTCCTTATATAAGGTTTGTGCGGAGATGCAAAATAGAGACGCGCTTAGCAGCAAAGTACGTCTCCTATGCTCGACATGTCCCTCTCCTTTGCTAAAAGGGAGACGCGCTTATTTGAAAAGCGCGTCTCCTATTCCACACGTCTCCTTTAGCTTCGTGATTTTCTCCATTTTTCTTTGGTTCACTGTTGATATCACACATCACCAAACTTAGAGCACATTCACTGATAACTAAATCATTCATTTGTCCAGAAAATAATCAACTCCTTCCTTATGATTCCTGAGGAACACGATTAACACACCACACATATTCATTCACACAGTTGAACACAAGATCATATTCATTCACATAGATGAACACGGATAAATTCCATTCATTAACACAATATATTATGCACCGCGGAGGATCTTTTGTCCCACTACGGAACGATGAGTGTGTTGCAACGACCATATAAGGCATTGCACACAGTTTCAAGTTGGATAGGCTCGAATGCCAGAGATGTTGTTCCTGGTTTCAGCACACTATGGCGCATCTTTGGCAAATGGTGTGCCTGTTCGGCCACAAAATAATGTGAGACGAGCATTATATATGTCCTTCTCCGATTTTTGACCTATTTTTAGCTCTCGCGCGCTATCTAGCGAAATTCTTTGTGCAAAACTTACTCGCGCTCTCTCGACCGAAGGGAGACGCTCAAATGAGAGACGGGTGTTATAGAGGCTCATCTCTGAGTTTTGCTATTTTATCTCTCGCGCGCTTTCTCCCAACACTTAGTGAAAAAATTTAGCTCTCGTGAGCTCTCTCGACTTAGAAACCTTAGCTCCTGAGCAAGTTGTCGTCGTCCCTCTTCCTCAACTCGCTCTTCGTCATTGTCGCACTACCGCCATCGACCCCGACCCCGCTATTGACCCCGACCTTCATCATCAGAGAGTTGAGCACACTGGAGAATGCCGCCTTGTCCCCTGTCCCCAGAGCACGCTGCCACCTCGACCCTGACCTCGATAATTGGTATGAGCACGCCTCCGCCTTCACATAAGTGGAAATGTTCTCTCTATCCCTGGAGCATGAAGGCCTGCTGTCTTCGGAGAGTTGAGGAGCTGCTGCTCAGTGGCTCCGCCAGCTCGTCCCAGAGCATGCCGCCGCCTCGTCCCCCTCGATCCTGTTCTTAGAGACTGTATTTCAGTGATTTTATCTAATTTGAGGATGTCTAATGAAGGCTCATCATTAATGAAGTTACTGATCCAAAGGGATAATTTTCATTACGATATACATTTATCTTCCTTGTTTATGTCCAATGAGAAGTAATGTATTTGTTTTGACTATCAATGTGTGAGACCTATGTGTGCTGAATACATTGGCTATGGCAATAAAAGTTTTGAATTCTACCAAAACACCTTTATCATCAAGGTCTAACTCTAGGTACGAGCTCCAGCAAGGTCCGACAGTAGGTCCGGCTTGTTTTGGGTAGCTCCGGCAATGTCCGACGTAAGGTCTGACTTGCTTTGGCTTGGTCTGACTTTCTTTTTCTAGGTTCGACTAGCTTTGGTTAGCTCCGACTCTAGGTTCGACTAGCTTTGGTAAGCTCCGACGCTAGGTCCGACTAGCTTTGGTTAGCTCCGGCGCTAGGTCCTGCTAGCTTTGGTAAGTTCTAGCGCTAGGTCCTACTAGCTTTGGTAAGCTCTGGCTCAAGGTCCGGTTAGTTTTGGCAAGGTCCGGAGCTAGATTGCAATGGTTCTGCTTTTACTTTGAAATATTTAGAACTTGTTTTACATCTATGGAAAGTTTGCTTAGTATTTTTTTACTAATGTTTTGGTGTCTTTTGGTGGTTATTGCTGTTATCAATTTGCTATGATTTGCAACATGCTTATGTGAGGTGCTCACGTAAGGTGTTGTGGTCTCAGAACTAACGAGAGTCAAGTCAAGGACTTGTGCTCGGAAGTATCGGTTGTTTATTCATGTGCATGTGTTGCTTGAGTTCAAGACATGGCTGGTGACGGGATCCATTGAAATAGTCTTAGGGAGATGATGAGGTTCAACAACCAAGTTCGGGAGGAATTGTGGTTGAGTTGATCGGGAGGTCACGCAACATGTTTGAATCAAGAACAATGCATATGAAGGTACCTGGACTTCATTGGAAGATTTTTGAAAGTGTGAAAGAAGTGCATGGACGTGGCTACATGGTTTAAGGCGTGATGAAGAGATGTGGATGTAAAAAATTGGTCGAAAAGGTCCAACCGACTAGGTTATGGACTCAGGCTGCGGCTGAGTCGTGTTTGACTCAAATATGGAAAGTTTTGAGTTGGTTATGATAGAATTTCGTGTGAGTCACGAATTTGAGTTGTTTTAGCAATGTGAGATATGTTCCTAAGGTGTTTGGAAGTCTTAAGATTGCTTCTATCCGCATATAGAAGAGTCTTGAGCCGTTATAGAAAGTTTCGATTCGTGAATTGAGAAGGATTAGAGTCCTGGTTAGTTTTAGGTTGGCCTAAGGGCTGTTTATATAAGCAGGGAGGTCAGAGATCGTGGTGAACGACTTTGGCGCTGTTCCTTTTAAGTTTTGATCAATAAAATTCGTAGTCTAAAGGAGGTTTGGTGCCTTGTTCGTCTGACTTGTTTTCTTCAAGTCTTCCTCGTCGAGTTTCTGCACAGCACTACCTTCCTTCGGTACTTTTATCATAACTTGAGTTTTACAGATCTGATTGACGTGATTCTTTTTGGGTTGTCTTCACAACTTGATTTTATATCATCTTTGAAAATTTCACAGTCATTGGATTTGTAGTTTCGCATCTACATGAGTTTCTTTGCAGTATTCCAGAACTGTTTTTCTCGGGTAGGACAATTGACCTTTGTTCTTTTGATCGTAACTTGAGTTTATCTCGACGGATTTTCGTGATTATTGTTGTGACATCTTCATGACTTGATTCTCTACAATCTATACTAGTTTTGTCACAGTTGAACACGTTTAGATTAGTCGCACAAACGGTTTCTTTAACAGATCAGTTTTTTGCCGAGGGGTGTTTTGTTGCTTCCGCTGAAAAGTTTTAATCTACCATTCACCCACTACTGGTAGCTTTACACGTACTCTTCGATCCTACAATTGGTATCAGAGCCACGGTGCTCTAATCTTTGTGATTCGCACGTGCTTTTGACTAATCCTCATGGAGAAATACTCGGCAAAACCTTGTGTGTTTGTTGGTATTGATTTTAAGGTTTGGAAGGCACGCATGAAAGCTTTTATCCAGGCACAAGGCTTCGCGATATGGGAAAAAGTGTACAAGCCTTACGACGTGCTGCCAGACGATCAAGTCACGGCTACAAACTTAAGAGATGTTGACAACAACAACAAAGCTTGCACCTTAATAATCCAAGGACTAACTCAGAGCGAGTTCGGTCGTGTTTGCACACCTCCGATCGGCGTACAATGTGTGGAGAGCACTTTGTGACTACCGCAAAGGATCCAACACGATCAAGGATGTAAAGCAGGATATGTTCAAGAAAGAATACATGCGTTTCGAGATGCAACCCAGTGAGTCCATTGATGACCTTTTTGCTCACTTTAATAAAATTCTCAATAGCTTGCGTAGTGTCAATGTTAATTTTTCAAATGCTGAAAATGCTAGGCAATTGTTAAGTGCATTAGATATGTCAATTTGGGAGATGAAAGTGACATCTATTCGTGAATCTACTGTCATAAGTACACTTACATTAGATGTGCTATATTCGAAATTGAAAACTCATGAAATTGACATAATCTCACGTAAGAACCCCAATACTTCTCTTGCATTTGTTACTCAACATGATATGCCTAGCTCCAGCCAATCTTCATCTAGCAATACACTTGTTTTGCTGTCTTCACTAACCCTGGAACAGATTGAAGAATTTCCAGAAGAGAAGCTAGCACTCATCTCTACTCGGTTCTCAAAAACATTGCAAAATGTGAGAACTAGAAGGAGAGGAAGCTCCGGACCTCAACTATGCTTTGAATGTGGTAAGACAGGATACTTTCGTACAGATTGCCCTAACCTTTTAGGTTCTTCCACCCATGATGAAAAGCAGAATAAAGTCAAGTTCTCTTCTGGCAACATCAACAAGAAAAACAAGGGTTTTACAGCATGCAAACTGATAAACTGTTTCATCACCGCAGTTCAAGAACTTGGCTCGAGTGATGTAGACATTGGAAGTGACGAAGATGAAGATGATCTGGCAAACTTGTGTTTCATGGCGGGCAAATCAAGATCAAGTATGGAGATTGCAGAAAACGACAGTGACAATGAAGAGGTATGTCCTACTTGTGATGAAATGTGTGATGCTATTTCCCGTGCAACCGTTATTGTTAAGAAGAAGGACAAAAATCTTAGGGACAATGTTGTTAAAATTGAGTCACTAGAATCTAAAATTAATCGTTCAAAAACCTTGATTCCTAGTGATGATTGTTGTTCCTCATGCGATTTATTGTATAAACAATTGTCCTCCTTAAGAAGTGCACACTCCTCCACTCTTGATAAACTTGAGTTAGAGGTTGAAAAGAACAAAAACCTTGTTGCACTTAATGACAGAAACTTAAAAGATGCTTCTTGTTCTACAATTTATTTGCATTGTTCTACCTGTAATGATCTTATAAAGAAACTAATGCTATGAATGAAATTTCAATACTGAACAATGTTTTACGTGCTCATGAAGTTAAATATTGTTCTAATTGCAAATTAAAAGGAAAAAAATCATGTGAAAACTGCCTAGAAATGTCTAAGAGACTTGATGACATGAATAGGACACTAGAGCAGTTTTGTATTGGGAACAAAAATCTAAACTTGCTACTGAATTCATCCAAATATTGCAATGATAGAACTAGTTTATGTTTTGATTCTGATGCTCATGTTAAAGCACATCCACCTAAAATTGTAAAGTCATTAGGAAGTGGTTTGATTAAAATAGTTTCTAAACCAAAAGAGGTGGTTTTAGATTTGCAGGAGTGTTGTCATGTTCGGGTTCAAATAAACATATTGTATGTTCATCTAGACATGAACACAAAGTTTAAATTCATTGTACCTATTGTGGTAGAGATGGTCATGTCATAGATTATTGTTATAGACTAGCTAACCAACCTAAAAAGGAAAGAATGCAAGCTAGATCTTATAACTCTCATGCAAAAAATTTTGCACATACTAAACCGAATGTTAGCAACATACAACCTGCTGTTATGAGTCAAAAACATTCAAAGTTTACCTCTGAAACTTCAATTTTTGCCTCCAGACCTTCTGTTGTTACCTCTGGACCTTCTATATTTGCCTCAGGAGCTACTGATTTTCATGCTACACAAGTAACACCTTATAGGTCAGTAGTTAAGATCAAAAAATCTCAAACTTTGACTCATAAACCTGTTGTTTTATCTCAGCTTTCACGTGTTTTTCCTGTTGCACGTCGTGTGACTCAGTACTGGATTCCTGAATGCCTTTTGACTAACCCCAGTATTGAGTCATCGACGTATTGTTCTTCTATGTAGGTTACACGCTTGAGGAAGGAGAACATTTGGATTGTGGATTCAGGTTGCTCAGACCACATGACCGGTAACAAAGAATGGTTCTTCTCCCTCTCTTTTGTGTCACGTGTAGAGAATGTTACTTTTGCCGATAATTCTTCAACTCCTATAATTGCTAAGGGTTCGGTTAGAGTAAATGATCACTACACTTTGAAGGATGTGGCACTTGTTAAAAATTTTAAATACAACTTGCTTTCTGTTTCACAACTGCTAGATGAAAATCTGGAAATTATTTTCACTAAAAATTGCTGCAAAGTTGTAAATTCAAACAGTGAGCTTATTTTTAACATGTCTCGGTTTGGAAGAGTTTTTAAAGCTGATTTTGATATGTCTTCCTCTAAGCATAGGTGTCTAGTTGCTAATGATTCAAAGGACTTATATTTTTGGCATCGTAGACTTGGTCACGTAGGCTTTGATCTTCTAACGCGTGTTAGTGCTCTTGATAGCATATGTGGGCTGCCTAAGCTTAAAGGGGATAAAGAAATTGTGTGCCCTTCTTGTAGACATGCTAAGATGGTTGCAGGTTCACATACTCCTCTCACAATGATCATGACAACTGAACCGGGTCAACTTTTGCACCTTGACACCGTAGGACCTTCATGTGTTCAATCCTTCAGAGGTAAATGGTATGTTCTTGTGATTGTTGATGATTATTCTAGATACTCTTGGGTTTACTTTATGGCATCTAAGAATGAAGCTTTTAGTAACTTTATAACTTTATTTCTTATATTATCAATTGATCACCCAGGATCTTTAAAAGCAATTAGAAGTGATAACGGAACCGAATTTAAAAAGCAATCTTCTGATCACTTTTGTGCTGAAAATGGAATAGATCATCAATTTTTTTCACCATATGTACCTCAACAAAACGGTGTTGTAAAAAGAAAGAACAGAACCTTAGTTGAGATGGATAGGACTATGCTTGATGAATATCAAACTCCTAGGAAATTTTGGGCTGATGCGATTGTAACCGATTATTATGTCCCAAATCGTGTTTTCTTGCGCGCTAAGCTAGGTAAAACACCATATGAGCTCCGGTTTGGACATAGGCCTAGTGTTACACACTTTCGGGTTTTTGGTTGCAAATTCTTTGTTAAGGAACATGCTAACTTGATAAATTTGAACCTAGATCCATTGATGGCATGTTTCTTGGTTATCCATCTCATACTAGAGGCTACCGTGTGCTTTTACTTGACAATAACAAAATTGTGGAGACTTGTGAGGTGTCTTTTGATGAAGCTAGCCCAGGTACTAGCTCAAAATATTTCAGGTCCGGATCCATATCCTCCGGGGGAGGGTATTTTTGAAGAAGAAGAGTCAGTGATATTGCCTGATAGTTTCGAAGCTGATACATGTCCAGCTCCGAACTTTGAACATGCTCTGACAACCATCTCTTTTGGTCCTAATCCTCCACAAGCCACAAGCTCATCAATTTGTGCTGAACATGATGAAGAAGAAGCTTGTGAGACATCTATTCCCCTACTGATTTGCAAGAATCATCCCCCGCAACAGATAATTGGAAGCTTGCAAGAACAAGTTACAAGATCCAGGTTTTCCAACCACAATTCTCATGCTCATTCTACTTTTGTTGCTTCTTCTAAACCCAAAGATATATCACATGCAGTCACTAATGAATCTTGGATTATTGCCATGCAAGAAGAGTTAGAAAATTTTTAAAGAAATAATGTTTGGAAACTTGTACCTCCACCTCAAGATCACACTTTAATTGTAACTAAATGGGTGTTTAAAAATAAAAATAAAAAGTGAGGATGGAGTTGTGATTAGGAATAAGGCTAGATTGGTTGCTCAAGGTTTTACACAAATTGAAGGTCTAGATTTTGATGAAACTTTTGATCCTTTTGCTAGATTAGAAGACATAAGAATTTTGTTAGCTTTTGCTGCATATATAGGTTTCAAGTTATATCAAATGGATGTAAAAAGAGCTTTTCTTAATGGCTACATAGATGAGGAGGTTTATGTTAAGCACCACCTGGTTTTGAAAATCCAGATTTTCCTGATCATGTTTTCAAACTGACTAAAGCCCTGTATGGTCTAAAACAAGCTCCTAGAGCATGGTATGATTGGATAAAAACATTCTTACTTGAAAAGGGGTTTACCATGGGAAATGTTGATAAAAATCTTTTTGTACTTAAGCATGGCAATGACTCATTATTCGTCCAAGTGTATGTGGATGATATTATCTTTGGTTGTGCTTCTCATGATCTTGTGTCCAAATTTTCAGCTATGATGAGTTCAGAATTTGAGATGAGTATTATGGGAGAACTCACATACTTTCTGGGGCTGCAAATCAAGCAAACTAAGGAGGGAACCTTTGTGCATCAAACGAAGTATACAAGAGACCTTCTCAAGCGCTTCAACATGGACAAAAGCAAGCCTCTTCGGACACCAATGGGAACAACATCAACACTTGAACTTGATGAAGATGGTGAACCTGTGGATCAAAAAGAATATAGAAGCATGATCAGATCACTGTTGTACCTCACGACATCTAGACTGTACATACAATTCAGTGTATGTCTTTGTGCACAGTTTCAAGCTTCCCCGTGTGCTTTACATCATCAAGCCATCAAAAGGATTCTCAGGTACTTACATGGAACTCAAGAATTTGGCATTTTTCTTCCTTCTTCCTCAATCATTACTTTGAAAGCTTTTTCCGATGCTGATTTTGGGGGTTGTAGGATTGATAGGAAAAGTACTTTTGGTTCTTGTCATTTTCTTGGTAATTAAGTTGTTGCTTGGTCCTCTAGAAAACAAAATACAGTTGCACAATCCACAGCTGAATCTGAATATGTAGCTGCTGCTAGTGCTTGCTCACAAATTCTTTGAATTGTTCAAACACTTAAGGACTATGGGGTTGATCTAGATAGTGTTCCACTGTTTTGTGACAACACTAGTGCCATTTGCATTGCTAAAAACCCCGTGCAACACTCAAGAACAAAGCACATTGACATTAGGTATCACTTTCTCTGTGATAATGTTGAAAAAGGAAATATTGTGTTGCACCATGTAGATACCGAACAACAATTGGCTGACATTTTTACAAAACCTTTGGATTTCACTCGTTTGTGTTACATTCGTAGTGAAATAGGGGTTATGCATCCTCATGGCTTAAATTGAGGGGGAGCTTTCAAATTTGGGACCTGAATTTAACAATAATATGAACATAATATTTCATACATATATGACTTTGTGATCCTTTTACATGCTAAAAGCTATTACTACATTACTCGAGTTATACATTTTGTAGTTTTTGCCATGACTAGTAATTTGAATAATTACTTATACTAAATGTGGTCATGATCGAACTTTCTTGCTGTTTTGAACTTGTTGCATTCTCACAAGTGCTTTTAATAATGAAAAATTAATCAATCAACGATCCACATGTTGAGCTTTTATGCTCAAATATTAAAAAATGAGAAAAGATCAAGAGAATATGCATGCATCGAACTTCTTCTTTTGAGATGGCTTATCATTGCACTTATATATGAACTTGGAAGAAGTGTATGACTAAAACCATGTCCTTAAGCTTCTGATTGTCAAATGACATAGACTTGGCTTGGTTGGTTAGAATAAGGAAGATGCGCATATAATCTCTTGCAAATTTCATATGATCAAAATTTGTGCTTAAAAAAATTGCAGCAACAAGTATCATGACATAGTCGGTCCCAGTTACCACCAAACTCCGCCTATATTGTAATGACATAGCCGGTCACAAGCCCGGATAAAGGAGGTGTTGTGATAGGCTTGGCGAGCCAGCAACTATACTTAGCCATTCTCATGGAAATGAAACCCATTGGAAATTCGTTGTGGCGTAACCCTCTTAGTGATACGCCATACTGGAACCCGGGTATGGTGTTAAGTGGGCGAGCGTCGGGTCGCTATCGCCTTAGTGGCGCGCAATATCAGAACCCGGATGTGGTGTTAAATGGGCAAGGGCCAGATTGCCACCACCTTAGTGGTGCGCTACATCATCGCCCAGATGTAGTGTTAAGTGAGCAAGGGTCTTTGCATCTCACTCGACGGGCGCGAAGGGTAAGGAAGCTAGCCAAGGAAACTAGATTTCGGCTGGGTAGTTGGAATGTAGGATCCTTGACGAGAAAGCTCCGAGAGTTAGTGGACGTTGCGATTAGAAGGCGTGTAAATATCCTTTGTGTACAAGAGACTAGATGGGCAGGTCAATAGGCAAGAGAGGTTGAGAATAACGGTTTCAAGCTTTGGTATTCTGGCTCATCTGGGACTAGGAATGGCATAGGCATCCTAATAGATAAGAGCCTCAAGGATGGAGTAGTGGATGTCCGTAGATGAGGGGATAGGATCATCCTATTCAAGGTAGATGTGAGGGACCTTATCTTGAATGTCATTAGTGCTTATGCCCCACAAGTTGGGCTCCACATGAACACTAAGAGACAATGTTGGGAGGACTTGAGGATATGGTTAGTAGTGTACCGATAGCCGCGAATCTCTTCATAGGAGGAGATCTCAATGGCCATGTAGGTACAACTAACGTAGGTTTTGAGAGGGTACACGAAGGTTTTGGGTGTGGCGATAGAAACCAGGAGGGTAAGGATATCCTAGACTTTGTCGTAGCCTATGACCTATTGGTAGCCAACACCCTCTTTAAGAAGAGGCTATATCACTTAGTGACCTTTACTAGTGCCCAACATTCTAGTCAAATCGACTATATCCTCACTAGGAGAAGGGCGAGGGGGCATGTTTAGATTGTAAGGTGATTCCTAGGGAATGTGTTGTTCCACAACATAAACTTGTGGTAGCCGACTTTTGTTTCCACGTGCGTGTGTCACGAGACAAAGGTGTTAAAACCGCAAGAACAAAGTGGTGGAAGTTGAAGGATGAAGCGCAACAATCATTCAAAAGGAGGATGATTGCAGAAGGACCTTGGAGCAAAGAAGAAGATGCGGATAGTATGTGGGTGAAGATGGCGACTTACATTAGGAAGGCAGCTATGGAGATGCTTAGGTGGACAAAAGCTAAGAAATTTGTAGATAAAGACACTTGGTGGTGGAATGAAGATGTACAAAAATCTATTGAGGAGAAAAAGGAGTCTTATAAGAGCTGACATCATGAGAGAAGCGCAAGTAACATGGCGAAGTATAAAGAGGCTAAGAAAAATGCAAGGCGTGTTGTGAGTAAAGCAAGGGGGCAGGCCTATGATGCGCTATATGAGAGTCTAGGGACAAAAGAAGGCGAAAAGGATATATACAAGATGGCGAAACTTCACGAGAGGAAGGTGAGGGATCTCAACCAAGTAAAATGCATTAAGGATGAGACAGATCAAATTCTATTGGAGGATGAAGAGATTAGGAACAGATGGCGAGACTACTTCGATGGACTATTCAATGATGGGAATGAGAGCATTAGGTTCGAGTTGGATGCCTCATTTGATGACACCAACAGACGATTCATGCGGAGGATACAATAGTCTGTGGTTAGAGAGGCCTTAAAAAGGATGGAAGGAAGAAAGGCCCTCGGCCCCGATGATGTCCCAATTGCGGTGTGGAGGTGTCTGGGGGATGTAGCAATAGTATGGCTCACTAAACTATTCAACCGCATTTTTCAGTCAAACAAAATGCCTAAAGAGTGGCAAAAAAGTATTTTAGTACCCATCAAAAATAAACGAGATGTTTAAAGTTGTACTAATTACTGAAGAATTAATCTTATGAGTCATACTATGAAGCTCTGGGAGAGAGTGATTGAACACCGCTTGAGGAAAGTGACCAAATTTACTAAAAACTAGTTTGGTTTTATGTCTGGGAGGTCAACTATGGAAGCGTTTTTCTTACTCCATCAGCTTATGGTGAGGTATAGGGAGCAAAAGAAGGATTTACATATGGTGTTCATTGACTTGTAGAAGCGTACGATAAGATACGAAGGCCGATCATGTGGTGGGTGCTAGAGAAACATAAAGTCCCAACAAAGTACATTAACCTTATCAAGGATATGTACGACAATGTGGTGACAAGTGTGCGCGTAAGAGATAGTGAGACTGATACTTTTCCTATTACAATAGGGTCACACCAAGGATCAGCCTTAAGTCCATACATCTTTTCCTTAGTGATGGATGAGGTGTCGAAGGATATACAAGGGGATATCCCTTGGTGTATGCTCTTTGCTGATGATGTAGTGTTGGTAGATGAAACTAGGGATGGTGTTGATAGAAAATTGGAGCTATGGAGGCAGACCTTAGTGTTTAAGGGGTTTATACTTAGTAGAACCAAGACCGAGTATATGATATGCAACTTTAGTTTGTCGGGTGCGAGGACGGAAATGTTAGTTTACAAGGACAAGTAGTACCTAGGAGGGACACATTTTGATATTTAGGATCAATGTTACAAAGCAATGGTGATATTAACGAAGATGTTTGCCACAATATCAAGATCAGGTGGATGAAGTGGCGACAATCATCTAGAATTTTATGTGATAAAAAAGTTCCACAAAAATTGGAAGGAAAATTCTATAGGACGGTGATCAGACCTGCGATGTTGTATGGAGCAGAACGTTGGCCAGCTAAAAGGCAACATGTCCAACAAATGAGTGTTGAGGAGATGTGCATGTTACGGTTGATGTGCGGTCACACAAGAAGAGACAAAATTAGGAACGAGGTGATAAGTGATACGGTAGGGGATAGCCCCGATTGAGGAGAAGCTAGTCCAACATATCCAGCGGAGGCCTCCAGAAGCACCGGTTAACAGTGGGATTATAAGGAGTAGAGAAAATTTTAGGGGGGGTAGAGGTCGACCAAGGTTGACATGGCAGGAGGTGGTGAAACGAGACTTAAATGGGTGGGACATATCTAGAGATTTGGCTCATGATAGGACTACATGGAAATTAGCAATTCATGTGCCAGAATCATAGTTTTATTTGAATTTTGTTACTCTTATATTCTTTCTTATTAGTCCATTTCTAAATTAAATAAAATGTATAATATTATTTTATTTGTATTTTTTGTTTTATTTTTTACTCTCATCTTATTTTCTATTACTTTTCTTCAAAAACTGTTGGGTTTCATTTCTAGCCAACTCCAACTTGTTTGGACAAAGGCTTGGTTGTTGTTGTTGTAAGTATCATGTCTTTAGGTTTTGAAATAGTTAAGTTTGTGAGATCATGACTTGATTAAATTGAAAATTACATTTGATCTCTAGCATGGCTTAGACTACTTTATGTATCTCATTATTGTGATAGTGTACGTTTCTTGATAGTATGACTTGGATGAGCTTTGCTATATATATATATATATATATATGTTATAATGTGCTCATAACAAATTAAAATTTCTCTTTTGTACCTTGCTGAATACATTGTCAAAGGGGGAGAAGTATGCAAGGGGGGTAAATTTATTTCTATCATTTTTAAAAAAGGGGGAGAAATTGTTTTCAAAACTTTTCATGTGAATAAGCCAATGTTCGGATTTTAAGTGGTGTTGCCAATGCATTCATCAAGGGGGGGGGGGGGGGTTGTGAGACCTATGTGT
Source organism: Tuctoria greenei (assembly GCA_036927565.1). Classification (NCBI taxonomy): domain Eukaryota; kingdom Viridiplantae; phylum Streptophyta; class Magnoliopsida; order Poales; family Poaceae; genus Tuctoria; species Tuctoria greenei. The sequence goes on from JAYESD010000004.1 coordinate 75,882,620, forward strand.
GCTGAATACATTGGCTATGGCGATAAAAGTTTTGAATTCTACCAAAACACCTTTATCATCACGGTCCGACTCTAGGTCCGAGCTCCAGCAAGGTCCAACGATAGGTTCAGCTTGTTTTGGGTAGCTCCGGCAAGGTCCTACATAAGGTCCGACTTCCTTTGGCTTGGTATGACTTTCTTTGTCTAGGTCTGACTAGCTTTGGTTAGCTCCAGCTCTAGGTCTAACTAGCTTTGGTAAGCTCCGACGCTAGGTCTGACTAGCTTTGGTTAGCTCCGACGCTAGGTCCTGCTAGCTTTGGTAAGTTCCGGTGCTAGGTCTTGCTAGCTTTGGTAAGCTTCGGCTCAAGGATCGATTAGATTTGGCAAGGTCTGGAGCTAGATTGCAATGGTTCAGCTTTTATTTTGAAAAATTTCGAACTTGTTTTACATCTATAGAAAGTTTGCTTAATATTCTTTTACTAGTTTTTGGTGTGTTTTGGTGGTTATTGTTGTTATCAATTTGCTATGGTTTGCAACATGCTTATGTGAGGTACTCACGTAAGGTGTTATGGTTTCGAAACTAACAAGAGTCAAGTGGAGGACTTGTGCTCGGAAGTATCGGATGTTTATTCATGTTCAGGTTTTGCTTGAGTTCAAGATATGGCTGGTGACGGGGTCGATTGAACTAGTCTTAGGGAGATGATGAGGTTCAACAACCAAGTTTAGGAGGAAATGTGGTTGAGTTGGTCAGGAGTCGCGCAACATGTTTGAATCAAGAACAATGCATATGAAGGTATCGTGGACATCATTGTAAGATGTTTGCACATGTGCAATGTAATATCCCGAATATTTAAGGAAAAAACATCACATCAGAAATAATAAACGGTTGACCAAATTTTGACTTCTTGAAGCTTTGATCCGATGGACGATCGGAGACCGTAGATACGTAGAGCTCGTCGAGACGATTTCATTTCATTATTTATATGTTTGATTCGGAGAGCGGATGAGTCGGCTGTAAACCGATTTATTTTGGCCTGTTAGATTGTCTATTAAATCAATTAGGTCAACCACCTATAAAACTCTCCTCCACGATTCCCCTTATGGACTCCACCAGTGCTGCCACCTCCATATTTTTCTCCCGATCTCTCTCACGCACGTTGCCTCCAAGCGGTTGTTGCCGAGAAGGTCATCCCCGTGCACACCGCTTCCTGTGCGGAGTACGTGCGGTCTGCTGCCGCTGGAAGCATTGCTCTGCTGCTTGAAGTCTCGAGCGGTGGTTCAGCCTGGTATGTACCGGTGCAGCAGTTGCCCTACCGTGCTGCCCTCACCACTGCTTATTTGACTTGCCTTTGATTTGCTACCTATGCTGCTACATGAATTACTTGTTGCTTGCTTGCGCCTGCTAGTTGGCCTGATGTGCTTGCTTCCCTGAGATGGGAAACCAAGCGAGCTTTGCTGCCGTAGAATAAACAAAATAGCAAGAAAAGAGAGAAATGAAAGCTTGCCGTGACAGCTTGCTAGCTTGCCATTTTCTCTACTGTTGTTGGTTGCTTCTGTTTTGCTTACATGCTGCCCTGCTACTTAGCATTCCTGGTGCTGTCTTGAGAGATCTAGTATTGCTGCTGCTTGATTGTTGCCTCGTTTGTCTTTGGCTCGATCTACTTTCTCTTGCATTATACTATTTGTTGCTGCCACTTAATTATTATCCATGTTAGACTCATAATCTTGATTAGATAAGAAATTGTGTTGTTTCATAGAACCAAAGATCAAGCATTATTATTAGCTAGCTTCTATAACTGTCTTGCCATTTGATTTGCTGTCATTGCCGCTAATTAATTTGCTTGTTGCTGCTAGTACTAGATATAGCCTTGATCTGATTTTAAGTGTTCCATGTGCGGCCGTCTTGCTAATGGTTAGCTGTGCGCCACATTGTAAACTCGGGCTTGGAAAATTCCGGTGTTGGGAGAGCGTCTTTGGGTTCTCAACGAGGTTAAGGCAACTGCATGATGAGTTGTTTCATGATATATGTGATTTGCTCGCTATTAATTTCCCTCATGTGGTTGATTCATTGTTTGAGTTTTGAGGATTCAATTGCTCTATGATTCTTTTGTTCGAACTTCAAGACTCAAGTTGTTCATTTGATTATTTTTCAAGTACCAGTTAAGTCCGGAGTCGTTCTTATATTCAAGTTCCTGTGAGTAAGTGTTGGCCCCATTTGATCGGCTTTACCGGTAAATGCTAAGGAGAATTCAAGTGTCTTCTGTTTCAGACGGAAACTACTATTTCATTGTTCTTCATTTCAAGTTCAAGTATCGCTATATTTCATTCGGTTGATTCTATTGTTCTTCAAACTCTAAGTGTACTTGCTGAGTGTTTTTACTCACTCTTGTGTTTATTTGGTTTTTTAGGTGCCCGTTGATCAAGCATGCATTGGGAAGAGGGTAGCATCTGCACTTGAGCATGCAAACCATTTAATAAGCTTGGTTTATTAATATTATTAGTTAATTACATATTTTTTGTGTCGTTGAGACTGCGGTGTGGTTATTTGAGTCTTTAATTCACTGGTGGGTATGAATGTGAGTTTATTAGTGTTGCTATATAATATTATGCCTATTATTGTGTTTGTTGCCCGCGGTTGATAGAGTTTTCAAAGGAGACTCTGTCGAAATTTCTAATATTTTTCTTAGTAGGGATGTTTAGGTCTTTTAGTAACGTCTAGGGGTGTTCAAACCTGGAGCATTACAGTTGGTACTCAGAGCCTAGGTTTTATAGTTTAATTATAGATTTTAATGACTAGCGAATATAATAAAATTAATTAACATATATCTACAATTAAAATTGACACACTTATGCACAATAGGATGGGTTCATGGGCATATTTTACATTCTTCTTTCTATTGAATATTTTCTCTTGTGTTATATTTGTCACTATGCTATGTTACTAATCATAGTCTTATTGATACCTCTAATTAGTAGAACTATGCTTCCAATGAGGAGTGCACGTGTTGTAGCACATGAGAGGTTGCGGTAGAGGAATTTTAGCAATATTGTGCTCTTTGTTCCTAGACTTGGAGGAGATTAGTGTGAGGGCCGTAAGAAGTCTTCATGGGGCATAATGCTTAATATAGTAAGGTGAGGGGAATAAATCCGTCCACCACATCCATCATTGTAGTTGAGGATCATAGGGGTATGATGACATAATTTGATCTTATAGTTCTATAGTAGAGACGTAGAGGGAGTCTGACTATCACGAGTAATGATCATAAGAAGGTTCACTAGTAAGGAGGAGAGTTCGCTCAACAAGATCCTTGAAGATTTTTAAGGATAGTTGCTCCTCTCAACAGTCTTTCAAACGTGGGTAGGTAGGACATTAGCAATTTAAGTGTTGGTATATGCTTCCAGTTACAGGACAAGTTTGGATTTGCTTCAAGTGTGGGAAGCTCTATCATGGTTTTCTAGGATCTCTCATGTCGATGAGAGACGGACATAATCACATAAATGAGTGGTTGCAAGCAAAACTCGAATTCTATTATGAAGTGACAAAAGTCAAATTCTTCCTAGGACCCACCCCGATGACCAATTCTAGGGGTTCAACTTCCATATTCAATGCTCCTCGCGGCACCATTTAGATGATGACTAGTGCTTCACCTCCATATTATCAGCTTCCTAAGTAGTACTTTTATCCACCAGGCTACTACTCATCCGTGCTTCAGCTTCTTGCCCCACATATTTTGCTAAGGCTTCCAGCTTCACCTCCTCCTCCTACCCAGTCCTTTGATCAACACCATGTGGATGTATCTACTTCTACTCCCACTAATGTCTACACCTTGCCTACGCAATTTTTGAGTCACCATATGTGGTTTCAGGTATCCCCATTGTTGACTCCCCTGACACTCATGTTTTATTCGATTCGAGTGCAACATGTTTGTTCATTTCACTTGCTTTCATAAGAAAGGCAAATATTTCTAGTCAAGAGGTATCTCAATAGGTTTTTGTTAGTTCTTCTAAAGGTTTGGTTTCCAGTACCATGGTGTGTCTCGGTTGCACTGTTTTCATATATGATGATGAACTCGTAACAAACCTAATGGTGCCTGAATTACCGGTTTTTTATATTATCCTTGGCATGGATTGACTACATTGCTACCGCGCCATTATATCTTGTTCTTGGAAGACTGTTACATTGGAGGTATCATCTGGGAAGATTAGCAATTCAAACTGATGCATCACTTTGTTCTTTATCTATGATGGCGAATATTTTTCCTGGTTGTTGTCTTGTAAAGACAAGCTTTCTATGGAGCCTTGTTTAGAAGCAAACAAAGTCATTGGAGATTTGGGATATTCCAGTAGTGCGATACTATTCTGATGTCTTCCTTGATGAGGTGCCAGGAATGCCACCTAAGCAAGAAGTGGAGTTTCGCATTGATCTTATACTTGATGCTCGTCCTCTATCGACTGCCCATATCGTTTATCTCATCCTTTTCAAGAGGAGTTGAGGAAGCAAGTGAATGATATATTGGTCAAGAAGTTGGTCAACCATAGCATTTCATCATGGAGAGCTCCAGTGTCATTCACTAAGAAGAAAGATAGAAGTTGTCGTATATGTTTTGAGTATCGTGGCTTAAATGCAGTGACAATTAAGAACAAGTATCCACTGCCGTGCATTGATGTGTTATTTGATCGATTAATAGGAGTCAGAGTCTTTTCCAAAATTGAAGTTCAATCTGGCTATAATCAAATTCCTGTTCGAGAGGAAGACATTGAGAAGACAACTTTTCCACTATGTATGGTCATTATGAGTTTAGAGTTATATCTTTTGGACTCATTTATGCACCTGCATACTCTATGGAGATGATGGATAATATGCTTCATAGATTGGAGGAGTTTGTAGTGGTATTTGTTGATGATATACTCGTCTTCTCCAAGATTGAAGCTGAACATGAGAAACATTTGAGGGGAGTTCTTGAGACCCTGAGAAGTCATAAGTTCTATGCTAAATTGAGGAAGTGTGAGTTTTGGCTCTCGGAAGTTGTCTTTCTAGGTCATGTAATTAATCAACATGGCATCTCGGTTGATCCAAGCAAAGTTTCTATAATAGTTGAATAGGAAAGACCAACCAATGTCAAGGAGGTTAGGAGTTTCTTGGGTATGGTTGGTTATTACCGTCGCTTTGTAAAGGATTTCTCTCGCATTGCTAAGCTTATGACACAACTTACCCAAAAGAATGTCAAGTTCTTGTGGACTTAAGAATGTGAGCGTTGCTTCCAATTATTGAAAGAGAAGTTGATTACTACTCCTATCCTTGCCCTTCCTGAGCTTGGTAGACGTTTCACCATCTATTCAGATGCCTCTCGCGCGGGAATTGGTTGTGTATTTACAGGAAGGAAAAGTGATTGCCTATGCCTCAAGACAGTTAAAGACGCATGAGCAAAATTATCTCACCCACAATCTAGAGCTTGCTGCTGAATTTTTCGCGTTGAAAATCTGGAGACATTATTTATATGGGGAGTCATGTGACATTTTTCACAGATCATAAGAGTCTGAAGTATATAATCACTCAGAAGGACCTAAATTTGAGGCAAAGGAGATGGTTGGAGTTGATCAAGGACTATGACCTGAATATCAAATACACACCTAGTAAAGCAAATGTGGTGGTTGATGCATTAAGTCGTAGAGCTACTCCTCCGACTATGAATTCCTTAGTTGTTGTTTTTGAGCGGATAGATATTTCTCATTGCTCTGTTGGAGTTTTGGAGGTAGAGAATCAACTAATCTTATCGTCAGATATCCCAGAATGAATCTTAGAGGCACAACAACGAGATTGCTTGTTGCTATATGTCAAGAGATAAATTCAAGAAGGAAGGTTGGGGATTTCACCTTAGATGTCACTGGGGCTGTTCCGTTTTGTGGTCGCTTATGTGTGAGAGAAACGTCTCAAGTTAAGGAAGATATCCTTAAAGAGGCATATCGTACTCGTTATATCGTGCATCTTGGAGAGAATAAGATGTAACATGATTTGAAGAAAATCTATTGGTGGAACAAGATGAAGGTTGATGTAGCGAAGTACGTGGCTTCTTGTGGGGTTTCCTAAAGAGTGAAGGATGAGCATAAGAGTGTCGCTAGGAAATTATAGTCTGTTAAGGTTCCTGTGTGGCTGTGGAAGGATATCGCTATGGATTTTGTTGTTGGCTTACCACGTTCTCCAAGAGGACGAGATACTATTTGGGTGGTAGTTGATCGTCTTAGTAAGGTTGCACACTTTATTTCTATTTGGTCCACTAGTTCCGCGAGTGATTTGTTGCCTATTTATATGAGGGAAGTAGTGTGACTGCATGTGTATCTCGCACCATTGTTTCATACATGGATGCTAAGTTTGTCTCCAAGCTGTGGGAGAGCTTGCAATTAGCGCTAGGAACAACATTGAGGATGAGCATCGCTTTTCATCCTCAAACAAATGGACAGTCTGAGCGTATGATGCAGACCTTGAAAGATATGCTTCAATCATGTGTTCTATCTTGGAAAGGAAGTTGGGAAGACCACCTATCGCCTGTGGAGTTCTCTTATAATAACAGTTATCATTCTAGCATTCGATGTGCGTCATATGAGGCACTTTATGGAAGGAAGTGTAGGTCGCCTCTTTGTTGGGACGCGGTTGGTGAGAAAGCTGGTTTGGGTCCAGATTGGGTTCAACAATTGACTCAGCGAGTTACTGAAATTCGAGAACACATGCCGGCAGCACAAAGTAGGCAGAAGAGCTATGCCGACATTAGAAGACGAGACTTGGAGTTTCAAGAAGGTGATGAGGTTCTTCTTAGAGTGTCGCCAACCAAGGGTGTTGTGAGATTTGGTACTAAGGGAAAGCTTAGTCAAAGATATATTGGACCCTTTGTTATTAAACAACGAGTGGGAAAATTAGCATACCAATTAGAGGTGCCAGAGTCAATGAGGGGAGTTCACAATGAATTCCATGTCTCAATGTTGAGAAAGTATTTGAGAGATCCAGAGCATCACATAGTCGTAGAGCCAGCGACTATTGAACAAGATCTATCAGTTGAATCTCATTCTGTGAGGATTTTGGAATCATCTAAGAGGGTGCTTAGACGCAAATCATTCCAGTTTGTGAAGGCTCTGTGGACATACCAAACTGAGTGTGAAGCCACCTGGGAGCTTGAGTTTGAGATGCAAGAAAAATACCCGTAACTATTCAACACTGGTGAGCATTTATAGTTTCCTTCAAATTATCAGTTTCACAACATTTTCCCTATAGTGATAATAAAGAATTTGAGGGCGAATTCTGTTGAAGGGGGGGGCAGGGCGGGGAATGTAATATATCAAATATTTAAGGAAAAAACATCACATCAAAAATAATAAACGGTTGACTAAATTTTGACTTCTTGAATCTTTGATCCGATGGACGATCGGAGACCATAGATGCGTAGAGCGCGAGACAATTCTGTTTAATTATTTATATGTTTGATTCGGAGAGCGGATGAGTCGGCTGTAAACCGATTTATTTTGGCCCGTTAGATTGTCTATTAAATAACTCCGCCTATGTTGTAATGACATAGCCGGTCCCAAGCCCGGGTAAAGGAGCAGGGGGTTGTGATGGGCTTGGCGAGCCAGCAACTAAACTTAGCCATTCTCATGGAAATGAAAGTCATTGGAAATTCGTTGGGGCGTAACCCTCTTAGCGACGCGCCATACCGGAACCCGGGTATGGTGTTAAGTGGGCGAGGGCCGGGTCGCCACCGCCTTAGTGGCGCGCCATATTGGAACCCGGATGTGGTGTTAAATGAGCAAGGGCTGGATCGCCATCACCTTAGTGGAGCGCTACATCATCGCCCGAATGTAGTGTTAAGTGAGCAAGGGTCTTTGCATCTTCCTCGACAGATGCGAAGGGTAACGAAGCTAGCCGAGGAAACTAGGTTTCGGGTGGGTAGTTGGAATGTAGGATCCTTGACGGAAAAGCTACGAGAGTTAGTGGATGTCGCGATTAGGAGGCGTGTAAACATTCTTTGTGTACAAGAGACTAGATGGGCAGGTCAAAAAGCGAGAGAGGTTGAGAATACCGGTTTCAAGCTTTGGTATTCTGGCTCAACGGGGACTAGGAATGGCGTAGGCATCCTAATAGATAAGAGCCTCAAGGATGGAGTAGTGGATGTCTGTAGACGAGGGGATAGGATCATCCTAGTCAAGGTAGTTGTGGGGGACCTTATTTTGAATGTCATTAGTGCTTATGCCCCACAAGTTGGGCTTGACATGAGCACTAAGAGACAATTTTGGGAGGACTTGGAGGATATGGTTAGTAGTGTACCGGTAAGCGAGAAGCTCTTCATAGGAGGAGATCTCAATGGTCATGTAGGTACAACTAACGTAGGTTTTGAGGGGGTACACGGAGGTTTTGGGTGTGGCGATAGAAACCAGGAGGGTAAGGATATCCTAGACTTTGCCGTAGCCTATGAACTATTGGTAGCTAACACCCTATTTAAAAAGAGGCTATCTCACATAGTGACCTTTACTAGTGCCCAACATTCTAGACAAATCGACTATATCCTCACCAGGAGAAGGGAGAGAGGGGCATGTTTAGATTGTAAGGTGATTCCTGGAGAATGTGTTGTTCGACAACATAAACTTGTGGTAGCTGACTTTCGTTTCCACGTGCGTGTGTCACGAGACAAAGGTGTTAAAACCACGAGAACAAAGTGGTGGAAGTTGAAGGATGAAGCGCAACAATCATTCAAAAGGAGGATGATCGCAGAAGGACCTTGGAACGAAGAGGAAGATGCAAATAGTATGTGGGAGAAGATGGCGACTTACATTAGGAAGACGGCTAGGGAGGTGCTTGGGTGGACAAAAGGTAAGAAACTTGTAGATAAAGACACTTGGTGGTGGAATGAAGATGTACAAAAAGCTACTAAGGATAAGAAGGAGTCTTATAAGGGTTGGCATCATGAGAGAAGTGCAAGTAACATGGCGAAGTATAAAGAGGCTAAGAAAATTGCTAGGCGTGTTGTGAGTAAAGCAAGGGGGCAGGCCTATGATGCGCTATATGAGAGGCTAGGGACAAAAGAAGGCGAAAAGGATATATACAAGATGGCGAAACTTCACGAGAGAAAGGTGAGAGATCTCAACCAAGTCAAATGCATTAAGGATGAGGCATGCCAAATTCTATTGAAGGAGGAAGAAATTAGGGACAGATGGTGGGACTACTTCAATGGACTATGCAATGACGGGAATGAGAGTATTAGGTTCGAGTTGGATAACTCATTTGATGACATCAACAGACGATTCATGCGGAGGATACAAGAGTACGAGGTTAGAGAGGCCCTAAAAAGGATGAAAGGAGGAAAGGCCCACGGCCCCGATGATGTCCCCATTGATGTGTGGAGATGTCTAGGGGATGTAGCAGTAGTATGGCTCACTAAACTATTCAACCGCATTTTTCAGTCAAACAAAATGCCTGAAGAGTGGCGGAAAAGTATTTTAGTACCCATCTTCAAAAATAAAGGAGATGTTCAAAGTTGTACTAATTACCGAGGAATTAAGCTCATGAGTCATACTATGAAGCTCTGGGAGAGAGTGATTGAACACCGCTTGAGGAAAGTGACCAATGTCACTAAAAACCAGTTTGGTTTTATGCCTGGGAGGTCCACTATGGAGGCAATTTTCTTACTCCGTCAGCTTATGGAGAGGTATAGGGAGCAAAAGAAGGATCTACATTTAGTGTTCATTGACTTGGAGAAGGCATACGATAAGGTACCAAGACCGGTCATGTGGTGGGCACTAGAGAAACACAAAGTCCCAACAAAGTACATTAACCTTATCAAGGATATGTACGATAATGTGGTGACAATGTGCGCGTAAGAGATAGTGAGACCGACACTTTTCCTATCACAATAGGGTTACACCAAGGATCAGCCTTAAGTCCTTACATCTTTTCCTTAGTGATGGATGAGGTGTCAAAGGATATACAAGGGGATATCCCTTGGTGTATGCTCTTTGCTGATGATGTAGTGTTGGTAGATGAAACTAGGGATGGTGTTGATAGAAAATTGGAGCTATGGAGGCAGACCTTAGAGTCTAAGGGGTTTAGACTTAGTAGAACCAAGACCGAGTATATGAGATGCGACTTTAGTGATGTCGGGTGCGAGGATGGTAATGTTAGTTTACAAGGACAAGTAGTACCTAGGAGGGACCCATTTCGATATTTAGGATCAATGTTACAAAGCAATGGTGATATTAACGAAGATGTTTGCCACAGGATCAAGATCGGGTGGATGAAGTGGCGACAAGCATCTGGAATCTTATGTGATAAGAAAGTTCCACAAAAATTGAAAGGAAAATTCTATAGGACGGTGATCAGGCCTGCGATGCTGTATGGAGCAGAATGTTGGCCAACAAAAAGGCAACATGTCCAACAAATGAGTGTTGCGTAGATGTGCATGCTACGGTGGATGTGCGGTCACACAAGAAGAGACAAAATTAGGAACGAAGTAATACGTGATAGGGTAGGGGTGGCACCGATTGAGGAGAAGCTAGTCCAACATCGCCTACGGTGGTTTGGGCATATCCAGCGGAGACCTCCAGACGCACCGGTTAACAGTGGGATTATAAAGAGTGGAGAAAATTTTAGGAGGGGTAGAGGTCGACCAAGGTTGACATGGCAGGAGGCGGTGAAACGAGATTTAAAGGAGTGGGACATACCTAGAGATTTGGCTCATGATAGGACTGCATGGAAATTAGCAATTCATGTGCCGGAATCTTAGTTTATTCGTAATTTGTTACTCTTATCTTCTTTCTTTTTAACCCATTTCTAGAATAAATAAAATGTGACTGCAATTTTATAATGTTTTATATGAATTTCAGTGATTTTATTTAATTTGAGGATGTCTCAATCGAGCATTAGAGGCTATGAAAGCTCATCTTTAATGAAGTCATTGATCGGGATAATTTTTATTATGGTATACGGGATTAGATGATGACAGTTATGATGTGTGTAATTAGTTACTTTCTAATCAGGATGAAAAGGGAAGCATTCTTGGTGTAATTAGTATACTTGATAACCACGATTGACACTTTGTTAATATTTGATTGGTCAATATAATTTAAGGTGTGATCTTTTTGGCAATACATATGTTCATATATGTGTATGTTGCTGACACTGGCAATGCGGCTGCCAAATCTTGGCTAGCTCTAGTATGCAGCTGGCAACGAGGATAATTAGGGGTGGGGGGCACCTAATAGGAGACCCTGCTTATAAAAAATTCGCGACGAGCTGTAGAGAACGTATTGGATTACCTAAATAAAGGAGGTGAGCTTCCTTAAAGCACGTCTCAGATTAGTCAACAAATCTGCGATGAGCTACCATAAAGCATGTCTTGGATCAATCAATAAAATTGTGATGCGCTTTATTAGAGCTTGTCTCGCATGTATGCTGATGGGCGATGCGCGCGAATCACATCTCCAATGACCCCGTAAAGCTCGTCTGTTATGGCTCAAAGAAATGAGACTCTCTATCTTTGAGCTTGTCTCACACTTAGTCTGATCGGCAATGCGCCATCCGCTCATCTTTGATGACAATGTAATGCGAGACAAAACGACAGAGATGCACAGTTTGTTCGTCTCCCTTCTTCATTTGGGCACGTCTCAGATGAGCCTATCTTACATAGTGGGTCCTATTTATAGCTGGAGAAGGGTCGGTTCCGCTACCAAAAGCGCGCGAATCAGTCATCAATGACTTCTTCAAGCCGGGAGGATCCAACACATGGAAGCTGACTGGATTTGGAGGAAAGATACTTCTTTTTGTGGGCCATTTGATCCATGTGGTGCCACATGTTTGTGCTTGATTGGCTGGGATAATAATTTATAGGATTCATCCCCTTGTTTCACTTCAATTCTGTATAAAATACCTGCATGCACCAATTTCTTCAAGTGCAAGTGGAACTAGATCATTTCTAACTATAATGTGTGTAAGAAATATTCATTCCTTCACATAGTTAAGTTATATTGACAGTTGAAATTAGTATATAACAACCGTCAACAAGGGTGTGTTGGCCGTGGCATTGGCACAAAGTCTCATGCGAAGACCTAGTTGGCGTGATCCCAACTCCCGTGGTCGGGATTCGGCTGGACATGTGCGTTTGTCGTCAATTTGGGGTCGGAAAGCTCATCCTCCAAACCCTGTGGGTCAGGGGGTGGTTCCACCGCTGGAACCCGGGTTTGTCCAACCTCGCCGGCCTGCGGTCAGCCGGCCTAAATGTGTTCTCTAGTACCAGGGTTATAGGACTCTGTCACCGTTGCTACTCATAATTTCCTTAGCAGATCTTACACACAGAAATATCAGCTATCCTCTACCTTGATAAAATTTATGTATATTATTGGTTCACCCGAAGGGATTGTTCCAGCTAACAAGATAATCATCCGAGCACCTCTCCTCCTGGCTACATGTTTATCCCACTAATTTGATTGTACTAGAAGTCTAAGGGATACACATAATACTCGATATGGCATGGATAACACGACATAGAGCTGTCCTTGACATGGGATCACGTACCATCAGTTGTATTCTCCGGATCATGGTCATGATACCTTGACTCTTCAAAACCCACCACCAAAAACTTCAGCCACCTATCACATTAAAGGCACTCAACTTGAATACATACTAGTGGTATGTTAGTACCCCGATGTCTTTTGTGATGACCTCCTGAGTATGCCCTCTCGATCAGTCAGGTGGACATTCGGTTAACCGCAACAGACTGGTTTGATTTTCTATTTTTCTTTAAAATTTGGTTTTTGAGAAATAGAAACCCAATTTGTCAACAGGGAAGGAAAAATCGAACAGTGGCATCAGGACGACGGTGCGGCCGATGGCTGGGCGAGCTGGTGAGAGTGGCACGATGTGGAGAAGAAGGGCGTCGAGGCAGCGGTGTTGCTGGCAGCTAGACAGCCAGCAGCAGGGCGCGGCACACATGGCGTAGGGGTGGCCGGATGGCGATGCACGGCGGTTGGGTGCGGTGAAGTAGGTCGTCGGGATGGTGGTGCGGCCACTGGTGAGTAACTGGCGGTAGGGCACAATGTGCGCTGGATGGTGGTGGCCCAATGGGGATGTGGGGTGGCAGCGTGCGCTGTGATGCTGCGCGAATGACCGAGTGGCGATTGTGCCGGAGCGAGGGTTAGGGTTGGTTCGGAAGCTCGGAGTGAAGTCGGTCAGGCCGGCGGAGACGCAACATATGGGGCGCGGGGTACATTGAACTGGGCCAGGGTATGTGCAGAACTTTGGTTTAACCTGGTTAACTGACACAAAAAAACCAGAAATGGAAATAAAATTTGGTTTTTACAGTTTGGGAACCGAAATTAGGCTGGGTTTGCCAATTTTGTTTTCTGAGTTTCGGTTCCTTTTTTTTGGCTTCGGTTAAATTTGTGCAGGCTGACTGACCGGGATGTCAAGTTCAATATCGAGTTGTTACTGGGAACCACACCGATCTCCCGTAGACCTTACAAGATGGTGCTCAACAAGCTCACTGAATTAAAAGAGCAGCTCAAGGAGCTTCTGGATAAAGGGTTCATATGTTCGAGCTCATCTCCCTGGGGATGTCCTGCCTTATTGATAAAGAAGAAGAATGAGTCCTATGGCTATGTGTGGACTATCATCCACTAAATGTTGTCATGATCTAGATAAAATACCTGTTGGACCTCAGCCACGGCAAGGTGCCGGCGGCGAGCTCACAGGCCAAGAGGGCGAACGATGCAGAGAACAGTGTTTTGGTGTCGTGTATAACGTGCGATGTTTTCTGGTTTTTATTGACATATTTAAAGGGAAGTTCCTACAGTTAGTACTGGCCGTAGTGGCCTCCTAAACCTCCGCCAGTTCACAGAACGTGGGCGCGTACTGTGCATGCCATGCACATATGCGCGCACGACGCGCTCCGCACAACAGTCGTGCGTTGAGCTCTTCAACAGAAGAAAATAAACCATGCACATATGCGCGCACGACGCGCTCCGCACAACAGTCGTGCGTTGAGCTCTTCAACAGAAGAAAATAAACATGGAAATAAAAATATCTAAACACAGGTATTTAACTAACAAATCTCCTCCTAAATATCTGTGAAATCTACTTTATTTCTTGGACTCCAATCTTCGACCGAAGATATTCGAACCGAACGCGACCCAGTGATTTTTTGAAGATGTCACCAAGTTGGTCTTCAGATCGAATGAACTCAATCTTGATTAGTCCTTGTTCTGAACACTCCCTGATGTAATGAAATCTGGTTTCAATGTGCTTACTTCGGTCGTTCAGAACAGGATTTTTGATCAACAAAATTGCTGCCTTCTTGTCGATCAACAGTCGCGGAACACCTTGAGCTTCTCCTAGCAGCTCCTCCATCAGTCTGGACATCCAAACGCCCCGAGTTGCCGCAAGTGATGCAGAGATGTACTCAGCTTCGCAGGTCGATATAGCAACGACCTTCTGTTTTGATGACTGCCAGCTTACAGAACCACCCGAGAGAAAATAGATCATTCCACTGGTGCTCTTGCGATCATTCTTGTCCCCATCCATGTCGCTATCACTGAATCCCACCAGTTCAAGCTTCTTTTCTCTTTTGTCTGAGCAGTACTTCACCCCATATCCCCTGGTTCAAGCTACATATCATAGAATGCGTTTCACTACAACCAGATGCTCCTCCTTTGGTGCCTTCATGAAACGAATCACATAACCCAGACAATATGCAAGGTCAGGCCGTGAGTTTACCAAGTAACGAAGACTTCCCACAATGTTGCGATACTTGGTTGAGTCGACAGCTGCAGTGTTGCCTTCTTTGCTCAGATGCAGTCGCACTTTCATTGGTGTCCTTGAGAGATTGCTATCTTCCAGGTCGACAGACTCAAGAAGTTTCTTTGCATATGCGCTTTGACAGATAGTGATTCCATCACTTTTCTGCTGGACCTTGATCCCCAAGTACTAACTTAGAATGCCAAGGTCGCTCATACTGAATGTTGTTGACATTTCCTGCTTGAACTTCTTCAGAGTCTTCAAGTCAGCTCCGGTGATGACAAGGTCATTGACATAAACCCCCACAATCAGTCGATGCTCCTTGACACCATGGGTGTACATCCCATGCTCAGATGCACACTGTCTGAACCCAGTGTCATCAACGTGGAATGAAGCTTCGCATTCCAAGCTTGAGGAGCCTAACGAAGCCCATATAGTGCCTTGTGAAGACGCAACACTTTGTCAGGATTTCTTTCATCGACAAAAGCCGGTGGTTACTTCACATAGGCAGTCTCCCTCAAGTCCCCATTGAGAAAAGCCGACTTCACGTCCATATGATGGACTTCCCAGCTGTGATGTGCGGCAATTTTCAGGAGCAGCCGCACTGATTCTAGCCGAGTCACAGGAGCAAAAACTTCACTGAATTCTACTCCCTCCTTCTGCACATAGCCTTTGGTGACTAACCATGCCTTGTGCTTCAAAATATTTCCCTCCTCATTGTGCTTCAACTTGAATACCCATTTGAGCCCTATGGCCCAATGTTGTGCATGCAAGTCCTCGGGACTCCAGGTCTTGTTGTCAATGATTGATCTTATTTCCTCTTCAATTGCCTTCTTCCATCTTAGGTCATTCACTGCCTCAGCCACTGAAGAGCGTTCTTCAGAACTTGTTGAATGCAGCTCGACATGTTCCATGTCACCTTATTCCATCCTCTCTGTAGCCTTCATGAGATCATCCACTGCTCTATATCGGAACACACCCCTTTCAACGGGATCAATGTCCAAGTTAGAGACTGGGGGTCTTGGCATCTCGAATTCCACGGGTGGCTGGATTGCTTGTGGAGTCTGAGGTGTTCCTGGTGCTGGTACAACGTCCTCTGGTGTAGCTGGGGATGCTCCTCCAAAATCTGGTACGGGAAAAGGCATGGGGGTAATGGGTGCTCCTCCTACACCAGATTCAGGGACGAAGTACTCCACTGTGAAGGGCTCCAGGGTCTGCTCTCCGACGGTAGTTTCACCCCAGGCCCTGAACGTGTTCTCGTCGAACATGACATCTCGGGACACATGAACTTTCTCTTCGATTGGATCAAAGAGCCAGTAAGCCTTGCTTCCGGGCTCATAGCCGATGAACACGGTCTTCTTTCCCCTTGAATCAAGCTTTGCAAGATGTGGGCATGTGATATTCATGTATGAGATGCAACCGAACATCCGTAGATGATGCACCGAAGGTGTTCGACTGTACCAACCTTCGTATGGGGTTCTTGCCTCCAGGCTCTGGACTGGTGACCTGTTAAGCACGTATAGAGCAGTGATAACAGCTTCTCCCCCAAAACTCCTTGGCATACCTACAGCTTTCAGCATTAATATGGCCGTCCCAATGACAGTTTGATTTTGATGCTCTACAACCCCATTCTGCTGTGGGGAATAGGGCGCCATCAAATGTCATCGTACGCCGACCTCGGGCAGTAGTGGATGAAGGAATTGGAGGAGAATTCCCCTCCCCTGTCAGTGCGTAGCACCTTCAGTTTCTTTCCACTCTCGGCTTTGGCCCGAGCTTGCACTTGCTTGATCATCTCTATAGTGTCTCCTTTGGTGCTCAGGAGTACAATCCAAATAAACCGACCCATGTCGTCAACCATGAGCAAAAAGAAGGTCTTCCCACTTGGTCTTGCAGGCTTGATCCGGCCACATAAGTCTCCGTGGACGAGTTCCAGAGCCTTGCCAGCCCGGAAACTCGACTTGGTTGGGAACGGGGTTCTTCGTTGCTTGCTGATCAGACAACCGTCACAGAGCCTGTTCACCTGTTGAATAGCTGGCAGACTGCGCACCATATTTCCCTTAGATAAATTTTGGAAAGCTGGGATGTTAAGATGACCAAAGCTCATGTGCCACCGCCATGAAGGGTCACCCGCCTTTGTCGCCAGACAGATGGGCTGATCAATCTTCAGTTTCAGGTTGTAAAGACGATTTGCAGACCTGTGCACTTTGGTGAGTACACGCCAGTTCTGGTCGCAAATCTTCAGAACACCGTCTTCAATATTGATGATGCAACCATCTTCGTCAAGCTGCCCAAGGCTAACTATGTTAGCTCTGAGCCGCAGAATGTAATACACTCTGGTGAGTCATAGATGTTCTCCGGCCTTGCCAAGGAACAAGACTGTTCCCTTGCCTTCAATCTCGACTTCTGAACCATCTCCAAACTTGACGCAGCCGTGGACTCCAAAGTCGAGCTCCGAAAATGCAGCGTGTTCCCCGATCATATGATTGGTGGCCCCCGTATCAAGGACCCACTGACGATGATCACCATGAACTCCTCCGTCGCCGATGTGAGTAAATGCTTGCTCCACCGACAGCTTCGTGAGGCCTTCATCAGAGATCTTCACACTTCCTTTATTGGACTCGTGCTTGTCCACCGCCGGCGATGTGCCTGACGGCACTGCTGACTTGCCAACGAAATCCTCAGAACCAGAGAATTTGGCAGGAATCTTTTCGGAAGAAGACTTCGTGCTTACCAAAAACAGAGAAGACTCTTGATCCTCATCTGTCTGGGCCGCTAGAGCCTTCGCTTTTTGAGTTTGCTCCAGCAATCTTTGGCCCAGTGGCCTTTTTTACAGCAGTTCAAGCACTTTCCATGTGGCAGTGACCCATCACTCGGTTCCTTCTTCTCTTTCTGTTTCTTCTCCCTGCCTTTCCCGCTTGAGCAACCACCATTCTCCGCAGCAGCGTTCTGACTACTCATTCGAGCTCGCCACTTCTCCTCCATGAGAAGAAGTCTTTCTTGCTGATCGGCAGCTGCATTCTTCTTCTGCTGTTCTACATTGCGTAGATGTCCAGTGAAGTCATCAATCGTGAGGCTTTCTAGATCAAGCAAGGTCTCAATTGAAATTGCGACCTGCTCGAGTGACTCTAGAACCACGTGCAGCATATTCTTCACAATTTCGGTCTCGTCAATACGGCCACCATGACCTGTGATGTTGTTTTGAAGCCCGGTGATCCGCATTGAGAACTCATCGACGGTTTCCCCGTCCTTGAACCGAGCTTGGTCGAATTCCCTTCGGAGCTGCTCTGTGTTCGCCTCCCGCACTCTCTGCACTCCAATTCGGCGCGATTTGATCGCCTCCCACGCCAATTGTGTCGTGCGCTTGGTGGAGAGTGATGCCGGCATCTCCGGCGGCACCACACGTAGTATTGCGACGAATGTCAGTTGACCATCACGGTACTCGATCACATCTTCCTCCTCCGGCTCGACGGTGTGCCAGAGCCCTTGCGCCTGCAGATTCACCCTCCACTACTACAATAAGCCTCATCTCAGGCGGCTCCAAACGTATTATCACACGCAGTTTCTAAAACTGCATGAAACGAAGAGCCTGTGATAATCTGCAATTTCACAGGCAGAGAAGTGAAACCGCCTATGATAATGGTATTATCACAGGCGGTTCTTTACTTAGGACTAGCCGCCTGTGAAGACACATTATCACAGGCGGTTCGTGTAGTATATATAACCGCCTGTGATCATGGTGTTGTCACAGGCGGATCTTTACCTATGACAAGCCGCCTGTGAAGACAATTTATCACAGCCGGTTTGTACCATAGCAATAACCGCCTGTGATAATTAGGTTATCACAGATGGTTCTTTACCTATATCTAGCCGCCTGTGATAATGGTATTTCACAGGCAGGTATAGCCATAGGTAAATAACCGCTTGTGATAAGGTATACCCTATGCAGTACTACATACTGTTATTTCTAATTTCCAAGTCAATTCAATATAATCACAGAAGTCAACAATATAATCACAGAAGTAAGCAATATAATCACAGAAGTCATCTCACAAAAGTCAATTTCACCGAAACAATATATATATGTACAAGTTACACATACAAGTCATATCATTGTTTACAAGTTTCACTAAAAACTGTTTCTATTGTAATAGTCGCAAAGTTCTGACACATCAGATATTACACCATGCTCATCAAAGAAACACCACTCTTTTGTGCAAAATTTTGCGACGCACGAATTGACACAGTTTACCAGCAATCTTGTCGGCTCCTCCACCAAGCATACTTCTACAAACCGGCCATTCTTCGTTCACATTCTTCGTGTGCTGCAATGAAACACATAACAAGGTTTAGAATGTGTTGATTTCAACAATCTCAAAGTATAGATCAAAGTGAGAGTATACAAGAATTTATTTGGTATTTTTGGATTAATTGTACTATAAGCAATTGAATTTTGAAGTTGGAATCAAAATTTGAAAATAATGTTTCTGATAATATTGAACAGCAGAGAATATAAGTATTAAAATACACTAGTCACAATAAAAATGAAACTCAAAAGTAAGAAAATAAGATATCAACATTAACGATAACTTACATCCTCAAGATTCACTCTATATTCGCTGACGGTCTGAAGATGCTCGCATACATAATACCCGCATAAGACGCTCCCAGGAGGCTCCTTCGGACAAGGATAATATGTTTTAATGTTCAATGCATTCGTATTAGGAGGTCTCTGACCACAAAGCCGTTCCGCGTAAAACCGCCAAGCGCTGTAATAGAAGAAATGTCATATAAAACTTGTCAGCACATTCTAAATGTGTGTAAATTTAAATTATTGAATAAACGTACAGTTTCAAAATGGAAAGGAACTCTTTGTAATGATCTGGTGGGTAATCGGTTCAGTCCAAGACTGTTGTCAAACCCTGCGTTGGCTTGATGAAGATCATTATGTAATGTTTATTGCACACATACAAACACACATGTTAAGTTAACAATTAGCAATAATTGCTATCTAAATGTCATGTGTCGAACTTACTCGAAGTGGTACAAAGCCTTTACAAGGTCCTTGCCATCTCTGACAAAGTTAAACATGGCATGTCCTATGTAAGTTGCAACTTCTGTCTGTCTATCCCTCTTTTGTTTTGCGATTGATTTTTCAAATTCTTTTTTTTTTCATGTGCTTGTACAGTACTGAGTCTCGATCCGCCTTAACGTCGAATAGCGTCTTTGCAATCCGTTTAGGGTCAAGGATACCTGTCTTGTGTTTGATCTTTTCATTATCCATGTATTGTATCCTATTATAGAAGTCCAGAATTGTTATAATCTCATGAAATGTGTATGTGTGTAGTAAGAAAAGCAAATGCAAAATATTAGAGGCACTTACAAGCACCATGCGAGTACGGGTTGATTTCAAGCATGCTCTGATGGAAAAAGACATGTAGATCTTCAAGGAAAAGGGCTCATTTATTTTCTCCAATGCTCCAGAGTGCATCTTGTGGCACACAAAGTGTGACGTAAGAAAGACCATATTTTGTGCTGGTAGTGATGTACCAGTCGTGCATTCTTTTGAGCAGGATAGGTTGTTTGCTAAGTTGTATCGATGTCATGAACAGCTTCCCATTCACATATTTAGGAGGAACATCCTCAAGCTTGTATATTGGAACTCCTGGTTTAACTAAAGTCGTCCGCCGATTATACATGACACCGTCTTCTTCCCACTCCTCGATATCTTCTAATGCTGGCTCATGAGAAGAACGAGATGCACTCGATTTTTTAATATTTTCCTTCATATTTTTCAAATACTTTGACACTTCTGATGAAGGTTTCTTAATTTTATATGAGCTAACTTTGATAGGAACTGATGATCAAGGAGTAGTCGTCAGAAGTTGGACACTGGCTTGTTGTTGAACCTGTTGTTCAACTGATTGTTCTTTACTCCTAGCAGCTGGCTCTAGTACTACTTAAAGTTTTTGCTCAACTGGTTGCTCTTTACTAGCGACAGCTTGCTCTGGTATTGCTTGAAGCTGTTGTCCAACTTGTTGCTCTTGGTTATCTTTACTAGCAAGGTTACTATCATCCTTGTTGAGACATAGGGGGAGTGGATGATCCTGGACTTTTGCTTTAAAAGACGGAGTTGCATCATTTTGAGATGCGACGGGGCTAGAAATCGGCTCATCGTCCAACACGATATCGCGTCGGTGCCAAAGGATTAATTGGTTGACAACCTGCCCCAGAGTCGCGATCCCCTCATATGTGATGTGGTCTATTTCATAGTCTTCATAATCATTATCAATGATCTGAAGAACTTGCACCACAGCATAATAAACGGAAGTGGATTGTCATTAAAGTCACAATCAGGTTTTGCCATAGCAGTGGCAACCTGTTTGGTTTTGTTCCCCGCTCTGCCGATCGGGACAAGAAGACAACAAGATCTGTCCTTAGCAATATCATCGAGAGTGAACTTATGCGTTCACCGTGAGCCTGGCACAGAACCTACGCTGCTAGGATAGGAAGTTGGAGATACCAAATGCTCATTTAGCACAGGAACCATTGTTGTACTTGGTGTCACTAATTGTCCCGATTGTCTAAGTTGTTCCATTATTTCTTGCACATTTTCCTTGACCTTTTGAGCAATCGTTTCATCAAGTGTTTTCTTGAACTTCTCACATCTTCTATATGTCTCTTTATCTTTCGAGAAACCATCTAGCCAAGATATTTTAGAAGAGACTGCTCGAACTCATCCACTGTGTTCAGGGTTTCCTAGGATAGTGGTAAGTTGGTCATTCTCCCTCTTCGGCTTGAAGAGACCCTTCTGTTGCTTTTCAATTACTTCTTTCATTTTTTCCTCTACTTTATTCACAAAGTCGGGCTTTTCAAGTTTGCCCTCACTGGTCAAACCTGACCGAGCAAAGACCCACCGCTGAGTTCTCTCATCGCAGCCTTCTAACGGGTGAGGATTGCCATTATTGGTAATTTTGTCTAATATCTTATTCCATTTCTGGACTTTGAGGGCATATCCGGCAGACCCCAAGCGATGATGGTATTTGTTCTTTTTGGCAAGCTCTGACCTAGTTGCATTTAGGGCTTTAGCATTAGGTGTGGTCTTTTGACGAACTAATTCTTGCCACTGAGCTTGTGTGATATTTCCCATCTTCCTTGGGCTAGGGACCTTATCGGCCTTAACATAAGCATTCATTTCACTCTTCCATCCATGAAACTTCTTGCCGCAAGAGACCAATGTTGTTTTCTTTACAGCTTCTTTCGTGCCTTTCGTGAACTTGAACTGTTTTTTTATCCTTTCCCACATATCATTCTTGGTCTCCTCGTGTAATTTTCTCCAATTCTCGGTTGTGATCATCACAAGCTCTCTAACAAGGAAACCACATGCATTTTGGTACTTGGTAACTGAATCCAGTGGTTCTTGGGGAAGCCCACCTGGACCGACCCTTGTTATGTACATGATGCGGTCCAATGGACCCTTATTGGGACCTGGTTGCCCTTGTTTCAGCTTGAGTGAACCTGAGGATTCATCCATTAGAGAACCTTCTGGGGTTTTAGGAGCCGAAGTCACCTCGTTGCCTTCGCGATTAATCTAGGTAGAAAAGAATTATAATACTTCGTATACTTGACAACCAACATTAACTTGAACTGCTGAAATTAAGATTTGTGATCCATACCTCGTCGGCGGAATCCTATTCCGGGTCGAGATCCTCTGAAGTCTTTTTAATGTTTATATTCGGAAAAGGATCCAATGGACTGCGAAAGGAGTCCAAACTGCTGGAGTCACTAATCTCCATATTGCCTTCTTTATTGTTACTACCAGCACTAGTCTTCTTAGGGCTTTCCATGCTAGAAGTAATAAGACAAAAAATATAATGAATGGCATATTAACTCTACATGAAGTCTTGCATGAATAAAAAGATGGAAGCATTCTATTGATAAGGCATTATAGGGTTTAAGGCGACTAACCAAGGTGATTGACCAAGTTCCATTCTAGGGTTTGAGGTGACTGACCAAGGTGATTGACCAAGTTCCATACCTTTATATTCAACCCACCTTTCCTCTTATTTTTAAAAATATTTTGCCATTTTACTAGATGGTATTTCTTTTTCATCTGACCTCCTTGCCATAAAAACCTTCTTCTAAGTACATCCGAATTTCCACAGTAGTTTTTTGCAAAAGAAACATTAACACATGATAAATTGGAATACTAGAGAGATCAACATTAATCAAGACAACCCTCCCTGCCATAGACAAGTTTGACTGTTTCCAACCAGCCGATCTCTTAGTCACCTTTTCTTCTAATTTATTCCAGTCTTTTACATAGAGACTACCGGCAGACACTAGAACACCTGAGTAACTAATAGGCAAACTACCCACTTTACAATTAAAAATGTCAACAATATTTTTGGCTAAGTTCTGGTCACCCCCAATGTTGTAATCTTCACTTTCTCAAAGTTTATTTTAAGACCTAATAGCTTTTCATACAAAGCCAGAAGTATTATCAGATTTCTAGCCCCCATTAAATCATTTGTGATACATAAAATTGTATCATTTGCATACTGTAAAACTGCCACACCATTATGCACTAGATCATCAGCTAAACCTGAAAACAATTTATTTTCCTGGGTCTTATATATCATCCTAGCAAGACAATCAACAACAATGTTAAACAAAAGAGGTGACAAAGGATCACATTGTCTAACCCCCTTGAAGCTTTAAAAGTAAGGACCAATCTCATTATTTATTCTAACACTCGAGGCCTTACATATATAATTATATATTAGGAGCATAAACCACTAATAATGCTTCCATAAGGAAATCAACCACTGATAATGTTTGGAACAATAAGCAGATAGAGCAGAAACCACTGATAATGCTTCTATAAGGAAATCAACCACTGATAATGTTTGGAACAATAAGCAGATAGAGTTAGGGTTTGAAGCCACGGACCAAGGCACAGAACAACCACTGATAAACCAATGATAATTCTTTGATTAATTAAAATTAGATAGAAACCTAGGGTCTGAGGCGACTGACCAAGGCACCTAGGGTTCAAAAACGTTGATTAAGGAAATCTAGGGTGTGGCGGCAATGAGGACATCACTCGGCCGATGGAGAGGGTGAGGAGGGAGGCGACATGGGGACAGAGGAGGAAAGGAAGCGGCAGCGTACCTGGCGGCAAGGTCAAAGCTCGGCGGCGTCAGCGAGGGCAAAGCTCGGTGTACCTGGAAGGAAGAAAGTGGCAAGGGTGAAGCATGATGACAATGGTGAAGGTCAGCGGCGACGGCGAAGCACGGCAGCGACGACAAAGCTCGGCAGCAAGAGCGGCAAAGACTTGGCGGCAAATGAAAATTTGGCAGCCTGATGGTGTCTAAGTGATTTCGCCCGAGTTAGGTTTTTCCGACGCAGTCGAGGGCTATATATAGATGCCTATCTTCTCAGGCGGTTATTAAGTACCAACCACCTGAGAAGATGATTATCTCAAGCGGGTGGTAATTACCAGCCCTTTGAAAAGATTTATTTATCTCAGACGGTTGGTAAGTAATACCCGCTTGAGATAAGAATCTTCTCAGATAGTTATTCAATACCAACCGCATGGAAATATCTTTATGTAAGCTTAATTAATATTCTTGATTAAATGTGGAGCTTTTCAAAAGTTCAAATTCCACTTTCTTGTAATTTGCTTGAGTATTAAAGGTTACCATCAAATTTCACTTCATAAAGCCTTTGAAATTGGTGAGAACATAAAAAACAAATAACAATTGTTTTTTGTCATTTTTCTATCTTGATGAGTATAATGATTTTTCTCATTTACTTTTTCAATGGACCTTTTTAGTCATCATACCAACCTCTATGAATTTTTTTCAGATTTTCTAAATTTTTTTGAATCAATGTGTTTTCAAAATTTGATGAATGCCTCATATGTATATGAGCATTTGGTTAGAATGATGGATAATTTGAATTTTGACATGTTGGAATGCTTTAAAAAAATTAACAAAATTCATACATGTATAAATAATACAAATATATTCATACAAACCAATTTCTGTGAAGGATCCCTTTTTTTAGGAGATACAGAAATGTGAATAATATGTGAGTATAAATTAATTTGATATTTACCAAAACATTACAATGTTAGCTATACAAGTTTTAAAATATTGGATCCAGGTGGTAGATGTTAATTTTTGAAAAATATAGAAGAAAGAATCATCGAATTTAGACTCAATTTGCAGAATCTATACATCTTTGAGTATTTATATTGGAATATAAATAAAAAAGAAAGGAAAAAGAAAACTGAAGAATAGGCTCGGGCAATTATCCCAAGCGGTTGGTGAGTAATACCCGTCTGAGATAAGAATCTTCTCAAGCTATTATTCAGTATCAACCGCTTGCAAAGATCTTTATGTAAGCTTAATTAATATTCTTGATAAAATGTGGGGCTTTTCAAAAGCCCAAATTCCACTTTCTTGTAATATGCTTGAGTATTAAAGGTTACCATTAAATTTCACTTCATAAAGCCTTTAAAATTGGTCAGAACATAAAAACAAATAACAATTGTTGTTTGTCATTTTCCTATCTTGATGAATACAATAAGTTTTTCACTTAGTTTTTCAATGGACCTTTTTAGTCATCATACCAATATCTATGAATTTTTTCAGATTTTTTTAAATTTTTTTGAATCAATGTGTATTCAAAATTTGATTAATGTCTCATATATATATGAGCATTTGGTTAGAATGATGGATAATTTGAATTTCAACATGTTAGAATTCTTTAAAAAAATTAACAAAATTCATAATAATACAAATATGTTCATTCAGTGAAGGACCCCTTGTTTTAGGAGATATAGAAATGTGAATAATATGTGAGTATAAATTTATTTGATATTTACCAAAACATTACAATGTTAGCTATACCAGTTTTAAAATATTTGATCCAGTGGTAGATGTTAATTTTTGAAAAATATAGAAGAAAGAATCATCGAATCTGGACTCAATTTGCATAATCTATACATGTGAGTATTTACATTAGAATCTAAATAAAAACAAGCGAGGGAAAGGAAAACTGAAGAACAAGCTCGTGCAATTATCCTAGGCGGTTGGTGAGTAATACCCGCCTGAGATAAGAATCTTCTCAGGCGGTTATTCAGTACCAACCGCCTGAAAAGATCTTTATGTAAGCTTAATTAATATTCTTGATTAAATGTTGGGCTTTTCAAAATCCTAAATTCCACTTTCTTGTAATATGCTTGAGTATTAAAGGTTATCATTAAATTTCACTACATAAAGCCTTTGTAATTGGTCAGAACATAAAAAACAAATAACAATTCCTATTTTTAATTTTTCTATCTTGATGAATATAATGATTTTTTCATTTAGTTTTTCAATTAACCTTTTAAGTCATCATACCAACCTCTATGAATTTTTTCAAATTTTTTTAAATTTTTTTGAATCAATGTGTGTTCAAGATTTGATGAATGCCTCATATGTATATGAGCATTTGGTTAGATGATGGATAATTTGAATTTTGACATGTTGGAATGCTTTAAAAAAATTAACAAAATTCATACATGTATAAATAATACAAATATGTTCATACAAACCAATTTAAGTGAAGGATTCCTTTTTTAGGAGATACAGAAATGTGAATAATATGTGAGTATAAATTAATTTGATTTTTACCAAAACATTACAATGTTAGCTATACAAGTTTTAAAATATTAGGTCCAGGTGGTAGATGTTAATTTTTGAAAAATATAGAAAAGGAATCATTGAATTTGGACTCAATTTGCAGAATCTATACGTGTTTGAGTATTTATATTGGAATCTAAATAAAAAATAAGCAAGGGAAAAGAAAATTGAAGAACACACTCGGGCAATTATCCCAAGCGGTTGTTAAGTAATACCCACCTGAGATAGCATCTTCTGAGGCGGTTATTCAGTGAAGCAGTTAAAAACTGCCAGAAAAAAACCGCCTGAACTTTATTAATTTTTATCACAGGCGGTTGTTTTGTTAAAATTGTCTGTGAAAACCGACGCCTATATAAAGACCCCTCAGACACCACAAAAAAACCTAACCCTGGAGATTTTCCATCGACACCGCCAGGCTGCCAAAATTTTCCACCGTACGCGGGTCGGTACTGCATTCATCATTTGATCAAGCTTCGAACACAGAAAATGTTAGAAGATACTTTTTCTTCACTGTCATGTTTCCAATTTGTTGTCCTGTTTTCAGTTTTATTTTGCTGAGTTTGCATATGCCTCCAGCCCCCACCCCCACCACTTGAGATTTGTAGTAGATTTAAAGGATTAAAGGTTGAAAGATGTAGTTGAGTCTACCCTTAAGCTCACCCATGAATTTTATAGAACAAGAAGTAGATTTGAAGGATTAAAAGTTGAAGATGAATACAAGCACATCACGTGTTCGCTGAAATGTTTCAATGAATAAGCCTAACTTCAAAAATCCATTATGGCCACTAGGAAGCTGAGAAAATTATGAAAAAAAATTCTTGGAACCCTTATGAACAGACCTACATGATACCAATATTCACTCATATGATACGGGCTTGTTATGTCTCTATAAATTCATTTTATAGAAGACCTTTATGGAATATCTGTGGCCAAATTTTGTAAATCTTACAAAAATTCTATTATTGAAGCATGGACCGTCGAGCGTGGATGTATAACATGCTAAACCCGATCCTATGTACATTCATAATGTTGCAAATTTTATTGAAGCATCCAAGAGACATGTGATGTTGCAAAAGATAGATGACATTATGTCACTGCAAAAATAAGACTGCTGGGATAGATACTGTAGTAATCCAATCTCATTTGGTGAAAAGAGGTTTCAAAAAAAATACACAATATGGACAGAGCATGGTGAGTTAGATACACATGAAGTGGATAAAGATGATGAGAGAGGTTCAGATGACGATAATGTTCATATCGATGATGGTAGTGACAATCAAGATTGTGATGATGATGATGATGATGATGATGATGATGATGATGATGATGATGATGATGATGATGATGATGATGATGATGATGATGATGATGATGATGATGATGATTGTGAGGATATGTTGCATCACATGAACCATATGTATTGACTTCTATGGGAGCAAGTAGAGGCTTAAGTAAAATGGAGACATTGCAGAATGCAGCGACAAAGCTTTTATATGATGAATCAAACGTTTGTGATAAAGAGTTTACTACATTGCGTGCAGTCCTAGAACTACTAAAGTTGAAAGCCACACACGAATAGTCCCATTATAGTTTCTCTGATCTTTTGAATCTTATTGAAAAAATTCTTTCAAATCCAAATAAACTGCCCAAAAGAACTTATAAAGTGAAGAAACTTCTTTGCCCGATGGCACTAGGTGTGACAAAAATACACGCTTGTGTGAACCATTGTATTTTGTACTGCAAAGAGCATGAGCTCGCAACTAGATGCCCCATCTATGGTGTCAGTAGATAAAAGAAGGACTACAATCACTAGTATGTTACCAACATTAGAAAAAGTCTCGAAATAATAAGAAGTTTATTATTGGTCATGAAGGTGACAATGACGATACTTCTGGTGATGCAGACGGGAAGAATAAGAGAAAAATTCTTGCCTTGGTGATGTGGTACCTTCCAGTAATTGATCGCTTGAAGCATTTGTTCTCAAACCCTAGGGAGGCTGAACTTATGCATTGGCATTCCAAGTAGTGCAAGAAGAATGAAAAGCATATTCGACGCCCTGGTAATGCAACATAGTGGAAAAATTTTGATATTCAGTATCCTGAATTTGCAAAGGAAATAAGAAATGTAAGCTTATCCTTGGGTACGGACGGAATGAATCCGTTTGCTGAAAAAAGGAGCATACATAGCATATGGCCCGTGGTCTTAACGATGTACAACCTACGATGTGGTTGTGTTACAAAAGGAAATATATCTTGTTATCTGTTCTTATCCAAGGTCCCAAACAACCCGACATCAAAATTCATGTTCTTGGAACCTTTAATGGAAGATACGGCGAAATTGTGGAATGAAGAGGTACGTACATGGGATGAGTACAAGCGGGAGTATTTCACGCTAAGAGCAATGATATTTATTGTCGTGCATGATTATCCCAAGCTGTTTACATTATCAGGACAAATGAAATGGAACAAAGGTTGTGTATGGTGCGTGGATAGAACTGGATTTCTATACCTCACTTCATCCAGAAAGATGGTGTACATGAGACACCAGCAGTTCTTGACAGATACACACAATTATAGAAAGATGAAAGAACAATTTGATAGCAAAATCCAAAAAGATACTGCACCAAAACCTTACAGTGGAAAACTTGTGTTCGAAATAGTCAAAAACATTCATATTGCTTTCGGTAAGGGCAAAAAATGTAAAGGAACAAAGAGAAAGAAAAGTACATCTTCAGGTGATACAACTGACATGGCTTTGAAAAAACAATCAATTTTTTTCAAGTGTCTTCCGTATTGGAAGAATATGGAATTTTGTCATAATAATGATTTGATGCACATTACAATGAATGTATTTGACAGCATCATTGGGACCTTGCTAGACATGTCGAGGAAAATAAAGGACGGATTAAATTCACGTATGGACCTAGTAAATCTTGATATGGGACCAGCGCTTCATCCAGTAGAAAAGGCGAACGGGAAGCATTACCTTCCCCCAACCAGCTACAACTTGACACTAGAAGAGAAAAAAGCAATTTGTAAATGCTTGCGTGGGATCAAAGTTCCTACGAGTTTATCATCAAATATCCGCAAACTAGTCTCGATGAAAGTCTTGTCTTTATTCGGCTATAATTCTCACGACTGTCACATGATAATGACAGTGTTCCTTGCCATTGCAATAAGAGTCATCAAACCTGAGCATATAAAAGTTGTCATCACAGTTTGTATTACTTCTTTAATTGCAAAAGGTGATAGCACGTGAAGATTTAGACTATCTAAAAACATACATCGTCGAGACTATGTGCAAGCTTGAGATGTGTTTCCCACCATCCTTTTTTGATATGCAAGTACACCTAATCATACATCTTGTTGATCAAATAAAAGCATTGGGGTCACTATATTAACATCATATGTTTTTGTTGGAGAGATATTTAGGAGTATTAAAAGGTTATGTGCAGAACCGTGCTCACCCAGAGGGTTCAATTATGGAAGGATACACCACTGAAGAAGTGATTGAGGGTTGCCCTGATTACATCAAATATGGAAAACTGATAGGTGTGCCTATACCAATACATGAGGGTAGACTACATGAGAGAGACAAAGTGGGTAAGAAAACTTTTATTGTTCAAGATTACAAGAATATACACTGTGCACATTTTGGTGTACTACAACAGCTCACAATAGCTGAGTCGTACGTCGAGGAACACAAAATTGAGCTTCGCGAAAAAAA
This sequence comes from Tuctoria greenei, assembly GCA_036927565.1. Classification (NCBI taxonomy): domain Eukaryota; kingdom Viridiplantae; phylum Streptophyta; class Magnoliopsida; order Poales; family Poaceae; genus Tuctoria; species Tuctoria greenei. Next base: position 75,912,781 of record JAYESD010000004.1, read on the forward strand.
CCAAGACTGCACAGAGGACTGGATCATGAAAGAGCACAGAAGATGTTTCACTGAATGGTTAATGGACAAAAATATACCATACATAAACTCTATAGACGAGGCAACAATGAAGAAGTTAGCTTTTGGGCCATCTCCTTTGGTGACATCATGGCAAGCATATGACATCAATTGTTACACATTTTACACTAAAGAAAAAGACGGTAAGAGTGTTGCACAAAATAGTGGTTTTCGTATTGAGGGTTATGATTCACAAGGGCAGAAGACCACATACTTCAGGTTCATAGAGGAAATATGGGAACTTCGGTTATAGTGAAAGAATGGTAATGTCCGTATTTAAGTGCCAATGGGTCAAACATCCTAATGGTATGAAAGTGGACAATTACGGGCTAACACTAGTAGACTTGAACAAAGTGGGTTATAAAGATGACCCGTGGGTTCTCGCCGATCGTGTTGCACAAGTTTTTTATGTACAAGATCTAGAAACTAAGAAGATGCACAAAGTTGTTTTTGGAAAGCAGAATATTGTTGGGTTGAGAATGTGGGCGATAATGAAGAGGAATATAATCAGTATGAAGAGATGTACCTTTTCACCGAACCAGAAAACATCAAGCGCGTAGAGAGACACATTAAAAAGGATTTGAAACCCTATATGCGAGAAGATTTCAATGCTGGAAAAAATTTATGATATATATTGTATATATTTGTATCCTCTGAAATCAACTTAGAACAATACTCCATTTCAGCTTTAGATAGCATGTTTTGAACATTATTAAATTCAGTTTCTGTAGAGAAGACTAATTTGGACAAGTTATCCTTTTTGGCTTGTTGACTATCATATTTATCACCTTCACCTGTTCCATAAGTTCTGAAATTGTATGTGTATATAAATTTCTTCTGACCTATGATGATCAGGCTTGCCTTCCAAAAACTTGGTTCCAAACAACATCTAGAAGCACAACTCTTGAAGCTCCTGTCAAGCTAATCCCTTCACAGCAAGCTCTTGTAGATGCAAGTAGTACTCGTGACTCATCATTTGGGTTGTTAAATGCTTCAATTGAAGTATGATAAGGAAGCTTCACATATTGATAAATCTATACTTGAATGATTAAGGTCAAATCCCTATGAAAGGGTGAAAACAAGATTTGTGATTGAAGTTGTTCGCTTCCTCACTTGTGTGAAGCACTAAGAGAGTAGGTACTGATTTTTAGTTAATATACTTAGGCATTAAAACTGAGAAAGGATCATCTTCCTAAATTTTCAAATAGACAGGAGGGAAAGAAATGCTTCAAATGGATGGGAAAATCCTTCCAAGGATCATCAGGCTTCAATTGAGACTTTCAACAATCCAAATGATGAGTCACGGGTGTTACTTGCATCTACAAGAGATTGTTGTGCAGGGATTAGCTTGACATGAGCTTATCAGCATCACAGGCGGTTCTTAATTAACAAGCAGCCTGTGAAAACAATGGCTTTTCCCAGACGGTTCTTCAATAAAAGCTGCTTGTGATGATTGAACCAGTACATACGGTTCTTAAACAATGACCGCCCGTTAAAATCATGTATTTACCCAGGCGGTGGTTAATAAAGAACTGTCTGTGAAGTTTGTTACATTACAGACGGTTCTTAATTAATAGCCGCTTGAGAAAATCATGTATTTACCCATGCGGTTGTTTTTTAAAATCCGCCTGTGATGTTCTATCATCACAGGCGGTTATTGTATCATTCATCATCACAGTCGAATTTTTTTACGGACCGTCTGTGTTTGAAAATTGAGGCGCCTGTGAAAATACTTTTTGTAGTAGTGCTCATCAGCAAGGACCACTCATTGTAGTTGGTCCTTGTCAGATTCAGGTACTGCATGGTTGCGGACGTCTCCTCGACAACTCGCTCGACGACGCGCCACTCGCGTGGGCGGCGACCTCTTGGCGGTGGCGATGGAGACGCAGGTATCTGGCCCCGGCGTGGAGGAGTGTGTGATCCAGTCCTAGATGGACCCCATGATGCATGCATCTTCGCCATCCTCTGGAATGTTGCCCTGGTACCACTTGTTGGACCTTTGCCACGGCAAAGTGCCGGCGGCGAGCTCACAAGCCAAGGGGACGAACGATGCAGAGAACGGTGTTTTGGTACGGTGTCGCATACAACGTGCGATGTTTTCTGGCTTTCATTGACATATTTAAAGAGAAATTCCTACAGCTAGTACTGGCCGTAGTGGCCTCCTTAACCTGCGCCAGTTCACAAAACGTGAGCGCTTACTGCGCACGCCATGCACACATGCGCGCACGACGCGCAACCTACGACGCGCTCCGCACAACAGTTGTGCGTTGAGCTCTTCAATGGAATCAAATAAACAAGGAAATAAAAATATCTAAGCCACAAGTATTTAACTAACAATACCCACTTCTATTTGATCAACTTGTGGATGCTAAGATTTTCTCCAAGATCGACCTTGGATCCTGTTATCATCACCGATCTGAGGATGTTCCCAAGACAAATTTCTCGACTTAGATACGCCGCTACTAGTATTAGCCATGTCTTTCGACTAGACATGCCCCGATATATTTCAGGTACCTTATGAATTCATGACGTGCATGCATAGTCGTATGTGTTAGTTGGATTTAGTCATGTGCGCTGTGTTAGTTTGATCAGGGGCATGCCAAGTCAAGTGAAGCATGCATCCATGCATGTGGCCGTTGTGGTGATCTGCATGTACTGAGATGTACCATGCATGTAGAGGTGATTAATCTTAAGTAGGCCGGGTAATGCGGCCAGAAGTCACAAGGGTTGGTTGAGTGCGTGCCAATAAAATAATTCTACTGGCCAGCTGTTCATTGAAGTATTGCAAGAGAAGAAAATACGCGGCTTCCGGCGTCCGTCGCCAATAGCTGTTCCCCGTTCTGTTTCTCTCTCGCGTTCGTGTGTGTGGGCGATCCTGGTTCTGCTTCCATCAGTTGCATCGAATTGCAGATGTACTTCCCTGTCAATGATGGATTGTAGCTATTCTTCTTCTCTCTTTGTTATATGTCCGATTTCAAATGTCGAATCCCACTGTGACACAAATACGTATATATGCAGCTAATCATGGTTCAAAAGATGGAACTTCCGCATAAACGCCTTGCCTGCTATAATGCACGCAGTGTTATACTCCCTCTGTCTCTTCGTATTCATTTTTGTACTAGAAGACGACAAGTATTTAAAGACGGAGGGAGTACTCTGTAAGGATTTTCCTCCCTCTTCTTCTTCAGATAAGACATGATGTCCTCCACTTCTGACTTGTACGTAAGTACATTTCGTTTGCGCCCTTTTTATCTCTGACAACCTCGCTCATTCCTTTCGATCATTTCAATTGGTTTGCCAAATAGGTAGCAGAATCGGCCAACTACCTTTAGGACAAGAGCAGGTAAGTATATATTTTTATTCCCATCCTCTCCTTTGACGCTGTCCCTATAATGAATATTGTGCATGCCAAAAGTTAACAAAGGCTCAACTGAACTGACAAATATATGCAAGGCATGATTTGATAACTTCTGTCCATGTTCAGAAAAAGAGCTTGGACTCTGACCTTACTCTTTGGGTTTCTTTGTTGATAGATTTTATCCACTCGCGAAAAAGGGAACATTTTTCTGATCATTGTAATCCAGAACCACCTGCAGAAACAGTGCACAGAGTATCTGAATTTAGTTTCCTCAACATATCTGAATTTACAGAAGTGCAGGGACGGAATATGACTTGTAGTCATCACCCATACTGACACAATAACAGTACTGAGAAACCCATGAAACTTACACCTAGGAACTTTGCCGGCCATACTTGCAGTTTTAGCTGATTAAGAGGTAACTTTTGAATCCAGATAAAGTTATGATTCAGTGTTAGTTTTTTTAGAGCAGATTTATCATTTGAGATGAGCTGACTCAGTAATGATCTCTTGAACTTGTTAAGGTATCATTTTTCATGAAATTTACAACAGCGGCATATCTAACTGATACTTTACCAAGGTTGTCAGTAACCTGTATACCTGGTATCCCGTACACAGGATGGAAGCCGCTAAGGACCTTGCCTCCTCCGCAGACGCAAGCTCCGGTGCTGCCACGTGCCCAGCAGGTCGGATCCGCCTGTCTACAGATGTAGGCTCCAGACCTACCACATGTCCCATAGTTTCGGGCCCCGCCTCTTCTCAGAGGTGGGCGCTGGACCCGCTACATGTCCTGCAGAGTCGACCTCGCCTCTTCAAATAGGTGGGCTTCGGAGCTGCCACGGGGCCCGCGTAGCCGGGCCTTATCTCTCCTTAGAGACGGGCCTCGAGGCTACCACGTGTCCTGCAGAGCCAGACCCCACCTCTCCTAAGAGGTGGGCTCCAAAGCAGCCACGGTACAGGACCTGGCCTCCCCCGAAGAGGCGGGCTCCGGTGCCGCCACGTGACCAACGGATCACTCTGAGCGGTAGGTCACAGGAGTTAAGAGCGGAGTCCTCTGCCCACTCGCGCATTGATGGCACACGCCTTCTCCAGGCGCACGAGCGCGGTGCACGCCCAGTTAGGTACCATTGTGCCCAATCACATCACAGTGAAGGTGCCACAATGCTACCCCACGCTGCTGACAGGGTAGGATGCGACGACACGATGGATGGGGCATTTTCTGCCATCATCAACATCTATGCTCAACCACTGGCGACCGGCGCGGCAAGACGGCGAGTCATCAAGCTATGGTCAGAGGCAACTGGTAGAAATGAAATCCTAGATCTTGTATAGGGTTAGGATTTCCTTGAGGCCACCTATCGGGCCCTGGGCCCCACTTGTAAGACTGCCCGACCTTAAACTATAAAAGAATCGGGCAGCCACTGACTTAGACAACTCTTCTCACAATCTCACACACATCTCCGGTAGACCAGTCATACACACTCAAGCTTTCTCAAGAACACACACTCAAGCAATAGAACTCACTCCCATGGACATAACGTGTTACGCTCCAGCAGCCCGAACCATGTAAAACCCTCTGTGTTCACCGTCTCTGTCGTGCGTGCAAGCCTCTAGGGCTAGCCCCTCCTAAAAAAGAACTTCCGCGAGCTACTCCATAGCATGTCTGGGGATGTGTCGTTGCTACACTTCAACATTTGGCGTACCAGATAGGGGGCTTTTCCCCAAGAAGTTTGTGTCTACATGCAATGCTGAACATTAAGCCCTTCGACGGTACCTCTCGAGTCCGTCGCATTACAGCGGGCGAAGACGAGTCCACTTTCTACACCAGAGCGGGTCGGTCCGGCCCGGTAGGAGGCCGTGAAGCCAGTCGAGCTGGCTCCTCACAGCACACTTCCGCACCATCGGCGTCCATGGCGCCGCTGGCTGCAAGTTCGAAGAGCGCGTTGGCTGCAACACGTGCCCTCTTCCACAACCCACCTGCCATGAACGCTCCACACAGAGGTGCAAAGCAGTGGATTAACGACGTCCATCATCTCATCATCGCTGCCATCAACACGCCTCAGCGAAGTAGGCAACCGGCCGGTCCGTCGCACATGTTACTGTCATGCACGCCGATGATCGACCGACGGACTGTCGACTCCCGCTCCTTCAGGCTCTCCACAGCTGATCTCGGGGATGAGCTCAACCGGCACCGTGCTGCAATGGCACACAGTCGCATCACCATCGAGCGCTAGTGCGAGAGGCATCGCTACATCGAGGCTGACTGTAATGCTCCAGATGCCAAGCCCCAGGCGTCTGCATTGCAAGCTGCGCCTCAAGCATACCCTTTGCAGCACGCGCACCAGATGTACGCTGCCCATGCTGCGCCCATGGCGTACCTTGCACAACCTGCATCCCAGGCGGACCGTGCGTAGCCTGCATCACAAGTGTACTTTGTGAATACCGCACCCTAGGCGTACGCAGCACAACCTGCTCTTCAGCCGTACGCCATGCAACCTGCTCCTCAACCGTATGCCATGCAGCCGAAACCGCCGCCGTACGTCGCGCAGCCAGCGCCCTAGGCATATGCAGCGCACCCTGCGGCCCAGATATACGCCGCACAAAATCCTGCACTGACAGGGGCAAGCGGAGGGTGTGCAGCCCTAGCTCCACACCTTCGCTTTGTTATGTGGTGATGTAAGTTTAGGTCGCACCTTTCGGAAAAGTACAACGGGAGCGTCAATACTGCCGAGTTCCTGCAGATCTACACCACCTCCATCCTAGCTTCAGGAGGAGACGAGGCCATCATGGCCAACTACTTCCCTGTCGCCCACACTAGCCCAGCCCGGTCATGGCTCATGAACTTCCCCTAGGGGATCCCTGACCTCCTAGGTAGAGTTGTGCTGGAAGTTCACTGCAAACTTCGACAGCTCCTATATGCGTCCCAGCATCGAGATTGACCTCCATGACATGCGACAGTGTTACCGATAGACACTGTGGTCCTTCATCAAGTGGTTCTCTAGGTACAACAACACCATCCCTCACATCTCGAATGCTTCTGTCATAGTTGCATTCCGCAGAGTGTGAGGGGCAAGAAGATGCTCGAGAAGTTAGCCATGCACGACGTGTAAGACGTCTTCGAGCACTTCAGCATTACCGACAAATGTGCCAGGGCTGCCGAAGGTCGCAACTGGCACTCGCAGCCTGCCCCCGAGGCGGGAAAGGTCGGCCAGCCTGGCCCAGGTGCCGCTCCCAGGACAATGGCAAGAAGAATAAGAACAAGGCCGATGGCAAGGATAGTCCATTGGTCGGGGCCCCGTCGCTGGAGCAGCAGCGGCCGGTACTCCCTGGGGGCCACACCCCGATAAGCGTCCACGATAGTCACTGTTGACGGTCCTTAAGTACCATATTTTGACCATCAATTCACCTCATAATGTGCATAAAAGAAACACAAAACATAGTGGTAGGGTTATACACTAACCCAATTCCACAAGTGTTGGTGTTTATTTGTATGCAGGTGAATTATTACCCAAAATACCAAAACATGCAGGGATGAATCCATGAAAATGGATTTCAATGAATCAGGCAATGACCCGTGGCAACACATTAATCAAATGGCCCACAAACAGAAGAATACGAGGAGATCCAACGGTGTTGCACCCATATATATCAAGGGGGCCCACCTGGCAGCCACCTGGAGGAAGCACTCCCCGAGGGGAGCCTTGACCAGGGTTCGGCCAACCTATTCCTGGCACCATACTCAGTCAAATGACAAGTGTTGGCTCCTCCCGGCTCTCTGGAGTCAATGATGACTGATTCGCGCGTAAACTGTGGCAGGAACCGACCCTTCTCCACCTATAAATAGATCCCCTCACCTCACTTCTCACACACACCAAAAGTTGAGAATAGTGCTACACTCCAAAGGTTTACAGTAGTCCTAGAGGCTACCAAAGTAGAAGGAGAGTGTGGTGAAGAGTCTAGGAGAAGGAGGCTTGGGCTTGTCAAGTTCCTCTTCTACACTTGTACCCTTACAAGGTTTTACTCAATCAAGTAAGCCATTGTGAATTCAATACAATTTTTATCTTTTATTCTTAGTAGTTTGCACAAGTAGTTACTTGTGGGGAATCACTGCTTTAATTCATTAGAGGCTCTAGTTGTAGCTTTGTGTTCGAAACAACTAGAGTAATGATTTAGAACGTAAGTGTGGTGCTTAGGTTATAAATCATCAGTGGATATCTCGTAGACCCACGGATTGAAGAGGTAGGAAGTAGGTGGTGACAGCCCTATCTGTCGTTTGTAATCCTCCATGTTCGGCTATGCCATAGGCTCTTAGCGGGAGTCATCCTAGTATTGCTAGGAGTAAGCCCGTGCCCAAAGCAAGCATCTACTGCAAACTACCTTGAATTAGGATCAATACTTTGAATTCCTCTCTATTCCTTGCCTACCAAACAACTTTGTGTCCTTGGGTGAGCTAGTTCGAAAGATTAGCACACACGTTCTTTGGATTCGATACCCTTGGGAATACTCTTTAAGGGGAAGTGCTACAACGGTATTTCCGTGCGCTTGAGGATAACTCTGTGGTGTTAAGAAATACCAACAAGCATTTCTGGCGCCGTTGCTGGGGAACGGTTGGTGTTAATATTCGAACCAAGATCACCCTCTTATCATATCCCTCTTATCTATCATCTTACCTTTCTTATTCTTTCCACCACCGTATAAATGGAGCAACCCACCATTCTTTCTTATTCTGCTCCAAAGGGCGAATTCTGTGAGCCACCACCTTTGGTGGAACCTATTTGTTCAGCCACCTATGAACTTCGCCCTGGCTTTATAGCCATGGTTCAGGAACAATCCTTCTCAGGAATGGATTGTGAAAACCCTTACCACCATCTACGAGAGTTCGAACAGCTGTGTTCATGCCTTCTAATCAAAGGTATGACCCAGGAAACTCTCAAATGGAAGTTGTTTCCTTTTTCCCTCAAGGAAAAAGCCAAACAATGGTACAACCACTACGTTGGGAAGACAAACGATGATTGGAGTGAATTACGAGAAAAATTTTGTCTTGCTTTCTTTCCAATTGCCCGAATTGTTTCCTTACGAAAGGAAGTACTATGCTTCCAGCAGATGGAGAAGGAAACCATAGGTGCAGCTTGGGACAGATTTTCTCTTTTGAAAAATTCTGGCCCCGATTTGTTAATATCTGATCCAATGCTTTTGCAACATTTCTTCATGGGATTGAACAAAGAGTCTGCCCTATATCTTGACATTATGGCTGGAGGATCTTTCCTCCATAAGACTCCAGAAGAAGGCAATGATCTTCTGGACAGAATTCTAGAAAATTCTTCCTTCATTATGGGTCTTAATGAGCCTCCCCAAGAGGAAGTCGTGTCAAAAACAGAGGATACACTCTTGGACAAGGATGAACCCATTTCTTGTTTACCCCAAGCTTTGCCAGAGGAATCCTCTCCCAAACCTGAGACTACGAAGGTAGAAGAAAGTCAACCCTCGCAGTTTCCATTTTACTTCGAGGAAGAGCTTTTTGAAGATTATGGAAATACCACAAAGTATTGTTGCTATAGGAAACCTTCATTGCCACCAACTCCACCTGAACCACCTGACGGGGTGTTCATCCGTCAGACGGTCAAGGAGTTGACCTCTATCCTGAGCAGAGAGTGGACAGCTGATGTCGAGAATTCAACCGAAATTCTTTGGATGACCTCACCTTTGGCTACCATTTTATGTTCTATTAGAGGGACACCAATGAGAATCCTATACAACTCTACTGTCGGAGTAAATATCATTTCTGATTCTTGTGCTCTCACCATTCTTGGCGATGTGCCATTGGCACCAACACGCAAATCCTTTCGAGATTCATTCGGAACCATTCTTGAAGGATGTGGGGTTTTGCAACAAGTGTCTATTAGACACAAAGATGTTGAGGCTCTCCTAGATTTTCACGTGTTCGAAATCCAAGATTTCGACATCATGATAAGGATTCCCATAGAGAAATTTCTCATGGATGTTCCTTTGGAAGGAAGCCTCAATATCAATCTCGGAGGGAGAAATTTCTCCATGCCTATTCTGTGTTCAAAGAACACATCTGCAGAATCTCCCATCCAAGATGAGCCAATGGAGGAGGTTAGGACTCTTCAATTTTTAGAACCTCCTGAAATTGAAGGAGAAGAAGACTTCGTCCAAGAGGAGGACGAATTTCAGGAGGAAATAGAATTGCCAAAAGAAGAGCCCTCCCCAAAACCTCCTGTTGAGCTCAAGATTCTACCTCCAGGCCTACGTTATGCCTTTTTAAATGGCGATTTGGAAGCCCCTGTCATCAGAAGTGACATGCTTTCAAATGATGAAACACTCAAACTCATAGCCATGTTAGAAAGGCATAGAGCTGTTTTTGGATATTCACTTCAGGATCTCAAGGGAATTAGTCCAGCGTTATGCACCCATCGTATTCCTATTGACCCTGAGAGTGTCCCCTCAAGGGAACCTGAAAGGTGATTGAATAATGCGATGCGGGAAGTTGTCAAGAAAGAAGTCTTGAAACTTCTGCATGCCGGGATTATTTACCCTGTTCCTCATAGTGAATGGGTAAGTCCAGTTCAAGTAGTGCCTAAGAAGGGAGGTATGACGGTCATTCAAAATGAGAAGAATGAATTAATTCCTCAACGGACTGTCACGGGATGGAGGATGTGCATTGACTACCGAAAACTTAACAAGGCAACAAGGAAAGACCATTTTCCATTGCCCTTCATCGATGAGATGTTAGAGCGATTGGCAAAACACTCCTACTTCTGTTTCCTTGATGGGTATTTGGGATATCATCAAATTCCTATCTTTCCCGATGATCAAAGTAAGACCACGTTCACATGTCCTTACGGGACCTATGCCTATCGGCGTATGTCCTTTGGACTGTGCAACGCTCCTGCTTCTTTCCAGAGATGCATGATGTCTATATTTTCAGACATGGTCGAGGATATCATGGAAGTTTTCATGGACGATTTCTCCGTCTATGGAAAACATTTGATCATTGTTTAGAAAATTTAGACAGGGTCTTACAAAGATGTCAGGAGAAGGACCTTGTGCTTAATTGGGAAAAGTGCCATTTCATGGCCCGGGAAGGCATCGTTCTTGGACACTTGGTGTCCGAGAGAGGGATAGAGGTGGACAAATCTAAAATTTAAGTTATTGAAAAACTTCCATCTCCTATCAATATTAAGGGAATCCGCAACTTTTTAGGTCATGCGGGGTTCTACCGACGATTTATCAAGGATTTCTTCAAAATCGCTAGACCCCTCACCAACCTATTAGCTAAAGAAGATCCCTTTGATTTCGATGATGAATGCCTTAAATCATTTGATATACTCAAAAAGGCACTCATCTCAACTCCAATTATCCAACCTCCTGATTGGACGCTACCATTCGAAATCATGTGTGATGCCAGTGACTTTGCTGTTGGTGCGATTTTAGGCCAAACCAAAGATAAAAAAGAACATGCAATAGCCTATGCTAGCAAAACTCTGACAGGAGCCCAACTCAAGTATGCCACAACTGAGAAAGAGCTCCTAGAGTAGTTTTTGCTATCGACAAGTTTAGATCCTATTTGGTTGGAGCAAAGGTCATAGTCTACACAGACCATGCTGCTTTGAAATATCTGCTTACCAAAAAGGATGTTAAACCCAGGCTAATTCGATGGATTCTTCTACTCCAAGAATTTGATCTGGAAATAAGAGATAAGAAAGGAGTAGAGAATTCAGTAGCAGATCATCTTTCACGTATGGAAGTCACTCAAACCATGGACATACCTATCGATGACTTCCTACGAGATGATATGCTCCTGAAGGTGACATACTCTCACCCTTGGTACGCGAATATCGTGAAATTTATGGTCACAGGATATGTACCACCAGGGGAGAACAAAAAGAAACTCATTTATGAGAGTCGTAGACACCTTTGGGATGACCCTTACCTCTATCGAGTATGTGTCGATGGCCTTCTTAGAAGGTGCGCCCCATCAATCGAGGGCACCAAATTTATAGAGAAATGCCATGCTGGCCCCTATGGTGGTCATTATGGTGTCTACCGTACTCAGGCAAATATCTGGCAGAGTGGATTCTATTGGCCTTCAATGTATGAAGATACCAAGGAATTCATTCGCAGATATTGCAAATGCCAAAAGCATGGAGGAATCTCTGCTCGCAATGCTATGCCTCTAACATACAATCTGCAAGTGGAATTATTTGATGTATGGGGTATTGATTTCATGGGACCTTTTCCTAGGTCTTATGATTTCGAGTATATTCTGGTTTCCGTCGATTATGTGTCAAAATGGGTAGAAGCATTGCCATGCAAAAATGCTGATTCCAAGCAAGCAAGGAAAATGTTCCATCAGATCATTTTCCCACGCTTTGGAACGCCCCGTATGTCATAAGTCATGGAGGGTCTCATTTCATAGATAAGACCTTCTGGAACTTTTTAAGAGAACTTGGAGTCCAGCATAACATTGCTACCCCATAACACCCACAAACAAGTGGTCAAGCAGAAACATCTAATAAGCAAATTAAGAATATTCTGCAAAAGACTATCTTGGAAATGGGAATGAGATGGAAGCAAAAGATACCCGACGCATTGTGGGCATATCGTACTGCCTACAAGACACCTATCGGCATGTCTCCTTTTCAACTTGTCTATTGGAAGACTTGCCATCTTCGCGTAGAATTGGAACATAGAGCGTATTGGGCCATCAAGCGGTGGAACATGAATCTTAACGAAGCTGGAAATCACCGATTGTAGCAAATCTCTGAGTTGGAGGAATAGAGAGATAAGGCGTACCATAATGCCATAATTTATAAAGAGAGAACCAAAAGATGGCACGATAAGAGGATTACGCCGAAAGAGTTCAAACCTGGAGATAAAGTTTTACTCTTTAACTCTAGGGTTAAACTTTTTGGACATGGGAAGCTTAGAAGTAAATGGGAAGGACCCTTCACTGTAGTAGAGACTTCATCCCATGGAGCAATCACACTCCAAGGTGATGACGGTCAACTATTCAAAGTGAATGGGCACCGACTCAAATTATTTCTTGATTCCCAAAAGGATACAAAAAAAGAATTTGATGTGGTAAATCTAATCAATTTCTATGCCATTTCTTTCAATTCTGTTTAAATTCTCTGCGTCCAACTAATGGGCCCATCCAATTCTTCTTCTAGAAGGCCCATTTAATCGACCCGAGAAAATTTGGCCCGAATGGAGCGAGAAGGGGGTCGGTCGAACCCTACGGTTGACCGACTCTCCCTTCGCGCCGTTTGCGTTTTATTTTCTCGTGTTGATCCTCCTCGATATCCTCCACAAAATCCTCGGTGAAACGCGTTGTTCCCCACCTATTTAAAGGACGGAAACAGAGAGGAAAGCTATACACCTCATTGAATAATCATCTTCCTCCCGTCCTCGTCATGGCCGACAAGAATATTGTGCCTCATGCCTCCGCCACCTCAACCTTCAACCTGAGCGGAGACATTAAGCCAGCCAATGACAAAACTTCCCTCGCCCGACGGCATAGGATGCTTACTACTTAGGATTTTAATTTTTTTAAAAACATTTATTTTCTAAAGCTAGGCTAAATAATGTAACCATCCCCATATTTTTTTTTCAATAAAGTGAACTTACCGGTTCATCTAACACCGGTAAAGTTCCCACTTTAGTTTATTTTGTTGAATAAAGAATTCAGGAAGCAAGTGTGGGTGAAACATGTCCCCAAGTCACAAAATCCCGATGTGAAAAATTAACGTTGCATATCAAAACACGTCACGACCGAATGAGCAAAACGACCCAACGAAACAGAGCCACAAAAGAGCCAACAGGAGGTCGGCCGAACCCCCTGGTCGGTCAACCTGTTTTCTGCTCAATACAACTTTGTTTTGCCCCAGAAAATCGGTTTGGATTTCCTATCCCTACTTTTATGTGCTACCCTGCTGTTTGATTTGATTTCATATTTTCCATTGCATATCTAAAATGAACCAACTTAACAAATTGAAATAAAATTTGATAGTCGAGGATTTGCTTAAGCTAAAAATTTGAATATTTTATATTTCAATTCATTACCTTGTTTATGATTCCCATAAAATCATCTAGGTATTTGACTAGTGTGATATGGTAAATGAGTTCTTTAGAAATCATCCTTTTGCTTGAAATTGATTTTGACATTTATAACTATTTGAAGTCTTGAACTTTGTCTAAACCTCTCATTGGAAATTTATATACCCACGAAGGCCTATGATATATTCATTGAAAACCACAAGCATATGCCACTTTGCTTTTCATTGAACTTATTCAAACCCGTGACCCAATTGAGTGACATGCATGAACTTTTTGAATTGAAAACTCTTGTGCACTCCATTCATGCAAAATTTCTCACATTGAGAGCTTGCATCCATCAATCACCCATCCGCCAAAAAGAAACTCCATACAATACAAATGAAAGCCTCTCTAAAAAAAGGAGTAGAAGACATGGCTACAAGAAAAAGAAAAAGCATCCACTCTTGAAAAAGAGTAAGAGTGCTAAAAAAAGTAGCCATGTTTCATCCTTAAGAGAGAGCAAATTCATGGGAGTTATCACCTCACCCCTCCATTTCATTCATGTGCACAAGAAATTTCTCTTCACTTTGTTCATTGCATAAGTCTCTCATAGGATCAAGTTTTTGACTTAGTAACATATGAATTGCAAAAGTGGGCCACATTCATCCCTACCAACTCCAGATATAGCCACTTTTAGTATAGGGACAAGAATTGGCAAAACATGCCATGGTGAGGACTCGGACACTTTGAGAGATTTGAGAGATTCCAATCGAGAAGGCAAGGGCAAAAGTTCCTATGACTTTCAAATATAGCAATTGCCAAATCATTTCAGCAGAGAATGATCCAAGGGAACTTCATTCTAACCGTTCCACTTTTCAAACACCCAAGATTGATGTGGTAGCCACATACACAAAGGGGATCCATGAATTAAGGTATAAATTGAAATATCTAGTATCCTTATTTTCTACATTATAGCAAATTCATGACAACACTCTAGTTCTTCTTGCCTTCACTCGAGGACGAGCAAAGGACTAAGTGTGGGGAGTTTGTTGACGGTCCTTAAGTACCATATTTTGATCATCAATTCACCTCATACTGTGCATAAAAGAAACACAAAACATAGTGCTAGGGTTATACACTAACCCAATTCCACAAGTGTTGGTGTTTATTTGTATGTAGGTGAATTATTACCCAAAATACCAAAACATGCAGGGATGAATCCATGAAAATGGATTTCAACGAATCAGGCGATGACACGTGGCAACACATGGATCAAATAGCCCACAAACAGAAGAATACGAGGAGATCCAACGGTGTTGCACCCATATATATCAAGGGGGCCCACCTGGCAGCCACCTGGAGGAAGCACTCTCCGAGGGGAGCCTTGACCAGGTCGGCAGAACCAAGGGTTCGGCCGACCTCTTCCTAGCGCCAAACTCCGTCAAACGACACGTGTTGGCTCATCCCGGCTCCCTGGAGTCAATGATGACTGATTCACGCGTAAATTGTGGCGGGAACCAACCCTTCTCCACCTATAAATAGATCCCCTCACCTCACTTCTCACGCACACCAAAAGTTGAGAATAGTGCTGCACTCCAAAGGTTTAGAGTAGTCCTAGAGGCTACCAAAGTAGAAGGAGAGTATGGTGAAGAGTCTAGGAGAAGGAGGCTTGGGCTTGTCAAGTCCCTCTTCTACACTTGTACCCCTACAAGGTTTTACTCAATCAAGTAAGCCATTGTGAATTCAATACAAGTTTGATCTTTTATTCTTAGTAGTTTGCAAAAGTAGTTACTTGTGGGTTCACTGCTTTAATTCATTAGAGACTCTAGTTGTAGCTTTGTGTTCGAAACAACTAGAGTAGTGATTTAGAACGTAAGCGTGGTGCTTAGGTAATAAATCATCAGTGGATATCTCGTAGACCCACGGATTGAAGAGGTAGGCAGTAGGTGGTTATAGCCCTATCTGTAGGATTGAAGAGCACGTGAAAAGCTACCAGAGGGGGGGTGAATGGTATATTTAAAAATCTTACGCAGCGGAAACAATTAAATCTCAATCCCTTCGGCAGAAAAACGATCTGTTAAAGAAATCGTGTGTGAGACTAATCTAAACGTGTTTCACCGTGACAAAAGTGATATATATCAGAGAGAATCAAGTCACGAAGACGACACAACAAGAATCACTCATATCCGTCGAGAAAAACTCAAGTTATGATCGAAAGATCAAACAAATGTCAATCTGCCCTACTTGAAAAAAAAACAGTTTGGAACGCTGCAAAGAAACTCGTGTAGATCATAGACCACAAATCCAATGACCGTTAAATTTTGACAGATGATAGATAATTAAGTTTTGAAGACAACCGAAAAAGAATCACGTCAATTGGATCTGTAAAACTCGAATTATGGTAAAAATACCAACGAAAGGTAGTTCTGTCCAGAAACTCGACGAGTAAAACTTGTCTGGAACAAGTCGGACGAACAAGGCACAAAAGTTCCTTCAAACTACGAATTTCATTCAATAGAACACAAGAGGAACAACCCCAAAGTCGTGCACCACGAGCTCTGGGCTCCCTTGCTTATATAACCAGCTCGAAAGCCAACTCAACTCAAATCAGAAACCTAATTCTACTCTGTTCACGAATCGTAACTTTCCATAACTGCTTAGGATTCTTCTATATGCAGATAGAAGCAATCTTAAGACTTTCAAACTCCTTAGGAATGTATCCCACATTCCTAAACAACTCAAATTCGTTATCCATACGAAATCCAATTATAACCAACTCAAATATTTCCATATCTGAGTCAAACCCGACTCAGCCGCAGCCTGAGTCCATAACCTATTCGGTTGGACCTTTCCGACCAACTCTTTACGTCCACATCTCTTCATCACGTCTCAGAACCATGTAGCCACGTCCATGCACTCCTTGCACATGTGCAAACATCTTCCAATGACGTCCACGATACCTTCACATGCATTGTTCTTGATTCAATCATGCTGCGCAACCTCCTGATCAGCTCAACCACAATTCCTCCTGAATTTGGTTGTTGGAACCTCATCTCCTCCCTGAGACTAGTCCATCACCAGCCATGTCTTGAACTCAAGCAACACCTGCACATGAATAAACAACCAATCCATACGAGCCCAACTCCTCGACTTGACTCAAGTTAGTTCCGAACACAACACCTTACGTGAGAACCTCACATAAGCATGTTGCAAAACCACAGTAACACGATATCATCCATGTCAATCAAAAACGCATCAAAGACTTAGCAAATGAATACTAAGCAATCTTTCTGAAGATGTAAAGCAAGTACAAAACATTGCAAATTAAAAACAGAAGCATTGCGGTCAAGTTACGGACCTTGCCAGAGCAACTCGGACCTTGAGCTGGAAATAACAAAATCTAGTAGAACCTAGCGACGGGGCTAACCAGAACTAGTCGGACCTTAATAAAAAGGTGTTTTGGTGATATTCAAAACTTTTATCGTTAAAGCAAGTGTGTTCACTACAAGCCAATGTATTCAGCACACATAGGTCTTACAATCTCCCCCTTGATGAATGCATTGGCAACACCATTTAAAATCCGAACATTGGCTTATTCACATAAAAGTTTTGAAGACAATTTCTCCCCCTTTGTAAATCAAAAGTAAAATGAGAATAAAATCCAAAAATTATCCTATATTATCTCTCCCCCTTTATTATCTCTCCTTATGCACATATTCGCTTTCTCTTCATGCTTATCTCTCCCCCTTTGACAATGTATTCAGCAAGTCATGAGCATATAAACAAATTATCTCTCCCCCTTTAGTTGTTATGAGCATATTATAACATATACATATAAACAAAGCTCATCCAAGTCATACTATCAAGTACCTTACATTATCACATCAATGAAATACATAAAGTAGTGTAAGCCATGCTAGAGATCAAATGTAATTTTTAATTTAAGTAAGTCATGATCTCACAAACTTAACTATTTCAATACCTGAAAGCATGACACTTGTTGCTGCATTTTATTATTTTTCAAAGCACAAATTTAGAACATATGATATTTGCAAGAGATTATATGCGCATCTGCCTTATTCTAACCAACCAAGTCAAGCCTATGTCATTTGACAATCAGAAGCTTAAGGACATGGTTTTAGTCATACACAACTTCTTCCAAGTTCATATCTAAGTGCAATGATAAGCCATCTCAAAAGAAAAAGTGTGATGCATGCATATTCCCTTGATCTTTTCTCAATTTATATTTGTTCATAAAAACTCAACATGTGAGTTGATTACTTGATTAATTCTTTAATGATAAAAGCACTTGTGAACATGTAACAAGTTCAAAACAGCAAGAAAGCTCGACCATGACCAGTTTTAGTGTAAGTAATTATTTCAATTACTAGACATTGCAAAAACTACAAAATGTATAACACAAGTAATGTTGTAAGAACTTTCAGCATGTAAAAGGAATCATAAAGTCATATATGTATGAAATACTATGCTCACATTATTTTAATTTCAGATTCACACATAGACTTCCCAAGTTTCAAAACTCCCCCTCAATTTAAGCCATGAGGATGCATAACCCCTATTTCACTACGAATGTAACAAAAACGAGTGAAATCCAAAGGTTTTGTAAAAATGTCAGCCAATTGTTGTTCGGTATCTACATGGTGAAGCACAATATTTCCTTTTTCAACATTATCTCGGAGAAAGTGATACCTAATGTCAATGTGCTTAGTTCTATAATGTTGCACGGGGTTTTTAGCAATACAAATGGCACTAGTGTTATCACAGAACAGTGGAACACTATCTAGATCAACCCCATAGTCCTTAAGTGTTTGAACAATCCAAAGAATTTGTGAGCAAGCACTAACAGCAGCTACATATTCAGATTCGGCTGTGGATTGTGCAACTGAATTTTGTTTTCTAGAGGACCAAGCAACAAGAGAATTACCAAGAAAATGACAAGCACCAGAAGTACTTTTCCTATCAATCCTACAACCCCCAAAATCAGCATCCGAAAAAAGCTTTCAAAGTAACGGTTGAGGAAGAAGGAAGAAAAATGTCAAATTCCTGAGTTCCATGTAAGTACCTGAGAATCCTTTTGACGGCTTGACGACGTGAAGCACGTGGGGAGGCTTGAAACCGTGCACAAAGACATACGCTGAATTGTATGTCTGGTCTTGATGCCGTGAGGTACAAAAGTGATCCGATCATGCTTCTATATTCTTTTTTATCCACGGATTCACCACATTCATCAAGTCCAAGTGTTGTTGCTGTTACCATTGGTGTCCGAAGAGGCTTGCTTTTGTCCATGTTGAAGCGCCTTAGGAGATCTTTTGTATACTTTGTTTGATGCACAAAGGTACCCTCCTTTGTTTGCTTGATTTGCAGCCCCAAAAAGTATGTGAGTTCACCCATCATACTCATCTCAAATTCTGAACTCATCATAGCTGAAAACTTGGACACAAGATCATGAGAAGAACAACCAAAGATAATATCATCCACATACACTTGAACGAATAACGAGTCATTGCCATGCTTGAGCACAAAAAGAGTTTTATCAACCTTGCCCATGGTAAACCCTTTTTCAATTAAGAATGATTTTAACCTATCATACCATGCTCTAGGGGCTTGTTTGAGACCGTACAAGGCATTGGACAGTTTGTAAACATGATTAGGAAAATCTGGATTTTCAAAACCCGGTGGTTGTTTCACATAAACCTCCTCATCTATGTAGCCATTAAGAAAAGCACTTTTAACATTCATTTGATATAGCTTAAAACCTTTAGATGCTGCAAAAGCTAACAAAATTCTTATGGCTTCTAATCTAGCAACGGGAGCAAAAGTTTCATCAAAATCTAGACCTTCAACTTGAGTGAAACCTTGAGCAACCAACCTAGCCTTATTCCTAACCACAACCCCATCCTCACTTTGTTTATTTTTAAATACCCATTTAGTTCCAATTAAAGTGTGACCTTGAGGTGGAGGTACAAGTTTCCAAACATTATTTCTTTCAAAATTTTCTAACTCTTCTTGCATGGCAATAATCCAAGATTCATTAGTGAGTGCGTGTGATATATCTTTGGGTTCAAAAGAAGCAACAAAAGTATAATGAGCATAAGAGTTTGGATCGCAAAACCTGGATCGTGTGACTCGTTCGTGCAAGCTTCCAATCATTTGTTGTTGGGGATGATCTTTGTAAAACCGTAGGGGAACAGATGTCTCACAAGCTTATTCTTCTTCATCTTCATCACAAATCGATGAGCTTGTGACTTGAGGATGATTTGAATCAGCATTGATGGTTGTCGGTGCTGGTTGAGAATTAACATCCGGAGCTGAACCAAAGTCTTTAGCTGCTGAATTTTTGGGCAGCAGCTCCAATTCTTCCTCATCTTCAACGAAAATGTCCCCCCCCCCCCCTACGGATATGGATCTGGAACTGCAATGTTTTAACTAGTACCTGGGCTAGCTTCATCAAAAGACACTTCACAAGTCTCCACAATTTTGTTAGTGTCATGTAAAAGCACACGGTAGCCTCTAGTATGAGATGGATAACCAAGAAACATGTCATCAATCGATCTAGGTTCAAATTTATCAAGATTACCATGTTTCTTAACAAAGCCTTTGCAACCAAAGACCCGAAAGTGTGTAACACTAGGCCTATGTCCAAACCGGAGCTCATATGGTGTTTTACCTAGCTTAGCACGCAAGAAAACACGATTTGAGACATAACAAGCGGTTGCTAATGCATCAGCCCAAAATTTCCTAGGAGTTTGATATTCATCAAGCATAGTCCTAGGAATTTCAACTAAGGTTTTGTTCTTTCTTTCTACAACACCGTTTTGTTGAGGTACATATGGTGAAGAAAATTGATGATCTATTCTATTTTCAGCACAAAAGTGATCAAAAGATTGATTTTTAAATTCAGTTCCATTATCACTTCTAATTGCTTTTAAAGATCCTGGGTAATCAATTGATAATATAAGAAACAAAGTTCTAAAGTGACTAAAAACTTCATTCTTAGACGCCATAAAATAAACCCAAGAGTATCTAGAATAATCATCAACAATCACAAGTACATATCATTTACCTCCGAAGGATTGAACACGTGAAGGTCCTACGATGTCAAGATGCAAAATTTGACATGGTTCAGTTGTTATGATCATTGTGAGAGGAGTATGTGAACCTGCAACCATCTTAGCATGTCTACAAGAAGAGCACACAATTTCTTTGTTCCCTTTAAGCTTAGGCAGCCCATGTATGCGATCAAGAGCACTAACACACGTTAGGTGATCAAAGCCTACGTGACCAAGTCTATGATGCCAAAAATATAGGTCCTTTGAATCATTAGCAACTAGACACCTATACTTAAAAAACTCTTCCAAACCGAGACATGTTAAAAATAAGCTCACTATTTGAACTTACAACTTTGCAGCAGTTTTTATTGAAAATAATTTCCAGATTTTCATCTAGCGATTGTGAAACAAAAAGCAAGTTGTATTTCAAATTTTTGACAAGTGCCACATCCTTCAAAGTGTAGTGATCATTTACTCTAACCGAACCCTTAGCAATTATAGGAGTTGAAGAATTATCGGAAAAAGTAACATTCTCTACACGTGACACAAAAGAGAGGGAGGAGAACCAATCTTTGTTACCGGTCATGTGGCGTGAGCAACCTGAATCCACAATCCAAATGTTCTCCTTCCTCAAACGTGTAACCTACATAGAAGCATAATATGTCGATGACTCAATATTGGGCTTAGTCAAAAGGCATTTAGGAATCCAGTACTGAGTCACGCGACGTGCAGCAGGAAAAACACGCGAAAGCTGAGACAAAACAGCAGGTTTATGAGTCAAAGTTTGAGACTTTTTATTCTTAACTACTGACCTATAAGGTGTTACTTGTGTAGCACAAAAATCAATAGCTCCGGAGGTAAACTTTGAATGTTTTTGACTCAATATAGCAGGTTGTACATTCGGTTCAATATGTGCAGCAAATTTTGCATGAAATTTATGAGATCTAGCAACCATTCTTTCCCTTTTTCTGTTGTTTAGCTAGTCTATAACAAAAATCTATGACATGACCATCTCTACCATAGTAGGTACAATGAAATTTAACTTTGTGTTCATGTCTAGATGAGCAAACAACATTTTTATTTGAAACCGAATGAGACAATACTCCTGCAGATTTGAAAACCACTTCTTTTTATTTAGGAACTATTTGAATCAAACCACTTCCTAATGACTTTTCAATTTTAGGTGGATGTGCCTTAGCATGAGCATGAGAATCAAAACCTAAACCAGTTTTATCATTGCAAGACTTGGATGAATTCAGCAGCAAGTTTAGGTTCTTATTCCCATTACAAAACCGATCAAATGTCTTATACATGTTATCAAGTTTGTTGGACAGATCAATGCAATTTTCACATGAAGTTTTTCCTTTTAATTTGCAATTGGAACAATATTTAACTTCATGACAACGTAAAGCATTGTTCAATATAGAGATTTCATTCATAGCATCTTGCAGTTTCTTATCAAGATCATCACAACTAGAATAATGCAAATCAATTATAGAACAAGAAGCATCTTTTAAGTTTCCAATATTAAGTGTAGCAAGATTTTTGTTCTTTTCAATTTCAAGTTCAAGTTTATCAAGTGTGGAGGTATGTGCACTTGTTAGGGAGGACAATTGTTCATATATTAAGTCACATGAGGAACAAGAATCATCACTAGGAATCAAGGATTTCAATCAATTAATTTCATATTCTAGTGACTCAATTTTAACAGCATTGTCCCTCAACTTTTTGTCCTTTTTCTTAACAATAACAGTGGCACGAGAAATAGCATCACACATTTCTTCGCAAGTAGGACATACCTCTTCATTGTCGTTGTTTTGTTCTGCCTCCTCCATACTTGATCTTGACTTGCCCGCCATGAAGCACAAGTTTGCCAAATCATCTTCATCTTCATCACTTCCAATGTCCACGTCGCTTGAGCCAAGTTCCTGGAGTGCTGAGATAAAACTGCTCACTAATTGACGTCCTGTAAAACCCTTCTTTTTCTTCGTATCTTTTGCAGAGGAGTGCTTCGTTCTTGTTTTCTTTTCATCCCGGGAAGTAGGACCTGAAAGGTTAGGGCAATATGAACGAAAATGTCCTGTATTACCACATTCAAAGCATCGTTGAGGTCTGGAGCTTCCTCTCCTTCTAGTTCTCACATTTTGCGAAGCTTTTGAGAATCGGGTAGAGATGAGTGCTAGCTCCTCCTCTAGAAACTCCTCAATTTGTTCAAGGGTTAGAGAGGACAGCAAAGCAAGTGTACCACAAGATGATGTTTGACCGGAACTAGGCATGTCACGTTGAGAAACAAAAGCAATAGACTTGTTGGGATCCTTACGTGAGATTATGTCAATTTCATGAGTTTTTAACTTGGAATATAGCACATATAAAGTAAGTGAACTCATGACAGTAGATTCACGAATAGATGTGACTTTCATCTCCCAAATTGACATATCTAATGCACTTAGCAATTGCCTAGCATTTTCAGCATCTGAAAAATTAACATTGACACTACGCAAGTTGCTGAGAATCTTATTAAAGCGAGCAAAAAGGTCATCAATAGACTCACCGGGTTGCATCTCAAAGCGCATGTATTCTTTCTTGAACATGTCTTGCCTTACCTCTTTGATCGTGTTGGATCCTTAGTGGTAGTCACAAAGTGCTTTCCACACATCATATGCAGATCGGAGGTGTGCAACACGGTCAAAGTCGCTTTGTGTTAATCCTTGTATGATCAAGTTCCGAGCCTTGTTGTTGTTGTCGACATCTCTCAGATTTGTAGCTGTAACTTGATCGTTTGATGGCACTTCGTAAGGCTTGTATACCTTCTCCCATATTGCAAAGCCTTGTGCCTGGATGAAAGCCTCCATGCGTGCCTTCCAAACCTGAAAATCAATACCAGCAAACACACAAGGTTTGGCAGAGTACTTCTCCATGATGATTAGTCAAAAACACGCGCAAATCACAAAGATTAGAGCACCGTGGCTCTGATACCAATTGTAGGATCGAAGAGTACGTGAAAAGCTACCAGAGGGGGGGGGGTGAATGGTAGATTTAAAAATCTTACGCAGCGGAAACAATTAAATCCCAACCCCTTCGGCAGAAAACGATCTGTTAAAGAAATCATGTGTGAGACTAATCTAAACGTGTTTCACCGTGACAGAAGTGATATATATAAGAGAGAATCAAGTCACGAAGACGACACAACAAGAATCACTCAAATCCGTCGAGAAAAACTCAAGTTAAGATCGAAAGATCAAACAAAGGTCAATCTGTCCTACTTGAAAAAAAAACAGTTTTGGAACGCTGCAAAGAAACTCGTGTAGATCATAAACCACAAATCCAATGACCGTGAAATTTTGACAGATGATATATAATCAAGTTGTGAATACAACCCAAAAAGAATCATGTCAATTGGATCTGTAAAACTCGAGTTATGATAAAACTACCTACGAAAGGTAGTGCTGTCCAGAAACTCGACGAGTAAAACTTGTGTGGAATAAGTCGGACGAACAAGGTACAAAAGTTTCTTCAAACTACGAATTTTATTCAATATAAAACAAGAAGAACAACTCCAAAGTCGTGCACCACGAGCTCTGGGCTCCCTTGCTTATATAACCAGCTCGAAAGCCAACTCAACTCAAATCAGGAACCTAATCCTACTCTGTTCACGAATCGTAACTTTCCATAACTGCTTAGGATTCTTCTATATGCAGATAGAAGCAATCTTAAGACTTCCAAACTCCTTAGGAACGTATCCCACATTCCTAAACAACTCAAATTCGTGACCCACACGAAATCCTATCATAACCAACTCAAATCTTTCCATATCTGAGTCAAACCCGACTCAGCTGCAGCCTGAGTCCATAACCTAGTCGGTTGGACCTTTCCGACCAACTCTTTATTTCCACATCTCTTCATCACATCTCGGAATCATGTAGCCACGTCCATGCTCTCCTTGCACACGTGCAAACATCTTCCAATGACGTCCACGATACCTTCACATGCATTGTTCTTGATTCAATCATGTTGCGCAACCTCCTGATCAGCCCCACCACAATTCCTCCTGAATTTGGTTGTTAGAACCTTATCTCCTCCCTGAGACTAGTCCAATGGAACCCATCACCAGCCATGTCTTCAACTCAAGAAACACCTGCACATGAATAAATAACCAATCCATACGAGCCCAAGTCCTCGACTTGACTCAAGTTAGTTCCGAACACAACACCTTACGTGAGAACCTCACATAAGCATGTTGCAAAATCACAGTAAAATGATATCATCCATGTCAATCAAAAACGCATCAAAGACTTAGCAAATGAATACTAAGAAATCTTTCCAAAGATGTAAAGCAAGTACGAAACATTACAAATGAAAAACAGAAGCATTGCGGTCAAGTTCCGGACCTTGCCAGAGCAACCCGGATCTTGAGCCGGAGCTAACAAAAGCTAGTAGAACCTAGCGCCGGGGCTAACCGGAACTAGTCGGACCTTAATAGAAAGGTGTTTTGGTGATATTCAAAACTTTTATCGTCAAAGCAAGTGTATTCACTACAAGCCAACGTATTCAACACACATATGTCTTACACTATCTGTCCTTCGTAATCCTCCACGTTCGGCTATACCATAGATTCTTGGTGGGAGTCATCCTAGTATTGCTAGGAGTAAGCCCGTGTCCGAAGCAAGCATCTACTGCAAACTACCTTGAATTAGGATCAATACATTGAATTCCTCTCTATTCCTTGCCTACCAAACAACTTTGTGTCCTTGGGTGATCTAGTTCGAAAGGTTAGCACACACGTTCTTTGGATTTGATACCCTTGGGAATACTCTTTAAGGGGAAGTGCTACAACGGTATTTCCGTGCGCTTGAGGATAACTCTGTGGTGTTAAGAAATACCAACAGTCACGCGATGGTGACGACAGCCGTGAGCGGTGCCCGGTATGCAACACCAGGAGCCACAACGCTGGTGAGTGCAAGGAGATCAAGAAGCTCATGGAGCTCTACCGCAAGCAGCTACAACAGCGCCCAATGGGTGCGCCTTTCTGCCAGCAGGAGGGCAAGCAGAAGGTCAACCCCTAGATCGACGAGGACAAGGAGATAGAGTACTAGGAGGCCCAACGAGGCGTCGTGGCGGTCTACAACAATGGTGACTTTGACTCGAGCAATGACAACGAGCGCCACAAAGCGCTCCATGTCGTTTACGGAGGGTCCTGGGACCCTGCGTCTATGAATGCGGTCAAGATCCTACGCCGAGCGCTGGCCTCGGTGGCTTTTGTCCCCATCATTGTGCCTCACCACTAGTGGATTGGGACACCGATCAACTTCAACAGGAGCAGGGTTGCTGCCACTCCTCGTCGCCCCAAGCATCACTAATGTCAAGATTGTGAGATCTATGTGTGCTGAATACATTGTCAATTATAATAAAAATGAGGCTTTACATGTAAAGTTTTGAACCTACTCGAAAACCCACTTTGCAGTGTCCGAACTTCATTGCACGCGAGTTGCACATGTTTTCTCGCTTTGAATTGTCTGAACTTTTCTCACATGACTTGCACATGTTCGATACTTAGGATTGTTCGAACTTTACAGATGTGAGATGCACGTGAGTCGATAAGGGTCGATCTTTTCAAATTTGTTTTTGGGAGTAATGTTACTCTCAATAATTTTGGATTGTTCGAACTTTCAAAATGCATAGCGGAAGTAACAGTTACTATGCATAGTTTTCATATTGAGTTCGATTGCTCTATTTTGATCCGTTTTAACTTGCAATTTTTCGAACTTGCTTTTGGCTTATGAGAATATTTGCTTAGTATTCATTTGCTAAATTTTTGGTGTGTTTTGGTGGTTATGACTGATATCATTTTTGATATGGTTTGCAACATGCTTATGTGAGGTGCTCACGTAAGGTGTTGTGGTTATCGGACTAATGTGAGTCAAGTCTAATACTTGTGCTGAAAAGAATTGGTTGTTTGTTCATATGCAAGTGTTTGAGGTCAAAACATGGCTGGTGACGGGATCCATTGAACTAGACTTAGGACTCGTTTGACAGTCCAAATTTCGGAAGGAATCTCGGCCCATTCCCTGGTAAAAAAAATCGGGCCAAAATTTTCCTTAAGCGCACTTAGCAGCCGAATTCCCCGGCCCGATCCGCAGGCAGCACGGGCTTTTCCAGTCCGGGCTCGCGAGGTCGGGCAGGAAAGCCCTCCACGCCCGCCTCGCGCCGTGTCAGTCGCCTCCGTGCCGCCGCACTCGTCTCCCACTCCCAGTCCGCTCCACCGTGCTCGCCTTGCTCCGTGTTTGTTGCATTCGTCCCCGGCCGACTTCCTCCCACTCCCGATTCGCTCCGCCGTGCTCGCCTTGCCCATGTATCCTTCGTCCCCGGCGGTCCAAAGCTAGCGGCTGCGCGACCCGAGCGAAGCGAAGCGGCAGCGTCCGGCAGCGCGAGCGCGACGCCACTCCGACACACGCGAGCACAGTCAGCTCGGATCCTGGCTCGAAATTGTCATCCGTGGATCCATCGCCGGTGAAGAGCACACCCAGGTATGGGCGTCCCTCCCCTTCACACGAACTTCATCCTCCCGTAACAATGAGCATTTTCCTCTTTTGGTGCTTGCATCCGTTATCTATAGCAAAAAAGGTATAGAACTGCTACAAGCTGTTGTAAATCTAGCCCCCATATGTATAGAACTGCTACAAGCTTTTGTAGATCCAGCAGTTATCCGGTGTGTTGTGAGACGTGCTTGTGATCCAGTTTCTGCTGAGGTCGGTCTTGTTTGTACCTTTTCCCCTTGAGGAAATCTCCCTTTTTGTGCTTCGAGTTCTTGCAAGAACAACCATAGATGTGCCGTTACAGAAGGTTTCTGCTTTTTGCTTCTGAAATTCTTCTTCCTAGCTCGCTAGATCTCTCTGGTCTTGTTCATGGTGGAGGCAAGGTAAGGCAGTGGTAAACCATATCCTGCTCCCGGCGTGCAGCTGGTTGTTCTTACATTGTGGTGACTGTCGTTCTGCTGCCAAACACGCAGAAATGTTAAGGCGATTTGCTAATCGAGCGCCTCTGCAACGCGTTTCCTTGCTTTATTTAATCAGATTTACTTGAGTTCCTTCTCCTCTTGACGGCAAACTATTTGGCATCTGTTTCTTGGTTTGTTTCCACAAGCTGCCTTTTCTTTGTTTGCTGTAATGAATTTAGTGATATTACTGATTGATGGTAATTATATTCTTTTGACTGCAAAATTGATAATTTATTGGGTTTGAACTGTAATGAACTTTGCTTTCTTTGTTCATTCTCTCTCGGGGCTTAATAGTTTGTAGTTTCAAAAACATTGCTTGCCATAGTTACATCATCTGCATGGCGCACTGCTTGTACTTGTATTAGAGGAAACAGAGTCGGGTGCCCTTGGCACCCCTGTCATTTCTTTGGTTGTGTATGCATAGACCTGTCACAGCAGCCGTGTGTTGTGTACAGGTCTGTTGTGCAGTTGTTGAAGAAGCAATAGTCAGCACCAGTGTACATGATATGGTGTCATTTTGGTGTTGGTTATTCATCTAGCATGCTGTCATCTAGCACCAAGCGGTAGAAACACTGGTCCTTTTCTGTTGTGTCCTATGATGCCAAATGCTTGAGATCTTGGTCCTTTGATGCTAGGGTTTTCACCGTCACGCGCACAGTCGATTACAAAGCGGATCGGATCCGGATTACTGTCTGATACTCTGATCTACGCAGCAGCAGCACTCATCCATTGGATTTGAAAAACGTAGTAGTAGTATTGTGTGTTTTGAAAACAATTGTAGTATTGAAAACAGCAGCTGCACATATCGCAACAGTAGTAGTAGTAGTATTGTGTTTTTAAAATGCAGTTCATATCGGAGAAGTTCAGATGATCTGAAAAAGTAGCAGTAGTATTGTGTTTTTGAAAATGCTACAACAATGTTATGACTTGTGCCTTGTTTATCTCTTCCATTTGGCCGTCGACATTTAACTGTGTCTCCTCTTGATTGGATTGCTCTGAAAATTCCAATTTTTTACTAAGTATCCATTTGATATTGACATGTGTTCTTCTATCCACAGTTAAATGTTTTCTAGAAAGTGTCCACTAATTACGGGTGCTTAATCTTGTTTTTGTCTATTGATGCCTAATTTATAGCTAGCAAGCAGTAATCATAGCAGAGGCATAAGCTTTCCATTTTATTTTTTGCAGTTGCTATGGTTATTTGTCAACAAGTTCCTTATGTTATTAACCACGTTAATTTGCAGAGGCAAATATCCCCGATGGTCATGAAGCTACCCACACATCCCGGTTGGAAGAATGGAGAGCATTTATGCAACCACATATGCACTTTGTAGCTCTTACAATATGATGTGTGCATCACTAGAACTTAACATTGATCTATTTAGTGCTTGAACAGTAAACTTGTTTGGAGTCAATGTAAGACAATCTGATACGTTCTGACATTGTTTTTTGGGAGATGACAACTCATATGTGTTGAGAGAATTGGATCTAGTTGAGATGCATTTGTTGAAAGTGAGATTCATATGTTATTTTTCTCATAAGTTATGGTTGTGCAGAGTTTTAAGAATTAGACAGAGATTATTGTGGTATTTTCTGGGTTTCCAATAGTCATAGGGAATAAAATCTCCTGGGAAAAGAATTTGCCCAGGAAAGGAAACCCCGGAGGGGGAATTTCCCTTCCCTGAAAATAACGCCCCTTCCTCCCAAAGGAGCCCTTAAAGAAGAATATGAGGTTCAACAACCATGTTTGGGAGAAATTGTGGTTGAGTTGCTTGAGTGGTCGTGCGGCATGTTTGAGTCAAAAACAATGTATATGTATCGTGGACGTCGTTGGAAGGTATTTGCACGTATGCAAGGGGTGTATAGACGTGGTAACATTGTTTTAAGATGTGGTGAATAATGTGAACGTGAAGATGTGATCGGAAAGGTGTAACCCGCTGGATTATGCCTCACGCAGTTGTTGAGGTGGTTATGGTTCGTTTGTAGAAAGTTTCGAGTTTGTTTTGATTAGATATTGTGTGTAATTTTTGGGATGTTCCTAAGGTGTTTAGATATTTTAAGATTGCTTCTATCTGCGTATGGAAGAATCATGAGCAGTTATGGAAAGTTTCGGTTGAAACTAAGTAGGATTAGAGTCCCATATAGGATTCGGTTGGCCTTAGGGATGATAATATAAGCAAGGGAGGCCAGAGCTCATAGTGCATGACTTTGGGTTGTTCCTCTTTTTATCTTTGAATAAAATTTCGTAGTTTAGAGGAGTTTTTGTGCCTTGTTCGTCCGACTTGTTTTCATCAAGTCTTTCTCGTCGAGTTTCTACGCTGCCCGACCGTTCTTCGGTGTTTTGATTGTAACTCATGTTTTACTACTCCAATTGATGTGATTCTTCTTGCATTGTTCTCACAACTCAATTATCTATCATCTATGAAAATTTTATGGTCATTGGATTTGTGGTTTTTAAGTTACAAAGTTACACGAGTTTTGTTGCAGCACATCAGATCTGTTTTCTCTCTGTTAGAACAGATTGACTTTCACTTAGGGTTTTGATCATAACTTGAGTTTTACTCGACGATTTCTCGTGATTCTTGTTGTGGTATATCCGTGACTTGATTATGTACAATATATATTTGTTTTGTCATGGTTGAACTCATCTATATCAGTCGCATACATCGTTTCCTTATCGGATTAGTTTTTTATCGATTGGTTTTCATAGCTTTCGCTCAAAAATATTTAATCTACCATTCACCCCCTATATTAGCTTTCATGTGCTCTTCGATCCTACAAATATGCACCACGTCTTGATCGATGGAGGGGTCAGCCTCAACCTCGTCAGCCGAGCAACCTTCGAGAAGCTGCAGGTCCCCATGTCAAAGCTCACGCCCTCGAGCCCATTCTCGGGGTGGGTCCGGGGCATGTCACCCCATACCACAACATCCACCTCCGGTGACCTTCGGGACACCCCAGAACTACAGGACGGAGAACATCTTGTTCAAAAGTCGCAGAGGTCAGCCTCCACTTCAACGCCATCATTGGCAGGCCAGCCCTGTACCTATTTATGGCCGTAGCCCATTATGGCTACCTGGTCTTTAAAATGCCAAAACCTACCGCAGTCCTCACGATTTGTGGAGACCGCACTACTGCAGTGTTAGCCTTGGAGAAACTCCAAGCACTTGCAACAACCCCGACGCCTGCCCCTAGAAGTGCTGGACCAAGCCGGTCTCCTCCGAGCTCACGCCAGTGCAGCTCAACTGCTGCACCCCGTGTGCAGCCTTCCGACAGCCACAACGTCTCCGTCAAGATTGTCCAAGTCGGCTCTGACGTTATCCAGACCATCCGTATTGTGGGGAGTCTGAACGACAAATAGGAATTCACACTTGTCACCTTCCTTTGGGAGAATGTTGACATGTTTTCCTGGCAACCATCACAGATGTCCGAGATCCCCAAGGAGGTGATCGAGCACCATCTGAAAATCTTCCCTAACGCCCGTTTGGTACAATAGAAGCCTCAGAAGAAATCCGTCGAGCAGAAAAACTTCATCCGTGAAGAGATCAAGAAGCTGCTCAATGCTGACTTCATTCGAGAGGTCCACCACCCCCGGTGGTTGGCCAACCCTGTTGTCGTCCCCTATGGCGACAGGAAGCTTCAGATGTGCATCGACTACACCAGTCTCAATAAGGCATGCTCTAAAGATCCATTCCCCCTCTCTAGAATAGATCAAATTGTAGACTCAACATCAGATTGCGATCTATCGTGCTTTGTAGACAATACCAATGTCTTGAGAAGATGAAGAGTATACTGCTTTCATAACAATAGTTGGACTTTCTTGTTATGTCTCCATGCCTTATGGTCTAAAGAATGCTCTCCCTAATTTTGTACATTCCAAGCATAAAACATTTGGAGATCTCATTCGAGACCTAGCAGAAGTGTATGTCGATGACATAGTTGTCAAAATCCAATTGCATACTTCCTTGCAAGACAACCCCGCCCTAGTATTTGACAGGATACACTCCACATGCACAAAGCTCAACCCAGACAAGTGTGTGTTCGGGGTCTCTGTCAGGAAGCTCCTCGATTTCTTGGTCTCGCACCGAGGGATCGAAGCCAACCCAGAGAAGATCAAAGCGATCAAGCTGATGCGGCCCTCGGCTCGCATCCAGGATGTGCAGAAGCTCACCGGCTGCTTGGCTGCTGAAAGCATCTAGGCCCCCCTCATGTAGTACGGTTTTGGTGATTAATGACAACCATTGAACTTTACTAATGAATTTGTGAATGCAAGGTCCCCATAAACACTCAATAAGATGAAATGAACATGTCATTGGAGACCCATAGATACTCAACTTTCAAGATCAAATTCATGAGATAAAGACAAGATGTGAAGGCTCTATGTCTAAGTCACTCAATCAAAAATTGACAACATACAATGCTTAAGAATCATCAGAGAGCCTTATGGAACAAATGTCTAAGAGGTCATTTGAGCAAGACACAAAAGATTCACTCAAAACAACTCGTAGCAAACAAAATCAACTCACCGGATCAACCGATGATTTCCAAAATGAACACATCGGTCGAGTTGATTCAACTGAAGAAAAAGACCTCAGACAAATGAACTCACCGGATCATCCGATGTGAAGGGCTCAACAACATCAGTGCATCAGTACAGTTTGCAGTACAATTGGACCAAGTGAAGCACCGGATCATCCGATGTGCAGACTTACACACATCAGTTGATCACTCCAGTAAGCATCAAGATCAAGCAAATTTTGGAGGAAGAGCCACCGGATCATCCGATGAGAAGACAGGGGGCAACATCGGTCTAATAACGGTAATATCTGACAAAATGACATCAGCCGAAGAAATTACACCGATGATAACTAGAGGGGAGACATCGGATCATCCGGTGTTCACAGTAAAGTTCTGTCAGCCTACTTTTCCAATGGCTATTTCAGTTAAGCTGGCTATAAAACCCCTCTAACCCTGCCATTCCGAAGAGTCTTGATCACCTGAAGCCAACTACACATCCAAGAGCATTCAAGACTATAGAGCATACATTTCCACACTTTTAGATCATTTGTAATAGGCTAGAGAGAAGCTTGTGTGCGTTCTTTCTTTGTGATTGAACTCTCTAGGCTAGTGAGAAGTTGAAGAAGATCGTTCCGGAGCTTGCCAAGGTGTGTGTGGAAGCCCGGAACATCGAAGGTTGTACAAGTCTTGAGCTCCACCTTGCCGGAGATGGCGAACGGAGAAGATTAGTGAAGACTCCATTGTCTCGGTGACATTGGAAGTGGCAAAACCCTTCGGTGGGTGCCACAACGTGGACGTAGGAAGATCCTTGCGATCTTGCCGAACCACGGGATAAACCTTCGTGTCCCCTAGCGTTTGCATTTCTCTCCCTCTCTTTACATTATGCAATCTTTACTTCACAAGTTATATCTACGTTGATTGCATAGTTAGAACCGCATTGGGAATTGGGCTTAAGTAGTTCGTTTTTAATTGCTTTAAAATTTGAAAGAAAGCCCAATTCACCCCCCTCTTGGGCGTTTCGATCCTTACAATTGGTATCAGGGCGAGGTTGCTCATAGGATCATTCTAGCTTCACCGTTGGAGAGCAAAAATGGCCAAGGTTGGGGGTTCGGTTCCTATCTTCGAGGGCAATAATTTTGCCTATTGGAAAGCACACATGCGCGATTACCTTGAGGCTATTGCCCCCGAAGTTTGGGAAGCGACTCATGCGGGATTTGGAGAACTTAACTATGTGGGTGATCAAGTTAAGTGGGATGCTAAGGCTAAGAATGCTATTTATGAATGCATAAGTCAAGATGTCTTCTCTAGGATTGCTAGTAAGGAGAAAGCTTGTGAAATTTGGGCTTGCTTGATAGAAATCCATGAGGGCTCATCTCGTGTAAAGGAACTTAAATATCACATGCTCAAAGCTAAATATGATGAATTTAAGATGCTTCTTCATGAAAATGTTAATGAAATGTTTTCACGCTTAAATGTTCTTATTGAGGAAATTAATGCTCTTGACATTGCGTCTCTTGGCAAGGGACTTATTAACCGCAAGATCCTCATGCTCCTTCCCAAGCCGAAGTACAACATCATCAACTCCATGCTCCAAAAGGAATCACTTGACAACATTGAAGTTTCGGAGCTCATTGGAGAAATACACGCTCATGAGATGAGTGTACTTGGGATGATGGAGCAATCATCATCAAAAACAATTGCTCTAAAGGCCTCCACCAAGAAGACAAGCTTCAAGAAGAAGAAGGTGGTTGAGCCTAGCTCAAGTGAAGAAGAGCAAGCGTCAAGTGAAGATGACGATGATGAGCTTGCCTTGATGATGAGAAAGTTCTCACGCTTGAACTCCAAGATCACCAAAAAGGGACACACCTTTGATCCCAAGAAGAAGACATTTCTACCAAGAAGAGACGATCGCAAGATATGCTACAATTGTGGAGATCAAGGCCACATCTCCTATGATTGTCCAAAACCGGACAAAAGGAGAGAGAACTACAAAGGCAAGCAACGCAGGCTTGAAGAAAGTGATGATGATGAAGAAGAAGCCAAGCCCAAACCAAGAGCCTTTGGGAAGACTCTTCCCAAAGAGGAGAAGTGGTCCACAAAAGGTGTTTATGTGTGAGGCAAATGAATGCGTCACCGACGAAGAAACAAGTGATGAAGAGAGTGAAGAAGAAGAAGAAAGCTTGGCCGGCCTTGCCATTGCCAATCATGATGACTCACCTCTTCCTCCACCACCCATGTGCCTCATGGCTAAAGGTAACACCAAGGTATGTGACGACTCTAGTGATGATGAGCTTTCCCCCGATGATTTAACTTCTTTGATTAATGAATATCATGCTATCATTAAGAGAGAGAAGAGTAAGGTTAAAACTCTTGAAGAAATTCGTGCTAAACTTGAGAGTGCTAACCTTGATTTGCTTGACAAGTATGAAAGCATACTTAAAGAGCATGACACGCTCAAATCTCATGTCAAACAAATTGAGGAAGAAAATGCTAAAATCAAGGTAGACAATTATGAGCTCAACATAGCACACCAAACTCTCTTGGAGGAGCACAACAAGCTAACTTAAGAATACCAAACACTTAACATTGCTCATGACATGCTTGATCAAGAGTTAAAAGATGCAAAGAAACAAACTCTTAATGATAAGATATCCATTACTTCGCATGTCTCTAATGTCTTGGACAAGTCTTTGTCTTTGAAAGCTAATGCTAGGGAGAAGGACTTGTTGGAAGAAATTGAGAGTCTCCGCACTAGTGTGGCTAGACTTTCAAAAGGTGAAGTCAAGCACAAGGAAATCCTCTTCCAACAAGCAAAAGCCTTCAACAAAAGAGGACTTGGATCCTTCCCGGTGCCCAACAAAGGAAAGGTTCCCTCACTGGAGCTTAGAACAAGCTTCATCAAGGAAGTTGGTTCTTATTGCCAACATTGTGAGGTCACCGGTCACCACACAAGGGAGTGTCCTCTTCCTAACCGACCTTCACCTAAATTTCCTACTAACTACAAATCTATTTTCAATGATCGCTATTATCTTCTTAGCAAAGTGAATGGCAAGGTGAAAGCTAGGTTCATTGGCAAAGACATGAAGAGCATGAAGGGGAAGCTCCCCAAGCAACTTTGGGTCCCAAAGACACTTGTATCTCACATACAAGGACCTAAGTTGGCTTTGGTGCCTAAAGTCAAAAATTAACTTCATGTGTGTAGGTGAACTACAAAGCCGGAGGAAAGCATTGGGTACTCGATAGCGGGTGCACTCAACACATGACCGACAATGATGGTATGTTCACCACCATAGAAAACCCCGGTAATCATGAACAAGTCACTTTTGGTGACAATTCTAAGGGTAAGGTAATAGGATTAGGTAAAATTGCTATCTCTAATGATTTATCCATTTCTAATGTGTTGTATGTTAAGTCGCTTAGCTTTAATCTACTTTCCATTGCACAACTTTGTGATCTTGGACTAACATGCACATTTAGCAAAAATGATGTTGTTGTGAGTAGTGAGACAAGCAAAGAGCTAATCTTCAAAGGGTTTCGGCATGGACATCTCTACTTAGTAGACTTCTCCAACAAGAATGCTAGCCTAACCACTTGTCTTTTCACTAAGACAAGCTTGGGTTGGCTATGGCACCGACGCATAGCACACATTGGAATGAGCAAACTCAAGAAGTCATTCAAGTTGGGATGGTGACCGGCGTGAAGGATGTGACGTTTGAGAAGAACAAGCTTTGTAGCGCTTGTCAAGCCGGGAAGCAAGTTGCTTCACACCACCCAATGAAGACAATGGTGTCAACCTCCAAGCCACTTGAACTACTCCACATGGACCTCTTCGGACCGTCCACATACCAAAGCCTTGGCGGTAACCTCTATTGTCTTGTTATAGTTGATGACTAATCTCGCTATGCTTGGACTCTATTTTTAGGTGACAAGAGTGAAACTCCGGAAGTGTTCAAGACCTTCGCCAACCGTGCTCAAAGGGAATTCCAACTTCCCATTATCAAGGTCCGGAGTGACAACGACACCGAATTCAAGAACTACAACATTGGGGAGTGGTGTGACCGTGAAGGTGTGAAGCATGAATTCTCCGCCACATACACTCCTCAACAAAACGGTGTCATTGAGAGGAAGAACAAAACCCTCATCACTCTTGCAAGAGCAATGCTTGATGACTACGGCACGTCGGAGAAGTTTTGGGCCGAAGCAATCAACACGGCGTGCCATGCTGCAAACAGGGTCTATCTTCACCGACTACTTCAAAAGACCCCATATGAGCTTCTCATTGGGAGAAAGCCCAACATCTCCTACTTTAGAGTCTTTGGGTGCAAATGCTACATCTACCGCAAGAAAAGGCTCGGTAAGTTTGAAAGAAGATGTGATGTTGGCATTTTTCTTGGTTATGCATCAAACTCAAAAGCATATCGAGTATTCAACCAAACCTCCGGTCTAGTTGAAGAAAGTTGTGATGTTGAGTTTGATGAGACTAATGGCTCCCAAGAGGAGAGTTTTGGTCATGATGAAATAGATGATGAGCCTCTACGAGAAGCCATGAAGAACATGACCATTGGAGACATCAAGCCGGAAGTTGAAGAGGGCCATGATCAAGGGGGAGCTTCAAGTTCCAACAACAACACCTCCATGGCGCCTCAAGTAGACGAAGAGGAGAAAGATGATCCATTGCCAACTCAAGACTCACAAGCTATACAACATCAAGATGAAGAAGAAGTCCATAATCAAGTCCAATCACAAGAGGAGCAACACACTTCACCACCGCCAAGTTCTTCACAACCACTTATGAGGCATGGACGCATCTCCAAGGCGCATCCAATGGACCAAATCATTGGAAGTCCTTCAAGGGGCGTAAGTACTCGTTCCCGCCACATTGCCTCATTTTGTGATCACTACTCGTTTGTTTCGTGTGTAGAACCCACTCACATTGAGGAAGCACTCCAAGACCCAAATTGGGTGATGGCTATGCAAGAAGAACTCAACAACTTCATCCGCAATGAAGTTTGGGTGTTGGAGGAGCGACCCAAGGACAAGAACGTCATCGGAACAAAGTGGGTGTACCGCAACAAACAAGGCGAGAATGGTGTTGTGGTCCGCAACAAGGCAAGACTTGTGGCCAAAGGGTTCTCGCAAGTTGAAGGACTAGACTTTGGAGAGACATTTGCTCTGGTCGCCCGGTTAGAGGCAATTCGTATTCTCCTTGCTTTTGCTTCACATCATAATATTACTCTTTATCAAATGGATGTGAAAAGTGCCTTTCTTAATGGCTACATTAATGAGATTGTTTATGTTGAACCACCTCCCGGGTTTGAAGATCCGAGGAATCCTAACCATGTGTATAGGGTGCACAAGGCGCTCTACGGGCTCAAGCAAGCACCTAGGGCGTGGTATGAACGACTACGGGACTTCCTCATCATGCAAGGATTTAAGATCGGGAGGGTGGACACCACACTCTTCACCAAATACATCAACGGAGATTTGTTCATTTGTCAAATTTATGTTGATGATATTATCTTTGGTTCAACTAACGAAGCTTTTAGCCATGAGTTTGGCAAAATGATGTCTAGGGAATTCGAGATGTCAATGATTGGAGAGCTCAACTTCTTCCTTGGATTCCAAATCAAGCAACTTCAAGAGGGAACCTTCGTCTACCAAGAGAAATACACCAAGGACCTCTTGAAGAAATTTGAGATGGGAGATTGTAGCTCAAGAAGCACTCCAATGGCAACAAATTGCCATCTCGACGCGGATAAGGACGGTAAACCTATTGACCAATCTCACTACCGCTCTATGATTGGTTCATTGCTTTATCTTACCGCATCTAGGCCCGATATAATGTTTAGTGTATGCTTATGTGCTCGCTTTCAAGCGGCCCCCAAAGAATCGCATAAGAAGGCGGTCTTTAGGATACTTAGGTATCTTAAGCATACCCCAAGTATGGGCTTGTGGTACCCAAAAGGTACAACCTTCCAACTCTTGGGATACTCGGATTCTGACTTTGCCGGATGCTGCGTGGATCGCAAGAGTACCTCCGGTGGGTGCCACTTGCTTGGGCGTTCCCTAGTGTCTTGGTCTAGCAAAAAGCAAAACTCCATCGCCTTGTCCACGGCGGAAGCAGAGTATATAGCGGCCGGTGCATGTTGTGCCCAAATTCTTTACATGAAGCAAACCCTTTTGGACTTTGGTATTAAACTTGGTTGTGTGCCTCTCCTTTGTGACAATGAAAGTGCGGTTAAGATAGCTAAAAACCCCGTTCAACACTCCCGCACTAAGCACATTGATATTCGCCACCACTTCTTGAGGGACCATGAAGCTAAGGGAGACATCTCATTGCGAGGTATTAGGTCCGAAGAACAATTGGCGGATATCTTCACTAAACCACTTGATGAGAAAACCTTTTCTAGGCTTAGAAGTGAATTAAATGTGCTAGATGCAACGAACGTCATGTAAGAATGCATATCATGTAGGTCTTGCCTAACTCTCAAAGGATAGGGGTGAGCTAGGGTTAGCTTGGGTTGAAAGTTCTTTTGGGTGTACCCAAGGTTTGGAGAGTGGCTCTCCCTGAAGAAGCCTTTGAAAGGACCAAATTTGGCGAGATAGATTTATTTTTTGTCTTGCATAGTGCCTGCCATATCTATTGCATTAAAATGTTTGGCATTGCATAACGGTAGATTGTCACAAAGGGGAACCCACCTCATGAGAAAGAGACTTGTTTGAAATGCAATATCTCAACTCATATAAGGTGGAAAGAACGAAATGTTAGGTGCGTTAATGCCTAGAGGAACATGCTTCATTGAGATAGTAGTCTTCATACTCTACCTCACAAAGCATGGGCCTTACATTTCATTTGGATAATTTCCTCCCATTTTTTTTTCTCGTTGTTCAAATTGTTTTAAGGACTAGCCAAATTATTGGCATACTAGTATTTTTGAGGGGTAAAGGGTTGCCCAAAAAGTCCTAAGACATGTGTTTCCCATTGCTTGATTGTTTGGTCAAAGGACATATATGGGATGTTGGTGTTTAGTTTCATCGGATTATCCAATGCCTAGGTTCATCCCCCATCGGATCAGTAGGTGTTCAAAATCCAAGTGCCAGTTAAGTCAATATCCAAAATCGACCGATGTGTTCAAACAGAAAAACATCGGTCCATCCGATGTTCACAAATCTGAAACCTCGATGAATTCCACTGATGCTTTTCCATCTAACGTCGGACCATCCGGTGTCAACTTCCCTCTCCTGAATACCCTTACTGTGCCATTCATCCGATGATCAAAACCCTAAACGTCGGTCCATCTGATGTCTTCAGTGACTCTTTGAATATCCATACTGTACTATTCGACCGATGTCCACATCGATAAGCATCGGTCCATCCGGTGTTTAAAAAACGGCTAGGGTTTGGGACCCACTATTTAAACTCGGTCGTACCCCCTTTCGTCTTCCTTCTCCCGATCCCGACGCCGCCAGCCGATCCTTAGGGTTTATCTCGCGCCCTCCATCTCCTGCGCCGCCAGACGCCGCCGCCATCGCCGCTCGCCGCACCGCCGCTCCACGCGCCGCCTCCATCCACGCACCCACGCGCCGTCTTTGCCCACCTCTGCCGTCTCCACCGCCATCGACCTCGCCGCCGCCTCTCCTCGCCGCCGCCGTTTCCACCGCTTCCAAGCATCACCACTGTCCATCCCCATCACCACCAAGCTGCACCATCACCTTCCACGTCCTCGTCGCCGCTAGGGTTTACGGCTGACCAACGTCGTTCCACGTCTTCAAGTTCATTCTCCCGCATCGCTATGGCTCGCGACAAAAGAAACAAAGGCAAGGCGATCGCGGAGCCCGCCGCGAAGAAACAGAAGCTATCCAAAGAAGAGAAGAAGGCACTAATGGCCGCTCGCGCCGCCGAGGAGCGTGAGCGCGGCCGAGGGAGATCCCTGAGGATCCACGAGGCTCGGCAGCCTCCTGTGATCGACGACTCCGACATCGAAGAGGAGCCGGTTGAGCCGCTTGTCCGCCGGCGCTCAGCCCGGACACATGGGGGTCAGTCCCCGACCGTTCCTCGTCCAAGACCGACGGCCGCCGACCGTCGTGAGGATAGGGAAGCTCAGCTGGCCATATACGAGTTGGACACCACTGTCCACGTGGCCGAGGGAGTCCGGTTGACGGACTACCGGAAGATGAAGGCCAAGAAGCTACGCAAGCTTCGATGGAACGTGCTGTTTGAGGAGTGGTACCCACAGCCCCGAGAGGCTCTTGTGGACAGTCGCTTCTGGACTGTCACCCAGGCGTCTCTCTATGAGACCTACAGACGTCGGGGGCACAAGCTATTTCAGCATAACTACCTGGACTGGGGGCAGCTTGCATTGGCAGCGGAGATGGATGTCCGTCCGTTCTTTGAGAGATACCGAGGATTGGTGCAGCTGCTAGCTTACGAGAGGAGTGCATATGTGGAAGATTGGGTCCGTGTCTTCTACGCGACCCTGTACATCTCTGAGGGCAGGAGGTTGATCGACTTCATGTTTATGGGTCAGCACTACCACCTCACGAGGCAGACGTTGGGGTAGCTTCTTGGTTTGGACCTGCACGACACCTGCGTGCACGAGAGGGTATACGGGCAGGTAGATCCATCAAGGAGGCCACTTACTGGAGGGGTGGCACCAAAGCTTGAGGAGATCTGGTCCCTGTTCGGCCCCACGTTCTCTCCAGACCAGCCAAGAGTTCCAGCACTTCTGACCCCAGCTGCGCGCATTGTGCACCTCGCCTTGCGCCGCACGCTCCTGCCGAGGTCGGGGTACTTGGAGGGGTTCACTAGTTTACAGCAGACCCTCCTGTTCTACATAATGAACGGGATGGATTTCGACATTGTGGACATTCTCCTGTGAGAGATGGAAGACGTGATCACAGATGGGGTAGGCATGATGAGGCAGATGGTCTACGGGCACTGGATCAGTTACCTATGCACTATGATGGTGCCTGAGGGGGATGCAGCACAGGTCAGACTTGCTGATGAGAGTGTGACTCGCTTTGGTCACTACCGTGCCCCGGCTCCTGGAGACCGCCGCCTTGGTCGTCCAGTTGAGCGCCAGGTCAGGGCCCGTCTGACAGAGGAAGATTGGTCCGAGCTAGAGCGGGAGGACGAGAGACTTGCAGAGGCTGAGGCTCAGGGGGAGGACCTGCAGCACATTTGGTCAGAGAGCGACACTGACGAGAGTGTAGAGGAGTATTTCCCTCCTCCCCCCTCTCCCCGATAGCACGACGCGGAGTCTGGAGGTTCTATAGCGCCACCACCCACTCCACCTCCCGTCACTGAGGCACAGGTCACGCAGCCGTCTGAGCTGACTTCGCTCCTCCAGCAGATGGTCGAGCAGCAGAGGCTAGACAGGCTGGCCGCCGGGCAGGCCCGCGCGGAGCAGGCTGCACGTCTTCTTGAGCTCCAGCAGCAGCAGCAGGAGATGCAGCGTCAGATCGCCCGTGAGAGGCGTG
Source organism: Tuctoria greenei (assembly GCA_036927565.1). NCBI lineage: Eukaryota > Viridiplantae > Streptophyta > Magnoliopsida > Poales > Poaceae > Tuctoria > Tuctoria greenei. The sequence goes on from JAYESD010000004.1 coordinate 75,954,317, forward strand.
AAGACACTGACCGATTGACGGGGCTCATCGACCAGATGCACCAGCGCACTCTGGACCAGCAGCAGCAGACGCAACAGGCGATGATGGGGATCCTGGGGTTAATCACCAACCTCTACACCCAGACCGGGATCACCCTCCCATCGCAGCTGCCTGGAGTAGCTCCTCCGCCTCCCGTCTTGGCTCCAGCTGCTGCACCAGTGGCTCCAGTTCCCTCCACTCCGATCCCTTCGTTCAGCATGTCCCCGCTGCTGGCTCCTGGTGCTCCTCTTCACTCCCCACTGCCGGCCACGACACTGTTTCTTCAGACGCCGGCCTCCGTCACCAGTGCCCCTGCTCCAGCACCTCCTCCTCAGCAGGCACCGACGGTGGCACCTTTGGCTCCGGCAGCACCCTCCTCCGCTACTCCGGCCAGCAGCTCCGACGACAGCGGCGGTGACCAGTTCGTCATCGCGCCCAGCTCTCAGGGTCCGTAGGCGCTCGGATCCCTTTTTGGTGCCTTGATGCCAAAGGGGGAGAAGAGTTAGAGGAGTCAGGGGGAGTCCTAGTGTAAGGGGGAGTCGAGTCCAGCTTATCTTTGCTTATCTTTATTGTATTTGCGTATTTGCTACATTTGGTGTGTAATGAACGTATTTCCATGAGTTGTTAATCTTTTGAACTCATTTGATGTTTATCTATGATTATGATCTCTTTGAATTCACACTTGTGTTATTAATTGATGTTTAAAGCTTCAAGTGTGACATCCGTATTCATTGCATATCTCATTCTATCAAATTCACTACCATTACGCTTTGATTATTGTGTTGTCATCAATCACCAAAAAGGGGGAGACTAAAAGCATCTAGGCCCCCCTCATGTAGTACGGTTTTGGTGATTAATGACAACCATTGAACTTTACTAATGAATTTGTGAATGCAAGGTCCCCATAAACACTCAATAAGATGAAATGAACATGTCATTGGAGACCCATAAATACTCAACTTTCAAGATCAAATTCATGAGATAAAGACAAGATGTGAAGGCTCTATGTCTAAGTCACTCAATCAAAAATTGACAACATACAATGCTTAAGAATCTTCAGAGAGCCTTGTGGAACAAATGTCTAAGAGGTCATTCGAGCAAGACACAAAAGATTCACACAAAACAACTCGTAGCAAACAAAATCAACTCACCGGATCAACCGATGATTTCCAAAATGAACACATCAGTCGAGTTGATTCAACTGAAGAAAAAGACCTCAGACAAATGAACTCACCGGATCATCCGATGTGAAGGGCTCAACAACATCGGTGCATCAGTACAGTTTGCAGTACAATTGGACCAAGTGAAGCACCGGATCATCCGATGTGCAGACTTACACACATCGGTTGATCACTCCAGTAAGCATCAAGATCAAGCAAATTCTGGAGGAAGAGCCACCGGATCATCCGATGAGAAGACAGGGGGCAACATCGGTCTAATAACGGTAATATCTGACGAAATGACGTCAGCCGAAGTAATTACACCGATGATAACTAGAGGGGAGACATCGGATCATCCGGTGTTCACAGTAAAGTTCTGTCAGCCTACTTTTCCAACGGCTATTTCAGTTAAGCTGGCTATAAAACCCTTTAACCCTGCCATTCTGAAGAGTCTTGATCACCTGAAGCCAACTACACATCCAAGAGCATTCAAGACTATAGAGCATACATTTCCACACTTTTAGATCATTTGTAATAGGCTAGAGAGAAGCTTGTGTGCGTTCTTTCTTTGTGATTGAACTCTCTAGGCTAGTGAGAAGTTGAAGAAGATCGTTCCGGAGCTTGCCAAGGTGTGTGTGGAAGCCCAGAACATCGAAGGTTGTACAAGGCTTGAGCTCCACCTTGCCGGAGATGGCGAACGGAGAAGATTAGTGAAGACTCCATTGTCTCGGTGACATTGGAAGTGGCAAAACCCTTCGGTGGGTGCCACAACGTGGACGTAGGAAGATCCTTGCGATCTTGCCGAACCACGGGATAAACCTTCGTGTCCCCTAGCGTTTGCATTTCTCTCCCTCTCTTTACATTATGCAACCTTTACTTCACAAGTTATATCTACGTTGCTTGCATAGTTAGAACCGCATTGGGAATTGGGCTTAAGTAGTTCGTTTTTAATTGCTTTAAAATTTGAAAGAAAGCCCAATTCACCCCCCCTCTTGGGCGTTTCGATCCTTACAGCTGCGCTCACTCGCTTTATCTCTAGACTAGCTGAGCTGCTTCTCCTGTTCTTCATGCTGTTGCGCAAGTCCAAACCCTTTTGTCTTGACCGAAGAGTGAAAGTTGCCTAGAGGGGGTGGGGTGAATAGGCTAATTGACCTGCAAATGACTCAATAAAATGAGATTAAATTACAGGGGGCGGACTAGTCCGGTCAGGGGGCAGACTAGTCCGGTCAGCCTGCGTGAATAACCCTAAAAAAAAGTTTCTAGCAAGTTTTAGGGAATTTTCTCGTTGCTACAAGTGAGTATATGTTTAAGTCAAGTTGAGCAACAACCTACACAAGAGCAAGTCAAGTTTCCACAAGTTTGTAGCAATGCGGAGTATGAAACGAGACTACCAACCCTAGAACAAAGTAATCAATAGAATGAATGCGAAGAACACAAGGGGGCAAGGATTTTATCCCGAGGTTCGATTCCACACAAGGAATCTACGTCCCCGTTGAGGAGTCCACAAAGGACCCGGTCCAACAACCCTTCCCTCACCAAGTTTACCGCACGGGCCTAACTTGGTTCTCCACTAATCACAACGGTGATTACAAAGTTCGTTGGGGCTTCTCACAAACTGAGGCTCCCACACCACAAAGGTGATCAACACAATAAAACAAACTCAATACACAGCCCACAAAGACTCAACGAGTGCAAGAGATCAAACCGGGAGCACAAGCGCGATGTTCTTCCTCTTCTCCACCTCACTAAACCCTAATCCACTCAAGAATTAGTTTTAGAGGGAAAGTAGGCAAGAAGGAGGCTTAGGAGTGCTCCAAGTTGGCTGTGGCGGCGCTAGGGTTTGAGTTTTTCCAAAGGTATTCGAAATGAGGCCGGGGGTCCCCTTTTTATAGGGGTCCCAAGCCCAATCTGCTGACTTCAGCAAAAGGGCGGACTAGTCCGGCCACTGGCCCGGACTAGTCCGGCCTAGGGGACCACTGACCCCTTTGTCAGGTCCCGACAGCTGACACACTATCGTCACGCTACCCGCCAAACTTCAAATTCAAACGGTCACTTCCAGAACGGACTAGTCCGGTCAACACCAGACTAGTCCGATCTCACACAGAGCCTTCTGCTCCGTGTGAAAACGGACTAGTCTGAGGACCACGGACTAGTCCGGCCCCTAGGGCGGACTAGTCCGGTCCTCCCAGACTTAGCCACAGAAGCACCTTTTCCTAGCCAACCCGGACTAGTCCGGCACCACGGGCGGACTAGTCCGTTCTCACTCAGGACCTCTTGGTCCGGTCCAAAACGGACAAGTCCGTGATTTTGGGACTTCATCCCCAAAAACCACTCACAGCTACCCGGACTAGTCCGGTCACAAACGGACTAGTCCTATCTCGGTCAGACCCTTCTGGTCCGGTCGATAACGGACTTGGCCGGCCAGGGGCGGACTAGTCCGGCCTCCTGCACGGACTAGTCCGGCCCTACGGCCAGACCACTCATTCACTCATTTCTTTCATAGGTTTGACCTCTAAACCACTTTGAGCTCCCAAACTTGATCTCAATGCACTTTACACACACACCCTCCTATTACTACGGCTAGTCTAACTCAATCACGCTAGAAACCCTAGTTTCTACGCTTCGAGTTGACTCCGTTTCCTTCCTTTTCCTTTTTGAGGGTTTGCGTCTCCGATTGAGTCTTCACCTGTGCTAAGATCACTTGAGCTCATTAGCGACTTAATTGTCGTCATCAATCATCCAAAACCCACGGGGAACCTAGATGCACTTTCAATCTCCCCCTTTTTGGTGATTGATGACAACACATTAAGTCCTTCACAAATAAGAGTATAAAGTTTTGGTTTTCATAACATGTGTGCGTATGAATGACTCCCCCTCAATGTATGCAACATGTAAAAGAGATGGAGAAGTTCTTTCATACCCACACACGTTATGGTGGGGTGCCTACGTGATGTGCTCAACAGTTTGTGACAAGACATGAATAACATCAATACATTCATAAGATTGACAATAAGAGCAATATATTGATAGTAAGCAACATTAACGAGTCTTGCACAAATGTAAACATCCAAGAGCATAAATATGTTACATGACAGTCATACATCACAAAACACACTTACATGACAGTCATACATCACAAAACACACCCACAAAAGGACTAAACTCACTAAACTCCCTTAACTCTCCCCCTTTGGCATCAAGGCACCAAAAAGGAAAAGAAGGGGGAACAACTAACTAAACCTAGTCCTCGTCTTCTCCACTTTCGCTCTCAGTGGCTTCGGAGTCTTCAATGTTTGCCTCTGGCTCTTCGTCGTTGTCATCGTTGTCGGAGGATTCCCTTGCCGAGGGAGCTGCCTGAGAGGAGCTTCCATCCTCCTGGAGCTGAGCAAGCTCATCGGCAGTGAAGACGGGGAAAGGAGTGATCTCCCCATCACTCTCCTCAGGAGATGACATCGGAACTTCAAGCTTCTCACACACCGCCTTGAGATACTTCTCTTGGCGCTTGTGTGCCCTCTGAGCGCGAATCTCTTGCTTCCGGCACGAGGTGAAGATGGCCTTGAAGCATTTGAAGAACGCACTCATGGACTGAGGCGGAGGCGGAGACGGAGGCGCCACTGGGCGAGACGGAGGATCAGCATTCTTGCGTCTTGGAGGCACCGACACATTTGGCGGCTTTTGGGGGCGCAGAGGTCGGTGCGATACATCCTTGACAAAGGACACGCCCGACACCTTCTCAATAAGGCACATAATGTAAGGAGCATACCCGCACGCCCTGTTGGGGGTATGCGAGATGTTGAAGATGTCGTCGAAGATGTAGTCGACGAGATTGAACTTCTCTTCCCCATCAATCAGAATGAGCAGGTGCCTTAGGTTTCCTTGAATGACCCCTGCATCACCGTCCTTGGGTGCAATGGTCCTCCTAAGTATCCGGTTCATGATGCTGTAGAATGGCTTGATGTTCCGAGCTAGTCCGGCATCAAACGGGAGATGGCTTGGATACATGTAAGCCAGCTCCTCACGATCCACTGCCTTGAGGTTCGAGATAATGATCTCGTGGTCCATGTGAGCCTCAAGACCAAGGATCCTTGCAAACTCAGCATAGGTGACAGAGTATTGTTCACCATGAGTCATCCAAATTATCCTCCTGTCACCTGAGCTTGTGAAATAGATTGTGGAGTAGAATTGGAGAATAACTTCCACATTCCAATCATATTTGAAGCCCATGATCTTCTTGAGATCATGGCGCTCGGCAGCTTCAATCACGGCATCAAAGGCCGAGTGCTCCTTCTTCGCCATATAGTCCCAGTCCACCCACTGAGCCTCTATCACTGGCTTCTTCATTTGTTGGTAGACTAGCCTGTAATAGTCACACTGGAAGTCACACCAAAACCTGGGATCAGCTGTGCTCCTTTCAAATTTATAGACCTTCTCGGTCCTTAGCCTTCGGGCCTTTTCAGCCCCTTTGCCATGGAACACATTTGCCGACAGTTCCTTTTGCCGGTTGGGATTCCTTTCCGGTGTGTGGACTTCAAGGGGGCCAATAGAGGTGGCCTTCCCCTTTTCCTTGATCACAACCCCACCAGCAGCCCTCTTAGCTGATATCTTGACTGCGGGGTTCTTCTTCTTTGGCTCGATAGGAGCCGGAGCTTTTCCCTTCTTCGGGTCACGCTCGACCCTAGGGACAGCCTCTTCTTGGGCTGGCTCCTTGCCCTTAGCCTTCTCGCCAAGAGTGACGAGCTTCTTCCTCTTTGGGGCATTGGCCTCAGCGGCCTTAGAGTTATGGGCCTCCCTATCCTCTCTTTTCTTCTTTCGCAGCTCATTCAGTGATTCTGCGGTGGCACGGGCAATGGCTTCATCCTCATTGTAGATGCTCGCAGCCACCTTGGATGCTTCGAGTGCCTTGAGCTTTCTTTCCTCCTTGGCCTTCTGCGCCTCCATTAGCGCAGCCTTAGTCCGAGCCTCGGCAATTTGGGCCTTGGTACGCCCCTCGAGGTTGACACGCGGAGGAGAGCGCTCGGAGTTCGACATTCTGTGCAAAGGATGGAGAGAGGAAGATATGAGCCTAGGAAGAAGAAGTATTGCCGAAAAGATCTCGAGAACCAACTAGAAGTAGGGTTTGCCCTGTGCAAACCGGACTTGTCCGCCCCAGGGGCGGACTAGTCCGCCGGCCGGACTTGTCCGCCTGGTGGCCGGACTAGTCCGGGTTACACAGGAAGAACCCTAACCCTAATCGATTCATCGAAAAATTTGTGAACCAATGCGCAATACTCCTAGGCTATGATCGCAAGGGTGTATAGAACAACATTAATGAAGGTGTTCCTATCAAAAACTTGAAGAATCAAGAATGGGGCTAGTTTTTGAGGAACGGTGAAATGCCTTCAAAAATCCGCTTGAGTCGTCGAAATCGGCGTGGATCTCGAAGGTGGAGCGCGGGGAAGTGATCCCTCACTCCCAAGGACTTCGATGCGCGGATTGGAGTTGAGTTTTGGTGGTTGGAGCGCAAAATCGCCGATTTGGGGGCAGTTGTGCGCGCGTGGAAGCTTGAGAGTCAAGTGAGAGAGAGAGAGAGGGGGTCCGGGCCGCCTGGGGGTTTAAGTCCCCAAGGGCCGGACTAGTCCGGTTGAGGGGCCGGACTAGTCCGGTCTGCGGACCAGACCCAGACTAGTCCGGGTCCGGACTTGTCCGGTGGAAGGCCGGACTAGTCCGGTCCAGCTGGGCTGAAAAACAATATATTTGAGTTTTGCCCATAAAGATAAGTCCTTTTGGACAGATATAGCAAGGAAAACATGACAAACATGATTATGAGTCAATAAAGAACAACTTATGAACATTTTCATGAAGAAAATAGATTTCTCAAACAAATTTGAGGAGAAATCGACATAGAGAGGAGTTTTTCGAAATGTGGCTCAAAATATATGAGGAATGTGTTTTAAGCCACGTTCCGAGAATCCAACACGTTGAGCTCACTTCTTAGCTCACAGAAACGCTTCTCGTCAAGAGGCTTGGTGAAGATGTCCGCAAGTTGATGTTCCGTCCTCACATGCGAAATCTCAATGTCTCCCTTCATTGAGTGATCTCGCAAGAAATGGTGTCGAATGTCTATATGTTTGGTCCTAGAGTGTTCCACCGGATTATGGGCTATCTTGATTGCACTCTCGTTGTCACACAAGAGTGGAATTTTACGCAGGTTAATCCCATAATCCCCAAGCGTTTGTCGCATCCAGAGAAGTTGTGCACAACAACTTCCGGCTGCAACGTATTCAGCTTCGGCGGTGGAGAGAGCAATAGAGTTTTGCTTCTTAGAGGACCAAGACACAAGAGATCGACCTATGAATTGGCACGTACCCGATGTGCTCTTCCTATCAACTTTGCACCCCGCATAGTCCGCATCGGAATATCCGATGAGGTTAAACTTGGATCCTTTGGGGTACCAAAGTCCTAGGGTAGGTGTGTGTACAAGATATCTCAAGATCCTTTTAACGGCGGTCAAATGACAAGCCTTGGGTGCTGCTTGAAAGCGTGCACACATACACACACTTAGCATGATATCGGGCCTAGATGCACAAAGATAGAGAAGTGATCCGATCATAGACCTATATAGCTTTTGATCCACACTTGGACCGTCCTCATTTAGGTCTAGGTGTCCATTTGTCCCCATAGGGGTTTTGATGGGTTTTGCTTTGTCCATGTCAAACTTTCTTAGAATATCTTGAGTATACTTAGTTTGACTTATGAACGTCCCTTCTTTGAGTTGTTTCACTTGAAATCCTAAAAAGAACTTCAACTCACCCATCATGGACATTTCAAACCTCTCCGTCATTATCTTGGAGAACTCGTCACAAAACACCTTATTTGTGGAACCAAATATGATGTCATCCACATATATTTGGCACACAAAAAGATCCTCGTTGAAGTGCTTTGTGAAAAGGGTATAATCCACTTTTCCTATCCTAAAACCATTCTCAACTAGAAAGTCTCTTAGGCACTCATACCAAGCTCTAGGAGCTTGCTTGAGGCCATAAAGGGCCTTTCGCAATTTGTACACATGGTTAGGATAGTCTTGGTCTTCAAATCCCGGAGGTTGCTCTACAAAAACTTCTTCCTTGATTGGACCATTTAGGAATGCGCTCTTAACATCCATTTGGTAGAGCTTGAAATCATGATGAGTAGCAAAGGCTAATAGTATCCGAATTGACTCAAGCCTAGCTACGGGGGCAAATGTCTCATCAAAATCCAATCCTTCAACTTGTGAGTATCCTTTTGCCACAAGTCGTGCCTTGTTCCTAGTTACCCACGCCATGCTCATCTTGTTTGTTGCGAAACACCCACTTGGTTCCAACAACATTAGCTTGAGGGCGCTTGACAAGCTCCCAAACCTTGTTCCTTTCAAAGTTGTTGAGCTCCTCTTGCATGGCAACTACCCAATCCGGATCCCTTAAGGCATCTTCAACCTTATGTGGTTCCAAGTATGAGACAAAAGAGAAATGCTCACAAAAGTTTGCAACACGTGAGCGTGTTGTTACTCCTTTTGTGATATCTCCTAGAATGTTGTCAACGGGATGGTCCCGTTGAACACTTTGATGAACACGAGGATGCGGGGGTTGACCTCTTGAATTACTTGGTTCATCTTCTTCACTTTGGTCTCCCCCTTGATTCATGCCTCCCCCTTGATCTTCATTCTCATTATCACTTTGGGGAGCATCTAGAGGATCTTCAACTTGTCCAATGGGGTTTTGACCTACTTCATAGAGAGGATGGTCACTTGAACTTTGAGATGGTTCTTGTGGGCGAACATCTCCAAGTGCCATTTTCCTTAGAGCTTCTAGTGGAGGTTCCTCTTGATCAAGGGCATGTTGATCAACCTGCTCCACTTGAGAGCCATTGGTCTCGTCAAACACTACGTCACGTGCTACTTCAACAATTCCGGAGGATTTGTTGAACACACGGTACGCATGAGTGTTTGAGTCATATCCAAGCAAGAAACCCTCATCGGACTTTGAAGCAAACTTCGAAGTCCTAGGCTTCTTGTTGAGGATATAGCACTTGCTACCAAAGACCCGAAAGTAAGAAACATTGGGTTTCTTACCAATGAGAAGCTCATAAGGAGTCTTCTTGAGGAGGCGATGAAGGTACAATCGGTTCATGGCATGGCAAGCGGTGTTAACCGCTTCCGCTCAAAACCAGTCCGATGTTTTGTACTCATCTAGCATCGTCCTTGACATCTCAATAAGCGTCCTATTCTTTCTTTCGGCTATGCCATTTTGTTGTGGAGAATAGGGAGCGGAAAACTCATGCTTGATGCCCTCCTCATCTAGGAACTCTTCTACTTGCATGTTTTTGAATTCGGTGCCATTGTCACTTCTTATAGCCTTTATCCTCAAGGTGAACTCATTTTGAGCTCTCCTTAGAAATTTCTTGAGGACACCAGGAGTTTCACTTTTATCATGCAAGAAGAACACCCAAGTATACCTTGAAAAATCATCAACGATAACTAGACCATACTTGCTGCCACCAATGCTAATATAGGCAATGGGGCCGAAAAGGTCCATATGGAGTAACTCCAAAGGTCTAGTTGTCGTCATGACATTCTTAGAGGGGTGTTGAGCTCCTACTTGCTTTCCCGCTTGGCAAGCACTACATGGCCTATCCTTTTCAAATACTACATCCTTTAGGCCACGAACATGCTCACCCTTAAGGAGCTTTTGAAGGTTTCTCATTCCAACATGGGCTAGCCTTCTGTGCCAAAGCCATCCCATGTTGGCTTTTGCCATTAAGCATGTGTCAAGTTGAGCTTTATCCGCGGTGAAGTCCACAAGATAGAGCTTTCCCTTGAGCACTCCCTTAAAGGCTATCGAGTCATTACCTTCTCTAATGACACTCACTCCCTCACTAGTAAACACACATTTATATCCTCTATCACATAGTTGTGATATGGATAGGAGATTATAGTCTAGAGAATCAACATGCAAGACATTTTATAAAGTATGTAATGAGGAGATAGAAATTTTACCGGAGCCAAGGATTTTCCCTTGGCTATTGTCCCCAAAGAAGATTCCTTCACTTGGGTCCTTATTCTCCTCATACTCTATGAACATGCTTCTCTCTCCGATCATGTGGTTGGTGCATCCGCTATCCAATACCCATTTCGATCCACCGGAGGAGTAAGCCTACAAAACAAGTTTTATGCCTTTCTTTTAGGTACCCAAGCGGAGTTGGGTCCTTTGACATTAGTGGTTAGGCATTTTGGCACCCACACGCAAGGCTTGGGGCTCTTGCGGAGTGGCCCAACATATCTAGCAAACACCTTGCCGTGTTTGTTCTTCTTCAACACATAAGATGCATCAAAATCATGAAATAAATGATGCGGTTCAGATTTAGGCAAGTTTTTGCTAGAGGGTGAGTTCTTTTCATTTTTAGTTTGGGATGAACTCCCCTTAACAAAGACAATCATGTCTTTGCCATACTTGGAGGTTTTGGCGTTATGCCTTGCACCTCTAGTATAGCCAAGACCATCCTTGACATGGGGTGGTCTTGTGTTGGTGAATGCACTTCGTGCATATGCCACCTTTTCCTTGTCAAAGATGGCACCCTTAGGTGCTTGTTTGCCTTGTGCTAGGTTGAGTTCATCCTTAAGTTTAAGGATCAAGTTGGAGCACTTGCAAGGTGATGTTGCCTTGGATGAGGCCTTTGAGGGGGTTGAGATCTTGAAGGAAGAGGCTACATTGTTCTTGAGTGACTCAACTTGAGTCTCAAGGATCTTGTTAGCTTTTGACAAGCTTCCAAGTTCATCCTTGAGCTCAATCGACTTCTCCTCAAGACTTGAACACGTTTTCTTGCAAAGAGCAAGTTCGTGTTCCAATGCCTTGCTCTTCTCTCTTTCGAGCTCAAGGAGCTCATCAAGCTCTTGACATCTCTCCTTCTCAAGGATGAGCATGTCCTCTTGTCTATTGATGAGATCCTCCTTCTCAAAGATCTCATCCATAAGCAATTTCATCCTTCGTAGGGTGCTTTTACTTATGTCCTTAAACATACTTTCATTTTCACTAGCGCTATCAAAATCATCATGTGAGGAAGTTGGGGAGGAAGGATGAGATGTTACCTTTCTCTTTCCTTCCCTTGCCATAAGGCAAGTAGGCTTGTGGTCGTTGTTGTGGTTGGGGAAGAGCTTGCCTCCCTTGGAGTTCCTCCCGATGGCTATGGTGGCCATCTTCTCCTCTTCTTCTTCGGAGGAGGACTCATCGTTAGAGTCCCACTCCTTCCCCAAATGGGCTTGTCCGGAGGGCCTCTTCTTCTTGAAGAATCTCCTTTCTTGAGGCATCCCTTCCTTCTTCTTCTTCGTTTCTTCGTGTGGGCAATCAGCGATGAAGTGCCCATACTCGCCACAGTTGTAGCAAGACCTTTTTGATTTGGGCCTTGCTCTTTCCTTTCCCTTGCCCTCATAGTTGTGCCCCCCTTTCTTCCTCCTCATCATTCTCTTGAATTTGTTGATGAAGAAGGCCTCTTCCTCATCGGTGTCGAGGCTCTCCTCATCACTTTCTTCTTGCTCATTTGAAGAGGGCGTTGCCTTGAGTGCAACGTTCTTCATCTTGGAGGCGGTGAACTTTTGGAGGTCGTTGTAGAAGAGCGCCTCCTTCTCCATGATTTCATGATTGATGATCCTCCCAAGGACCTCCTCCGGGGTCATTTGAGTGAACCCCGGGCTTTCCCGAATCATGGAGCACAGAGAGACGTTCCTAGGCATGAATGCCCGGATCATCCTCTTCACCACCTCGTGGTCGGTCCACTTGGTGCAGCCATATGATCGGCTCTTGTTGATCAGCACCTTCAGCCGGTTGTACATGTCTTGGGGGGACTCACCATCCAAGATGGCGAATCTCCCAAGCTCTCCTTCGATGAGCTCGATCTTGGCCTCCTTGACCACTCGGTTTCCCTCATGCGCCGTCTTGAGGGTGTTCCATATGTCTTTGGCCACTTCAAGGCCATCGACACGGTTGAACTCATCTCTAGAGAGAGATGAGATGATCACACCCGCAGCTTGAGCGTTGCGGTGGATGAGGATGGCTTGTTCTTGAGTTATGTTGTCCTCATCCTTTGGAATCTCCACCCCGGTCATGACAATTTGCCACAACGCTGGGTTGAGTGACACGAGGTGGATCTTCATGTTGTGTTTCCACATACTGTAGTCCGTTCCATCGAATTGGGGAGGTTTCCCCAATGGGATGGACAGGTAGTGGTTGTTGGTGGCAAGGCGTTCATAGTTGAACCCTTGCCGGTTGTAGTTGGCTCCGCCACCACCACTTGATTGGTTTGACGGATCAATCTTGGAGATGTTCAACTTCTCCCGGAGCTTCGCCTTGAGTTGGCGAGTCTCCTCATCGTCCGTTGGCTTATCTTGATAAGCCAACGTCTCCTCACGGGTCGCCTCGTAGTTGCTGCTCGATGCATCGTCATTCACCACTCCGGCCATCTCTCCGAGTTGTTAGACTCTTTGTGGAGAGTCCGGCTCTGATACCAATTGAAAGTTGCCTAGAGGGGGGGTGAATAGGCTAATTGACCTGCAAATGACTCAATAAAACGAGATTAAATTACAGGGGGCGGACTAGTCCGGTCAGGGGGCGGACTAGTCCGGTCAGCCTGCGTGAATAACCCTAAAAAAAAGTTTCTAGCAAGTTTTAGGGAATTTTCTCGTTGCTACAAGTGAGTATATGTTTAAGTCAAGTTGAGCAACAACCTACACAAGAGCAAGTCAAGTTTCCACAAGTTTGTAGCAATGCGGAGTATGAAACGAGACTACCAACCCTAGAACAAAGTAATCAATAGAATGAATGCGAAGAACACAAGGGGGCAAGGATTTTATCCCGAGGTTCGATTCCACACAAGGAATCTACGTCCCCGTTGAGGAGTCCACAAAGGACCCGGTCCAACAACCCTTCCCTCACCAAGTTTACCGCACGGGCCTAACTTGGTTCTCCACTAATCACAACGGTGATTACAAAGTTCGTTGGGGCTTCTCACAAACTGAGGCTCCCACACCACAAAGGTGATCAACACAATAAAACAAACTCAATACACAGCCCACAAAGACTCAACGAGTGCAAGAGATCAAACCGGGAGCACAAGCGCGATGTTCTTCCTCTTCTCCACCTCACTAAACCCTAATCCACTCAAGAATTAGTTTTAGAGGGAAAGTAGGCAAGAAGGAGGCTTAGGAGTGCTCCAAGTTGGCTGTGGCGGCGCTAGGGTTTGAGTTTTTCCAAAGGTATTCGAAATGAGGCCGGGGGTCCCCTTTTTATAGGGGTCCCAAGCCCAATCTGCTGACTTCAGCAAAAGGGCGGACTAGTCCGGCCACTGGCCCGGACTAGTCCGGCCTAGGGGACCACTGACCCCTTTGTCAGGTCCCGACAGCTGACACACTATCGTCACGCTACCCGCCAAACTTCAAATTCAAACGGTCACTTCCAGAACGGACTAGTCCGGTCAACACCGGACTAGTCCGATCTCACACAGAGCCTTCTGCTCCGTGTGAAAACGGACTAGTCTGAGGACCACAGACTAGTCCGGCCCCTAGGGCGGACTAGTCCGGTCCTCCCAGACTTAGCCACAGAAGCACCTTTTCCTAGCCAACCCGGACTAGTCCGGCACCACGGGCGGACTAGTCCGTTCTCACTCAGGACCTCTTGGTCCGGTCCAAAACGGACAAGTCCGTGATTTTGGGACTTCATCCCCAAAAACCACTCACAGCTACCCGGACTAGTCCGGTCACAAACGGACTAGTCCTATCTCGGTCAGACCCTTCTGGTCCGGTCGATAACGGACTTGGCCGGCCATGGGCGGACTAGTCCGGCCTCCTGCACGGACTAGTCCGGCCCTACGGCCAGACCACTCATTCACTCATTTCTTTCATAGGTTTGACCTCTAAACCACTTTGAGCTCCCAAACTTGATCTCAATGCACTTTACACACACACCCTCCTATTACTACGGCTAGTCTAACTCAATCACGCTAGAAACCCTAGTTTCTACGCTTCGAGTTGACTCCGTTTCCTTCCTTTTCCTTTTTGAGGGTTTGCATCTCCGATTGAGTCTTCACCTGTGCTAAGATCACTTGAGCTCATTAGCAACTTAATTGTCGTCATCAATCATCCAAAACCCACGGGGAACCTAGATGCACTTTCAAAGAGGCAGAAGAGGTGTTCCAAGAGTTGAAGCGACACCTTACTTTGCTGCCCATCATGGTGGCTTCGAAGCTTGGAGAGCCTCTGTTCCTCTACATCACTGCGACAACTGAAGTGGTGAGTATGGTCCTTGTCGCGGAGCGGTCAGGACCCGAGCTACCTCAAGAGACGGTCAAGGCCCGGGCCATCGATTCTGATCTTTAGGGCTCGAATCCCGTAGGGGGACCCGACAACCAAGGTGCCTTGCGGTTCCAGCCCACGAAGGACGCTCGGGTCCCCTCAGCGGGCCCCAATGTTCAAGATGTCTCTAGGTCCCAGCCCCAGAGGATGACCCAGACCAAGGGGGCCAGGAGCCCCAAGTTCCGGCACTGATGGAAGAGGACACATCGGATCCCCTAGGGAGGGTCCGGACCATCCAGTGCTTAGTCTACTTCATAAGCGAAGTCCTCCGCGACGCAAGACAAGGTACCTCAAGGTACATAAGCTGTTTATGCAGTGCTCATCGTGTCAAGGAAGCTCTGCCACTACTTCCAAGCACACAAGATCTCAGTGGTGTCCTCGTTCCCACTAGGAACCGTGCTCTGTAACCCCAACGCGATTGGCAACGTCACACAGTGGGCCTTGGAGCTGGCGGAGATCGAGCTTGACTTCTTGCCGTGCACACGTTCAAGAGTCAGGCACTGGCAGATTTCGTGGATGAGTGGACGCCATCCCCAAGCAACCCAGAGGGCCTCGACATCGATGAGCCGGAGCCCAAGGCCCTAGTCCTCACCGAGCCCCACTGGACGCTCTGGTTCGGTAGCTCCTCACGAAAGTAGGGAGCCAAAGTCGGAGTTCTACTCCTTTCACTAACGGGGAGCAATTCAAGTACATGTTGCGCCTTAACTTCAAGGCAAGCTCCGGTTCAAGGTCCAGTTAGCTTTGGCAAGGTTCGAAGCTTGATCGCAGTGGTTCTGCTTTTAACTTGCCATGATTTGTACTTGCTTTAAATTGATGAAAAGTTTGCTTAGTAATCTTTTACTAAGTTTTTCTTGTGTTTTGGTGGTTATGGCTGATATTCCTTTTGCTAAGGTTTGCAACATACTTATGTGAGGCGCTCACATAAGGTGTTGTGGTTATCGGAACTAACGAGAGTCGAGTCGAGGACCTGTTCTCGGAAGTATCTGTTGTTTATTCATGTGCAGGTGTTGCTTGAGTTCAAGACATGGCTGGTGACGGGATCCATTGAACTAATCTTAGGGAGAAGATGAGGTTCAACAACCGAGTTCGGGAGGAATTGTGGTTGAGTTTGTCGAGAGGTCGCGCATCATATTTGAATCAAGAACGATGCACATGAAAGTATCGTGGACGCCGTTGGAAGATATTTGCACGTGTGCAAGGAGTGCATGGACGTGGCTACATGGTTTTGAGGCGTGATGATGAGATGTGGACTTAAAGAATTGGTCGGAAAGATCCAACCGACTAGGTTATGGACTCAAGCTGTGGCTGAGTCATGTTTGACTCAAATATGGTTATGATAGGATTTCATGTGGGTCACGAATTTGAGCTGTTTTAGGAATGTGGGATACGTTCATAAGGTGTTTGAAAGTCTTAAGATTGCTTCTATCTGCGTATACAAGAGTCTTGAGCAGTTATGGAATGTTTTGATTCGTGAATTGAGTAGGATTAGAGTCATAGTTAGTTTTGGGTTGGCCTAAGGGCTGGTTATATAAGCAAGGGAGGCCAGAGCTCGTGGTGCACGACTTTGGGGCTGTTCCTTGTGAGTTTTGATCAATAAAATTCGTAGTCTAAAGGAGCTTTTGTGCCTTGTTTGTTCGACTTGTTTCAGACAAGTTTTTCTCGTCGAGTTTCTGCACAACACTATCTTTCTTCGGTGGTTTTATCATAACTCAAGTTTTACAGATCTGATCGATGTGATTCTTTTTGAGTTGTATTCACAATTTGATTTTCTATAATCTGTAAAAATTTAACGGTCATTGGATTTGTGGTTTCTGATCTTCACAATTTTCTTGCAGTGTTCCAGAACTATTTTTCTGGGGTAGGACAGATTGACCTTTGTTCGATCTTTCAATCGTAACTTGAGTTTTTCTTGACGGATTTTTGTGATTCTTGTTGTGACGTCTTTGTGAATTGATTATCAACAATCTATACTAGTTTTGTCATAGTTAAACACATTTAGATTAGTCGCACACACGGTCTCTTTAACAGATTGGTTTTCTGCGGAGGGGTGTTTCGTTGCTTCTGTTGAAAAGTTAATCTACCATTCACCCCCCTCTGGTAGCTTTACACATGCTCTTCGATCCTACAATTGGTATCAGATCCACGGTGCTCTAATATTTGATATTTGCACGTGTTTTGACTAATCGACATGGAAAAATACTCGACAAAACCTTGTGTGTTTGTTGACATTGATTTTAGGGTTTGGAAGGCACGTATGGAAGCTTTTATCCAGGTGCAAGGCTTTCAATATGGAAAAGGTGTACAATCCTTACGATGTGCCACCGTACGATCAAGTCGCGGCTACGAATTTAAGAGATGTTGACAACAACAACAAAGCCCGGAACTTGATCATACAGGGACTAACTCAAAGCGACTTCGACCGTGTTGCACACCTCCGATCAGCGTACGATGTCCGGAGAGCACTCTGTGACTACTACGAATGATCCAACACAATCAAGGAGGTTAGAAAAGATATGTTCAAAAAGGAATACATGCATTTAAAGATGCAACTCGGTGAGTTTATCGACGATCTCTTTGCCCGCTTTAACAAAATTCTCAACAACCTGCGTAGTGTCAACGTTAACTTTTCAGATGGTAAGAATGGTAGGCAATTACTAATTAAGTGCATTAGACATGTCAATCTGAAGATGAAAGTTACATCCGCGTGAATCTATTGTCATGAGTACACTTACTTTGGATGTGCTATATTCCAAGTTAAAAACAAATGAAATTGACATAATATCACGGTTGAACCCCAACAAGTCTATTGCTTTTGTTTCTCAACGTGACATGCCTAGCCCTGGTCAATCTTCATCTTGTGGTACACTTGCTTTGTTGTCCCCTCTAACTCTTGATCAGATTGAGAAGTTTCTAGAGGAGGAGCTAGCACTTGTCTCTACTAGGTTCTCAAAAGCATTGCAAAATGTGAGAACTAGAAGGAGAGGAAGCTCCAGATCTCAATGATGCTTCGAATGTGGTAAGACATGACACTTTCATACAGATTGTCCTAACCTTTCAGGTCCTACTTCCCGGGAAGAGAAACAATCAAGGACGAAGCACTCCTCAACAAACGATAAGATGAAGAAGAAGAAGAAGGGCTTTACAGGTCGGCAACTGGTGAACAGTTTTATCTCCGCACTCCAGGAACTTGGCTCAAACGACGTGTACATTGGAAGTGACTAAGATGGAGATGATTTGGCAATCTTGTGCTTCATGGCAGGCAAGTCAAGATCTAGTATGGAGGAGGCAGAACACAACAACGTCAATGAAGAGGTATGTCCAACTTGCGAAGAAATGTGTGATGCTATTTCTCGTGCCACTGTAATTGTTAAGAAAAAGGACAAAAAGCTTAGGGACAATGCTGTTAAAATTGAGTCACTAGAATCCGAAATTAATCGTTTGAAATCCTTGATTCCTAGTGATGATTCTTGTTCCTTATGTGACTTAATATATAAACAATTGTCCTCCCTAAGAAGTGCACATATATCCA
The DNA here is from genome assembly GCA_036927565.1 of Tuctoria greenei. Taxonomy (NCBI): domain Eukaryota; kingdom Viridiplantae; phylum Streptophyta; class Magnoliopsida; order Poales; family Poaceae; genus Tuctoria; species Tuctoria greenei. Next base: position 75,972,378 of record JAYESD010000004.1, read on the forward strand.
CACTTGATAAACTTGAACTTGAAATTGAAAAGAACAAAAAGCTTGCTGCACTTAATATTGGAAAATTAAAAGATGCTTCTTGTTCTACAATTGATTTGCATTGTTCTAGTTGTAATGATCTTGATAAGAAACTGCAAGATGTTATGAATGAGATTTCTATTTTGAACAATGCTTTACGTGCTCATGAAGTTAAATATTGTTCTAATTGCAAGCTAAAAGGAAAAACTTCATATGAAAACTGTCTAGAATTGTCTAAGAAACTTGATGATATGAATGGGACACTAGAGTAGTTTTGTATTGGGAACAAAAATCTAAACTTGCTGCTGAATTCATCCAAATCTTGCAATGATGAAACTGGTTTAGGCTTTGATTCCCATGCTTATGCTAAAGCACATCCACCCAAAATTATAAAGTCATTAGGAAGTGGTTTGATTAAAACAGTTCTTAAACAAAAATAAGTGATTTTTAAATCTACAGGAATGTTTTCATATTCGGGATCTAATAAACATATTGCATGCTCATCTAGACATGAAGACAAAATTAAATTTCATTGTACCTATTGTGGTAGAGATGGTCATGTCATAGATTTTTGTTACAGACTAGCTAAACAACATAAAAAAGAAAGAATGCAAGCTAGATCTTATAACTCTCATGCAAAATTTGCTGCACATAATAGACTGAATGTCAGGAACATGCAACCTGCTGTTATGAGTCAAAAACACTCAAAGTTTACCTTCGAAGATTCAATTTTTACCTCCGGACCTTCTATTTTTGCCTCCGGAGCTACTGATTTTTGTGCTACACAAGTAACATCTTATAGGTCAGTAGTTAAGAACAAACAATCTCACACTTTGCCTTATAAACCTGCTGCTTTATCTCAGCTGTCGTGTTTTGTTCCTACTGGACGTTGTGTGACTCAATATTGGATTCCTAAATGCCTACTAACCCCAGTATTGAGTCATCGATGTATTGTGCTTCTATGTAGGTTACACGCTTGAGGAAACAAAACATTTGGATTGTGGATTCAGGTTGCTCACGCCACATGACCAGTAACAAAGAATGGTTCTCCTCCCTCTCTTTTGTTTCACGTGTAGAGAATGTTACTTTTACCGATAATTCTTCAACTCCTATAATTGCTAAGGGTTTGGTTATGGTAAATGATCACTACACTTTGAAAGATGTGGCACTTGTCAAAAGTTTGAAATACAACTTGCTTTCTATTTCACAATTGCTAGATGAAAATTTAGAAATTATTTTCAACAAAAATTGCTGCAAAGTTGTACATTCAAATAGTGAACTTATTTTTAACATGTCTCGGTTTTGAAGAGTTTTTAAAGCTGATTTTGATATGTCTTCTTCTAAGTATAGGTGTTTAGTTGCTAATGATTCTAATTACATATATTTTTGGCATCGTAGACTTGGTCACATAGATTTTGATCATCTCACGCGTGTTAGTGCTCTTGATCACATACGTGGGCTTCCTAAGCTAAAAAGGGACAAAGAATTTGTGTGCTCTTCTTGCAGACATGCTAAGATGGTTTCAGGTTCACATACTCCTCTCACAATGATCATGACAACTGAACCGGGTCAACTTTTGCACCTTGACACCGTAGGACCTTCACGTGTTCAATCCTTTGGAGGTAAATGGTATGTTCATGTGATTGTTGATGATTATTCTAGATACTCTTGGGTATACTTTATAGCATCTAAGAATGAAGATTTTAGTCACTTTAGAACTTTATTTCTTAGATTATCAATTGATCACCCAGGATCTTTAAAAGCAATTAGAAGTGATAACGGAACTGAATTTAAGAAATCAATCTTCTGATCACTTTTGCACTAGAAATGGAATAGATCATCAATTTTCTTCACCATATGTACCTCAAAAAAATGGTGTTGTAGAAATAAATAATAGAACCTTAGCTCAGATGGCTAGGACTATGCTTGATGAATATCAAACTCCTAGAAAATTTTGGGCTGAGGCAATTGCAACCGCTTGTTATGTCTCAAATCGTGTTTTCTTGCGTGCCAAGCTAGGTAAAACACCATATGAGCTTTGGTTTGGACATAGGCCTAGTGTTACACACTTTCGGGTCTTTGGTTGCAAATTCTTTGTTAAGGAACATGGTAATCATGATAAATTTGAACCTAGATCCATTGATGGAATGTTTCTTGGTTATCCATCTCATACTAGAGGCTACTGTGTGCTTTTACTTGACACTAACAAAATTGTGGAGACTTATGAGGTGTCTTTTGATGAAGCTAGCATAGGTACTAGCTCAGACATTGCAGGTCCAGATCCATATCTGCAGGGGAAGAGCATTTTCGTGAAGATGAGAAAGAAGTGGAGCTACTGCCCGAAAATTCAGCAGCTAATGACTTTGGTTCAACTCTGGATGTTGATTCTAACCAGCATCGACAACCATCATTGCTGATCCAGATTGTCCTCAAGTCACAAGCTCATCGATTTGTGATGAACATGAAGAAGAAGAAGCTTGTGAAGTGTCTACTCCCCTCCGGATTCTCGAAAGTCACCCTCCACAACAAATGATTGGAGGCTTGCACAAACGAGTCACACGGTCTAGGTTTTATGATCCAGACTCTCACACTCATTCTGATTTTGTTGCTTCTTTTGAACCAAATATATATCACACGCACTCATTAACGAATCATGGATTACTGCCATGCAAGAAGAGTTAGAAAATTTTGAAAAAAATAATGTTTGGAAACTTGTACTCCACCTCAAGGTCACACTTTAATTGGAACTAAATGGGTGTTTAAAAATAAAAAAAGTGAGGATGGGGTTGTGGTTAGGAATAAGGCTAGGTTGGTTGCTCAAGGTTTCACACAAATTGAAGGCCTAGATTTTGATGAAACTTTTGCTCCTATTGCTAGATTAGAAGCCATAAGAATTTTGTTAGCTTTTGCTGCATCTAAAGGTTTTAAGTTATATCAAATGGATGTTAAAAGTGCTTTTCTTAATGTCTATATAGATGAGGAGGTTTATGTCAAGCAACCACCAGGTTTTGAAAATCTAGATTTTCCTAATCATGTTTACAAACTGTCCAAAGCCTTGTACGGTCTCAAACAAGCCCCTAGAGCATGGTATGATAGGTTAAAAACATTCTTACTTGAAAAGAGGTTTACCATGGGAAAGGTTGATAAAACTCTTTTTGTGCTTACGCATGACAATGACTCATTATTCGTTCAGGTGTATGTGGATGATATTATCTTTGGTTGTGCTTCTCATGATCTTGTGTCCAAGTTTTCAGCTATCATGAGTTCAAAATTTTAGATGAGTATGATGGGAGAACTCACGTACTTTTTGGAGCTGCAAATCAAGCAAAATAAGGAGGGAACCTTTGTGCATCAAACGAAGTATACAAGAGACCTTCTTAAGTGCATCAACATGGACAAAATCAAGCCTCTTCGGACAGTAATGGGAACAGCAATGACACTTGAACTTGATGAAGATGGTGAACCCGTGGATAAAAAAGAATATAGAAGCATGATCAGATCACTTTTGTATCTCACGGCATCAAGACCGAACATACAATTTAGCGTATGTCTTTGTGCACGGTTTCAAGCTTCCCCACATGCTTCACATCGTCAAGCTATTAAAAACTCAAGAATTTGGCATTTTTCTTCCTTCTTCCTCAACCGTTACTTTGAAAGCTTTTTCGGATGCCGATTTTGGGGGTTGTAGGATTGATAGGAAAAGTACTTCAGGTGCATGTCATTCTCTAGGTAATTCACTTATTGCATGGTCCTCTAGAAAACAAAACTCAGTTGCACAATCCACAACCGAATATGAATATGTACGTGCTGCTAGTGCTTGCTCATAAATTCTTTGGATTGTTCAAACACTTAAGAACTATAAGGTTGATCTAGATAGTGTTCCACTGTTTTTTGATAACACTAGTGCCATATGCATTGCTAAAAACTCCGTGTAACATTCTAGAACTAAGCACATTGACATTAAGTATCACTTTCTCCGTGATAATATTGAAAAAGGAAACATTGTGCTTCACCATGTAGATATCGAATAACAATTGGCTGACATTTTCACAAAACTTTTGGATTTCACTCGTTTTTGTTACATTCGTAGTGAAATGAGGGTTATGCATCCTCATGGCTTAAATTGAGGTGGAGTTTTGAAACTTTGGAAATCTATGTGTGAATCTACATTTAAAATAATATGAGCATAATATTTCATACATATATATGACTTTGTGATTCCTTTTATATGCTAAAAGTTCTTTCTACATTACTCATGTTATACATTTTGTAGTTTTTGCCATGACTAGTAATTGGAATAATTACTTACACTAAATCTGGTCATGATCAAACTTTCTTGCTCTTTTGAACTTGTTGCATGATCACAAGTGCTTTTAATCATAATGAATTAATCAAGTAATCAACTCACATGTTGAGTTTTATGAACAAATATAAATTGAGAAAAGATCAAGATAATATGCATGCATCACACTTCTTCTTTTGAGATGGCTTATCATTGCACTTAGATATGAATTTGGAAGAAGTTGAATAAGACTAAAACCATGTCCTTAAGCTTTTGATTGTCAAATGATATAGGCTTAGCTTGGTTGGTTAGAATAAGGCAGATGCACATATAATCTCTTGCAAATATCATACGATCTAAATTTGTGCTTTGAAAAATAATAAAATGCAGCAACAAGTATCATGCTTTCAGGTTTTGAAATAGTTAAGATTGTGAGATCATGACTTGCTAAAATCGACAATTACATTTGATTTCTAGCATGGCTTACACTATTTTATGTATCTCATTGTTGTGGTAGTGTAAGTTACTTGTTAGCATGGCTTGGATGAGCTTTGTTTTATATGTATATGTTATAATGTGCTCGTAACAAATTAAAATTTCTCTTTTGTACCTTGCTGAATACATTGTCAAACGGGGAGAAGTATGCAAGGGGGAGAAATTTATTTCTATCTATCTATCTCATTTGATTTTCAAAGGGGGGGGGGGAAATTGTTTTCAAAACTTTTTATGCCAATGTTCGGATTTTATGTGGTGTTGCCAATGCATTCATCAATGGAGAGATTATAAGACCTATGTGTCGTGAATACATTGGCTTTGACGATAAAAGTTTTGAATACTACCAAAACACCTTTGTAATAAGGTCCGACTCTGGGTCCGAGCTCCACCAAGGTCGGACGATAGGTCCAACTTGTTTTGGGTAGCTCCGACAAGGTCTGACTAGCTTTGGTTAGCTCTGGCTCTAGGTCCGACTAGATTTGGTAAGCTCCGGCGCTAGGTCCGACTAGCTTTGGTTAGCTCCAGCGCTAGGTCCTGCTAGCTCTGGTAAGTTCCGGCGCTACATCATGTTAGTTTTGGTAAGCCCCGGTTCAAGGTCCGATTAGCTTTGGCAAGGTTCAGAGCTTGATCGCAGTGGTTCTACTTTTAACTTGCAATGATTCGTCTCTTGCTTTACATTGATGAAAAGTTTGCTTAGTAATATTTTACTAAGTTTTTATTGTGTTTTGGTGGTCATGGCTGATATTCTTTTTGCTAAGGTTTGCAACATACTTATGTGAGGTGCTCACGTAAGGTGTTGTGGTTATCGGAACTAACGAGAGTCAAGTCGAGGACTCGTGCTCGGAAGTATCGATTGTTTATTCATGTGAAGGTATTGCTTGAGTTCAAGACATGGCTGGTGATGGGATCCATTGAACTAGTCTTAGGGATAAGATGAGGTTCAACAACCAAGTTCGAGAGGAATTGTGGTTGAGTTGGTCGGGAGGTCACACAACATATTTTAATCACGAACAGTGCATATGAAGGTATCGTGGACGCCTTTGAAAGATGTTTGCACGTGTGCAAGGAGTGCATGGACATGCCTACATGGTTATGAGGCGTGATGAAAAGATGTGGACATAAAGAATTGGTCGGGAAAATCCAACTGACTAGGTTATGGACTCAGGCTGCGGCTGAGTCGTGTTTGACTCAAATATGGAAAGTTTTGAGTTTGTTATGATAGGATTTCGTGTGGGTCACGAATTTGAGTTTTTTTAGGAATGTGGGATACATTCCTAAGGTGTTTGGAAGTCTTAAGATTGCTTCTATCTGCGTATGGAAGAGTCCTGAGCAGTCATGTAAAGTTTCGATTCGTCAATTGAGTAGGATTAGAGTCCTAGTTAGTTTTGGGTTGGCCTAAGTGCTGGTTATATAAGCAAGGGAGGCCAGAGCTCATGGTGCACGACTTTGGGGCTGTTCCTTGTGAGTTTTGATCAATAAAATTCGTAGTCTAAAGGATCTTTTGTGCCTTGTTTGTCCGACTTGTTTTAGACAAGTTTTTCTCATCGAGTTTCTGCACAACACTACCTTGCTTCGGTGGTTTTATTATAACTCGAGTTTTATAGATCCGATCGGCGTGATTATTTTTGGGTTGTCTTCACAACTTGATTTTATATCATCTATGAAAATTTCACAGTCATTGGATTTGTGGTTTCTGATCTACACGAGTTTATTTGCAGTGTTCCAGAACTGTTTTTCTCGGGTAGGACAGATTGACCTTTGTTCGATCTTTTGATCGTAACTTGGGTTGTTCTTGATGAATTTTCGTGATTCTTGTTGTGACGTCTTCGTTACTTTATTCTCTACAATCTATAATAGTTTTGTAACAGGTGAATACATTTAGATTAGTCGCACACACGGTCTCTTTAACAGATTAGTTTTCTGCCAAGGGGTGTTTCGTTACTTCAGCTGAAAAGTTTTAGTCTACCATTCACCCCCCCTCTGTAGCTTTACAAGTGCTCTTCAATCCTACAATCCAGAAGCTCAAACTAGTCCCGATGCATGGATCACAGAGGTCAGAGATGACATAAAGGACAACATCCTTCCAGAAGAACATGCATCCGCTGAACGGCTTGTCAGGGTGGCCAGGAGATACACGTTGGTAGAGGGGGATATCTACCGGCGGGGTGCCAACTGCATCCTATTGCGGTGCATAACCCGGGAGGAGGGCTGTGACTTGCATGCAGAGATCTATGGAGGCGAGTACGGGAACCACACTTCTTCTCTCATGCTGGTCGGAAAGGCCTTCTGACATGGCTTTTACTTGCTGACAGCTTTCTTGGATGCCGCAAAACTATTGAAAAGATGCAAGGCGTGCCAGTTCCATGCAAAGAAGATTCACACAACGGCGCAGACGCTGTAAGTGATCCCGCCCTCATGGCCGCTCACGGTCTAAGGGCTGGATATCCTTGGGCCTTTCCCCAGGGCCATCGGAGGGTACCAGTTCCTCTACATCATCGTAGACAAGTTCAACAAGTGGACGGAAACAGCCTTGGTGGTCACCATCAACAAGGAGCCCGCAGTCAAATTCATCAAGTCGATTGTGTGCATGTTCGGGGTACCGCTTCCTCTACCTTGGCATCCAAGTTTGCTATTCGTCGCTCATCCAAGGTGCAATGGACAAGTCAAAAGGGCCAACGCTGAGATCCTCAGGGGCCTCAAGATGTGCACTTATGCAAGCTTTGAGAAGCAAGGTGCCAAGTGGGTTGACAAGCTTTCGAGCACACTGTGGGCTTGTCGAATATCACCCAATCGTGTCATGAGGGAAACACCCTTCTTATCCGTCATCACCATTCCTATTATGTAGCCAAGTTGGGATTAATTTACATTTGGAGAATCCATGGGCCATTTGATTTCTTATTTTGAGTATGGGGTTAGATTTCTTAATTTGATTTTAGGACTGTGGAAATGTTAGTCTTTTTATACAGGAGCACACATGCATACATAACTATAAATGATAGATATGGCCCACCAATATAGGAATCCACTATAATAAAATGACACAATGATTATATCTTGGCCACATAGGCACCCCAGACCTCCCATCTAAGGCTGGCGGGTTTGGGTCTCTTGGACACGTGGTGCCCTCAGACCCTGTCCCTGCTGGGAGGCGAGGTACCTAGGTGGCTCTTGCCTGTGCGTGAGGGTACCCGGTATGCCGTGTACCGACAGTGGCCCCTGGGTCCACCTTGGGTGAGGCAAGGAGCCCGAGGGTGGGGCCTTACCCTGCTTTTCTCGCGCGGTCTTTTAATTTTGTCTTGATTAGTCGAAGCGATGGGATCTTTTGCTGCTGCGACCACGCATCCCCCTCTGGTTGAGGGGTCGTGGCAACAGGATCTTTGCTTGCTGCGACATTATCGCGACGGTTCCCGAGGTGCCTACTGCACTTCTGCTGCCTTCACTTCCATCTTTATGGGAACCGCCGGGTTGCTTTCTCTGGCGAGGAACTGCCCGCGCCGGCTTTTCTGACGCGGGATCTGGGCCCGCTCTTCATGGTCGCCGTGTTATGAGTCGTTGATTTGGAGCCTGCTCAAATTTGCACGGTGCGTCCAAACGCCACCGTGGTGCTTTAAAAGGGGTACCTTTGTGGGTAATGGAATTTCCTTTCTTCCGCACGCCCCAAGAATTCGATCCTTCGATTCCCTCCTTGTGTGTCTGCCCATTCTTGAGGTTCTCAACCCCCTGCTCCAATGGACTCAGCTTTGCCTCCTTCCCGGATGGAGGATGTCTCACCCGTGAGGCGGCTTTTCGGCTGGGAGGACAAGGACGACAAGATCCTTGCCACTGGAGTTGGGGGAGAAGGAGATCATCTTCTTCCAAGCGTATGCATACTCCGGGTTCGTTCCTCCTGTCTCCTCCTTCCTGGTGACACTTCTAGAAGTCCTTGGGATCCAGCTCCACCATCTGTCGCCGAACTCCCTAGTGGTGGCGGCAGTGTTCTCGCATTTCCGTGAGATGTTTGTTAGGGTGTTCCCATGTGTGCCGGTGTTCCAGCAGTTCTTCGTGCTGAGGCGGACCAGGAAGAAGAGCAAAGCCAACTTCCTCGGTGGCTTCTGCTTCCAGCATCGGGCCAACAACCCCTTTAAGTAAATTACTATGCTGTCCCCAGCGATGTGGCCCGGCTGGAGGTGCGACTGGGTGATCGTACATGCAGATGCCCATGGTCGCATGGTTTTGCCCTCTGGGTGGCCGACGATTAGGAAGGCGTCCTGGGATGAACGCCCAGAGCTCGAGGCGGCGTACAAGCCGGTGATGGAGAGGATCCAATTCCTGGCGGATCACGGCCTATCGGAGTTGTCGGTGATGGCCGACTTCATTTACCGCCGTCTGGCCCCTCTCCAGCACCATTGTCACCCAGCATGGCTCTACTTCGGGCTCCAAGATGGTACCAGGTTGCTGAGGGGTCACGAAACAGAGACGACCCCGCAGGAGGTGGTTGAAGCAATGTCCAAGGCATGCGATTACCTGCTGTGGGGCGATGTCTTTAACCTGCTGCATGCTTGCCCACCGCTTTGCACGGATCAAAACCTTCAGACGAAGGTTCCGAAGGAAATGCCCAACTTGGACGCGATTGTACTTGCGCCGCGGAAGGTTGACAATGAGAGTCGGGGCCTGGCCATCGTCGACTCCTCGGAGGAGTCCGCACCTTCTTCAGGCCCCGAGGCCTCCGCGGCGGAGGAGGCGCCCGCTGCTGGGGCAAAAGGCAAGGTGTTGGTCCCCGACGTAGGTAAGGGGAAGGCACCGGTCCCCGATGTAGGCAAAGGGAAGGCCCTGGTGGTCGAGGTCGTGAAGGAGAAACGCCCTCGGTCGCCACCGAGGGCGCCACCACAGGTGGCCTTTGCTCCAAGTCAGTGCCCACCGACGCACCCCTCTCCAGTGCCTGGCGTCAGCGGTTCATTAGGGGGAAGTTTGGTCCGCCAGGAGGCGGCTCCTCTGTTGTTGGCGGTCGGCATGTCGTCCAGCATCCTCGCCACCAACATGTTCCAGGGTGCCATAAGGGACTCCAGCAGCATCACACCTTCGGAGCCTCAGGCAAAATGGCCTCGAGCCGATGTCGTTGGCAGCTCGGGAGGTGGCTCTATCGAGGTTGGAGGGAGTACACCGGCACAGTGTGGCGGCACTGCTGGTGGCCTTGGCGGAGGCCCTGCCGGGATGGCATCACCTGTTATGCCATCGCTAGGGCCCGCGGCTTCAGGGTCAGCGAAGGTGGAGGCTCGCTGGAGCTTCCAGGACGTCGATAAGGCATTCTTGCCTACGGTTGCTCTATTATCTTGCCTGCCTATGTTGATTGGTCAGGGCTTGTGTAACACCCTCATTTTCATGCATCACGCCCTACATACATTCATATACATATTTAACATTAACCCACATCAAGAGGAACAAGTTTAAAATTGATTTGGAACAAAACCGCACTTAAAATGCTAAAAATTGCAGACTAGTCCGATTTTAGTGAGGACTACTCCGATTTCTCTCTGACTAGAAATGGACTTGTCCGTTTTTGCTGCAGACAAGTCCGATTTTTCCTCTGGACACTTTCGGACTTGTCCGATTTTGTGCGGACTAGTCCAATGTTCCAAGAATCCTTGCAAATTTGCTAAGTCTCTGGACTTGCCCGGACTAGTCCGGTGTTCCAGCGGACTTGTCCGTTTTCCTCTCTAACTAGAGTCGGACTTGTCCGATTTTATGCCAGACTTGTCCGATTTTCTCTCTGGACATTTTCGGACTAGTCCGGTCCTATTCGGACTTGTCCGATATTTCGCGATTCCGAATTGATCTTTTGTTTTACGACTTGTTTCTTGGTTTTATGTTAAGTGGGCCTAGGGACGTCGTGCCTAACTCTTTTAGAGCTCATGTGACACTCTAAACCGGCCTCTACTCATCTCAATCTCGAGATCCATCTAACCCTAGCCTCCACCTCTATATAAACAACCCCACCCCTTGGCTTGACATCTATTTGCCACTTTTCCACCCCACCGAAACTCTAGTTCGTGGAGAGCCACCACCAAGGAGGGAGGAGGAGATCCCAAGCAAGAAGAAGAAGAAGAGGAGGAAACAAAAGAGGATCAAGATCGCCATCAAGTTTTGTTCTTCATCACCAATTCATCTCCAAGTTCATCCCCAACCCTAGATCATCCAGATCCAAGTGTTGCCTCCAAGTTTCTTGATTCATTGGAGTTCTAAACACCTGGTATACCTTCTATTTCCTTTTCCTTACATGAATTTGACCCCTAACCTCCGAATTCACGTCGATCTAGAAAACCCTAATCTGCTGATCTTGCAGAGTGCGGACTTGTCTGGTCCCTAGCGGACTAGTCTGATCTTCCTGGTTAAATTGGGTTGAATTAATTCTAAAATTTGATATAATCAAATCCAAACCTGTATAAACTTGTTAAAATCTATTAGAACTAGTTAGTGATCATTAAAATCAATCTATTAACAAGTTCTACCTTGCATTTGCATCAATAATGCATGCATGTCATATTGAGTAATTATTGTGCACTCTTTGATTGTGTTTCTTGTCTTGCATGTTTATTGTGCGGATTAGACGGATTTGCGCTAGAGAGTGCCGCGGAGGATCTTCAACACCAAGAGTTTGAAGGCTTTGATCCTAATCAAACACAAGAGCAAGGCAAGTGTCCTTGAAGCATATTGATCCTGTTTTGAAATAAATGTTTTGTTTGCAAAACTGCATGTTGTGTCAATTTGATGGGATATGCTATGGTAGGAAGTTTACTAGCTTTGTTTAACCACCCTTGTCACCTGGAATATATGGTAGAGAGTCGGGAAGGGTTTTTTACCTTTTGCTTCGCTTAATCAACTGGGATGGGAAAACAACTATACCACTCAATTTAATTATGCATGGATGAGATTATGGTTGACATGAACTGGTTAAATATGATATGGTAATGGGTGATCTAAGCAAGCCTGGTACGTGGATGGGTGGGATGTTATGGTGGTTTTGCTTGCTTTAGATCTAAGGACCGGTTCGTGGAGCGACCATCTAGGATTTACAGTGCCACCACGAGGCCAAGTATGTGTGCGGCATAGCTGATTAATTAGGGCTTGGCTAGTGCTATTTGGACCATTAGGGATGCTCGGGGAAGGGGTAGTCGAATTGGGTTTGTTTATGATTGGTGGGACTACCCTGGGATCCGAATGGCTCAAGAGGGGGCCCTTGGTTGAAGATGTGCTCAGTTGGAGACATCGGCACCAGTGAAACCTCAGCGGGGTCTAAATAGGCTAGTAATCCCTTTGTAATGGCTACTTTGTGATCTCTTGGCCACACACCGATGGAAGTGTGAGATGACATAATAGAGGTTCTAGTCATCGAAAGGTGATGAAATCACAAACACGTGGGTAAAGCGGTACAACCTCTGTAGAGTGTGTCTAAAACTATCATGATAGCCGTGCTCCCGGTTATGAGCAACCTGGAACCTCACATGATTAGAGGAAACATGGTATTGGGATGTTTTTTGGGATGGTTATGGTTTGGTAATGGTTATGGCTCATTATGGATTAATTTCTGGTATTGGATATGATTATTGGCAAATGGTGAAATATGGAATTGTGGATGATGGACATGGAATATGGAATGTTACTATGATTTTAGTTATAGTTTATGATGGGTCTATTCACATACATATAATATATTGCTTTTTCAAATGTTTTAATGTACTTTTCAGCACTTAGCCTTTATTACATTCCGTCATTTGAATTAGCCACATGTCATACTTTCCACACTTGTTGAGTACGACATGTACTCATTCTTGCAATTCCACCCCCCAACAGTTGCAGGTCATGATTGGGAGTTTAATGGCGATAATGCGGAGTTCTAGGCCGTGTCTATCGTCAGCTTTGCCTGTGGTGTTTTGGAGCTGCGCTATACCCTAATGCTTAAGCTGCCTAGCTGTTTAGTTTGCTTATTTAGTTTATTTCCGCTGCATTAGTTGAACCTGTTATTAATAATCATTAGTGCTTGTATTCGAGGATAATATGGTTTGTGCAATAAAATTTGTTTAATTAATCTTGTGCTGTGGTAACTTCCTGTATACTCTTTTGTGAATGCACTTGTGTATGTGTGTTGAACATCCTGGGCACACATGTGCGTTCACTTGGTTCATTTTCAGAACCGGGTGTCACAACTTGGTATTGATTCACATTGTTACGTCAGCTATTGTGAGGCCCCTACCGTCGGGGGTAGTGCTCGAGAGTGCTTTGAAGGTGGCTGAGGACGCTACGGCTGGGCTGGCGGGGTAGCCTGCCAAGCTTGCTCAGGGGAGTGCTGCTCCGGCGTCTGTGCCCAGTGTGGGTATTGAAGCATCTATGGTTGCATCTCCAGTTGTCGTGCCAGAGGCACCTCCGGCCATCGTGGTAGAGGCACCTCTGGCCGTCGTGGTAGAGGCCATGTCGGAGCCGACATCGGGGGCTGGGGGTCTGGCCCCTAGTGCCGCTGATTCAGTGGTCGGCCCTTTGAGCGATGGTGACCCTGTTGTGTCAGGTGGCACCACAACTCCTGCTCAGGCTCCGGGGGCAAGATCCCCAGTGTTGGTGGCCTCGCCTTCACTGCTACAGGAGGAAGGGATCCCCGAGATGATCACTGAACGGCTATCCTTGACTTCGACGCAGCCGGAGTGGCTTTTCGACGTCATGGACTTGACGCAATCTAGCATCCTTCAGGTGCAATCCAACCTCCACCAGGCGCAAGAGGCTCTTGTTACGGAGTGGGAGAAGCTGCATGCCGAGCGCCTTTGAGGCTGGGAGGGTCTCCTGAGCTCCATGATCGCCGAGGCGAAGGCGAAGTACCAGAAGGAGAACAAGGAACGGGAAGTGAGGCACCGCTTGGTGAGGGCCTCAGACGCCTTGACCCAGAAGATTCTGGCCGACGCCAAGGCAACCAACGACGCTGCTGATGCCCGCGTGCGCGCTCTTGCTGCTGGTCGAGAGGCCCTGAGTCGGCAAGAAGCCGTCATTGCCAAGAGGGAGGCTGCAGTTGCTGAACATGAGGTGGCGACGCAGGCGATGATGGCCCGGGCTGAAGCCGATCAGGGCAGGCTGCAGTCTCGCCTCGAAGAGTTGAGCTTCGTGAGAGCAATCTGGCGCAGGACCAGGCGAAACACCTAGCTGAGCATCAGGAACTCCTTCTGCATGATCTTGACGTCCAAGTTCAGGAGCACACGGTAGAGCGCCGCGGCCGGGAGCTCGACCTGCGGGAGCGTCAGCTGACTCAGCGTCTGGAAGCTGAGGGTAGGGCGGCGGCAGAGACGGTGGCATCCCATGTCTTGGTGTGCTATCGGAGCCGATACCCTGATCTGCCACTAGAGCCAGTTTTTGAAGGCCCTGTTGCAGAACGTGAGGCGGCAGCATCGACTGAGGTTAAGGACGCTGCCAAACACGTCATAGCGCAGTTCAGTCGGGGCTGAGGCTGGTGGCTTGTTTTTGTATCCGGGTTCACCCTCCTTTGTAAAAAATTCCTTAATGGATTTGAATTTGTGTTTGGCTTCTTCCATTATCTCTGTGACTATCAACTATTGTTCCAAATCATAAGGATCTGCAGAACCTTTGTTGAGCTCGTTGGCTTCTCAGGACCAACAATTTGCAGAACTGACATGGCTGTAGTGTCATCCATTGATTTTCTGCATGTGAACCCCATTAGAGGCCCCTTGGTAGGTGTGGTTAGTTGGCTACCCACATCTACCACTTGACCGCAAAATGTCTTGGACTGGCCCCCAATGGAGTGGGGGAGTTTGGGGCGTCGTAGCACCACCATATACCGCAGCTGGATGCTCCGGCATCGTCCACCATCTCCGTGTAGACGTTGACGGCAGGCCCCTTTGGAGGTGCCGGAGCTGGATGCTCCGGCGCCATCCACCATCTCCGTGTAGACGTCGACGGCAGGCCCCTTGGGAGGTGCCGGAGCTGGATGCTCCGGCGTAGTACACAATCTCTATGTAGACATCGACGACAGGCCCCTTGGGAGGTGCCGGAGCTAGATGCTCCAGCGTCGTCCACCATCTCCATGTAGACGTTGACGGCAGGCCCCTTGGGAGGTGCCGGAGCTGGTTGCTCTAGCATCGTCCACCATCTCTGTGTAGACATCGACAGCAAGCCCCTTGGGAGGTGCTGGAGCTGGGTGCTCTGGCGTCGTCCACCATCTCCGTGTAGACGTCCACGGCAGGCCCCTAGTCTACAGGCTATCGCAAGGGAACCTTATTAGCAACAAGAGCGGGGCAGTAGAGTTTACCCATTTATCCGCGCTTGGTGCTATCATTGATGTTTCAGCACATCGACGATAGGCCCCTTTGGAGGTGTCGGAGCTGGGTGCTCAGGCGTCGTCCACCATCTTTTTGTAGACGTCGATGGCAGGCCCCTTGGGAGGTGCCGAAGCTGGGTGCTCGGGCGTCGTCCAACATCTCTTTGTAGACGTTGACGGCAGGCCCCTTGGGAGGTGTTGGAGCTGGTTGCTTCGGCGTCGTCCACCATCTCTGTGTAGACGTCGACGGTAGACCCCTTGGGAGGTGTCGGAGCTGGATGCTCCGATGTGGTCCGCCATCTCCATGTAGACGTCGACGACAGCCCTTATACATGCTTGGTGCTGTCGTTGACGTTTCGACATGTCGACGGCAGGCCCCTTGGGAGGTGCCGGAGTTGGTTGCTCCGGCGTCATTGACCATCTCCGTGTAGACGTCGACGGCAGGCCCCTTGGGAGGTGCCGGAGCTGGATGCTCCGACGTCGTCCACCATCTCCGCATAGGCATCGACGGCAGGCCCCTTGGGAGGTGCCGGAGCTAGGTGCTCCGGCATCGTCCACCATCTCCGTGTAGATGTTGACGGTAGGCCTCTGGTTTATAGGCTATCGCAAGGGAACCTTATTAGCAACAAGAGCGGGGCAGTAGAGTTTACCCATTTATCCGCGCTTGGTACTATCATTGATGTTTCAGGACGTCGACGGCAGTCCCCTTGGGAGGTGCCAGAGCTGGATGCTCCAGCGTCGCCCACCATCTCTGTGTAGATGTCGGCGGCAGGCCCTTTGGGAGGTGCCAGAGCTGGGTGCTCTGGCGTCGTCCACCATCTCTGTGTAGACGTCGATGGCAGGCCCCTTCGGAGGTGCCGGAGCTGGTTGCTCTAGCGTCGTCTACTATCTCCGTGTAGACGTTGATGGCAGGCCCCTTGGGAGGTGCCGGAGTTGGATGCTTTGGTATCGTCCACCATCTCCATGTAGACATCGACGGCAGGCCCTTATCCGCGCTTGGTGGTGTCATTGACGTTTTGGCAGATCGACGGCAGGCCCCTTGAGTGGTGCCGGAGCTAGTTGCTCCGGCGTTGTCCACCATCTCCGTGTAGACGTTTATGGCAGCCCCCTTGGGAGGTGCTGGAGCTGGATGCTCCTGCATCATCCACCATCTCCGTGTAGACGTTGATTGCAGGCCCCTTGGGAGGTGCCGGAGCTGGATGCTCTGGCGTAGAGGGGGCTAGCCTTGTTCGTCGGTTATACCTATTTCTCTCCCTAGCTCTGCCATGTCTTACAGTCCTGGCCTGACATACGGGGCTTGGGTAATTCGATGCATTGGTGCTCCGGGGCCCGACTCCTGTCGTTCTTAGGGTGTGACCTCTCTGGTTCCAGTGCTCATCTATAGCGCTGGGAGGTAGGGGGTGTTTGCTTAGGGTGCAGGACCAAGCTATGCAACTTGCACCCCCTGGACCTCCTGCTCGGTACAGACCTTTCCTGGGGGAACCTTTTGGCACCATGGTTCCCTAATGATGAGAGCAACCGGGTGGACCTTTCACACACTGCAGGTACCTCAAGTTGGCCCGCCTGTAGCTGGATTGCATGACTTTAGCTTAGGATGAGTTATAGAGTATGCGACGGTGAATATGAATGTAACACATGGTAAGCGAGGTTATCATGGCATGATCACAAAACTAATGCGTAATTAAATGAAAAAGTTTTTTTTTAAGAAGCCTTTAAGTCAAACAGTGAATTTCTGATAGGAGTTTGTAGGAGGAGACAAGCTTTTACAAAAGAGGGCAACAGCTTGCTTCCGGGTGACGAGGGAGGCAAGGTGCACAGGCCTAGGGTTTGGAACCAAGCAAAGCTGACCGCGCACTCTGGTCCTAACCCTCCCGGCGCTCGGTTGTCCTTAGTGCTGCTCCTAAGTCCTACTACTCTTTTAACTGTTCTACTAAGCCTAGTATTTACAATAGGGCACCAAAAGTTCCATGGGTAGCTACGATGGTTGGTGGGAAATCTTGCTGTCAACAGCTACTCAGAGGGATGATGAGCGAGTTATCCTTATTTCCCGCCATGACCGCTCGTCTTGCGAGTGGTCCTAGCAGTGCCGGCGCTAGGCTTGGCAGCTTTGACGGAGGTGTCGGTGGTGTCGGGGGGCTGCGGCTGAGGCGCAGCGGGTGCTTTGTGCTGACGCGTGCTTGGCAGAGGTCGACTTGATCCAGCGCCACCCGGGAAAGGTGCTGGGTCTGCTGTGAGTGCTTGGAGCTGCTCCAAGGCTAACACTGTAGCGGTGCGATCTCCAGGGATCCTGAGGACACCGGAGGGGATTGGCATCTTCAGGACGAGGTAGCCGCAATGGGCTACAACCATGAACTGGTAGAGAGCAGGCCTACCAATGATGTCGTTGAAGGGGAGGCTAACATCAGCAATGTCGAAGAGGATGCTCTCCGTCCTGTAGTTGTCAGGTGTCTTGAAGGTCACCCATAGGTGGATGTTGCCGTATGGGATGATGCTCCAAGGTCCCACCCCCGAAAATGGGCTCGAGGGGGCAAGCTTGGACATCGGGATCTGCACCTCCTCGAATGCAGCCCGGTTGAGGAGGTTAAGGTCGGCCCCGCCATCTATCAAGACATAGTGGAGCTTGACGTTGGCTATTGTGGGGGAAACTAGGAGAGGTAGTACCCCTGCCCCAGCCATGTTCTTGGGGTAGTCAAAGGCGTCGAAGATGATCGGCGTCTCCTTCCGGCGGTGGTGCTGCGCCGTAGTGGGTACGGGGGCTATCAAAGCCACCGCACGACAAAGAGTCTTGACCGTGTTCCAGGACGCGGGATCCCAAGACCCTCTGAAGATGACGTGGAGGGTCTTGCAACGCTCGTTGTCGCTGCTCGCATCGGAGTCCTCATGTTGGTGGACCACTTTGACGGCCCACTCTTGCTTATGGTACTCCAGCTCCTCGTCATTGTCGACCTTGGGTTCGACCATCTGCTTGCCCTCCCGCTGGCCGGTGGGGGCTCTGTTCGGGCATTGCTGAGCACACTCTTGATAGCGTTCAGCACAACTTTTTATCTCCCGACACTCACTCGCGGTGTGTTCACGAGTCTTGTGCACCGGGCAGGGCTCGACGTCTTCATCAGCGGCTGGTGGCTGTCGAGGACGCTTCTCCAGGCGTGGCGGCTTGCCTCCTCTGGTTGCGGCTGCTGCCGCGATGGGGGATCTGTGCAGCGGCTGGTTCTGGCCGCCACCCCGGTTCTTGTTCTTATTTTTGCCGCTACCAGGGGTAGCGGCTCCTTCTCCAGTCTGGCTAGCCCCGCCCGCTCCGGGGGCAGACTTAGCATGCCAGCCGCGGCCCTCCGTCGTTGTGGCACACCGATCAGCGATGAAGAAGAGCTCGGAGACATCTTGTACATTGTGCGTGGCTAGCTTCTCGTGCCTCTTGCCGTCTCGGACTCCCTGGCAAAATGCCACTATGACAGAGGAATTTGGAATGTTGGGAATGGAGTTGCGTACTTGGGAGAAACGCTGGAAGAATGACCACAGCGTCTCCTTGGGTTGCTGTTGCACGGCGTGGAGGTCGAGCTCTGTGCTAGGGCACGTGTAGGAGCTGCCAAAGTTCACCGTGAATGCTGGCACAGATCATCCCAAGAGGCTATAGACCCCTCGGGAAGGTTCATCAGCCATGAGCAGGCTGACCCAGTCAGGGCGATTGGGAAGTAGTTTGCCAGGATAGTCTCACCCGCTCCCGCAGCAAGGAGCGTCATGGTGTAGATCTGCGGGAACTCCGCCGGATTGATGCTTCCGTTGAACCTCTCTAGGATATGTGGCCGAAACTTGCGCAGCGACATTGCGAAGCGGAGGTATGGAGCCAACATCGTGCAACCGCTAACAGGCTTCGTCGGAGAGGCATATGGGACAGCATACCCCATGGGGATCTGCTGCCTGACATGCGGCACTTGCTGGACCTGCTGCTATGGCACTAGTTGTGCCATGCGCTGTTGCAACGGTACTGGCTGTGCAAAGTACTGTTGCTATACACCCTGCTGCACTGAGTACTATAGGGGGGCTGTCGAGCCGACGTGCTCCTGATCAGGTGGCAGAGGGTTTACCTACGGCGCACCTTGGACGGAAGATGCCTCGTGAATAGGGCATTGAGTGCCATATTCGGCGTCGAGGTTGCGCTGCCTCTCTCGCTGCCGCTCGATGATGATGCGGCCGTCCATGTGAGCTTGACGACGGTCAAGCTCAGCCCTGAGGTCCTCCGTGGGAAGCCGGCCAACGCTGGTAGGCTTGGAGGAGTGGGAGTTGGCGGTGTGTTGGTCGATCGACAGTGTACGCGATAGGGAAATGAGGTGCCTTCCCCCGTTGGGGGAGTTGATGGCTGTGATGACGAGGTGGTCAATGTTTTGGACCCACTTCTGAACCGCCCCCTGAGAGGCGTTCAGCGACGGTGGGTGGTGGAGGAGAGCTCTGGCTGCCGCTAAAGCGTTCTCCAGGCTTGCTGTTGAGGGAGCCAACTAAGCCGAGGCATGTCCTGGCGTGCTACCTTTGCCAGTCGTACCTGCACAGGGGCGAGATGGACCAGAGAGTGCCGCTCGAGCGATGGATCTGGTCACCGGGTGACGGCCTCAGAAACCGCCTTCCACGGGCCCGATGAACACCATGGTGGTGAAAGCGCTACCACTTTTTTGAGAGAAAAAGCCCCTACCTGGCGCGCCAAATGTCGAAGGGTCAATGCGACACTTCCCCTGGATCTATTAAGGAGCAGCCCGCGGAGGTTCTTGTTCGGCGGGGCTTAGGCCTCAAACTAGTGTTCCAGCAGAAGTGTATGAGACAGTTGTTTTTACATGGTTCGGGCCGCAAGGAGCGTAACACCCTACTCCACGGTGGATTGTATTTCTTAGCGAGTGTGTATGGGTATGTGTGTGTATCGGGGATTCATAGTCTGGTCCTTGTATCGATGGTCGTCAAGGCCTTTTATAGTCGAGGTCGGACACCTTACAAGTGGGGTCCTGGGGCCCAACAAGTGGTCCCGGGGCAATCTTATCCTAAAGATCTAAGGCTTCTTCTGGAAGCTTGCTCTGACCACGGACCTGAGGACTCACCGTCTTGCCACCCAGGTCGTGAGTAGCCCACGCGCCGTTGCTGACATTGGTAGGGAATGTCCCATCCAACTGTCTCTGGCGCCGTAAGCTACCCACTTGGCGGAGTTGGATAGGCCTGCGGCGCCTTCACTGTGATGCGATTAGTCACAACGGTACCTGACATTAGGTGTGCGCCGCACCATGTGTCTGGGGAAGCTGTGTATCTTCAAGGCTTGATGGAGACAAGGCGTACCACCCTCTTAACTTCCTCACTATCCTCTCAGGTCAAGTGGACTGACCATGCGGCCGCTGTGGAGCTCTCCGCCATGGTGGAGGCCACGCCCGTCTCGCAGGCCACGTGGTAGCTAAGGAGCTCACCTCCGCGGGGGAAGCCAGATCTCTCTCCAGCTTGGGTGCTTGCCTCCATGGGGGAGGTCGGGTCTTGACTTCGTGTGCCACGTGGTAGATTGGGAGCTCACCTCTGCGGAGGAGGTTGGGTCCCGTCCCGCTGGATACGTGGCTGCCTGGGAGCTTGTCGTCAAGGTGGAGCTGAGTGCCACCTTCAGGATGTCTTGTGGGCACCCCGGACCTCCCATCTGAGGGTGGCGGGTCCGGGTCTCTTGGACACGTGGCGCCCTCGGACCCTGTCCCTCCTGGGAGGTGAGGTACCTATGCGGCTCTAGCTTGTGCGCGAGGGTACCCAATATGCCGGTACTGACAGTATCATATTGAAAAAAGCACTAAGATATCTGAAACTAATGGTTGGTAACAGGGCAAGGGTTGAAGGTTGCATTGCCGAAGCTTTTATTCCTAAGGAAATAGGATACTTCTCAAGTGTTTACATTGCAAAGGAACACAATGTCAATACTTTGGCAATGCAGTACAATATGGATGAGCAACCTCCTTGTAGCAATCTCTCCATTTTTTCAACAAGAGGCACTACTGTTGGTAGTTACACTTCCTACGACAATAGCGAAGAAGAAAGGCATGCTGCTTTCCTCTACATGTATGCTAATATGGATGAGATGGAGAAATATTTCGAGTAAGTGTTTGTCCTACATTTATGCTAATTAGCATATTTTGCAACACATCTATTCTAAAAGGTTCTCTTTTTGTAAAGTTAGTTCGACAAGCAAAATTATAGACATAGAAAACAACCTCCGAGCAACCAAATAGAAAAGATGTGACCTGAAGGAATAAACGAAAGACCTAATTTTCTTTCCTGGTTTCGATATCATGTAACATTTCTCCTTAACATATCAGTATTGACAACATTTTCTTATAACTTAAGAATATTTACAAAGTTTTCTAATAACTTCATATCTTGGACAATGCAATAAAGATGCCAACATCCATGAAAAATTGCGACAAGTATCCAATTGAGTGGTTAAAGATAGAAGCTATGGTTGATATGATGTCAACGAGTTTTGATTCCATACAACTCATTTTGAATATCTTTGTCCTCTCGTGGCAAAAAGTAATACCGGAATTGTGTTGAGGGCAGTCTATTCTCAAGAACATGATACTCATTACTATGGGATTATTAAAAAAATACTTGAATTTGCTTTTGTCAAAAATAAGGAAATTCGAGCAGTATTCTTTGACTGTGAATGGTTTGATTCCATTCGTGGAATTTGACTAAACCAATTTGGCAAGGTCGAAGAAAAACACAAGGAATGGTTGAAAGGATTCGATTCATTAGTTCTTGCACACAAAGTGGAACAAGTGTACTATCTACCTTATCCATGAAATAAACTCAAAGCTTGGTGGGTGGTACATAAGTTCTTGCACACGACAAAGATTACGATTGGTAAAATATGCCGATCGGCCCCCAAGCCATGTACGCGAGCGGAGGCGGGAAGGCCCACGTGCGATGAGTTTGTCATTTGTTTCATTTCTTTTTCAATCTATATTCTTATACTTAGTATTTTTCATTCTTTTGCATGTTTGCCTTTTTAAATGGAGTTGTCAACTCGAGGTCGGCGAGATCTCCGAGAGGCGCTTCATGGATGCAGGCCTTGTCTGTTGGGCCGTCAAGTGTCGTCTCTCGCATACCCAGTTGGAGCTCAATGCCTTGAAGGAGACGCAGATGCAAACCCAAGCGAAGCTGGAGAGGTCGAGGGAAGAGCAGGAGAGGGCGAGGGTAGAGCAGGAGAGGGCAAGGGAGGAGCAGGACAGGTCGAGGGCCTTCTTGGAGGTCACGAGCTTGTACATGGCCTAGATGCAAGCAACAGTAGCGGTAAATAATTTAAACTATCATAGTTTAATTTCATAGCATTTGAGTAACATATATATTATAATATTTTCCAATGGAAGACTTTTGCTTGACAGAGCGGTCAAGATTCCTCTGTTTCCGCTGCCGCAGGTGACCCCGATACAAACGCCCGCAGCACAGATGCCCCCGACACAGGTAATAAACTTTTTCTTTAATATTGTTGTATTCATTTCAGTATTTCACATAGTAAGAGGAAGTATAACATAGGGTGAGGGAGAGTGAGATAGAAGTGGAGTAAGAGAGATAGACATAGGTCGAGAGAGAGGTAAGATAGAGGTGGAGTAGGAGAGATATAGATAGGGAGAGATGGAGTGCGAGAGAGAGGGTACAATGAGAGAGATAGAGAGGATGATAGAGAGGGAGAGAAAGAGAGAGAAAGTGATGGAGAGGAAGAGAATGAGAGAATGGGAAAAAGAAGAGGAAGAGAGAAATTGTGACACAAAGAGGGGGAGAGAATGTGTGACACTCGGTTCTAAAAATGAACCAAGTGCGATGCACAGGTGTGTCCAGGATATTCAACACACATACACGAGTGCATCATAAACGATATACATAAATTACCACAACACAAATTAGTAATTAAGTACTTTTATTACAATCTTCAAATAATCCTCAAATTACAAACTCTAATCATCATCATTACTAATAAAATCTGCAGCAGAATAATTAAGCAAACAATGCATTTGGGATAGCATGGCTCCAAGCAAGCCACAGGCCAGTCGACGGCGGCACACAACCTAGAACTCCGCATTATCCTCAGGGTACTCCCAAACATCACCTGAAACTGTTGGTGGGGAAATAGCAATGGTGAGCACATGTTGTACTCCGCAAGTGTGGGAAAATAATGACATGTAGCTTAAACATAGAATGATAATAAATAATGGCTATTTGCTAAAAGGTACGATTAAAACATAGGAAAAGCATACTAAGATGTCTATGTGAATTAATCCCATCATATACCAAATAATTAACATAATATGAATCCATCATCATCATTTTCCATCATACTATATCCATCAATAATTGTCCATCCAAATACCAAATTCTTACCATCATCATTAACCATGTTCTCTTATCAAAATCCAAAGCCATAACCAATACCATAACCATATCCAAACCATCCCAATTACGAAGTTCCCATGTAATCATGTGAGGGTCCATGTCGCTCATAACCGGGAGCATGGCTCTCATGATAGTTTTTAACACTCTGCAGATGTTGTACCACTTTACCCACATGTTTGTGATTTTATCACCTTTCGGTGACTAAGAACCTACCTTATGCCGTCTCACACTTCCTTTGGTGTGTGGGCAAGAGATCACAAAATAGCTTTTACAAAGGCACTACTAGTATGTATGGACCCATCAAGGTTTCACCAGTAGGCTTGAATCTCCATTCTTCCACCCACGACCCCCTCATGTGTCATGCGGTTCCCAGGGTAGCCCTCCTCGACTCCCATTCCCCAAACTATCCAATGCTCCATACAATACTAGCAACACACCTAATTATTCAGCTACGTCACACCCATACTTAGCCTTATGGTGGCACTGTAATTTCTGGATGATTGCTCCACAAACCGATCCTTAGATCTAAAGCAAGCAAAACCACCACAACATCCAACCCAATCCATAATCCATGTTTGCTCAGATCTCCCAAGTCCCATGTTACCAATTAACCACATTCATCAATTCTCATCATATACATGCATATTAATTCATAGTTAAGACATTTGTTTTTCCATCCTAATTAATTAGAGCAAAGAAAAAAGGTAAAAATGTCCTTCTCGACTCTCTACAATGTAGTCCAAGCGACAAGGATGGTTAAACAAGTCTAGTAACCACCTATTTTGAGTTTCCCATCAATTTGACACAAACATTCAGTTTTTCAAACAAAACATTTAAAAACAAGATCAAAATTTTCAAGGACACTTGCCTTGCTCTTGAGACTGGTAAGGTTCAAAAGCTTCGACGTTCTGGTGCTGGAGGTCCTCAACAACACCCTCTAGAGCAATACCTTCTACTCCGCGCAATAAACAAACAAAACAAGCATCAAAATCAATAAATGCTCATATATTACTCAATATGCCATGACATGCATGAATAATGCAATTATGTTGTAATGCATGTTATTATGTTGATATCATAGCCTACTAACTAGACACAATTAAGTTTACATGTTAGATCAAGTTCCAAGTCATTTCGGAGGAAATTAAAGAAGTTACAAGAATTTCAGAATAGGAAGACTGGACTAGTCCGCACTCTGGCCGGACATGTCCGTTCTAGAACAGAGAAGAAATCGGACTAGTCCGCACAAGGACCGAACAACCCTGTTATGGCTAGGGCTTTGTCGAATTTCAACTAGAGCATCGTTTGAAACAATGGGGAACCGTAGTTTATGTAGAAAAGATGCATCTAAGATATTTACCATGAATCCAAGGGTTCAAAGGTCGAGAATTGGGTGCAACACATGGATCTTGACATCTAGGGTTGATAGTGAAGAGTTGGTGGAGAATCGACGATGATGTCAATGAGTTGACGAAGATCGATCTTGCTTGATCCTCCTATCCTCCTCCTCCTTCTCCTTGCTACGAGCTCTTCTCTCCTCAATGGCGGCTCCAACGAACTAGGGTTAGGGTTTTTATTCAATTGTGGCAAAGAGATGAAAGGGTGGGTGTTGGGATGTTTATAGAGGGTGGAGATGGTAGGTTTTGGGTGGATTCAAGTATAAGGCGGTGGAGGCTTTGGTGGGTGAATGTGGCCTTGAGGGCGGGGGGGGGGGGGGGGGTGAATAGGCCTTTTTAAATTTTGTCGAAACCTGCAACACTTAACAACCAGATCAAAACTCGAGATATCGGACTAGTCCGGCCAGGTGCGGACTAGTCCGGTGTGTACCAAATAGGTTAATCAAGTTTGATCGATTAATTTGATTCTAGGAAGTATGCAGCGGAAATATACTTGTAATTGAGGTGTTGCAAGATTATGAACTAGAGTATACCACAAGTCAATTTTACATTTGATGTTTCAATGTAAAGTAAGTAAGATTGATTGAAACCCTAGATTGATATGATGGATAAGAACGATGAACACAAAGCGAGAACACAAGCAATTTATCCCGTGGTTCGGTTCCCACAGAGGCAACCTACATCCACGTTGAGGAGTCCACAAAAGGACCGGGTCTTCTCCAACCCTACCCTCGTCGGATCGCCAAAAAGGCCTATCCTCTTCTCTTATCACAAAGGGTAAATAACCAAATTCAAGGGGCCTTCTCACACGTTGAGGGTTCCCCTAGATTACAATGAAAACTCCACCAAGAACACACTCAAAAGATTACAATGAAAATCACAGGAGTGTGTTAGGGAATCAAACCAAGACCTCAATGAGTGATGAATCGTGTCTCTCCAATGTTCCAAAGTGTATCCTCAAGGGATTGATCTTTGTGGCTTTTGATTTCGTGGAGTGATGTGTTTTTGAGGCTCTTGGGAGGTGTGACGGCGTAGGGGGTCCAGAGATATTAATGTTGGGCCGTGTACATCTATTTATACGGGGTTTCTAAAAGTGACCGTTAGGGTTTAGGAAGATCGGACTAGTCCGTGGTGGACACCGGACTGACACCGGACTAGTCCGGTGTGCTGTGTGTAGCAAACCCTAAGTGTCCCGAAATATCGGACTAGTCCGACTATGAGTGGACTTGTCCGATTTCGCTTCTTCAAATCTTTGGACTCGTCCAATAATCATCAGACTTGTCCGGATCAGTGAAACCCTAAGTGAATTGGGTCACAAGTCTGCACTTGGAGGACTTGTCCGATTTAGGTCAGAGGGTTTTCGGACTCGTCCATGCCAATATCGGACTTGTCCGATTTACATCAGAACGATATCAGACTAGTCCGTTGAGTGATCGGACTTGTCTGATTTTGTGCAGCTTGTGAAGTGTTTTGAGGACTAGTCCGCACTGGGGAGGACTAGTCCGATTCTAGTCAGAGAGATATCGGACTGGTCCGTGGTGATATTGGACTTGTCTGATCTTGTGCAGAGAGATATCGGACTAGTCCGGTGTCAATCGGACTTGTCCGGTCCCGTATAAATTTGTGCAATGTGTGTGTTTATTTGTGTTTGAGCTATTGGGGTGTGTTTCATTAACACACTCCACACACAATGATCTACTACACTTGTTCCTTGAGCTCTTCTCCACATTGCTCCGCATTCTCCCTTCTTTTTGGCACTTTGCTTATTTTCACATTAAAACCTGTGCTTACCTCAACAAAGTGGTTAGGATCTCATTTGCTTGTAATAAATCATCCAAAACCCACAAGGGATTCCTAGATGCACTTTCAATCTCCCCCTTTTGTTGATTGATGACAACCAATTGAGATTTTACAAAATATGATAAAAGTTGAGATTTTCATAAAGTATGCGCATATGTGTTTAAAACACATTAAGCAATGAATACATGATCCATATGTGCATTCTTTAAGGTGGGATGCATAACTAAGTGCATTGAAACAATGAGAATGACATAATTGACATTAACCAACCAACAGCAAGCATATATGTCACTCAAGGAACAAAATCACATATTTCAACAATTACTTCTCAATTAGATCAAAACATTTCATCACAGGACCATAATTATCATAAGTGCATAGTAACAGTTTTATAACCCACAAAATAGACAAAAAGCACAAAGGAAGCTCTCTCCTCGCATCCTATAGCTTAAGACCTAAGACCTAAGACTCCCCCTCAATCTCTCCCCCTTTGGCATCAAGACACCAAAAAGAAGGAGAGGAGGGACCTAAAGTCTTCAAGCCTCGATGTCGGTCCTCTCATCTTCTTCATCTTCGTCTTTGGGCTAATGATGAGGAGGAGGAGGTGCGGATCCACTCGAGCCCCCAATTCCAAAGTTGGCAAGCTCGGAGGGGGTCAAGGGCCTGAGCTCAGTGTAATCAGAGTCAGAATCTTCAGAGATAACTGGAGATCCAATGGGCTCAATCTCCAGTTTTTGACAAATTTGCTTCACATTAGCCTTGACATACTTCATGTCTTCCTTTCTTCTCTTGTTAAGCTTGTGGGCCTTCACCTCGGCCTTTCTGCAGGAAGCAGAGATAGCAACCAAGTATTTGAAGATGCCACTTGTAGATCCTTTCTGAGGAGCTGCCCTAGTGGCAGGGGAACCCTTGGCATCTCCACTTGCTCTTGTCGGAGCCTCAAGACTGGAGGCCGGAGATGAAGCAGCCTGAATGCTTGGCTTTTGAGGCATCTGGGGCCTCAAAGGAAGGTGCTCCACATCTTTGACAAATTCAATGCCAGTGACCTACTCAATCATGAACATAAGATACGGAGCATAGCCACATGACCTATTGGGTGTGAAAGAGATGTTGACCATGTCGTTTCAGATATAGTCAGCCACATCAAACTTGCGGTCCTTGCTTATGACCCTCATCAAGGTTCGGAGATAGCCCTGCACACTCCCAACATCCCCATCCTTGGGGGCAATTGTCTTCCTCAAGACTATGTTCAAGACCACAAAGAAAGGCTTCATGTTCTTTGTGGAGGGAGGGTTGAACCTGGAGTTGTGCTCATAGAGGAATTTCATATTATCCTTCTTAATGAAACCTATGTTGTGGATGACCAAGTTGTCATGGCTTGAGGTGTCAAGATGTAGCAGGCTTGCAAAGTCTTCATAAGATATACTATACTTGGATCCGTGAGTCATCCAAGTAACACTCTCTTCATCATCACATGAGAAATGGCAAGTCGCAAAGAATTGCGCGATGACCCCATCATTCCAATTGTTCCTGAAGGCGAAGAGATCCTTGAGGCCATGCCTCTCAACTGCCTCCACCACTTCAACAAACGGTGAGCAACCCTTCTTCTCAAAGTGTGCCCAATCAATCCATTGGCTGCGTACTACAGGTGTCTTCATGGGGAGGTACACAGACTTGTATAAATCTGCATGGAAATTGCTCCAAAATCTGCCATCGACAGCTTTCTTTGGACGGCTGTAGCAATCAACATTGCGGAACTTAGCTGCTGAGTCACTGCCCTTCCCATTGAACCTTTCTTCTGCGGGGTCTCGAGCCCCTTGCTTCAGAGCTGACATCTTCAGGGGGCCAATCGGGCCCGTTGCGATCCCCTTGCCCTTGCCCTTTGCTAGGCGGACACTCGCCGAGCTAGGGCCACCACCAGCAAAAGCCCTGGAAGCAGGCACCTTCCGTCGAGCCACCCTCTTTTGTGACTGAGGGGGAGAGGGGGCTGGCTCGGAAGTTCGCTTCTTGCCTTGGTCCGTCGAGGACCAAAGCGGGGCTTCTTGTTCCATTTTGGCTTTGAAGTCGGAAACTTCGTCGTGAGAGTTCGACATGCCTGAGAATGGATTATGCAAGGTATGGGTGAGTAAGACTGACAAGGAATTGCATTGAGGAATTGAAAGGTTAGGTTTTGAGTTCAAAAAAATAGGACAAGTCCGGTGTACAAACACGGACTAGTCCGGGTGACCAGACTTGTCCGTGCATGGACTGGGCTAGTCCGGTATTCATCCTTAAAAACCTAAGCAACGAGACAAATGGTGATTCCTAATGCACAACTAGCTTAACATCAATGTAATACATCAAGGAAGCAAGTATATAGTGAAAGATGCTAGGCTATCCGATCAACAATGAAGAAAATAGAGATTTCTAGGGATTGGGGGAAAAATACCGAAGAAATCGCTTGAATCTTCGAAGAGGAGGATGTTGAAGGCCAGACAAGTCCGCGAACTTCAATCCTCGAGTGAAGAATCTTGATTTCCACCCAAACTTGGAGCTTTTGGATGGAGGAGATGCAAAATTGCCTTGGGAGCTCGAGCGTGGAAAGAGGAAGCTTGAGGTAAGTGTGGGGGTGAGGAAATTAGGGTTTGGCAGCGGCTAGGGTTATGGACACGAAAAATTGGAAAAGTCCGAAAATGATCGGACTAGTCCAAACTTTTCCAGAGGCTATATCGGACTAGTCCATTGTCTACTGGACTAGTTCGGCCTAACCGATGCTCTACAGACTAGTCTGCATGGGCGGACTAGTCCGGGTAACCATGGACTACTACGTAGTCACCAGGAAAGAACTTCTTAGCCCATTCATATATATTTGAAGGTACATATTTAGAAAATAGGGATGCAAATCAAATCAAATAATCTTGATGAATATGATCAGTAAGCAAACAACAATCAAGCAATGACCATGATTCACCAAGATCTAGTAATTGACATAGTTTTTCAGAGAAGATTGAGAGAGATAATTTTCACAATCCAATCAACATATTTTGAAGAATTCATACAGGTATGCAAATTTTCAAGCCACATTCCAAGCATCAAGGATATTTAGTTCATTTTGAAGCTCGCAAAAGCATTTTTCATCAAGTGGCTTGGTGAATATGTTGGCTAATTGCTTTTCGGTGTTGACATGGGAAATGGCTATATCTCCCTTCGTGGAGTGGTCTCTCAAGAAGTGATGCCGGATGTCTATGTGTTTGGTTCTAGAGTGCTCAACTGGATTATGTGCAATTTTAATGGCACTCATTATCACAAAGGAGTGGAATACGGTTCATATTGTAACCGTAACCCCTCAGAGTTTGTCGCATCCAAAGGAGTTGTGCACAACAACTCCCGGCTGCAACATACTCTGCTTTGGCTGTGGATAAGGCAATGGAGTTTTGTTTCTTGGAGGACCAAGAAACTAGGGATCTACCTAGGAATTGGCATGTACCAGAGGTATTTTTTCTGTCTACTTTGCATCCGGCATAATCTGCATCGGAGTAACCAATGAGATTGAATTTGGACCCTTTTGGATACCAATGACCAAGGTTGGGTGTATGAACTAAATATCTCAAGATCCTTTTTATGGCTATCAAGTGACACACCTTAGGATTGGCTTGAAATCTTGCACACAAACATACACTCAACATAATGTCTGGCCTAGATGCACATAAATAGAGTAGAGATCCAATCATGGAGCGATATACCTTTTGGTCATCGCTCGGTCCATCTTCATTGAGATACAAGTGGCCATTCGTTGCCATGGGAGTCTTTATGGGCTTCGCCTTGTCCATTCAAACTTTTTGAGTATATCTTGATTGTACTTATTTTGTCTTATGAACGTCCCTTCCCTTTGTTGCCTCACTTGGAATCACAAAAAGTACTTTAGCTCTCCCATCATAGACATCTCAAACCTATCTGTCATAATTTTACTAAAGTCCTCACAAAAATATTTGTTAGTTGAACCAAAGATTATATCATCAACATAGATTTGACAAACAAAGAGATCATTGTCAAAGTTCTTTGTGAATAATGTATAATCTACTTTACCGATATTAAAGCCATTTTCAATTAAGAAATCTCTAAGACACTCATACCAAGTTCTAGGAGCTTGTTTGAGGCCGTAGAGAGCCTTACGCAATTTAAATACGTGGTTGGAGAACTCTTCATCTTCAAGCCCGGGGGGTCGCTCCATATACACCTCTTCCTTGATTGGTCCGTTGAGGAAGGCGCTTTTCACATCCATTTGATAGAGCTTGAAATCATGGTGAGTAGCATATGCAAGTAATATTCTAATAGATTCAAGTCTAGCTACGGGAGCAAAGGTCTCATCGAAATCCAAACCTTCGACTTGTGAGTACCCTTTGGACACAAGTTGTGCCTTGTTCCTTGTCACCACCCCGTGTTCGTCTTGTTTGTTGCGGAAGATCCATTTGGTGCCGATGACGTCGGATTTGGGTCTTTCGACTAGTTCCCACACCTCGTTTCTTTTGAAATTGTTGAGTTCTTCTTGCATGGCCACTACCTAATCTGGATCCTTCAATGCATCCTCAACCCTGCGTGGTTCCAAAAAGGACACAAACAAGTAATGCTCACAAAAATTAGCTATGCGAGATCTAGTAGTTACTCCCTTTTGGATGTCACCAATGATGTTGTCGATTGGGTGATCCCGTTGGACACATTGGTGTACTCTTGGGTGTGGTACTTGCTGTCTTGAATCTTCATGTTCATCTTGTTATCCCCCTAAATGGTTGCCCTCATTGACTTGTTGATCATCTTCACTTTCTTGAGGTTGGTCTTGTATGGAAGCTCCCCGTTGATCATTGGTCTTCTCTTGTGGTTCGATTTCCTCGTGTATATGTAGAGGTGGATCCTGTGGTCGAACTTTGCCTAACGCCATTCTTCTCAATGCTTGACAAGGAGCTTCTTCTTTATCTAGCACACATGGATCAACTTGCTCCTTTTGGGAGCCATTAGTTTCATACATCACGTGCTACTTCAACAAGTCCGAGGGTCTTGTTGAAAACATGATAGGCATAAGTGTTCGAATCAAAACCAACCAAGAAACCTTCATCGGACTTTGAAGCGAACATTGAAGTTCTAGGATTCTTGTTTAAAATATAGCATGGGGAACCGAAAACTCAAAAATATGAAATATTAGGCTTGTTACCGGTGAGTAGCTCATAGGATGTCTTCTTGAGTAGTCGATGAAGATAAAATCAATTTATGGCGTGGCAAGCGGTGTTAATCGCTTCCGCCCAAAATCGATCCGAGGTCTTGTACTAATCAAGCATTGTTCTCGCCATCTCTATGAGAGTTCGGTTCTCTCTTTTGGCAACTCTGTTTTGTTGAG
The DNA here is from genome assembly GCA_036927565.1 of Tuctoria greenei. Taxonomy (NCBI): domain Eukaryota; kingdom Viridiplantae; phylum Streptophyta; class Magnoliopsida; order Poales; family Poaceae; genus Tuctoria; species Tuctoria greenei. The sequence continues at coordinate 76,004,420 of JAYESD010000004.1, forward strand.
GGGAGTACAGAGCTGAAAACTCGTGCTTTATGCCTTCTTCATCTAGGTACTCCTCCACTTGTGTTCTTGAACTCCATGCTGTTGTCACTTCGAATGTTCTTGATTGTCAATGAGAATTCATTTTGAGCTCGCTTGAATAACTTCTTGAGTATTCCTTGTGTTTCTTACTTATCATGTAAAAAGAAAACCCAAGTGAAGCGAGAAAAATCATCAACAACTACTAAACAATATTTGTTACCGTTGATGCTTATGTAGGCAATTGGACCAAATAAGTCCATGTGAAGTAGCTCGAGCGGTCTTGTTGTAGTCATGACGTTCTTTGCGGGATGAGGTACTCCAACTTGCTTCCCAGCTTGGCAAGCACTACAAGGCCTGTCTTTCTCAAAAACAACATCCTTCAAACCTCGGATGTGATCGCCCTTGAGGAGTTTTTGAAGATTCCTCATACCAACATGCTAGCCGTCTATGCCACAGCCAACCCATGTTGGTCTTTGCAATCAAGCATGTGTCAAGTTTGGCTTTATCCTTGTTGAAGTCAACAAGATAAAGCTTTCCCTTTAACATACCCTTGAAGGCAATGGAACCATCACTCCTCCTAGATACGGTCACACCCTCGTTAGTGAACAAGCAATTATAACCTTTGTCACACAATTGAGATATGGAAAACAGATTATAATCTAAGGAATCAACATGTAATACACGAGAAAGAGTGTGTTGTGGTGATATGGCAATTTTACCGGTACCAAACACCTTTCCTTGACTATTGTCTCCAAAATAGATGCCCTCGCTTGGATCCTCATTTGCTTCATATTCAACGAACATCCTTCTTTCTCTAGTCATATGGTTGGTACAACCACTATCTAGCACCCATTTAGATCCACCAGAGGAATAGGCCTGCCAAAACAAATTATGCCTTGGTTTTAGGTACCCAAGCTTGATTGGGTCCTTTTAGGTTAGTCACAAGAGATTTGGGCAAACACACATGAGACTTGGTGTTCCCATGGCGTGGCCCAACATAATGAGCATAAACTTTTCCATAATTACTTCTCATTAAGACATAAGATGCATTGAAGGTTCTGAACAGGAGTTGTTGTTGTTTATACACACGACTAGTCTGGGAGATCGGACTTGTCCGGAGGACCGGACTTGTCCGGACCCCGATCGGACTAGTCCGGTGTTCATGTGTGTTCAATGTTTTAACCTTGGACTTTCCAGTTCGAGAGGGTCTTCCATTTACAAAGGCAATGCTTTCCTTGTTATTCTAATGGCTTCCAGCATGTTGCTTTTCACCATGAGAGTAACCAATGCCATATTTGACATTTGGAGGTCTTGTGATCAAGTATGCACTACGTGCATATTTGATCTTCTCCTTGTCAAATATGCCATTTTGTGCAGGATGCTTGTCCTTGGTAGAGGTTGACTTGTCTTTCAAACTGGTGTCAACCTTACCACATGTACAAGTAGAAGCAACTTCAGTTTTAATGTGTTGAGAAGGTGAGCTTGAAGAGGATGAAGGGTCACCTTGCTTGAGTGACTCAACTTGCACCTCAATGATCTTGTTAACCTTGATTAGGTTAGCAAGTTATTCCTTGATTGTAGCATCTGAGTCGCTTAGCTCCAAGCAAGTTTCCTTGCTTGCAGCTAATTCAAGCTCTAGTGACTTGCTTCGCTCCTTTTCAAGTTCTAGAAGCTTGTCAAGGTCAACATGCTCCTCCTTTTGGGAGACAATCATGTCTTCTTGATGATTAAGTAAAATTTCATTTTAGTGGCAGTTTCCGTATCTAGTCCAATGAGCATATCTTCATTATCGCTAGCAATGTCGCTATCACTATAATAGGAATTCACGGAAGAGGGTTTTGTTGTTACCTTGCGTTTACCTTCCTTTGCCATGAGGCAAGTGTAGTTCCCCTTCCATGCGCCGAGAGTAGGGAAGAGAGTGGACTTCTTGGATGTCTTCTCGATGGCTATGCTAGCCATCTCTTCTTCTTCTGATGATGAGGACTCATCATTTGAGTCCCACTCTTTCCCTATGTGCGCTTGTTCGGCTTGTTTCTTCATCTTGAAGAACTTCTTTGGTTGAGGCTTTGCTTCTTTGGTCTTCTTCTTGTTCTCTTCATATGAACAATTAACTATAAAGTGGCTATACTCATCACAATTATAGCATGCCCGCCTCAACTTTGGCTTTGTTCTTTACTTGTATTTTCCTTCACTTGATTTAGCACCTTGTCTCTTCTTCATCAGCTTCTTGAATTTATTCATGAATAGTATCATGTCATCTTCATCCAAATCACTACTCTCATCATCACCGTCTTCTTCTAGTTGTGCTTCTTTAGATAAGGGCTTGAGGGTGGACTTCAAAGCAACCCCTTTCTTGTGAGGTCGGCAATGTTCTTGACATGCTTCACTTGCTTTTCCATCATCTCAAAATTGATGATTTTTCCAAGTAGCTCATTCGGAGTCATTTTCTTGTATCCGGGGCATTCTCTAATCATTGAGCATAAGGTGACGTTTCGAGGCATGAAAGCTCTAAGGATGAACTTCACCACCTCGTGGTCGTTCCACTTCTTGCTTCCGTATGATCGAACCTTGTTGATGAGCGTCCTTAGTCAGTTGTACATATCTTGAGGCGACTCATCTTCTTCGATAGTGTCGGTACCCTGCATACAGTATACCCCTTGGGACTACAAAAAGACCAAAGGGACTTCACCTGTCTGAGTTGAAGAACTGCGAAGGCCCCACATGTCATACGGGATTGGACATGCATCCCATCTATGGTTAGTCCCGGTACTGCCACGTGTACACTGCAGCTGGACCTTTATACCACACATGGGACACTACAGGAAACCCGATGATTTGCGACGGCCGGGGCCGTCACAAATAAGCCAAATGCCGTCACAAATAAGCAATTTGCGACGACTTTCCTTACTTGCGACGGTTTTTGGCCATCGCAATTAAGCTTATTTGCGACAGCCGCCATTGCAAATAAGCTTAATTGCGACGGCTAGCAGCGGCCGTCGCAAGTTATTGCCACAGGCCGGTGGGCGCCGCAACAATATTTGCGATGGCCTGGCCATCGCAATTAAAGCTTATTTGCGATGGCCAGGCCGTCGCAATTAAGTGCCGCTATTTGCGACGTCCGGGCCGTCGCAAATAAGTTCAGTGGGCAGGGCCCATGTGTCCTCCTCCGGGACCCACGCCGCTATTGCGACGGTTAGGATGTCGCTTAATCCTTATTTGCGACAGCCGAGCCGTCGCAAATAGCAGTGGCTTAATTGCGACGGCCTGGAACCTTATTTGCGACGGTACTGTATAAAAAGCCATTGCAAATAAGGTTTTTTATTTTTTTTAAAACAGAAAATACTAACCGGCTCGATGGCCAAAATCACAGAACAGGCAATATTCATCACAACACATCACAACAGTTTCAAAACACATCACACACATCGTGCAAACATCGCATCAACATCAACAAACTAAACATGGGCTCACTCGCCCGTCTAACCTCCGTAGCCACCTCCGAAGCCACCTCCGGAGCCACCTTCGAAGTCAAAGTCATCGTCGCGCCTCATTCCAGGTGGCGGTAGTGACGGCGACGGCTTTTGTGCAGCCGTCGCGGATCCCTGTAATTAATGAAACCTAGAGTTAGAATATAAATGCATCAACATCTCTCTCATTCTTCCTCTCCCTCTATCTTCATCTAGATGTCCCTCTCTTCCTCTCTCTTTTCATTTCTCTCTTTGTCTCTCACTCTATCTCTCTATTGCTATCCTTTTCCCTCTATCTTCCTCCCTCTATCTCCATCTACATCTCCCTCCCTCTATCTTCCCCTCCCTCTATCTCCATCTACATCTTCCTCTCTCTCTTCATTCCCCTCCTACTCTATCTAACTATCTTTCACTCTTTCTTTTGTCTCTCTATTTCTTCTATCTCTCTCTTTCTTCTATCTCAATCATTTTCTTCTATCTAACTATCTCCCTCTTTCTTCTATCTCAATCTTTTTACGCTGGAGAAGAAGGATTACATAGAAAATTACCTGACCCACAGAAGAAGGATCGCCTGGAAGGACCGGTGGTAGTATCGATAGCTGGATCCCCAGACCATGCGCTCGAGCCATGGCCTGTCATTGCAAACATTAAATGCTATCTATTAGTAAGTCATTTATGCTGAATTAATGAGAACTTTAGTTTTTATTTTGTTACCTCCATTGCTTTCCGCATCTTCGCCAACGCTGCTGCCTGGGTTTGGATCGTGGCCTCCATCGCGATCCTTTGGCGTTTCAACTCCTCCCGTCGCCTGAAGAGGGACTTCATCTCAATGTCCCTCTGCGAGGCGCGACGAACAGTCGTGCCCACCGAAGAAGCCTGCATGGAGCTGCCTCTCGCAGGTCTCCCCGCCCTCGAGTCGACAACTCCGTCGAATATGGTGAGCCTATAAAAAAGAGAGTCAGTAATATGAAATTGAAATATCTTGAATACTTTGAATTGAAAATGATAAAATGACTTGTAAACTCACCTTCTGTGTGCTTTTCCACCACCGCTTGCATACGCGGCTTGAGGATCGATTGGTTGACGTTCCCAATCGAAATCCTCGCCTCCTCCCCGTACTTAGCCTGCAAAACAAGAAAACCCTGTAAGTTCAACAATCTATATAGTTATATTTAATATGAATGATTTCTAAACTTACCAATCGCTCGGCTGCAGCCTGACTGCACCCCGTCGGCTGAGAAGGGTCCCTGTGACCTCTCTTCCAGATCTCAGCAGGGGTCGGCGGCACCCCCGTCTCACACTCCTGTCAATACGTGTTAGTACAAAAAATATATTATGAATATATAAACATAAGTTACACACACTTACCATGCGTTTAGCTAAACACAAGTGGTTATCTTGCCCGTGCCTGCTCTTCTCCTCGACCCCTCTGTAGTCTCGAGCCTTCTCGGACTTAGCTTTAAACTCATCGCTAGCCCAGTAGCGACAAAGTGCCCGAAATGCATCGGTCCGACCCTGCAACCAGCTCACGTGGCCTTGCACATAGTTGGAAGTCGTTAAAAATACCATCGAGGAAATTATCAATAAAAAATACTTACTACACTCCACGTACCTGCGCGTACTCCTCCTCCGTCAGGTGCATCTCGCTCGCTTGCCGGAAGTGTAGCACGGGCTGTTGGTTCGCCTTCAAGTGCTCATTAGTAATTTGAACACGGGCGTTGGACAAAGCTTGTCGAAGCGCCTTGGCAGCATTGTAGTGAAACACTCGCCTCACATCCTTAAACTAGCGATGGTCGTTCGGGTCCTCTAAAGTATATCTTGCCTGCGATAAAGAATATATTGAAGAGATGTTCACTAAAAGAGTTTAAGAGTTGAAACTTATAAACTTTTTTTAACATACTTACCATAAAATCGGCCCATACGGCCTCCTGAAGGTTGCCGTGCTCCTGGTGATAGACGCGTGCGTAGTCCTCCCATGAAAGAGCAGGCACCCCGTCGATGACCCCAGGATAGTGCAAACGCACTATGGACCCGAGAACACCGTTCACTGGTCTCTGGCGTCTCTCATCGGTGAAAGACGTGTCGTCCCAAACCCTGCGAGATATTTATTGATTGATTACTTAATTAACCAAAAGAAACTAAAATTGAACACTATAATTTTTATTACCTGTCTTTGACTGGACGAATCACGATCTTCTGTGAAGGGACCGCAGGAGGACTCACAAAGTGAGTCCTCCTCGTCCTCCACGTCTGCTGGGGCGCCACGTCAGGTGACCCAGGTGGCTCCTCACCAGCCAAGTCAAAGGCCTCAAGAACAGAAGGATCGCCAGCCGGGGGCTGGCTGGCGGAGGGCTGGCATGCCGAGGGCTGGCTCATCGAAGGGTAGCCAAGGTCAACTGGCGCCGCAGCCTCTGAGTCAATCGGTGAGGACTACCACATTCAAATGATTCATAAGTAAGATTAATGTGAAATTGAATTTAAATAATTTGTTAAAAGCGAGTGAAATTTACCTGTGATGAAGCTCTAGAGCTGCTCAGAATGTGCCCGAGTAGCTGAGAGCGTCTGCTCCTAGTCGACGAGGCACCAGCGAAAGCATCCTCAGGTCTAGAGGGGTAGAACCCCCTCGTCAGCGGCACCTTCTTACCCTTCTTTGACGCCATCCTTTTTTAATTAGATAATCAGTAAATATGCAAATAAAATATACAAAATTCATGTTACTATATTCAAGAAAACATTACTTGTAATAACTTTCAAAATTCATCAACATCATTATCATGTGTCTGTGCCCTACTCCTTAAACTAGCCCAACGATCTTCCATCGTGGCCTGTTCTAATTTCCGTTTTTGTATATCATCTTCCTCTACATCTTTAACATCTTCAACATCTCCAACTAATTGATCGAGTCCTACACCAAGATCGACGATAAAAGTGTCTGGCAACTCTTCTTCTTGGTACACTTCTTCAACGTCTTCGCTATCATGGTAACCATCATCCCCAGGAGTATATAACCGCTCACGAGGATTCACCTTATATACCACCCACCAAGCACTGAGCTTCGTGCATGGATAAGATAGATAATACACTTGTTCCACTTGATGTGCAAGAACAAATGTATCATAACCTCATAGTCGGTCCTTATGTTTCACTTCCAACATTCCAATTTGTTTTTTCGAGTTCCATTAGTGCGATCAAACCAGTCACAATCAAAGAAGACAACTCGAAGGGTCTTATTTCCGGTAAAAGTAAATTCAAGAATTTTGTTAATTATCCCATAATAATCCGTTAAATTCCCTTGAGTGTCTATTGCTCTCGTCACAACACTAGAATTTGATGTTGCCGCGAGAGGACGAAGAGCTTCAAAATGAGTTGTACGGAATTGAAAGCCATTTACATCATATTGACCATAGCTTCTAACATCCACCAATTCATAAGATAGCTGCCGCATATCTTCATGGACATTGTGAGTCCGACACTATCATAAATGACCATAAGTTAAAATAATACTTCTTTAATAATAGTAACTTATAATACAAAGAAGACGAGAGAATATTACATAATCTCGAAACCAGGATAGGAAACTCTGCCCCCCATTTATTCCTTCTTTTCACATTGCTTCTACTTGTTTGGCCGTAGGTTGATGCCTATGTGGCCAACATTGTCTGTGGAACTCGCTGAACATGAAAAAAACATATTTTAGAGTACATGTGTAGCAAAATATGTCGATTTGTATAAGTGTAGGACAAACGCTTACTCGAAGTATTCCTGCATGCCTTCTATATTTGCGTACATGTAGAGTAAAGCAACAATCCTTTCATGTTCGGATAGCATGTAGGTCGTGTAGCTACCAACGGTGGTGCCTCTCGTTTGAAAAATGGAAAGATCGCTTAGAGGGGGTGTTTTGTCCACATTGTACCGCATCACCGAAGTATTGATATTGTTTTTCTTCCGCAAAGTAGACACTTGAAAAGTATCCTACTTCCTTAAGAGCATATGTTTCAGCGATGCACCCTTCCACCCTTGCCCTGTTGCCAACCATTGGTTTCAGATATTGTAGCGCTCTTTCAATGTGATACATCCACCTATATTGCACAGGACCGCCAACTTTAGCTTCGAATGCAAGATGGATAAGCAGATGTTGCATTGGATTGAAGAAACCCGGTGGAAATTTTTTTCCATCTTATATAAAAGTATGGGTATCTCCTTCTCTAACTTATCCATCATCCCAATCTTGATTTCTTTAGCAAAAGCTGTCTATAGAAATAGCTGAGCTCGGCTAAAACCTTCCACACCGCATCATCTAGATAGCCTCAAGCATAACAGGTAAGAGTCTTTCCATTATAATGTGATAATCATGACTCTTCAACCCAGTGAGGTTTCCTGTGTTAACATTTACGGCTCGTTTCAGGCTAGCTGCGTAACCATCTGGGAATTTCAAAGTTTTCATCCATTTCATAACTTCTTTCTTTTCTTTCGATTGAAGACAGAAAGAAGCACGTGGCTTTCCACCACTTTCAGAGATTTCAAGAGTTGGACGGTGACAAATGTCTGCCAAATCTAGTCTAGCTTTATAATTGTGTTTCATTTTGCCAGGCATATCCATGCAAGTGCTTATGATACTTTCGCTCATGTTACGCTCCTGATGCATGACATCAATGTTGTGCATTAGAATCAACGACTTCACATACGGTAGCTCCCAAAGTCCACATATGTGAGTCCAATTGTGTTCCTCTCCATAACCTACAAAATATCCAGGACAACCTTCACCAGGCACCAGTTTGTCCAACATATCAGAAATTTCTAACCCGTTGAGACGCTTTGGTGGTCCTTTAGTGACAACAGTGTTCTTTCAAAAGACATGCCTTTGCTGCCTAAATATATGATTCGAGGGCAGCCAACGTCTGTGACAATCGAAGTAAGATATTTTGCCTCCATGAGTTAGTCGAAAGCAATCCGTGTCTAAAGCACATATCGGACACGTCAGACGACCGTGAGTGCTCCATCCAGAAAACATGCCGTATGCCAGATAAATCATGAACGGACCACAAATAAGCAGCTCGAAGGTTGAATTTCTGCTTCTTGTAACTGTCGTACGCTTCGACTCTTGTCCACAAGACTTTCAATTCTTCGATCAGCGGTTTTAACATCATGTTGAGACGTGACCCGGGATGATCAGGTACAGGTACAATGAGGATGAGAAACATGAATTCGTTCTTCGTACAAAAAGGAGGTGGCAGATTGTACGGAATGACAAAGACGGGCCAACATGAGTATGGCGTGGCGTTCGTACTGAACGGTGAGAATCTGTCTATCACTAATCTGATGCGAACATTCCTCGCATCATGAGAAAAGTCTGGATCGAAACGGTCTAGCGCCTTCCATGCATCACCGTCGGACGGATGCATCAAGAATTCTTTGTTCTCACGTTTACCTTCTTTGTGCCATCTCATGTGTCTTGCGGTTCTTTTTGAAAGAAACATCTGCTTCAACTGAGGTGTCACAGGCAAGTAACAAAGCTGCTTATGTGCGACATTTGTCATCAAATTATTGCCATCGTCATTAACAACTTCAACATACCTTGTTTTACCACATTTCAAGCACATCTTCTCATTGGCATGCTCTTTCCAGAATAGCATGCAGTTGTCTGGGCACACATCAATTTTCTCATACTTCATACCTAGACCAGATATCTTGATCTTTGAATGATACATATCGGTCGGTGCATTGTGAGGTTGTGGAAGGATATCGCAGATCAATTTGATGAGATCATTGTAGAAGTTGATGGAAAAAAAGTACTTGGATTTAATTGCCATAAATCTTGTCAAGAAAGCAAGTACGGTCACAACCGTGTGTTCATGCAACCGCTCTTGTGATTTCTTCAGCTCCTCGAAGAACTTCTCTACCTCATTTGTAAGAGGATCCTCTGCTTGCAGAGCTTCTAGCATCTCATGCATCCTATCAACCTCTGTTATATCATCATCCTCATCCACTTCGGCTATTACTCGAGAATTAGTCTCGCCGTGAAAGGTCCACCCTTCATAATATGGAGTGAAACCATTTCAACATAAGTGAAACGAAAGCTCCAATCTTCTCAAAAACTTGGTGTTCCGGCATTTTGTACATGGGCACCGCACCATATCTTCCGTTGACAACGAAAATGCTCGATCCAAAAATTGATCTAACTTGATAAACCACTCATCCGAGTGACCACCAGTTCTGCTCGTCCAGCCAGTATACATCCAGCTGCGGTCTTCACCTATGTTTGGCTCTGCAGTTTAACACAAAAGAAATTGTTGTTAATGTATTGTTGTGTTATGTCACGATCCTACAACCTAGGCAGATAGATCCTAAACCCACCCAAGAGTGACCGAGCGGAGCGTGCTCATGACGAGACGCGTGATCCGGATTCGAACGAAATTTCGGTAGCATAACCCCGCTGTTCTCCACTGCACGCCCAAAAATGGTGCAACAGAGAACAATAGGGTTACGCTACCGAAATCTCGTCCAAATCCGGACCCGCGTCTCGTCACAAGCCACGCCCCCTCGGTCACTCCGAGGCTGTCAAAAAAGGGACAATTCCGAACCTGCACGTCTCACATGCCAATGGCATGTGAGACGTGCCGATCCGAAACGGGTAATACATTGCTATAGGTTACGTTGCTCATTTTCATTTTGAGGTCATTTAAGAGAGAGGAAAGAACTAGAGAAAGAGTGAGAGGAAAGTTGGTCTTAGATGACAATTCCACATCCATTTCCACCGTCCACGCAATCACGGGTCATTGACAACCTTACCAACCCATTCGCTTCCGTGTCAACTTGACGCATGTGGTACCACTACAATGGTCTACACGGCACGATCACACTTATTACGTGTCGTGCCCTTCCGGGTTGGTCCGAGCCGACCCAAAACCCCTTTATTTATATATATTAAGTAGTCACTCAAAAACATTATATGAATGCACTAAAGTCCAAACATACACTAAACAGAATAGAAATTCAAAATGACAGACCAAGCTATAGACAAAACGCATATAAAGCATATACAAAATGTAATTATGCATTTACTACAAAATCTGAACAAACAACATATTAGCCATAATGGACAAGTGTGAAATCACAAGTGTAATACAAGACAACATATAAAGCATATTAGCCAATTATGCAAGACAAAAAACATATTAGCCAAAAAGATAGCCTAAAAACTTAATAGCCAAAAAGATAGCCTAAAAAACATATTAGCCAAAAAACATATTAGCCGGCTGGGACAGAGGGAGTATAAATTGTGTGCACGCTTCACATGAGATGGTAGGCTTTTTTGGCGTGCAAAACCAAATTTACATGTACATTGTCCGAAAATTATCCGATTTTATTAGTTCAAAACTCTTTATGATAACAAAGGGTTTTTTTTTCTAATGCGAAAACAGCTTCTGGACAACTTTCACCATCGATTTTTATTAGATAATGAACTTTCATCATCGATACATAGTCCAGTGTGTTTGCCAGTTAATAATAACGCTAGAATAGTACAAGAGAAAATACATATATTTAAGACCAATCTGTTTGTTTTTATCAAGATATTGTCAAAGCCAATTAAATTTACTGTTGACAAATAAAGTCAGTTAACACCTATATATGTAAATTACATTATCACGAATCATATTCCTCCTCATGGGGCTAGTACTATAGGCGGCGGTGCATGCTGAAGAAAGGTGGGTGAAAGGTGGAGGAGGTTGAAGAAGATCATAAGTCATCGGATCTCGATAAACAGTGGAGAAAATTGGGTCAAAACTATTTAACTTCTATATTTTTTATTAGATGAAATGTAAGAAGGTGCTCGGTGTTCCATATCTAGCAAGTCTAAGCAGAAATAGAGCACACAACTTTTCTCATTGCCTCTCTCAAAATAAACTTAACTGATATAGAACTTATAGCAGCATGTAAATTCGGTACAACCACATGGTGACAAAATACAGTATAACTTGTAGCAGCATTTTACAATCACGTTTACCCAACTCAATGATTCTATCACAAAGTGATAGTTACCAAGTCGAGTCTAATGCTGATAATCAGGTGTGTTGCCAAACAGCAGATCGCCGGTATGGACAGACGAAGATGTTCATACCACTAACAATTAGAGCAGGGGGAGAAGCGAGGAAATACCTATATTCGGCGGCAGGGCCGGGGGCGCAGGGGCAGCGGGGCCGAGGGCGGGCCGGCGGCGGGGGCGAGCGACGTGGCTCGGGGTTGGGGCGGCGCCGCGCGCGGGACGGCGACGCGGCTCGGGGTCGGGGCGGCGCCGCGGGGGCGGGGCTGGGGGCGGGAGCAGGGGCAGCGGCGGGGCGGCGACGGCGGGGCAGCTTCGGTGGGCAGGCGGCGGGGCGCGGCAGGGCGGCAGGGCTGTGAGTTGAGTGGACGTGAATGAACCGTCGGGGTCGGGATAAAAACCTTTATTTGCGATGGCCTCCTAAATTGCGACGGCCCCACCATATGGCCGTCGCAATTAACGTTACTTGCGACGGCCTCTTTAGCAGCCGTCGCAAATAAGAATTTATTTGCGACGGCTTTCTTAGTTGCGACGGCCCTAGGGTTGGCCACCGCAAATAAGCTGTTATTTGCGATGGCCATGTTATTTGCAACGGCCACAGGCGGGCCGTCGCAATTTAATCTATTTGCGACGGCTAGCCGTCGCAAATAAATCCAGCCGTCGCAAATGATCGTGTTTCCTGTATTGGGATAGCTCCGGGCTAAACACTTGAGCGGCACCCCCGGACCTAACCTTCGACAGAGGGAAGCTCCAGTATCGACACGTGTACATCTACACCAGACCGACCCGTCCCAGACGAATAGCTCCGAAGCTGCCACGAGTCCAAACCGCCGGACCTTCAACCTCAACAATCAAGCTGGTGAACCCTCGACGGCTCAGACCTCCAAGGGGCAATCAAAGACTTCAAGACCTGATTAAGTGTCATTAATACCATATTAATGACACATGATCAGAAGGCCCTTAATACCAGTAACGGCACTGCCAGGTCCCGTTACCACGCTATTAAGGGTAATTAATCTCATTAATTATGTATTAAACATTAGTAACCGCTGAGGCCACATGTCGGGCCAGGCTAACAGTGTAACAACCAGTCCTTGTACTATAAAAGGACTGGTCGATGATACCCAGGGGGGACACTCACGCTCTCAGACACACACAGTCTCTGGACTGAAAACTCTCTATAAGCTCTTAGACGCTCAATACAACAGCTACACACCCTGTGGAGTAGGGTATTACGCTCAGGCGACCCGAACCTCGTAAATCCTTGTGTCCATTTGCCATACTCTTTGGAATCTATGCGCACCCAATACCGAACTACAAACTCCGCGACCTACCAACGGTAGTATTGGGAGAATGGACAGAAAAACACTCCGACAGTTGGCGCGCCAGGTAGGGGCAGTGCTCGAGATTTCAAGAATAGTGAACTCAGCTGCTGGATCATCCAACGGCAACCCCACTGCGCAACCTGCTAGAGGCAATCCCTCCAACATGCAACAACCAGCAGGTGCCGCGGCTCCAACAGGAGTCATGCCCTCGCCGCCACCGTCTGCACCAGCAAATCAAGCTGGACAACAGGACACGGCATCTGCGTCGGTCACAGCGTCGGTGAATAACAACAATCCTGAACACGCGCTCTACGCTACACGTGCTCATCTCCAATGCCCACCACCTTCGGGTGCATCTCAGGGTGCAATGGAGCAGTGGAGGGCTGATGTGGAATATTTGGTTGCAGTAGCATCCGATCGCATCAGCAACCAAGGTCCCCCCCCCTCGGGGCGGGCCCCATCGGAGCATCGAACTTTTTTGGGCAGACTTGGTTCGCATGCTTCCCAAAATAGGAGGCGTGCTGCATCTCAACAAGTGACGTCGCTGCCTTCTGGGGCGCGACGCACCCATACAGTAACCAGGCTTTCAACTCATGACCTCTGGGCGGAGCTTGATCGCCGTTACCGTCAATAGGACGGCCGCATCCATATCGAGCGTGCACGCGAAAGGCGAGAGGCTCGAGACAGTCCTGCTCCCGAAGGAGTAGGAAGAGGTTGTTCTGCCCTAGCCATGCACCTACGCATGGTCAGATGGCCACAAAAAGTTCCAGCCTCACCTGTCGAAGAAATTTGACGGGACTGTAAATCCCACTGAGTTTCTCCAGATTTACTCCACTACAATCCTTGCGGCCGGAGGTAACGAGGCCGTAATGGCCAACTACTTCCCAGTGGCTTTAACTGGGACCGCCATGTCCTGTTTCATGAGCCTTCCGCCCAACTCCATCAATAGTTGGGCAGAACTGTGCCAACAGTTCACCGCCAATTTTAGGAGTTCATACACCTGACAAGGCACCGAAGTAGACCTTTTTGCTGTCACACAGAAGGGGGGAGAATCGCTGTGTTCCTTCATCCAGAGGTTCTCCCAGGTACGAAACACTATTCCTTCTATCTCCAGCGCCTCTGTTATTGTGGCATATAGATAGGGCGTACGAGACAAGAAGATGTTGGAGAAGTTGGCGATCAAGGAGATCACTAGCGTCACGAAGCTCTTCAGCTTGGCAGACAAGTGTGCCAAAGCTGCAGAGGGTCGTGAAATGCACTCCAAACCACCCCCGGAGGATAATAAAAAATCCTCCAATGGCAAAGCCACTACCTCCGGGAGTGGCAAAAAGAAGAAAAAGTCCAATGGAAAGAAAAAGCCGTCGGTCGGCACACCTACTGCTACAGCTGCCACAGCTCCGGTGGCTTGGGGCCACGCCCCGAGAAACGACCTCGGCCATCATCAGAAGACAGTAACAACTCCAAAGTTTGGTGTCCTATTCATAAGTCGATCAGCCACAACTTGGAAGACTGCCGAGAGGTCCAGAACCTTGCCGAGCCCTACAACAAGCACCAGGAAGAAGTTCCTTATTGACAAAGGGAAGGAAAATAGAAAGTCGACAAAGCTTCGACTGAAGAGGAGTTAGGCTTTTAGGACCCTAAAAAGGTCTTGAAGTTTGTTTACACCTCCGTTGACGACGACTCCGACGTCTCCGACAATGAACATCGGAAAACCATGAACACCATTTTTGGTGGTTTGTGGGACATCACCTTCCGCCGTGTCCTCAAGACCATGCGGCGGGACATGGCTTCGGTTGATCCCACCGCCAGGGCGGAGCCGCACCGGAAGTGGATGGATACTGCCATCACTTTCGACGCGTCGGACTGCCCTCAGAATATGATCGGAGCTAGCCAACTCCCATTGATGGTATCTACGACCATCAACAACATCCAACTCCACCACGTAATGGTATACGGAGGTTCGGTGCTGAACCTCATAAGCTTCGAAGCTTTCGTCAAGCTTCAGCTCTGACCTTCGGATCTGCGCCCCTCCCGACCTTTCTCCGGAGTAGGTCCGGGAGCTATAACCCCACTTGGTGCCATTACTCTCCCCGTAACCTTTGGGACTCGGGAGAACTATCGCACTGAGAAGTTGGTCTTTGACATTGCTCAGATCAACTTACCCTTCAATGCAATTCTGGGCAGGCCAGCCTTATACAAGTTCATCGCTGCTGCTCATTATGGCTACTTGGTGTTGAAGATGCCAACACCAGCTGGTGTTCTCCGGATCCGTGGAGATTGCACCGCCGGAGTGATAGCTCTGGAAGAACTTCACGCGCTTGCCATAACATAAGAAGAAGAATCTGGAAAGGAGCAAGCTCTGAAACCACCAAGCATTTGTCATCAAGTCTCAACCTCCGCACCTCGCGTGCAACCAAGCGGCGACACCAACATTCCCGTCAAAGTCGTCCAAATCAGTTCCGACGCCACTCAGACCACCCGTATATCGGGAGGTCTGAATCACAAATAGGAACTCGCGCTCATCACTTTCCTCCGGGCTAATGTCGACGTGTTTGCTTGGCAACCATCACAAATTCCTGGGATCCCTAGGGAAGTGATCGAGCATAATCTGAAGATATACCCTGACACTCGGCCTGTACATAAGAAGCCTCGGAAGCAATCAGTAGAGCGACAGAACTTCATACGACAAGAAGTGAAGAAGTTGCTCGAAGCTGGATTCATCCGAGAGGTCTTCCACCCAAAATGGCTGGCAAACCCAGTCGTTGTACCCAAGGCCGGTGGGAAGCTTCAGATGTATATCGACTCACAACACTAAATAAGGCATGTCAAAAAGATCCATTCCCACTACCTAGAATAGATCAGATTGTGGATTCGACCTCCGGGTGTGAATTACTGTGTTTCCTAGATGCATATTCTGGGTACCATCAAATCAGAATGTCTAGGAAAGATGAAGAGCATACTTCTTTCATCACTGTAGATGGATTGTATTGTTATACTGCCATGCCATTTGGTCTCAAGAATACAGCCTCAACATTTGTACGAGCTATGTACAAAACCTTTGGAGAGCTCATCAGAGACGTAGTGGAAGTGTATGTTGATGACATCATTGTCAATATTAAGAACAAGGAGTCACTTCTTGACACCTTGCAAGCTGTCTTCAACAAGTTGCGAGTCACTCACACAAAGCTGAACCCGGACAAATGTGTCTTCGGGGTTAGCTCCGGAAAGCTTCTTGGTTTATAGGTAAACCACCGAGGCATAGAGGCAAATACGGCGAAGATTAAAGCCATTGAAGATATGCGGCCACCAGCCCGCATCAAGGACGTCCAGAAGTTGACTGGATGTCTAGCCGCCCTAAGCCGATTCAGCTCAAGACCGGCAGAACGGGCACTTCTCTTCCTCAAGCTATTGAGTAAGTCCAGACCATTCCAATGGTTTGAAGAAGTAGAAAAGGCATTCTAGGAGCTGAAGCAGCTCCTCACCACTCTACCAACCTTGGTAGCTCCGAACCCTGGTGAGCCTCTACTGCTTTACATTTCGGCAACTGACGAAGTTGTCAGCATGGTCCTGGTTGCGGAGAGACCAGAACCGTTACATGCTCAGGAATCCATACCCCTCCGGGAGAGTCAGGAGGTTCCTGAAGGCGAGTCTGGGTCCCAGCCCCCAGACTCGAGTCAACAAGGAGTTAATCTTGTTGAGCAAGAAGAGCCGGACCCCCCTGGGAGGGTACATGTCATTCCTAAAGAAGCCCCGGGTTCCTCCAACAAGGACCCGACGATCCCCGAAGATGGTCCGGACCCCTCTGGGAGGGTCCGGGTCGATGAGGGGGAAGCTCCAGGCCCCTCCGGGAGGGTTCGGACAGTCCAACGCCTAGTGTACTTCATCAGTGAAGTACTCCACAATGCCAAAACTCGATACCTAGAAGTACATAAACTGCTATAAACAGTTCTTATTGCTTCCAGGAAGCTTCGACACTATTTCCAAGCTCACAAGATCTCAGTGGTGACTTCATATCCATTGCGAGCGATTTTGCATATTCCCAACTCCACTGGGAATATTGCAAAGTGGGTAGCGGAATTGGCCGAGTTTGACCTTGAATTCGTCCCAATACAAGCAATGAAAAGTCAAACATTGGCGGACTTTGTGGCGGAATGGACCCCCTCTCCATCAAACCCTTGGGGCCCTAGTGAGCAGAAGCCGAAACTTAAGGCTCCGGTCTTCACCAAGCCTCACTGGACTCTTTACTTCGACGGCTCCATGCAGAAGTAGGGGGCCGGAGCTAGAGTCCTTCTCCTCGCTCCGACTGGGGAGAAGGTTAAATACATGGTACACCTTGACTTCAAGGCGACCAACAACATGACGGAGTATGAAGCACTCATTTACGGACTAAAGGTGGCACTATCATATGGTGTCAAACAGCTGTTGGTCAAGGGAGATTCGCATCTCATCATTAAACAGGAGAAGGGTGAATGCTCCTGCAACCATCCCCAACTAGCTGCCTATCTCCTTGAAGTCCAGAGGCTTTAGAAGGACTTCGAAGTCCTGGACCTCCACCATGTACAACGTCTCCACAACGCTGAAGCTGACGAACTCTCGACGAAAGCGTCAACCGGAGCTCCGGCTCCCGACGGAACCTTCGTCCGGAGGTTGTATAAACCTACAACTTTGCCTGCCGAACTGAGCAAAGGGGGCAAGACCAGCACCTCAGAGCTGGCAGTCCCAATTGCCCTGTTACCATGGCAGCCATCAAGGGTCGTAGGTGCTGCCGGAAGCTTCGAGCAACCCAGCACGCAAGACTCGAATGCTCAAGCTAGCTCCGATGCATGGATCTCGGAGATCCGGAGCTACTTGAAAGACAACTTCCTTCCTAAAGATAATGTATCCGCTGACCGAATTGTCAGATTGGCTAAAAGATACACGCTAGTAGAAGGGGAGCTCTATCGGCGTGGTGCTAACGACGTCCTAATGTGGTGCATTACAAAGGAAAAAGGCTGCGAGCTCCTCGTAGAAATCCATGGAGGTGAGTGTGGGAACCACGCGTCTTCCCGCACGCTGGTGGGTAAAGCCTTTCGACATGGATTTTACTGGCCTACAGCGTTCTAGGATGCAACTGAGCTGGTGGAGAAATGTGAAGCATGCCAGTTTCATGCAAAACAAATTCACACACCGGCTCAGCCTCTACAAATGATACCTCCTACATGGCCTTTCGCTGTGTGGGGGATGGATATCTTGGGACCTTTCCCAATATCTGTCAGAGGTTACAAGTTCCTGTACATCGCCATTGACAAATTCACCAAATGGCCAGAAGCAACTCAAGTTGTGACAATAAACAAGCAATCAGTCATCAACTTCTTACAGTCCATCGTATGTAGATTTGGAGTCCCAAACAAAATCATAACCGATAATGGGACCCAATTCACAAGCTCTGCATTCCAAGGATATTGCGAAGATCTCGACATTCAAGTCAGCTACGCTTTCGTAGCTCACCTGGCAAGCAATGGACAAGCTAAGAGAGCAAATGCAGAAATCCTAAAAGGACTCAAGATGCGCACATATGAGCATCTGAAAAAACATGGAGCCAACTGGATCGAAGAGCTTCCGCCCACTCTATGGGACAACAGGACAACTCCAAACCAGTCAACTGGAGAGACACCCTTGTTCCTGGTGTATGGAGCTAAAGCAGTCCTTCCTCCAGAAATCACTTTGGGGTCACTCCGGATCCGAACCTTCGAGGATGCCGTGCAGGACTAACTCCGGCGTGAAGACCTTGACCTCCTTGAAGAGGGAAGGTGCCGAGCAGCTGTTCGGAATGCTTGATACCGCCAAGCTCTCCGGTGCTATCACCAAAGGCATGTTCACATCCGACAGCTCGAGGAAGGCGATCTGGTGCTACGGAGAATACAATCCCGAGAAGGGTTAAACAAACTCTCCCCCAGCTGGGAAGGACCCTTCCGAGTGATTAAAGTAACCCGTCCCGGATGCGTTCGCTTGGCAACCGAGGATGGGACACCTCTCCCTAATCCTTAGAACATTGAGCACCTCCGTAAGTTCTACGCTTAATATCACGGAGCTGAGTCTGTAGTTACACGTGATGTATGCTATAGAGTCATTGTACAGAGTCGGGTAGCTCCTCTGGGAGAACAGCCAAACCTTCTCTGGAAGGTCCGCAAAGTTCAGGCAACACTTGTCACAGTCTCAGAACTAAAAGTGTAGCTAGCTACCTTGGGTCAAACAAGAAACAAAACACACTTAGCCTGGTTCCGTACCCTAAGGGTGTACTTGTTTCCCCTGTACCCCGAACCTATAATGAAAGACATCTTTGTGTGAAAATAGACTCCACGTGCATTTACTTTGTACAAGCTCATTATTTTTTATTTTTCTCTTTCTTGTCTATAACAAAGTTGTGCGATTCTCGAGAATTTTTTAGATCGACTAATTCATGTACAACTTGAGTCGCTTTGTTAATTCCTCTGGGTTTTCATGTTGTTGAATGGCTCACTCGCCTGAATGCCGCCGGCCAATCTAGGTCCGGAGTGTGCTATCGACTTAGCCTGGTCCTGCACCCTAAGTACGCCACTCTACCTACACCCCGGCAGGCCGAAGTAAGGCGGGTCCTGAAAACAATTGGACCTGGAGAAAACAACTCAGTGCACTTGATTGTATGAAGAATTGTGCTCAACCCAAAAATTTCTTACAAGAATAGTAATTCGCAACTGAGTTATAGATAGGAAACGAATTTTACTATTTTCTTGACTTCAGTGTGCAGGAAAAATAAAGATCTCATGATGATAGTGAATTCAGCCAGAGCTATTAAAGCTCCGACATCCCCTAGATGGCTTGTAGTCGATGTTTTAAACATTGACAGCAAGCATCGCTGGAGCTGCTCAGCTCCGGTAAAGCCATGTGGTCAGCCGTCAAAGTGAACAAAAAATGGTGGGAAGACTCTAGAGGACTAACTGTCGACGCTCTACGCATTGATGGAGACCACTGCTGGAGCTACCAAGCTTCGATGATTCTCAAGGCCAGAGCCCTTAAGCTCCGGCAACTTTAGGGGGCCTTCACTACCGAAGACTTCGGACCTACGCTCTACAAGTCTGAAGCACGTGAGTATTCAACAACTGTTACATCCTCTTGGTACATATTCACTATCAAATTGCGTACATCTACCAGGGGGCCAAGCGGGACAAAAGTGTTGAAGGCAAAAAATAATGAAATTCATAAAAAAACTTGGATTTTATTCATCTGGAGACAATTGATTACAAAATTGGAGAAAAAGAAGAGAGAATACAAGCGGGAGATACAAAGAGATGGTCCTAGACCCTATGGAAGAACGAGGCGACCTTCTGGGCAACCTCAGAAATGCTAGCCTGGGCAGCTTCACCCTCTCCGTCGATGGGGCCTTTGAGCACCGGGTCCAGGGGGAATTGGAGGTCCCGGCTTGTGTAGCGCGACAGAACAAATTCTGCGACGCTCTTGGCCAGGGATTGTCCCTCGGCTTCCAGCTGTTCCGCAATGACATCGCCCATCTTGGTGAGCTTGTTGCCTACCGAACTCAGCGCCTGCAATGCCTGGTCCAGCTCCGATTCCGGATCATCCGGACGCATGGGACTATAACCCATTGGCATCAGTGCGTCTTTGGCTTTGCCCAGGAAGTCAAACTTGCTGGGACTCCACAACCCTGCCACTTCGCACCTCCTTCAAGGATCTTCTGGCCGTCGCAAGCTCTGAGTTCTCTCGAGCAAGACGCTCCACCTCTTTGGCGTTCTGCTAAATATTTTTAGCAACATGACTTTCGAGTTTACTGAGCTCTTCCTCCCGGAGGTGGATCTCGTTCCGGTGGTTAACCAGGTCCTTCTCTCGGCCCCACACCTTCTTCTCACTGGCAGCAACATCAGTTTCCCTCCTCTGGAGTTCCTGTCCTCGCTGCCAGGCCTTCTTGTCCTCTTTCTCGCAGCGCTCGTCCAATTTCTTGGTGCGCTCCTCGAGACTCTTGTCACCTAGAGTTAGCCTCTGAGTAAGCTCTTCTTCCCTCTTCACGATGTCATCCTGCAGCTCTAGGAGTTTTTGCTCTTCATCCTCTAGCTTTCTCTCCCGCTCCTCAAGAGCCTCCCCGCGCTTGACGAGACTGGCGTGGATGGCGTCGAGGCTCTCTTGGCGATCATCCGCTGCGCTATTCGAAGCTTTGGCCTGTTCGTAGATGGCCTAAGACTAGTTGTCAAGGGATCGTGTCATGCTTTCGCTCTCATCCAGCAGCTTATCCCAGTACTCCAGGCGGATCTTCTCCTTCCTCACCCATTCTTTCTCATCAGCCAGCCTCGACTGCGCCAGCTTGGTCTCGAATTGGAGCCGGTTGCGCCACCTCCTAAGAGTTTGACGCTCCTCCTCGAGAGCCTTGCTTTCGTGGTAAAAAGCCAGCTGAACCTGGCGAAGACTGGAGCAGGCGTTGTCAATAGACAATGACAGAGGGATCGGGTCCGGGCCTATCAGGGTCATCTCCGCCAGTTCCAGTGAGTTCTCCATGACAAAAATTGGGTCCCACTCTACAGGAGCGGTTCCCTGAGCTTCCGCGGCACTAGGGCCGCCCTCCATAATAGCCTCGGCCGCTGTCGAGGAAGGTCCTGCTTCAGAAGTTTCAACCTCCGGAGTTGGCTCCGAAGGCCCCATCGCGAGGTCATCAACCACTGGTCCCTTAAGCGGGGGCCCAACAACTTCATCTCGGCACCCTGGCTCAGGCGTGGGCATCTACGGGACCACCACCTCCGAGGCAGGCATTGAAGGTTCGATCGGAGGTGAAGCTATTTCCAGCTCTGACGCTGGTGCCTCCTCCACTGCCGGCCCAGGCACTCACGTTTCGACCATCATGGGCTCGAGCGCCGGCACCTATGCAGCGATTGGCTCAGGCGCCAGAACTTCTGCAGCAACCGGCTCTACCGCTGGAACTTTCCTCAATAACCGGCTCAGGCGCCGGAGCTTCATCAACCACCGGATCTACCGCCGGGACATCATCAAACACCAGCTCCACCGCTGGGGCTTCAACAACATCTGGCTCTAGGACCGGAATCGCAGATATCTCCGGTTCTGAGGCTAGAGCGTCCACCATTTCAGCATCCAAACCCGGAGCTTCAACTTTCGGGGCAGGTGCCGCTAGTACATCTTCATTCCCGTGGTTCGGGGCTACCACGGGAGCTTCTAGGGATGAGTCAAGGTCCAATACCACGACAGCCGGCACTGGAGCTATCGCAGCCTCAGCTCCTTGGGGCGGCGCTGGGATTGAAGCCGGAGCCTCCGCCTGCACAGCTTCAGCTGTTGTGACAAGAACAGGAGCTTCAACCCCTCTCTTGGGTACCCTGTGGATGAAGGATGAAGACACTCAAAACGCAGTTACAACACAAAACAACCAATTGAGGTAAAAAACAAAATTTAGCTTGGAAGGCTTCCACACCAGTTAGCACGAAACCTCTTCTCCGGACGCTCAGGACTGGACCCTGTCGCCACTGGCATGTCAGTTCCCGAAGGTTCCCCGAAGCTTGCCGCAACCGTCAGCGCTGCTTTGGTCGAGGCCCCCCCCTCGATCGGGAAAAACTTCCGGACGTCCTGGTACTGTAGCCACACAGTCGGAACTAGCACCCTGGGGAGACGCCGATGCTAGAGTGGCTGCCGCCGTTGAAGACCTCCCCCTCCGGGGAGAAGGAGCCGCTGCGGAAGGAGCAGGCCTAACGGACCTCCCATCAGAGTGCTTCAGCTTCCTTTTATGGCTCGAGGGCTCGACCAACTATTTGCGCTTGCCCGCGACTTCAACTCTCTGTTCCGGGTCGGAAGGGGGACCACCCTCGGAAGCTCTGGAGATCACCAACCCGGTGGTCGAACGCCTCTCAACGACACCAAGGTCATCAAGCACTGACATCTTCCACCAGAGCTCCCTGCTGAACTCTGCCTCCATGTTCAGAGGGAGGGAAGCCAGTGGCAGAGAAAAGTAGTCGACCTTGACGTCGATGCCGTGCTGGAACTTCTTGAGGTGAAGCTCCAAGGCTATGCCTTCCAGGTTGGACTTCAAACTGGTTTCGATCTGGTCATCGTCCATCACGCTGTTGAGGGCCCAAGCAAGCTTCTCCCTCTTCTTCAGCGGAGCCCAACTATTGGCCAGGAAGTTGAAAAATACCGCCCGAGGAGTCACCCCTCCTTCCACGCACTGGCGGATCCTGTTCAGAGCAGGTTTGAAGGTGTCCGATAACACCGGAACCTCGCTCCAAACTTCAGTGTCGATCTTGGGGAGGCCTACGGGCAACTCCAGCCTCTCATGCTCCTCTGTCCTGATGATAATCCAATCCTTCTTCTAGTCGTCCCACTTGCTAAAAGGGAACGACCGCAAGTACTTGTACGGGCACTTCTTGCGCTTCACAAAGTAATAGAAGCCAAGGTACTCGTCACTCTTGCCGGTGGTGTGGATGGTGAAGAAGGTGCGGAAGAGCTCGACGCATGGAGGAATACCCACCCACATCTCGCAAAAGTGGACAAAGATCGACACCAAAAGAATGGAGTGGGGGCCAAGGTGGTACATCTGCAGACCATAGAAGTCTAGCAGCATCAAGAGAAAAGAAGAAAAGGGTGGGATCAGTCCCACCATGGCGTACGCGGAGAAGTACACCATGTCGCCGGCGTGCTCCTTCTCGAATGGAAGCTTGCCGGTGTGGACCTGGTGGTTGAAGAAGTCAATGGACCACCCCATGAGGGCCCAGACCTTCTTCAAGTTGTTGTCGGTCTTAAGTCGGCTCTCGCGGAGACCCAACTCCATCGTAGCACAAGCGGGGCTAGGGACGAAAAGCAATCGAAAGTTTGGAGGATTTGGGCGCAAGATCGAATGAAGGCGTAAAGAACCCCCAAACGGAGCACGCTTTCCTTCTTAAGTAAGCCCCCGCAACGCTTGGATGGAAACCACAGAGGAGCCGACGATACAAGTCAAAAACTTCACCCTGCCAATGACAAGAGGGCCCGGGGCCACCCCGACAATCAAGTCGAGGTCCTTACCCCAGGTGAATGTTTGTCATCATGAAAGGCGGGAAACCCGAAGGCGGCAGCCTGACAAGGCACGTGGAACCGATACGATTTTCGTATCGGGAACCGACAACATTCAATTGCGTGAGATCCGCACGCTAAGATCTCACTTGCCGCATCCAGGATATGCCACGCGGTGTTGGTTTAACTATGAACTATCGCCAATGGCACATCCAAAGATCCTTGAAGACACAACACAAAAATCAAAGGATGGAACCACCTCTGGAAAAACGACTTCATCCAAAAGGTCTCTCCGAGAGGTGGGCCCAAGGGGCCACTGTCGGTACCCTGCGTACCGTATACCCCTTGGGACTACAAAAAGACAAAAGGGACTTCACCCGTCTGAGCTGAAGAACTGCAAAGGCCCCACATGTCATACGAGACTGGACATGCATCCCATCTATGGTTAGTCCTGGTACTGCCACGTGTACACTGCAGCCGGACCGATATCCCATACATGGGATAGCTCCAGGCTAAACACTTGTGTAACACCCCCGGACCTAACCTCCGACAGAGGGAAGCTCCAGTATCGACACGTGTACATCTACACCGGACCTACCCGTCCCAGACGAATAGCTCCGAAGCTGCCACATGTCCAAACCGCCGGACCTTCAACCTCAACAATCAAGCTGGTGAACCCCCAACGGCTAGGACCTCCAAGGGGCAATCAACGACTTCAAGACCTGATAAAGTGTCATTAATACCATATTAATGACACATGATCAGAAGGCCCATAATACCAGTAACGACACTGTCAAGTCCCGTTACCACGCTATTAATGGTAATTAATCTCATTAATTATATATTAAACATTAGTAACCGCCGGGGCCACATGTCAGGCCAGGCTAACGGTGTAACGACTAATCCTTGTACTATAAAAGGACTGGTCGACGATACACAGGGGGACGCTCACGCTCTCAGACACACACAATCTCTGGACTGAAACTCTCTAGAAGCTCTTAGACGCTCAATATAATAGCTACACACCCCGTGGAGTAGGGTATTACGCTCAGGCGGCCCGAACCCCGCAAATCCTTGTGTCCATTTGCCATACTCTTTGGAATCTCTGCGCACCCAATACCGAACTACAAACTACGCGAGCTACCAACGGTAGTATCGGGAGAATTGCCGGAAAAACACTCCGACAGATAGAGAATCTTCCCAATTCGCCTTTGATCATCTCAATCTTCACTTCACGCACATGATGATCACCTTCATGTGCAGTTTGCAATGTGTCCCAGATCTCCTTTGCAATATCGAGTCCATCCACCTTGGTGAACTCGTCTCGACTTAGCGAAGAGGTAATGACTGCCGTGGCTTGAGCATTTTGATGAATTGCCTCCTCTTGGCTTGGTGTGAGCTCTTCATCATCGTCCAGAATATCTATCCCTGTGCACACAATATTCCATAAACTTGGATTGAGAGAAATTAGATGCATTTTCATATTTTGCCTCCACATTGAGTAATCACTACCATCGAAGTGTGGGGCTTTTCCTAGAGGGATAGACAAATAATGATTATTTCTGGAATTAAGACGATCGTAGTTGAAAGGATATCGGGAGTAGCCAGTGTGACTACTTCCCTTCTTCTTCTTTTCATCTTCAATTTCCATCTTTCCCTTGGAAAGGGTTTTCTTCCTTAGGAGTTCCTTGAGTTCCTGCGTCTCCTCATCGTCATCCTCGAAGTCTTGAATGGCTTCGAGGAGCTTCTACAATTTCTGGTTCTTATCTTCATCAACCTTCTCTTGGTTGGTGCTCTTGTGTACGTCTTTCATGTCCGACATGATCTCTTCGAGCGATTAGTCTCTTCCTTGAAGAACCTGCTCTGATACCAATTGAATGTGGCCTAGAGGGGGGGAGGGGGTGAATAGGCCTTTTTAAATTTTGTCGAAACCTGCAACACTTAACAACCAGATCAAAACTCGAGATATTAGACTAGTCCGGTCAGGTGCGGACAAGTCCGGTGTGTACCGACTAGGTTAATCAAGTTTGATCAATTAATTTGATTCTAGGAAGTATGCAGCAGAAATATACATGTAATTGAGGTGTTGCAAGATTATGAACTAGAGTATACCACAAGTCAATTTTACATTTGATGTTTCAACGTAAAGTAAGTAAGATTGATTGAAACCCTAGATTCATATGACGAATAAGAATGATGAACACAAAGCGAGAACACAAGCAATTTATCCCGTGGTTCGGTTCCCACATAGGCAACCTACATCCACGTTGAGGAGTCCACAAAAGGACCGGGTCTTCTCCAACCCTACCCTCGTCGGATCGCCACGAAGGCCAATCCTCTTCTCTTATCGCAAAGGGTAAATAACCAAATTCAAGGGGCCTTCTCACACGTTGAGGGTTCCCCTAGATTACAATGAAAACTCCACCAAGAACACACTCAAAAGATTACAATGAAAATCATAGGAGTGTGTTAGGGAATCAAACCAAGAGCTCAATGAGTGATGAATCGTGTCTCTCCAATGTTCCAAAGTGTATCCTCAAGGGATTGATTTTTGTGGCTTTTGATTTCATGGAGTGATGTGTTTTTGAGGCTCTTGGGAGGTGTGACGGCGCAGGGGGTCGAGAGATATTAAAGTTGGGCCGTGTACACCTATTTATATGGGGTTTCTAAAAGTGACCGTTAGAGTTTAGAAAGATCAGACTAGTCCGTGGTGGACACCAGACTAGTCTAGTGTGCTGTGTGTAGCAAACCCTAAGTGTCCCGAAATATCGAACTAGTCCGGCTAGAAGCGAACTTGTCCGATTTCGCTTCTAGAAATCTTCGGACCAGTCCGATAATCATCGGACTTGTCCGGATCAGTGAAACCCTAAGTGAATTGGGTGACAAGTCCGCACTTGGAGGACTTGTCTGATTTAGGTCAGAGGGTTTTTGGACTAGTCCGTGCCAATATCGGACTTGTCCGATTTACATCAGAACGATATTGGACTAGTCCGTTGAGTGATCAGACTTGTCCGATTTTGTGCATCTTGTGAAGTGTTTTAGGACTAGTCCGCACTGGGGAGGACTAGTCCGATTCTAGTCAGAGAGATATCAGACTAGTCTGTGGTGATATCGGACTTGTCCGATCTTGTGCAGAGAGATATTGGACTAGTCCGGTGTCAATCGGACTTGTCCGATCCTGTATAAATTTGTGCAATGTGTGTGTTTATTTGTGTTTCAGCTCTTGGGGTGTGTTTCCTTAATACACTCCACACACAATGATCTACTACACTTGTTCCTTGAGCTCTTCTCCACATTGCTCCTCATTCTCCCTTCTTTTTGGCACTTTGCTTATTTTCACATTAAAACCTGTGCTCATCTCAACAAAGTGGTTAGGATCTCATTTGCTTGTCATAAATCATCCAAAACCCACAAGGGATTCCTAGATGCACTTTCAGTGGGGTCGCACATGGGCTCCACAGGGGTTGGACACGATGTTCTTGAGCCCACTTAAGGCATATACCCAATAACTTGTCGTGGAGGAAGAAATAGAACACGAGTCGGACACAACGGACTAGTCCGCGTAGGGGCCGGATAAGTTTGATATTGAACAAAGAGATTAACGGACAAGTCCAGTGTATGTCCGAACAAGTTCGACTGGTTCCAAAGAGCAAAATGGACAAGTCCAGTATATGGCTGGACAAGTCCGAAGATTTGTCCAACGTTTCAAAAACCAGACCAAATTGAGGATTTACCGGACAACTCCAAAAGTTTTGAGTAGCGAAGATCAGACTAGTCCGTACACGATAATGGTCAAGTTCGGGAAACAAAAAAAACATCTTCGGACTAGTCCACAGCAAAAGCGGACGAGTCTGGAGGACAACAGAGAGAAAATCGGACTAGTCCGGGGTCTAGTCCGGACAAGTCCGCTCTAAAACGAGTTTTTAGTTGATGTTTTGCTTCTAATTCATTTTAAACTTGTTCCTTTTTGTGTTGCTTAATGTTAAACATGTATAATAAGGTATTCAATGCATGATGGATGAAAATGAGGGCGTTACAAACCTACCCCCCTTAAAATGAATCTCGCCCTCGAGATTTGACGTAGAAGAGAAGAGATAGGGAAATTCTCTCTTGATACCATCCTCTAGCTCCAAAGTTGCTTCCGATTCTGATTCTTCCATTGTATCTTGCACCATCGAATCACCTTGTTCCTTGTGACTCTCTCCTTGGTTTCCAAAATCTTGACAGATTGCTCCGCATAAGTGAAATCTGCCTCTAACCCCAATTCTTCCATTGGTACTTGTTCCTCCGGTACCCTTAAGCTCTTCTTGAGCTGAGAAACGTGGAACATCATGAACATCAGAATGATGTGCTAGAATCCCCAACTTATATGCCACTTCTCCACATTTGCCCAAAATCTTGAGTGGTCCAATATAGCGAGGTGCCAACTTGCCTTTGCCGTTAAACTTCTTATGACCTCGCATAGGTGACACTTTGAGATATACGAAGTCTCCAACTTCAAAAGCCAGATTTCTTCACCTATTATCCACATATCCTTTTTGTCGTGACTGAGCAGCCCTCAAATTCTCCCGTATTGTCCGAACTTGCTTTCCAGCATCTTGTATTACATCAGGTCCAAATACTTGAGTTTCTCCTATCTCATTCCAAAACAAAGGTGTTCTACACCTTCTGCCATACAATGCTTTATATGGAGACATTTTCAAGCTTGCTTGGAAACTGTTGTTGTAGGAAAATTTAGCATATGGCAGACTTTTGTCCCAACTTCTTGTATACTTTAGCGCAGAAGCCCTTAGCATATCCTCCAAAATCTGATTTGTTCACTCGGCTTTTCCATCCTTTTGAGGGTGATATGCAGAACTAAAATTCAATTGAGTTCCCATAGACTCGTGCAGCTTTTGCCAAGACCTTGAGGTAAATTGAGAACCTCTATCGGACACTATTTTCTTTAGCACTTCATGTAAGCACACTATTCTTCCCATATACAATTCTGCCAACTTTGCTCCACTATAAGTAGTCTTGACAGGAATGAAATGAGCTGATTTTGTCAACCGATCCATAATAACTCATATTGAATCATAACCTACCGATGTGCAAGGTAAACCAACTATGAAATCCATACCAACTTCTTCCCACTCTCATTCCAGAATCTTCAATGGCTGCAATAATCTAGCTGGTCTTTGGTGTTCAACCTTCACCCGTTGGCACACATCACATAATGCAACGTATTCAGCTATGTCCCTTTTCATGCCATCCCACCAATAGTAAGCCTTCAAATCCTTGTACATCTTCATACAGTCGGGGTGGAAAGAGTAAAGTGAGTCTTGTGCCTCCTTTAATATCGTCTCCTGGAGACGCTTCACATTAGGCACAACAATCCAGTTCACAAGCCATAGAGTGCCATGGTCATCCTCATCAAATCTGAATTCTCTCCCCTCTTGGTTCCTTTCCTTGATTTCCTAGATTTCCTTATCCTTTGTTTGAACCTATCTAATTTCTTGTTCCAAGGTCGGATTTAACTCCATTATTCCTCTTTCATTCACAAATCCGAGATTTGACCGTTCAAACTCATTGCATAGCTCAGATGGCAACTCTCGAACCGTGAGTTGATGGCTTACTCCTTTCCAACTCAAAGCATCGGCCATTACATTAGTCTTTCCCGGGTGATAATTGATTCCCACATCATAATCCTTGATGATCTCCAACCATCTTATTTGACTCAAATTTGGGTCCGTTTGTGTGAAAATGTACTTGATACTCTTGTGATCCGTATAACTTTCACACCTATGACCAATAATGTAGTGCCTCCATATCTTCAGGGCATGCACCACGGCTGCAAGTTCGAGATCATGCGTAGGATAATTCTGCTCATATTTATTCAATTGCCTCGATGCATAGGCTACCACCTGACCTTCTTGCATGAGCACACATCCAGGTCTTTGTCTTGATGCATCGCAATAGATATCAAAACCTTTGCTCACATCCAGTAATACCAACACAGGTGCTGTAGTTAAACTTTTCTTTAACAAGCTGTTTTGATGAGCTTGAGTCTATTGGAATGCTTTTCCCTTCATTAACAACTCAGTTATGGGCTTGGCTTTTTTGGAGAAATCCTTGATGAACCGACGGTAATATCCAGCCATTCCAAGAAAGCTCCTATTTTCCTTGACATTTTGGGGCGGCTCCCATTTTAGCATATCTGTCACTTTCCATGGGTCAACCCATACTCCTCCTCCAGGTATGATATGGCCCAAGAATGATACTTCCCTTAACCAAAATTTGCACTTGCTGAATTTGGCATACAACTGGTGTTCCATCAATTTCTGCAATGTGAGCCTCAAATGCTCCTCATCTTCCCCCTCGCTTCTCGAGTAGATCATAATGTCATCAATGAACACCATGACAAACTTATCCAAATATTCCATGAAGACCTTATTCATGAGGTACATAAAGTATGCAAGTGCATTTGTCAATCCAAAGGACATAACAGTGTACTCATAGGATCCATACTGTGTCCAAAAAGCTATTTTGAGTATGTCCGATGGTCTAATCTTCCATTGAAAGTAACCTCACCTATATGGGGCAACGTATACTTTTTCTTGATCCTCACCTCAATGAGACCTCGGTAATCCACACACTTCATTTGGGATCCATCCTTCTTATCCACAAAAAGCGCTGGTGCTCCCCAAGGTGAAGAGCTTGGGCGAATGAAACCCTTCTCTAGATGCTCTTGAATTTGCTCCGTGAGCTCTGCTAACTCCATAGGAGGCATCATATATGGACTCTTAGATATAGGTGCAATTCCAGGTATCAAACCAATAACAAACTCAATATCATGATCAGGCGGCATACCTGGCAACTCATACAGAAACACATCTGGGTACTTGCGAACAGTCGGGATGCTCTCCAATGTCACACCCTCCACATGACTTAGTGGTGTTTTATCCGTTGTGGGTTGGGTTGTCTAAACTTCAGTACGAGTGCCATGCTCACTTGTCAATTGCACAATCCTTTTGGCACATTGAATCACTCCATTGTGCTTGCTCAACCAATCCATACCAAGTATCATGTCTATTCCTTGGGAATCCACGACGATGAGATTCGCTAGAAAGTCTACCCCTCTTATTTTGATGCTTACTCTCGGACACACTATATTTGTCCTCATCTCTCCTCCAAGAGATTTTACCAACATAGTGTGTTTCAAATGAAATATAGTAAGATTATGCTTGGCAACATACTTCGATGAGATGAATGAATGAGATGCTCTAGAATCAAATAAAATGGTCGCGGGGTTGGAATTGGCGAGGAACATGGCAATCATGACATCATTCGCTTGATGGGCCTCCTTAGTTGAGACGTGATTCACATTGCCACGAGTGATATTCTTCTACCACTGTTTCCTTGTGGAACTCCTGCATTAGGCCATGGGTTCTGCCTTGGTGCATTGTTCATTGGTCCATAGCTTCTCTTGGAGCACTGACTTGCAAAGTGTCCAGCCTTCCACAAACATAGGACGTCTTGTTCCTAGAAGCACCAGGGAAACTCGAGCGCTGCTGATTTTGAGAGTTAGTCACCATATTAGGGTGCGGTGAAAATGACACAGGCTGGCGAGATGCTTGCATAACAGGGTGCTACTGCTGCTGGTTTGGGCGTGGAGGATAAGCAGCTCGATAAGCAGGAGCGGAGGGGTTGTAATATGGGGCACTTGGCGGTGCAAGGCGAGGACGGACATTGCTCCCTTGGCTGCCCTTGGTATGGCATCTTCCTCTTATTTTCTTGTTCCATCTCACGAACCTTGTTTTCAACCAAAATGCCCTTGTCCACAAGCTTCTAGAAATTTGCATCGTCACAATTGAACAATTGGACTTGAATTTCATTATTTAGGCCTCTCATGAACAAATATTGCCTGCGGTTGTCCTAGTTAACCTCCTATATGGCATACCTTGAGAGTTGAGTGAATTTATTAAGGTACTCACTCACGCTCGACCTTCCTTGCCTTAGGTTCTCAAATTCCTGCCTCTTCAAGATCATGACACCTTCCGGAACAAAGTGAGAACGAAATTTTTTTTGAATTCAGCCCAAGTGATCCTCTCTTGATTTTCATGGGCATTGCATACCGAGTCCCACCAATCTGCAGCTGCTCCAACTAGTTGATGGGAAGCTTAGAGAACCTTCTCCCTGTCACTGCACTGGACAATATCTAGTTTCTTCTCCACAGATTTTGGCCAATCAATAGCTTCCATAGGGTTATCGGCTTGAGAAATGTGGGTGGCCTAGTCCTCATAAACTCACCCAACCTGCGATGAGGTGGTGGGGGTGGCGGTGGTGGCATATGGGGCTAATTCTGGTTATTTGCCTGCAGCTGTCCCAAAGTCTACATCACAGTCTGCAAAAGCTGATTCTACATAGCCAATAATGGCTCAAGGTTGCTAGCCTCATGTCCAAGTCCATTGTTATTCTGAGGTGCCCCATTATTCTCCTCATCATCATTGGCATTCCTACATAAGCCTACATATGCATCAAGGGATGGAAGAATTTAGAAAACGTCCCCAACTATATGCATAAAGGGATATGAAACTAAGCAGCTACCTACATAAGCCTATAAGGATGTGGTAAATGCCGAAGCATCCCTTAATCCCCTACTAAGCATACAAGCACACAAGCAAACATTACATAGCAATCAACACACCAAACAAACCTCAACTATTCTAAGTGCTCCTATGTGCTCTAAAGTGTCCATTCTATCTAGGTTGCGCCCTACGGTAAACCTATGGCTTTGATACCAATTTGTGGCACCTGGTTTCAAAAATGAACCATGTGCGACACATATGTGTGTCCAGAATGTTCAACACACATACACAAGTGCATCACAAATGATATACAAAAATTACCACAACACAAATTAGTAATTAAGTAATTTTATTACAATGTTCAAATAATCCTCAAATTACAAACTCTAATGATCATCATTACAAATAAAGTATGCAGAGGTAATAATCTAAACTAAGCAAAATAAGCATATGGGATAGTGCGGCTCCAAGCAATCCACAGGCAAGTCGACGACAACACACAACCTAGAACTCAACATTATCATCAGGGTACTCCCAAATATCACCTAAAACTGTTGGTGGGGGAATAGCAAGGGTGAGCACATGTCGTACTCAACAAGTGTGGGAATATAATGACATGTAGCTTAAACAAGGAATGATAATAAACAATGGCTATTTTCCGAAAAGTACGATTAAAATATAGGAAAAGCATACTAAGATGTCTATGTGGATTAATCCAATCATATCCCAAATAATTAACATAATATGAATCCATCATCATCATTTTCCATCATACCATATCCATCCAAATACCAAATTCTTACCATCATCATTAACCATGTTTTCTTATCAAAATCCAAAGCCATAACAAATACCATAACCATATCCAAACCATCCCAATTACCAAGTTCCCCTCTAATCTTGTGAGGGTCTAGGTCCCTCATAACCGGGAGCACAGGTATCATGATTGTTTTTAACACTCTTTATAGGTTGTACCACTTTACCCACACCTTTGTGATTTCATCACCTTTCGGTGACTAAGAACCTCCCTTATGCCGTCTCACACTTCCTTTGGCGTGTGGCCAAGAGATCACAAAATAGCTTTTACAAAGGGACTACTAGTATGTATGGACACACTAAGGTTTCACCAGCAGGCTTGAATCTCCATTCTACCACCCACGGGCCCCCTCATGTGCCATGCGATTCCTAGGGTATCCCTCCTCGACTCCCATTCCCCGCACCATCCAATGGTCCATGCAATACCAGCAACAAACCTAATTTTTCAGCAACTCTGCACCCATACTTGGCCTTGTGGTGGCACTGTAACTCCTGGATGGTCGCTCCACAGACCGGTCCTTAGATCTAAAGCAAGCGAAACAACCATAACATCCAACCCAATCCACAATCCATGCTTGTTCAGATCTCCCAAGTCCCATGTTACCAATTAACAACATTCATCAGTTCTCATCATATACATGCTTATTAATTCATAGTTAAGCCATTTGTTTTTTCCCATCTCAATTAATTAGAGTGAAGCAAAAAGGTAAAATACCCTTCCCAACTCTCTACAATGTATTCCCGGCGAGAAGGATGGTTAAACAAGTCTAGTAAACACCTATTTTGGGTTTCCCATCAATTTGACATAATCGTGCAGTTTTTCAAACAAAACATTTTAAAATAGGATCAAAATGTTCAAGGACACTTACCTTGCTCTTGAGACTGGTTAGGATCAAAATATTCAAAGTTCTCGTGCTGTAGGTCCTCGATAGCACCCTCGAGAGCAATACCTTCTATTCCGCGCAATAAACATACAACAAGCATCACAATCAATAAATGCTCATATATTACTCAATTATGTGGTAATGCATGTTATTAGGTTGATATTATAGCCTACTAACTAGTCAAATTAAGTTTTACATGTTAGAACAAGTTCCATGTCATTTTAGAGGATATTAAAGAAGTTCCAGGAAATTTCAGAATAGGAAGACCGGACTAGTCTGCACTATGGCCGGACATGTCCGTTCTGGAACGGAGAAGAAATCGGACTAGTCCGCACAACCGGACAAGTCCATTATGGCTAGGGTTTTGGCGCATTTCAACTAGAGCATCGTTTCAAACAATAGGGAACCATATTTTTCATAGAAAAGACGCATCTAAGGTATTTACCACAAATCCAAGGGTTCAAAGGTTGAGAATTTGGTGCAACACTTGGATCTTGATGTCTAGGGTTGATGATGAAGAGTTGGTGGAGAATTGGTGACGATGTCGATGAGTTTACGAAGATCAATCTTGCTTGATCCTCCTATCCTCCTCTTCCTCGTTCTCCTGGCTGCGAGCTCCCCTCTCCTCGATGGCGGCTCCCACGAACTAGGGTTAGGGTTTTTCATCAATTGTGGCAAAGAGAGGAAAGGGTGGGTTTGGGGGTGTTTATGTAGGTTTGAGATGGTAGGGTGTTGATATTTCCTACGCACTACTAATAGTTCATCCCTAGCAGGGGTGCCAAAATGCTTGTTAATAGATTTTAGATTACAAATATAAGTCCACAAGCGCACGTAATCAATCATTTTAGCATTTCCCCTTTTAGAGTATTTCCAAAGGGTGTGATTTATATTCTCCCAAAGGAAAGATAGGTGGAAGCAAAGAAATCATCAAATGGATAGGCTAGGTTGATGTAGGTAGGGTTATAACAAGGATGGATAAATGATAATTTGGAGGTAGTGTGACACACAAAAGAGCATCCTATCCTAAAGGGGTAAATGAGGTAAAGAGAGACTAGGCTAAGAGTTAGGTAGACACTCCTACTGTGCTTCTAATATACATATACATAGCCTAAGTTAGTTACTAATGATCATATTAATTATAAATTCTCATGCTAAGTGGATTAACGCAGCGGGCACGGGTTTACCCCTACCAACACTAGGACAACTCCAGCCAAGAGCCTGTGTCATAGCCAAACATGGAGGATTACAAATGACAGATATGGCTGTGAGCACCTACTGTCTACCTCTTCAATTCGTGGGTCAACGAGACATTCAATACTACTTATCTATCCTCGCACCATGCTAGCATATTAAGTAATTAACATAAGAGACTAGGCACAAGCCATCCTAAGGCAATGAACTAAATCATCGTTGAACATTGTTAATTCGTAGCATAAGTGATTCATATTAACATAATCATGTCATAGATAATTAGACTATAGTGGAGGTTTGTAGTGTTTATTCTGATACAATGAGAATGGTATAGCATAGTCATAACTACTACTCCTACCACATATACAGAATCCACAATCAAATAAGAAACGCTTCATCCAGGTATATGAACAATAGAAGACTAAAGATAACATCTTTATTAAGAGCAAAGTCCCAAATACAAATAGGAATATGAGAGCCATACCTTTCCCAATTAGGAATTGGGAAGAGACTCCTTCTACTCCTCTCCTACTTGGACTATGGACTAGAGGCTCTACTCTCTACAGTCTATACTCCTCTAAACCTATGGAGAGTAGTGGATACAATAGATGAATACTCAGGTGGTGTGTGTTAAGTGAGGGTAGGGAGTCCTATTTTTAGGTGGATAAGGGTCGGTTCCCGCTGCCAAAAGCACGCGAATAAGTCACCACTGACTTCTTCAAGCCGGGAGGAGCCAACACGTGGAAGCTGACTGAGTTTGGTGTCAGGACTAGGTTAGCTAACTAGGGGGGTCGACCGACCTGGTCTTTGCACCATTTCTCGTCTGTTTTCTCCAGTTCACTGCTAGGTGGGTCCCATCCCTTGATAAGGGTGCTACACCATTGGATGGCCTTGGATACTTCTGCTTGTGGGCCATTGGATCCATGTGGTGCCACATGTCGTCACTCGATTGGCTGGGTGGTATTTTATAGGATTGATCCCCCTCTTTTACCTCATTTTCCTACAATAATTCCCTGCATGCACTCTTTCTCCAAGCACAAGTGGAAATAGGTTAAATAGAAAGGTGATGTGTGCAAGAAATGACAATTATTTCACATAATTGAGTTATATTGACGGGTGAAATTGGTATATAGCAGCCATCAACAAACTCCCCCAAGCTTATCCTTTGCTCGTCCCGAGCAAAGTCAAGACTTTAGGTTGATGATCAAGAGTTGCTACAATGTTCTATATTTTCAAAAGTGCCATGTGCACAACAAAATACTCTACCTAGTATTGCAAAAATTGGCATGGTACTTCACCCATCTCAAGTCATAATTATGGGTCTTGTGCCTTCTCCTATTGATGGGTGGTTGAGAGATGGAATCGCAAATGGAGCACACATACCCTAGAAATCAGGTTCCACTAAAATTCTAGAGAGTTTCATTTAGGTTTTAATTATCTCAATATGATTCTCTCAATTTCTCCTTTGTGTGTAGTGGAAATATGTTCTCGCCAAGGCATTGTGCCTAATTTCATCCTACCTCTAAGTAAGGCTTCTATGTGATGTTTGGTAGGAATATAACAGGCATATTTGCAACACATAATATTGCTAAGTCAAAAAAGCAAACCTTAGGATAAATGAGTTCAAAACAATTTGATTCAAGACTTGTGCATGTGTGATGAAAATGAAAGTGGATGTGGACTTTGAGTTGACTCCTTTTTGAGTGATCTCTCTTATTTTGCCGGGATGAAACATGGCTAATTTTTTTTCTCTTTTTTTTCTCATGCTTTTGAAGTAAGCATGCATTTTCTTTTTTCTTTTTCTTTTTCTTGTAGCCATGTCTTCTACTCCCTGTTTATGCAGTAAATTGTGAGAGAGTATTGAGCATGAAGGATATGGAGTTTCTCTTTTTATTGTGGAATAGTTGTATGATGGGATTTTGCTTACTTCTAGTGTAGAAGTATAGCATGTGCAAGTGAAGTCTTGAATTCAGAAATTAATGAATGAAATCTCACATAGGTCTATACTAGTTTGACAAAGCTCAATGTGAAGACAAATAGCATATGCATAAGGTCTATCAATGTAATGTATCATATGACTTTGTTAGGTATTTCCAATAAAATAAGAGTAACATAAATCTTTTTAGAATTTTCTCCCGAAATCCAAGTTTCACTTTCAAACTAGGAATAGCACCCTATCACTATATCATATCTCACAACAACTTAGAATGGATTTAAGCTTTTGCTACCCACAATTTCCAAATTAAGGCAAAAGCAATTTTAGTCAATGAGAGCAATATGTTGGAGAGTAGTAAGTTGTAAACGAGGACTTAGGAAAATTAAAGTAGAGCAACTATTCATCATTTCATCTATGTGAATTCCAAGTCATTCTTATCGCACACCTTTTATTTTATTTGAAAACATATCTATCCTACTTATTATTATTGTTATATTATTATTATTTTTTATAAGCAAGGTGGATGATGGGTGAATGGAAAATAAATATGCAAGGGGTTGATACAATTTACCTCAAGTGGGGTCCTCCACCAAGCTTGGTTTTCACTCACCTCCATGGTGAGGGTTGAAGCCTCGATGATAGAAGTATGCCGCAAGATCGGCTTGTTGTTGTTGTAGCGTGGAGTTGAAGTTAATGAATTGAGCGTCCATGTGTTGTTACCAGTCTTGGGTACCTTTGACATGCCCTTGGAGAGTGTTGTAGATGTCACCTGTTCTCACTTCAAGCTCTTCCATACGTCTAGTGAGATCCGTCATTCCTTGGCTATAGTCACGATGACTTTTAGCCGAAGAGGAACAACATCTTCTCATGGACGTTTGAGGCAAGCTGCGAGAGCTTGAAGTGGATAGGGGTGGCTCCCATGTGGCACCTGGTCATCTATGCAAAGACGGACCTTCGGTCTCATACGACGAAGGTTGATTTCGTCCGGGTGCATCACCCATTGGGTTCTCTTCCTCTTCGTACGCATGGACCGTGGAGGTCGTCGGAGGCATGTTCGCTCTCCTTGTATGGCTTCTAGTTATCCTGCTAGAGACATTATTTCTATGGGCTTCCTCGATGGGAAGAATGTCAATGGTTAGCCTCTGATATTTGTGCAAATGATAATCTGGGTTAGATAACCGAATTTCATTGACAAAGCTGGGATAATAAAATATCAAAGAGCCATCTTGATCATACTTAAGGGTATGTCCTTGGACTAAATAATCTTCATTTATTAATTCTCTTTCATCTTCAATATACTCAAATGAATAATATTCTAGTCCTCCTACCCTAGTAGCAATACCGAGTAATCAATGAAGTGCATTCAATTGGCCTTGTCCTTGGAATGTAATCTAACCATTGTGTCATCATGGTAATAACTGGAGCAACTTTTATCTTTTTAATCATGGAAAATAAATTTTTCGGCTCATCATCACACACTACTCTTACATCTCCTCTAGGGAACATAGTCATAGCCACCCATCTATGCATGAAGCGTAAAGTAGGATTGTGCAAGTGGCTATTCCTAGGTGCACTACATCTGACCCCACTAGTTAAATCTTGCCAAAAACTTTGTCTGTTAAACTTAGTTAAAGCGTCTAAATATAGCAAACAACGTTTATGGAAGCCTAGGATATCAATTAATTCTTTCCATGGGATGTTGCATTCTTTTTGAAATAATCTAAAAGTAAAACCATCAAATCCTATTTTGAGTGTGCAAAGTAATTGCATGGAGAGAAGGTGTGAACCTCTATCCTCTATGTGAGCAAAGTTTTCCCATCCTTACATGCCAAATGGAAAAGAATTCAGAATCTATACCTATTTTGGGGATCAAATATGGATCATAAGCTTTCGTATGTCAAAACTCACAATCTTGGAGGAGCTTGTGTGCTTGATCTTCAACTTCACTTTGTATGTCGAGGTCGTTGTCATGAAGAAGTTGGTGTGGGTTGCTCCTCTCACCCATGGGAGTGTCCTCACCTACACTCCTCCTCTGTGAACGTGGTGTAGCAACAGAAGAGGTGCGTGCACTTGAGTCACCACCATGGCTTGATCTTGCAGCCTCCTTCCTCTTCCCAAACAACATCTTCATCCCTTTCATGGCCACACCAAAGAAGAACACAACAAGGCAAGAACTCGAAAGAGGTGATGTTAGTACAAGCAAAACCCCCAACAAATTTTACCTTGAAGAGCTTGAGAGGAAATTGCAAATGCAAACAAGAGCAAATCTTTTTGAGTTGGATTTTGAGCAAGAGCAATTCAATGAAGAGCAAGAAATACAATACGAGCAAGAGTGACTTTGGGGAGGTATGAAATGAGGTGAAGTGTGAGGAGAAGTGCTCCTCACAGCCACCATTTATAGTGTGCACTCGCCAACAGTCACTAGGGAATCAAATGTAGCTGTTGGGGGAGAGAGAGCCAAAATGGCTCTTTCCCCTAGTATGCCGAACTAACAAGTAGGCCCCCTGTTCTCCCTTTTGGCTTGTGGTTCCCCAACGGCTATGAAATTAGCATGTTGGTGAATTACCACTTTTGCAACTAAGAAAAATTGTTTTTCCAAATAAAACTCTTTTTCAAAACCCAACAATTTTCTTTTTGAAAAATAAAGAAATAAAAATGATAGTTGAGATTAGAAGACTCTCAACTTGCCAAGAAAATCAAAATATGTAGTGGGTAAAATCAAACTAAATGGGGAAAACCAAATGAAGAGAAAATAAAAAAATCAAAGAAAAAGGATAACTACCAAATTAACCTATTGGCTAGGTCTCATCGCCATCCGATGAGATGGACATTCCTCCTTTTTCATTTCTTGACATCTAGGCCCGGAGGGATGAGCTCAGACGACTTTTCATGCTTCTTCCGCCATTCCTTCTTTGGCAGCTTGGTGGACTTGGGCCTTTGGGGAGGCCCGAACTTCTTTGTCTTCTTGTGGTGTCGGCATGGACGATAAGACAGGTTCACCACATATATTAGTTTCCTCATGAATGCAATGAGTAGGTCATCCTTTGGAGGTGTGATTTCAATTTCTTGAATGTGCTTAACCTTCGGCCCATACTTGCTACGGATCATGGAGCATTGCTCCAACTTTGGGATAAAGTTAAACTTATCCTCCTTGAAGTTGGTACGGGAGTGGATTTCACCATCTCCCACATCTATGCGAGCCTTTGTAGTGCTAAGTAATGGTCCCCGAGAATGAGCAGCATATCCTTCCCGACCTCCACGTCGAGCACCACGAAATCCACGGGTATGAAGCAATTACGGATTTTCACCGGGACATCTTTAGTGATACCCGCCAGATAACGGACTAAAGAATTAGCCATTTGGAGCTGCATTGGTGTTGGAGTAAGCTCCGTGAAGTTCAGCTGGTCGAAAACCACCTTGGGCATCACACTCACACTTGCTCCAAGGTCACAAAGGGCCTGGTCAAAGTGGTGAGCCCCAATTGAGCATGATATCATAGGACATCCAGGATCCTTCAGCCGGTTGCCTCCTTGCAGAGAAATCATGTTGACATTTTCCACAGGAGTTTCAGACTGTCCTGACATCTTGTCACTCTCCACTAGAGGAACAACAGCTACCAGTTGAGCCAACTAAGTTTCCAACATCTTGTTGAAGCTCAATTGATTCTTGAAGGCTGAGTATAGTCCTTCAATTCTGGCATTAATGCTTTCTAGGGTATTGTCATTAGCCGACAACTTCTTAGATAGAACATCCTTGATCTTCAACTGGCTAATTGCAAGCTATCTCAAGTTGGGTTGATTTCCACTATTGCCATTGTTGTTGTACCCTCCTTGAAAGAATGGGCGTGGTTGGCCCCACCCTTGACCTCCTGAACGATAGCCATTGTTGTTTCCATTGTTGGTTAGGTATAAGGCATCCTCACGAGTTTTTGTATGGTCATTATCCAAATGGCCCGTGTTGGCACAGACTTCACAAGTGATGTGAGAGTCTAGGGCACATGCATTGCCACATACCTCACCATTGTCTTGTACATCAATCTTCTTCATAAGGAGGTCCAATTTAGTAGCGATCATGTCCACCTCCTTCAAAGTGTGCATGCCTCGCTGGCGGTTATGGAGACGCTGGTCGCTCCAACCCATATTTGACAACATGTTCTCAATCAAATCTTTGGCTTTGGGCACAATCAATTAGAAGAAGGCTCCTCCAGCAGCAGCATCAATGTGGTCTTGGGCAGAAGGGATCAGCCCGTTGTAGAAGTTTTGGATAATTAGCCAATCATCCATCCCATGATGGGGAAAGACTAGGATATACTCGTGACGCCTTTTCAAGCCCTTTGGAATAAACTCCTTGGTGTACTGTTGGAAGCTAGAAATTCTTCGACGTAGGGCATTGGTCTTGCCGAACGGGAAAAACTTGGCGAGGAATGCCATAGAACACTTCTCCCAAGCGTCTACAACACTTCGGTATGTGTAGAACCACTATTTCCCTCTCGCAAGAAGAGAGAACGGAAACAACCTAAGATGAACAACATCAGGAGATACGTCCTTAATCTTAAAAGTGCAGATCTCATGGAACTGGTGCAGGTGAGAAATTGCATCCTCGTTATCCTTCCCACAAAATGGGTTGGCTTGCACCATAGGGCTAGTCTTGATTTTGAAGTTCACGTCTCCCGTGTTAACAATGGGCCCAACAGGCACATTGTTAGCAGAGGAGCCAAAAACTCACGAAGGGTCTTCTGGGCCATTAGTGTTTTGGTTGTTGGTGCAGTTTCACTGGCTTGCTTTGCCACTCGAAGCTTCTAAGGAGCAACGACACGAGGTCGATCTCTCAAAAGCGATTAGGGATCTTCAACAAAGTTATCATGCAAGCGGAAACCATACATACACTACCCTGTCTTGACATAAAAATGCGAAAGCAAAGAAGGTTTAACCTAATAAAACCTACGAGGGTCCTATCCTATACAGTCAATCATGCAATACTTTGGTTGCCTTCCCCGACAATGGCGCCAAGAATGCTTGTTGATATTTCCTACGCACTACTAACAATTCATCCCTAGCAGGAGTGAAATAAATGCTTGTTAATAGATTTTAGATTACAAATGTAAGTCCGCAAGCGCACGGAATCTATCAATGTAGAATTTCTCCTTTTAGAGTACTCGCAAAGGGTGTCATTTATATTCTCCCAAAGGAAGGCTAGGTGGAAGCAAAGCAATCATCAAATGGAGAGGCTAGGTTGATCTAGGTAGGCTTCTAGCAAGGACGGATAAATAATAATTTGGAGGTAGTGTGACACACACAAGACCATTTCATCCTAAAGGCGAAAATGAGGTAAAGAGATACTAGGCTAAGAGTTAGGTAGAGACTCCTACTGTGCTTCTAATACACATATACATAGCCTAAGTTAGTTACTAATGATCATATTAATTATGTATTCTCATGCTAAGTGGTTTAAAATAGTGGGCACAGGTTTACCCCTACAACCACTAGGATGACTCCCGCCAAGAGCCTGTGGCATAGCCAAACGTGGAGGATTACAAAGAACAGATTGGGCTATCATCGCCTACTGCGTACTTCTTCAATCTGTGGGTCTACGAGACATTCAACGCTACTTATCTATCCTAGCACCGTGCTAGCATATTAAGTAATTAATTAAGAGCCTAGGCACAAGCCATGCTAAGGCAATGAACTAAATCTTTGTTGAACCAATGTTAATTCATAGCATAAGTTATTCATATTAACATAATCATGCCATAGGTAAATAGGCTATAGTGGGGATTTGTAGCGTTTATGATGATATAATGAGAATGGTATAGCATAATCATAACTACTACTCCTACCACATATATGGAATCCACAATCAAACAAGAAACACTTCATCCAGGTATGTAAATAATAGAAGACTAAAGATAACATCTTTATTAAGAGCAAAGTGACAAATACAAATAGGAATATGAGAGCCATACCTTTCCCAATTAGGAATTGGGAAGAGACTCCTTCTACTCCTCTCCTACTTGGACTATGGACTAGAGGCTCTATTCTGTATAGCCTATACTCCTCTAAACCTATGGAGAGTAGTGGATACAATGCATGAATACCCAAATGGTGTGTGTGAAGTGAGGGTAGGGGTCCTATTTATAGGTGGAGAAGGGTCGGTTCCCACCACCAAAAGCACGCGAATCAGGC
Organism: Tuctoria greenei; assembly: GCA_036927565.1. Classification (NCBI taxonomy): domain Eukaryota; kingdom Viridiplantae; phylum Streptophyta; class Magnoliopsida; order Poales; family Poaceae; genus Tuctoria; species Tuctoria greenei. The sequence continues at coordinate 76,047,860 of JAYESD010000004.1, forward strand.
ACCACTGACTTCTTCAAGCCGGGAGGAGCCAACACGTGGAAGTTGATCGAGTTTGGTGCCAGAACTAGGTCGGCCGACTAGGGGTGTCAGCCAACCTGGTCTTTGCATCATTTCTCATGTGCTTTCTCCAGGTCACTGCCAGGTGGGTCCCATCCCTTGATATGGGTGCTACATCACTGGATGACCTCGAATACTTCTGTTTGTGGGCCATTGGATCCATGTGGTGCCACATGTCATCACTTGATTGTTGGGATGGTATTTTATAGGATTGCTCCCCCTCTTTTACCTAATTTCATACAATAATTCCCACATGCACTATTTCTCCAAGGACAAGTGGAAATAGGTTATATAGAAAGGTGATGTGTGCAATAAATGACAATTCCTTCACATAATTGAGTTATATTGACAGGTGAAATTGGTATATAATAGCCATCAACATAGGGTTTGGGTGGAATTCTAGTATTAGGCGATGGAGGCCTTGGTCGGGTCCCACATGGGCTCCACAGGGGTGGACACGATGTTTTTGGGCCCACTTAAGGCATATAGCCAATAACTTGTTGTGAAGAAAGAAATAGAATTTGAGTCGGGCACACCGGAGGCAGTGGAGGGGCTAGCGTGTAGCCCAGTCTGAGTTTGTGCTATGATTGATGTGTGTTTCGAATAATTTGAGAGTGTGTTTGTTGCTATATATATATATATATATATGTGTGTGTGTGTGTGTGTGTGTGTGTGTGTGTGTGTGTGTGTGTGTGTGTGTGTCTATTCTGTTCGTCATCGTCCGAGGTAGGCAGTTTCTATTTTTTTTAAATAAAAACATAACTTACATCTGCTATGGTAAGGCCAAGATAAGTTCGCCCAGGTTAACTTACGCCGGCCCGACCATACTGACATAAGTTAGATAACAAAACTTACATCGGCCTAGCCACAACCAACATAAGTTAAACCATGTAACTTACATTGGCTGCGGGCGACCGACGTAAGTACTAACTTACATCAGATACAAAAGACTAACATAATTATGAGTTGGCTGACATCATTATGTAAATTATGTTGGCGACCTACGTAAGTAAGCTTGATTACGTCGAAACTGCCACATCGGCCAACAGCCAAAGCAATTAAGGAAAAACTGACATAATTAAGTAACTTATGTTAGTTTTAGGCTTAATTATGTCAGCCCTGGCCAACATAATTGATCGCGGTTCCTGTAGTGTACATTGAAGAAAGGCGCCCATGGACTCCAAGATAAGCCCGATGTCCCCCAGGGGGTCCGCCGACATCAACTCTCAAGCTCTACGTCCCACAAGGGGCTTGCGAACATCATCTCTCTAAAGCTCTAGCGCCCCTTAGAGGGCCCCCCGGTGTCAACTCTGAAGCCCGGTGCCCGAGAGGTCCTGCTGGCGTCATCTCTTGCAAGCTCCAGCGCCCCTCAAGCAGCCCGCTAGTTTAACCTCTAAGGCCCACCTCCTTCCCCAATGTCTTCCTCTCGATCTCCAGCTAGTCATCAACAACCATGCCCACCGCTTGCATCTTCGAGATGGTCAAGTCAAGTGTGGGAATAACCTGACTCACCTCCTGCGCCGGCTCTCCCCTGTGCACAGGGGTGAGGTTGAAGGGTTCTAGTGCTGCCTCAGCCCAGCCAAGGAAATCTCAAACCTTTCGCGCCTCGGCTGCGCGCGAGGCCCAGAGGTCCTTCACCTCCGACTGCATCGCCTTCAACGTGCCTCATCTGCCCTTAGAGATCTTCTTATACCTGGCAGCCAGCGTCGTCTCCCGGTCGTAAAGCTCCAGGGCGCGGCGGCCCAAAGCATTCTCCCAGACCTCGATTGAGCTCGCGTTCTAGGAGGGCTTGGCACTCCTTCATGTGGTGCTCTCAGTCCTGCGTCAGGTTGGCCTCACGAAGCTCAAGATCCTCGATGCAAGATTGCAGCTCATCCCAATCTCACTCTGCATGCTCCTCCTTCTCCCAGGCCTTCTTTTCTCGCTCGGCGATGGTGGCCTCGTGGCATTGGAGTGCTAGCTGAAACTCCTGGAGGAAGCTAAGGCGGTCATTGGCAGTTTGGTGGGCCGCCTGGGTCTCCGCCAGGATCTCCTTGGACCTGGCATCAAGTGCCCAGACCAAGCAATGTTCCTTCTCCCGTGCCTCCTCTTCCTCCCCCACCCTCTCCTTTTCCTTCTAGATCTACTTTTTTGCCTCGCCAATCTTGAAGTCCAGTTGATCGTCCCAGGCCTGGAGATGATAATCCTCTGCCCACGTCTTCTCCTATTCCATGTCGAGAGCAAGTTGCGCCTGGCAGAGGCCAGACTGCACCTAGTCAATCTCATTTGGGAGGGGGATTGGCTCAGTCAACGTCATGGAGGGCTGCCTGGTGATCGTCCTGGGCTCCTCTTCGATCACCAACGGGGTCGGCATCACCAGCAACACCCGAGACCTTGTCACAAATGACAAGGCAAAGGTCACGACACCCTCTGGAGCAGTGGTGCCGCTGTCTGACGCGGCCCTGTATGCTGAGCGGTTGGGCCGGGGCCTCAGCACCTTGCGTTGGCTCCGACACCATCTCCGAGGCTACGACCGTTGGTGTTGGCTCCCCTAGTGCAGCTGTGCTGCCGCTTGGTACAGCCCTGTCCACCATAGCGCCATCTTTGGGGGTCGGGACCTCAGCACTTTGCGCTGGCACCGACACCATCTCTGAGGCAGCGAACCCCGATGTGGAATGCCCGACACTGTCGGGGTGCTCGGGAGCAGGCACGAAGGCAGGCCCCGACATTGGAGCTAAAATTAACGTCTCCACCGGTGCCAGAAGCAGGCACCCCTACCGCTGCGCTAGACGCAGATGCCGGTGGGAATGTCTCCTCGAACCGGCTCGAGGACCAGCATGGGGACCCACTTCGTTGTCGCGCCTTTGATGCCCCCAGAGGAGGAGACACTCCTCCCAGCTACTCACTGCGGCAAGGGCTTCACATCTGCTGGTGATATCCTATGGAGTGGAATCCAGAACCGAGAAGATAAGATAAATGATGGAAACAACAATCTAAAGCCTCGATGACTGCGCCTTACCGAGGGCCCTGAAAGTTCCAGCGATCTTAGACTTTCGGTGGCACTAGAGGAGTGGATTGTACCGACGTTGCGGCTGTCGGCGCAGATCTGACCGTGCCTCCTCTAGAGCCATCGCCGGTGTTTATCACCGCACTCGCCACGAAGGTGCTCATGGGTTGAGGCTTCTTAGCCTGTGGCTGCACGACCGCGGTGCTCACAGTGCTCCTGCTAGCACACATGGCTGCACCTATGGCAGAGTCTTCAATGGCCCGGCGCTCCTCCGATCGATACGGGAGGACCAGAGTGCTGACCTCATGCTTCGGCCACCTCTTCTTGGGGACGGTGGGACCCTTTCTTGAGGATCCACCGCCCCTAATGCCGGTCGTGGCTGCACCTCTAGATGCTAGCTCGGTGCGAAGGAATCCCTCAGCAGTCTCTGGGGACGCTTCTTCGACACTACCATGGGGTCGGGCATCAACTCCTTTCCCTTCCCCTTTTTGTGGACCGACACCTTTCCTTTCCCTCTGGCGGAGGCTAGGTCCTCCTCCTTGCTCGTGTCGTAGCGCATTGTAGGCGTAGCTCCTGCTGCTAGTCAAAGATGCTTACCACCCAGAGTGTGTCTTTGAGCTGCTGCGCGGTGAGGCCGAAGGCATCCAAGTTCAGCATCTCCTTCAGGATCTTCGACCTGAACACATGGTCCTTGAAGAGCAGCCGACACAATGCCGACGTGGTTGTCATGCCGGCAGTCAATAGTTGTCGTTCATATTGCCAGCATCTCGGACACCTCCTCTCGGATTGTCTTTGAGTCAGGGCCAGTCACCAGCCGGGTGCAGTCCTGTAGCCCGGTGTAGTACCAGGCCTGGGTCGCGGTGCTGGAGAAGAGCCATGCGCCAGGACATGAAGTCGGCCAGCACCATCAGTGACGTTAGGCTATGGTCCTCTAGGAACTGGATCCTCTTCAGTACCAAAGCATACTCCTTCTCCAGCTCCGGGCATTCCTTCCAGGAAGAATGCATGGAGGTCGACATGTCAGTCGGCAGGCTCATGCGATCGTGGGCGTCGGCCTTCATATCACCCTGGCGTCCCTCCAGTTCTCCCACCTTCCGACACTAAAGGTCGTGATGTACTTGTGCAGGCCCTTGTTTCGGTGCTGAAAGTAATAGGCTCCCAGCAGGCTTGTCTTGCTCCGCCCGGTCGTCTTCAATACAAAGAACTACCAGAATAGCGGAACGTCTAGATGGACCCCCACAAACATCTCATAGAGGTGCGCGAAGTGTAAAAGCCCTAAATTCAAGGTACAAAGTTCATATAGGCGAATTAAAATTTGAATGGGGAAAGGAAATCAATTGGCAATTGGGAAATTAAACCAATTCAAACTTCAATAGAAGGGAATTCATAAATTCAAATTTAGCTCCTGTTCAAACTTTGCCAAAATAAAAATTTGAGTTCCCCATTAGCTTCCAAATATTCCAAATAGCACCCCTGCAAATTTTCATAATATTTGGAGCACTAATTCTATTTAATTCAATGGGTACATTGAATTCTAGTCAAATTCAAATTGAATTTGAATTTAACGTGAAACCTGTCCAAATTTGAAATCCAATTACAGAATCTGAATCTACGTATTTAAATTGGCCTCTCCACAAAAATCTAGGATTTTTGGATCAAGTTTTGTAGGGGAATTGAAGTTCCAGTGAGGATAGGCTAAAGGGGGGCAGTGGGACCCACTGGTCAGTGTGACATCTACGGTAGTGCTCTGCACGCTGTTTTTCCAGCGCTGCACCGCTCGACACCGCACGCCATTAACGGCGCCAGTGAGCTGCTCGGCTGCCTGCTTCATGGCGTGCTCCCTACACCTCTTCCTCTCTATATCTACGCCTCTGCATCGAGTGGAAAAGCATAGGCAACCTCCTCTGTCTTCCCTACCGAGTGCACCACCTCGCCCCTCTGTCCACTGAATAGCTCAAGAATTTGGCGGAGTCTCTCCATCCTCCCAATAGCAAAAGTAAAGAAAACTTCTCCCTCTATCATCTCCATCCAGTAGTTTGTTGATTCCTCTATTGGTTGTGGTGTATTTTGAAGCACCGCGGAAGTCCACCGTTGAAGCCGACGGTCGCCCCCTCTCTGTTCAACGACGCTAGGACGAAGCAGACCTTCTCGAAGCCACATGCAAACATCAAAGTGGTGCGTATTTGATCACCAAATATGCCTGCAAATTTTGGCAGCTTGTCATAGTGTATAGAGTTGGTATTTCCCATTTCTGCCGACGGCAAAACTGAGCATCGGGTTTAGATCGTCCGTTCAGTTCCGTTTCTACGTGCAAACTTTTTCAATCCAGTGAGGTAGTATGCTCACAATCTCCTAGCGCACTCCTCTGCCAAGAATCAGTGGAAACCATCGAGTAAAGACCGAGCTATTCAAGTTTTCCCCGCCGCTGTTGAAAAGCGCCGCGGTTCACCATCAAAGGCAACTTTGCTGACTATTCCATGTCATTTACACCACCTAGTAACCTTCCTCATGATCCCAGGAATCTTCCCCGCCTTTTTCCGAGGTGTTTGAGCCATTCCCGAGCAATTCCGGCCATTGCCGAAACCCTAGCTCCGACGCTGTCGTCGAGCCGCCATCTCCGGCCGTCGCCACCACGATTGGACCCCACTATCGTCTTGCACAGTCGATTTTAGGGTTAGGCGGTCAGGATGGGGCCGAGAGGAGGTCTACGCAGTGGTACCGGCATGCACCGCCACTGCTCCGGCGAGGAGCGCTGCCTGAGTCGCGAGGAAGACGAAGGCCGGCGGGCCCCGCTTGTCAGCGACATACTTCCCCCGCGCGGATCGGCTGTGGACCGGATCAAATTGGCTACACGGGTTAACCCTGTGTCCCTCGTGCGGCCCATCTCTGATTGGCCCATTTTAAATGAGTGGGGCTGGGCCGATTTATTTAAACTTTCCAATTGAAAAATAATTCTAGATTTCCTCCCAACTTTGAAAATAAATTACTCCTAGTAGATTTGCTCAAAAATTTCCAAATAAATTATGGTAGACTCATATTGTTCCAAAAGTTGGAGTGGTGCAATTTGTTGGACATGAAACTCCCAGAATTTTCATAATTAATTCCTTTGAGCTAACTGCTTGGGAAATTAATTACTCCTGTTCTGCTAATTTGAAAATTCCCAATTCTGGTAAGGAAACTCTCCAAAACTTGATCTCCAGTAAAAATTTCAAGTTCATTGGACATAATTTACTAGGCTGATCAGTGTTCCAAATCTCTATGTAGTGAAAAATTAAGAAAAGTACAGAACCATTTTCAGCCTTTTCCCCAAACTTGTAAAATCAATTTCTCCCTGTAGGAAGCTCAGAAAAATGTGAAACAAACTTTCCCAGAACCAGCAAGACCCCCTATACCATGATAATCTACTTTTAGACATGACAAAGCTCCAGATCTACAACCAAAATTCAGAGAAGCCTTTTTCTTGTTGGAATTTTAGAGACAACATGCTTCCTTGCACATCTCTAGTTTTTGGTCCGGATATTCCTCATAGATCCTAGTGTCCACTGTAAGAATCTCAAAGCCAATTAAAATCATTTACATACATGATCAGTATTTATAAGATCTCTTCTATAGCTTCTATATCACTCATGTACTTTATATATTGCATATCATATAGTGACTGAGATCGAGGAGGACCCGGAGCACTTGGAGACTCTACTTCCAAAAGCTAACTTCCCCTCTGACTTGCAGCTAGGCAAGCCCCGGTTTGCATTTAAGTGCTATTTCAAATTTTCTATTTGTATCACCTATGTCTAGGATGAATTTTGTGCATTAGGGCTATGGTGCTTGTTACTCCACTTGCATGACCGCAAATCGCATGGAGTATTGGGTAGGTCTAGAGCTTGACGAGTAGACAATGCCATGCTAATGTTTATAGGATTCTGGTAGAAGTTGTGTAGTTGGAATTTACTTGCGAGATAAGATTTTATCACACGGGATGAGTTGAATCAAAGAATGGTTTAGAAATGTGAACTTGAGACTGAGCAGCAGGTAGGATGCAGCGAGACGTGGTCTCAGGTGCGTAGCCCTGCTTGTGTCGATTGAAGACCGATCCGTGTGCGGCCCTGCTAGACAAGTTTGAACAGTACCGGATGCATAATGAGCATATGGAACCCAGGAAACCGATGTGACCTGGTAACTTGGATGTCAAGGCATAGCCCATTGTCGATAGGGGTGGGCTGAGGGTAGTAAGGTGTAAATTTGTCGGCAGGCACAGACATGCTCCGTGCGGGAAACTTATGCCCACGATGGTGGGACTGGTTCAACATTTGAGTTCTCTTGTGAAATGTGGCTGCGTATGACGTGTTGAGGAGCACGGCACACTCCTTAGGCACGGGTGTACGTGACGTGGTATTCGGGTGTGTCCTGATTGCAATCACCGTCCCTCGCGGTTATTTGAGTACCGCTTGTTCACTGTGCGGTGACATAGTAAATACTGAAGAAGTCAAGAGAATACGATGTATTGAAATATAATTGTTTTGCCACTATGTTTGCTATAGATTAGGCTCATTCAAGTTACTATTATGAAACAATTAAGCTGCTGCTATTAACTTGTAAAACAATTATCAATTTATATGCGAGTCATTTACTGCTATATCTATTCCTATGTTAAGTATCCCTGCATATAGAGTTCCATGTTTAGGTGAGACGGTTAAGTCTTGCTGAGGCTTCGTGCTCACGGTTGCTATATTAAGTTGTTTGCAGGTGAGACATATGAGGAAGGGCCCGAGGATTAGGCGATGCCCCCGTCGGGGTATACCGCCGAATGGGAGCCCTGCACACCGCAATAATCTTGTGTGTGTCTAGTGTGTAGCGTCCACGTGCTGGACGGCTGCACTTTTGCATAGCTAGGCTGAGAGTTTAGCTATGAATATTATCTTTTGCTTTATGTTAAGTATTGTAAAAGACTTATGTTGTTTATATGAATAAAACTTTGTATTTTGTCGTATTCTTTTCGTGTGTGCTGCTAGGTTCCGCATCGCACGGCACCACCCTCTGCAATTCCTGGAATGTGTGGACCCGGTCCTCACAGCCTGGTATCAGAGCCGCATTGGGAACTCGAAAAGAGCCTACTTTGAAAACTTAAGAGTAGTCGAGTGAGGATTAGTACTATGCCCACATAAGGTTTATTTTAGTATTAGTTATTTAAGGTGGCAAGCTAACTTATGTGTTATTAAATTCTGTAACGACGCTCCGACGTCAGGTAAGAGGTAAGGTACGCCACAACAAGCGGATAAATTGCAGTAAGCTCACCATGCGAGTGGTAGCATGTGGTTGTTTCCGTGGCTTGGCACGGAAATGGTAATATGAGTCTCTGAAACTTTCCGTGTTTCTGTGAACATATGACACGCGGTACTCCAGCGTCCTAAAAAAATTAGTGGGAGCCCCCGTTGGGTGGGACATAACCCTATGCGCCCCCTACTGGTGCAGCACTATTCAAATACGTGGGACCCCGTCGGGTGGTAGAAAAGCCGGTCATGTACCTCGAGACGTGGCTTAACTTGGGGTGGCCCGTATGGAATGATATGAGACGAATGTTTTTACTTTCAAATATATTATTGTGAACTGTTCGCACGTGCCGGCTGTGCCATACGGCAACATATGTTTGATCTATTGTTTGTGTGTAGATGCAGTACACTAACCACGTTTGAGTAGCTCGAGTAGAAAACATTTGCGAGTGAACGTTATTACTGCCACCGTTGAGACGTATGCCGGAATACTGGTTTAGGATTTTCTTTGGTGAGGTCATAGTACCGGCATTGCATTCGAGTTTCATCAGGCACGTTGACGACACTATCCATGCTGGCAGTGTGACTCGACAACAAGTAAAAATTCCCAACTTAGGACTAAGATTGATTTTGTAATCTCTGTTTTTGAGCGTGCTGGTCAGATTTAAAATTAACCATGTGGTTGCTACGGTATGCAGGCCTGTGATTTGGGAACTTGAGGAAGTCCTCCACAAGTTTAATTTTCAGCACCAAGGCAGATTTCAAGAATTAAAATTCGAAAACTTCATTTGAAGTTAAAGTGCCCAGTTCCTGGTTCAAACTGTGAACTGGACAGAAAATTGACTAAGTTTGGAACATCATAACTGAGTGTATACTTCACCCCTATATGTCTACCATATATGGTTGGAAATTTTAGAGACTCCTCTAAAACTCTTATGTTCAACTCCAGATAATAATCTCCCTGTAAACTAATGAAAAATTCAAATTTCCAAACTTTGTCAAATCTGGACAGAGACTGGACAGTTTTTGTATCTTGTCATTGTCATGATCATATCTCTTCATAGAATCAACGAATGACCTCATGTAATGCATTTCTGTAATCCTGAGGATTTATGCAACAATGTTGTAATTTATGATTTTTGCATGTATTGATATTTTGTATCTGGGAAAATGTGGACAAAATCAGCCTTAAATAGAGGAGGTGCTGTCAAATTTTTTTCCAGAAACACTGTCAATTTGCAAAAATCATATATCCTCATGCATGAATGACCTGGGGGCAAATAAATACATTCGGGAAAGATATTTGAGTGTACTACAACTTTGTATTTGAACTCAAGTCCTGAATGTGCCTCTAACTGGACGAAAATTTCAGATTCCTCCAGACTGATCAGATGGAACAGAACTGTGTGACAGAATTCCAGTGTTATGTTTCATTTGACATTTGAATTTGAATTCACTTTCATAATTCAATTGTCACATCCCTGATCTGATTATCAACCAAGTTTATTGAATTTTAGTATTTGACTCATTTAAGTGCTCATTTTATAGATGACGGATGTGATGCTATTACCGGACGGATGGGTATTTTCCACGTGCGCCAACCGTCCGGGCTTCCCGAGCCTGCTGCGGGAGATGCTCCAACAGTTTGGCTTCATCGAGATGCCATGCTATTGGGGTCAAGAGACGGTTGACAGGGGCATACTGTCGTGTACCATCCTGGTTGACATTCCTGCAAGTCCTCGTTTTTATGGATGGGCTCCTTTTTCGGTCACGTTCCAGGGAGTTTGTTTGGAGGACACGTGGGCCTTTGCAGCGGGCGAAGCGCTTATGAAGCTTTGCGAGCTTCATCAAGATGCCATGGCTGGGACACAATTTGCTCTTCTCCCGGTCCATGGTGATGCTGGTTTTGAGTGGCAACGTCGTAAGGTTGCGGCCTATCGACCATATGGCGACACGACCTCGACAACACTTCGGACATTTGCCGCTGCATCCAGCATGGTGGTTCTTGTACAAGGTGCAATCCTGCAGGAGCAAGTCGAAGCTTTGAGGAAGGCGACTGCACGGGGTGACACTCTTGAATATATCAACGAGAACCTACGTTCGTTCCTGGCTCCGACGAATCACCGACTAAATCAATGTGAGAATCATTTGCATCACACTCGCACTAGATTGCGGAAGGCTGGTGCCGAACAGCGGCAAGATCGCAAGGATCTGCAGCAAGCTCGTGATGCGATGCAGGCGAGTCAGTTGGAGGTGCAACAACAGCAAGAGCAGCTGTTGGTAGTCATCGAGGCACGAGACAAAGCCATCGAAGAAGCTCAGAATTGGGAGTACGAGGCAGATCAACTTCAGGATAATTTGATTGAGGCCGAAGCACAATTGCAACCAGTTGTTTATCCACCGGCTCAGGACATACCGCTGAACATGGGTGAACAAGTACCTTCAGATCCAGAGGAGGAGGAATATCCAAAGATAATCGAGTACGCCGATGACGATGCATCGGAGTAGGATGGGGCAGCACTACTGCCATCACGGGGCAACGGATAGTTAGTAGTTGCTCGTGTTTATTTTGTGGCCATGTTTGTGTCATATTATAAATAGTAGTGGGTGTGTAGAAGATGACAAGGTGTGTATGACGACTCATGTAGACCAAGTATAGTTGAGATGCACTTCCATAGAGGGAGTCCGTCATTTTGGAAATCACTATTGTACACTTGGTCATGAGATAATATATCTTGTATAAAGTTTGTACTTTATCAATATATGTGAATGTTATGCAATTATCACATTGTCATTACTCGCACTACTATGGTATCAAATGGATGAAGAAAACAAACATGTTGCTGATTTAAATCATGTGGATGCAGAATGGTGCGTACGCGCTCTACGCCCGAGATGGGAGGATCTAGCCGTGGTCGTGAGGATGAATCTCCGACCAAGGAGAAAACCGCGACACCACAGAAACAAGTCCCTCCACCACCACCACCTGAACCTCCGAGGATGCTCGCTGAGATTCTGGCTGCAGTACTCGGATCGCATTACGAGCAAACCGAGTTAACATGGATGTTGGTTCAAAATTTGTCCTGTCAAGGGGGACGACATGATAACGGGCAACGCCAGCCCCAACAAAGCTTGTATTCAGATTTCTTGGCAACGCATCCACTGGTCTCCACGGAGGCCGAGGAGTCTCTGAAAGCGGACAACTTTATCCGCACTCTTGAGGCGAAGTTCGGTTTGCTGCGATGCACCGAACAGCAAAAGGCGCTGTTTGCAGCCTATCGGTGTTTGGATCCGGCAGATCTCCCAACACTACCTTTGGTAGATCGAGGAGTTGTAGTTTGGTGATGGGCGAGCAGAGATTCAAGAAGGTGAAGAACAAGTGGACACTGAGATTTACGTGGTTTGGGCCGCCTGAGCGTAATACCCTACTCCATGGGGTGTGTTGGTGTTGTATTAAGCGTGTGAGTCTAGAAGAAGCTCCAGAAGAAGAAGCTCGTCTAGCTCAGGGAGTTCAGTAGTGGTTTGGAACCCTCCCTTGTGTATCGTTGACCAGTCCTTTTATAGTACAACGACTGGTCGTTACACCATTAACCTGGCCCGACATGTGGCCCCAGCGGTTACACATGCTTGATACACAATTAATGAGGTTAATTACCCTTTATAGCCTGGTAACGGACCTTAACAGTGCCGTTACTAGTATTAAGGGCCATCTGATCGTGTGTCATTAATGTGGTATTAATGACACTTAATCGGGTCTTGAAGTCTTTTATTGCTCCTTGAAGGTCCGGAGCCATTGGGGGGTCCACCAGCCTGATTGTTGAAGTTGAAGGTTCGGCGGTCGCCACGTGGTAGCTCTGGAGCTTATCGTCGTGGACGGATAGTTCCGGTGCTGTTGGACACGTGTCAGTACCAGAGCTTCCCTCTGTCTGGGGTTAGGTCCGGGGGTGCCATACTGGTATTCTGTCCGGAGCTTTCCCATGTGTGGGTGATAGCTCCGGTCTTATGATACACGTGGCAGCCCTGGGACTAACCATGTTGGGGAAGCAGGTCCTATTATGCCTGACATGTGGGGCCTTCGGAGGTCTTCAAATCTGGTAGATGGAGTTTACTTGTGATCTTTGCAATCCCAAGGGGTATCCAGTATGTAGAGTACCGATAGTGGCCCCTTGGGCCCACCTCTGGTAGAAACCTTTTGGATGAAGTCATTCCGCCGGAGGTGGGTCCATTCTTCGGTTTTTGAGCCGTGTCTTCAAGGGTCTTCGGACATGTCGTTGGCGATAGTTCGCAGTTAAACCTCCGCCGCGTGGCATATCCAGGAGGCGGCAGGTGAGATCTCAGCATGCGGATCTCACGCAATTTAAGGTCGCCGGTTCCCGATACGAAAATCGTATAGGTTTCGCGCGCCCTGTCAGGCCGCTGCCTTCGGGTTTCCCGCCTTTCTTGATGACAACCGTTCGCCTGGGGTAAGAACCTCGACTTTGTCGTCTGGGTGGCCCCGGGCCCCCTTGTCATTGGCGGGGTGAAGTTTTTGACTGGTATCGTTGGCTCCTCTGCGGTTTCCATCCAAGCGTTGCGGGGGCTTACTTAAGAAGGAAAGCATGCACCGTTTGGGGTTCTTTACGCCTTTCATTCGAACTTGCGCTCAAACCTTCCAAACTTTCGCTTTCCTTTTCTCTCTTGCCTCGCTGTGCTGCGATGGAGTTGGGTCTCCGCCAGAGTCGACTGAAGACCGATGATGATTTCAAGAAGGTCCGGCCCTCATGGGATGGTCCCTTGACTTCTTCAACCACTTGGTCTATGCCGGCAAGCTTCAGTTCGAGAAGGAACACGTCGATAACATGGTGTACTTCTCCGAGTACGCCATGGTGGGGCTGATCCCACCTTTCTCCTCTTTCTTCTTGATGCTGCTAGACTTCTATGGTCTACAGCTGTACCACCTTGGCCCCCACTCCATTCTCCTGGTGTCAATCTTTGTCCACTTCTGCGAGATGTGGGTGGGCATTCCACCTTGCATTGAGCTCTTCCGCACCTTCTTCACTGTCCAAACCACGGGCAGGAGTGTCAAGTACCTTGGCTTCTACTATTTTGTGAAGTGCAAGAAGTGCTCGTACAAGTACTTGCGATCGTTCCCTTCTGGGAAGTGGGACGACTGGAAGAAGGATTGGATTGTCATCAGGGTGGAGGAGCACGAGAAGTTGGAGCTGTCGGAAGGCCACCCCAGCATCGACACTATAGTTTGGAGTGAAGCTCCGGTGTTGTCGGACGCCTTCAACCCTGCTCTGACAAGATTCCACCTGTGCGTAGAAGGAGGGGTGAATCCTCAGGTGGTGTTTTGCAACTTCCTGACCAACAGGTGGGCTCCGCTGAAGAGGAGGGAGAAGCTTGCTTGGGCCCTCAACAGTATGCTGGATGACGACCGGATCGAGACCGGTTTGAAGTCCAACATGGAGGGTGCAACTTTGGAGTTCCACCTCAAGAAGTTCCAGCACGGCATCGACGTCGAGGGTGACGACTTGGCTCCGCCGGCAGCTTTCCTCCCTCTGAACATGGAGGAAGAGTTCAGCACGGAGCTCGGCGGACGATGCCGGTGCTTGATGACCTTGGTGTCATTGAGAGGCGTTCGACCACCGGGTTGGCGATCTCCGAAGCTCCTGAAGGCGGCTCCATTCCCGCCCCTAAGCCAAGAACCGAGGTCGTCAGCAAGGGCAAGGAATTGGCCGAGCCCTTGAGCCGTAAGAGGAAGCATGCCGACAGAAGGTCTGTCATGCCTACTTCTTCCGCGGCAGCTCCTTCTCCCCGGAGGGGGAGGTCTACAACGGCGGCATCTACTCCAGCAGCGACATCTTCCTGGGGTGCTAGCTCTGGCCATGTGACTCCATTACCAGGGCCAGCTGAGGGCTCTGGGTCCGGAGGTCCTTCCCGGTCGAGGGGGGCCTCGTCCAGGGCAATGCCGATAGCAGCAGCAAGCTCCGGGGGACCCTCCGGGACTACCATGCCAGTGGCGGCTGGGGCCAGTCTGGAGCGTCCGGAGAAGAGGTTCCGTGCTAATTGGTGCAAAAGCCTTTTGAGGTAATTTTGGATTTTTTACCTCAGTCAATTGTTTTATTTTTAACTGTATTTTGAGTTTCTTTGTCCTTCATCCACAGCGTGCCTAAGAAGAGGGCTGAAGCTCCGGTCCCTGCAGCAGCAGTTGAGGCTGTGCAGGCTGAAGCTCCGGCTCCGATTCCATCATCGCCCTAAGAGGTGGCTGAGGCTGTGGCAGCCCCGTCGCTGGCTGTCGTGGTTTTGGATTTCGACTCATCCCCAGAAGCTCCTGTGGTAGCGCCAGACCACGGGAATGAAGATGTACAAGCGGCGCCAGCCCCGGAGGTTGAAGCTCCAGGCTTGGATGCTGAGATGTTGGACGCTCCGGCCACAGAGCCGGAGGTAGCTGCGATTCCGTCCCTAGAGCTGGATGTTGTTGAAGCCCCGGTAGTTGAGCCGGTGGTTGGTGAGATCCCGGCAGTGGAGTCAGGCGTTGACGAAGCTCCGACACTTGAGCCGGTTGTCGAGGAAGCTCTGGTGGTAGAGCTGATTGCTGCAGAAGTTCCGACTATGGAGTTGGCCGTTGAAGAGGTTCTGGCGTCCGAGCCAGTTGCTGCGGTGGTGTCTGCGCCTCAGCCTATGGTGGTCAAAGCGCCAGCGCTCGAGCCAATGATGGTCGAAGAGCCAGCACCTGAGCCAGCGGCGGAGGAGGCGCCTGCATAGGAGCCAGAAGTAGCTTCTGCTCCGATCGAACCTTCAACACCCGCTCCGGAAGCGGTGATCCCAGAGGTGCCCGCTGCTGAGCCAGGGTGCCAGGATGAAGCTGCTGGCCCCCCGCCGGAGGGGCCAGTTGTTGATGACCTGGCGACAGGACCTTTGGAGTCAATTCCGGAGGTCAGAACTTCTACTGCAAGTACTTCCTCAGCGGCAGCCGAGGCTATCCTGGAGGATGGCCCTAGTGCCGTCGAAGCTCAGGGAACTGCTCTTGTAGATTTGTGACGCCCGGTTCTGAAAAATGAACCAAGCTAACGCATATGTGTGCCCAGGATGTTCATCACACTTACACGAGTGCAATCACAAAAGAGTATACAGAAGATTACCACATAACAAGATTAATTATCAAATTTTATTACACAAACCATATTATCCTTGAATACAAGCTCTAATGAATATTAATGACAAGTTCAACTAATGCAACGGAAATAAACTAATTAAGCAAACTAAACAGTTAGGCAGCATAAGCAATAGGGTCTAGCGCAGCTCCAATAACACCACAGGTAAAGCTGACGGTAGACACGACCTAGAACTCCGCATTATCACCATTAAACTCACAATCCTGACCTGCAACTGTTGGGTGGGGGATTGCAAGAGTGAGTATATGTCGTACTCAGCAAGTGTGGAAAGTATGACATGTGTCTGATTCAAATGACGACAATAATAATGGCAAAGTGCTGAAAAGTACATTAAAACATTTGAAAAGCAATATATTATATTTATATGAACCAAACCATCATAATCATAAGTAATATCATAATAGCAGTCCATAATTCACCATCCTCATCCATAATTCCAGATTTCATCATTTGCCAATAACGATACTCAATACCAGAAATTAATCCATAACCATAATACTGAACATAACCATCCCAAATACCATCCCAATACCAAATTCTCTCTAATCATGGAAGTTGTCCAGGTGCTCATAACCGGGAGCACGGCTATCATGATAGTTTTATTAGACACACTCTGCAGAGTTCGTACCACTTTACCCATGTGTTTGTGATTTCATCACCCGTCGGCGACTAAAGAACCTCCCTGGCGCCATTTACACTTCCTTTGGTGTATGGCCAAGAGATCACAAAACAGCCTTTACAAAGGGATTACTAGCCTATTTAGACCCCACTGAGGTTTCACCGGTGGTGATATCTTCTTCAGAGCACATCTTCAACCAAGGGCCCCCTCTTGAGCCATTCGGATCCCAGGGTAGTCCCACCAATCATCAACAAACCCAATCCGACTACCCCTTCCCCGAGCATCCTTAATGGTCCAAATAGCACTGGCAAGCCCTAATTAATAAGCTATGCCGCACCCATACTTGGCCTCGTGGTGGCACTGTAGTCCTGGCTTATTCTCGCATGAACCGGTCCTTAGATCTAAAGCAAGCAAACCACCATGACATCCAACCCATTGACATACAAGGCTTGCTTAGATCACCCATTACCATGTCATATTAACTAGTTCATGTTTACCATAATCTCATCCATGCATAATTAAATTGAGTGGTATAATTGTTTCCCATCCCAGTTGATTAAGCGAAGCAAAAGGTAAAAAGCCCTTCCCGACTCTACCATATATTCCAGATGACAAGGGTGGTCAACAAAACTAGTAAACTTCCTATCATAGGATTCCCATCAAATTGACACGAGCATGCAGTTTTCAAACAAAACAATTATTTTAAAAACAGGGTCAATATGCTTCAAGGACACTTGCCTTGCTCTTGCTCTTGATTAGGGTCAAAGCCTTCAAACTCTTGGTGCTAGAGATCCTCCGCGGCACTCTCTAGCGCAAATCCGCCTAATCCGCACAATAAACATACAAGACAAGAAACACAATCAAAGAGTGCACAAATATTACTCAATATGACATGACATGCATGATTGATGCAAATGCAAGGTAGAACTTGTTAATTGATTGCTTTTAATGATCACTAACTAGTTCTAATAGCTTTTTACAAGTTTATACAGGTTTGTATTCGATTAGCTGAATTTTAGAATTAATTTAACATAATTTAACCAGGAAGATCGGACTAGTCCGCTGGGGACCGGACAAGTCCGCACTCTGCGAGATCAGCAGATTAGGGTTTTCTAGATCGACGTGAATTTGGAGATTAGGGGTTGAATTCACGTAAGGAAAAGATAATAGAAGATATACTAGGTGTTTAGAACTCCAATGAATCAAGAAACTTGGAGGTAGCACTTGGATCTTGATGATCTAGGGTTGGTGATGAACTTGGGGATGAATTGGTGGTGAAGAACAAAACTTGGTGGAGATCTTGATCCTCTTTCGTTTCCTCCTCTTCTTCTTCTTGCTTGGGATCTTATCCTCCCTCCTTGATGGAGGCTCCCCACGAACTAGGGTTTGGGTGGGTGGAAAAGTGGCAAATAGATGTCAAACCAAGGGGTGGAGTTGTTTATATAGAGGTGGAGGCTAGGGTTAGATGGATTTCGAGTTTTGGGATGAGTAGAGGATGGTTTAGAGTCCCACATGGGCTCTAAAAGAGTTAGGCACGACGTCCCTAGGCCCACTTAACGTGAAACCCAAAAAACAAGTCATAAAACAAAAGATCAACTCAGAGTCACGAAATATCGGACAAGTCCGGAAAGGACCAGACTAGTCTGAATTCGTCCAGAGAGAAAATCGGACAAGTCTGGCCAAAAATCGGACAAGTCCGACTTTAAAAAGAGAGGAAATCGGACAAGTCCGCTGGAACACCGGACTAGTCTGGAAAAGTCCAGGGACTTAGCAAATTTTCAAGGATTATTGGAATATCGGACTAGTCTGCACAAAATCAGACAAGTCCGAAAGTTTCCAGGGGCCAAAATAGAACTAATCCGCAGCAAAAACGGACAAGTCCGTTTTTAGTCGGAGAGAAATCGGACTAGTTGATGAGTAGGTTTAGGCCCGATCTTCCGAAAGGTATGTCGATTGGGGTGGAGAACTCGACGTTGATGATCCGCGGCACTCGAGCGGTTCGAGTACCCCTGCAATCACTACACCACGGCTCCGTTGGTTATCAACCATGCTGCACACGCTTGACCTCACCAAGAAGGCTAATCCCTGCAAGTGCAATCGAGAACACGAGCAAGAACGTAGAAGACACGATCGGAAATCGCGAAATTGGGGTCTCACAAACCGTAGAACGGCGATTTTATTGATCTAAGCAAAAACCACCGAATATGACCGGAGGCTGCAGTATTTATAGGCTAGGGTTCGACCAAAACATGATTAGACGCGTCCCTAATGGACTCTTACAGGATACAAGGCCCAAAGGCCCGATTTGGTGGCGCAGCACCGGACAGAAATCTGGACTCGACTTGTTTCGACGATTCCCAATGACTCCGGAGGAATTTTGAGGTGGGACCAGAACCATTGGAAAGTTTATCTTCTTCTCTTTCCGTGCATATGTAGAACGTCGATAACGGAGTCCGTATGCCTCCTGGGCGTCTGTTTTAAGGTGGACTGCTCCTGGACTCCGAGTTGAACTCGAGTCCGAGTTGAACTCGAGTCCGAGTTGTAAACTGTTTCCATCTACTTGTGGACGTCCCAGGTGGTTCTCCACGCTCCCAAGGCCTCCTTCCTTCACTTGTTGATCTTTTCCATTATTCCTAATAACAATTAAATCATCACATAGCAATCTATTCTCAAACTCACATGCAAAAGAAGTTAAGAACGAATTCACCTGCTGATTTAATAACCGTGCCCGTGCTCTTGTGATTGGTCCTTGCAGTTCAATGCGTGTCTCTGCTGTTGTGATGTCCTCATCATCCTCCCCCTCTTGAATTGGAGTCGTCCTCGATTCAAGTTCATCTTCTTCTCCCAAGTACGGTCGCAAATTTGAAATGTTAAATGTAGGACTAACCCAAAATCGGGAGGCAATTCAAGCTTATATGCATTATCATTAATCTTTTCAACGATCTTAAAAGGACCAGCAGCTCGTGGCATAATTTTAGATTTTCTCAAGTCGGGAAATCGCTCTTTTCTCAAATGTAACCACACCAAATCGCCCGGTTCAAGTTTTACTTCTTTTCTACCTTTACTACCTGCAATCCTATACTTCTCATTCATCATTTCAATATTTTTCCTTGTAGTTTCATGCATCTTAAGAATGAATTCAGATCGTTGTGTAGCATCCAAATTTATAGTTTCAGAAGGAGGCAAAGGTAGTAAATCAATAGGAGCACAGGGATTGAAACCATACACTACCTGGAATGGACTTACCTTTGTCGTGGAGTGAACGGATCTGTTGTAAGCAAATTCTATATGTGGTAAACACTCCTCCCACAACTTCAAATTTGTTTTCAAGACAGCCCGTAACATAGTGGATAAAGTACGATTAACTACCTCGGTCTGTCCATCCGTTTGTGGGTGACATGTAGTTGAAAACAGCAACTTGATTCCCAATTTATACCACAAAGTTCTCCAAAAATGACTTAAAAATTTTGCATCACGATCAGAAACAATGGTATTTGGCACACCATGTAAACGAACAATTTCCGTCATAAATAAATCAGCAATGTGTGAGGCATTATCATTCTTATGACAAGGTATAAAGTGTGCCATTTTGGAAAAACGATCAACAACTACAAAAATACTATCCCTCCCCCTCTTAGTCCTAGGAAATCCCAAAACAAAGTCCATAGAAATATCCTCCCAAGGTACACTAGGAACAGGAAGAGGCATATAAAGACCATGTGGGTTAAGGCGAGACTTAGCTTTGTTGCAAGTAGTGCATCGTGACACGTAGCGCTCGACATCACGCCTCATCTTTGGCCAAAAGAAGTGTGTGGACAGCACGTCTTCAGTTTTCTTCACTCCAAAATGTCCCATCAAACCTCCTCCATGTGCTTCCTGCAAAAGCAATAGACGAACGGAGCTAGCTGGAACGCATAGCTTGTTAGCACGATAGAGGAGACCCTCTCGCAGCACATATTTATTCCAAGTTCTTCCTTCTCTACAATTTTCAAAAGCATCTTTGAAGTCCAAATCAGTAGGATATAATGCTTTAATTGTTTCCAAACCAAAGATTTTATGATCAAGTTGGGACAGCATGGTATAACGCCTAGATAATGCATCGGCAATGATATTTTCCTTCCCTTTCTTATGCTTAATGATGTATGGAAACGACTCTATGAACTCAATCCATTTAGCATGTCGTTTATTCAGATTGGTTTGACACTTAAGATACTTCAATGATTCATGATCGGAATGTATGACAAACTCCTTAGACCAAAGATAATTTTGCCAAGTTTGTAATACACGGACTAAGGCATACAATTCCTTATCATAAGTGGAATAATTCAGAGAAGGACCATGATGTTTTTCACTAAAGAAAGCAACGGGTTTACCTCCTTGTATGAGAACGCCTCCAATACCAATGCCGCTTGCATCGCATTCTAGCTCAAAGGTCTTGTCAAAATCAGGAAGTTGTAGTAATGGTGCTTGTGTAAGCTTCGATTTGAGAGCATCAAAAGCTTGTTGCTGCTGTTCGCCCCATCGAAATGGAACTCCCTTCTTCGTTAGCTCATGTAGAGGTGCTGCAATGGTGCTGAAATCCCGCACAAAGCACCGATAAAATCCTGCAAGACCAAGAAAACTACGAACCTGTGTGACGGTAGTTGGGGCTGGCCAGCTGGTGATTGCTTCAATTTTTGCCTCATCCATCTCAATTCCCTGCGAGGAAATGACATAGCCAAGAAACGAGACTCGATTGATGCAAAAAACGCACTTTTCGAGGTTACCAAACAAACGTGCATCTCTCAAAACAGTAAAAACAGCACGTAAATAATCAAGATGTTCATCATATGACTTGCTGTAAATGAAGATATCATCGAAGTAAACCACCACAAATTGTCCAATGAAAGCACGTAAAACCTCGTTCATTAATCGCATAAAGGTTATGGGTGCATTAGTTAAACCAAAAGGCATGACTAACCACTCATAAAGTCCAAACTTGGTTTTAAATGCATTTTTCCATTCATCTCCTAGTGCCATTCTAATTTGGTGGTAACCACTACGCAAGTCAATTTTTGTGAAGATGATAGCACCACTCAATTCATCAAGCATGTCATCTAATCGAGGAATAGGATAACGATATCGAATGGTGATGTTATTAATCGCTCGACAATCAACACACATGCGCCAACTACCATCTTTCTTAGAAACTAAAAGAACAGGAACGGAACAAGGGCTAAGGCTTTCACGAATGTACCCGTGGTCCAAAAGATCTTGGTCTTGTCGCTGAATTTCCTTAGTTTCTTGTGGATTCGCCCTGTATGCTGCACGATTTGGCAAACTTGCTCCTGGAATCAAATCGATCTTGTGTTCAATGCCTCCCATCGGTGGTAAACCAGGGGGTATCTCGGAGGGAAACACATCCTCAAACTCCTGCAAAAGGTTAGCAACAGCAGGGGGCAATGCAATAGACAATTCATGAAGTGAAAACATGGCTTCTTTGCAAACTAAAGCATAGCACATCCCCTTAGCATCGAATAAATCAGCAAGTTCAGATTTAGTTGCGAGCAATGATGGTGATTTTAACTTAATAACTTGCTGTTTTTCAAATTCTAATTTAGTTGCTTTGCCCTCACGAATTTTACTCTTCTCAAAAAGCACAATTTCAGCAGGAGTCATGGGGAGCAAAGTGATTTTCTTTCCCTTATGCATGAGAGTATATTTATTGGTTCTACCATGATGAATAGCATCTGTATCAAATTCCCAAGGACGACCCAATAAAAGAGAACAAGCATCCATAGGAACAACATCAAAATCAGCAAAATCATGGTATAAACCAATTGAAAAATGGATTCTCGCTGTTTGTGTTACCCGAACCTTACCGCTGTTGTTGAACCATTGAATGTGGTACGGATGAGGGTGTGCTCTTGTTGTCAAACCGAGTTTCTTGACGACGTCCGTGTTTACCAAGTTATTGCAGCTACCTCCATCAATTATAGTGTGTACACGGCAGTCCTTGATGACGAGAAACATGTGGAAGAGGTTGTGTCGTTGTAGCTTGTCGTCGGTCTCCACTTTGGAGCTCAAGGCACGCTGCACAATGATGCTCCTATAGTTCTCCGTCGCCGCTGTACCAAGTACCTCTTCTTCGGTGTGTTCGTCATTTGGATCTGTAAAGTCAGTAGCAAGAGAATATTCATCTTCAACATCCGAAGTACTATCATACCCGCCATCGTCGCGTGCTATGTATGCTCGTTTGCTCGGGCAATCTCTCATCATATGACCAAGTAACTGGCAGCGGTGACACTTAATATCGGAAGTACGACCCGTAGAAGGAGTGGACGACGAAGGCTTGAATGATGTCGCCTTGCTGCCTTCCGACACGTGAGAAGGTGGAGCAGCAGGTATAGTTCGTTGGCCGCCATTGGGTGGTGTAGTCGCTGCACGGGGGGCCGAAGATGGTGCTCTTTTGGATGGTGTAGTTGCTGCACGCGGCGTGAAGTTGCTCCTCATGCGTTGTTACTGTTGTTGTCGGCCCTTCAATCCTTTTTCTGCCAACATAGCAAGCTGAAACAATCTGTTAACAGTATCATATTCTTTGTAATCAACAATGTCCTGAATTTCACGCCTCAACCCCCCATAAAAACGAGCTATTTTATCATCCATGTCCTCTACTACCCCACAACGCAGCATACCCTTTTGTAACTCTTGATAATACTCCTCTACGGACATGTTACCTTGGTCTAAACGCTGCAATTTTTTGCGAAGGTCCCGCTAAAAAGATGGAGGAACAAATCGAACACGCATAGCTTCCTTTAATCTATCCCATGTTGGAGGATCAGTTCTAGTTTTAACAAGTTCATTCCACCATATGATAGCAAAGTCCTTAAACTCACTAGTGGCTTGACGAAGTCTATGTTGTTCAGGAACAAGATGGGAATTAAATTTTTGCTCTACTGTCATCTCCCAATCAAGATAAGCCTCAGCATCATAAGCACCAGAAAAATAGGGTATAGTAAATTTCACTTTAGCAAAAGGATCATCAGGAGGGTGATTATAATTGTTATGATTATTACCTCCTATACCTCGATGATAAAGTGGCAGTCTTGGCTGATTACTGTGATCTTCCAGTTCATCATAAGCATTGTCTTCTTGTCTTCCAGCGAGAGGCAACCGAGCCTCAAAAGTATTCATCCGAAGAGCAAGGTCATCCAGTTTGCGAGTCAAGTTCGCCAATGACTCCTCCGTTGATGCGTTGAATTTGGCGAACATATCACGTAACTCAACATGTTGAACACATTCGTCATTATTTTCTTCTCCTGCCATTGTTAGTAGGAAACAAAAGACAACAAAAAAAATGTTATCCCTATCAACTACAGTGACAATGTGGAAGGTGGAAGAAAACAATCTCTCTCGCTCAAGCGTCTTACCACGCTCTTACAAGTGTTCTTACCGACACAGCAGGTGGTGTGGACGGTGAGATGAACCAAGGAAGCGTGGGGTGATTGCAAAGGTACCTGTTATGCTCAAGAGAAAGGTGGAGCTTGGATGGCACAATATGGTGGCTAATAAGCAGAAAATCGTTAACAGCTAAACAAAGTTGAATAAGTATTCAATGTAGGAAATTGTTGCTGGTCAACTGAGTGCCCTAGAGCCTAGCACAACACAAGGAAGTATCAAGGCAAAAGAAAGACAGAATGATATAACCAAACAAACAGCACCAAGTGATATAGGCCAATTGCTTTAATATGCGTGCTCTTCACTATTTTTTTTCTTTTTGTAATATTTTTTTGATATTTTTTCTTTACTCAGTAGCACAAATATATGAAGCACACAAATTTGCAGCTCAATTGGATGTAATATGCGGCCTATAGAAAATCAAGAAGGTTCTTTAAAATTCGTGCTGAAACTTCGGAGGCCGGATAGCCTATCTTCCGAGGGGAATTTGGGCAATCTAATTTCGCCGAACGCGGCTACGCGGCGGAAAATCAGATGCGAAATTTCGCGTAGATGAATTTGAAAAAAAAAATTCGCCCGATTTCGAGTTCGTATGCGAAAGTTATGGCCGTTTTAAGGTAGGCTGTCCGAGTTACGTTTTTTTGGATGTTGATTCCAACTCGGTTTGAGAACAGAACTCGCAAACGGATACGAAAACGATCGGGAATTTGCACAGCAACTAATGGGGTGGTGTGTGATGATTCAAGGATGAATGGCACAAAGATTTGTCACCTAATCTAGGGCTGGCGATGCGGGAGTTCACGCAAGGCGGCTAGCTAGGGCAAACCGATGAACGTGGCAGATCGGTTTGTTATTTAGGGATTGTGGAATAGGTGTCGAATAGCAAGAAAACAAGGACGAAACACGATAACTAGGATCAAAAAACACAAAGCTAAACCAGCAACAAGACTCAACCACACGAATGCAAACTCAACAATGCAAACTGAAAAACGAAACTGCAGGCACTATAGTCTGGGAAGCGGTAAAAACGATCTAATATTTTTTTTGTGGCTTTTTTGTGGACTCTAGGTACGAAACAAAATCGATCTAATGGAAGGAAGGAAAACAAAGATATTTCACGGGCAACCTGGAAATCTGATACCAATTGATGAGTAGGTTTAGGCCCGATCTTCCGAAAGGTATGTCGATTGGGGTGGAGAACTCGACGTTGATGATCCGCGGCACTCGAGCAGTTCGAGTACCCCTGCAATCACTACACCACGGCTCCGTTGGTTATCAACCGTGCTGCACACACTTGACCTCGCCAAGAAGGCTAATCCCTGCAAGTGCAATCGAGAACACGAGCAAGAACGTAGAAGACACGATCGGAAATCGCGAAATTGGGGTCTCACAAACCGTAGAACGGCGATTTTATTGATCTAAGCAAAACCCACCGAATATGACCGGCGGCTGCAGTATTTATAGGCTAGGGTTCGACCAAAACATGATTAGACGCGTCCCTAATGGACTCTTACAGGATACAAGGCCCAAAGGCCCGATTCGGTGGCGCAGCACCGGACAGAAATCTGGACTCGATTGTTTCGACGATTTCCAATGACTCCGGAGGAATTTTGAGGTGGGACCAGAACCTTTGGAAATTTTATCTTCTCCTCTTTCCGTGCATATGTAGAACGTCAAAAACGGAGTCCGTATGCCTCCTGGGCGTCTGTTTTAAGGTGGACTGCTCCTGGACTCCGAGTTGAACTCGAGTCCGAGTTGTAAACTGTTTCCATCTACTTGTGGACGTCTCAGGTGGTTCTCCACGCTCCCAAGGCCTCCTTCCTTCACTTGTTGATCTTTTCCATTATTCCTAATAACAATTAAATCATCACATAGCAATCTATTCTCAAACTCACATGCAAAAGAAGTTAAGAACGAATTCACGTGCTGATTTAATAACCGTGCCCGTGCTCTTGTGATTGGTCCTTGCAGTTCAATGCGCGTCTCTGCTGTTGTGATGTCCTCATCACTAGTCCTCAGCAAAATCGGACTAGTCTGCACTTTCCTGCGTTTTAAGTGCGGTTTTGCTCCAAATCAATTTTAAACTCGTTCCTCTTGTTGTGGGTTAACGTTAAACATGTATATGAGTGTATGTAGGGCATGATGCATGAAAATTAGGGTGTTACAAACCTACCCCCCTTAAAATGAATCTCGTCCTCGAGATTCAACACAGAAGAGAAGAGATAGGGAAATTCCTTCTTGAGATCATCCTCCAATTCCCACGTCACTTCTTTTTCTGTGTGGTGCTTCCATTGAACTTTACACCATCTAATAACCTTGTTCCTTGTGACCCTCTCCTTGGTTTCCAAGATTTTGATCAGTTGCTCGGCATAAGTCAAATCTTCCTCTAGCTCCAATCCTTCCATTGGCACTTGTTCTTTCGGTACTCTCAAGCACTTCTTGAGCTGGGAAACGTGAAAGACATCATGGACATCTGAAAGATGAGCTGGCATCTCCAACTTATATGCTACTTCTCCTCTTTTGTCCAAAATTTTGAACGGTCCAATATAACGAGGTGCTAGCTTTCCTCTTATGTTAAACCTCTTATGACCCCTCATTGGTGACACCTTGAGGTAAACAAAATCTCCCACTTCAAAGGCTAGTTTCCTTCTTCTATTATCCACATAGCCTTTTTGCCTTGATTGGGCAGCCCTCAAGTTTTCACAAATTATTTGGACTTGCTTTTCGGCTTCTTGCAACACATTCGGACCAAATACTTGAGTTTCTCCTGCCTCATTCCAGAATAAAGGTGTCCTACACTTCCTCCCATAAAGCCTTCATACGGTGACATTTTCAAGCTTGCTTGGTAACTATTGTTGTATGAAAAATTCTGCGTATGGCAAGCTTTTGTCCCAACTTTTCCCATGCTTTAAAGCACAAGCTGTTAACATGTCCTACAAAATCTGATTGGTCCTCTCAGTTTGTCCATCCGTTTGAGGATGATATGCTGAACTAAAATTCAACCTCGTTCCCAAAGCTTCATGCAATTTTTGCCAAAATCTGGAGGTAAATTGAGAACCTCTATCCGAGACTATCTTCTTAGGGACTCCATGTCGACACACAATATGCTCCATGTATACTTCGGCCAATTGTGCAGCTGTATACTTGGTCTTCACAGGGACAAAATGAGCTGACTTGGTTAAGCGATCCACAATTACCCAAATTGAGTCATACCCGGACTGAGTACGTGGTAAACCAACTATGAAGTCCATTCCAATTTCCTCCCACTTCCATTCTGGAATCTTAAATGGTTGCAATAATCCGGCTGGCCTTGGATGTTCCGCCTTGACTCATTGGCACACATCACACAATGCCACATATTCAGGTATGTCCTTCTTCATGCTATCCCACCAATAACAAGTCTTCAAGTCTTTGTACATCTTTGTACAACTAGAGTGAATTGAGTAAGGCGAGTCATGTGCCTCCTTTAATATTATCTCCCAAATATGCTTTACATTAGGCACAACGATCCTCTTTCCAAGCCATAAGGTACCATGTTCGTCTTCATCAAATCTGAATTATCTCCCTTCCTTGATCCTTTCCTTGATTTCCTTGATCTTGTCATCCGTGGTTTGTGCCTCTCGGATTTCTTGCTCCAAGGTTGGGTTTAACTCCATCATCTCCATCTCATTTACAAACCCGAGGTTCAACCGTTCAAACTCCTTACATAACTCGAATGGCAATCCTCGAATCGTGAGTTGATGACTTACTCCTTTTCTACTCAAAGCGTCGGCCACTACATTGGCCTTTCCCGGATGATAGTTGATCCCCAAATCATAATCTTTGATGAGCTCCAACCATCTTCGTTGCCTCAAGTTCAGATCCGTTTGTGTGGAAATATACTTCAAACTCTTATGATCCATATAAATTTCACACCTATGTCCAAGAATATAGTGCCTCCAAATCTTCAATGCGTGTAACACGGCCGCAAGTTCCAAATCGTGCGTGGGGTAATTCTGCTCATGTTTCTTCAATTGTCTTGATGCATAGGCGACCACTTGACCTTCTTGCATCAATACACACCCGAGTCCTTGTCTTGATGCATCACAATAGATATCGAAACTTATGCTTACATCCGACAATACTAAAACTGGGGCTGTTGTCAACCTCTTCTTCAACTCCTCAAAACTCTCTTGACAAGCTTGAGTCCATTGGAATGCCTTTCCCTTCATTAGAACCTCCGTCATTGGCTTGGCTATCTTGAAAAAGTCCTTGATGAATCTACGGTAATATCCAGCCATCCCATGAAAACTCCTTATTTCCGGGGTCAACCGATACTCCTCCTCTTGAAATTATATGACCCAAAAATGGCACCTCTTACAACCAAAACTGACACTTGTTGAACTTGGCATACAATTGATGCTCCCTCAATTTCTGTAGCGTAAGCCTCAAGTGTTCCTCATGTTCCTTCTCGTCCTTCGAGTAGATCATAATGTCATCAATAAACACCACAACGAACTTATCCAAGTACTCCATGAAGACCTTATTCATGAGGTACATAAAGTATGCAGGTGCATTTGTCAATCCAAATGACATCACGGTGTACTCATAAGATCCATACCGTGTTCTAAAAGCTGTCTTGGGTATGTCCGATAGTCTAATCTTCATTTGAAAGTATCCCGACCTCAAATCAATCTTAGAGAAGACACAGGCACCCTTCATCTGATCAACCAAGTCTTCTATGCGTGGGAAGGTGTACTTGTTCTTGATTGTTACCTCGTTGAGAGCTCGATAATCCACGCACATCCTTTGGGATCCATCCTTCTTGTCCACAAATAGAACGGGCGCTCCCCAAGGTGAAGAGCTTGGGCGAATGAAACCCTTCTCTATCTGCAATTGAATTTGCTTCTTGAGCTCCGCTAATCCCATAGGAGGCATCCTATACGGCCTCTTAGATATAGTGCAGTTGCAGGTATTAAATCAATAACAAACTCAATGTCTCGATCAGGTGGCATACCTGGCAACTCATCCAGAAAAACATCCAAAAATTCACACACCAGCAGAATCCCCTCAATTGCGGCAACGTCCATATGATTCAACTTCAATTGCTTTCGTGCGGTTTGAGATGCTTCAAATTCTACGGTGATCCCTTCTTCATTAGTCAACTTCACCATCTTCGTGGCACACTCAATAACTCCATTGTGCTTCCTCAACCAGTCCATACCAAGTATAATGTCCAATCCTTGGGAATCCAAAACAATGAGGTTGGCGGAGAAGTCTACCCCCCTTATTCTAAGGCTTACTTTTGGACATACTATATTTGTCCTCATCTCTCCTCCAGGAGACTTAACCAATAGAGTAAACTTCATATGAGAGATAGGCAAACTATACTTGGCAACATACTTTGATGCAATGAATGAGTGTGATGCTCCAGAATCAAATAACATAGTCGCGGGGTTGGAGTTGGCGAGAAACATACCAATGACCACGTCATCCGCTTGTTGAGCATCCTCCGTAGAGACATGGTTTACGTTGCCACGAGCAAAATTCTGCTGTCCACGGCTTCTGAAAATTTGCATAGTCACAATTGAGCAATTGCACTTGAATTTCATTGTTGAGGCCTCTCATGAACAAATATTGCTTCCAGCTGTCCCGACTAACATCCACAGGCGCATATCTTGAGAGTTGAGTGAACTTATTGAGATATTCACTCACGCTTGATTTTACTTGCCTTAAATTCTCAAATTCTTGCCTCTTCAAGATCATAACACACTCCGGCACATAATGAGAACGAAAATCATCCTTGAATTCGGCCCAAGTAATTCTCTCTTGGTCCTCATGAGCATTGCAATAAGCATCCCACCAATCCGCAGCTGCTCCAACGAGTTTACGAGAAGCAAATAGCACCTTCTCCCGGTCATTGCATTGGACAATAGCTAACTTCTTCTCCACGGACTTGAGCCAATCATCCGCATCCATAGGGTCGGCAGCTTGAGCAAAGTTCGGCGGCCTAGTCCTCATAAACTCTCCCAATCGGTTATGAGGAGGCGGGGGTGGCGGTGGAGGCATGTGGGGCTGATTGTTGATGTTGCCAGCCTGCAGCTGTCCCATAGTTTGTATCATGGTCTGCATGAGCTGGTTTTGCATAGCCAAAAGCTGCTCAATGTTGATAGCTCCATGAGAAGGTCCTTGCCCATTGTTGTTCTGAGGTACTCCATTGTTCTCCTCCTCATCATTGTCATCCCTCTGGTTGCGAGTCCTCACCATCTGAAGAATAGCAATAGGTAAGAATTAGAAAACGCCCCCAACTATATGCATCAAGGGATATAAACTAAACAGCTAGCTACACTAGCCTAGGTGGACATGACAATGCTAAGGCATCCCAAAATCCTCTATTAAGCACACAAGCAAGCAATATATATAGCAAACAACACACCAACCAAAACGCATCGATTCCTGAGTGCTCCTATGTGCTCTAAAGTGTCCATTCTATCTAGGCTGCATCCTACGGTCAACCTGTGGCTCTGATACCAATCTGTGATGCTCGGTTCTGAAAAATGAACCAAGCTAATGCATATGTGTGCCCAGGATGCTCATCACACATACACGAGTGCAATCACAAAAGAGTATACAGAAGATTACCACAGAACAAGATTAATTATCAAATTTTATTACACAAACCATATTATCCTCGAATACAAGCTCTAATGAATATTAATGACAAGTTCAACTAATGCAGCGGAAATAAACTAATTAAGCAAACTAAACAGCTAGGCAGCATAAGCAATAGGGTATAGCGCAGCTCCAATAACACCACAGGCAAAGCTGACGGTAGACACGACCTAGAACTCCACATTATCGCCATTAAACTTCCAATCCTGACCTGCAACTGTTGGGTGGGGGATTGCAAGAGTGAGTACATGTCGTACTCAGCAAGTGTGGAAAGTATGACATGTGGCTGATTCAAATGATGACAATAATAATGGCAAAGTGCTGAAAAGTACATTAAAACATTTGAAAAGTAATATATTATATTTATATGAACCAAACCCATCATAATCATAAGTAATATCATAATACCAGTCCATAATTCACCATCCTCATCCATAATTCCAGATTTCACCATTTGCTAATAACCATACTCAATACTAGAAATTAATCCATAACCATAATACTGAACATAACCATCCCAAATACCATCCCAATAACAAATTCTCTCTAATCATGGAAGTTGTCCAGGTGCTCATAACCGGGAGCACGACTATCATGATAGTTTTATTAGACACACTCTTCAGAGTTTGTACCACTTTACCCACGTGTTTGTGATTTCATCACCCGTCGGCGACTAAAGAACCTCCCTGCCGCCAGTTACACATCCTTTGGTGTATGGCCAAGAGATCACAAATAGCCTTTACAAAGGGATTACTAGCCTATTTAGACCCCACTGAGGTTTTACCGGTGGCGATGTCTTCCTCAGAGCACATCTTCAACCAAGGGCCCCCTCTTGAGCCATTCAGATCCCAGGGTAGTC
This sequence comes from Tuctoria greenei, assembly GCA_036927565.1. NCBI lineage: Eukaryota > Viridiplantae > Streptophyta > Magnoliopsida > Poales > Poaceae > Tuctoria > Tuctoria greenei. Next base: position 76,078,893 of record JAYESD010000004.1, read on the forward strand.
CCACCAATCATCAACAAACCCAATCCGACTACCCCTTCCCCGAGCATCCTTAATGGTCCAAATAGCACTGGCAAGCCCTAATTAATAAGCTACGTCGCACCCATACTTGGCCTCGTGGTGGCACTGTAGTCCTGGCTTATTCTCGCATGAACCGGTCCTTAGATCTAAAGCAAGCAAACCACCATGACATCCAACCCATCCACATACCAGGCTTGCTTAGATCACCCATTACCATGTCATATTAACCAGTTCATGTTTACGATAATCTCATCCATGCATAATTAAATTGAGTGGTATAGTTGTTTCCCATCCTAGTTGATTAAGCGAAGCAAAAGGTAAAAAGCCCTTCCCGACTCTCTACCATATATTCCAGGTGACAAGGGTGGTCAACAAAACTAGTAAACTTCCTATCATAGGATTCCCATCAAATTGACACAAGCATGCAGTTTTCAAACAAAACATTTATTTTAAAAACAGGGTCAATATGCTTCATGGACACTTGCCTTGCTCTTGCTCTTGATTAGGGTCAACGCCTTCAAACTCTTGGTGCTGGAGATCCTTTGGGACACTCTCTAGCGCAAATCTGTCATATCCGCACAATAAACATACAAGACAAGAAACCCAATCAAAGAGTGCACAAATATTACTCAATATGACATGACATGCATGATTGATGCAAATGCAAGGTAGAACTTGTTAATTGATTGCTTTTAATGATCACTAACTAGTTCTAATAGCTTTTAACAAGTTTATAGAGGTTTGGATTCGATTAGCTCAAATTTTAGAATTAATTTAACACAATTTAACCAGGAAGATCACACTAGTCCGCTAGGGACCGGACAAGTCCGCACTTTGTGAGATCAGCAGATTAGGGTTTTCTAGATCGACGAGAATTTGCAGATTAGGGGTTGAATTCACGTAAGGAAAAGATAATAGAAGATATAAGAGGTGTTTAGAACTCCAATGAATCAAGAAACTTGGAGGTAGCACTTGGATCTTGATGATATAGGGTTGGTGATGAACTTGGGGATGAATTGGTGGTGAAGAACAAAACTTGGTGGAGATCTTGATCCTCTTTCGTTTCCTCCTCTTCTTCTTCTTGATTGGGATCTTCTCCTCCCTCCTTGATGGTGTCTCCCCACGACATAGGGTTTGGGTGGGTGGAAAAGTGGCAAATAGATGTCAAACCAAGGGGTGGGGTTGTTTATATAGAGGTGGAGGCTAGGGTTAGATGGATTTCGAGTTTTGGGATGAGTAGAGGTTGGTTTAGACTCCCACATGGGCTCTAAAAGAGTTAGTCACGACGTCGCTAGGCCCACTTAATGTGAAACCCAAGAAACAAGTTGTAAAACAAAAGATCAACTCGGAGTCACGAAATATCGGACAAGTCCGGAAAGGACCGGACTAGTCCGAATTCGTCCAGAGAGAAAATCGGACAAGTCTGGCCAAAAATCGGACAAGTCCGACATTAAACAGAGAGGAAATCGGAAAAGTCCGCTGGAACATCGGACTAGTCCGGAAAAGTCCAGGGACTTAGCAAATTTTCAAGGATTGTTGGAATATCGGACTAGTCCGCACAAAATCGGACAAGTCCGAAAGTTTCCAGGGGCCAAAATCGGACTAATCCGCAGCAAAAACGGACAAGTACGTTTTTACTCAGAGAGAAATCGGACTAGTCCTCAGCAGAATCGGACTAGTCCGCACTTTCCTGCATTTTAAGTGCGGTTTTGCTCCAAATCAATTTTAAACTCCTTCCTCTTGTTGTGAGTTAATGTTAAACATGTATATGCGTGTATGTAGGGCATGATGCATGAAAATTAGGGTGTTACAAGAGTGGGACCCAATTTTTGTCGCTGAAGATCCGCTGGAGCCAGCGGAGAGGACCCCGGCAGGTCCGGACCCAATCCCCCTATCGTTCTCTATTGACAACGCCTGCTCCAGTCTTCGCCAGGTCCAGCTGGCTTTCTACCACAATAGCATGGCCCTCGAGGAGGAGCGCCAAACCCATAGGAGGTGGCTCAACCGACTCCATTTCGAGACCAAGCTAGCGCAGTCGAGGCTGGCTGACGACAAGGAGTGGGTACAAAGGGAGAAGGTCCGCCTGGAGTACTGGGGTAAGCTGTTGGATGAGAGGGAAAGCATGACGCGGACCTTCGACAACCAGTCCCGGGCCATCTATGAGCAGGCCAAGGCTGCAAATAGCACAACAGATGATAGGAAAAGCTCACCGCCATCCACGATAGTCTCGTCAAGCGCTGAGAGGCTCTTGAAGCGCAGGAGAGACAACTCGAAGATGAAGAGCAGAAATTCCTGGAGCTACGGGATGACCTCGTGAAGAGGGAGGAAGAGCTTGTCCAAAAGACAGATCTGGCTAACAAGAGCCTCGAAGAACGCACCAAGAAATTGGAGGAGCATTGCGAGGAGGAGGAGAAGAAGGCCTGGGAGCGAGGGCAAGATCTCGACAAGAAGGAGAATGCCATCGCCGCCAGGGAGAAGAAAGTGCGGGGCCAAGAGAAAGATCTGGTCAACTGCCGTAATGAGATCCACCTCCGGGAGGAAGAGCTCGGCAGACTCAAAAGGCAAGTTGCTGAAAATATTCAGCAGAATGCCAAAGAGGTGGAGCGTCTTGCTCGGGAGAGCTCGGAGCTTGTGGCGGCCAAAAGATCCTTGGTGGAGATGTGTAGCGCAAGGGTTGCGGAGTCCCAACAAGTTTGGGACTTTCTGGGCAAGGCCAACGACGCGCTGACACCAATGGGCTTCAGTCCCATGCGTCCGCATGATTCGGAGCTGGAGCTGGACTAGGCATTGGAGGCGCTGGGTTCGGCAGGCAACAAGCTCACCAAGATGGGTGATGTCATCGCACACCAATTGGAAACTGAGGGACATTCCCTGGTGAAGAACGTCGCAGAGTTTGTGCTGATGTGCTATCCCAGCCGGGACCCTCAATTCCCTCTGGACCCGGTGCTTGAAGGCCCCATCGAAGGAGAGGGTGAAGCCGCCCGAGCCAGCGTGTCGGAGGTGGCCCAGAAGGTCGCCTAGTTATTCCATAGGGTCTAGGACCATCTCTCTATAGCTCCCGCTTGTATTCTCTCTTCTTCTTCTCCAATTTTGTAATCTCTTGTCTCCAGATGAATGAAATCGATTTTTTTTATGAATTTCATTTTTTGTCTTCAACACCTTTGTCTCACTTGGCCCCCTGGTAGATGTACACAATTTGATTGTGAACATGTACCAATAGGATGTAACAGTTGAAGACTTGCATGCTTCGAACTTGTAGAATGTAGGTCCGAAGTCTTCAATAGTGTAGGCCCCCTGAGGCTGTCAGAGCTTAGTGGCTCCGGCATTGACCATCGCCGGAGCTTAGTAGCTCCGGCAGTAGTCTCCATCAATGCGTAAAGTATCGATGGTTAGACCTCTGGGTTGTCAGAGCTTGTTAGCTCTAGTAGTGACCTCTGTCAACACATAGTGTGTTAACGGCAGACTCCACTTTAGAGTCTTTCCACCATCTTCACATTGACGGCTTGCACCCTAGCTTTACCGGAGCTGAGTAGCTCCAGCGATTCTTGATTTCAAGGTTTGATCATCAACCCCCAAGTCGCCTAGAGGATGTCGGAGATTTGGCAGCTCCAGTTTCATTCACCATCATCATGAAATATTTATTTTTCCTGCACACTGAAGTCAAGAAAAACAGTAAAATTCGTTTCCTATCCATAACTTCATTGCGGCTTACTATTCCCAAGAAAGTTTTTGGTCGAACACAATTCTAAATACAATCAAGAGCACCGTCTTGTTTCCTTCAGGTCCGATCGTTTCTGGACTTGCCTTACTTTGGCCTGCCGGGGTATAGGTAGAGTGGCGTACTTAGAGTGCATGACCAGGCTAAGTCGATAGCACACTCCGGCCCTAGATTGGCTTGGCGGCGTTCAGACGAGTAGACCATCAACAATGTTTGAACGCGGGAGGATAGACAATGCAACTTGAAGTGTACATGATCTGGTCGAGCTAAAGTTTCTTAAGAAATGCACAACTTTGTTATAGACAAGAAAGAGAAAATAAAAAATATTGAGCCTGTACAAAGTAAATGCACGTGGAGTCTGTTTTCACACATTGATGTCTTTCATTATAGGTCCGGGGTACAGGGGAAACAAGTACACTCTTACGGTACAGAACCAGGCTAAGTGTGTTTCATTTCTCGTTTGACCCAAGGTAGCTAGCTACACTTTTAGTTCTGAGACTGTGACAAGTGTTGCATGGACGTTGCGGAACTATCGGGGTAGGTCCGGCTGCCCTCCCGGAGGAGCTACCCGACTCTGTACAATGACTCTATAACATACATCACATGTAATTACGTACTCACCTCCGTGATATTAAGCGTAGAACTTACTGAGGTGCTCAATGTTCCAAGGATTTGGGAGAGGTGTCCCATCCTCGGTTGCCAAGTGAACGCATACAAGATAGGATACTTTGATCACTCAGAAGGGTCCCTCCCAGCTGGGGGAGAGTTTGTATAACCCTTCTCTGGATTGTATTCTCCGTAGCACCAGATCGCCTTCCTCGAGCTGTCGGCTGTGAACATGCCTCTGGTGATATCGCCGAAGAGCTTTGCGGTATCGGGCATTCTGAACAGCTACTCGGCACCTTCCCTATTCAAGAAGGTCAAGGTCTTCACACCTGAGCTGGTCCTGCGTGGCTTCGTCGGAGGTCCGGACCCGGAGTGACCTTAAGGTGATTTCCAGAGGAAGGACTGCTTCAGCTCCGTACACCAGGAAGAAGGGTGTCTCTCCAGTTGACCGGTTTGGAGTTGTACTGTTGGCCCATAGAGTGGGCGGAAGCTCTTCAATCCAGTTGGCTCCATGTTTTTTCAGGCGCTCATATGTGCGCGTCTTGATTCCTCTCAGGATTTCTGCATTTGCTCTCTCGGCTTGGCCATTACTTGACAGGTGAGCTACGGAGGCGTAGCTGACTTGTATGCCGAGCACAGTATCCTTGGAAAGCAGAGCTTGTGAATTGGGTCCCATTATCTGTTATGATTTTGTTCAGGACTCCAAATCTGCATACGATGGACTCCAAGAAGTTGATAGCCGATTGCTTGTTTATTGTCACAATTGTAGTTGCTTCCGGCCATTTGGTGAACTTGTCAATAGCAACATACAGGAACTTGTAACCTCCGACGGCTCTTGGGAACGGTCCCAAGGTGTCCATCCCCCACACAGCGAAAGTCCATGTAGGAGGTATCATTTGTAGAGGCTGAGCTGGTGTGTGAATTTGCTTTGCATGGAACTGGCATGCTTCGCATTTCTTCACTAGCTCAGTTGCATCCTGGAGCGCTGTAGGCCAGTAGAAGCCATGCTGAAAGGCTTTACCGACCAGCGTGCGGGAAGATGCGTGGTTCCCACACTCGCCTCCATGGATTTTTGCGAGGATCTCACACCCTTCTTCCCTTGTGATGCACCACATTAGGACGCCGTTGGCACCGCGCCGGTAGAGATCCCCTTCTACCAGCGTGTATCTTTTAGCCAATCTGACTATTCGGTCAGCGGATACATCATCGTCAGGAAGGATATTGTCTTTCAAGCAGCTCCGGATCTCCGAGATCCATGGATCGGAGCTGGCTTGAGCATTTCAGTCTTGCGTTCCGGGTTGCTTGGAGATTCCGGCAGCACCTACGACCCTTGATGGCTGCCATGGTAACACGGTCATCGGGACCGCCAGCTTCGAGATGCTGGTCTCGCCCCCTTCACTCAGTTCGGTAGGCTGAGCTGTGGGTTTTGATAACCTCCAGACAAAGGTTCCATCAGGAGCCGGAGCTTCGGTTGACACTTTCGTCGAGAGTTCGTCAGCTTCAGCGTTATGGACACGCTGGACATGGTGGAGATCCAGGACATTGAAGTCCTTCTGAAGCCTCTGGACTTCAAGGAGATAAGCAGCTAGTTGAGGATTGTTACAGGAGCATTCACCCTTCACCTGTTTAATTGTGACCTGCGAATCTCCCTTGACCAATACCTGCTTGACACCATATGATAGTGCCACCTTTAGTCCATAAATGAGTGCTTCATATTCCGCCATATTGTTGGTCGCCTTGACGTCAAGGTGGACCATGTATCTTACCTTCTCCTCGGTTAGAGCGAGGAGAAGGACTCCAGCTCTACCCCCCTGCTTTTGCATGGAGACGTCAAAGTAGATGGTCCAGTGAGGCTCGGTGAAGACCGGAGCCTTGAGTTCCGACTTCTGCTCACTAGGGCCCCCAGGGTTTGAGGAGAGGGGGGTCCATTCCGCCACGAAGTCTGCCAAGGCTTGACTCTTGATCGCTTGTCTTGGGACAAATTCAAGATCGAATTCGGCCAATTCCACTGCCCACTTTGCAATGTTCCCAGTAGAGATGGGATTATGCAAGATCGCACGAAGTGAATAAGAGGTCACCAATGAGATCGTGAGCGTAGAAGCAATGGCGAAGCTTCCTGGAGGCAATGAGAACTGCGTAGAGCAGCTTGTGTACCTCTAGGTATCGAGTCTTGGCATCATGTAGTACTTCACTGATGAAGTACACTGGGCGCTGGACTGTCCGGACCCTCCCGGAGGCGTCGGAGCTTCCTCCACATCGACACGGACCCTCCCGGAAGGGTCCGGACCTGCTTCGGGGACCTACGGGTCACTGCTGGAGGAACCCGGGGCTTCTACTGGAGTGACCCGGACCCTCCCGGAGGGGTCCAGATCTTCTGGAATAACTCCTTGTAGATCCAAGTCTGGGGGATGGGACCCAGACTCACCTCCAGGAACCTCTGGACCCTCGCGGTGGGGTCTGGATTCCTGAGCTTGGGATGGTTCTGGTCTCTCCGTAACCAAGACCATGCTGACAACCTCGTCGGTTGCAGAAATATAAAGCAGTAAGGGATCACTAGGGCTCAGAGCTACCAAGGTTGGTAGCATGGTGAGGAGCTGCTTTAGCTCCTGGAATGCCTTTTCTGCTTCTTCAGACCATTGAAATGGTCCGGACTTCCTCAATATCTTTAAGAAGGGTAGCGCCCGTTCTGCCAGTCTTGAGATGAACCAGCTGAGGGCAGCTAGACATCCAGTCAGTTTCTGGACATCCTTGATGAGGGATGGTGGCCGCATCTACTCAATGGATTTAATCTTCGGCGGATTTGCCTCTATGCCCCGGTGGTTTACCAGGAAACCAAGAAGCTTTCTGGAGCTAACCCCGAAGACGCACTTGTCTGGGTTCAGCTTCGTGCGGGTGACCCGCAGCTTGTCAAAGACAGCTTGCAAGGTGCCAAGGAGTGACTCCTTGTCCTTGATCTTGACGATGATGTCATCAACATACACTTCCACTACGTCTCTGATGAGCTCTCCAAAGGTTTTGTACATAGCTCGTACAAATGTTGAAGCTGCATTCTTGAGACCAAATGGCATGACGGTATAGCAGTACAATCCATCTACTGTGATAAAAGAAGTATGTTCTTCATCTTCCCTAGACATTCGGATTTGATGGTACCCAGAATATGCGTCTAGGAAACAAAATAATTCACATCCGGAGGTGGAATCCACTATATGATATATTCTAGGTAGTGGGAATGGATCTTTTGGGCATGGCTTATTCAGTGTTGTGTAGTCGATACACATCCGAAGATTCCAGCCGGCCTTGGGTACAACGACTGGGTTTGCCAGCCATTTTGGATGGAAGACTTCTCGGATAAATCCAGCTTTGAGTAACTTCTTCACTTCTTGTCGTATGAAGTTCTGTCGCTCTACGGATTGCTCCCGAGGCTTCTGATGTACGGGCCGAGCGTCTGATGCTCGATCACTTCCCTAGGGATCCCAGGCATTTGTGACGGTTGCCAGGCAAACATGTCGACATTAGCCCGGAGGAAAGTGATGAGCGCGAGTTCCTATTTGTCATTCAGACCTCCCGATATACGGGTGGTCTGAGCGGCATTGGAACCGATTTGGACGACTTTGACTGGGATGTCGGTGTCACCACTTGGTTGCACGCGAGGTGCAGAGGTTGAGCCTCGTTGATGAATGCTCAGGGGTTTTGGAGCTTGTTCATGCCTGGATTCTTCCTCCTGCGCTGTAGCAAGCGCATGAAGTTCTTCCAGAGCAGTCACTCCGGCAGTGCGGTCTCCGCGGATTCGGAGAACACCAGCTGGCGTTGACATCTTCAACACCAGGTAGCCATAATGAGCAGTGGCCATGAACTTGTACAAGGTGGGCCTGCCCAGATTGGCGTTGAAAGGTAAGTTGAACTGAGCAACGTCAAAGATCAACTTCTCAGTGCGATAATTCTCCCGAGTCCCGAAGGTCACGGGGAGAGTAATGGCACCAAGTGGGGTTATGGCTCCCGGACCTACTCCGGAGAAAGGTCGGGAAGTGCGAAGGTCCGAAGGTCGGAGCTGAAGCTTGACGAAAGCTTTGAAGCTTATGAGGTTCAGCCCCGAACCTCCGTCCACCATTACATGGTGGAGTTGAATGTTATTGATAGTCAGATATACCATCAAAGATAGTTGACCAGCTCCGATCATGTTCCGAGGGCAGTCCAAAGCATCAAAAGTGATGGTAGTGTCCATCCACTTTCGATAAGGCTCCACCCTGGCTGTTGGAGCTACCGAGGCCATGTCCCGCCGCATTGTCTTGAGGACACGGCAGGAGGTGATGTCCCACGAACCACCAAAGATGGTGTTCATGGTCTTCCGATGCTGATAGTCGGAGACGTCGGAGTCATCGTCGACGGAGGTGAAAACAATCTTCAGGACCTTTTTAGAGTCCTGAAAGCCTAACTCCTCTTCAGCCAGAGCTTCATCAACTTTCTGTTTTCCTTCCCTCTGACGGAAAGGAACTTCTCTCTGGTGCTTGTTGTAGCGCTCGGCAAGGTTTTGGACCTCCCGACAGTCCTCCAAGTTGTAGCTGTTCGACTTGTGGATAGGACACCACACTTTGGATTTGTCACCGTCTTCAGACGACGGTCGAGGTTGTTTCTCAGGGCATGGCTCCCGGCCACCCGGAGCTGCTGCAGTTGCAGTAGTTGATGTGCCGGCCGACGGCTTTTTCTTGCCGTTGGACTTTTTCTTCTTTTTGCCACTCCCAGAGGTAGTGGCTTCGCCTTTGGAGGATTTTTTGCCATCCTTCGGAGGTAGTTTGGAGTGCATTTCACGGCCCTCCGCAGCTTTGGTACACTTGTCTGCCAGGCTGAAGAGCTCCGTGACGCTGGTGATCTCCTTGATCGCCAGCTTCTCCAGCATCTTCTTATCTCGTACGCCCTGTCTAAATGCCACGATAACAGAGGCGCTAGAGATAGAAGGAATGTTTTTTCGTACCTGGGAGAACCTCTAGATGAATGAGCGCATGAATTCTCCCCCCTTCTGCACGACTGCGAAAAGGTCCAGTTCGGTGCATGGTCGGGTGTATGAACTCCCGAAATTGGCAATGAACTGTTGGCACAATTTCTCCCAACTATTGATGGAGTTGTGAGGAAGGCTCATGAACCAGGACCTGGCGGTCCCAGTCAAGGCCACTGGGAAGTAGTTGGCCATTACGGCCTCATTACCTCCAGCCGCAAGGATTGCGGTGGAATAAATCTGGAGAAACTCAGCAGGATTAACAGTACCGTCGAATTTCTCCGGCAGATGATGCCGGAACTTTTGTGGCCATCTGACCATGTGTAGGTGCATGGCCAGAGCAGAACAACCTCCTCCTACTCCCTCGGGAGCAAGACTGTCTTGAGCCTCTTGCCTTTCGCGAGCACGCTCGATATGGATGCGGTTGTCCTATTGACGGTAACGGCGATCAAGCTCCGCCCAGAGGTCATGAGTTGAAAGCCTGGTTACCTTATGAGTACGTCGCATCCCAGAAGGTAGCGACGTAACTAGTTGTGATGCAGCACGGCTCCTATTTTTGGAAGCATGCGAACCAAGTCTGCCAGACACGGTCCGACGCTGCGATGGGCCCGCCCCGAAGGAGGAGGACCTTGGTTGCTGATGCGGTCGGCTGCTGCTGCAACCAGATGTTTCACATCAGCCCTCCACTGCTCCATTGCACCCTAGGATGCACCTGGAGGTGGTGGACGTTGGAGGAGGGCACGCGCTGCATGAAGCGCGTGTTCAGGGTTGTTGTTATTCGCCGATGCGGTGACCGACACTGATGCACCGTCACGCTGCTCAGCTTGACGTGCTGGTGCAGGCTGTGGCGGTGTAGGCATGGCTCCTACTAGAGCCATGTCACCTGCTGGTTGCTGCATGTTGGAGGGATTGTCCCCAGCCGGGTTGAACAGCAGGGTTGCCATTGGATGATCCAACAGCTGAGTTCACCAGACTTGAAATCTCAAGCGCCCCCCTACCTGGCGCGCCAACTGTCGGTGTTTGGATCCGGCAGATCTCCCGACACTACCTTTGGTAGATCGAGGAGTTGTAGTTCAGTGATGGGCGCGCAGAGATTCAAGAAGTTGAAGAACAAGTGGACACAGAGATTTATGTGGTTCGAGCCGCCTGAGCATAATACCCTACTCCACGGGGTGTGTTGGTGTTGTATTAAGCATGTTAGTCTAGAAGAAGCTCCAGAAGAAGAAGCTCGTCTAGCTCAGGGAGTTCAGTAGTAGTTTGGAACCCTCCCTTGTGTATCGTCGACCAGTCATTTTATAGTACAAGGACTGGTCGTTACACCATTAACCTGGCCCGACATGTGGCCCCGGCGGTTACACATGCTTGATACACAATTAATGAGGTTAATTACCCTTAATAGCCTGGTAACGGGCCTTAACAGTGCTGTTACCAGTATTAAGGGCCATCCGATCGTCTGTCATTAATATGGTATTAATGACACTTAATCGGGTCTTGAAGTCTTTGATTGCTCCTTGAAGGTCCGGAGCCATTGGGGGGTCCACCAGCCTGATTGTTGAAGTTGAAGGTCCGGCGGTCACCATGTGGCAGCTCTGGAGCTTACCGTCGTGGACGGGTAGGTCCGGTGCTATTGGACACGTGTCAGTACCGGAGCTTCCCTCTGTCTGGAGTTAGGTTCGGGGGTGCCATACTGGTATTCCGTTTGGAGCTTTCCCATGTGTGGGTGATAGCTCCAGTCTTAGGATACACGTGGCAGCCCTGGGACTAACCATGTCGGGGAAGCAGATCCGGTTACGCCTGACAAGTGGGGCCTTCGGAGGTCTTCAAATCTGGTAGATGGAGTTTCCTTGTGATCTTTGCAATCCCAAGGGGTATCCAGTACGTAGGGTACCGACACAGCCCAACAGCTTCAAGGATCTGCCGGTGCTTGGTGGGCGAACTTCATCCCCTCACTGCCGTCCGGTCATGCAGTCACCTTGACCGAATTCCGGGAGGCGTTCTGCGCCTAACATATACCCCCCGGATTAATGAACAGGAAGATTCAAGAAGTTTTTGAGCTAAAGCAAGGCGGGAGGAGTGCCCATGAATGCTCCCACGCGTTCTATAATTTGGCACAGTACGTGCTTGAACATATGGGGATGGAAGATAAGAAGAGAGACATATTTCTTCCAGGGCCTGAATCCGAAGATGAAGGTCCAACTCGCACAATGCAACCGTGGCACCTTCAACGACATCGTCAATGCCGCGATTGTACAACAGGACGCTTAGCGCGAGCTCGTTCCTGATAAGAGGAAACAGAGTGCGCTGTCGAGCAGCAGCCGGGGTCGTCTGCAGAAGGCAGCGATGGCAGCCACCAGCGCAACTGTAGCAATTCCGCGGTCAATCTTTCAACGCCCCGCGTTTTCAACTGCCATCTCCACAACAGCAGCAGCAGCAAAGGATGGTCCCGCGTGCATATCCACCTCCACCACGTACACCGGGATTCCGTCTGCAGATTGGAGGGAACCCGACACAGTACACGTGCTATACGTGTGGACATGCCGGACATTTTGCGAGAGACTGCCCCGAGCAGCGTCAAGGCAGCGGGCAAGCACCATATCGGGGTGCCGTTCAACCCAGAAACCAGCCCAAGAAACCATAAACAAAACACGGCAACGTCCACCACTTAGATCCTGAAGACGTGCCGGAAGGCGAACCCGTTCTCGCGTGTACGTTTTCTCTACTCCAAAATCCCGTAGTCATACGTTTTGACTCCAGTGCCACCCATAATTTCATTAGCCAATCTTATGTTGTCAAGCATCAATTATATATCACTCCCAGAGAAAGTCCATATTTGATTTGCTCTCCAGGTGGGAAAATAGCAGTGGACATGAAAGTCTATAAAGCACAACTTAAGATGGGTGGGAACATCTATCCGACTTCTCTAATTATATTAGAGGGTCAAAAGCTTGATGTCATTTTAGGGATGTCGTGGCTGCACCGTCATGGTGCTGTCCTCGACATTGTTCCACGTGTGGTCCATTTGAACTCTCCACTATATGAACCACACGCTCTCATTCTAGACCGTGTTATCCATGAAATTCCATCCACCTACAACACGGAAGCCACAAAGCTTGAAGACATTCCCGTGGTCCGTGAATATCCGGATGTGTTTCCCGATGACCTTCCGGATATGCCACCGGATAGGGACATCGTGTTCAAGATTGAACTTATTCTGGGAACCACGCCTATTTCCCGAAGGCCATACAAGATGGCACCAAATGAGTTGGTGGAATTATAGAAGCATTTGAAGCACCTGGTGGACAAAGGTCTCATATGCCCTAGTTCATCACCTTGGGGCTGCTCTGCATTATTTGTAAAGAAGAAGGACAAGACATTACGTCTATGTGTGGACTATCGCCTGCTCAATGCCGTGACAATCAAGAACAAGTATCGACTACCGCACATCGATATTTTATTTGATCAATTAGTGGATGCTAAAGTATTCTCAAAGATGGATCTATGGTCCGGATATCATCAAATAAAAATCCGACCGGAGGATATACAGAAGATGGCATTCTCAACGAGATACGAGCTCTATGAATATCTCGTCATCTCATTTTGTAAGACCTATGTGTGCTGAATACATTGGCTTGTAGTGAATACACTTGGCTTTGATGATAAAAGTTTTAAATATCACCAAAACACCTTTTTATCAAGGTCCGACTCTAGCTCCGAGCTATAGCAAGGTCCGACCATAGGTTCGACTTGTTTTGGGTAGCTCCGGCTATGTTAGATGCTAGGTCCGGCTTCTTGGTAAGGTCCGACTAGCTTTGGTTAGCTCCGGTGAGTTTTATCTTTAGCTCCGGCATGTCTTTGTTAGCTCCGGCATGTTTTTGTTAGCTCCGGCATGTCTTTGATAGGTCCGGCATATACTTGATAGCTCCGGCATGCTTTTGCTAAGCTCCAACGTACTTTGTCTAGCTCTGTTTTTTGGGTTGACTAATTTTGACTAGTTTTTGGTAAGCTCCGGTGCTAGGATCTACTAGTTTTGGTAAGCTCCGGTGCTAGGTTCTACTAGCTTTTGTTAGCTCCGGTTCAAGCTCCGGGTTGCTCTGGCAAGGTCCGGAACTTGACCGCAGTGCTTCTGCTTTTCATTTGCAATGTTTCGTACTTGCTTTACATTGTTGGAAAGATTGCTTAGTATTCATTTGCTAAGTTTTTGGTGCGTTTTGGATGATATGGATGATATCGTGTTACTATGGTTCTGCAACATGCTTATGTGAGGCTCTCACGTAAGGTGTTGTGTTCGGAACTAACTTGAGTCAAGTCGACGACTTGGGCTCGTATGGATTGTTTGTTTATTCATGTGCAGGTGTTGCTTGAGTTCAAATCATGGATGGTGACAGGATCCATTGGACTAGTCTCAGGAGGAGATGAGGTTCCAACAACCAAGTTCAGGAGGAACTGTGGTTGAGCGGGTCAGGAGGTCGCGCAGGATGATTGAATCAATGGTGGTGCATATGAAGGTCAAAGGAAGGTGTTCGCACGTGTGCATGAGGTGCATGACGTGGCAATATGCTTCTAGAGACGGATTATGGAAGGAAGATCTGATTGGAAGGATCGGATCGTATCGGTTGAAGACTTTGGCTGCGGCAAAGTCGGTTATGGCTCGGTATAGAAAGTATCGAGTTGGTTATGTTAGGATTTCATGTGGGTCACGAATTTGAGTTGTTTAGGAATGTGGGATACGTTCCTAAGGTGTTTGAAAGTTTTAAGATTGCTTCTATCTGCGTATAGAAGAGTCCTAAGCAGTTATAGAAAGTTCCGATTGTGATCGGATTAGGATTGGAGTCCTAGTTGAGATTGGGATGGCCTAAGGGCTGGTTATATAAGCAAGGGAAGGCCAAAGCTCGTGAGAGATGACTTTGGGGCTGTTCCTCTTATGTTCTATTAAATAAAATTCGTAGTTTGAAGGAACTTTTGTGCCTTGTTCGTCCGACTTGTTCCAGACAAGTTTTACTCGTCGAGTTTCTGGACAGCACTTCCTTTCGTCGGTGGTTTTATCATAACTCGAGTTTTACAGATCCAATTGATGTGATTCTTTTTGGGTTGTCTTCACAACTTGATTGTATATCATCTGTACGGTCATTGGATTTGTGGTTTCTGAGCTACACGAGTTTCTTTGCAGCATTCCAGAAACTGTTTTTCTCGGGTAGGTCAGATTGACCATAGTCTGATCTTTCGATCATAACTTGAGTTTTTCTCGACGGATTTGAGTAATTCTTTTTGTGTTGTCTTCGTGACTTGATTCTCTCTGATAACTAAAACTTTTGTCACTGCAAAACACGTTAAGATTAGTCTCACACACTATTTCTTTAACAGATCATTTTTCTACCGAAGGGATTAGGGTTTTATTGTTTCCGCTGCGTAAGATTTTTAAATCTACCATTCACCCCCCTCTGGTAGCTTTTCATGTGCTCTTTGATCCTACAATTGGTATCAGAGCCACGGTGCTCTAATCTTTGTGATTTGCACGTGTTTTTGACTAATCATCATGGAGAAGTACTCCGCCAAACCTTGTGTGTTTGCTGGTATTGATTTTCAGGTCTGGAAGGCACGCATGGAGGCTTTCATCCAGGCACAAGGCTTTGCAATATGGGAGAAGGTGTATAAGCCTTATGAAGTGCCACCCAATGATCAAGTCACGGCCACAAACCTACGGGACGTCGTCAACAACAACAAAGCCCGAAACTTGATCATCCAAGGACTCACTCAGAGCGACTTTGATCGTGTCACACACCTCCGATCAGCATACGTTGTTTGGAGAGCTCTCTGTGATTATCATGAAGGCTCCAACACAATCAAGGAGGTAAAACAAGATATGTTCAAAAAGGAATATATGCGTTTTGAGATGCAACCAGGTGAGTCTATCGATGACCTCTTTGCTCGTTTCAATAAAATTCTCAGCAACTTACGTAGTGTCAATGTTAATTTTTCTGATGCTGAGAATGCTAGGCAACTTCTTAGTGCATTAGACATGTCAATTTGGGAGATGAAAGTAACATCTATTCGTGAATCAACTGTCATGAGTTCTCTTACATTAGATGTACTTTATTCTAAACTAAAAACTCATGAAATAGACATTCTAGCACGTAAGAACCCAAACAAGTCTATTGCATTTGTCTCACAACGTGATATGTCTAGCTCCGGTCAATCATCATCTTGCAATACTCTTGCTTTGTTGTCCTCGCTAACCCTGGAACAGATCGAAGAATTTCCAGAAGAGGAGTTGGCACTCATCTCTACTAGATTCTCAAAAGCATTGCAAAATGTGAGAACTAGAAGGAGAGGAAGCTCCGGACCTCAACGCTGTTTTGAATGTGGTAAAATAGGACACTTTCGTACAGAATGCCCTAACCTTTCAGGTCCGACCACCCGGGAAGAAAAACAAAGCAAGGTCCGGACCTCCTCTGGAAACTCCAACAAAAAGAAGAAGGGTACCATAGGACGCAAGATGATTAACATCTTCATCACCACACTTCAAGAACTTAGTTCAAGTGATGTAGACTTTCAAAGTGATGAAGATGATGACGATCTGGCCAACTTATGCTTCATGGCGGGCAAAACAAGATCAAGATCAAGTCAGGAGGATGCAGAACACAGCAGTGAAGACGATGAGGTATGTTCTACCTGCAATGAAATGTATGATGCTATTTCTTGTGCAACTATTATTGTCAAGAAAAAGGACAAAAAGATTAGGGATAATGCTGCTAAAATTGAATCACTAGAATCTGAAATTAACCATTTAAAAACTTTGATTCCTTGTGATGATGCATGTCCCTCATGTGACTTAATCTATGAACAATTGTCCACATTAAGAAGTGCACACTCCTCCACTCTAGATAGACTTGATGAAGAAATTAAAAAGAACAAAGAGCTTGCTGCACTTAATGATAAAAACTTAAAAGATGCTAGCTGTTCTACGATTGACTTGCATTGTTCTACTTGTGGTGATCTTGATAAGAAACTACAGGATGCTATGAATGAAATTTCTATATTGAACAATGCTTTACGTTCTCATGAAGTTAAATTTTGTTCCAATTGCAAATTAAAAGGAAAAACTTCATGTGAAAATTGCCTTGATCTGTCCAATAAACTTGATGACATGCATAGGACATTAGATCGGTTTTGTAATGGGAATAAGAACCTAAACTTGCTGCTGAATTCTTCCAAGTCTTGCAATAATAAAACTGGTTTAGGTTTTGATTCTCATGCTCATGCTAAGGCACATCCACCTAAAATTGTAAAGTCATTAGGAAGTGGTTTGATTCAAACAGTTCCTAAACAAAAGGGAGTGGTTTTCAAATCTGCAGGAGTGTTGTCTCATTCAGTTTCAAATAAAAATATTGCTTGCTCATCTAGACATGAACACAAAGTTAAATTTCATTGTACCTTCTGTGGTAGAGATGGTCATGTCATAGATTTTTGTTATAGACTAGCTAAACAACAGAAAAAGGAAAGAAAAATTGCTAGATCTTATGACTTTCATGCAATTAAAAAAGCACAACCTGCTTTAGTGAGTCAGAAATTTGAAAAGGTAGCTTCCGGACCTTCTGGTAAGAAATCCGCAAAAGCAGCTCTGATAGTTCCGATAGCTCCGAGAGCTCCCCGACCTTCTGTTGTTTCCTTCGGAACTTCAGCTTTTGTTTCCGGAGCTTCAGCCTTGTCTTTTGGAACTGCTGCTTTTACCTCCAGAGCTACTGGTTTTTGTGCTAAAAGAGTTAAGAATAGAAAATCTCAAACTTCGACTCATAAACCCGTTGTTTTATCTCAGCTTTCGCATGTTTTTCCTACTGCATGTCGTGTGACTCAGTACTGGATACCTAAATGCCTTTTGACTAACCCCAGTATTGAGTCATTGACGTATTGTGTTTCTATGTAGGTTACACGTTTGAGGAAGGAGAACATTTGGATTGTGGATTCAGGTTGCTCACGCCACATGACTGGTAACAAATATTGGTTCTCCTCCCTCTCTTTTGTGTCACGTGTAGAGAATGTTACTTTTGCCGATAATTCTTCAACTCCTATAATTGCTAAGGGTTCGGTTAGAGTAAATGATCACTACACTTTAAAGGATGTGGCACTTGTCAAAAATTTGAAATACAACTTTCTTTCTGTTGCACAATTGCTAGATGAAAATCTAGAAATTATTTTCAATAAAAACTGCTGCAAAGTTGTAGATTCAAATAGTGAGCTTATTTTTAACATGTCTCAGTTTGGAAGAGTTTTTAAAGCTGATTTTGATATGTCTTCCACTAAGCATAGGTGTCTAGTTGCTAATGATTCAAAGGACTTATATTTTTGGCATCGTAGACTTGGTCACGTAGGCTTTGATCACCTAACGCGTGTTAGTGCTCTTGATCGCATACGTGGGCTGCCTAAGCTTAAAGGGGACAAAGAAATTGTGTGCTCTTCTTGTAGACACGCTAAGATGGTTGCAGGTTCACATACTCCTCTCACAATGATCATGACAACTGAACCATGTCAACTTTTGCATCTTGACACCGTAGGACCTTCACGTGTTCAATCCTTCGGCGGTAAAGGGTATGCTCTTGTTATTGTTGATGATTATTCTAGATATTCTTCGGTGTATTTTACGGCATCTAAGAATGAAATTTTTAGTCACTTTAGAACTTTATTTCTTAGATTATCAATTGATCACCCAGGATCATTAAAAGCAATTAGAAGTGATAATGGAACTGAATTTTAAAATCAATCTTTTGATCACTTTTGTGCTGAAAATAGAATAGATCATCAATTTTCTTCACCATATGTACCTCAACAAAACGGTGTTGTAGAAAGAAAGAATAGAACCTTAGTTGAGATGGCTAGGACTATGCTTGATGAATATCAAACTCCCAAGAAATTTTGGGCTGATGCGTTAGCAACCGCTTGTTATGTCTCAAATCGTGTTTTCTTGCGTGCTAAGCTAGGTAAAACACCATATGAGCTCCGGTTTGGACATAGGCCTAGTGTTACACACTTTCGGGTTTTTGGTTGCAAATGCTTTGTTAAGAAACATGGTAATCTTGATAAATTTGAACCTAGATCCATTGATGGCATGTTTCTTGGTTATCCATCTCATACTAGAGGCTACCGTGTGCTTTTACTTGACACTAACAAAATTGTGGAGACTTGTGAAGTGCCTTTTGATGAAGCTAGCCCAGGTACTAGCTCCGGTGTTGCAGGACCAGATCCGTATCCTCAGGGGGAGGGTATTTTTGAAGATGAAGAAGAGCCGGTGATATTGCCTGGTAGTTCCGAAGCTGACATGTTTCCAGCTCCGGACATTGAACAAGCTCCGACTATCACCTCTGCTGGTCCTGATCGTCCAGAAGTCACAAGCTCATCAATCTACGATGAACCTTATGAAGAAGAAGCTTGTGAGACATCTGTTCCCCTACGTTTTTACAAAGATCATCCCCCACAACAGATGATTGGAAGCTTGCATGAACGAGTCACACGGTCCAGGTTTTGCGATCCAAACTCTCATGCTCATTCTGCTTTTGTTGCTTCTTTTGAACCCAAAGATATATCACACGCACTCACTAATGAATCTTGGATTATTGCCATGCAAGAAGAGTTAGAAAATTTTGAAAGAAATAATGTTTGGAAACTTGTACCTCCACCTCAAGGTCACACTTTAATTGGAACTAAATGGGTATATAAAAATAAACAAAGTGAGGATGGGGTTGTGGTTAGGAATAAGGCTAGGTTGGTTGCTCAAGGTTTCATTCAAGTTGAAGGTCTAGACTTTTATGAAACTTTTGCTCCCGTTGCTAGATTAGAAGCCATAAGAATTTTGTTAGCTTTTGCAGCATCTAAAGGTTTTAAGCTATATCAAATGGATGTTAAAAATTCTTTTCTTAATGGCTACATAGATGAGGAGGTTTATGTCAAACAACCACCGGGTTTTGAAAATCCAGATTTTCCTAATCATGTTTACAAACTGTCCAAAGCATTATACGGTCTCAAACAAGCCCCAAGAGCATGGTATGATAGCTTAAAAACATTCTTACTTGAAAAGGGATTTACCATGGGCAAGGTTGATAAAACTCTTTTTGTGCTTAAGCATGGCAATAACTCATTATTCGTTCAAGTGTATGTGGATGATATTATCTTTGGTTGTGCTTCTCATGATCTTGTGTCCAAGTTTTTAGCAATGATGAGTTCCGAATTTGAAATGAGTATGATGGGTGAACTCACTTACTTTTTGGGGCTGCAAATCAAGCAAACCAAGGAGGGTACCTTTGTGCATAAAACGAAGTATACCAAAGACCTCCTAAGGCGCTTCAACATGGACAAAAGCAAGCCTCTTCGGACACCAATGGGAACAGCAACAACACTTGAACTTGATGAAGATGGTGAATCCGTGGATCAAAAAGAATATAGAAGCATGATCAGATCACTTTTGTACCTCACGGCATCAAGACCGGACATACGATTCAGCGTATGTCTCTGTGCACGGTTTCAAGCTTCCCCACGTGTTTCACATCGTCAAGCCGTCAAAAGGATTCTCAGGTACTTACATGGAACTCAAGAATTTGGCATT
This sequence comes from Tuctoria greenei, assembly GCA_036927565.1. Classification (NCBI taxonomy): domain Eukaryota; kingdom Viridiplantae; phylum Streptophyta; class Magnoliopsida; order Poales; family Poaceae; genus Tuctoria; species Tuctoria greenei. Next base: position 76,098,816 of record JAYESD010000004.1, read on the forward strand.
TTTCTTCCTTCTTCCTCAACCGTTATTTTGAAAGCTTTTTCGGATGCTGATTTTGGGGGTTGTAGGATTGATAGGAAAAGTACTTCCGGTGCTTGTCATTTTCTTGGTAATTCTCTTGTTGCTTGGTCCTCTAGAAAACAAAATTCAGTTGCACAATCCACAGCCGAATCTGAATATGTAGCTGCGGCTAGTGCTTGCTCACAAATTCTTTGGATTGTTCAAACACTTAAGGACTATGGGGTTGATCTAGATAGTGTTCCACTGTTTTGTGATAACACTAGTGCTATTTGCATTGCTAAAAACCCCGTGCAACATTCTAGAACTAAGCACATTGATATTAGGTATCACTTTCTCCGAGATAACATTGAAAAAGGAAACATTGTGCTTCACCATGTAGATACTGAACATCAATTGGCTGACATTTTTACAAAACCTTTGGATTTCACTCGTTTTTGTTTCATTCCTAGTGAAATAGGGGTTATGCATCCTCATGGCTTAAATTGAGGGGGAGTTTTTGAAACTCGGGAAGTCTATGTGTGAATCTGAAATTAAAATAATATGAGCATAGTATTTCATACATATATGACTTTGTGATTCCTTTTACATGCTGAAAGTTCTTACTACATTACTCGTGTTATACATTTTGTAGTTTTTGCCATGTCTAGTAATTGGAATAATTACTTACACTAAATCTGGTCATGGTCGAACTTTCTTGCTGTTTTGAACTTATTGCATGCTCACAAATGCTTTTAATTATTAAGAATTCATCAAGTAATCAACTCACATGTTGAGTTTTTATGAAAAAATATAAATTGAGAAAAGATCAAGAGAATATGCATGCATCGCACTTCTTCTTTTGAGATGGCTTGTCATTGCACTTAGATATGAACTTGGAAGAAGTTGTGTATGACTAAAACCATGTTTTTAAGCTTCTGATTGTCAAATGACATAGGCTTGGCTTGGTTGGTTAGAATAAGGCAGATGCGCATATAATCTCTTGCAAATATCATATGATCTAAATTTATGCTTTGAAAAATGATAAAATGCAGCAACTAGTGTCATGCTTTCAGGTTTTGAAATAGTTATGTTTGTGAGATCATGACTTGCTTAAATTGAAAAATTACATTTGATCTCTAGCATGGCTTACACTACCTTATGTATTTCCTTGATGTGATAATTTAAGGTACTTGATAGTATGACTTGGATGAGCTTTGTTTATATGTAAATGTTATAATATGCTCATAACAACTAAAGTTGGAGAGAAAATTTGTTTATATGCTCATGACTTGCTGAATACATTGTCAAAGGGGGAGAGATAAGCATGAAGAGAAAGAGAATATGGGCATAAGGAGAGATAATAAAGGGGGAGAGATTTTCATTTTCTTCTCTTTTTACTTTTGATTTACAAAGGGGGAGAAATTGTTTTCAAAAACTTTTATGTGAGTAAGTCAATGTTCGGATTTTAAATGGTGTTGTCAATGCATTCATCAAGGGGGAGATTGTAAGACCTATGTGTGCTGAATACATTGGCTTGTAGTAAATACACTTGGCTTTGATGATAAAAGTTTTAAATATCACCAAAACACCTTTTTATCAAGGTCCGACTCTAGCTCCGAGCTATAGCAAGGTCCGACCATAGGTCCGACTTGTTTTTGGTAGCTTCGGCTATGTTAGATGCTAGGTCCGGCTTCTTGGTAAGGTCTGACTAGCTTTGGTTAGCTCCGGTGAGTTTTATCTTTAGCTCCAGCATGTCTTTGTTAGCTCCGACATGTCTTTGTTAGCTCCGGCATGTCTTTGATAGCTCTGGCATATACTTGATAGCTCCGGCATGCTTTTGCTAAGCTCTAACGTACTTTGTCTAGCTCCGGTTTTTGGGTTGACTAGTTTTGACTAGTTTTTGGTAAGCTCCGGTGCTAGGATCTACTAGTTTTGGTAAGCTCCGGCGCTAGGTTCTACTAGCTTTTGTTAGCTCCGGTTCAAGCTCCGAGTTGCTCTGGCAAGGTCCAGAACATGACCGCAGTGCTTCTGCTTTTCATTCGCAATGTTTCGTACTTGCTTTACATTGTTTGAAAGATTTCTTAGTATTCATTTGCTAAGTTTTTGGTGCGTTTTGGATGATATGGATGATATCGTGTTACTATGGTTCTGCAACATGCTTATGTGAGGCTCTCACGTAAGGTGTTGTGTTCGGAACTAACTTGAGTCAAGTCGAGGACTTGGGCTCGTATGGATTGTTTGTTTATTCATGTGCAGGTGTTGCTTGAGTTCAAGTCATGGCTGGTGACAGGATCCATTGGACTAGTCTCAGGAGGAGATGAGGTTCCAACAACCAAGTTCGGGAGGAACTGTGGTTGAGCGGGTCAGGAGGTCGCGCAGGATGATTGAATCAAGGGCAGTGCATATGAAGGTCAAAGGAAGGTGTTCGCACGTGTGCATGAGGTGCATGACGTGGCAATATGCTTCTAGAGATGGATTATGGAAGGAAGATCTGATTGGAAGGATCGGATCGTATCGGTTGAAGACTTTGGTTGCGGCAAAGTCGGTTATGGCTCGGTATAGAAAGTATTGAGTTGGTTATGTTAGGATTTCGTGTGGGTCACGAATTTGAGTTGTTTAGGAATGTGGGATACGTTCCTAAGGTGTTTGGAAGTCTTAATATTGCTTCTATCTGCGTATAGAAGAGTCCTAAGCAGTTATGGAAAGTTCCGATTGTGATCGGATTAGGATTGGAGTCCTAGTTGAGATTGGGATGGCCTAAGGGCTGGTTATATAAGCAAGGGAAGGCCAAAGCTCGTGAGAGATGACTTTGGGGCTGTTCCTCTTATGTTCTATTGAATAAAATTCGTAGTTTGAAGGAACTTTTGTGCCTTGTTCGTCCGACTTGTTCCAGACAAGTTTTACTCGTCGAGTTTCTGGACAGCACTACCTTTCATCGGTGGTTTTATCATAACTCGAGTTTTACAGATCCAATTGATGTGATTCTTTTTTGTTTGTCTTCACAACTTGATTGTCTATCATCTGTAAAAATTTCACGGTCATTTTATTTGTGGTTTCTGAGCTACATGAGTTTCTTTGCAGCATTCCAGAAACTGATTTTCTCAGGTAGGTCAGATTGACCATAGTCTGATCTTTCGATTATAACTTGAGTTTTTCTCGACGGATTTGAGTAATTCTTTTTGTGTTGTCTTCGTGACTTGATTCTCTCTGATAACTATCACTTTTGTCATGGTGAAACACGTTAAGATTAGTCTCACACACGATTTCTTTAACAGATCGTTTTTCTACCGAAGGGATTAGGGTTTTATTGTTTCCGCTGCGTAAGATTTTTAAATCTACCATTCACCCCCCCCTCTGGTAGCTTTTCACGTGCTCTTCGATCCTACACATTTTGGCTTACCAACCGCCGGCTCACTTCATGTACCTCATGAATTCTATTTTCATGCCGGAGTTGGATAAGTTTGTCGTGGTCTTCATTGATGATATTATGGTTTATTCAAAATCAGAAGAAGAACACGCAAAACACTTGCATATCGTGCTGCAATGATTGTGAGATCACAAACTTTATGTAAAATTCATTAAGTGTGAGTTTTGGATCAAACAAGTACCATTTCTTGGTCACATTATTTCAGCGGAGGGCGTCACTGTAGATCCAAGCGAAATTGTACATGTGCTGAAATGGAAGTCTTCAACGTCTGTCCACGAAGTTTGCAGTTTCCTCGGGTTAGTGGGATATTATCGGAGGTTCACTCTGAGCTTCATCGAAAATCGCTAAACCAATGACAGAGCTATTGAAAAAGGGGACTAAATATATTTGGAGCAAGGCATGTGAGGATGCATTCCAGGGATTGGTGAAACATCTCACAACAGCCCCAGGGATAGCTCAGCAGGATACGACCAAATCTTTCGACATTTATTGTGATGCGTCTGACATTGGTCTCGGCTGCGTGCTAATGCAAGAAGGCCGCGTGATCGCGTATGGATCACGGAAGCTCCGAATCATGATAAGAATTATCCAACTCATGACCTTGAGCTCGCTGCCGTGGTACTCGCTTTGAAAATGTGGAGGCATTATTTACATGGAAATTTAGTGCACCTCTACACCGATCACAAGAGTATGAAATATATCTTCACTCAAAAGGAGCTGAATATGCGGCAGCGAAGATGATTAGAACTGATCGAAGATTATGAGATTGAAATTTACTACCATCCCGGCAAGGCAAATGAAGTTGCCGATGCATTGAGCCGCAAGTCTCACATTAATAATATGTCCATCACTCCGATGGAAGAGAACGAGCCGAGTTTATACTTGGTTACATATGGAGTGTTATATAATCTTGCTCTCATCTCTACCATACGAGAGGAGATTATGGAGGCTCAAAAGAAAGATGTGGGTATGTCGCACATTCAGAGGAGAATGAAGAATGGGGAAATGATGTGCTTTCGAAGTGATGAACATGGTACCTTGTGGTTCAAGGATCATATGGTGGTACCCCGTGACACGAAACTTTGGAAGAAAATCTTGGATGAAGCTCACTTATCCAAGTACTCAATTCATCCGGGCAGCAACAAGATGTACCAAGATTTGAAAACCAGATTTTGGTGGACACGGATGAATAGAGAAATTGCAAAGTATGCATCGGAGTGTGATACTTGTTGGCGGGTGAAAGCCGACCTCATGAGATTAGCGGGACAGCTGCAACCATTGAAAATTCCGGCGTGGAAATGGGAGGACATTAGTATGGATTTCATCGTCGGTTTGCATCTCACATTCCACAAGCATAATTTGATTTGGGTGATAGTTAATCGACTAACCAAATCAACTCATTTCATCCCTGTACATAGAAACTACATTGCCAAGAAGTATGCGGAATTGTATATTGCAAGAGTCATGTGCTTGCACGGAGTTCCCAGGACGATAATTTCCGATCGCGGTGCACTGTTCGTTGCTCGCTTCTGGGAGCAGCTGCACACATCATTGGGGACGAAACTGATCCAAATCTCCGCATATCACCCGCAGACTGATGGTCAAACTTAACGGGTGAATCAAGTTTTTGAAGATATGCTACGCGCTTGTGCCATCCACTGCGGTAAAAATTGGGATGATCATTTACCGTTGGCGGAGTTCTCATATAACAATGGCTATCAAGCTAGCATCAAGATGGCGCCGTATGAAGCTCTCTACGGCTGGAAATGTTGCACACCATTCAATTGGTGTGGCGAGCGAGTTATATACGGGATTGATCTTGTAAATGAAGCCGAAGAACGAGTACGAGTGATCCAAGCCAATCTCAAGGCTGCTCAATCTCGTCAGAAAATCTATGCGGATAAAAGACGTCGACCTCTCCACATCGACACCGGAGACCACGTTTATCTCCATGTCTCTCCGATGAAAGGGATTCATCATTTTGGAGTGAAGGAAAGATTGCTCCAAGATTCATCGGTCCGTTCACCGTCATTGAAAAATGCAGAACCGTGGCCTATCATTTGGATTTATCAGCATCACTCTCTGGAGTTCATAATGTATTCCACATTTCTCAGCCGTGGAAATGTCTTAAATCCTCAGCTGAAATCCGCACCAAAGACATTGAGGATCTCCAATCGGATCTTACTTATTCTGAGTATCCAACCCGGATTATCGATGAAAAGACTCGCACCACCAGAAACCGGACTTTGTACTTCTACAAAGTTTTGTGGAGCAACCATACCGCTGAGGAAGCGTCATGGGAAAGCGAGGACTATCTCCGGTCAAACTATCCGGAGTTGTTATCATCACATATTCGCTAATCTTTTTACCTCCGTCTTTTTTATTTGTAATCTCAGGACGAGATTATTTTAAGGGGGGAGGAATGTAAAAGCCCTAAATTCAAGGTACAAAGTTCATATAGGAGAATTAAAATTTGAACGGGGAAAAGAATTCAAATGGCAATTGGGAAACTAAACCAATTCAAACTTCAATAGAAGGGAATTCATAAATTCAAATTTAGCTCCTGTTCAAACTTTGCCAAAATAAAAATTTGAGTTCACCATTAGCTTCCAAATATTCCAAATAGCACCCCTGCAAATTTTCATAATATTTGGAGCACTAATTCTATTTAATTCAATGGGTACATTGAATTCTAGTCAAATTCAAATTTGAATTTGAATTTCACGTAAAACCTGTCAAAATTTGAAATCCAATCTCAGAATCTGAATCTCCATATTTAAATTGGCCTCTCCACAAAAATCTAGGATTTTTGGATCAAGTCTGGTAGGGGAATTGAAGTTCCAGTGAGGATAGGCTTAAGCGGGGCAGTGGGACCCACTGGTCAGTGTGACATCTACGGTAGTGCTCTGCACGCCGTCTTTCCGGCGCTCCCCCGCTCGACACCGCACACCATGCATGGAGCCAGCGAGCTGCTCGCCTGCCTGCTTCATGGCGTGCTCCCTACACCTCTTCTTCTCTATATCTACACCCCTGCACCGAGTGGAAAAGCATCGGCGGCCTTCTCTGTTCTTCCCTACCGAGCGCACCACCTCACCCCTCTGTCCAATGAATAGCTTAAGAATTAGGCCGAGTCTCTCCATCTTCCCAACAGCAAAAGTAAAGAAAACTTCTCCCTCTATCTCCATCAAGTAGTTCATTGATTCCTCAATTGGTTGCGGTGTATTTTGAAGCGCCGCGGATGTCCACCATTGAAGCCGACGGTCACCCCCTCTCTGTTCAACGACGCCAGGACGAAGCTGACCTTCTCGCAAACATCAAAGTGGTGCGTATTTGATCAACGAATATGCCTGCAAATTTTGGCAGCTTGTCATAGTGTATAGAGTTGGTATTTCCCATTTCTCCCGGCGGCAAAACCGAGCGTCGGGTTTAGATCGTCCGTCCAAATCTGTTTCTACATGCAAACTTTTTCTAATCCAGTGAGGTTGTATGCACACCATCTCCTAGCACACCCCTCTGCCAACAATCAGTGGAAACCATCGAGTAAAGACCAAGATGTTCAAGTTTTCCCCGCCGCCATTGAAAAGCGCTGCTGTTCACCATCGAAGGCAACTTTGCCCACTATTACATGTCATTTACACCACCTAGTAACCTTCCTCATGATATCAGAAATCTTCCCCGCCTTTTCACGAGGTGTTTGAGCCATTCTTGAGCAATTCTGGCCATCGCCGAAACCCTAGCTCCGCCGCCGTCGTCGCACCGCCATCTTCGGCCGTCACTGATAGTATTGGACCCCACCATCATCTTGCGCGGTCGATTTTAGGGTTAGGCGGTCAAGACGGGGTCGAGAGGAGGTCGACACGGTGGTACCGGCGTGTGCCGCCACTACTCCGGCTAGGAGCACCGCCTGCATCGCGAGGACGACGAAGGCCAGTGGGCCCCGCTTGTTAGCGACATATTTCCCCCGTGCGGATCGGCTGTGGCCCGGATCAAATGCGGTTACGCGGGTTAGCCCTGTGGCCCTCGGTGCGGCCCATCTCTGATTGGCCCATTTAAATGAGTGGGGCCGGGCCGATTTATTTAAACTTTCCAATTGGAAAATAATTCCAGATTTCATCCTAACTTTGAAAATCAATTACTCCTAATAGATTTGCTCAAAACATTCCAAATAAATTCTAGTAGAATCATCTTGTTCCAAAAGTTGCAGTGGTGCAATTTGTTGGACATGAAACTAGTTTAATTTTCATAATTAATTCCTTTGAGCAAACTGCTTGGGAAATTAATTACTCCTGTTCTGCTACTTGGAAAATTCCCAATTTTGGTCAGGACACCATGCAAAATTCTCTTGACCACCAGTAAAATTTCAAGTTTATTGCACTTCATTTACTAGGTTGATCAGTGTTCCAAATCTCTATGTAGTAAAAAATTAAGAAAAGTACAGAACAATTTTCAGCTTTTTCCCCAAACTTGTAAAATCAGTTTCTCCTTGTAGGAAGCTCAGACAAATGTGCAACAAATTTTCCCAGAACCAGTGAGACCCCCTCTACCATGATCATCTAATTTTAGCCATGAAAACTTCCAGAATTACAACCAAAATTCATAGAAGACTTTTCCTTGTTGGAATTTTAGAAACAACAAGATTCCTTTAACATCTCCAATTTTTGGTCCAGATCTTCCTCATAGATCCTAGTGTCCACTATGAAAGTATCAAAGCCAATTAAAATCATTTACATACACGATCAGTATTTATAAGATCTCTTCTATAGTTCTATATCACTCATGTACCTTATATATTGCATATCATATAGTGACCGAGATCGAGGAGGACCCGGAGCCCTTGGAGACTCTACTTCCAGAAGCTAACTTCCCCTCTAACTCGCATCCAAGCAAGCCCTAGTTTGCATTAAGTGCTATTTCAAATTTTCTATTCGTATCACCTATGTCTAGGATGTATTTTGTGCATTAGGGCTAAGGTGCTTGTTACTCCACTTGCATGACCGACAAATCCCATGGAGTATTGGGTAGGTCTAGAGCTTGACGAGTTAACAATGCCATGCTAATGTTTATAGGATTCTGGTAGAAGTCGTGTAGTTGGAATCTACTCACGAGATAGGATTTTATCACACGGGATGAGTTGAATCAAAGAATGGTTTAGAAATGTGAACTTGAGACCGAGCAGCGGGTAGGATGCTGCGAGACGTGATCTCATGTGCATAGGCCTGCTTGTGTCGATTGAGGACCGATCCATGTGCGGCCCTGCAGGACATGTTTGAACAGTACCGGATGCTTACTGGGCATATGGAACACAGGAAACCGATGTAACTTGATAACATAGATGTCGAGGCATAGCCCATTGTCGATAGGGGTGGGCTGAGGGTAGTAAGGTGTAAATTCGACGGTGGGCCCATACACGCTCCGTGCGGGATCCTTATGCCCGCGGTGGTGGGACCGGTTCATCGTTTAAGTTCTGTTGTGAAAGGTGGATGCGTATGACATGGTGAGGAGCACGGCACGCTCCTTAGGAACGGGTGTACATGACGTGTTATTCGGGTGTGTCCTGATTGCAATCACTGTCCCTCACAATTATTTGAGTATCGCTTGTTCACTGTGATGTGACGTAGTAAATACTGAAGATGTAAGGAGCATACGATGTATTGAAATATAATTATTTTGCGACTATGTTTGCTATAGATTAGTCTCATTAAAGTTACTATTATGAAACAATTAAGCTGCTGCTATTAACTTGTAAAATGATTATCAATTTATATGTGAGTCATTTACTGCTATATCTATTCCTATGTTAAGTATCCCTGCATATAGAGTTCCATGTTTAGGTGAGACGGTTAAATCTTGCTGAGCCTTCATGTTCACGGGTTCTATATTAAGTTGTTTGCAGGTGAGACATATGAGGAAGGGCCCGAGGATGAGGCGATGCCTCCGTCGGGGTATACCGCCGAATGGGAGCCCTGCATGCCACAATAATCTTGTGTGTGGCTAGTGTGTAGCATCCGCGGGCTGGACGGCTGCTCTTTTGCATAGCTAGGCTAAGAGTTTAGCTATGAATATTATCTTCTGATGTATATTAAGTATTTTAAAAGACTTCCGCTGTTTATATAAATAAAACTTTGTATTTTGTTGTATTCTTTTCATGCGTGCTGTTGGGTACCGCATCGCACGGCACCACCCTCTGCAATTCTTGGAATGTGTGGACCCGGTCCTCACACGAAGACTACCACCACTGCAATGGAGTTCGGTGACACATGGTCAATCTAGAGCTCGAAGACCTCTAGCAGTGTGCTGAGGAAGGAGGACAAAAGGGGCACGAACCGGGCCAACACATATGCAGTGAAGAGCACAAATCCACTGCTTCTGCTTCTCATCCTACTGGCCAAGCAGCTGCCTCACTAGTTCCAGGTATTTGCTCCTCTCAATGCGAGGGCGAGACAGGCTTGATGCCATTGGAGTGGGCATGAAACAAGACTTTGGCAGGGGGCGAAGGCTCGAGCGCAAGGGGTGAATGAGGAAGAAACTTCCTTTGGCCACAAAGGTTTCCTTTTACTCACCCCGTGACTCTTGGAGCACATCATGTGGGTTGCCTAGGCCCGGCACGCGCTACACATCCCGCGGAGCCAATGACAGAGAGACCCTGGTTGCCTGTCAAGAGACCCGACTCGAGCTGTTAGTCGCTTAAGGAAGCCCTCGACAGTTCCCGCGGAGGTAGTGCAGCGAGGTTCAGAGGCAGCATCAGGAACTATTGCACTTACAAAATGGTAAGTGATGGACCTTATTCTCTCCACACTCCTAGATAACAACTCGAGGGATGTGGACTCCAAAAGTAGTGAAGATGAAGACAATTTGGAAACTATGTGTTTCGTGGTGAGCAACTCATGTTCAAGTATGGAGGAGGCTGAAGGGATTAGCGATAATAATGAGGTAAATCACTCATACGAAGAACTTGTTCATAGTTTTTTCTTTCTTCTGCTATAATTAGAAAAAAAGACAAAAACCTAGGAACAAGACTGCAAAAATTGAATCACTAGAATCTGAAAATAATTGGCTAAAATCTTTGATCGAAGTGATGACTCTTGATCCTCGTGTGAATTTATTTGTGAACAATTGTCCTCCTTAAGAAGTGCGAACACCTCCACACTTGATAAACTTGAACTTGAAATTGAAATGTATAGAAAGCTTGCTGCACTTAGTGATGAAAGCATGAAATATGGTAGCTATTCCGCAATTGATTTGCATTGTTCTAGCTGTGATGATCTTAATAAGAAACTACATGACACTAAGAATGAAATTTATGTTTTGAACAGTGTTCTACGCTCTCATGAAGATTATTGTTGTTCTAATTGCCAACTAAAATGAAAAACTTCTTGTGAAAATTTCCTTGTCTTGTCCAAGAAACTTGATGATATGCATAGGCCACTAGATCATTTTTGTAATGGGAATAAGAATCTAAACTTGCTGCTGAATTCATCTAAGTCTTGCAATGATAAAGCTATTTTAGGTTTCGATTCTCATGCTCATTCTAATGCACATCCACCTAAGGTTCTAAGTCACTAGGAAGTGGTTTAATTAAAGAAGTTGCTAAACAAAAAGAGGTGAATTTTAAGTCTGTAGAAATGTAGTCTTATTCTGTTGCTAACACACACATTGCTTGCTTATCTAGACATGAACACAAAGTCGATTTTCATTGTACCTACTATGGTAGAGATGGTCATGTCATAGATTTTTATTATAGACTAGCTTAAAGGGAAAATAAGCAAAGAATTAATGCTAAGCCACATAACAATCAAGCAAAACCTGCTGCACGTGCTGAATCGAATGTTAGGAACTTGCAACCTACTATGATGAGTCTAAAACATGCAAAGTTTGCTCCCAAACCTGTTGCTTTTCGTGCTACGTGTTGATGGTCATTAAGTACCACTTTAGAGTGTCAATATAACTCATAATCATGAACGACTAGACATTTCTTACACGCAAGATAGAGAATTCTCTATTGATCTGAAGGCCTTAGGGATTCCAAGTCATGACTTGGATGATTTGGACCAGCCTTCACAGAGGATGAAGTGTTGAAAACCATTAAGAATCTCCCTTTTGACAAAGCTCCAGGACCATATGATTTCACAGGGAGGTTTTATAAGACATGTTTGGACATTATTAAAGTGTAAATTATGTCCGCTACTTCAGTTATCTGGAGTAGGAAATTTATGAACTGGAAGCTATCAACACAGCATATATCACCTTAATTCTAAAAAAAGTTGGGGCTGAGCAGGTTAATGATTTTAGACCCATTAGTTTAGTGCATAGCTTTGCTAAGCTGGTTACTAGAGCAAAGGCTAATCGCCTTGCTGGCCGTTTGTATGAGATGGTGTCTCAAAATCAGTGAGCTTTCATTAAGGGTCGCTTTATTCAAGACAATTTTATGTTGCTTCAGCAAACAACAAGGTTTCTTCACCAACAGAAAAAAGCTAGAATCCTTCTTAAACTCGATATATCGAAGGCTTTTGATTCAACTTATTGGCCTTCCATTTTAGAAGTGATGCAGCAATTAGGATTTGGACAGATTTGGAGAGATGTGCTGAGTGGTTTGTTGGCCTCTTCATCCACCAAGGTGCTGCTCAATGGAATCCCTGGTGACATTATTTCTCATCAGCGAGGCTTAAGGCAAGGTGACCCTCTATCTACAATGATTTTCATTCTTGTAATGGATATTTTGGGATGTTTGATCAACAAAGCTGAAGAGGAGGGGCTGCTGCATTCCTTGTCAACCAGATTGCTCCAAATCTGAATTTCCATTTGTGCCAATGATGTGGTTATGTTCCTTCGCCCGATACCACAAGAAATTAATATTGTGCTGGAAATCTTACAACTTTCCAATGAAGCGTCGGGACTGAAGAATAATGTTCAAAAGAGTAGTGTTTTTGTGAGACCTATGTGTGCTGAATATATTGGCTTTGATGATAAAAGTTTTGAATACTACCAAAATATCTTTTTATCAAGATTCGACGACAGGTCCGGCATGTTTTGGTTAGCTTTGGCAAGGTTCAAAGCTTGATTACAATTGTTCTGCTTTTATCTTGCAATGTTTCAAACTTGCTTTATATTCTTGGAAAGTTGCTTAGTATTCATTTGCTAAGTTTTTGGTGCGTTTTGGTTGATATGGCTGATATCGTTTTGCTATACTTTGCAACATGCTTATGTGAGGTGCTCACGTAAGGTGTTGTGTTCGGAACTAACTTGTGTCAAGTCGCGGACTTGGGCTCGTACGGATTGGTTGTTTGTTCATGTGCTGGTTTTGCTTGAGTTCAAGACATGGCTGGTGATGGGATCCATTGAACTAGTCTTAGGGAGAAGATGAGGTTCAACATCCAAGTTCGGGAGGAATTGTGGTTGAGTTGATCGGGAGGTTGCGCAGCATGTTTGAATTAAGAACAATGCATATGAAGGTATCGTGGACGTCGTTGGAAGATGTTTGCATGTATGCAAGGAGTGCATTGACGTGGCTACATGGTTCCGAGGCGTGATGAAGAGATGTGGACATAAAGAATTGGTCGGAAAGGTCCAACTGACTAGGTTATGGACTCAAGCTGCGGCTGAGTCATGTTTGAGTCAAATATGGAGTGATTTGAGTTGGTTATGATAGGATTTCGTGTGGGTCACAAATTTGAGTTGTTTTAGGAATGTGGTGTACGTTCCTAAGGTGTTTGGAAGTCTTAAGATTGCTTCTATCTGCGTATAGAAGAGTCCTAAGCAGTTTTGGAAAGTTTCGATTTGTGAACTGAGTAGGATTAGAGTCCTGATTTGAGTTGAGTTGGCTTTCGAGCTGGTTATATAAGCAAGGGAGGCCAGAGCTCATGGTAGACGACTTTGGGTCTGTTCCTCTTGTGTTCTAGTGAATAAAATTCATAGTTGAAAGGAACTCTTGTGCCTTGTTCGTCTGACTTGTTCCAGACAAGTTTTTCTCGTCGTGTTTCTGCACAGCACTACCTTGTTTCGGTGGTTTTATCATAATTTGGGTTTTACAGATCCAATTGATGTGATTCTCATTGAGTTATCTTCACAACTTGTATATCTATCATCAGTCAAAATGTCATGGTCATTGAATTAGTGGTTTTTGATCTACACGAGTTTCTTTGCAGTATTACACACCTGTTTTTTACTCGGTAGAACAGATTGACCTTTGTTCGATCTTTCGATCGTAACTTGAGTTTCTCTCAACAAATTTGAGTGATTCTTGTTGTATTGTCTTTGTGACTTGATTCTCTCTGATATCTATCACATTTGTCACGATAAAACATGTTTAGATTAGTCTCACACATGATTTCTTAGACAGATCGTTATTCTGCTGAAGGGGTTGGAATTTAATTGTTTTCGCTGTGTAAGATTTTTTTATCTACCATTCACCCCCCTCTGCTGCCCACACTGCGAGATCTGCTGCCATTGTGCAACAATTAAATCCGAGATTTAATTGTTTCCACTGTGTAAGATTTTTTAATCTACCATTCACCCCCCTCTGGTAGATTTTCACGTGCTCTTCGAGCCTACAGTTTTCCCTATGCGGTGTGATGAAACAGAGATGGCCACACTGCGAGATCTGCTGCCTTGTGAAATCCCAAGTTTTCCTTGCCGTTACTTGGTCCTACCACTCTCCTTGAAAAAAGCTCTGTTAGACTACGAATTTTATTGATCAAAACTCAAAAGAAACAGCCCCAAAGTCGTCTACGATGAGCTCTGGCATCCCTTGCTAATATAAGCAGCCTGAAGGCCAACTCAACTCAAACTAGGACTCTAATCCTACTCAATTCACGAATCAAAACTTTCCATAACTGATCAAGATCTTCCTATTCGCAGATAGAAATAATCTTGAGACTTCCTAACAAACTCTGGAACACATCCCATATTCCTAAACACAATCTATTTTGCTGTAACTTACGAAAACTACCATAACCAACTCGATATATTCCATACCGAGCCATAACCGACTTGTCCGATGTCGAAGTTATTATCCAATACGTTCTGATCCTTCCAGCAAGATCTTTCCTTCCATAACCCGTCTTTGGACCCATGTTGCCACACCATGCACCACATGCATACGTGCGAACACCTTCCTCCGACATCTAGTTTCCTTCATATGCACTACCCTTGATTCAATCACCCTGCGTGGCCTCCTGATCAGCTCAACCACAATTTCTCCCGAACTTTGTTGTTGGAACCCCATCTCCTCCCTGAGACTAGTCTAATTGATCCCGTCACAAGCCATGACTTGAACTCAAGTAACACCTGCACATTAAAAAACAATCAATACTTCCGAGCACAAGTACTCGACTTGACTCTCATTAGTTCTGAAACCACGACACCTAACGTGAGCACCTCACATAAGCATGTTGCAAACCACAGTACAGGTGGACATTTTTATAACAGCCAAAACACAACAAAAACATAGTAAATAAACACTAAGCAACATTTCAGAATGTAAAACAAGTTCGGAACAATTTAGAGAAACAATAAAATCAAGTTCCAAAACTTGCAAAAGCTACCGGGAGCTAAACCAAAGTCAGTCGAATTACAACCAATAGGAGCTTCTCAAAGTTAGCAGAACTAGCATCTGACGGAACTTACGAAAACTAGTCAGAACTAGTCAACCCAAAAGCCAGAGCTACAAAAAGCAAGTCGGAGCTTAACAGAGACATGTCGGAGCTATCAAAGACATGACGGAGCTATATACAAAGCTCACCGAAGCTACCCAAAACAAGTCGGACCTATCGTGGGACCTTACAGGAGCTCGGACCTAGAGTCGGACCTTGTTAAAAAGGTGTTTTGGTAGTATTCAAAACTTTTATCGTCAAATCCAATGTATTAAGCACACATAGGTCTCACAATCTCCCCCTTGATGAATGCATTGTCAACAGCTCTTAAAATCCGAACATTGGCTTATTCACATGAAAAGTTCTGAAAACAATTTCTCCCCCTTGCATACTTCTCCCCCTGAGATGAATCGTGCCAAAAACACTTGTGAATATGTGCAATGTGTGATCAATTTCTCCCCCTTTGACAATGTATTCAGCAGGGTTCAAAAGAAAATTTCAATTGTTACATATACATATAAACAAAGCTCATCCAAGTCATACTATCAAGTAACTTACACTATAACAATGAGATACATAAACTAGTGTAAGCCATGCTAGAGATCAAATGTGATTTTCAATTTAAGCAAGTCATGATCTCACAAACATAACTACTTCAAAACCTGAAAGCATGACACTTGTTGTTGCAATTTTGATCATCATTTAAAGCACAAATTTTGATCATATAAAATTTGCAAGAGATTATGTGCATCTGCCTTATTCTAACCAACCAAGCCAAGCCTATGTCATTTGACAATCAGAAGCTTAAGGACATGGTTTTAGTCATACACAACTTCTTCCAAGTTCATACCTTAGTGCAATCATAAGCCATCTCAAAAGAAGAAGTGCGATACATGTATATTCTCTTGATCTTTTCTCAATTTATATTTGACCATAAAAAGCTTAACATGTGAGTTGATTACATAATTAATGTTTTATGGTTAAAAACACTTGTGAGCATGAAACCTGTTCAAAACAGCAAGAAAGTTTGATCATGACAGAATTTAGTGTAAGTAATTATTCCAATTACTAGTCATAGCAAAAACTACAAAATGTATAACAAGAGTAATGTAGTAAGAACTTTCAGCATGAAAAAGGAATTACAAAGTCATATATGTATGAAATATTATGCTCATATTATTTAATTTTGGATTCACACATATACTTCACAAGTTTCAAACCCCCCCCCCCCCCCCCCCCCCCTCAATTTCAGCCATGGGTATGCATAACCCCTATTTCACTACGAATGAATCAAAAATGAGAGAAATCCAAAGGTTTTGTAAAATGTCAGCCAGTTGTTGTTCGGTATCTACATGGTGAAGCACAATGTTTTCTTTTTCAACATTATCACGGAGAATGTGATACCTAATGTCAATGTGCTTTGTTATCCAATGTTGCACAGGGTTTTCAGCAATGCAAATGGGACTAGTGTTATCACAATACATTGGAACACTATCTAGATAAACCCCATAGTCCTTAAGTGTTTGTACAATTTAAAGAATTTGTGAACAAGCGCTTGCAGCAGCTACATATTCAGATTCGGCTGTGGATTGTGCAACTGAACTATGTTTTCTAGAGGACCAAGCAACAAGTGAATTACCAAGAAAATTACAAGCACCCGAAGTACTTTTCCTATCAATCCTACAACCTCCAAAATCAGCATCGAAAAAAGCTCTCAATGAAACGGTTGAGGAAGACGGAAGAAAAATGCCAAATTCTTGAGTTTCATGTAAGTACGAGTGAATCCTTTTGACGTCTTGACAATGTGAAGCACGTGGGGAAGCTTGAAACCGTGCACAAAGACATACGTTGAATTGTATGTCCGGTTTTGATGCCGTGAGGTACTAAAGTGATCCGATCATGCTTCTATATTCTTTTTGATCAAAGGGTTCACCATCTTCATCAAGTTCAAGTGTCGTTGCTGTACACATCTGTGTCCGAAGAGGCTAGCTTTTGTCCATGTTAAGGCGCTTAAGAAGGTCTCTTGTATACTTTGTTTGATGCACAAAGGTACCTTACTTGGTTTGCTTGATTTGCAGCCCAAGAAGTAAGTGAGTTCACCCATCATACTCATTTCAAATTCTGAACTCATCATTGCTGAAAACTTGGACACAAGATCATGAGAAGCAAAACCAAAGATAATATCATCCACATACACTTGAGTGAATAATGAGTCATTGCCATGCCTAAGTACAAAAAGAGTTTTATCTACCTTGCCTATGGTAAAACCTTTTTCAATTAAGAAAGTTTTTAACCCATTGTACCATGATTTAGGAGCTTGTTTTGGACCATACAAGGCTTTAGTTAGTTTGAAAACATGATTAGAAAATTTTGGATTTTCAAAACCAGGTGGTTGCTTAACATAAACATCCTCATCTATGTAGCCATTAAGAGAAGCACTTTTTACATCCATTTGATATAACTTGAAACCTTTTGATGTGGAAAAGGCTAATAAAATTCTTATGGCTTCTAATCTAGCATCAGGAGCAAAAGTTTCTTCGAAATCTAAGCCTTCAATTTGTGTGAAACCTTGAGCAACCAATCTAGCTTTATTTCTAATTACTACACCATCCTCACTTTGTTTGTTTTTAAACACACATTTAGTTCCGATTAAGGTGTGGTTATGAGGTGGAGGTACAAGTTTCCAAACATTATTTATTTCAAAGTTTTCTTACTCTTTTGACATGGCAATAATCCAAGATTCATTAGTGAGTGTGTGTGATATACCCTTGGGTTCAAAAGCAGCAACAAAAGCAGAATGACCATGAGAATTGGGGTCGGAAAACCTGGATCTTGTAACTCGTTCATGCAAGCTTCCAATTATCTATTGTAGAGGATGATTCTTGTAAATCTATAGGGGAACATATGTCTCACAAGCTTCTTCTTCATCAAGTTCATTGCAGATTGATGAGCTTGTGGCTTGTAGACGATCAGGACCAGCAGAGGTGGTAGTCGGAGCTTGTTCAAAGTTCGGAGCTGGACATGTGTCAGCTTTGGAACAATCAGGCAGTATTAGTGACTCTTCTTCTTCTTCTTCTTCTTCTTCTTCTTCTTCGAAAATACCCTCTCCCTGAGGATATGTATTTGATCCTGTAGTACTGGTGCTAGAGCCTGGGCTAGCTTCATCAAAAGAAACTTCATAGGTCTCTATAATTTTGTTAGTTTCCAATAAATTCACACGGTAAGCTCTAGTGTGAGATGGATAACCAAGAAACATGCCATCCTCGGATCCAGATTCAAATTTATCAAGATTTCCATGTTTTTTAACAGAGCATTGGCAACCAAAAACCCTAAAGTGTGAAACATAGGGCCTATGTTCAAACCAAAGTTCATAAGGTGTTTTACCTAGTTTAGTACGCAAGAAAATACGGTTTGAAACATAACAAGCCGTTGCAATTGCATCTGCCCAAAATTTTCTAGGAGTTTGATATTCATCAAGCATGGTCCTAGCCATCTCAACTAAGGTTCTATTTTTCCTTTCTACAACACCGTTTTGTTGAGGAACATATAGTGAAGAAAATTGATGTTCTATTCCAAGTTCAAAACAAAAATGATCGAATGATTTATTTTTAAATTCAGTTCCATTATCACTTTTGACTGCTTTTAACGATCCTGGGTGATCAATTAATAGTCTAAGAATTAAAGTCCTAAAATGAGTAAAAGCTTCATTCTTAGATGCCATAAAATAGACCGAAGAGTATCTAGAATAGTCATCGACAATTACAAGCACGTACCATTTACCTCCAGAGGATTGTACACGTGCCGAACCAACAGTGTCAAGCTACAAAAGTTGACCAGGTTCAGTTGTCATAGTCATCGAGAGAGGAGCATGTGAACCTGCAACCATCTTAGCATGTCTACACGAAGAGCATACAATATCTTTGTATCCTATGAGTTTAGGCAAACCACATATGAGATAAGAGCACTAACACGAGTGAGGTGATCAAAGCCTGCATGACCAAGTCTACGATGCTAGAAAAATAAATCTTTTGAATCATTGGCAACTAGACACCTATGCTCAGAAGTTGACATATCAAAATCAGCTTTAAAAACTCTTCCAAAATGAGACATGTTAAAAAAAGCACACTATTTGAATCTACAACTTTGCAGCAATTTTTAGAGAAAATTATTTCCAAATTTTCATCAAGCAATTGAGAAACAGAGAGCAATTTGTATTTCAATATTTTAACAAGTGCCACATCTTTTAAGGTCTAGTGGTCATTTACTCTAACCGATCCTTTAACAATATAGGAGTTGAAGAATTATCGGCAAAAGTAACATTTTCTACACGTGACACAATAGAGAGCGAGGAGAATCATTATCCGTTACCGGCCATGTGGCATGAGCAACCTGAATCCACAATCCATATGTTCTCCTTTCTCAAGCATGAAACATACACAGAAGGACAATACGTCGTTGACTCAATACTGGAGTTAGTCAATAAGCATTTGGAAATCCAGTACTGAGCCATGCGACGTCCAGTAGGAACAACACGCGAAGGCTATGACAAAACAACAGATTTATGAGTCAAGGGTTGAGGTTTTCCGTTCTTAACTACTGATTTAAAAGTTCCTACTCGTTTAGCACGAAATCTAGTAGCTCTGGAGTTAAGAGCAGTAGTTCCAAAAAAAGCTGAAGCTCTGGATGCAAAGACTGAAGTTCTGAAGGGAACAACAGAAGGTCCAGGAGCTCTCAGAGCTATCAGAACTACCGGAGCTTCCTTTGCAGATTTCTTATTAGAAGGTCCGGAAGCTACTTTTTCAAATTTCCGACTCATTAAAGCAAGTTGCATGTTTCTAATTTTAGGTTTAGCATGCATAGCAGATTTAGCATGAAAGTTATGGGATCTAGCAGACACTTTATCCTTTTTAATTTGTTTATCTAGTTTATAACAGAAATCTATGACATGACCATCTTTATCACAATAAGTACAATAAAATTTCATTTTGTAATCATGTCTAGATGAGCATCCAGTATTAGAAACAGAATTAGAAAGCACTCCTGCAGATTTAAAAATCACATCCTTTTGTTTAGGGACAATTTTGATTAAACCTCTTCTAAATGATTTTACAACGTAAGGTGGATGTGTTTTAGAATAAGCATTGGAATCAAAACCTAAACCAGTTTTATCATTGCAAGTTTAGAAGAATTTAATAGAAAATTTAGATTCTTGTTACCATTGTAAAACCGCTCTAGTATCTTATTTTTATTGTCAAGTTCTTTAGATAAAACTAGGCAGTTTTGACATGAAGTTTTTCCTTTTAGTTTGCAATTGGAACAATATTTAACTTCATGAGAATGTAAAGAATTGCTCATAATTGAAATTTCATTCATTGCATCTTTTAGTTTCTTGCCAAGATTGTCACATGCAGAACAATGCAGATCATCTGTTGAGCAAGAAGCACCTTTTAAGATTTTAACATTCAAATCAAACAGCTTTTTGTTTTGTTCAATTTCTTCATCAAGTCTATCTAGAGTGGAGGAGTGTGCAATTCTTAATGTGGACAATTGTTCATAGATTAAGCCACATGAGGGGCATGCCTCATCACTAGGAATCAAAGTTTTTAAACGGTTGATTTCAGATTCTAGTGATTCAAATTTAGCAGCATTATCCCTAAGCTTTTTGTCCTTTTTATTGACAATAATAGTTGCACGAGAAATTGTGTCACAGCCCGAGTTTTAACAAATAGTGAAAATCACTCCGAATTAATTTTTTTTATATAAATCTCGAACAGACCTTAACTGCAAATAAAAATAGAGATGCATGTTCACACGAATACAAACACATACACACAAGAATACAAATCCGTATATATAATTAAATATGAAGCTAAAACTACAAAATTAATATGAAATAAATAACAACACATGTGAAAGTATAAACGAAGTTGGCATATACAAATATTTACGAACATGTGAGCTCACCATTAATGAGAATAAACAAATAAATATGAATGTTCCATTAAGACCTCCGATCAGACCTAGATCAGAATAATAACGAATACCCAATAAACAATTTAAACTAAGTAATCTATTTATAATGACCAACTATAAAATAAATCAAGGATAATATACGGATGTGAATAAAAACATATGTACCAAAGTCTAATACAAGCAATCAAATAAATGAATAAAGGAGAGCAAAATGACTTATTAAACATTATAGTAATTTAAACCAAATTTGTATCTACATTAAAATAGAGAAGGAAAATAAAATAGAAAACTAAAAAGAAAAGGGAACCCAACTCCTACCCTCCTGGGCGTGGCCCATTTTCTTTCCCCTTCACCACCGGCCCAGCCTCTCCCCTTCCCTCTTCCCAGGCGCGCGTCCCAACCTCCTTTCCCTCCCCGCGGCCCAGCCGGCCTGGCACTATAGCACCTTCTTCCCCATCACGCCGCCTTCCTCTTCCGTCCCGACAGTGCCGCCTGCCACCCAGGAAACCCGGCCGCATGACGATGTCTCGTCCCCGTCGCGTCGCTCAGCCGATGCCTGTCAAGTTGTTGCCTAACTCCTATTACCTCTTCGCCATCATGAGCACAATGAAATGCATGCGCCACAAAAATGTCGCAAACCGCCTTAGACCACCACCACGGGAACCGCCTTGGGCGCCTATAAAACGGCACCTCCCTCTTTTATACGCTCGAACGAGTTCCCCTCTCACCACTAAAATCACTACTGAGCTTGCTCGGCCCTCCTCGAGCGGGAATTCGGAGTTCCCCATTTCTTCCTTGCCGCTGACTACCTTGCCCGTTCTCACACGTAGGAAGCAACGTAACAAAATTAACCTATTCCACTGTTTTACCATCGTGTAAAACGTGTTGAACATGTGTTGTCTGCTCACTTAGATTACCACCGAGTAGGTCCCGATGTCCCCTCCCCGGCGCCGTCGTGTGCCATCGTCGCCAGTGAGTTAGGGACCCCTATGTCCCAAGAAATCTTGTACACAATCTTGGCCTTGACTTGTAGTATATGGTAGGATACCTCTTTTGGGTAGTGGGGCAAGGGAAGCCGAACCTCATCGAGCCGCCGCCGTGGTCGAGGTAGCCCCCTGTCGCCGGCCACCGTGGGCGTCGTCCAGGCCAGTCCGAGCGCATAAGAACGATACTTATACTCCAGAACACACCCGTGACACAATATTTGACTAGTCTCCCGCGCACGCGAGTAGATCGCCGTTGCGTTGTCACACGCGGTCGCCACGGCCCGCCGCCAGCCGCCATTGGTGCCACCCGTACCCGGTCAAGCCACCCGATGTGTTCCTTGCACTATCTCGCACATCTCTGTGAACTTGATGCCTGAAAAACCAGCACCAATGCCTCCCTCACCGATGGTCGCCCAATCTGTTGTGGCGGCTCGTCGCCGGCCGTCTTGGGTGCTGCCCCGGCCCGGTCGTGGCCACAGAGGACACTTCTGCACCCCTAAATGCGCGCCCGGATGCTCCATTGGCGGGGAGGCCACTCATTCTGACGCAAAGCCGCCGCCGGCGAGCTCCTTGGCAGGCCACTGCCGCTCCTCTGTTCAGCCCCCTGGTCCCTACGTGGCGCTTGTGTGGTGCACGTGTGGCCGCCACCTAGGTGCCACCTCACCAAACAGGGGCGCCACTTGGTCATGGTCCGCCACATCAGTGCCAACCCTCAGCCCGAGGATTAGTGGACTCGGTCCACGAAGGCCGAAGGGCCATTGGCCACTGTCCTTTGGGCCCTGTGTGTCAAAGCGTAAAACTTTTAGGTGCACCCGCATTGACCACCGTGGCCCACAGACAGCCTTACACACGCTAGAGAAATACTGGGTCCACCCAGATTGTGTACACAAAACATTATAAAATCCATTTACAAGTGTAGGAAAAATCTTAGAAAATCCCATAAAATAGTATTTGATATTTAGAGAGTACTACCAGTGAACAGTAGCAAAAAATAAAATAAAATTACCTATAACATACTATGAATCATTTAATTAACTCGGAAAATCAAGGAAATCCATGTTTAGACTAAAAGAATGATAACCTCCCCATAAATGATCATATAAAATTCTCTAAAAATATTAATTGTATTTTTGAATTTAATTCAAGTGGTATTTGGATGAATTGAATTATGGGATGATAAAATATTTATGGAAGTCCCAAAAACAATTAAATAGTTAAAAATTAGAGAACTTGACCTATGACCTCTGAGTAAAATAATAGGTCTAATATTTAGCTAAAATCCCTAGAAGTATCCTATAATATATTGTAAATAGTATTCGGTTAACTTAAATCAGGGGATATAGAATTACTTATCGCTCTCATAGGAAAATCACATTGACGTTCCTAATTAGTAAAATATATATAAAAGATTCTAACTAGTCTCTTCACAAATGACTTTCTAAATATTCCCAAAATATACATTAGGACTTTTAGGATAGTAGTTGACTAAAATAAACTATAGGATAATAAACCAACTAGAGTCATTATATGCAATTAGAGGGATATTAGATAATAGGAATTCACATGCAAAATCCAAATAAAATAGACCCTTCACTAGTAATTCCTGAAATTCCTAATACCCATACACTAAAGAAATCCTAAAATAAGTTCATGACTTTTAGAAGACATTAATAAAATAATAGATTACGAAATGATATAAGTTAATTAGTTACACCCTGGTCATCATTAAAAATTTTGAGTTGCCTTGAGAATATTAAAACATATGCTTAGACTCTAAAAATAAGCGGTTCTTACATTAGTAGAACTTAAGTGAATGTACTATTGTGAAGATAAGAAGTCTCATAGAGGATATAGCTAACTCGTTGACCGTAACATAAATAATTTTTAACATAAATCAGTGAATTAATCATAATGGTCATAAACCATGTAAATAATTAGAAGACTGATGAGTAATAGAACTCACAAGCAAGCTCTAAATTGAACAGACTCTCAACAATAATCCCATGAAGTCTTAACAAACATGCATTAAAGGAATGCCACAATAAGTTCCCAACATTTAGAGTATATTAGGAAAATAATAAAGTAGGAAGAATGAGTTGATAAGTCACTCACTAGTCTTTACCAGAATGTTGCCTTATGTACAATCACGTTAGGACTCATGCTTAGTCTCTAAAATACGTGAGACTCACATTACTAGGACTTTAGCAAATATCATATTGTGAAGATAGAAAAGAATTATAAAAGTTATGTTCGACTCACTGATCACAATATATGTAATTTACCTTATGAACTAGTGAGTTCACCTTAAATGTCATAAACCATGTAAATAACTAAGATTGATAAAACCGTTATAAATTTTCAATGACCATATGGTTCACTAAAGAAATAGTAACGTTTTTGAATAAGCCACCAGTAGAATGACGTTCTCCGATAAGATACCTTCTTAATACCTTAGAAACCATGTTAATGAACATTTGTTTGTATTTATTGGAGTTTTATTGAGATTTCTTGGATCTTTATCAGTGAATCGTATTGTCTTCGCATAGCTACGTGCTTAGTAATCGGAGAGTTCATGAAGAACAGGACAAAGACTCTCATAAACTATCATAAAGGCAAGCTCTAACTCCTTAATCATATTTCACCTATGTTTTGCAATCACACGTATGGCCTGTTTTCATTGCATGACTGTATGTCTATTTTAAAATATTGTTATGCTATGAACCACTTGATGTGGTAGCATGAGCTACATTGATGACTGAGTATCGGTTTTAGCTATTACCCAACGATGAACAGTAACACATAGGTTACTCGCTATCAATGGATTGAAACAGGACACTGTATCAGTTACGATATTAGCAGTGATTATCACAATCACCTCCTTGACCTTGCCAACACAACCCCTTGACAACCTAACAGCTTCATCACTGCGCTATAGTAGCGATGTGAGCACCTCTTTGTTAGTACTATGCTTAGGAACTCCTGTGATGTTCGTATCGCGAACAACTACACACTGTATACATGATTGTGAAGCGTGTTAAAAGGTGTTTCGTGGTGTGAGTTAGGATATGGGTGGGGTATTAATGAACTGTGTGTGTGAAGGGGATGGGTGGTCGAGGCGGGTATGGTGATGGGATGCAGCTGGCTCCTTAAGAGGTATACCAGCTGCGGCTGTGTATTCGGTGTAATCCACCGATCTTTGCTAAGTGCTTCAATAATAGTCTGATGACCATGTTTTCCAAACTAGCCTTGTGCTGAGTACTTTAGTTTAGTTCGATGTTGGGTGTTCTAAACTAGTCCTCTAGCCAAGGACGGATGGAGCCGCCTCACCAATATAAGGACCGGTTCATTTGAACTCAACATATTGATTTCGTACAATCACAGAACCTGTATGGGCGGGACTACCCCTATCTTTCTGGTAGCTGCCACAAGAGAAACGAGGAGAGCCATGGAGGGCACGGTGGACCAGGAAGTGGCACAGAGATCGAGGGTTGTTTGGTGTCTGGCTGGGTTGGTAATACTTGAATAGCCCCTGGGTCAGGCCGATGTGTGATTGTGGGGTTACGCGGGAAAGATGGGATGAGCGTCATTTCATACCCTTGCTATGTGTGCATGGCCTGTGGGTAAAAGTGTACAAACTCTGCAGAGTCGTAATCTATCCGGATAGCTGCTGTCACAGTCTTGGCACACTATGCTTTGGGCTCCTATTGATTAGTATTAGCGCATCTCCTTGAAGTGTGTGTGTGGTTGGCCGAGGCCACCGTGTTTTGGGAAAGAGTTGGCATGCGTGCCGTAGTCGTCAGGGCCTTGGGTCCGAAGACTCATCTAAAAGTAAGGGGACTGGCGGGTTGGTTTTAAACTCCCCTAGGGCCCACCAACAATAATAATACTGATTCAACTACTTCTCCCTCTTATTGCAAAACTCTTTTCAAAGAGAACCTTGCATAAAATGCTTTTTGGCAAAATTAATCCGTACGGTCTCTCCTTGCTACAAGCCCCAATGCATGAAACACCTCCCCTTCAGTAGTGTTAGGGCTTGCGGAGTACCTTATGTACTCACTCTTGCTTTATATGTGGTTTTATCAAAAGACAGAGAAGCTGAAGCGTGTGAGGATGACGATAGGGTCTAGTCCTACTTCCCAAGTGTGTCTGTTGGGCATGGTGACGTTCTGCTTCGCTATTTTGAGGATTTATCTATTTTGGTGTTCATCTCCGACCACACCTAATGTAATCTAGATCATGTTTGTAAGACTTATATTGTTTATAAATAAATAATCGTTGTATGGATCTCAATCTATTCTGTTGTGCATACTAACTACTGATCCATGGATTGGTACGGGATGCACAAGTGGACCCACGAGAGGCGGGTCCTGACAGAGTGGTATTAGAGCCATACTTGGCTGTAGGACGAATCCTTAGAGACATACTATACCCTGAACATTTATTTTGAAAAGTATAAAACTATTTTAGAAAGATTCTCTCTCTCCTCTATGTTCTCCCTGCACTTACCTCCTTCTATATTGAAAACTCAATTTACTTCCTTCGATAGCGTCACTGACCTCAACCCAATAGACCTTGGTCGTTCAAGAGTAAGATGGACACCGACGCGATACGCAAGGTTGGAACCACGCAACATCGGCACCAAATCATTCGAGGATACGATCAGTCAAACAACCTCTTTACCAATTCAAGAGAATACATAAAGACAAAGGAAGCAATTACTCTACTAAGGCTACTAGAAGATGTCATCGTCACGTATCAAAAACGACATCACAAGCAGTGGAAGAACAAGCACGTGCATCCCTACATTCCTCGTTCACATCAATAGAATCCTAGAATGACCGTAGTGCCCATGAGTGGAATGGCTTAGCCTATAGTGACCTAGAGTAAGCCACACATAGAATAATTAATAGTATAATATATAAGTTTGTAATAGTTATGTTTGGGTGTGATTCGCTGGTTTTCATTGGGTTCTTTGATTGGGTGCAATTGTGGCTCTAATACCAACACAAATCAATAATCAAACAAAAGAAAATAAGTTGGGTGTTTAATAAAATAAATACATACAGATTACGTTTATTTATATACCTATGCACGTATGCCTATATGTATATCAAGTATAATGCACTAATAAGAATACACAATATAAAATTTAGTATATATGCAAATGAACGTATATACGTAAGGATAATAATAACGACCAAAACAAAATCTTCCACTTCCTCTCTCCCTACTGAATCAACGAAATACCCATTCAAAAGCATATCCCGGTTCGAGCTCACCTGAGCACACTACTCATGCAGGAACACCATCTCAATCCAAAGTACTCTAGTTAACTCTCAAAGTCAATAAATAAATAATTAAATACATAAATAAACCAAACAAAACCAAACAGAACTACTAATAGTAAAATATGAATTTAATAATAATAATATAATAATAATAATAATAATAATAATAATAATAATAATAATAATAATAATAATAATAATAATAAACCCACACTAGCAAAAAAAAACATAGAAGTTAAAATCCTATTTAAGTGGGGTAGGATCTTAAAAGAATTAAAGACTCATAAGACAAACAGTGTGGATCATACCCTCATGGATTGGTTGGCTCACCGGCAAGGATTTACACCCTGTGCCAACCAAAAGGTCACCACAGTAAATAACGTTGAGATAACTATAAGAAGTCAGTCGCAAGAGTTCCTATGAAATTCCTGACACGTAGTTTGGAAACTACGCTCATAGAACGAGTGTCAGAAATTTATACATGCTCAGATATGGATCTGGAAGGATCAAAAGGAATGGAACCATACATAGGCATGAAGTTCCCGAACACGTCAACACCCAAAGCAACACTGAGGGCAAAGAGATCCTATCAGATGTACACATACTGATTGATCAAACACAAGAGACATACCCCTAAGATACAAGAAGGGATTTTCTTACTGTGTTCATCACCTTAGGGAACCCCAGTGTTTTGGTCAAGCAGAAAGAAAGCAAGCTCAGGACATGCATCGTCTAACGAACATCAGATGGAGTAGCGGAAATAGATGTTACCCTGAGTCTATGACTTGCTTAACCAATTAAGAGATTTAGGTACACATGTGATTTGGGATCAAGTTAATACCAATTCAGGATCATATATGTTCACATCACAATGTCGGTGCTCGCAACCCAATGTGGAATATATGAGTTTCCACAGTGACACCCTTCAAATTGACCAACATAGCAGTGTGCTTCTTGAGTCGCATGGACAAGATAGAAGTAGAGGAGTTAGAAGCAAACCTTCTTTGAACAAGCCCTAAAAGCCAATGTCATGGTAGTGGACCACACAAAGTCAGAAGATGTCTCCTTTTGGGACCCTGTACGATACATGATATCGAGCAGCACTTGTATGGTCAGAGAGGAAAGAACGTCATTATGTGGACCAACCTGTAGTAAGGACCTTAAGAGGCAAAAACCGGAACCAGAGGAGTCAACGCTAGATATAAACAAACAACCAAAAGGTCACCACGGTGAATAACATTGAGATAACGATAAGAAGTCAGTCGCAAGAGTTCCTATGGAATTCCTGACGCGTAGTTTGGAAACTACGCTCATAGAACGAGTGTCAGAAATGTATCCATGCTCAGATATGGATCTGGAAGGATCAAAAGGAATGGAACCATACATAGGCATGAAGTTCCCGAACACGTCAACACCCAAAGCAACACTGAGGGCAAAGAGATCCTATCAGATGTACACATACTGATTGATCAAACACAAGAAACATACCTGTAAGATACAAGAAGGGATTTTCTTACTGTGTTCATAACCTTACGGAACCCCAGTGTTTTGGTCAAGCAGAAAGAAAGCAAGCTCAGGACACGCATTGTCTACCGAACATCAGATGGAGTAGCGGAAATCGATGTTACCCTGAGTCTATGACTTGCTTAACCTGTTAAGAGATTTAGGTACACACGTGATTTGGGATCAAGTTAATACCAATTCAGGATCATATATGTTCACATCATGATGTCGGTGCTCGCAACCAATGTGGAATATATGAGTTTCCACAGTGACACCCTTCAAATTGACCAACATAGCAGTGTGCTTCTTGAGTCGCATGGACAAGATAGAAGTAGAGGAGTTAGAAGCAAACCTTCTTTGAACAAGCCCTAAAAGCCAAAGTCATGGTAGTGGACCCCTCAAAGTCGGAAGATGTCTCCTTTCGGGACCCTGTACGATACATGATATCGAGCAGCACTGGTATGGTCAGAGAGGAAAGAACGTCATTATGTGGCCCAACCTGTAGTAAGGACCTTAAGAGGCAACAATCGGAACCAGAGGAGTCAACGGTAACTATAAACAAACAACCACTGTAAGCTACGACCATGGTAGTGATTGTATGTACCCTATGGAGACACCAGTATGGGGTACAAATAAATTTTTGAAACTAAGGCTTGTTGCCCTTGACCAGTCGGACCAGTTAAGACAATAGGAGCCACCACTTAATACCGTGAGTACCAGGCAAGGATATTAGATACACGCCCCTCAAGGTGTGCAATCACGTGCAAGACACGTACGAAGTCCTAAAGAGCAACTACTTCTTGATGCAATGGATCAACAGACTGATGCTGCATACTGAGAACTATCTGTATGAATACTCGAGATTGTGATATGATAAACAAAAGAACTGCAATACAGTGGTATCAAAATGAAGGGAATGACAATTTAAAGCCAATAAAGATAACTCTAGAAGATAAGTCCCTACTTACCTAAGACATCCTTCAAATCTCGAGGACGAGATTCTATTTAAGTGGGGTAGACCTGTCACAACCCGAATATTAACAAATAGTAAAAATCACTCCGAATTAATTTTTTTATATAAATCTCGAACAGACCTTAACTGCAAATAAAAATAGAGATGCATGTTCACACGAATACAAACACATACACACAGAAATACAAATCCATATATATAATTAAATATGAAGCAAAAACTACAAAATTAATATGAAATAAATAACAACACAAGTGAAAGTATAAACGAAGTTGGCATATACAAATATTTACAAACATGTGAGCTCATCATTAATGAGAATAAACAAATAAATATGAATGTTCCATTAAGACCTCAGATCAGACCTAGATCAAAATAATAACGAATACCCCATAAACAATTTAAACTAAGTAATCTATTTATAATAACCAACTATAAAATAAAACAAGGATAATATACGTATGTAAATAAAAACATGTGTACCAAAGTCTAATACAAGCCATCAAATAAATGAATAAAGGAGAGCAAAATGACTGATTAAACATTATAGTAATTTAAACCAAATTGTATCTACATTCAAATAGAAAAGGGAAAATAAAATAGAAAACTAAAAAGAAAAGGGAACCCAACTTCTACCCTCATGGTCGCGGCCCATTTTCTTTCCCCTTCACCGCCGGCCCAGCCTCTCCCCTTCCCTCTTCCCAGGCGCACGACCCAACCTCCCTTCCCTCCTCGCGGCCCAGCTGCCCTGGCGCTGTAGCGCCTTCTTACCCAGCACGCCACCTTCCTCTTCCATCCCGACAGCACCGCCTGCCACCTAGGAAACCCGGCCGCGTGATGCCATCTCATCCCCGTCGTGTCTCTCAGCCGATGCCTTTCAAGTTGTTGCCTACCTCCTATTTCCTCGTCGTCGTCATGAGCACAACGAAATGCGTGCGCCACGAAAACAACATGAACCATCTCAGACCACCACCACGGGAACCTCCTTTGGTGCCTATAAAACAGCACCTCCCTCTCTCATATGTTCGAACGAGTTCCCCTCTAACCACTAAGATCACTACTAAGCTTGCTCGGCCATACTCGAGCAGGAATTCGGAGTTCCCCCTTTCTTCCTTGCCGCCAACAACCTCGCCCGTTCCGACACGTAGGAAGCAAGGTAACCAAATTAACCTATCCCGCTATTTTACCGTCGTGTAGAACGCGTAGAACACGTGTTGTCTGCTCACTTAGATTACCACCGAGTAGGTCCCGATGGCGCCTCGCCGGTGCCGCCGTGTCCCATCGTCGCCGGTGAGTTAGGGACCCCTATGTCCCAAGAAATCTTGTCCACAATCTTGGCCTTGACTTGTAGTATATGGTAGGATACCTCTTTTGGGTAGTGGGGCAAGGGAAGGCAGACCTCACCGAGCCGCTACCGTGGTCGCGGTAGCCTCCTGTCGCTGGCCACCGTGGGCGTTGCCCCGGCCAGTCCAAGCGCATAAGCATGATCCTTATACTCCAGAACACACCTGGGATACAATACTTGACTGGTCTCCCCCGCGCGCGAGTAGATCGTCGTCGTGCCGTTGCACGAAGTCGCCACGGCCCGCCGCCGGCCGCCTTTGGTGCCACCCGTACCCGGTCAAGCCACCTGATGTGTTCCTTGCACTGTCTCGCAGATCTCTGTGAACTTGTTGCATCCAAAACCCGCACCAGTGCTCCCTCACCGATGGTCGCCCAATCTGCTGCAGCGGCTCGTCGCCGGCCGTCGTGGGCGCTGCCCCGGCCCGGCCGTGCCCATAGAGGACACCTCTGCACCCCTGAACGCGCGCCCAGAAGCACCATTGGCGGGGAGGCCACGCATTCCGGCGCGAAGCCGCCGCCGGCGAGCTACTTGGCAGGCCACCGCCGCTCCTCTGTTCAGCCCCGCGGTGCCTATGTGGCGCTTGCGTGGCTCACGTGTGGCCGCCACCTAGGCGCCACCTCACCAAATAGGGGTGCCACGTGGTCATGGTCCGCCACCTCAGTGCCAACCCTCAGCCCGAGGATTAGTGGACTCGGTCCACGAAGGCCAAAGGGCCATTGCCCACTGTCCTTTGGGCTCCGTGTGTCAAAGCGTAAAACTGCTAGGTGCACCTGCATTGACCACCGTGGCCCATGGACAACCTTACACACACTAGGGAAATATGGGTGCACCCAGATTGTGTACACAAAACATTATAAAATCCATTTACAAGTGTAGGAAAAATCTTAGAAAAACCCATAAAATAGTATTTGATATTTAGAGAGTACTACCAGTGAACAGTAGAAAAAAATAAAATAAAATTATGTATAACATACTATGAATCATTTAATTAACTCGGAAAATCAAGGAAATCCATGTTTAGACTAAAAGAATGATAACCTCCCCAAAAATGATCATATAAAATTATCTAAAAATATTAATTGAATTTTGAATTTAATTCAAGTGGTATTTGGCTGAATTGAATTATGGGATGATAAAATATTTATGGAAGTCCCAAGAACAATTTAATAGTTAAAAATTAGAGAACTTGACCTATGTCCTCTGACTAAAATAATAGGTCCAATAATTAGCTAAAAATCCCTAGAAGTATCATTTGGCATCTATAATATATTGTAAATAGTATTCAGTTAACTTAAAATAGAGGATATAGAATTACTTATCGCTCTCATAGGAAAATCACATTGACGTTCCTAATTAGTAAAATACAGATAAAAGATTCTAACTAGTCTCTTCACAAATGACTTTCTAAATATTCCCAAAATATACATTAGGACTTTTAGGATAGTAGTTAACTAAAATAAACTATAGGATAATAAACCAACCAGAGTCATTGTAAGCAATTAGAGGGATACTATATAATAGGAATTCACATGCAAAATCCAAATAAAATAGACCCGTCACTAGTAATTCCTGAAATTCCTAATACCCATACACTAAAGAAATCCTAAAATAAGTTCACGACTTTTAGAAGACATTAATAAAATAATAGATTACGAAAGGATATAAGTTAACGAGTTACACACTGGTCATCATTTAAAATTTTGAGTTTCCTTGAGAATATTAGAACATATGCTTAGACTCTAAAAATAAGCGGGTCTTACATTAGTAGAACTTAAGCGAATGTACTATTGTGAAGATAAGAAGTCTCATAGAGGATATAGCTAACTCGTTGATCGTAACATAAATAATTTATAACATAAATCAGTGAATTAATCATAATGGTCATAAACCCTGTAAATAATTAGAAGACTGATGAGTAATACAACTCACAAGCAACAAGCTCTAAATTTAATAGACTCTCAACAATAATCCGATGAAGTCTTAACAAACATGCATTAAAGGAATCCCACAATAAGTTCACAACATTTAGAGTATATTAGGAAAATAATAAAGTAGGAAGAATGAGTTGATAAGTCACTCACTAGTCTTTACCAGAATGTTGCCTTACGTACAAGCACGTTAGAACTCATGCTTAGTCTGTAAAATACGTGAGACTCACATTACTAGGACTTTAGCAAATATCATATTGTGAAGATATAAAAGAATTATAAAAATTATGTTCGACTCACTGATCACAATATATGTAATTAACCTTATGAACTAGTGAGTTCACCTTAAACGTCATAAACCATGTAAATAACTAAGAAGATTCATAAAACAATTATAACTTTTCAATGACCATATGGTTGACTAGAGAAATAGTAACGTTTTCAAATAAGCCACCAGTAGAATGACGTTCTCCGATAAGCTGCCTTCTTAGGATCTCAGAAACCATGTTAATGAACGACTGTTTGTATTTATTGGAGTTTTATTGAGATTTCTTGGATCTTTATCGGTGAATCGTATTGTCCTCGTGTAGCTACATGCTTAGTAATTGGAGAGTTCATGAAGGATATATTCAAGACCCAGATCACGAAGAACAGGACAAAGACTCTGATAAACTATCGTAAAGGCAAGCTCTAACTCCTTGATCATATTTCACCTATGTTTTGCAACCGCACCTATGGCCTGTTTTCATTGCATGACTCTATGTCTATTTTAAAATATTGTTATGCTATGAACCACTTGATGTGGTAGCATGATCTATGTTGATGACTAAGTATCGGTGTTAGCTATTAGCCAATGATGAACAGTAACACATAAGTTACTCGCTATCAATGTCTTAAAACAAGATACTGTATCAGTTACGATAATAGCAGTGACTATCACAATCCCCTCCTTGACCTTGCCAACACAACCCCTTGACAACCTAATAGCTTCATCACTTTGCTATAGCAGCGATGTGAGCACCTCCTTGTTAGTACTATGCTTAGGAACCCCTGTGATGTTCGCATCGCGAACCACTACACACTGTATACATGATTATGAAATGTGTTAAAAGGTGTTTGGTGGTGTGAGTTAGGATATGTGTGGGATATTAACAAACTTTGTGTGTGAAGGGGATGGGTGGTTGAGGCGGGTATGGTGATGGGATGCTGCGGGCTCCCTAAGAGGTATACCAGCTGCGGCTGTGTATTCGGTGTAATCCAACGATTAGTGTTGAGTGCTTCAGTAATAGTCCGATGACCATGTTTTCCGGACTAGCCTTGTGCTGAGTACTTCAGTTTAGTTCGATGCTGGGTGTTCCGAACTAGTCCTCTAGCCAAGGACGGATGGAGCCGCCTCACCAATATAAGGACCGATTCATTTGAACTCAACTAGTGATTTCGTACAACCACAGAACCTTTATGGGCGGGACTCCCCATACATTTTTGGTAACTGCCACAAGAGAAAACCTAGAGAGCCATAAAGGACACGGTGGACCAGGAAGTGGCACAGAGATCAAGGGTCATCTGGTGTCTGGCTGGGTTGGTAATACCCGAATAGCCCCTGGGCCGGGCCGAGGTGTGATTGTGGAGTTACGCGGGAAAGATGGGATGAGCGTCATGTCATACTCTTGCTAGGTGTGCATGGCCTGTGGGTAAAGTGTACAAAGTCTGCAGAGTCTTAATCTATCCAGATAGCTGTTGCCACAGTCTTGGCACACTATGCTTTGGGCTCCTATTTATTAGTATTAGCGCATCTCCTTGAAGTGTGTGTGTGGTTGGCCGAGGCCACCCTGTTTTGGGAAAGAGTTGGCATGCGTGCCGGAGTCGTCAGGGCCTTGGGTCCGAAGACTCATCCAAAAGTAAGAGAACTGGCGGGATGGTTTGAAACTCCCCCAGGGCCCGCCAACAATAATAATACTGATTCAACTACTTCTCCCTCTTATTGCAAAACTCTTTTTAAAGAGAACCTTGCATAAAATGCTTTTCGACAAAACTAAGCCGTATGGTCTCTCCTTGCTACAAGCCCCTATGCATGAATCACCTCCCCTTGAGTAGTGTTAGGGCTTGCAAAGTACCTTATGTACTCACTCTTGCTTTATATGTGGTTTTATCAGAAGACAGAGAAGCTAAAGCATGTGAGGATAAAGATAGGGTCTAGTCCTACTTCCCAAGTGTGTCTGTTGAGCATGGTGACGTTCTACTTCGCTGTTTTGAGGATTTATCTATTTTGGTGGTCATCTCCGACCATACCTAATGTAATCTAGATCATGTTTGTAAGACTTATATTGTTTATAAATAAATAATCGTTGTATGGATCTCAATCTATTCTGTTGTGCGTACCAACTACTGATCCAGGGATTGGTATGGGATGCACAAGTGGACCCACGGAAGGCGGGTCCTGACAAATTGCATCACACATTTCATGATAGGTAGAACATACCTCATCGTCGTCACTGTTGTGTTCTGCATCAACCTGACTTGATCTTGATCTTGTTTTGCCCGCCATGAGGCACAAGTTGGCCAGATCATCATCATCTTCATCACTTCCAATGTCTACGTCACTTGATCTGAGCTCTTGAAGTGTGGTGATGAAGCTATTTATCATCTTGCATCCTATGGAACCCTTCTTTTATTGTTGGAGTTTCCAGAGGTGGTCTTGACCTTGTCCTGCTTCTCTTCATGGGTAGTAGGACCTGAAAGGTTAGGTCATTCTGTACGAAAGTGTCCTATCTTACCACATTCAAAACATCGTTGAGGTCCGGAGCTTCCTCTCGTTCAATTCTCAAATTTTGTAATGCTTTTGAGAACCGGGTAGAGATGAGTGCTAGCTCCTCTTTTGGAAATTCTTCAATTTGTTCTAGCGTTAGTAAAGATAGCAAAGCAAGAGTATTGCAAGATGATGATTGGCTAGAGCTAGGCATATCATGTTGTGAAATGAATGCAATAGACTTATTGGATTCTTTCGTGATAAAATGTCAATTTCATGAGTTTTTAGTTTAAAGTAAAGCACATCTAAAGTAGGAGTACTCATGACAGTTGATTCACAAATGGATGTTACTTTCATCTCCCATATTGTCATGTCTAATGCAGTAAGGAGTTGCCTAGCATTCTCAACATCAGAAAAGTTTACGTTGACACTACGTAGATTACTGAGAATTTTATTAAATCGGGCAAACAATTGATCAATGGACTCACCAAGTTGCATATCAAAGGGCATGTATTCCTTTTTGAACATATCTTGTCTTACCTCCTTGATTGTGTTGGAGCCTTCGTGATAATCACAAATAGCTGTCCAAACATCGTATGCTGATCGGAGGTGCGTGTCATGATCAAAGTCGATTTGAGTGAGTCCCTGAATGATCAAGTTGCAAGCTTTGTTGTTGTTGTCAATGTCCCATAGATTTGTAGCTGTAACTTGATCATTTGGTGACCCTTCATAAGGTCTGTATACCTTTTCCCATACCGCGAAGCCTTGCGCCTAGATGAAAGCCTCCATGCGTGTCTTCCAGGCCTGAAAATCAATACAACTAAACACACAAGGTTTGGCAGAGTATTTCTCCATGATGATTAGTCAAAACACATGTAAATGAAAGAGATTAGAGAACCGTGGATCTGATACCAATTGTAGGATCGAAGAGCACGTGAAAATCTACCAGAGGGGGGTGAATGGTAGATTAAAATTTTTTCAACGGAAGCAACAAAAACCCCTCCGTAGAAAATTAATCTGTTAAGAAATTGTGTGTGCAACTAATGTGTTCAACAGTGACAAAAGTAGTAGATATTATAAAGAATCAACTCATGAGGCACAACAATAAGAATCACGGAAATCCGTCAAGAAAAACTCAAGTTACGAACGAAGGATCAAACAAAGGTCAATCTGTTCTACCGAGTAAAAAACAGTTCTGCAATACTTCAAAGAGAGTCGTGTAGATCCAAAACCAAAAATCCAATGACCGTGAAATTTTCACAGATGATATACAATCAAGTTTTGAAGACAACTAAAAAAGAATCAAGGGAACTGGATTTGTAAAACTCGAGTTATGATAAAACTAACAAAGCAAGGTAGCGCTATGCAGAAACTTGACGACAAAAACTTGTCTAAAACAAGTCGGACAAACAAAGCACAAAAGATCCTTTATACTACGAATTTTATTGATCAAAACTCAAAAGGAAAAGTCCCAAAGTCGTCTACGACAAGCTCTGGCCTCCCTTGTTTATAATAACTAGCCTGAAGGCCAGCTCAACTCAAACTAGGACTCTAATCCTACTCAATTCACGAATCGAAACTTTCCATAACTGCTCAAGATCTTCATATTCGCAAATAGAAACAATCTTGAGACTTCCTAGCAAACTCAGGAACACATCCCATATTCCTAAACACAATCTATTTTCGTGTAACTTACGAAAACTACAATAACCAACATGATATATTCCATACCGAGCCATAACTAACTTCTCTGCCGCCGAAGTTATTATCCAATATGATCTGATCCTTCCAACCAGATCTTTCCTTCCATAACCCGTCTTTGGAACCATGTTGCCATGTCATGCACCACATGTATACATGTGAACACCTTCCTTCGACATCCAGTTCCTTCATATGTACTGCCCTTGATTCAATCACCCTATGTGGCCTCCTGATAACCTCAACAACAATTCCTACCGAACTTGGTTGTTGGAACCTCATCTCCTCCCTGAGACTAGTCCAATGGATCCTGTCATCAGCCATGACTTGAACTCAAGTAACACCTGCACATGAACAAACAACCGATACTTCCGAGCACAAGTCCTCGACTTGACTCTCATTAGTTCCGAAATCACAACACCTTACATGAGCACCTCACATAAGCATGTTGCAAACCACAGTAAAGTGGACATTTTTAATTCAGTGTAAATGAATACTAAGCAACATTTCAGAATGTAAATCAAGTTCGAAACAATTTAGAGAAATAATAAAATCAAGTTCAAAACTTGCAAAAGCTACCAGGAGCTAAAACAAAGTCAGTCGAATTACAACCAATAGGAGCTTTCCGAAGTTAGCAGAACTAGCATCCGCCGGAGCTTACCAAAACTAGTCGGAGCTTGTCAACCCAAAAGCCAGAGCTAGAAAAAGCAAGTCAGAGCTTAACAAAGATATGTAGTAGCTATAAAAGGCATCCCGGAGCTAAAGACAAAGCTCACCGAAGCTACCCAAAACAAGTCGGACCTATTGTCGGACCTTGCGGGAGCTCAGACCTAGAGTTGGACCTTGTTAAAAAATTTTTGGTAGTATTCAAAACTTTTATCGTAAAAGCCAATGTATTCAGCACACATAGGTCTCATAGAAACACACTTCTGACCAATCAGACAATGCCATACACAACAAGGATTTCGTCTTGTTGCAACGATTATACTGCAATGAATACTAAATCATTGCAGTAAGCTTGGTATTTTGTCACGAATTTCTAGTTCGTGGCATTAGGATCTATCTCCATGAAACACAATCGTTGCATTAGGATCTGTTTCCACGAATCACTGGTTCGTGGTGTTAGAGTTTTATTGCCACGAAACACAATCGTTGCATTAGGATCTGTTGCCACAAATCAGTAAACAGTTATATTAGGATCGTAATGCAACAAAATACAATCGTTGCATTAGGATCTATTGGCACGATTGTAATGTTTTGTGGCGTCTGGTTACTAATGCAACAGAACCCAATCGTTGTATTAGGATGTGTTGCAACGATTCACTGGTTCGTGGCATTAGTATCTATCGCCACAGACCACAATCATTGCATTAGGATGTGTTGCCACGATTCACTGCTTCGTGGCGTTAGGATCTATTGCCACAGCCCACAATTGTTGAATTAGGATGTCTTGCCACAAATTCTCTTGTTCGTGGCGTTAGTATCTATCACCACAGAACACAATCATTGCATTAGGATCTGTTCCCACGATTCAGAAGTTCGTGGCGTTAGGATCTATCGCCACGGAACACAACCGTTGCATTAGGATCTGTTGCCCTGATTCACAAGTTCGTGACGCTGGGATCTATCACAATGGAACACAATCATTGCATTAGGATTTGTTGCCACAATTCACAAGTTTGTGGCATTAGGATCTATCACCACAGAACACAATCGTTGCATTAGGATCTGTTGCCACGATTCACAGGTTCATGGCGTTAGGATCTATCACCATGGAACACAATTGTTGCATTAGGATCTGTTGCCATGATTCACAAGTTCGTGGCATTAGGATCTATCACCATGGAACACACTCGTTGCATTAGGATCTGTTGCCATGATTCGTAAGTTCGTGGCATTAGGATCTATCACCACGGAACAAAATTGTTGCATTAGGCTCTGTTGCCACGATTCGCAAGTTCATGGTGTTAGGATCTATCGCCACGGAACACACTCGTTGCATTAGTATCTGTTGCCACGATTCACATGTTCGTGGCGTTAGTATCTATCGCCACAGAACACAATTGTTGCATTATGATCTGTTGCCATGATTCACAAGTTCGTGGCATTAGGTTCCTTCACCACATAACACAATCGTTGTATTAGGATCTGTTGTCATGATCCACGATTTAGTGGCATTAGAATCTATCGCCATAGAACACAATCCTTGCATTAGTATCTGTTGCCACGATCCATGAGTTCGTCACGTTAGGATCTACCACCATGGAACACAATTGTTACATTAGGAACTTTTGCCATGATCCACGAGTTCGTCGCATTAGGATCTATCGCCACGGAACACTCTTGTTGCATTAGGATTTGTTACTAGGAATCACTAGTTCGTTGCATTCGGAATTTCTGCAGGAGCGTCATTTCAAACTCAGGGTATCTTCTAAAGAGGTGGGTTTATTCGATATGGGCTTGCTTTGATAAGCTTGCTGCTAAAATAGAAGAGCGACTTCTATCTTTTAAAAAAATCAAATAGTTCATAGCTAGCTCACACAATACTTATATGAAAAAATCATCATCTTCCCTGTTGTCCCTCCCCCCAATAATGGAGGTACACGACCATCATTGATATATGTATCATCATTGTCGTCGTTGTCATCTTCATTTTCTGAAGCATCACCGGTTCCTCCCTCAATGTCATTCCTAGCCCATGCGGTCGTGTCCTCATCTATGTGTGGCATATTGATATTAGTAAGTCGATTATCAAATGTCTCAACCTCCATCGTCTCGGTGACATTATTTTCACTATCTCTAGGGGGCATGGAAAAAAGGTTATGTGGCTTCGTTTTAACAACTGTAGCCCATTTAGGTTGCTTCACACTTTAAAAGTGAAAAACTTGTTCTGCTTAGGTGGCTAGGATGTAAGGATCATAGTGAAATTGAGAAAGAGTAGTGTCAACTTCTATCATTCCGTATTGATCCTTTTTGTAGCCTCTGCTTTGGGTCTGACCGGAAGAAGGCCGATCAAACCAGTCACATTGAAATAACAGAACCTCTTGGTTTTTTTTTCAAAATCAACAGAAATTATTTTCTTGATTACTCCAAACCATTCATCATCAACACCAACATCACTGTTTTGCGTCCGTAAGTCTTTTTCCACCTCTACAGTTCAAAAGAAGAATCCCTTTATGAATGATCACTAAAAAATGTGCCCGACGATCACGTCCTCAGGATAATGCATACAAATAATCGGATACTTTGCCTTCTTTGTGTAATGTTGTAGTCTGTACACATTAGTATAAAAGGGGTGATCGATAAACCAACTTTAGAACACATATTTGTTCAATATTTCATCAAAGTATTAACTTGCATGTACTTACTCATTTCTGAAACCAATAAACAAACTCATCTCTATGGCATTTTTGAACATCACGAGAATGAATCTTTTTCCGTTCTTCAATGTGCACACTGAAAAAGGTACAAAATTAAATTAGCCATCTACAATAAGCATGATCCAATATAGTATAAAACATTTGAGTTATAGTACTTGATCCATGGAGTGGCCTCTTCAACATTATTAGAAATTACACACAGTCATTGACACATGCATCGATCTCTTGGTAGTCCAGCCCCAGATCACGTACAACCTTTTGAACTCTATCAAGTGTATTAGGAATGCAGTGGCCCTCTGGAAGCACATATGAGAACAGTTCAAGGATCAACTCGCATGCTTTTTTTGCGCAAACAAGTTAAACACTTCATTTGGTACAACCTGACAATTAAGGATAATTGGGTCACCTTCTCACAACTTGGATACAACTCGTTTTTGGCATCATTTATTAAGTCATAGAATGCCTTTGCACACCCAGTTGGCTCCTGCTGGTTTATAGCATTTTCTGGAACATCAATATCTGTTGAAGTACCACCATCATCAGTGACTCTAAGTAGATTGGACAACATATTTTCCATAGCAGCAGCATCAGAAATTATCTCCTCATTATTCGCTGATTGCTCAACTATATTTTCTCAACTCGTTTTTCTCCATTGTGCACCCAACAAGTATAATCCGATGACATCCCATTACAAAGAAGGTGAAGATATACATCCTTGAGTGTCCCGTGGCAAATATTACGACATTTTGTGCAAGGACAAGGCATAGTTCCTCCTTCAGGAGTGCCCTGGAATGTAAAATTTAAAAATGACTTCATTCCATCCTGTCACTTCTGCGTACACTGTTTTTCCCCATCCATGTCTTATCTCCTGACATCGCTTCCTACAATTCAATCAGCCTATCCGTAAGAGGATAGATTTACAATAAAATTATGTGAGCAATTTTACCTAGCGCTGTTGCTCCTCCACGTGCAACGGCCGTCGGATGCTCCTCCACGCGCGGTGGCCGGCGGATGCTCCTCCAAGAGCGTGGCGGCCAGGGATGCTCCTCCAAGCGCATTTCGTACAGTCTGGAGAGGTGCCGTTGGGGATCAAAGAGTACCGTAATAAAAAATCTTTTCATTTCTTATTTTCCTTCTTTATTCGTCGTAAAAAAATTGACCATTGCGGCTAGGCAACCAGGACAATGCGTACGTGAAGCTATCAGAGTAAACCCAACACTGTACTGGGCCGCTTGTTATTCGTGGGTTGAAACTGTAAAACCCCACTTTTATGGCATGTTAAGTTCATATGGGTTTTTTGATCAACTATTTTAGATATCCAATATAATGGTGCACATGAACTATGCCATCCAAAACTTTTCTTGCACTCTTTGTTAAATTCTTTTAACATGGGTATTAGACTTCACCATGAATCCAAATTATATTCTATTCACCTTTTTAAGAATAAGAATTTTTGGATAAGATTTAGTAAGCAATGCACAATGAAGCCC
This sequence comes from Tuctoria greenei, assembly GCA_036927565.1. Lineage (NCBI taxonomy): Eukaryota > Viridiplantae > Streptophyta > Magnoliopsida > Poales > Poaceae > Tuctoria > Tuctoria greenei. Next base: position 76,141,138 of record JAYESD010000004.1, read on the forward strand.
TAATAAGCTCTAAACCAAATATTCAAATTAAGGGCTCTAAATTTTTTTCATGAGCTCCTAAATTCCTCAATAGCATGCTTACAAAGTTTCAAGATTTTAGGAACTCCTTTGCTATTTTATTTGAGACGCTCAACGAATTTGAATCAAGTTTAAATTCGAATTCAAAGTCTGGTAAATATAGACTTGAACATAAAGATCTAAACCCACCATTGTGTTCACCACAATTTTCCTGACTTATCCCTGAAGTTTCATGATTTTTGGAGATCATTTACTATTTTTAAGTGATTTACTAAAGGTGCAGTGGCTGTGGGGCTGACTGGCGGGACCCACCAGTCAGCAGCCCACGTGCAGCCGCATTTCAGCGCGCGCTGCGCCCGCCACAGCGACGGCGTGCATGCACAGCGCGACACCAGCCTGCCACCGCCGTTGAACCCTATAAATAGCGCCCTGGACTCTCCCTTATCAACTCCCAGTCGCCCTTATCACCTCCCACCTCGCCGAGTCGACGAATTTCGCCATTTCCATCCCGCGCGCGAGCTTCCCGCCGCCGGCGCCGCGCGCCCGTTGCTGGCCAACCGGAGCACTCTCGCGCCAAGCTTCCAACAGCTAGGTGATTCCTCTCTCCCTCCTCTATCTTCCGGGTCGATCTTTTCGTTGCATAGTTGACGGTTTGGCCGATGATTTTGAGGCTATACCGACGGTCGCCGTCGTTTTCACCCCGCGCTGTCCCTGCTCCACGTTGCTAGGCCACTGCATGCCGTCTCGTGCTTCGCCTCCCATAGCAAACTGGTGCGCCGGGACACGCTCTACGTAACGGTAGAAGCCATTCCTGGTTTGCGCGTATATCGAGCAAGTTAGCTAGGTTTTACTCTCGGCCGAAGCTTATGAACACGCTCGGTATTTTATGCAATTAGAGTTCCATGCTTAATCACCCTTCCCGATTGCTAGCAAATGGTTTCTACGCTCTCTTGCGCATCCTCACGAACTGGAATCACCGGAAATGATCGAGTGTAGCTCAAGAATCGCGAGTTCTCCCCTCCGCCGGTGAAAAGTTGCCTCTGTCGCCGTCGACGACTACTTTGCTGACCGTTTCATGACGATAGCGCATGTCTCGCGCGTTCCTCATGATTCCAGGAAACTTTCCCAGCCTTTTTAGACGGATTTTAGCCACAGGGCGGCCGTTCCGACATGGCCGGAGCCCTAGCATCCGCCGCCGCCGGTGCGCCATGATTTCCGACCGTCAGCAGACATCCCCGACCCCACCATCGTGCTCAGCGCATTATTTTACGGTCGGGTGCCCAAGGATGGGGGCTGCGGTGGCCAGTAACTCCAATCCGGCGAGGCTCGCCGGGGAGCACCGCCGCGGGAGCCCCGCGCGCCGCCCGCGTCGGGAGGTAGAAGACGACGCAGCGGGTCCCGCGTGTCAGCGGCTGTAAATCCCGTCGGATCAGGTGTGGCCACGGGATCTGCTGTGGCTACGCGGTGGAATTCTGTGGCCCCGTGTGGTTTAAATACTATTGGTTCATTTTAAAACAGTGGGGCCCACGAGTTAAATCAAATTAGGAATTTATTCCAGATTAGGCTCCAACTTAGAAAATCCATAACTTTCTGTAGGATACTCCAAAAATCTTCAAACAAATTTTGTTTGAAAGCCCTTGAGCTCTAGTTTCTGTCAATACCAATTAGGTTCTGTGAAACTCAAAGTTAAATTCTATAGAAAATAATCTTTACTAATGCAAATGCAATTTTTCCAGACAAGATATCCACGGGAAAAATCCCCAAAATTCACATAAAATTTATTGTCCTATTCTTGAATATCAGGAAAAGTTTGGGAGCCATAGCACCTGTTTAACTCTCTGTATAATTCAATTTCCTTTTTCTGTTATTGAATTTTCACAGCTATTAGGTTGCTTTATTAGGTCCCAAAATTTGACTGAGTCTTCCTTTAGTCATACCCTAGCTCCTTTTAAAATCTTGGATTTAATTAACCTACTATACTGGTCCTAAATCAGTTACAAACTAAATATTGATTTAATGTCTAGAAACTCAATTATAAAGTAAATCCAAAAATTCTTGCCGAATTAGAAATACAATAACTCCTTCCCCACAGCTTAGAAAATTATAAAACAAATTTTGCTAAGACCAGAACCACTCCCTCTATCTTGATTATCAACTGTTAGCTAGGTTCAAGCTACAGTTTCCTCTCGGAAATTTTTGGAAGTTGATTGCTTGCCATACTTTCGGGGACCACAATCTGCTATGATCATCTCCTGTTCTTTGCAAGAGCCTTGATCATATTCCCTAGTATCTACCATCGAAGTTCCAAAACCAATTAAGGTCCCTGTCATATAGTGATCACCATGAATTAATTTGTGGTCTTAAAAATAATTAAATTTCAAAGTCATTTATATATCCATGTTATCTGCATATCGTATAGTGACCGAAGTCGAGGAGGAGCCAGAAGCCTTGGAAGAGAACCTTCCAATTTTTAACTCAGACTGTGACCTGCAGCAAGGCAAGCCCCGGTTTGCATTTAAGTCGTTCATAAACTTTTGCTTTATCACTATGATGAGTAGTATATGAATTGTGCATTACGTTTAGGGTGAATGATACTCCACATGCATGACCAAAAATCCCAGGGTTTATTTGGCACAAGTTACAGTTTGACCTGTAGTAACTGCTTTGCTAATGCATAGGAAATCCGGTAGAAGTCGAGTAGTTGGAATCTACTCGCGAGAGATGTATCTCACAGGATTGGTTGAATAGAAAATGGCTTAATATAATGAAATTGAGACCGGGCAGGGAATGGATAGGAAGCGGCGAGAATTGAGTCTCGGTCGCATAGCCCTGCCTGTGTCGATTAAGGCCCGTCCGTATGCGGCCCCTTCGGACAAGCTTGAATTGTACCGGCAACATAATGGACATATGGAATCCAATAAAATGACGTAGCTTGGTCACTTGGGTGTCGAGGCATACCGTTCCGTTTTATAGGTGTGGGTTGAGGGTAGCAAGGTGTAAATCCGCTGGTGGGCACGTCAGAGTACGCCCCACGCAGGGACCTCCTACCCGTGACGGATCGACCGGTTCGGCATTTGAGTGTCTTGCGAAAGGTTGCCATATACGCCTAGTACTGAAGTGTTATGTAGGTACGGGTGTGCTCGCTGACACTTCCGAACGACGTATGTGTCGTGTTGTCCGGGTGTGTCCTGATTGCAATCACTGTCCCTCGCAGTAATAGAGTACCACTTGTTCACTGAGCGGTGACGTAGTAAATACTAAAGAAGTCAGAAATTCATATTGTATTGATTTATAAGTATTTTGCAACCTTGTATGATTTAGAGATAGTATAATTAAAAGTTTACAATTTCCCCATACTTTAGCTGTAATAGCATTATGTGCTCTGAGCATGTCATATCATCGGTAAAGCGTTTCTTGTTTGATTGTGGAACCCATGATGTGCCGTGCTTGGAGAATGTCATTTGCTACATAAAACCTGATTATAAGGACCCACTTGTAGGCGAGTCCATTTATGCTATTCCTTACCTATGTTTAGTGTCCCCTTGCATATGTCTAGTGAGACGGTTAAGACTTGCTGAGCCTTATGCTCATGTTTGCAGTTAACGAGTTTTTGCAGGTTTTTCTGTTGATGAAGGGTTTGATGATGAGGCTGCACCCCCTCCAGGGTGTACAGCCGAGTGGGAACCCTGCACGCCGCCCTAAATGAGTGTTGCTAATGCAAAGTATCCCCGACATGGATAACTTTGCTTTTTGCATAGCTAGTGCTGAGAGCGTAGCTATGATATGTATATATTTCTTTACATTCGTTAGTATTGTGAAAACTTCCGCTGTATGAAAAATAAAAGACTCTGTCTTGTACTTATTCAGGTTCTATTCTTGTATAACTGTTGGGTGTCGCATCGCACGACACCACCCAATGAGATCCTCGGATGTGTAGATTCCGGTCCCCACAGACATGGTATCAGAGCTTCATTGGGAACACTATACCGGAAAAGAACATATTTTCAAAAATTAGGAACTTGAGTGAGGAATTAGTTATATATGCCTTTATAAGGAGTATTACTAGTATAAGTTATAAAGGTGGTAAACTAACTATGTGTTATTATATTCTGTAACGACGCTTCGACATCAGGTAAGAGGTAAGGTACGCCACCGAGAGCGGATCAATCTCGGTAAGCTCAGCATACGAGAGGTGGTATGTGAAATTCCCGTGGCTTGGCACGGAAAGTCAATATGAGTCTTTGAAACTTTCCATGTTTCTGAGAACATATGACACGCGGTACCCCAGCATGACACAAAGTTAGAGGGAAACCCCGTCGGGTGGTATGTAACCCGATAGTGTGTTCTCATATCTATGAGAACATGCGAACACGTATGCCCGAGCGTGTATAAGCCGGATCGTACGGGAGTCTTTGCTGTACAGACGTATTTACAGCCATGTACCTCGAGACATGGCCTCGCTCGAGGACGACTCACCCCAGAGTCGTATGCATTTACTTTTAGTTATATATTATTGTGACTGCCTGTCGTGTTTCCCCGTGCCGCCCTTGAGGTGCGAAGGTGTGAAAGGGGATTGTTTGTCTTCTGCATGTACACTAACTCCGGTAGCAACCCGTGTAGAAGCCGTTTGCGAGAGAGCGAATTAGGGACCACCTATAGTCGTAACCGGAAATACTGGATAAAATTTTCTTTGGTGAGATACGTAGTACCGTCAGTATCAAACATGATACTAGGCCCTCCCCACCGACAGAATGGTTGCATTGTGTTTTGAGAAAGTCCGACTATCAGATACTGATAATTTCGGGCTCGACTTGATAAGGTAGATAGAACCAAGATTCTTGCTTTCTGGTTGAAGTGGCTCAACTTCGCCAGGTTGTAATCTTGGTTAGCAATTAGATAACATAAGAGTATCCTACATATATGGAAAGCTCGTGAAGGCCTCTCCAACTTTTCCGTTGACTATAAAGACAGAAAAGCTTGTTAATCTGTTGAAAACGGGGGTTTACTGTAATTACTCCATATGAACCCACCTTTGTACCCGTTTTCTGTATTCTTGCCATAACTCACTGTAGAAAAATCCACTACCTTATTGGGATATATGTTTGAGAAGGGTAGGTGTAGATTTACGAGTTTGTTATGGGGAGTCTTTCCTGATTTTTATTGGAGTTTAACCAAATTGGAAAGTCAGCACAGTGAACTGCATGACTGCTGATGCAAACCAGTCAGTTTTACTGTTAAGTTTGGATAGTTATAACTCCTAATCCAGAACAGTGATATGGTTGCACGTATACATTTCTGGAAAGATTAGGAAGTCACCTATCAACTTTATTTACCGCTCCTGACCTGGATCTGGGTATAGCTATGCCTAATTCCATTTGTCGCAAATTTGTTTCCTGCAGTCCCGAACTTGGAACAGTTTGCACATAGTTGTGGATTGATGCATAATACATTCATGACAAGGTTTTTGTGGTGGAACTTCTTTAGTTCTGGTTTGTTAACACGATGTCACTCGATGTTATTTTGACATTGCCTCAATATCTTATCATGATGAACCTGTATAGAATGTGGAGATAAGCCCATATACAGGGGAGGTTCTGTCGAAATTTCCAGAACCCTTGAGTCAACTCAAAACCGGTATAGATTGTTCATACTAGTTCAGCAGTGGCTGTATGAGTACAATCTGAAAAGGTTTTGAAGTGTACTACAACTTTTGTATTCAACTTCACTTTTAATTCGGGCTTTTCCTGTATGAAACTTATGGGTTAATACAGGAAGGTCAGATGAACCAGAACTGTGATCATTTCCAGTTTGCAGCTTTGCCTGAACCAATTGATTATGGATATTTCTTTTTGTCCCACATCATCGGTGATTGGGTTGAATACTTAAACGATGTATTGACATCCGGGTATGTTTGTCCACAGATGGCAGCACCAAGAATTCCGTCGCCGAATGGATGGGTGTTCTCAACATGCACCGGGCAAGCCGGTTTCCCGGACGTGTTTGCACGGTTGCTCCGCCAGTTTGGCTATCTGGTGTTACCTAGCTATTGGGGCAAGAAGTTCCAGGAGGGCGGTATGTGGAGTTGCACCATCTACGTCGATGTGCCTGCCGGTCCACCGCACCTCGGATGGGCTCCATACTCCATCAAGATCAAAGGATTGATATTAGAAGAAACATGGAGCTACGCCGCAAGTGTTGCCATAGGGAGGTTTTGCAAACTCCATTACCGTAATCTGGTGGGTACTCCGTATGAGTTCTTTCCAGTCAACGGCAGGGCTTCTGAAGCCTGGGCAACCCGCTTGCTTGCGGAGGTGGGAGAGCATGGTGAAACATCCGCAACAGCCTTAGCAATGTATGCAGCAGCATCACATCGCGAGAAGGGTAATCAAAGGGCATGCATAAAAGAATTGACAAACAACCTAAAGCAAGCCATGATGCGAGCAAATCACTTTGAGTGGGCAAATGACGGACTTAGGGATATGATGGCTCCTCTCAATCATCGTTTGAACCTTAGGGAGAATCAGTGGCATGACGCTGTTATGGATTTGGCCGCGTCTCGCCAGGAGACTCTAGAGAGAGATATTGATCTGGAGGCAAGCCTACTCTATGGGCACCAACGGGACACCCAGTTGAACGTGGTGACTGCGGACAGGGATCAGTCCAGAGTAGAGGCTCAGAACTGGAAGACCAGCTGTGAACAGGCTCAGCAGGAGAATGAGGCCTGGGGAATGTTTATGATACAGCCAGATTGGCAAGCTATGGCTGCCAAGAAGACGTTGATGTTGAATGATGTATCAACTTCTACTCTAGCACCCGTATCAGTGGTGCCTAGCCCTGAAAATGAAGAGGAAGAAGAAGACCCAGAGGAACTTGAATACGTCGAGTAGGGCGTATTGAAGTGAGATGGGGTAGCACTTCCGCCAACACAGGGCAACATATGGTTAAATGGTTGCTAGTTCTCTTTTGTGACCATGTTTGTGTCATATTAAGAATAATGGTGGTGATGTCTAGATAATTAGATGAGTATGACATATCAGGAAGACCAAGTATGGTAGAGATGTATTTCCATAAAGGGAGTCCATCATTTTGGGTTTACTACTGTAAACTTGGTCTTGAGATGATATATTTTGTATAAAGTTTGTGCTTTATCAATATATGTAAATGTTATGCATCGTCTATTATTATCTACCGCATTTCTAAGGGAGGATGAACTTGGGGCAATGGGACTTACCGTGTTAATCATTGTATTGCAGTATGGTGCGTACTCGTACAGCCTCAGAGGTGGGAGGATCTAGTGGAGGACAGGGGGATGACACACCACCCCCGGGGCAGAATACACCTCAGACGCAACCACCTCCACCACCTCCAACCACACTCCCCAGGAGTCTCGCGGAGGTTCTTGCTGCAGTACTCGGCTCGCGCGACGAGCAAACCGAGCTACTGCGGACTCTGGTGCGGCACTCGTCCCGTCATGGGGGACGACAAAATAATGGACCACGTCAGCAATTTCAGAGTTCCTACTCTGATTTCTCATCGACACATCCACCGGTATTCAGAGAGGCCGATGAACCGTTGGATGCGGATAATTGGCTCCGCACCATTGAAGGAAAGTTCGGTTTACTCGAGGTAACCGAACAGCAGAAGACGTTGTTTGCAGCGCAACAACTGCAGGGGTCTACCGGTGCGTGGTGGGCCAATTACCTTGCCGCACGCCCCGCAGGCCATGTCGTAAGCTGGACCGAATTCCGGGAGGCGTTTCGCGCCTACCACATCCCTCCCGGGATTATGAGGAGGAAGCTTCAAGAGTTCTTGGAGCTAAGGCAAGGAGGAAGGAGTGCATACGAGTACTCCAAATCATTCAACCACTTGGCCCAATATGCTCAGGACCAAGTGAATACCGAAGATCGGAAGCGGGAATGTTTCTACCGGGGTTTGAACCCCAAGTTGAAGGACAAGCTTGTCCTGTTCAACCGCGGCAGCTTCAACGACATAGTCAATGCCGCTATCATGCAGGAGGACGCTACGCGCGAGCTGTCCTCAGATAAGAAGAAGAGGAGTGTTCCGCAGGGCAGCGGAGGTGGTGCTCCTCAGAAGTACCGTATGGTGTATCGATCGCCATCCGGCCAGAGGTGGCAACCGCCCTCACGACCATCAATGTCCAGTGGTCGCCAGATCAGCAACTTCGGATTCCGGCCACAACAACAACAGGGGATGGTCCCACGTGCACTTCCACCTCCACCACGTGCACCGGGATTCCGTCCTCCCCTTCGTATTGGCCAAACCCCGTACACGTGTTTCACGTGTGGACGTACGGGGCACTTCGCCAAGGATTGTCCGCAGAATCGACAAGGCGGAGGGCAATCATCCTACCAGGGGGCCAACCCACCCCGCAATCAGTTCAAGAAGCCAGCCACCAGAACCGGCAACATCCACCACCTCGCCATCGAGGACGTTCCAGAAGGCGCACCCGTGCTCACGGGTACGTTCTCTGTCTTAAATCATTCTGTAGTCATACTTTTTGACTCCGGAGCTTCACACAATGTCATTAGTAAATCTTTTGTCGTTAAAAGTCAATTGCCTGTTATCTCCACAAAAACTCCATATATGATTTGCACTCCAGCAGGGAGGGTAGTAACATATGAGGTAGCCCATAGAGTGCCTCTTGACCTAGATGGGAACGTCTATCCTACCTCCTTCATTATCCTAGAGACTCAAAAGCTAGATATCATCTTAGGAGTGGAATGGTTGCAATACCATGGTGCTATTCTTGATATCGTTCCTCGAAAAATTTATCTAAACTCTCCACTCCATCAGCCCCAGGTTCTCAATCTTGAGAACATCATTCCATTAGACCCATCCACTCACAACACCGAGGTTATGGAACTTAAGGATATTCCGGTAGTATGTGAATACCCGGACGTGTTCCCTGAAGATCTTCCTGGGATGCCACCAGAAAGGGATATAGAGTTCAAGATTGAACTTGCGCCAGGAACAGTACCAATCTAAAGACCACCCTACAAGATGGCACCCAAGGAACTTGCAGAACTTAAGGAACAGTTAACCGAACTTGAGAACAAAGGTTTCATACGTCCAAGTTCATCGCCATGGGGTTGTTCTGCACTGTTTGTAGAAAAGAAAGATAAGACCTTGAGGTTGTGTGTAGACTATCGTCTACTTAATGCTGTCACTATCAAGAACAAGTATCCACTACCACGGATTGATATTCTTTTCGATCAATTGGTGGGTGCTAAAGTATTTTCGAAGATGGATCTTCGTTCTGGTTATCATCAAATTAGAATCCGACCAGAAGATATACTAAAGATAGCATTCTCGACGAGGTATGGACTGTATGAGTACCTTGTTATGTCCTTCGGATTGACCAACGCGCCGGCTCATTTCATGTATCTCATGAACTCAGTGTTCATGCCGGAATTGGACAAGTTCGTCGTGGTCTATATAGATGACATACTTGTGTATTCAAAATCCGAAGAAGAACATGCTCAACACTTGCGTATCGTGCTTCAACGATTACGGGACCATCAACTATATGCTAAGTTCAACAAGTGTGAATTCTGGATCGGCCAAGTGCCATTTTTAGGGCACATCATATCAGCAGAAGGGATTGCAGTTGATCCAAGCAAGATCAAGCAAGTCCTCAAATGGGAGTCTCCAAAGTTTGTACATGAAGTCCGAAGTTTCCTGGGTTTAGCAGGATATTACCGGAGGTTTATACCTAGTTTCTCCAAAATAGCTAAACCAATGACAGAACTTCTGAAGAAAGGACAAAAGTATGTATGGACTGAGGCATGTGAGGCAGGTTTCAAAGCATTGGTGAAACACCTTACGACGGCACCAGTTTTAGCCCAACCAGACACAACCAAATCATTTGATGTCTATTGCGATGCATCTGGGATTGGTTTAGGTTGTGTGTTAATGCAAGAGCGAAGAGTGATCGCGTATGGATCGCGACAGCTTCGGAACCACGAGCAGCACTACCCGACTCATGATCTTGAGCTGGCTGCTGTGGTATTGGCATTAAAGATGTGGAGGCATTATTTACTGGGTAATCTAGTGCACTTGTATACTGATCACAAGAGTTTGAAATACATTTTCACCCAGAAGGATTTGAATATGCGACAACGGAGATGGTTAGAGTTGATCAAAGACTATGAAATTGAGATCCACTACCATCTAGGTAAAGCAAACGTAGTCGCAGACGCTCTGAGCCGCAAGTCCCATATCAACAATCTTTCAATTACCTCGATAGAGGGAAAAGAAGAACTGAGTCTCTACTTGGTTCCATATGGGGCGCTCTACAATCTCGCCCTCATTCCTACCATCAGGGAGGATATTATGACAGCTCAGAAGGAGGACAAGGGGATGTCGCATATTCAGCAAAGAATGAAGAAGGGGGAGATGAAATGCTTCCGAAGTGACGATGAAGGTACCATCTGGTTTAACGACCGTATAGTGGTACCCCGAAACATGGGACTTAGAAAGAAGATACTGGACGAAGCTCATTTGTCCAAGTATTCCATTCATCCGGGAAGCAACAAGATGTACCAAGATTTGAAGAAGAAATTCTGGTGGACTCGGATGAAGAGAGAAGTAGCTAAATACGTGTCCGAGTGTGATACGTGTCGGCGAGTAAAGGCCGACCATATGAAGGCAGCTGGAAAGCTTCAACCTTTAAGCATACTGGCTTGGAAATGGGAGGATATCAGTATGGATTTCATTGTTGGGTTGCCTCCCACTCTCCATAAACACGACTCCATTTGGGTGATCGTAGACCGATTGACCAAATCGGCTCATTTCATACCGGTCCGCGTGGCATACGATGCGAGGCGATACGCGGAAATTTATATCTCCAGAATAATATGTCTACATGGTGTACCCTGTACCATCATCTCAGATCGTGGAGCTGTATTTGTTTCGCGATTCTGGGAGCATCTCCACGCTGCACTGGGAACCAAGTTAATTCGGAGCTCGGCCTATCATCCTCAGACCAATGGTCAGACCGAACGGGTGAATCATGTGCTAGAAGACATGCTTCGTGCCTGTGCCATCCACCAGGGCAAGAACTGGGATGATCATCTACCTTTGGCGGAGTTTTCATACAACAACGGTTACCAGGCTAGCATCCAGATGGCGCCATATGAAGCTCTCTATGGCCGAAAGTGTCGCACACCCTTGAACTGGTGCGAATCAGGTGAACGGGCAGTGTACGGCATCGACTTAGTAAATGAAGCCGAGGATCGAGTTCGCACTATTCAGGCGAATCTCAAAGCTGCTCAGTCTCGTCAGAAGAGCTACGCGGACAAACGACGTCGACCTCTTCACTTCGAAGTTGGAGATCAAGTTTATCTCCGGGTATCCCATATGAAGGGTATCCATCGCTTCGGGGTAAAAGGGAAGCTAGCTCCCCGCTTTATTGGGCCATTCGCAATAATCGAAAGATGCGGACCTGTGGCATATCAATTGGAGTTACCAACGTCACTTTCAGGAGTCCACAATGTATTCCACATTTCCCAATTGCGGAAATGTCTTAAGGCTCCAGCTGATATCTGCATGGAGGATTTGGAAGCTCTCCAACCAGATCTCACTTATTCCGAGCATCCAACTCAGATCATCGATGAAAAGACTCGCACCACAAGAAGTCGCACCTTGCATTTCTATAAGGTTTTGTGGAGCAACCACAGTGCGGAAGAAGCCACGTGGGAAAGGGAGGAGTATCTTAGAACGAACTATCCGAACTTGTTAGCGGCATATGTTCGATAGATCCTTTTTCCTTTACCTTCTTTTGTAATCTCGGGACGAGATTCTTTTAAGGGGGGAGGAATGTAAAACCCCACTTTTATGGCATGTTAAGTTCATATGGGTTTTGTGATCAACTATTTTAGATATCCAATATAATGGTGCACATGAACTATGCCATCCAAAACTTTTCTTGCACTCTTTGTTAAATTCTTTTAACATGGGTATTAGACTTCACCATGAATCCAAATTATATTCTATTCACCTTTTTAAGAATAAGAATTTTTGGATAAGATTTTGTAAGCAATGCACAATGAAGCCCTAATAAGCTCTAAACCAAATATTCAAATTAAGGGCTCTAAATTTTTTTCATGAGCTCCTAAATTCCTCAATAGAATGCTTACAAAGTTTCAAGATTTTAGGAACTCCTTTGCTATTTTATTTGAGACGCTCAATGAATTTGAATCAAGTTTAAATTCGAATTCAAAGTCTGGTAAATATAGACTTGAACATAAAGATCTAAACCCACCATTGTGTTCATCACAATTTTCCTGACTTATCCCTGAAGTTTCATGATTTTTGGAGATCATTTACTATTTTTAAGTGATTTACTAAAGGTGCAGTGGCTGTGGGGCTGACTGGCGGGACCCACCAGTCAGCAGCCCACGTGCAGCCGCATTTCAGCGCGCGCTGCGCCCGCCACAGCGACGGCGTGCATGCACAGCGCGACACCAGCCCGCCACCGCCGTTGAACCCTATAAATAGCGCCCTGGACTCTCCCTTATCAACTCCCAGTCGCCCTTATCACCTCCCACCTCGCCGAGTCGACGAATTTCGCCATTTCCATCCCGCGCGCGAGCTTCCCGCCGCCGGCGCCGCGCGCCCGTTGCTGGCCAACCGGAGCACTCTCGCGCCAAGCTTCCAACAGCTAGGTGATTCCTCTCTCCCTCCTCTATCTTCCGGGTCGATCTTTTCGTTGCATAGTTGACGGTTTGGCCGATGATTTTGAGGCTATACCGACGGTCGCCGTCGTTTTCACCCCGCGCTGTCCCTGCTCCACGTTGCTAGGCCACTGCATGCCGTCTCGTGCTTCGCCTCCCATAGCAAACTGGTGCGCCGGGACACGCTCTACGTAACGGTAGAAGCCATTCCTGGTTTGCGCGTATATCGAGCAAGTTAGCTAGGTTTTACTCTCGGCCGAAGCTTATGAACACGCTCGGTATTTTATGCAATTAGAGTTCCATGCTTAATCACCCTTCCCGATTGCTAGCAAATGGTTTCTACGCTCTCTTGCGCATCCTCACGAACTGGAATCACCGGAAATGATCGAGTGTAGCTCAAGAATCGCGAGTTCTCCCCTCCGCCGGTGAAAAGTTGCCTCTGTCGCCGTCGACGACTACTTTGCCGACCGTTTCATGACGATAGCGCATGTCTCGCGCGTTCCTCATGATTCCAGGAAACTTTCCCAGCCTTTTTAGACGGATTTTAGCCACAGGGCGGCCGTTCCGACATGGCCGGAGCCCTAGCATCCGCCGCCGCCGGTGCGCCATGATTTCCGACCGTCAGCAGACATCCCCGACCCCACCATCGTGCTCAGCGCATTATTTTACGGTCGGGTGCCCAAGGATGGGGGCTGCAGTGGCCAGTAACTCCAATCCGGCGAGGCTCGCCGGGGAGCACCGCCGCGGGAGCCCCGCGCGCCGCCCGCGTCGGGAGGTAGAAGACGACGCGGCGGGTCCCGCGTGTCAGCGGCTGTAAATCCCGTCGGATCAGGTGTGGCCACGGGATCTGCTGTGGCTACGCGGTGGAATTCTGTGGCCCCGTGTGGTTTAAATACTATTGGTTCATTTTAAAACAGTGGGGCCCACGAGTTAAATCAAATTAGGAATTTATTCCAGATTAGGCTCCAACTTAGAAAATCCATAACTTTCTGTAGGATACTCCAAAAATCTTCAAAAAAATTTTGTTTGAAATCTCTTGAGCTCTAGTTTCTGTCAATACCAATTAGGTTCTGTGAAACTCAAAGTTAAATTCTGTAGAAAATAATCTTTCCTAATGCAAATGCAATTTTTCCAGACAAGATATCCACGGGAAATCCCCAAAATTCACATAAAATTTACTGTCCTATTCTTGATTATCAGGAAAAGTTTGGGAGCCATAGCACCTGTTTAACTCTCTGTATAATTCAATTTCCTTTTTCAGTTATTGAATTTTCACAGCTATTAGGTTGCTTTATTAGGTCCCAAAATTTGACTGAGTCTTCCTTTAGTCATACCCTAGCTCCTGTTAAAATCTTGGATTTAATTAACCTACTATACGAGTCCTAAATCAGCTACAAACTAAATATTGATTTAATGTCTAGAAACTCAATTATAAAGTAAATCCAAAAATTCTTTCCGAATTAGAAATACAATAACTCCTTCCCCACAACTTAGAAAATTATAAAACAAATTTTGCTAAGACCAGAACCACTCCCTCTATCTTGATTATCAACTGTTAGCTAGGTTCAAGCTACAGTTTCCTCTCGGAAATTTTTGGAAGTTGATTGCTTGCCATACTTTCGGGGACCACAATCTGCTATGATCATCTCCTGTTCTTTGCAAGAGCCTTGATCATATTCCCTAGTATCTACCATCGAAGTTCCAAAACCAATTAAGTTCCCTGTCATATAGTGATCACCATGAATTAATTTGTGGTCTTAAAAATAATTAAATTTCAAAGTCATTTATATATCCATGTTATCTGCATATCGTATAGTGACCGAAGTCGAGGAGGAGCCAGAAGCCTTGGAAGAGAACCTTCCAATTTTTAACTCAGACTGTGACCTGTAGCAAGGCAAGCCCCGGTTTGCATTTAAGTCGTTTATAAACTTTTGCTTTATCACTATGATGAGTAGTATATGAATTGTGCATTACGTTTAGGGTGAATGATACTCCACATGCATGACCAAAAATCCCAGGGTTTATTTGGCACGAGTTACAGTTTGACCTGTAGTAACTGCTTTGCTAATGCATAGGAAATCCGGTAGAAGTCGAGTAGTTGCAATCTACTCGCGAGAGATGTATCTCACAGGATTGGTTGAATAGAAAATGGCTTAATATAATGAAATTGAGACCGGGCAGGAAATGGATAGGAAGCGGCGAGAATTGAGTCTCGGTCGCATAGCCCTGCCTGTGTCGATTAAGGCCCGTCCGTATGCGGCCCCTTCGGACAAGCTTGAATTGTACCGGCAACATAATGGACATATGGAATCCAATAAACTGACGTAGCTTGGTCACTTGGGTGTCGAGGCATACCGTTCCGTTTTATAGGTGTGGGTTGAGGGTAGCAAGGTGTAAATCCGCTGGTGGGCACGTCAGAGTACGCCCCACGCAGGGACCTCCTACCCGTGACGGATCGACCGGTTCGGCATTTGAGTGTCTTGCGAAAGGTTGCCATATACGCCTAGTACTGAAGTGTTATGTAGGTACGGGTGTGCTCGCTGACACTTCCGAACGACGTATGTGTCGTGTTGTCCGGGTGTGTCCTGATTGCAATCACTGTCCCTCGCAGTAATAGAGTACCACTTGTTCACTAAGCGGTGACGTAGTAAATACTAAAGAAGTCAGAAATTCATATTGTATTGATTTATAAGTATTTTGCAACCTTGTATGATTTAGAGATAGTATAATTAAAAGTTTACAATTTCCCCATACTTTAGCTGTAATAGCATTATGTGCTCTGAGCATGTCATATCATCGGTAAAGCGTTTCTTGTTTGATTGTGGAACCCATGATGTGCCGTGCTTGGAGAATGTCATTTGCTACATAAAACCTGATTATAAGGACCCACTTGTAGGCGATTCCATTTATGCTATTCCTTACCTATGTTTAGTGTCCCCTTGCATATGTCTAGTGAGACGGTTAAGACTTGCTGAGCCTTATGCTCATGTTTGCAGTTAACGAGTTTTTGCAGGTTTTTCTGTTGATGAAGGGTTTGACGATGAGGCTGCACCCCCTCCAGGGTGTACAGCC
The DNA here is from genome assembly GCA_036927565.1 of Tuctoria greenei. Lineage (NCBI taxonomy): Eukaryota > Viridiplantae > Streptophyta > Magnoliopsida > Poales > Poaceae > Tuctoria > Tuctoria greenei. The sequence continues at coordinate 76,156,923 of JAYESD010000004.1, forward strand.
GAGTGGGAACCCTGCACGCCGCCCTAAATGAGTGTTGCTAGTGCAAAGTATCCCCGACATGGATAACTTTGCTTTTTGCATAGCTAGTGCTGAGAGCGTAGCTATGATATGTATATATTTCTTTACATCCGTTAGTATTGTGAAAACTTCCGCTGTATGAAAAATAAAAGACTCTGTCTTGTACTTATTCAGGTTCTATTCTTGTATAACTGTTGGGTGTCGCATCGCACGACACCACCCAATGAGATCCTCGGATGTGTGGATTCCGGTCCCCACAGAAACTACGCTGAGTCACTTTGTATTCGTCGGCCGAAACTGCGCTGGGATATTTGGTGTTTGTCCCTATGACACGTGAGGCCATCTACGGGCAAGTTAATGTAGTGATGGGGGTGGTATTCCGATCAAAATAAAGTATATGCATAAAATCTCTTGAGTCGCATCAACACAGTGATATAAACAAGGATTAAATACTAGATATAAACATCGACGGAACCAAACAGTACTGTTCCATGTAACCGTTCCAGGCAACAAACGAATCGACAAGACTACTTGTTACATAATCCCCAATAAAAACAAAATAAACTAATTGGCACATCTAGTCCGCAACACTTCCCTTCAAGCTGTGGTAATAACTTCTGGCCGCATATATGTGTAGTAGTAATGATGACACCGCGTATAGGGGCATATGGCTAGTGGTACGTTCGAGTACTACCTATCTTTTTCTAACATTTATCTCGTCCTTTATTTTCTTTTCTCTCTATTCATTGTCTCCACTTTTCTTTCTAGTCGTCGCTACCTGTTGCGCTGCTACTACTGCTACTACTGCTAGTATTGCTACTACTGCTACTACTGTTACTACTGCTACTGCTGCTACTACTGCTACTACTGCTGCTACTGCTACTGCTGCTGCTACTGCTACTGCTACTACTACTGCTACTGCTACTGCTACTACTACTGCTCCTACTGCTACTGCTACTGCTACTGCTACTGCTCCTACTGCTACTGCTGCTGCTACTGCTCCTGCTCCTGCTGCTCCTACTACTCGCTTTCTCACTGATGTTGAACTCGCCTTCGACCTGCCGGATATGCTCGATGCGTCGAGTGCCCCGTGGTCGGCGTCGTAGTGGAGGAGGCCAAGGACGTAGACCGCCTCTTTGTGGCCGGCCCCGGCCACCCGAGCGAGAAACTGGGCGCACGGCTCCGCGCGATCGACAGAGAAGACGACCTTGAGCCCAGTGACTTAGCAAGCAAGAGGGTGGACGACGATGGCCAGGTTCTCCCCGAGGGCTTTGTAGCGCACTGGTCATGCCATATCCTCCGGGTCTCCAGCTCTAGCGGTACGCGCCTGCCCACGGCGCCATCCTGGCACTCCGCATGCATGGTCTTGCAGGTGGCACGCAGACTGTAGAGGTCGTCTAAGGGTCGTAGGGAGCTTGCGGCGAGGCACCCCGCGATCTCAATCGCGATATCGTGCGCGAACGGCAACTCTATAGGCTTCAGCATCACCATGTTGCGAAGGGAACCAATGAGGGTGCGCGCGGCGGAGACAAAGAGGAAGCTAGAGTACTCACAGAGAAGATAGTGGTGTGTCTTTAGTGTACGTGCGGAGAAGACAATGGAGACGCATACTGATGGGGGTCGCGTACTACAGGTGCATTAAGGGTGGCTGACATGTGAACACCACATCCTATGTGACCCACGCCTCTCTGCACTCACTGATGGATTGCGCGAAGTAATGGAACTGCTTTGTTTTCAACATGAGCAGAAGAATAATATCCTATCATCAATAGAGATAACATCCTATGTTTGACAGGATTAAGGCTTTGTTTGGAATCACAATATTTTTGGAGTTTTAGAGCAACACTTTGGTATTTAAGATTATCATGGTATTTTTTACAGAATAACCTTTGGCAACCAACTAAAAAACTATGTATTTAAAACTATGGTTTTGTCTATACTACGGTATCTTTGGTGTATATATAGAAAACTTTGGTCTGAACCAAAGTTTTTCTTTGCTTGCTTCCTCTTGATGCTTGCTACTTTGCTCCCAAACAGTCTTAGTCTTTGTTTGGGAACACATTATTTTTGGAGTTTTAGAGCAATACCTTGGTATTTGACATTACCATGATATATATGTTTTACAAAGTGGTGTTTGGCAACCAACTCAAAAACTATGTATTTAAAACTATGGTTTTGTCTATAATACGGTATTTTGGTGTACAAAAAACTTTGGTCCGAACCAAAGTTTTTCTCTGCTTACTTCCTCTTGATGCTTGCTACTTTGCTCCCAAACAGTTTTATGTATTGCAAAACTGCTATGTTATAAAACTATGGTATTGAAATACTTTGATATAATGATATCTTAAAAACTATAGTTTACAAACTTTAATATTAAAAATTGTGTTCACAAACACAACCTATGTAATGCAAAACTACGGTATTACAAAACTGTGGTATTAAAATACTTTGATATTGTAATGACATCTTAAAACTGTAGTACTTTACAAAACACAAACACAGCCTAAGAGTGGAGTAATCTGCACCAATAATTTTCTGTTTTACAGTTTGGTTCTCCACGCTCTTTTACCTTTTCGTACTACGTACTACCTATCTTTTTATAATATTCTCTTGTCCTTTCTTTTCTTTTGTCTATGTACATTGTCTCCACTTTTCTTTCCAGTCGTCACTACCTGTTGCATTTTCCTGTTACTGGTACTATTACTTTATAGACAGCTTTGCAAGCCCCGCTACGAGCGATCTCGTCTGGCACCTCCAGTAGCTAAAGTAACGTACAGGCCACATTAGAGGCTACCAACCGTGTGGTGGTTTGTTATGAACAGTGAATACAGATAGAACAGATATTTCACTAAACAAACAGATCATGTATGAAAAAAATAAATGATCTTACTCGAGCTTTTTGAGCTTGAGCTCATCAAGCGCTCAAGCTCTTGGCTCAGAATTGGCACAATACTCAACATCATCCTCAAACTTTCAATCAAAACTTAGTTTGATCCTTGAACCTTCAAATGGGTCAATTATTTAGTCCCTCGACTTCACACAACCGTTTCACTTTCATCCTTAGTCTGAGTTGGACATCCACATTGGCACGCCACATAAGCTATTATGCCACATCATCTACCCCGAACACCTCACTTAGAAAAAGACAATAATTTATTATCATCGTAAAACATAACTAGCTAATTAATTGGAATGGATTTACATAGTTGTATGGGATATACATATTTCACCTCCATTTTTTTCGCAAAACTATCAAGTGATATATCCTATGTCATATTACATATGTAAAAATATTGTAAAATATAAAACTATTAAGTCTAGGGAAGAGCAAACAGAGAGGAAGAGCAAACTTTTAATCCCAGGGAATAAATATAAAATGAAGCTACATGGCTGGCCAGGTACACGTACGGTTCGGGTGTGCCGGTGCAACTTAACCCCCGTCGTGTGTCCCATGTAAACTCTATTTTTAGGTTTGGTTAAATCTATATTTGACCAATGATTTATGTAATTTTGATCTGTTTTAACAACAAAAGAATTGTACTTTTAGGTTCACCATGAAAAATATTTCCATAATATACAATCTACTGTACATGATATTGAAGTTAATATATTCCATATAAATCATTGGTCAAATGTAAGTTTGACCAAAACTAGAAATAGAGTTGAGTTGGGGCAGAGGAAGTAGTATTATGTAGTCTGGCTAATGCGACCGGGCGCACCGAGCTTACATGCGCCCCAGTTACGGACGCGCCTTAAACGCGCGCAGCGCATACGCATCTTTGAATTCAATTCGAACCGCTCTGCGGCCCATCACTACTACTGCGCGCGTCGAGAGACGAACAACCAGGCTGCTACTATGCTATAAGATCACACGAGCACGCCATCATCTTCTTCGCACAGAAACCCTTTCTCTCTTCCCAAAACCTGCGCTAAGAACACCATGGCTGACAAGAAAACATTGCCGCCTACGTTTAGTCCTTAACACTAGCCTTTGTATTTGTATAGTGTGAAAGAGTTTAGTTTTGCTTTCACACTAAACTAACTAGCCTATATAAAGTGTAACTGTGTATACAACAAACATTCTCCATACAGGATAGTCTAGTAACCATTCTCTATATGGTATCACGAGACCAATAATCTTTCCCTACATGCTTCCTATTTCTTCTCTGCCATGCATGGCGTCGAGTCCAAAACTAGCAAAAGCCTCGGTGCTCAGGAAGAGCAAAAGCCTGGCGGCCTAGATGATGGCATATCTTTTATCCTCAATCCCTCGAGATATCATCCTTCCTGTCAAACAAGCATGCAGGGGGCTGCCCTCGTAGTCAGTTTCTTGTCAAGAAACTTGCATGCCGCTCAGCATCGAGGCTTTAATTTGCTGATTTGTCTGGTGGTGAACCGCCTGCGTCATCAGAAACCTAGTTGGAGTTGGAGGACAGGAATAGAAGCATACCTGCAAGGCTCTTCCCAACCACCACCAGGGATGCATGACGGGGGTTAAGGTATACATTGGCACACCCGGATCGTACGTGTGCCGATAAAGATGGAACTCATTAGTCTCATGGTTCATGATAGAAAAAAGGAAGAAGAAAAAGGATGGTGCACATTTCGATCCATGAACTGTGAGACTATTGACTTCCATCTTAATTGGCCGGTTCCCGATCCCGTTGATCTATGCAGCATGCATCCACACTAGCTACTCTCTGGTGGCTGGACCTAGTGTATGCCGTGGCCCACCTGACATACCCAATGGGTGCGCCCCTAAGAAAATTTGTTGTGTTACGTGGTGTTTGGATGAGACAATGCAACTTGTGGTCATAACAATAAGAATCAAAAAAGTAGGAGTATATCTGATTCAAAAATCTTCATTACGGGGCTCGGACCTATCAAATTTTTCGGAAACTCCTCCACTAATATAGTAACTGCCTCAGTTATATATCGACACCTGTTTCTAAAATCCAAACTAGAGGTGTCGGTGAAGGTTTTCACAAGAGAGATGTTGCGGCGTGCAGCCGTAGGGACAACAAGGAGAGGACCCAATGGTAGAGACTGAGGTGTACAATGTGACATTCGAGGACGACGAGATCACCACCACCGTGACGTCCTCCGACAAGGCTGTGAAGGACTGGCTCGACAAGGTCCTCTCTGTCCACAGTCTGCGCCTTCACAAGCTCGTCGTCAGGCTCGACGTCGAGTGGTGCCCCAGCTACTCCGTCGACCAGAAACCCATCGCCGTTCTGCAGGTCTGCGTCGGCCACCATTGGTCACCCCAATTAGTTGCATATAGGACTGTCAATGAGTTGAACTCGAGTGTGCTTTTCTTTCTAAGCTTGAGTTTAATAAAACATCGAGTCGATCTCGTCGAGCCCAAAATTCATGTATATACAATAGAATCTACTAAATTTAGGATTCACAACAAATGGAGTAGGAAGGTGGACGATGTTGCATATTATTTTTTGCTATCATATCTAAAAATTGTGTCCCATATAATTTTTTAATAGAATTATAATGTTTAGTTAATCATACGTACGTACATATCATAGATGAAAACAATAAATGAGCTTACTCGAGCTTTTCGAGCTTGAGCTCATAAAGCTCGCAAGCTCTTGGCTCGTTTAGAATTGGCACAATACTCAACTTCATCCTCAAACTTTCAATCAAAACTCAGTTTGGTCCTTGAACTTTCAAATGGGTCAATTATTTAGTCCCTCAACTTCACACAACCGTTTCACTTTCATCCTTAGTCGGAGTTGGACATCCACATTGGCATGCCACATAAGCTATTGTGCCACATCATCTACCCCGCTGCCTCACTTAGAAAAAGATAATAATTTTTTATTATCTTAAAAAATAACTAGCTAATTAATTGGGGTGGATTTACATAGTTGCATGGGATATACATATTTCTCCTCCATTTTTTTGCAAAACTATCAAGTGATATATCCAATGTCATAAAACATATGTGAAAATATTGTAAAATATAAAACATTTAAGCCTAGGGAGGAGCAAACAGAGCAAACAGAGAGGAAGAGCAAACTTTTAAGCCTAGGGAATCAAATATAAAACGAATCTACATGCCTGGTCGGGTACACATACGGTCCGGGTGTGCCGGTGCACTTTATCCACCGTCATGCGTCCCATGTCAACTCTATTTTTAGGTTTGGTTAAATCTATCTTTGACCAATGATTTATGTAATTTTGATGTGTTTTAACAATACAAGAATTGTACTATTAGATTCACTATGAAAAATATTTCCATAATATATAAAAATTGTGTCCCATAAAACATTTTTAATAGAATTATATAGTTTAGTTAATCATACGTACGTACATATCAAGATGAAAACAATAAATGAGCTTACTCGAGTTTTTTGAGCATGAGCTCATCAAGCTCGCAAGTTGTTGGCTCGTTTAGAATTGGCACAATACTCAACCTCATCCTCAAGTTTTCAATCAGAACTCAGTTTGGTCCTTGAACTTTTAAATGGGTAAATTATTTAGTCCCTCAACTTCACACAACCGTTTCACTTTCATCCTTAGTCTGAGTTGGACATCCACATTGGCATGCCACATAAGCTATTATTCCACATCATCTACCCTGGCCACCTCACTTAGAAAAAGATAATAATTTTTTATCATCTTAAAACATAACTAGATAATTAATTGCGGTGGATTTACGTAGTTGCATGGGATATACATAGTTCTCCTCCATTTTTTTGCAAAAATATCAAGTGATATATCCTATGCCACATTACATATGTAAAAACATTGTAAATATAAAACTTTTAAGCCTAGGGAAGAGAAAACAGAGCAAACAGAGAGGAAGAGCAAACTTTTAAGCTTAGAGAATAAAATACATAATGAAGCTACACAGCTGGCCGGGTACACGTACAGTTCGGGTGTGCCGGTGCACCTTAACCCCCGTCGTGCGTCCCATGTCAACTCTATTTTTAGGTTTGATTAAATCTATCTTTGACCAATGATTTATGTAATTTTGATCTATTTTAACAATACAAGAATTGTACTTTAAATTCACCATGAAAAATATTTCCATAATATATAATTGTGTCCCATAAAACAAATTTCTTCATTGGCCAGTTCCTGATTCCGCTGATCTCTCCAGCATGCATTCACACTAAGCTCCTCTCTGGTGGCTGGACCCAGGGTATCCCGTGGCTGACCTGGCATACCCAATGGGTGCACCCTGAGAAAAGTTGTTTTTGTTGTACGTGGTGTTTGGTTGAGACAACATGCAACTTGTGGTCATGATGATAAGAATTAAAAAAAATAGAAAGAGTATATCAGATTCAAAAATTTTCATTACTTTCTTTACTTGGGCCCATCAATTTGGAAACACCTCCACTCATATTGTAACTGCATCTGTTATATATCCACGCCCCAAAATCCGAACTAGAGGTGTAGACAAAGGTTTGCACAACAGAGAAGTTGTGCCGCGCAGCCTCAGATGGTAACCGTAGGGACGACAAGGAGAGAGGACCCAATGGCGGGGACTCATGTGTACAATGTGACGTTCGAGGACGACGTGATCACCACCACCGTGACTTCCTCCGGTGAGGCTGTGGAGGACTGGCTCGACGAGGTCCTCTCCATCCATCGTTGGTGCCTTTCCAAGCTTGTCATCGGGCTCGACATCGAGTGGCGCCCCAGCTACTCCGCCGACCATAACCCCTTCGCCGTTCTACAGCCCAGCGTCGGCCGCTGCTGCCTTATCTTCCTGGTCATCCATGCTAACTACTTCCCCGACGAGCTGGAAGATTTCCTCGGCGATTCCGACTACTGCTTCATCGGCGTGACCGTGGAGGTTGACGCTGGTCGACTTTGGAATGACTGGGAGCTGAAGGTCGCCAAAACGGTGGACCTGGCCGAGCTTGCGGTGGAGGAGATGGATCGCCTAATCCTGTGCCGGGCTGAAGGACATAACAAGCGCCGTGATGGGCGCCGACATGGAGAAGCCTTACCGGGTGACGACGAGCCACTGGGACGCGTACAATCTCTCAAGCGAGCAGATCAGCTATGCCTACATCGACGCCTTCGTCTCCTTCGAGGTCGGCCACAAGCTGCTCTCTGGCGACTACTGATCTAACCACTGAGTTTGCGGATGGGCTGCCGTCGATCATCCCGGCATGTGGAATTCGCAGGTGCAGCGCTCAAGTTCTAGCATTTCTGCTTGTACGCTCAATATCTCATAAAATTATTTTTTCTGGAGGAAACACTATATCTTGGGTAGGGATGAAAACGGTACGGTATATTTCTGGATCATCCGATGCCATTTTCGAAAATTTCCGATGCGATTATCATTTTCGATAATTTTTGAAAATTTTGAACTTATAATATCAGCAAGCTTCAAGTGTTGCCGCCCCGAACTCCATGCATTTCTGCATACGTTCCACCGTGAGGCTGCAAACTGCGAACCAAAGGGTGGGTGCCACGCGCCATTGGTCGGGCCTTCGCCTCGCTGTCGCCTTGTCGTGCCGCCATCTCGGCACACTGCCTTCGTCCTCCGTGCCGCCACCGTTGGTTAGATCAGCAGCGTGGACCGAGGCGATGGCTTTTAAAAACACGCATGTTATTTCACATGCATTGAGGTCTTTCACTTGCATGTTTGTTGTCCATGCATGGTACGAGGATAGAATATTAACATCATCAATAGAGATAATAAATCTGACAGGAAGGATGTTCCCTCATGGGTACGAGGATAGAATGTGGACTACCATCTAATAAGGACACAACTCTCACTATGTACGTGTTCATCAAATTAATCGATCGCATGCTACTGCCATGTATAGTTGTACTTGTCTTTTGAAGAAATGACAGCTGTAGGCGCTAGCCGCTACGTGTCCTGATTTTAGGATCAAAACGAACACACTTGTGAAAACACGTGTGCCACAACCGATCCTCAACGTCATCAAATTAACATGATCCTCAACAAGGGGGCACAAAAATCCTCAACACCTGATCAAGCATGCTTGATCGCGAGTGTATTTCACATGCATTATATTCATGTCCACCATCATATATGATAACGACAATTATCATCGATTCGATATGGACTCTCATCGGCAACGGTCGGATCCTTCAGAAAAAGATGCAGCTCTCGGTAGATTGCCACGCGCGTTCACGTCAATCTTCCGTACCTGTTAAAATCATTCGCACGAAATGTTACGAACTCCGCGGGACGGACCTACAAAGTATGCCAGGTGGGCCATTGCATACCTTGGGCCCTTTGCGTGACAAATTAAAAAACTGGCTGATGGGACGCGTTGATCCATTTTGAGAGGAGGTAAACCGCGGCTTGGAGTAACTTCGACCGCTGATTCAAAAGCACGGTTCTCGAGGCGTCCGATCATCTCCACTCGCGCGCTTAGACAATGACCCGCTATAAAGGCACATTGTCCTCTTCTTCTCCGCCGCACCTCTCGATCGATCTTAGCCTTCATATTTCTCTTCTCCACCGCACCACTGTCGACCACCTCTCTCTTTGTTCGCACCTCTGTCGCCGCACAAATGGGTAGCCCAACACCGAAGCTCTCCAGGCAATCAACATCCTCCAAACCTCCTTCTTCGTTTTTGTCGCCGCCAATAACGACAGAACTGGAGGCGACGCCTGCACCTCCTCCACCCCCGTCTCCGCCCGCGGCGCCCACACCTCCTTTGTACGACTATGAAGAGATTGTCTGCGGCTATGCGAAAACCATCAAGAAACTCGAGGATGACCTTAAGGAGGTCACTGACAACCTGTTCATCGTCGACGTGCAAGCAAGAGCGCTCGACAAAATGGCGGAGGATGTATTTGACAATACATCTCCCAGCTGTCGCTGTCTGGGACATGGGATCCTTCCCCACCACACCAGCATGGTCTCTGTCGGCTACTACATCTTCGGGTTAGGCTTTGTGGCCACTTGTCTCGATAGCTTCTACGAGACGAGCTGTGAGGAAGCTGGGGTGGAGTTTTGCGAGCAACTGATGAACGCCATCGGCCGGAAGTTCGGTCTGGTGTTGGAGGAGGGGGTGCCAGCGGATGCGGCGGCAGCAGAGGAGGTGGACAAGTCCTCCGAGTAGAGTAGGATTAGTACTAGTTTTTTCTTTTGTTTTGTATGTGTTTTTTTCTTGTTTGTAATATATGTGTTGTTTTTATGTTAATGAAAAATGTCTTTTATGTTCATGAACAATGTGTCCTATAGTATGCATTAACAAAAAACTCCTCCTTTTATTGGAAAACATCGCATATGAAAATTAACACATTAGTAATATTATATCTTATAAATATTAAACACATTAGGACGTAGTATTATATTTCAAAAACATTAAAAAAAATAAAAAGCTAGACCATGTAATTGTACATTGCATACGGATGTTGCAAATACTAATTAATTTTATTTCTTTTCTCTTTAACAGCTGTCCTCATGCCCCCACCTCCCCCTCGGTGTGGCCCTAGGCGGTAGCCCCTCCCTCCTGGGCCTAGAGCGGGGCCTTCCTTAAAGACCATCCACAACGGTTTCCTCTAAAACATACTCTATGTCTCTATGCCTCTATACTTCCTGTATATCCTCTATATATCCAACATTTCACACTGGACACTTACTCTATACTTCCAGTAATCTACTCTGTATTTACAGTCCAGTAAGCTTTACAGTGAACCACTGCGGATGGTCTATGTCGATGGTTTTGATCCGGCAGATCTCCCGACACTACTAAAGTGTTTGCGGAATTTGAAGTTCGGTGTGGGCGCGCAGAGATTCAAGAATGTGAAGTGTAAAATGACACAGGAGACACGAAGATTTACGTGGTTCGGGCCGCCTGAGCGTAATACCCTACTCCACGGGGTGTGTTGGTGTTGTATTGGATGTATGAACTCAACGTGAGTTGAGAGTGCGCGATCAGATCAGAGCAGGTCAGATCAGTCCTCCCCTTTATGTTTCGTCAGCCTGTCCTTTTATATTATAAGGACAGGCCGTTACAAGTTGGCCTGGCCCGACATGTGGCCCCGACGGTTACTAATATTGATACACAATTGATGCGCTTAATTACCCTTAATGACCGAGTTACAGACTTTGACATCACCATTACTAGTAATTAAGGTCGTCCGATCGTGTGTCATTAACATAGTATTAATGACACTTAATCGGGTCTTGAAGTCCTTGATTCCCCTTTGAAGATCCAGAACCGTTGTGGAGTCTACCGGAGGTTTGAGGCTGAAGATCCGACGGTTGGACACGTGGCAGCTCCAGAGCATGCTGTGAGGAACAGATAGGTCCGGTGCTACCAGACACGTGTTAGTTCTGGAGCTTCCCTCGGTCTGGGGTTATGTTTGGGGGTGCCGTTATGGTACATAGCCCGGAGCTTCCCCCTTGTGGGTGGTAGCTCTGGTTTGATGATACACGTGGCGACCCTAGGACTAACCATTTTGGGGAAGCGGGTCTGGTTATGTCTGACATGTGGGCCTCCGAAGGTCTTCAAATCAAGTAGATGACATTTCCTTGAGATCTTTGCAATCTCAAGGGGTACACGGTACCTAGGGTACCGACAGTGGCCCCCTGGGCCCACCTCTGGGGAAGACCCCTTAGGTGAAGTCATTCCTCCGGAGGTGGGTCCATCCTTCGACTTTTGAGCCAAGTCTTCAAAAGTCTTCAGATGTGCCGCTGGCGATAGTTTTGGAGTTAAATCCTTGCTGCGTGGCACATCCCGGGTGCGGCAAATGAGATCTTTGGCATGCGGATCTCACGCAATTGAAGGTCGCCGTTTCCTGATACAAAAATCGTATCAGTTCCGCGCGCCTTGTCAGCTCGCCGCCTTTGGGCTTCCCGCCTTCCATGATGACAACCGTTCACCTGGGTAAGAACCTCGACTTGATCGTCGGGGTGGTCTCGGGCCCTCTTGTCACCGGCAGGGTGAAACTTTTGAGTAGTATCTTCGACTTCCCTGCGGTTTCCATCCAAATGTTGCGAGGGCTTACTTAAGAAGGAAAGCGCGCACCGTCTGGGGTTCTTTACGCCTCTCATCTGATCTTGCGCTCAAACTCCCAACTTGTGCTTGCTTTTCCTCTCTTGCCTCGCTGTGCTGCGATGGATTTGGTTCTCCGCGAGAGCCGCTTGAAGACCGAAGGTGACCTGAAGAAGGTCCGGGCCCTCATGGGGTGGTCCCCAGACTTCTTCAACCGCCTGGTCCGCGCTGGGGGAGACCTCCAGAAGGAGCACGTTGGCGAGATGGTGTACTTCTCTTCGTACGCCATGGTGGGGTTGATCCCACCTTTTTCCTCCTTTTTCTTGATGCTGCTAGACTTCTATGGTCTGCAGCTGTACCACCTTGGCCCCCACTCCATTCTTCTAGTGTTAGTCTTCGTCCACTTCTGTGAAATGTGGGTGAGCATCCCCCCATGCATTGAGCTTTTCCGGACCTTCTTCACCGTCCATACCACTGGAATGAATAATGAGTACCTTGGCTTCTACTACTTCGTGAAGTGCAAGAAGTGCCCATTCAAGTACCTCCGGTCGTTTCCCTCTGGAAAGTGGGATGATTGGAAGAAGGACTGGATAGTCATCCGGGTGGAGGAGCACGAGAAGCTGGAGCTGCCCGAAGGCCTCCCCAACATCGACACTGCAATCTGGAGTGAAGCTCCGGTGCTGTCAGATGCCTTCAACCCTGCTCTGACCAGGATCCGCCAGTGTGTGGAGGGAGGATTAACTCCTCAGGCGGTATTTTGCAATTTCCTGGTCAACAGGTGGGCACCGCTGAAGAGGAGAGAAAAACATGCTTGGGCTGTCAACAGTGTGATGGACGACGACCGGGTCGTGATCGGACTGAAGTCCCACATGGAGGGGGCGACCTTGGAGTTTCACCTCAAGAAGTTCCAGCACGGCATCGACGTTGCGGGTGATGAATTGACCCTGCCACAAGCTTTCCTCCCTCTGAACGTGGAAGTAGAGTTCAGCAGGGAGCTCCGGCAGACGATGCCTGTGCTTGACGACCTCGTTGTCGTCGAGAGAAGATCGACCTCCAGGGTGGTGATCCCTGGGGCTTCTGAAGGTGGCTCCGACCCTGGCCCAAAGCCAAGGACCGAAGTCGTCGGCAAGGGCATGGAGCCGGCGGGCGAACCCTCGAGCTGGAAGAGGAAGCTGAAGCATGCCGACGGAAGGTCCTTCAGGCCTGCATCCTCTGCAGCAGCTCCTTCTCCCCAGAGGGGGGGGGTCTTCTACAACTGCGGCAGCTGTACCTGCAGTAACATCTTCCCGGGGTGCTAGCTCCGGGCATGTGACTCCAGCACTAGGGCCAGTTGAGGCCTCTAGATCCGGAGGTCCTTCCCGGTCGAGGGGGGCCTCGACTAAGGAAATTCCCGCGGCTGCAACAAGTTCCAGGGGGCCTTCCGGAGCTACCATGCCGGCAGCGGCTATGGTCAGCCCAGAACGCCCGGGAAAGAGATTCCGTGCAAGCTGGTGCGGAAGCCTTCCGTGGTAATTTTTAATCTTTACCTCAGACAGTTGTTTTGTTGTAGTAATTGTTTTATAAGTTTCTTCATCCATCATCTGCAGCGTCCCCGAGAAGAGGAGTGAGGCTTTGCCCTCAGCCACAGCGGCTGAAGTTGTGAGGGCGGAGGCTTCTGCTCCTGTCCCGGTGCCGCCCCAAGTGGTGGCTGAAGCTGCGGCAGCTCCGGTGCCAACTGTCGTGGTCATGGACCTCGACTCATCTCCCGAGACTCCCGTGGTAGCGCCGAACCACGAGAGAGAAGATGCGCCAGCAGCACCTGTCCCAGAGGTTGAAGCCCCGGGTCTTGATGCTGAGATGTTGGAAGCTCCGGCTGTTGAGCCGAAGGAAGCAGTGATTATGGCCCCAGAGCCGGAAATTGTCGAAGCCCCGGTGGTTGAGCCGGAGGTTATTGAAGCCCCGGTGAGTGAGCTGGATGTTGAGGAACTCCCGGCGGGTGAGCCGGCTACCTCTGAAGCTCTGTCCTTAGAGCCGGTCGCCACTGAAGCTCCGGCTACAGAGCCGGTTGCGGTTGAAGACCATCTCGCGCCAGAGCCGGTTGAGGTTGAAGCTCCAGCTTCAGGGCCGGTTGTTGCGGAGGTATCAGCACTCGAACCCATGGTGGTCGAGGTGCCAACACCCGTGCCACCAGCGGAGGAGGAGCCCAGGCCAGAGCCTGAAGTTGCCCCTGCTCCGGAAGTGATGATGGCGGAGGTGCCTACTGCTGGGCCAGGGTGCCCAGATGAAGTCGTTGGCCCCCTGCCCGAGGGGGCAAATGAAGACCTGGCGGCAGGGCCTTCGGGACCACTTCCGGAGGTCGGAACTTCTTCTGCGAGACCCTCCTTAGCGGCAACTGAGGCTATCCCGGAGGACGGCCCTAGTGCCGTGGAGGCTCAGGGGACCACTCTTGTGGAGTGGGACCCAATTTTCGTAAGCGAGAACCCACTGGAACCAGTGGAGGAGACCCTAGCAGGTCCGGACCCTATTCCCCTGTCGTTGTCCATTGACAACGCTTGCTCCAGTCTGCGTCAAGTCCAGCTGGCGTTCTACCACGACTGCAAGGCTCTTGAAGAGGAGCGCCAAACCCTTAGGAGGTGGCGTAACCGGCTCTACTTGGAGACCAAGCTGGCCAGTCGAGGCTGGAAGACGACGAGGAGTGGATCAAGCAGGAGAAGGTTCGCCTGGAATACTGGGGCAAATTATTGGATGATAGGGAGAGCTTGACTCGTGCCCTCGACGCTCAATCCCGGGCCATTTATGAGCAGACCAAGACAGCTAATAGTGTGGCTGATGATCGCCAAGAATGGCTTGAAGCCATTAACACTACTCTCATCAAGCGCCGGGAGGCACTTGAGGAGAGGGAGAAGAGGCTCAAAGACGAAGAGCAAAAACTCCTAGAGCCGCGGGATGACGTCTTGAAGAGGGAAGAGGAGCTCGCCGAAAAGGTGGCTCTGGCTGACAAGGGCCTCGAGGAACGGGCCAAGAAATTGGAGGAGCGTTGCGTTGAGGAGGAGGAGAAGGCCTGGGTGCGAGGGCAGGAACTCTACCAGCAAGAGTGTGCCATCGCTGCCTGGGAGAAGAAGGTTAGGGGCAGGGAGAAGGACCTGGTTGACCGTCGGAACTAGATCTACCTCCGGAAGGAGGAGCTCGGAAAACTCGAGAAGCAGGTTGCTGAAAGGATTCAGCAAAATGCCAAAGAGGTTGAGCGCCTTGCTCGCAAGAATTCTGAACTGGCCGCGGTCAAAAGATCTTTGGAAGAACTGAAGGTCTTGAGGGCTGCGGACTCCCTACGGGTTTGGGAGTTCCTGAGCAAAGCCAACGACGCGCTGACACCGATGGGCTTCAGTCCCGTGCGTCCGGATGATCCGGAGCCGGAGCCGGATCTGGCGTTGTAAGTGTTGAGCTTGGCGGGTGGCAAACTCTCCAAGGTGGGTCATGTCATCGCGGACCAGTTGGAAGTTGAGGGGCAATCCCTGGCAAAGAACGTCGCAGAGTATGTGCTGACGTGCTACACCAGCCGGGATCCCCAATTCCCTCTGGACGCGGTGCTTGAAGGTCCCGTCGAAGGAGAAGGTGAAGCCACCCGAGCCAACGTGTCGGAGGTTGCTCATAAGGTCGCCCAGTTCTTCCATAGGATTTAGGACCATCTCTGTAGCTCCCACTTGTTTTCTCTCTTTTTCTTCCCCAATTTTGTAATCCCTTCTCTCCAGATGAATGAAATCCAAATTTTTGTGAATTCTATTTTTTGTCTTCAACACTTTTGTCTTCACTTGGCCCCCTGGTAGATGTACACAATTTGATTGTTAACGTGTACCAAGAGGATATTGTGTTTTGTTGAAAACTCGTTTGCTTCGAACTTGTAGAGTGTAGGTCCGAAGTCTTCGACGGTGAAGGCCCCCTTAGGTTGTCGGAGCTTAGAAGCTCCAGCATTGACTACTGTCGGAGCTTAGTAGCTCCAACAATAGTCCCTATCAACGCGTAGAGCATCGATAGTGAGCCCTCCGGGGTGTCGGAGCTTAGTGGCTCCGGCAGTGACCTTTGCCAACGCGTAGCTTGTCAGCAGCAGACTCCGCTTGTGGGGTCTTCTCACCATCTTTTATTCTGCGTCAACGGCTGGCCCCCCTAGCTTTACCGGAGCTTGGTTGCTCCGGTGATGCTTGTTTTCAATGTTTAACATCGATTACAAGCCACCTAGGGGGAGTCGGAGCTTTGTTAGCTCCGGCTTTTCTCCATCAATGTGGATTCTTTATTTTTCCTGCACACTGAAGCCAAGAAAAATAGTAAAATTCGCTTCTTGACTATAACCTTCTCACGGCTTACGATTCCCAAGAAAGTTTTAGGTCAAACACAATTCTGAATACAACCGAATGCGTTGCTTTCTTTCTTCCGGATCCAATTGTACTTGGACCTGCCCTACTTCGGCCTGCCGGGGTGTAGGTAGAGTGGCATACTTAGGGTGCTTGACGAGGCTATGTCGATAGCACACTCCGGCCCTAGATTGGCTTGGCTGCATTCAGGCGAGTGGGCCATGAACAATGTCTGAACCCAAAAGAATTGACAATACAGCTCGAATCGTATATGAACTGGTCGAACTAAAATTTATTAATAATTGCACAACTTTGTTATATACAAGAAAGAGAAAAATAAAAAATGTTGAGCCTGTACAAAATAAATGCACGTGGAGTCTGTTTCACATGAAGATGTCTTTCATTAGAGGTCTGGGGTACAGGGGAAACAAGTACACTCTTAGGGTACGGAACCAGGCTAAGCGTGTTTCATTTCTCGTTTGACCCAGGGTAGCTAGCCATACTTTTAGTCCTGAGACTGTGACAAGTGTTGCATGAACTTTGCGGACCTTCCGGGAAAGGTCCGACTGTTCTCCCGGAGGAACTACCCGACTCTGTACAATGACTCTATAACATACACCTCAAGTTACTACAGACTCACCTCCGTGATATTAAGTGTAGAACGTACGGAGGTGCTCAATATTCCAAGGATTTGGGAGAGGTGTCCCATCCTCGGTAGCCAAGCGAACGCTTCTGGGACGGGATACTTTAATCACTCGGAAGGGTCCTTCCCAACTGGGGGAGAGTTTGTTTAACCCTTCTCTGGATTGTATTCTCCATAGCACCAGATCGCTTTCCTCGAGGTGTCGGTTGTGTACATGCCGCTGATGATAGCGCCGAAGGGCTTGGCGGTATCGGGCATTCCGAACAGCTGCTTGACACCTTCCCTCCTCAAGGAGGTCTAGGTCTTCATGCCGGAGCTGGTCCTGCGTGGCTTCGTTGAAGGTCCGGACCCGGAGTGACCCCAAGATGATTTCCGGAGGAAGGATCGCTTCAGCTCCGTACACCAGGAAGAAGGGTGTCTCTCTAGTTGACTGGTTTGGAGTTGTCCTGTTGGCCCATAGAGTGGGCGGAAGCTCTTCAATCCAGTTGGCTCCATGTTTTTTCAAGCGCTCATAGGTGCACGTTTTGAGTCCTTTCAGGATTTCAGCATTTGCTCTCTCGGCCTGGCCATTGCTTGCTGGGTGAGCTACGGAAGTGTAGCAAACTTGAATGCCGAGGTCTTTGCAATATCCTTGAAATGCAGAGCTTGTGAATCGGGTCCTGTTATTAGTAATGATTTTGTTTGGGACTCCAAATCTGCATATAATGGACTGCAAAAAGTTGATAGCAGATTGCTTGTTTATTGTCACAACTGGGGTTGCTTCCGGCCACTTGGTGAACTTGTCAATGGCGACATAAAGGAACTTGTAACCTCCGACGGCTCTTGGGAAAGGTCCCAAGATGTCCATCCCCCATACGGCGAAGGGTCATGTAGGAGGTATCATTTGTAGAGGCTGAGCCGATGTGTGAATTTGCTTTGCATGAAATTGACATGCCTTGCATTTCTTCACTAGCTCAGTTGCATCTTGGAGTGTTGTAGGCCAGTAGAAGCCATGCTGGAATTCTTTACCGACCAGCGTACGGGAAGATGCGTGGTTCCCACACTCGCCTCCATGGATTTCTGCGAGAAGCTCACAACCTTCTTCCCTTGTGATGCACCGCATTAGGACGCCGTTGGCACCGCGCCAGTAGAGATCCCCTTCTACCAACGTGTATCTTTTAGCCAATCTGACTATCCGGTCAGCGGATACATCATCGTCAGGAAGGATGTTGTCTTTCAAGTAGCTCCGGATCTCCGAGATCCATGCATCAGAGCTAACTTGAGCATTTGAGTCTTGCGTGCTGGGTTGCTCGGAGCTTCCGGCAGCACCTACGACCCTTGATGGCGGCCATGGTAACAGGGCCATCGGGACCGTCAGCTTCGGGATGCTGATCTCGCCCCCTTCGCTCAGTTTGGCATGCTGAGCTGTGGGTTCTGACAACCTCCGGAAAAAAGTTCCGTCGGGAGCTGGAGCTCCGGTTGACGCTTTCGTCGAGAGTTCGTCGGCTTCAGCATTGTGGACACGCTGGATATGGTGGAGGCCTAGGACTTTGAAGTCCTTCTGAAGCCTCTAGACTTCAAGGAGGTAAGCAGCTAGCTGGAGATTGTTGCAGGAGCATTCATGAATGTGCATCTAGGACTCCCTTGTGGGTTTTGGATGATTTATGACAAGCAATTGGGATCCTAATCCTTTTGTTGAGATGAATGCAGGCAAATAACGAAAAATGAGCAAAATGCCAAAAAGAAGGGAAATGAGAAGCAAAGTGAATATGAGCTCAAGGAGAAGAAAATAGTAGATTATTATGTATGGAGTGTGTTAAGGAAACACACCCAAGAGCTCAATCACTTTCAAGCACACACACACAATGCACAAAGTTATACAGGACCAGACTAGTCCGATATCAGCCGGACTAGTCCGATATCACATTCTGCACTAGATCGGACAAGTCCGGTATTCACCGGACTAGTCCGATATCTTTCTGATCCACTTCGGACTAGTCCTCCCCAATGCAGACTAGTCCTCAACACAATGCACAAGTCACACAAAATCGGACAAGTCCGTTGTGATCCGGACTAGTCCGATATTCTTTCTGATCCACTTCGGACAAGTCCGGTGTCTACACGGACTAGTCCGATATACACACTGATCTAAATCGGACAAGTCCTCCAAGTGCGGACTTGTCATCCTGAACACTTAGGGTTTCATATGTCCGGACAAGTCCGATGGCAATCGGACTAGTCCGAAGATTTCCAGTAGTGAAATCGGACAAGTCCATTTTCAACCGGACTAGTCCGATATTCCTTAACACTTAGGGTTTGCTACACACAGCAAATCGAACTAGTCCGGTGACCACCACGGACTAGTCCGATCTTTCTAAACCCTAACAGTCACTTTTAGAAACCCCATATAAATAGAGGTGCACGGCCCACTTTTAAAATCTCTCGAACCCTAGCGCCGTCACACCTCCCAAGAGACTCAAAAACCACCTCTCTCCACGAAATTAAGCGCAAAATCGATCAATCTATTGAAGATCACTTCTAGATCATTGGAGAGACACTTGGCACACATCATTGAGCTCTTGGTTTGATTCTCTAACACACTCTTGCGTTTCAATTTGTAACTTTCGAGTGTGTTATTGGTGGCTTTGTAAGTTGTAATCAAGGGAGCTCTCAACGTGTGAGAATGCCCCTTCAACTTGGTGATTTACCCTTTGTGATTAGTGGAAGAGGATTGGCCTTCGTGGTGATCCGACGAGGGAAGGGTTGGAGAAGACCCGGTCCTTTGTGGGCTCCTCAACGTGGATGTAGGTTGCCTTCGTGGTAGCCGAACCACGGGATAAATAGTGTGTCTTGTCCTTTTGCGTTCTTCATCTTAATTGATCAACTTAATCTAGGGTTTGATTTACTTTGTTCAATTTAAGTTAAATTGTTGAACAAGAGCCTTAACTGTAATAGAATTTGACATACAACTATTAAACTGTCATTCTAGTTTATATTTCCGCTGCAAACATTAACGAATCAATCAAATTGACTGAACTTGATCAACTTAGCCCTTGAAAACCGGACTAGTCCGCACTTTACCAGACTAGTCCGATATCTCTGGTATTAACTTTATTGTTGAGTGTTACAGGAACCGAGAAAAATCAAAAAGGCCTATTCACCCCCCCTCTAGGCCTACATTCAATTGGTATCAGAGCAGGTTCTTCAAGAAAGAGTGCAACCACTCGAAGAGATCATGTCGGACATGAAGGAAGGTCAGAAAATCAACAACCAGGAAGAAGTTAACAACGACAAGAACCAAAAGCTGGAAAAGTATCTCGAAGCAATTCAAGACTTCGATGATGATGACGAGGAGACGCTGGAGCTGAAAGCACTCCCCAGAAAGAAAGCACTTTCGAAAGGGAAAGCTAAAGTTGAAGAAAAGAAGAAGGGGAGTAGTCACACCGACTACTCCTGATATCCTTTTAACTATGATCGTTTAAATTCAAACAGCAGCCATTACCTATCTATTCCTCTTGGAAAAGCCCCACACTTCGATGGGAGTGATTACTCCATGTGGAGGCAAAATATGAAGATGCACTTGATTTCCCTTAACCAAAGTTTATGGCATATTGTGTGCACAGGAATAGACATCCCAGATGACGACGAAGAGCTCACCCCAAGTCAAGAGCAAGCCATCCACAGAAACGCTCAAGCCGCAACCGTAATCACCTCCTCTCTAAGTCGAGATGAATTCACAAAGGTGGACAGACTGGAGATTGCCAAGGAAATATGGGACACACTACAAACGGCCCATGAAGGTGACCGACATGTGCGGGAGGCGAAAATTGAAATGATCGAAGGCGAACTAGGAAGGTTCGCAATTGAGGAAGACGAGTCTCCCCAGGACATGTACAACCGATTGAAGACACTTGTAAACAAGGTTCGATCATATGGGAGCAAGAAGTGGAATGACCACGAGGTTGTAAAGCTCATCCTTAGAGCCTTTATGCCTCGCAATGTCACACTATTCTCTATGATCATAGAAAGTCCAGGGTACAAGAGGATGACTCCAGATGAATTGCTTGGCAAAATCATCAACTTTGAAATGATGGAGAAACAAGTCAAGCACGTCAAAGAAATAGCCGACCTCACATCGGCCAAGAAGAAGGGAGTTGCCTTAAAGTCCACACTCAAGCCTCTATCCAAAGAAGCAAGAGAAGCACAGCTTGAGGAGGACAGCGATGATGAAAGCAGTGAGCTGGACGAAGAGGATATGATTTTGTTCATGAAAAAGTTCAAAAGAATAATGAAGAAAAGACAAGGAACAAAATCAAATGAGGGCAAGTACAAGGAGAGAACAAAGCCGAAGATGAGGCGGGAGCTATAATTGTGGTGAGTATAACCACTTTATATTCGATTGCCCGTATGAGGACAACAAGAAGAAGAATAAAGAAGCCAAGCCTCACCCGAAGAAATTCTTCAAGAAGAAGAAACAAGTTGAACAAGCACACATTGGAAAGGAGTGGGACTCAAACGATGAGTCCTCATCATCCGATGAAGAAGAGATGGCTAGCATAGCCATTGAAAGCACGTCCAAGAAACCCACACTCTTCCCCACGCTCAATACAAAGAAGGGAAATGGCACTTGCCTCATGGCAAAGGAAGGTAAACGCAAGGTAAACATCAAAACTCCTTCCATGCATTCCTACTCAAGCAATGATGAACTAGATAGTGATGATGAAGGTATGTTAATTGGATTAGATAGAAAAACTGCTGCTAAAATGAAATTTTTACTTGACCAACTTGTTGAGAAGGAACGGCTAATTGATCGTCAAGAGGACATGATTATCTCCCAAAAGGAGAAGTATGTCGAACTTGACAATCTTCTAGTTCTTGAAAAGGAGAAAAACAGCTCACTAGAGCTTGAGCTAGCTTCAAGCAAGAAAACTTGCTTGGAGTTAACCAACTCAAACATTGCAATTAAGGATCAACTTGATGACTTGATCAAGGTTAACAAGATCCTTGAAGTGCAAGTTGAGTCACTCAAGCTAAGTGAATCTTCCTCCTCTTCAAGTCTACCTTCTCAACACACTTCAACTAATCTTGTTCATATGTGCAAGTGTGGTAAAATAAACACCAGTTTGAAGGAAAAGTCTACCTCCACAAAGGATAAAAATCCTACCCAATGTGGAATATTTGACAAAGAGAGGATCAACTATGCACGTAGTGCATACTTGGTCCAAAGACCTCCAAATGTCAAGTATGGCATTGGATACTCTTATGATGGAAAGCAAAATGCTGGAAGTCATAAGAATAACAAGGGAAGGATTACCTTTGTGAAGGGAGGACCCTCACAACCTGGTAACTCAAAAATTAAGAACCTGAACTCTCATGAACACCGGACTAGTCCGGTTGAGGTCCGGACAAGTCCAGTCATACGGACAAGTCCGGTCACCCAGACTAGTCCGATCCATAAACAACAGGAACTTTTGTTTAAAACCTTTGATGCCTCTTATGTATTAATGAGAAACAATCTTGGTAAAGTTTATGCTTATTATGTTGGGCCACGCCATGAGAACACAAAATCCCATGTGTGGGTGCCCAAATGTATTGTAACTAACCTCCAAGAACCCAAGCAAGCTTGGGTACCTAAAACCAAGGCATAAATTGTCTCTGCAGGCCTATTCCTCCGGTGGATCCAAATGGGTGCTAGACAGTGGATGCACCAACCACATGACCGGAGAAAGGAGGATGTTCGTGGAATATGAAGAAAACGAGGACCCAAATGAAGGCATCTACTTCGGAGATAATAGTCAAGGAAGGGTGCTCGGTACCGGTAAAATAGCAATATCCTCTGAACACACTCTTTCTCATGTTTTACATGTTGAATCTTTAGATTATAACCTGCTGTCCATATCTCAATTATGTGACAAAGGTTATAATTGCTTGTTCACTAACGAGGGTGTGACCGTCTCAAGGAGGAGTGATGGTTCCATTGCATTCAAGGGTATGTTGAAGGGAAAGCTTTACCTTGTTGACTTCAACAAGAATAAAGCCGAACTCGACACATGCTTGATGCAAAAACCAACATGGGTTGGCTGTGGTATAGACGGCTAGCACATGTTGGTATGAGGAATCTTCAAAAACTCCTCAAGGGCAATCACATCCGAGGTTTGAAAGAGGTTGTTTTGAGAAAGACAGGCCCTGTAGCGCGTGCCAAGCCGGGAAGCAAGTTGGAGCACATCATCCCGCAAAGAACATCATGACTACGACAAGACCGCTCGAACTACTTCATATGGACTTGTTTGGTCCAATTGCTTACATAAGCATCAGCGGTAATAAATACGGTTTAGTCATTATTGATGATTTTTCCCGCTTCACTTGGGTGTTCTTTTTGCATGACAAGTCAGAAACACAAAGGACACTCAAGAAATTCTTCAAGCGAGCGCAAAACGAGTTCTCACTATCAATCAAGAGTATTCGGAGCGACAACGGCACGGAGTTCAAGAACATACAAGTGGAGGAGTACCTTGATGAGGAGGGAATCAAGCACGAATTTTCAGCACCATACTCTCCACAACAAAACGGAGTTGCCGAAATGAAGAACCGAACGCTCATAGAGATGGCCAGAACAATGCTCGATGAATACAAGACTTCGGATCGATTTTGGGCGGAAGCAATTAACACCGCTTGCCACGCCGCAAATCGACTCTACCTTCATCGACTACTCAAGAAGACCCCTTATGAGCTACTCACCGGTAACAAACCAAACATTTGATATTTTCGAGTTTTCGGCTCTCCATGTTATATCTTGAACAAGAAGCCCAGAACTTCAAAGTTTGCTTCGAAGTCCGATGAAGGTTTCTTGCTTGGTTATGATTCGAACACTTACGCCTATCGTGTTTTCAACAAGGCCTTCGGACTTGTTGAAGTGGCATGTGATGTAGTGTTTGATGAAACTAATGGCTCCCAAAAGGAGCAAGTTGATCAATGTGAATTAGGTAAAGAAGAAGCTCCTTATCAAGCATTGAAGAGAATGGCTCTAGGCGAAGTTCGACCACAAGAGTCATCGTCACAAATACAAGAGGAAAGTGAACCACAAGAGGAGATCAACAATCAAGGGGGAGCTTCGATACAAGATCAATCACAAGAATATGAAGATGATCAACAAATCAACGAAGGCAACCACTCAGGGGGAGAAGAAAATGATCACCAACACACAACTCTCCAAGTGCCACACCCAAGAGTACACCAATGCATTCAAAGGGATCACCCAATCGACAACATCATCGGTGACATCCAAAAGGGAGTAACCACTAGATCTCGTATAGCTAATTTTTGTGAGCATTACTCGTTTGTCTCCTTTTTGGAACCACGCAGGACTGAGGATGCATTGAAGGATCCGGACTGGGTTGTGGCAATGCAAGAAGAGTTGAACAACTTCAAGAGAAACGAGGTTTGGGAACTTGTGGCATGACCCAATGCAAATATAGTGGGCACCAAGTGGGTTTTTCGCAACAAGCAAGACGAACACGGAGTGGTGACAAGAAACAAGGCACGACTTGTGGCCAAAGGTTACTCACAAGTCGAAGGTTTGGATTTTGATGAGACTTTTGCTCCAGTAGCTAGGCTTGAATCAATTAGAATATTACTTGCATATGCTACTCACCACGATTTCAAGCTGTATCAAATGGACGTGAAAAGTGCCTTCCTCAACGGACCGATCAAGGAAGAGGTGTACGTAGAGCAACCACCCGGGTTTGAGGACGAAGAGTTCCCCGACCACGTATATAAACTGTGTAAGGCTCTCTATGGCCTCAAACAAGCTCCTAGAGCTTGGTATGAGTGTCTTAGAGATTTCTTAATTGATAATGGTTTTCAAATTGGCAAAGTAGATTATACATTATTTACAAAGAATCTAGATGATGATCTTTTTATTTGCCAAATCTATGTTGATGATATAATTTTTGGGTCAACTAACCAATCTTTCTGTGAAGAATTTAGTAGAATTATGACAGACAGGTTTGAAATGTCAATGATGGGAGAATTGAAGTACTTCTTGGGATTCCAAGTGCGGCAACAAAGGGAAGGAACATTCATAAGCCAAACCAAGTACACGCAGGACATACTCAAGAAGTTTGGCATGGACAAGGCAAAGCCCATAAAGACTCCCATGGCTACGAATGGCCACTTGGATCTCAATGAAGATGGACCGAGTGTCGACCAAATGGTATATCGCTCCATGATTGGATCTTTACTCTAGTTATGTGCATCTAGGCCAGATATTATGTTGAGTGTATGTTTGTGTGCAAGATTTCAAGCCAACCCTAAGGAATATCACTTGACAGTCGTAAAAAGAATCATGAGATATTTAGTTCATACACCCAACCTTGGTCTTTGGTACCCAAAAGGCTCCAAATTCAATCTCATTGGTTACTCCGATGCAGATTATGCCGGGTGCAAAGTTGATAGAAAAAGCACCTCTGGCACATGCCAATTCCTAGGAAGATCTTTGGTTTCTTGGTCATCTAAGAAACAAAATTCCATTGCATTATCCAAAGCTGGAGCGGAGTATGTTGCAGCCGGGAGTTGTTGTGCACAACTCCTTTGGATGCGACAAACTCTAAGGGATTACGGTTACAATATGAACCGTATTCCTCTCGTTTGTGATAATGAGAGTGCCATCAGAATAGCCCACAATCCAGTTGAGCACTCTAGGACTAAACACATAGACATAAGACATCATTTCTTGAGAGACCATTCCATGAAAGGAGACATAACCATCTCACATGTCAACACCCAAAAACAATTGGCCGACATATTCACCAAGCCACTTGATGAAAAGCGTTTTTGCGAACTCCGAAATGAGCTAAATATTCTTGATTCTCGGAGTGTGGCTTGAAAAGTTGCATACCTGTATGATTGCTTCAAAAATGTTGATTGAATTGTAAAATTATCTCTCTCCATTTTTCTCTCGAAAAACTATGTCAATTATTAGATCTTGATGAATTTTGATCATTGTATGATTGTTGTATGCTTACTGGTCAAATTAATCATGATTACTTGAATTGTTTTGCCTCTCTATTCTCTATTATTAAACCTTCAAATATATATGAATGGGCTATGCAATTCTTTCCTGGTGACCACGGACTAGTCTGTGGTTACCCGGACTAGTCCGCCCATGCAGACTAGTCCGCAGAGTGCCGGTTAGGCCGGACTAGTCCGATAGACCACGGACTAGTCCGATATAGGTCTCTGGATGACTTCGGACTAGTCCGGTCATGTCCGGACTTGTCCGATTTTTCGTGTCCATAACCCTAGCCGCCACCAAGCCCTAATCTCCTCACCCTCACTTTTGCTCTAAGCTTCCTCTCTCTTGCGCTCGAGCTCCCAAGGCGATCTTTTGCATCCTCCGTCGAAAAGCCACTCATTTGGGCGGAGATCAAGCTTGAAGACTTGGGGATTGAAGCTAGCGGACTAGTCCGACCTCCAAACCCCAAACCTTCGAGCCTCCATCGATTTCTTCGGTAAAAATCTTCAAAATCCTAGAAATCGTGTTTTTCTCAATTGTTGATCGTTTGGTCTAGCACCCTTCACTAGTTACATGTTTAGTTGATGTACTACATGTATGCTAGACTAGATTTGCATTAGGGATTGTATCCTGTCCAATCTATTAGGTTTTTGAGAATGAACACCGGACTAGTCCGGTCCATGCACGGGCAAGTCCGATACCCCGGACTAGTCCGTGCCTGAGCACCGGACAAGTCCGATGTTTCTGAACCTGAAACCTAATTCCTTAATTCATTAATGCCATCCATTGCTATCTTGTCTTACCTATGCCTTGTATAACTTGCCATTATTCTTGCTCAATCATTCTCAGATCATGTCGAGCTCCGACAACGAGATCTCCGACTTTGAGGCCGAATTGGACCACAAGGTGGCACCTCGGTCCTCGGCGGGTCTTGGCAAGAAATGCCAAGAAAGACCTTCCGAGCCTGCTACCTCCCCTCCCCAGGTTCGGAGGAAGGTCTGTGCCAAGAAGCCCGCCTCGAAGGCTGCTACGTCTACAAGCGGCCTTCGTCAAGCAAAGGGAAAGGGCAAGGGAGTCGCAACGGGGCCAGTTGGGCCCTTGAAGCTTCATGCTCCCAAAGAAGGGGTCAGGGACCCCAATGAAGAGAAATTCAATGGGAAAGGCAGCGACGTGGCAGCCAAGCTGAGAAGCATTGATTGCTATGGAAGGCCAAAGCAGGCAGCTGATGGAAGGTTTTGGTGAAACTTCCATGCAGATTTCTACAGGCTGGTCTACATGCCGATGAAGACTCCAGTGGTGCGTAGTCAGTGGATTGACTGGGCCCACCTAGAGAAGAAGAAGTGCTCAGCTTTTGATGAGGTCATTGCTGCAGCAGAAAGGCATGGTCTGAAGGATCTGTTTGCCTTCAGGCACAATTGGAATGACGATGTGATTGCACAATTTTATGCAACGTGCCACTTCTCGAGTGAAGATGAAGAGAGTGTGACTTGGATGACCCATGGATCCAAGTACTCCATCACTCAGGAGGATTTTGCAAGCTTGCTCCATTTAGGCTCTGCTGAAAATGACCACCTGATTATCCACAACATAGGGGTCATTGAGAGGGACAGAATGAAGTTCTTGTATGAGCCCAACTCTAAGTATGTTGCTCCCTCCACAAAGAACATGAAGCCCTTCTTTGTGGTTCTGAACAGAGTTCTCCGGAAGACCATTGCCCCCAAGGATGGGGATGCAAGGAGTGTACAAGGCTACCTCCGGACTCTAATGAGCGCCATAAGCAAGAAGAGACAGTTTGATGTTGCAGATTACATATGGAATGACATGGTCAACATCTCAAGCACCCCCAACCGGTCATGTGGCTATGCTCCCTACTTGATGTTCATGATTGAGAAGGTCACAGGAATAGAATTCGTGAAGGATGTAGAGCACACTTCTCTGAGGCCTCAAAAGCCTCAGCTTGTGAGTGTCCAGGCTGCCCCCTCGCCGACCTCAAGTCCTGAGGCACCGGCAAGAGAAAGAGATGCTGCTAGGGCTCCTCCCCCCTCCAGGGAAGCTCCTCAGAGAGGATCCGCCAGTGGGATCCTCAAATACTTGTCCGCGATATTCTCCTCCTGCAAGAAGACTGAAGTAAAGCTTCATAAACTCAATCAGAGGAGGAAGGAGGATATGAGATATATCAAAGCCAATGTGAAGCAACTGAGTGAAAAGCTGGAGATCAACCCCATTGGATCTCCAGTAATTTCTGAAGATTCTGATCTTGACATCTCCGAGCTCGGGCCCTTGTCCCCCTCTGAGCTTGCCTATTTTGGCATTGGGGGCTCGAGCAGCTCCGCTCCTCCTCCTCCCTCTCCTCCTCGTCAAGCGGAGAGCGAAGAAGATGAAGAATATGACGAGAGGACAGACAGTAAAGAGTGAAGAACCTAGGACCTTCCTCTCTCTCTTTTTGGTGTCTTGATGCCAAAGGGGGAGAGATTGAGGGGGAGTCCAGCCATAGCTTTAACTGTAATAGGATGCGATGAGAGAGCCTTCTCTGTACTTTTATTTGTGATTGTAATAGTTTAACACAATTTTCATATTAAGTTTGGTCTTGTGATGAATTGCTCAATTTATTTGCGAGTATGTGATGAAAACTGCATTTTTTCTCCTGGAATGTCATATGCACTTGGTATCGGTTGATTAATGTAAATTCTATCATTCTCAATGTATTCATGCACTTCGTATGCATCCCACCATAAAGAATGCACATATGGATAATTCTCTTGTTGCTTGATGTATTTTTGAGTCATATGTGCATACTTTATGAAAATCTCATTTTTTGCCTTATTTTGTGAAATCTCAATTGGTTGTCATCAATCACCAAAAAGGGGGAGATTGAAAGTGCATCTAGGACTCCCTTGTGGGTTTTGGATGATTTATGACAAGAAATTGGGATCCTAATCCTTTTGTTGAGATGAATGCAGGCAAATAATGAAAAATGAGCAAAATGCCAAAAAGAAGGGAAATGAGAAGCAAAGTGAATTTGAGCTCAAGGAGAAGAAAATAGTAGATTATTATGTATGGAGTGTGTTAAGGAAACACACCCAAGAGCTCAATCACTTTCAAGCACATACAAACAATGCACAAAGTTATACAGGACCGGACTAGTCCAATATCAGCCGGACTAGTTCGATATCACATTCTGCACTAGATCGGACAAGTCCGGTATTCACCGGACTAGTCCGATATCTTTCTGATCCACTTCGGACTAGTCCTCCCCAATGCGGACTAGTCCTCAACACAATGCACAAGTCACACAAAATCGGACAAGTCCGTTGTGATCCGGACTAGTCCGATATTCTTTCTGATCCACTTCGGACATGTCCGGTGTCTACACGGACTAGTCCAATATACACACTGATCTAAATCGGACAAGTCCTCCAAGTGCGGACTTGTCATCCTAAACACTTAGGGTTTCATATGTGTGGACAAGTCCGATGGCAATCGGACTAGTCCGAAGATTTCCAGTAGTGAAATCGGACAAGTCCGTTTTCAACCGGACTAGTCCGATATTCCTGAACACTTAGGGTTTGCTACACACAGCACACCGGACTAGTCCGGTGACCACCACGGACTAGTCCGATCTTTCTAAACCCTAACGGTCACTTTTAGAAACCCCATATAAATAGAGCTGCACGGCCCACTTTTAAAATCTCTCGAACCCTAGCGCCGTCACACCTCCCAAGAGACTCAAAAACCACCTCTCTCCACGAAATTATGCGCAAAATCGATCAATCTATTGAAGATCACTTCTAGATCATTGGAGAGACACTTGGCACACATCATTGAGCTCTTGGTTTGATTCTCTAACACACTCTTGCGTTTCAATTTGTAACTTTCGAGTGTGTTATTGGTGGCTTTGTAAGTTGTAATCAAGGGAGCTCTCAACGTGTGAGAACGCCCCTTCAACTTGGTGATTTACCCTTTGTGATTAGTGGAAGAGGATTGGCCTTCGTGGTGATCTGACGAGGGAAGGGTTGGAGAAGACCCGGTCCTTTGTGGGCTCATCAACGTGGATGTAGGTTGCCTTCGTGGTAGCCGAACCACGGGATAAATCGTGTGTCTTGTCCTTTTGCGTTCTTCATCTTAATTGATCAACTTAATCTAGGGTATGATTCACTTTGTTCAATTTAAGTTAAATTGTTGAACAAGAGCCTTAACTGTAATAGAATTTGACATACTACTATTAAACTGTCATTCTAGTTTATATTTCCGCTGCAAACATTAACGAATCAATCAAATTGACTGGACTTGATCAACTTAGCCCGTGAAAACCGGACTAGTCCGCACTTTACCGGACTAGTCCGATATCTCTGGTATTGACTTTATTGTTGAGTGTTACAGGAACCGAGAAAAATCAAAAAGGCCTATTCACCCCCCTCTAGGCCTACATTCAATTCACCCTTCACTTGTTTAATGATGAGATGTGAATCTCCCTTGACCAGTAACTGCTTGACACCGTATGACAGTGCCACCTTTAATCCGTAGATGAGTGCTTCGTACTCTGCCATGTTGTTGGTCGCCTTGAAGTCAAGGTGTACCATGTATTTTACCTTCTCCCCGGTTGGTGCGAGGAGAAGGATTCCAGATCTGGCCCCCTGCTTTTGCATGGAGCCGTCGAAGTAGAGTGTCCAGTAAGGCTCGGTGAAGACCGAAGCTTTGTGTTCCGGCTTCTTCTCACTGGGGCCCCCAGGGTTTGATGGAGAGGGAGTCCATTCCGCCACAAAATCCGCCAATGCTTGACTCTTGATTGCTTGCCTTGAAATGAATTCGAGATCGAATTCGGCCAATTCCGCTGCCCACTTTGCAATATTCCCAGTTGAATTGGGATTATGCAAGATTGCTCGAAGTGGATAAGAAGTCACCACTGAAATCCTGTGAGCTTGGAAGTAATGGCGAAGCTTCCTGGAGGCGATAAGAACTACATAGAGCAGCTTATGCACCACTAGGTATCGAGTCTTGGCGTCATGAAGTACTTCACTGATGAAGTACACTAGGTGCTGGATGGTCCGAACCCTCCCGGAGGGGCCCGGAGCTTCCTCTTCATTGACCCGGATCCTCCCGGAGGGATCCGGACCTTCTTCGGGGACCTCCGGGTCTTTGCTGGAGGGACCCAAAGCTTCTTCAGAAGTTACCTGGACCGTCCCGGAGGGGTCTGGGTCTTCTGAAGTAACTTCTTGTGTACTCAAGTCTGGGAACTGGACCCAGAATCACTTTCAGGAACCTCCGGACCCTCCCGGAGGGGTCTGGATTCCAGAGTATGGGATAGTTCTGGTCTCTCCGCAGCCAGGACCATACTGACAACTTCGTCGGTTGCTGAAATGTAAAGCAGCAAAGGCTCATCAGGGTTCGGAGCTACCAGAGTTGGTAGGGTGGTGAGGAGCTATTTTAGCTTCTGGAACGCCTTTTCTGCTTCTTCAGACCATTGGAATGGTCCGGACTTCCTCAATAACTTGAAGAAGGGAAGTGCCCGTCCCGCCAGTCTTGAAATGAACCGGCTGAGGGCTGCTAGACATCCAGTCAGCTTTTGGACATCCTTGATGTGGGCCGGTGGCCACATGTCTTCAATGGCTTTGATCTTCGCCGGATTAGTTTTTATGCCCTGGTGACTTACCAGGAAACCAAGAAGTTTTCCGGAGCTAACCCCAAAGACACACTTGTCTGGGTTTAGCTTTGTGCGGGTGACCCGCAGCTTGTTGAAGATAGCCTGCAAGGTGTCAAGGAGTGACTCCTTGTTCTTGACCTTGACCACAATTTCATCGACGTACACTTCCACTATGTCTCTAATGAGTTCTTCAAAAGTTTTGTACATAGCTCGTACAAAGGTTGAAGCTGCATTCTTGAGACCGAATGGCATGGCTGTATAACAGTACAATCCATCTACTGTGATGAAAGAGGTATGCTCTTCATCTTCCTTAGACATTCTGATTTGATGATACCCAGAATATGCGTCTAGGAAACACAATAATTCACACCCGAAGGTGGAATCCACTATCTGATATATTCTAGGTAGTGGGAATGGATCTTTTGGACATGCCTTAATTAGTGTTGTGTAGTCAATACACATCCGAAGTTTCCCACCGGCCTTGGGCACAACGACTGGGTTTGCCAGCCATTTTGGATGGATGACTTCTCGGATGAATCCAGCTTCGAGCAACTTCTTCACTTCTTGTCGAATGAAGTTCTGTCGCTCCACATATTGCCTCCGAGGCTTTTGGTGCACGGGCCGGGCGTCAGGGTAGATCTTCAGATTGCGCTCAATCACTTCCCTGGGGATCCCAGGCATTTGTGACGGTTGCCAGGCAAACACGTCGACATTAGCCCGGAGGAAAGCGATGAGCACGAGTTCCTATTTGTCATTCAGTCCTCCCGACATACGGGTGGTCTGAGCGGCATCGGAATCGATTTGGACGACTTTGAAGGGAATGTCGGTGTTGCCGCTTGGCTGCACACGAGGTGCAGAAGTCGAGCCTCGCTAACGAATGCTCGGAGGTTTTGGAGCTTGCTCCTGTCTGGAGTCCTCCTCTTGCGCCGTAGTAAGCGCATGGAGTTCTTCCAGAGCAGTTACTCCGGCAATGCGATCTTCGTGGATCCGGAGAACGCCTACTGGTGTTGGCATCTTTAACACCAGGTAGCCATAATGAGCAGCTGCCATGAATTTGTACAAGGCAGGCCTGCCCAAGATGGCGTTGAAAGGTAAGTTGATCTGAGCAACGTCAAAGACCAACTTCTCAGTGCAATACTTCTCCTGGGTCCCGAAGGTAACGGGGAGAGTAATAGCACCGAGTGGGGTAATGGCTCCCGAACCTACTATGGAGAAAGGTCAGGAGGGATGAAGATTCGAAGGTCAGAGCTGAAGCTTGGTAAAAGCTTCGAAGCTTATGAGGTTTAGCCCTGAACCTCCGTCTACCATATCATGGTGAAGCTGAATGTTATTGATGGTAGGAGATACCATCAAAGGTAACTGGCCTGCTCCAACCATGCTTCGAGGGCAGTCCGAAGAATCAAAAGTGATGGCCGTGTCCATCCACTTCCGATGAGGCTCCGCCCTGGCTATAGGAGCTACAGCGGCCATGTCCGACGCATTGTCTTGAGGACGCGACGGGAGGTGATGTCCCATGATCCACCAAAAATGGTGTTCATGGTCTTCCGACGCTCGTTGTCAGAGACGTCACAATCGTCGTTGACGGAGGTGTAGATGGCCTTCAGGACATTTTTGGGATCCTGAAAACCTAACTCCTCTTCAGCTGGAGCTTCATCAACTTTTTGTTTTCCTTCCCTCTGTCGGAAAGGAACTTCTCGGCGCTTCTTGTAGCGCTCGGCAAGGTTTTGGACCTCCCGGCAGTCTTCCAAACTGTTGCTGTCCATCTTATGAATTGGACACCACACCTTAGGTTTGCCACCGTCTCGAGAAGATGGTCGAGGTCGCTTCTTGGGGCGTGACCCCCGGCCACTCGGAGCTGCAGCAGCTGCAGCATTAGATGCGCCGACCGACGGCTTCTTCTTGTCGTTGGTATTTTTCTTCTTCTTGCCACTCCCGGAGGTAGTGGCTTCTCCTATGGAGGATTTTTTGTGATCCTCCGGAGGTGGTTTGGAGTGCATTTCACGGCCCTCCACAGCTCTGGCACATTTGTCAGCCAAGCTGAAGAGTTCCGTGACACTGGTGATCTCCTTGATCGCCAGTTTCTCCAACATCTTCTTATCCCGTACGCCCTGTCTAAATGCCACAATGATAGAAGTGCTAGAGATAGAAGGGATAGTGTTTCGTACTTGAGAGAATCTCTGGATGAATGATCGCAGGGATTCTCCCCCTTTTTGCACGACTGCAAAAGGGTCCAGTTCGGTGCCTGGTCGGGTGTATGAACTCCTGAAGTTGGCAGTGAACTACCGGCACAACTCCTCCCAAGTGTTGATGGAGTTGGGTGGAAGGCTCATAAACCAGAACCGGGCGATCCCAGTTAAAGCCACTGGAAAATAATTGGCCATTACAGCCTCATTCCCTCCAGCTGCCACGATAGAAGTGGAGTAAATCTGAAGAAATTCGATAGGATTAACGGTCCCGTCAAACTTCTCTGGCAGGTGAGGCCGGAATTTCTGTGGCCACCTGACCATACACAGATGCATGGCCAGGGCCGAATAGCCTCTTCCTACTCCTTCAGAAGCAGGAATGTCCTGAGCTTCTCGTCTTTCACGAGCACGCTCGATATGGACTCGGCCGTCTTGTTGACGGTATCGGCGATCAAGCTCCGCCCGGAGGTCATGAGTTGAAAGCCCTGATACCGTATGAGTGCGTCATGCCCCAGAGGGCAACGATGTCTCCTGTTATTGGAAATGTGCGGACCAAGTGAAAGCATCTAGGCCCCCGTGAGGTATGGTTTTGGTGATTAATGACAACCATTCGTAATTACTAATGAGTTTGTGGATGCAAGGTTTCACATATATCACATCAAGCGTTAACGACTATCTATTCAAATCATCTACCCCTCATTGGATGCGAATGGAGACCACTCAAACAACCTATTCAAAGGGGGTTATTCAATTCTCGTGAAGGCTAAATGAAAAACTCACACAACGACTCTATTCCATCAAAATTGGCAACACAAGAAGATCAATATTCATCAGAACATTACTTGCAACAAGTGTCAAGGAGGTCACTCGAGAAGCTTCTAAAAGTTCAACTCGAAGCAAACAAATTACACTCACCGGATCGTCCGATGGTCTGGAAAATGCACACATCGGTCGATTGGGGCTCAACAGAAGAAGAAGACCTCAAAATCAAGTGCACACCGGATCATCTGATGCTAGAGGCAAGTGGACATCGGTGAAGTTCAACAGAAAGATTAATTTGTCTCAACAATTCTGGAGAAACACTCACCGGATCATCCTATGCAGAAGCAAAATGTACATCGGTCTAATTCAACAGAAACATTATTTCTGGACCAAATCTGAAGACAAAGCTCACCGGATCATCCGATGATTGAGAAGGGGTAGCATCGGTCGAATAACGGTCACTTCTGACACAGTGACGTCAGCTAACCTAATTACACCGATGCTCAGAAAAGGTGGTCATCGGATCATCCGATGTACACAGAAAAAGTAATCAGCCAACTTTTTCAATGGCTAATTCAGTTGGGCTGGCTATTTAACCCCCTTCCACCAGTCATTTCGACAACACTTGACAACCAGAGCATGCCTACACATCCTCAAGTGTCCAAGACTTAGAACAATCATTTACACACCCTTTCCGTCCATCTACACCTCAAGATATAGGCTAGATCTAGCTAGAGAGAAGCTTGTGTGCGTCCTCTCTGGGTGAGTGGAGTCTCTAGACCAGTGAGAGCCGTGAGGGAGTGCACTCTTGGTGATTGCATTCACCTTGTATCAAGAGGAGAGTAGAGAGATTGCTCCGGAGCTTGCCGAGACAATTGTGGAAGCCCGGAGGATCGAAGTTGTACAAGGTTTGAGCTCCACCTTGCCGGAGATGGCGAACGGAGAAAGTTAGTGGATTCCCACGTCTTGGTGACTTGGGAGTGGCAATACCCTTTGGTGGGTGCCACAACGTGGATGTAGGAAGATCCTAGTGATCTTACCGAACCACGGGAAAAATCGCCGTGTCTCCGCGTCTTCGAGCGTTTGCATTCCTCTCCCTACCCCTTTACGATTACGTTTTACTATTCCGCACTTAACTCTCTTGATTGCGTAGTTAACTTGCATAGGGAATTGGGCTTAACAATTAAAGTTTTTAAATTGCCTTAAAATTTGAAAAAGCCCAATTCACCCCCCCCCCCCTCTTGGGCATCTCGATCCTTACAATTGGTATCAGAGCAAGGTTGCTCATAGGATCATTCTAGCTTCATCGCTAGAGAGCTTAAATGGCCAAGAATGGGGGTTCGGTTCCCACCTTCGAGGGCAAGAACTTTGCCTATTGGAAAGCACGCATGCGTGCCTACCTAGAGGCTATTGCTCCCGAAGTTTGGGAAGCGACCCATGCGGGATTTGGAGATCTCAATTATGTTGGTGATCAACTAAAATGGGATGCTAAGGCTAGAAATGCTATCTACGAATGCATAAGTCAAGACGTATTTGCTAGAATTGCTAGTAAAGAGAAAGCATGTGAAATTTGGGCATGTTTAATTGAAATACATGAGGGCTCATCTCGTGTTAAAGAACTCAAATTTCACTTGCTTAAATCCAAGTATGATGAATTCAAAATGCTTCCTCATGAGAATGTTAACCAAATGTTTTCCCGTTTAAATGTACTCATTGAGGAGATTAACGCACTTGACATTGCCTCTCTTGGTAAGGGACTTATTAACCGCAAGATCCTCATGCTTCTACCCAAGCCCAAGTACAACATTATCAATTCAATGCTCCAAAAGGAATCGCTTGACAACATTGAAGTCTTGGAGCTTATTGGAGAAATTCATGCTCATGAGATGAGCGTTCTTGGAATGATGGAGGAGTCATCGTCAAAGACCATTGCTCTCAAGGCCTCAACCAAGAAGATAACTCCCAAGAAGAAGAAAGTAGTTGAGCCTAGCTCAAGTGAAGAAGAGCAAGCAACAAGCGAAGAGGACGATGACGAGCTTGCATTGATGATGAGGAAATTCTCACGGTTAAACTCCAAGATTGCAAAGAAGGGTTACTCTTTTGATCCCAAGAAGAAAGCCTTCCTTCCAAGAAAAGATGAAAACAAGATATGCTATAATTGTGGTGATCAAGGCCACATATCGTATGATTGTCCAAAGCCGGACAAGAGGAAGGACAACCACAAGGGAAAGCATCGAAAGCTAGAAGAAAGTGATGAAGATGAAGAAGAGGTCAAGCCCAAGCGCTCCTTTGGAAAGAAGAAATTTGACAAAGGCAAGAAGACCAAGCTCTTTCCAAAGAAGAGAAGAGGGCCTCAAAAGGTCTTCATGTGCGAAGCCAATGAGTGGGTCACCGATAAGGAAACAAGTGACGATGATAGTGAAGATGAGGAAGAAAACTTGGCAAGCCTCGCTATCGTCAACAAGGATGACTCACCTCTTCCCCCACCGCCCATGTGTCTCATGGCGAAAGGTAACACCAAGGTATGTGATGACTCTAGTGATGATGATGAACTTTCTCCCGATGAATTAGCATCTATGATTAATGAATATCATGTCATCATAAAAAGGGAAAAGGGCAAGGTTAAGGCACTTGAACAAGCTCGTGCTAAGCTTGAGAGTGCTAACCTCAATTTGTATGACAAGTATGAAAGCATACTTAAGGAGCATGACATGCTCAAGTCTCATGTCAAGCAAATTGAGGAAGAGAAGGCTCAAATCAAGCTTGATCACCATGAGCTTGACTTAGCTCATCAAGCACTCTTGGGCAAGCACAATGAGTTGGTTCAAGAGCATCAGGTACTTAACCTTGCTTATGAAGCTATTGAACTGAAATTAAAAAACATGAAGAAAGAAACCCTTGATGGCAAAATATCCGCTAGTTCACATGCCACTAACAATTTGCATGAGTCTTTGCCGTTGAAAGCAAATGCTAGGGAGAAGGAGCTAATGGACGAGATTGAAAGTCTCCATGCTAGCGTGGCAAGACTAACCAAGGGAGAGGACAAGCATAAGGAAATCCTCTTCCAACAAGCCAAAGGCTTCAACAAGAGAGGACTTGGATCCTTCCCGGTGCAAAACAAAGGGAAGGTGCCCTCACCAGAGCTTAGGACAAGCTTCATCAAGGAAGTTGGTTCCTATTGCCAATACTGTGAGGTCACCGGACATCACACGAGGGAGTGTCCTCTTCCTAATCGTCCTTCTCCCAAATTGCCTCCTAACTATACATCTACCTTTGATAATCACTATTATCTATTGAGCAAAGTAGGTGGGAAGGTGAAGGCAAAGTTCATCGGCAAAGACATCAAGGGCATGAAGGGGAAGCTCCCCAAGCAACTTTGGGTCCCAAAATCACTTGTATCACGCATACAAGGACCTAAGTTGGCTTGGGTTCCTAAACTCAAAAACTAACTTCATGTGTGTAGGTGAACTACAAAGCCGGGGGAAAACATTGGGTACTCGATAGTGGGTGCACTCAACACATGACCGGCAATGATGGTATGTTCACCTCCATAGAGGACCCCGGAAATCACAAACAAGTCACCTTTGGTGATAACTCAAAGGGGAAGGTAATTGGTTTAGGTAAAATTGCTATTTCTAATGATTTGTCTATCTCTAACGTGCTTTATGTTAAGTCTCTTAGTTTCAATTTACTCTCTATTGCTCAATTATGTGATCTTGGACTAACGTGCACATTTGACAAGAATGGTGTTGTGGTGTCTAGTGAGTCTAGCAAAGAACTAATCTTCAAGGGGTTTAGGCATGGACATCTTTACTTGGTGGACTTCTCCAACAAGAACGCTAGCTTGACCACTTGTCTTTTCACCAAGACAAGTTTGGGTTGGCTATGGCATCGACGCATTGCTCACATAGGGATGAGCAAGCTCAAGAAGTCATTCAAGCTTGGGATGGTGACCGGCGTGAAGGACGTCACATTTGAGAAGAACAAGCTTTGTAGCGCATGTCAAGCCGGGAAGCAAGTTGCCTCGCACCATCCGATGAAGACAATGGTGTCAACCTCCAAGCCACTTGAACTGCTTCACATGGACCTCTTCGGACCGTCCACATACCAAAGTCTTGGCGGTAACCTCTATTGTCTCGTTATTGTTGATGATTATTCTCGATATGTTTGGACTTTGTTTCTAGGTGACAAGGGTGAAACTCCGGAAGTCTTCAAGACCTTTGCAAAAGGAGCTCAAAGGGAATTTCAACTTCCCATCATCAAGGTCCGGAGTGACAACGGCACCGAGTTCAAGAACTACAACATTGGGGAGTGGTGTGACCGTGAAGGCGTGAAGCACGAGTTTTCGGCCACATACACCCCTCAACAAAATGGTGTCGTTGAAAGGAAAAACAAGACTCTCATCACCCTTGCAAGAGCAATGCTTGATGATTATGGCACGTCGGAGAAGTTTTGGGCCGAAGCGATCAACACGGCGTGCCATGCCGCTAATAGGATCTATCTTCATCGACTACTTCAAAAGACCCCCTATGAGCTCCTCATTGGGAGAAAGCCCAACATCTCTTACTTCCGAGTCTTCGGATGCAAGTGCTACATCTACCGCAAGAAGAGGCTCGGTAAGTTTGAAAGAAGGTGTGATGTTGGTATTTTTCTTGGTTATGCATCAAACTCAAAAGCATATCGAGTATTCAACCAAACCTCCGGGTTAGTTGAAGAAAGTTGTGATGTTGAGTTTGATAAGACTAATGGCTCCCAAGAGGAGAGTTTTGGTCATGATGATATAGATGATGAGCCTCTACGAGAAGCTATGAAGAACATGACCATTGGAGACATCAAGCTTGAAGTTGAGGAGAGCCATGATCAAGGGGGAGCCTCAAATGCTAACATCGACACCTCCATGGCGCCTCAAGTTGACGAAGAAGAAGAAAAAGATGATCCATTGCCTACGCAAGATTCACGAGTCCTACAACATCAAGATGAAGAAGAAGAAGTCCAAGATCAAGTCCATCCACAAGACGAGCAAAACGCATCACCACCGCCAAGTGCTTCACAACCACTCATGAGGCATGGGCGCATCTCCAAGGCGCATCCGATGGATCAAATCATCGGAAGTCCGTCACGGGGAGTAAGTACTCGTTCTCTCCATGTCGCTTCATTTTGTGAGCACTACTCGTTTGTTTCGTGTGTAGAACCCACTCGCATCGAGGAAGCACTTCAAGATCCAAATTGGGTGATGGCAATGCAAGAAGAACTCAACAACTTCACCCGCAACGAAGTTTGGGTGTTGGAGGAGCGACCCAAGGACAAGAACGTCATCGGAACAAAGTGGGTGTACCGCAACAAGCAAGATGAGAATGGCGTAGTGGTCCGCAACAAGGCAGGACTTGTGGCCAAGGGTTTTGCGCAAGTTGAAGGACTAGACTTTGGAGAAACATTCGCTCCGGTCGCTCGGTTAGAAGCTATTCGTATACTCCTTGCTTTTGCTTCACATCATAACATAATGCTTTATCAAATGGATGTGAAAAGTGCCTTTCTTAATGGCTATATTAACAAGCTTGTTTTTGTTGAGCAACCTCCCGGGTTTGAAGATCCGAGGAATCCTAATCATGTGTATAGGTTACACAAAGCGCTCTACGGACTCAAGCAAGCACCTAGGGCGTGGTATGAACGACTAAGGGATTTCCTAGTCATGCAAGGATTCAAGATCGGGAGGGTGGATACTACACTCTTCACCAAGGACATCGACGGAGAATTATTTCTTTGTCAAATTTACGTTGATGACATTATTTTTGGCTCAACAAACAAAGCTCTTAGCCATGAGTTTGGCAAAATGATGTCTAGGGAATTCGAGATGTCAATGATTGGAGAGCTCAATTTCTTCCTAGGATTTCAAATCAAGCAACTTCAAGAGGGGACCTTCATCTATCAAGAGAAGTACACAAAGGACCTCTTGAAAAAATTTGAGATGGGAGATTGTAGCTCAAGAAGCACTCCAATGGCGACAAATTGTCATTTCGACGCGGACATGGACGGTAAACCTATTGATCAATCTCATTACCGCTCTATGATTGGCTCATTGTTATATCTTACCGCATCTAGGCCCGATATTATGTTTAGTGTGTGCTTGTGTGCTCGCTTTCAAGCGGCACCTAAAGAATCGCACAAGAAGGCGGTCTTTAGGATACTCCGGTATCTCAAGCATACCCCAAGTGTAGGTTTGTGGTACCCCAAGAACGCTAGTTTTCA
Source organism: Tuctoria greenei (assembly GCA_036927565.1). Taxonomy (NCBI): domain Eukaryota; kingdom Viridiplantae; phylum Streptophyta; class Magnoliopsida; order Poales; family Poaceae; genus Tuctoria; species Tuctoria greenei. Next base: position 76,197,691 of record JAYESD010000004.1, read on the forward strand.
TCTCTTAGGCTACTCGGATTCGGACTTTGCCGGATGTCGTGTGGACCGCAAGAGTACCTCCGGAGGGTGCCACCTACTTGGGCGTTCCCTAGTATCTTGGTCTAGCAAAAAGCAAAATTCCGTGGCTTTGTCCACCGCGGAGGCGGAGTATATAGCGGCCGGTGCATGTTGTGCCCAAATTCTATATATGAAGCAAACCCTTTTGGACTTTGGAATTAAGTTTGGTTGTGTGCCTCTCCTTTGTGACAATGAAAGTGCGGTTAAGATAGCTAGAAACCCCGTTCAACACTCCCGCACCAAGCACATTGATATTCGCCATCACTTCTTGCGGGACCATGAGGCTAAGGGAGACATCTCATTGCAAGGTGTTAGGTCCGAACAACAATTGGCGGATATCTTCACCAAACCACTTGATGAGAAAACTTTTTCTAGGCTTAGAAGTGAATTAAATGTGCTAGATGCATCTAACGTCATGTAAGTTGCCATGTTCATGTAAGGTTGCATATCATATAGGTCTTGCCTAACTCCCAAAGGATAGGGGCGAGCTAGAAATAGTTTTCCCTGAGGAAGCCTTTGGAAGGTTTAAACTTGGCAAGATAGATTTATCTTATGCCTTGCATGATTCCTGCCATATAAACTTGCACTCATTTAATATCTTGCATTAACTTGTTTGGCATTGCATACGGTAGATTGTCACAAAGGGGAACCCACATCATGAGAAGAAGACTTGTTTGAAATGCAATATCTTAACTCATATGATGTGGAAAGAGCAAAACTCTAAAGGAACATGCTTTAAAGAGATAGAAGTCTCCATACTCTAGCTCACAAAGCATGGACCTTACATTTTCTTGGTTTTTCCCTCCTAATTTTCCTTGTGTGCTCTATTAGTTTAAGGGCTTAGCCAATATGTGGCACTATATTGAAAAGCCTATTTTTAGGGGTTAGGAGGTGCCCAAAAGGTCCTAAGACTTGTTTTCTCTTTGTGTGTTTTTAGTCAACGGACATATATGGGCATTCTTAGGTTTTCTGTAGTCATCGGACTATCCGATGCTAGGGTCAGTAGCTACATCGGATCAATTGATGCTTCAGTTCATCGATCAGATCAGTCAGAACCAAGAAATCGACCGATGAGTTCTTTCCAGGAAACATCGGAGCATCCGATGTTCAATCCTCTGTCACCCTGCCAAATTCGACCGATGATCGACGTAGCAACGTCGGATCATCCGGTGTGCAAAGAGAGTTTTTGGACCAACTCTCTGTTGAACTCGACCGATGACCCCACCCGATGCGCATCGGTCGATCCGGTTTTCGCGTAACCGTTAGGTCATCGGGTTCCCATTTAAAGTCGTGCGGCGCTTCGTCTCCCTCACCCCGCGCCGTCACCTACTCGCACCACCACCGCGCCTCCCGCCGCCACCGCGCCTCGCGCCGCCGCCACGCCTCCCGCCGCCGCCGCGCCTCGCGCCGCCGCCGCGCCTCCTGCGCCGCCACCACCTCGCGCCGCCGCTGCGCCTCCACAGCCGCAGCGTCGCCACCGCCACGCCTCAATCGCCGCCGCCTCAGACCACGCCGCCGCCGCCGCCTCTTCAGTGTGCCGCCTCGTCGTCTCTCCACCTCACCGCCGGCAGCCCTACGACTTTCGTCGCTAGGGTTCCCACGAACCGCGCGACATCATTCCGATCGCTGCGTCGCCGTTCATCGTTCGCGTGATCCTTTTTCGTCGCTAAGATGGGCCGTGATCGCAAGGGAAAAGGCAAGGCCATCGAGGAGCTCGCAGCGAAGAAACAAAAGCTCTCGAAGGTAGCTCGCCGGGCAGAGTTGGCCGCTCGCGCCGCCGAGGAGCGTGAGCGCGGCCATCGCGGTTCCTTGCGGCTCCGCGAGTCTCGACAGAGGCAGCAGCGGCCCACAGTGCAGCCCGTGCCGCCTGACGACTCTGAGGATGAGGAGGATCCTGCGGTGACGCCACTGGTTCGCCGGCGCACTATCAGGACCCGAGGGGGAGGTCAGACCCCCACCGCGAGTCAGCGCCCCACTGCTGCCGACCGCGCAGAGGACAGAGAGGCCCAGAGGGCCATCTACGAGATGGATACCGCTGCCAGAGTTGCCGAGGATGTCAGGCTTACAGACTATCGCAAGTTCAAGGCAAAACAACTGAAGAAGCTCAGATGGACAACGTTGCCAGAGGAGTGGTTCCCGCAGCCCAGGGACACTAGGGTTGATCCCCGCTTTTGGACCCTGACACAGGCGTCCTTGTACGAGACGTACAGGCGTCGGGGCCATAAGCTGTTCCAACACACTTACATCGACTGGAATCATCTTGCAACAGCAGTTGGACACGGGATCAGGCCATTCTTCGAGAGGTACAGAGGCCTTGTGGAGCTGCTCTCACGCCAGAGGAGCGCTTACGTGGAGGAGTGGGTTCGAGTCTTCTACTCCACTCTCTATATCTCAGAGGGTCGGCGCTTGATCCACTTCATGTTTCTGGGGCAGCAGCACACCGTGTCTCGAGAGCGACTGGCACAGCTGCTTGGAGTGGACACACACCTCACCTGTCTGCACGAGGTGGTCTACGGAGGAGCCGACCCGCCGAGGAGGCCGCTGACAGGGGGAGTGTCACCGCCGTTTGAGGAGATCAGAGGTCTGTTCACCCCTCCTTTCACGCCAGACCAGCCGAGGGTGCCAGCTCTCCTCACTCCAGCCGCTCGGACAGTTCACCACATCCTCAGGCGTACCCTTCTACCGAGGTCCGGCTACCTAGAGGGCTTCACGAGCCTCCAGCAGACCATCCTGTTCTATGTGATGAACGGGATGGAATTTGATATCGTGGACATCTTGATCTGCGAGATGGAGGACGTGATCACTGACGGAGTCGGGATGTTGAGGCAGTTGGTCTACGGGCATTGGATCTGCCGTCTGCTGTTCTTGCTGGCACCTGAGGACTCGCCAGCCACTGCTCCTCTGACAGAGCTCCACGCCACTCGGTTCGGCCACTACCGAGTGCCCACTCCTGGAGACCGCCGCCTTGGCCGTCCAGTCGAGCGACAGGTCAGAGCCCGACTCTCCGAGGAGGACTGGACCGAGCTAGCCCAGGAGGACGAGGCGCTCGCCCAGGCAGAGGCACAGGGTGAAGGACTGGAGCACATCTGGTCGGACAGCGACACCAGTGACAGCGTCGAGGAGTACTTCCCTCCTCCGCCTCCTTCTCCGAGGCAGTACGACGCGGAGGCGGGAGGTTCGACTGCTCCACCACCTCCAGTGTCCGAGGCTCAGGTGTCACAGCCGTCAGAGCTCACCTCGCTGCTCCAGCAGATGGTCGAGCAGCAGCGCCAGGACAGGCTTGCAGCTGAGCAGGCCCGAGCGGAGCAGGCTGCACGGCTCGCGAAGCTACAGAGACAGCAGCAGGAGATGCAGTTGGAGATCGCCCGCCAGAGGCGAGAGGACACTGACCGCTTCACGAGCCTGGTGGATCAGATGCACCGGAGGACCCTGGACCAGCAGCAGCTGACTCAGCAGGCGATGATGGGCATCCTGGGGTTGATCACCAACCTCTACCAGCAGACCGGGATAGCCCTTCCGCCTCAGCAGCCGGGTCTTGGTCAGGCTCTAGCAGCTTCTCCACTGGCACCTACTGCAGCTCCAGCACCGGCGTCGCCCATACCAAGCTTCAGCATGTCACCTCTACTAGCCTCGACAGTGCCATTCCAGTTCTCACCTCCACCGGCAGTACCTTCTCCGCTGGCGCCAGCAGTCCCAGCAGATCCCCCAGCAGCGCCAGCAGTCCCAGCAGATCCCCCAGCAGCGTCAGCAGCTCCAGCTCCTCCCGCTCCAGCGCCAGCACCTGCGACCTCCACCTCGAGCAGCTCTGACGACAGCACCGCCGACATCGACCGCTTCACCGTCGCCCAAAGTGCTCCGGAGTCCTAGGTACTCATCTTCCCTTTTTGGTGTCTTGATGCCAAAGGGGGAGAAGAGTTAGAGTCAGGGGGAGTTTAGCTCTAGGGGGAGTCAGTCTTTGTCTTAGGGGGAGTTTGGGAGTTTTACCTTTATCTATTTGGACTTATTGTCATTTGCTTCTTTTGTAATTCAGTGTGCTATTTCATGTCTTATTTGATCACTGTTTGAGCCTTCAAGCTCCTTGTGTTGCATTTTGTTCCAGTTACAATCTTTATGAGCATTGTGTTATTAAATTCATTTACTTCTATGCGAGCATTGTGTTATTAAATTCATTTACTTCTATGCTCTACTCGTTGTGTTGTCATCAATCACCAAAAAGGGGGAGATTGAAAGCATCTAGGCCCCCGTGAGGTATGGTTTTGGTGATTAATGACAACCATTCGTAATTACTAATGAGTTTGTGGATGCAATGTTTCACATATATCACATCAAGCGTTAACGACTATCTATTCAAATCATCTACCCCTCATTGGATGCGAATGGAGACCACTCAAACAACCTATTCAAAGGGGGTTATTCAATTCTCATGAAGGTTAAATGAAAAACTCACACAACGACTCTATTCCATCAAAATTGGCAACACAAGAAGATCAATATTCATCAGAACATTACTTGCAACAAGTGTCAAGGAGGTCACTCGAGAAGCTTCTAAAAGTTCAACTCGAAGCAAACAAATTACACTCACCGGATCGTCCGATGGTCTGGAAAATGCACACATCGGTCGATTGGGGCTCAACAGAAGAAGAAGACCTCAAAATGAAGTGCACACCGGATCATCCGATGCTAGAGGCAAGTGGACATCGGTGAAGTTCAACAGAAAGATTAATTTGTCTCAACAATTCTGGAGAAACACTCACCGGATCATCCGATGCAGAAGCAAAATGTACATCGGTCTAATTCAACAGAAACATTATTTCTGGACCAAATCTGAAGACAAAGCTCACCGGATCATCCGATGATTGAGAAGGGGTAGCATCGGTCGAATAACGGTCACTTCTGACACGGTGACGTCAGCTAACCTAATTACACCGATGCTCAGAAAAGGTGGTCATCGGATCATCCGATGTACACAGAAAAAGTAATCAGCCAACTTTTTCAATGGCTAATTCAGTTGGGCTGGCTATTTAACCCCCTTCCACCAGTCATTTCGACAACACTTGACAACCAGAGCATGCCTACACATCCTCAAGTGTCCAAGACTTAGAACAATCATTTACACACCCTTTCCGTCCATCTACACCTCAAGATATAGGCTAGATCTAGCTAGAGAGAAGCTTGTGTGCGTCCTCTCTGGGTGAGTGGAGTCTCTAGACCAGTGAGAGCCGTGAGGGAGTGCACTCTTGGTGATTGCATTCACCTTGTATCAAGAGGAGAGTAGAGAGATTGCTCCGGAGCTTGCCGAGACAATTGTGGAAGCCCGGAGGATTGAAGTTGTACAAGGTTTGAGCTCCACCTTGCCGGAGATGGCGAGCGGAGAAAGTTAGTGGATTCCCACGTCTTGGTGACATGGGAGTGGCAATACCCTTTGGTGGGTGCCACAACGTGGATGTAGGAAGATCCTAGTGATCTTACCGAACCACGGGAAAAATCGCCGTGTCTCCACGTCTTCGAGCGTTTGCATTCCTCTCCCTACCCCTTTACGATTATGTTTTACTATTCTGCACTTAACTCTCTTGATTGCGTAGTTAACTTGCATAGGGAATTGGGCTTAACAATTAAAGTTTTTAAATTGCCTTAAAATTTGAAAAACCCCAATTCACCCCCCCTCTTGGGCATCTCGATCCTTACACCAAGTCTGCCAGACAAGGTCCGTCGCTGCAACGGGGCCCGTCCTGATGGAGGAGGACCCTGGTTACTGATGCGGTCGGCTGCTGCTGCAACAAGTGTTCCACATCGGCCTTCCACTGCTCCATTTCATCCCGAGATACGTCTGGAGGTAGTGGGTGCTGAAGGAGAGCACGTGCTGCATGGAGCGCGTGTTCCGGGTTGTCATGATTCGCCGACGCAGTGATCGATGCCGGTGCACCATCGCGCTGCCCAGCTTGATTTACTGGTGGAGGCGGCGGTGGTGGTAGTGTGACTCCTACTGGAACTGAGGTTCCTGCTGGTGGCTGCATATTGGAGGGATTGCCTCCAACAGCTTGAACAGCGGGATGACCATTAGATGATCGAGCAGCTGAGTTCACCATTCGTGAAATCTCAGGCGCCCCTACCTGGCGCGCCAACTGTCGGTGGTTTTCATCCGGCAGATCTTCAGACACTACTAAAGTGTTTGCGGAGTTTGAAGTTCGGTGTGGGCGCGCGGAGATTCAAGAAGGTGAAGTGTAAAATGACACAGGAGACACGAAGATTTACGTGGTTCGGGCCGCCTTAGCGTAATACCCTACTCCACGAGGTGTGTTGGTGTTGTATTGGATGTATGAACTTAACGTGAGTTGTGAGTGCGCGATCAGATCGGAGCAGGTCAGATCAGTCCTCCCCTCTATGTATCGTCAGCCTGTCCTTTATAGTATAAGGATAGGCCGTTACAAGTTGGCCTGGCCCGACATGTGGCCCCGACGGTTACTAATATTGATACACAATTGATGCGCTTAATTACCCTTAATGACTGAGTTACGGACATTGAAAGCACCGTTACTGGTAATTAAGGTCGTCCAATCGTGTGTCGTTAACATAGTATTAATGACACTTAATCGGGTCTTGAAGTCCTTGATTCCCCTTTGAAGATCCGGAGCCGTTGTGGAGTCTACCGGAGGTTTGAGGCTGAAGATCCGACGGTTGGACACATGGCAGCTCTGGAGCATGCTGTGAGGAACAGATAGGTCCGGTGCTACTAGACACGTGTCAGTTCCGGAGCTTCCCTCAGTCTAGGGTTAGGTCCGGGGGTGCCGTTATGGTACATAGCCCGGAGCTTCCCCCTTGTGGGCGGTAGCTCCGATTTGATGGTACACGTGGCGACCCTGGGACTAACCATGTTGGGGAAGCGGGTCCATTTATGTCTGACATGTGGGCCTCCGAAGGTCTTCAAATCAAGTAGATGACATTTTCTTGAGATCTTTGCAATCTCAAGGGGTACACGGTACCCAGAGTACCGACAGTCTAACCACTTCGTGCGGGAATAGAATTCTCTACGGCAGGGCGGCATAGCTGTCTCTGTGCGACCCTATCCAGATGGTTGCTAGGTACGTCCACGCCCCCAATCTTACAGCCATATAGTCGAAAGGATGCACTGCACGGTTTCCACAACTGTGTCACCCTGCCCTGATGATTGCCATGTACGCCAACGGCCCGAATCTTGCAGTGCGCAAGGGCACAACGCAACAATCGAACAATTGATGAACGTCGTTTCAAAGTGTGAAGCGACCCGTGCATGAAAAAAGCCGACAGGCTGTTAGAACTAATGATAAGATATAAATTGTATATTATGGAAATATTTTTTATGATGAATCTAATAGTACCATTTTATATTATTAAAATTCATCAAAATTACATAAATCATTGGCAAAGGTAGATTTGACCAAACTTTGAAATAGAGTTCACATGGGACGGAGGTAGTATAACAGAGGAAACGGAAGGCACTCTCTCGATTTGACAAGTAACAAGCTAGCCAGCGACGAACACGACTTTTTATACTATTCGTACTGTCATTTCAACAAATGAGGACATTACCTTTTATAGGCTTGGAGCACACGAACTCCACGTCAGAAATTTGCTCAGCGATCTGAATGACTCGGCGCTCGGCGTGCACGATCCATCATGCGCACGAGCACGACACGACCAAAAAGATCTGTGTTTGGTTGCTTGTCTTGGATTGGATTGACTTTGATTAATTAGATGGTACAGTCATGTGTTATTTGTTTCACTGTCAAACTTACAGGGTGATTCAGGTTCGAGGAATATTTCTCGCTGATGCTGGATGAGATAGTCCAGGAAATTTGGTTCGATGAGTGCATCCACCTTATCTAATTATGCTTCTTAGTAATGTAATTAGTGATAATTAACTTGTTTCTTGTTCATTAATAATTACAATTATGATATTAACATTAATATTTGCTAGTAATATGATAATTAGTATATAATTAATTAATATTATGAAATTATCAACTTAAATGATTCAATAATCCATCCAAGTTTCGTCCAACCTACCAAACAAAAAATTGGATCGTCCAGTCCATCCAACCGAACGGTAATTTGGATGATCCAATACATAAAGAAGCGGATGATCCTATATCCAATCCAACTTCGACGTCAAACCAAACGCAATTGATCGACTGAGCACTTTGTCACATGTCACTAGTGTACGCACATACACGTCCTCAACACCGGGTTTAGGGTGCATCGTACGTGGACTAACCACACATGACCCGACCAAACAACCAACACTCACGTAATTAGCATACACCTGCAAAATAAACTACCTGGCTGCATCCTTCGCGTACGAACGGCAACGCCGACAAACTTATATATACTTGTGCATGAGCCAAACAAGCTCTTTTGATGCGGCAACTAATAATCAACGAGCCTCTGACATGACTACAGAATAAAGTAATTTATAGCTGGCTACAAAATATACCTTTATATATATATATATATATATATATATATATATATATATATATATATATATATATTTGACGATCTTTCAACAGAAAGTGGAGAAAACACATAATGTTGTCATCAAACATGATCGCGAGGTTTTCAAGTGCATGTTACTTGTCCATGCTTGCTACGCCCCAAACATGATCAACGAGCCTCAAACATGACGATCTTTCAACATAAAAGAGAGAAAACGCGCGTAACGTCATCATAAATGATCATCGACGTCTCTCTCACGTGCATGTGTTATAGTTGTCCATGCATATATGCTACGACCCAAATATATATATATATATATATATATGACAATCTTTCAACAAAATTAGAAAACACCTAACGTCATCAAACATGCATGATCGAGGTCTTTTGCGTGTCAAGCTGAAATACATGAACAGAGGTTTGTGATATGTATATATATATATTTATATATATATGTGTGTGTGTGTGTGTGTGTGTGTGTGTGGGCGCGCGTGTGTGTGTGCGTGTGTGTGTGTGTGTGTGTGTGGTGTGTTAATGAATGAATGTGTAGTGTGTGTTCATCGTGTTTCTCTGGAATGACAACTTATAAGGAAGGATTTGATTATTTTTTGGACAAATGAAAGATTTAGTTACCAAGTGAATGTGCTCTAAGTTCAGTGATGTGTTGTGTCTAAGGAGGAGTTGGAGAATTTAGTTTTTCTTTTGTTGTTTTTCTTTTCTTGTGTGTCTTGTACTTTTTTCTTGTGTTTTGTGATGACCTTTCAACTATATATGACGATATTTCAACAAGAAGAGAAAACACATAACGTCATGAAACATGATCGAGGTCCTTTGCGCAACAAACTGAAAAACTGAAACACCACGGGATAGAACTACAAAGTATGCCATGTGGTCCATTGCATACCCTAGAAACTTTGTGTGTCAAATTAAAAAACTGTCTCTGAAGCCGAGATGGGACGTGTCGAGCCGTTGCGATAACATAGAAGAGTCAAACCGATGTTTGGAGTAACATCGACCCGCCCAACGGTTCCAAAGCATAGTTTTCGAAGCATCCGATCATCTCCACTCGTGCGCTTAGACGACGACCCGCTATAAAGGCACACCGTCCTCTTGTGTCTCTGCCGCACCACTCCATCAATCGTAGCCTCCATACTTCTCCTCTTGTTTCTTCGCCGTACCACCGTCGACCACCTCTCGCTCTTTCTCCGCACCTCTATCACCACACAAATGGGTAGCCCCGCACAGAACCGCTCCAGGCCATCGACGTCCTATGAACGTCCTTCTTATCCGTTTTCATCTCCACCAATGCTGGTGGAATTGGAGGCGGCACCCGCACCTCCTCTGTCCCCTTCTCTGCCCGCGGTGCCCGCACCTCCTCATCCCGTTTGGGTTGAGGAGACTGTCTACCTCCTCCAACACCGCATCAATGAACTCGATCGGTGCCTGAAGGAGGCCACCGAGCACTGTCCACCGCCGTCGGGCGCACAAAAAAGCTCAACAAATTGGTGCGGGATATATTTTCTAACCCATCTTGCTCGTGTGACTATCTGGGTCTTGGGAAACTTCCCATATGCACCAGCATGGACACTGCCGGCCACTACTACTTCGAGTTAGGCTTTGTGGCCGGTCGCCTCGACGTCCTCCACTAGACGATCCGGGAGGTGGCTGGGGTGGAGAGCCGCTAGCATCTTTAGAAGACCGTCGCCTGGAAGCTTCGGACTCAATCGCCAGAGGAGACGGCGGCTCCAGCGGCGGCAGAGGCGGAGGGGGCAGTGGCGGAGGAGAAAGAGGTGGAGGAGATCTCGTCCGACTCCGAGTAGAGTAGTATTTGTAGTTTTCATTTTCTTTTTTTCTATGTGCTTTCATAGTTCTTGTTTGTAATATATGTGTTGTTTTTATGTTAATGAAAAATGTCTTTTCTATTCATGAACAAAGCGTCCTATGCAGTATCGAAAAACAACTCCATTCTGAAAAAAGGGCCCTATAACTGTTGTTCAATGTCTAGACAAGAATTCGTTGTGTTGCGATAATCGACGACACTTGGTTGAAACTCCATTGGATCATGGTTGAGGCTGTGTTCCTCCTCTTTTGTGTTCTTTCACTCAATTTTTTCATTTGTAGTCGGCGGTGAAGACTGATGGTGACCGATTTTACAAAATCTTAGCACGTGATTGATCTGGCGATCAAACTTCACCAAGGCTAATATTACTGTTGCACTTCATACTAAAATTTCATGGAAAACATACCCATGGATCAACATTAAGGATGGATGGCCACTTATCAGTTTGGGGTTGGATCTTTGAATCGGGGCTTCCGATGTTCTCATTGATGCATGTCAACAATGAAATTTTGGTCATTGCCTCACACGCGTGGAGCCACAGAGTGTGACATCCTTGTCACGCATCGGATTCTAAGGATTTCGTTGATCTCCTCAGGGATGCGATTTCAAGCAGTTTCTCATGTCGACATCTGGTTCTTGGGACCCTTCCCGTCCATACTAGCATGGACTCCGCGGTGCCGGCCACTACTTAAGGTTAAGCTTTGTGGCCGCTCGTCTTGACATTTTCCACGAGACGATCGTAGAGGTGGCTGGGGTGGAGGGCCATCAATACCTTTTGCACACACCATCGCCTGGAAGTTTCGGACTCAGGTGCCGAACGAGGAGGAAGAGGTGGGGGCGAGGGCGGCGGAGGTTGAGGAGACCCGTCCTCCGAGTAGGGTAGGATTAGGAGTAGTTTTTCTTTTTCTTTTTCTCTATGTGTTTTCGTATTTCTTGTTTGTAATATATGTGTTGTTTTTATGTTAATGAAAATGTCCTTATGTTCATGAACAATGTGTCCTATGCAGTATCGAAAATATCTCCTATATGTTTTTATATTGCATGCGTCTGAAAAGACTAAACCCGATAAAAATTCAGGCAACCTTAGGTAACACTAATCCGGTAAAATTTAATAATTGACGAGATTTTTTTTATATCTCATACATTGACAAAAAATTGTGGCGCTTGTGAAAATGTATTTTTAGTAGTAGTATATATTATATGTTATCATTTCATTGCAATTAATGATACAGAATGCTTATTGTTTGTCATTGTCCTTTCGTGGACTTAGGTGTTCTGTATTTGCATTTTGTTTGCATTAGCACATATACATTTGGCTATTCATATTTTTGTTCGTATTTTTTGGAATGTCCAACTAGCTGGCAGATGACTGCTTTTAGATTTTGATCTCCATGCATAGCAACAAAGATGAAGGGGAGCTAGTGGTCGCACAACGAGCAAGCAGCTAGGCCATACTATAATTAAGAAGCGAACAAGTTGTTCGAAGAAGTCTACCCACATTCTGATCTCTCTACCTTTTTGTTGAGTGCCCTTAGGCACGCACAGTATGAGCCAATGTTGCAGACTAGACTCAGACCATGACTATGCACCCTCGGAATTGGGAGCAGGAATACCAGGTTGATACTTGGTTTGAGCGTTTATCTGGAAGTGAAGACTAATGGAGAAGGAAAGCCGGCAGATCATTGGCGATACTAGTGAGCTGGATGTTGTGTAAGGAGAGGAACCTTCACATTTTTGAAGGCCAAGAGCTAACTCCTGAGCAAGTTAAATGCTTGATAAAGGAGGAAGCAGGACCGTGGCAAATGGCAGGGGCAAAAGTTAGACATTATTTTTCAGCACCACATAGATGATCCTAGATAGGAACAGAGGGATTAGCACATTAGGGGCTTAGAAGAGATTTTGGAGTTATTGGTTGCTAATATTATGAACCATGTAAACTGTAAATCATCTTCTTATATCAATATATGCCAGACCATCTGGTCTAGGGCTTTCGAAAAAGAAAACCTCTAGCTACAGGCACCATGTGCAGGAATCAACGTGACATGACATGTAATTAATCATGAATCACTACAGGAATCGGGCAAAAGGCCGTCGGCTATATAGGCTTCGGTAACCTGAATAAACCGACACCTTTACCTTAAAAATGTCGGTTTATCGATGTTCATAGCCGACGACTCAGATTCGACGTTTTTAACTATTATGAACGTCAGGGCCAACACCTTTAAAGGTTAAAACTGTCGGTACCAGGGGCCCGACGCATTTAAGATCTGTAGGCGTTGGTGGCCGCCCGACGACTTTAATGCGGTTATGAGCGTTGGTGTGGGATGCACCCGACGGCTTTAATGTGGTTATGGGCGTCGGTGTGGGGCACGGCCGACGACTTTAATTCAATTATAAGCGTCGGCTTGGGTCCACTGCCGACGGCTTTAATGTGGATTAAGGACGTCGGCTTTATAAATACCGACGAATATACTTGCCTTTTTTTTAAAAAAAAAACGCCCGCCTGTATTATTCCTCCCCGTCCGGATGGGCAGCCTCCGGGAGCTGAGCTCCGATCCAGTTACAGAACACACACATAAGCAATATGTTCGCATTACAGCCAGTATAGCACAATACACAGCACCAATACAAGTTCACAAGCACAAAGACATAAGCAACAATACCATAAGCATAATACAAGTTCACATAAGCACAATACAAGTTCACGTATATGTATACAACGAGCATACATATAGGAATGAAAACAAACATCACGAGTTTACATAAAGTTCACAAAGTGGCAACAAAAATGACATTTACGAATTCTTGTGTTGGAACCTCCGCCACTCGCACCTCCCTCGTTCAAATTCAGAAAATCATCACAACCTTGCAGATGATCGGAACCCTGCAAAAATAAATACAAGTACACAATATGCTAATTTCAGATGTCATTTCACCAGTTATGACTCATATAATCAAATCCATTTAACTTATCTAAACATTCATGTGAACCAGAAATTAATAGTAGAGCGCGAATACACTGGAAAAAACTTAAGCCCATGATTATCCTGAGGATAATGTTAATTTGACTCAAAGACGCTAAGTATTATTCAAATCAAACTATGCTTTATAGGAAATAACGATTTACAAGTCATACTGCTGCGGCTGGAGTTGTTGATGGGTTAGTCTGTCCCGAATTAAAGGGCATCGGGGGTACAACAGGTGGATACGGCTGCAATCCAGGAGCCAACAACGACATAAATCCCTAATGTCGAGGAGAAAATGGTTGACCACTCTCAGAACCCTGTTACACATGTGGTTAGAATTTTGTATTATAACTCAATGTAGTAAGACACACTGTGATACCTGTGACGAGGAGCCAATATGTTGTCCTGGCTGCATTGGACGAGGCATACCACCTTGAGCGAAGAACTACATCAATTAAAGATATTTAGTTAATTTAACACATAGTAAAGAGTATTGTAACTTGAATAGAACAACAAAGTATACCTGCGACACCATATCAAACTGAGGTGGCTGTGGTGTGCCAAATGGAGTACCGATGCTACTGTGACCCAAAAACTGCATCAAGTAAATTATTCGTGAGATCTAAAGTGAAACATTTAAAATCAAATAAATAGATCAATTGTTAAGATACCTGTGCCATATATAGATACTGCATCTATTATTGCACCTGTTGCTATATCTGTTGTTGCATCTGTTACACCTGCATTTGCATCTCTGTCTGGTGCTGCTGCTGTTGCTGTTCCAACTAGGTTTGCATCTCTTCCTGAGTGCATCTCAACTCTTCTCTTAATGCATCCGTCTCGACAGTAGACTGGGACCTACTAGAACTAGCATTGGAGTGTCGTTGCCTAACATAGGCCTCGCGCTCCACATACCCGTCACCCAATCCAAGTCTATAAAAGATACAAGTGCGATGAATTGACAATCATTAACATAGAAACACTATTATCTTTACACATACCTCCCATGCGGTACACCTCCACTGGCTTCGTACCCCGCACCCACATACACAGGCGCTCCTACAAAATCTGCCTCATCTCCATGATTTTTCTTGAAGCACTGAACATATTTCGCCTATGAGGATACAATGAGTTCATGCTTAGATGTAATAAAAGGTAAAATAACTTGAATAGATCACTTACCACTTTTTGCGTTCCTGTCTCATCACACAATTGCTCTGGGCGATGTGGGTCTGGACCTCTATGCCCCTTAAGATAAACCTCAATAAAGCTAGGAGCGATACCAGTTTCAGCATGCTGCAATAACAAAATTCGAAGTTTATTCAATACAATTATTTGAATCAATCTATGTTTGATTTGAAGAATTCATACCATTCTTTGTTCCATCCGCGCATGTCCATCCAGCCCATAGTAATGCTTTCCAGGCTTGATCTTCCAGTTTTTTTGGTTTCTATCCGAAACTAACTTGAACTCATCCCACACCCAGTACTCACTGAACCATTCCCAAGCTTCCAGATTCACACATACCCAATCCATGTTGCTATTCAAGTACTCCTCCTTAGTTAGATGTAACTTGGCTGCTTCATTTTTTGATATGCATGTCAACAACTTAGTCTTGTAGTACACAATCACAACTTTGATTCGGGCATCGGAGAAGGAGTCCTTTGTGCGCCTTCTTGCTGACTCATGAAAAATTGCTCTTGCATATGCTTCACTCTCGCCTTCCTGCAAACGAAACACACCCTGCAATACAAACAATAATTAATGTTAATCAGAACAAGATGTAATATAATTGAAGGACATTGTTGGAGTTTGGTTCCGGCAATCCTCCTAGTACTACTGTTGGCAGCCTGTGGAGTTTGTAGTTCGGTTGTAGGCGCGTAGAGATTCAGAACAAGGTGATAAGTTGACACGAAGATTTACGTGGTTCGGGCCGCCTGAGCGTAATACCCTACTCCACGGGTGTGTAGCTGTTGTATTGATCGTCTGAGCACTAGAGTGTCTTCAGCGCGTATGTTGATGTGTCTAGAGAGATCTCAGATCGCGCAGTCCCCAGAGCTCCCTTGTGTATCGCTCGACCAGTCCTTTTATAGCACAAGGACTAGTCGTTACACCGTTAGCCTGGACCGACATGTGGCCCTGGCAATTACTAATGCTAAATACACAATTAATGAGCTTAATTACCCTCAATAGCGTGGTAACGTGCCTTGATAGTGGCGTTACTAGTATTAAGGGTCCTCCGATCGTGTGACATTAAGACAACATTAATGACACATAATCGGGTCTTGAAGCTTTAATGTCCCTCGAAGGTCCGAGCTGTTGGAGGTCCACCAATTAGCCTGTTGAAGTCGAAGGTCCGGCGGTTGGACGTGTGGCAGCTCTGGAGCTTACCGTCTAGGACGGGTAGGTCCGGTGCTGTTGTACACATGTCAGTACAGGAGCTTTCCTCTGTTAGGGGTTAGGTCCGTGGGTGCCACACATGTATCTAGTCCGGAGCTTTCCCGTGTAGGGATTGTAGCTCCGGGTTTATGATACATGTGGCGGCACTGGGAATAACCATAGAAGGGAGGCAGGTCCAGTTCCGTATGACACGTGGGGCCTTCGGAGGTCTCCAACACTGATAGGTGGAGTTCCTCAGCACTCTTTGCAATCCAAGGGGGTATCCTGTACGCTGGGTACCGACAGTGGCCCCCTGGGCCCACCTCAGGTAGAGACCTTTTGGATTAGGTCATTCTACCGGAGGTGGGTCCATATTTCGATTTCCGCACCATGTCTTCAAGGGTTTCTGGATGTGCCGTTGAGGTGGTGGTTCGCAGTTAAACCATCACCGCGTGGCATATCCAGATGCGGCAGGTGAGATCTATGCGTGCAGATTTCACACAATTGAAGGTCGCCGGTTCCTAATACGAAAACCGTATAGGTTCTGCGCGTCCTGTCAGGCCGCTGCCCTTGGGTTTCCCGCCAGTCATGATGAAAATTGTTCGCCTGGGGTAAGGACCTCGACTTGATCATCAGGGCGGCCCCGAGCCCTCTTGTCATTGGCAGGGTGAAGTTTTTTAACTGTATCGTTGGCTCCTCTGCGGTATCCATCCAAGCGTTGCGGGGGCTTACTTAAGAAGGAAAACGTGCATCGTTTGGGCATTCTTACGCCTTCATTTGAACTTGCGCTCAAATCCTCCAAACTTTCCCTTGCTATTCCTCTCTTGCACCGATGTGCTGCAATGAAGTTGGTGTAAAATCCCACTTTTTCCTTTTATGTGAACTTCAACTACAAGTGGTTTATCAAACATAATCGGGGTCAACATAATTGTGCACATAAACTTGACCTCACTGAAAAGTTTTATTTCTACTCATGTTGTAATCTTATCAACATGAGGACTGGACTTCACCCTAACCCTAGAACATTTTATATAAACCTTTCTACAAAGTTGGGAAGTTATTGATTGCAATGGCTAGGGCAAATTGTATGGCAGCAATATAAAAATCAAAACAAATGTAATTTGATTATGTTGCTATGCATATTAGTCCCTGCCAAAAAGATTCAAATCCAAGGCTCCAAATTTTTCCTTGGACTCTTAAATATCTAACTAGCTTCTCAGAAAATTTTCAAGATTTTTGAAGTACATCTTCCATTTGTTTGGACACGTAGAAAGGATTCTTTTCGCGTCGACATCAAATTTAGCTTTACACTAAACTTTACCCAAATCAATCCCTCATTTTTCCTAAGACCTTTTATGGTTTAGGGAACTTGGTTTCAAAGTTTGGAGATTTTTGGACCTCAGATACTATTTAATTCAATTAGGTTTATACCCATATTTGAATTCAAATTTGAATTTGCATTTGATGCAAACTATGTCCAAATTGAAATCTGATTGCAGAATTGAATTCCCCATATTTTTCTTAGCCTACCTATAAATTTTAGGAATTTTTGGACAATGTTTTAGCTGGAATTTAGAGGAGGGGATAAGGGAGAGAGGTGGGGCCCACAGGTCAGACTGTGAAACCGATTCACCGCCCCTGTTTTCTCTCCCCGGGCGACACCACGATGCTGCATGCCGCCAGCGCGCCGTCGGCCGTCGGTCGCCTCCAGTTACCCCCCCTGCGTCCCTATATATCGCGGTGGAGGCTATAAAACCACCCCTCGTCGGCCGAAGTCCCTCACCCGTTCACTTTTCACCGCACCGCTCCGTTTCGTTGCCGCCGCAATCACCCCGTGCCGCTTGACGCCGCGCGCCCATTGCCGGCCAGCCGAAGGCCTCTCGCACCAAGCTCTCAACGCCAAGGTTGTTCCACACTCTCTCATCTACCCTCTGGTTCACTTCTGTCGACCGTTCGTTGCGGTTTTAGCCGGTATTTCGAAGCGACACCGAAGCTCGCCGTCGTGTTCACCACATGCCATCTGTGCTCCATGGTGCTAGGCCGCTACACGCAGTTTCGCGCTTCGACTCCTATAGAAAACTGGTGCGCCGAGACACGCTCTACACGTCGGTGAAAGCCGCTCCTTGTTTACGCGAGTATCGAGCAAGTAAGCTAAGTTTTACTTTCGGCCGAAACTTATGAACTCGATCGGTTATTCTTTCAATTCGAGTTCCACAGTTGATCACTCTCCACAATTGCTAGAAAATAGTCTCTACACTTCTTTGCGCACCCTCTCGAACTGGAATCACCAAAAATAATCAACTGTAGCTCGAGAATTACGAGTTTTACCCTCTGCCTTTAAGAAGTTGCTTCGGTCACCGTCGATGATGGTTTTGCCGACCGTTGCATGACCATCTCACCTTCCCAACACCTTCCTAGTGGTTCCAGGAGTCTTTCCCCAGCATTTTAGAAGAGTTTAGCCACGGAGCGAAGGTTCCGACATGGCCGGAACCCTAGCTGTCACCGCCGCCGATGCGCCATTGTTTCCGATCTCAGCAAGCCTCCCCGACCCTACCATCGTGCTCAGCGCGTGAAATTAAGGTTGGGCACCAAACTTTAGATGCTGCGGTGGCCGGGAACGCAGATCCGGCGAGGCTCGCCGGAGAACACCACCGCGGGAGCCCCGCGCGCCGCCCGCGTCAGGAGGAGGAAGACGACGCGGCGGGCCCCGCGTGTCAGCACCTTTTAACCTGTCGGATCAGGTGTGGCCCCGGGATCTGTTGTGGCTATGCGCTGTATCTCTGTGGTCCCCGTGTGGTTTAAATGCCATTGGTCCATTTTAAAATAGTGGGACCCACGGTTTAATTCAAATTAGAAATTAATTCTAGATTTGGCTCCAACTTAGAAAATCCATAACTTTCTGTAGGATGCTCCACAAATATTCAAACCAATTTTGTTTGAAAGCCCATGAACTCTAGTTTCTATCAGTACCAATTAGGTTCTGTGCAACTCACAGTTAGATTCTGTATAAAACAATCTTCCCAAATACAATGGCAATTTTTCCAGATGAACTTGCCACTGGGAAAATCCCCAAAATTCACATAAAATGCATAGTCCTATTCTTTACTACCAGAAAAAGTTTGGGAGCCATTGCACCTGTTTAACCCTCTGTATAGTTCAATTACTTGTTTCAGTTATTGAATTTTTACAGATGTTCAGTTGCTTTATTATATCCCAAATTTGGATTGAACCTTCCTTTTGTCATATACTAGTTCCTGTAAAAATCTTGGATTTAATTGACCTAATATCATAGTCTTAATTCAGTTACAAACTGACTATTTATTTAAAAGCTAAAAATTCAAATATATATAATTCCAGAAATTCTTGCCAACTTAGAAATTCAATAACTCCTTCACCAAAGCTTAGAAAATTATGAAACAAATTTTGCTAGAACCAGGACAACTTCCTCTATCATGATTATCAACTGGCCGCTATGTTAAAGCTACAGTTTCTTCTTTAAAATTCTTGGAAATTTAATACTTGCCATAATTTTAGAGACAACAATATACTTTGATCATCTCCTGTTCTTGGCAAGAGCTTTGATCATATTCCCTAGTATCTATTATCAAAGTCAAAGCAAATTAAGGTCCCTATCATATAATGATCACCATGGATTAAATTATGGTCTTAGTAATAATTATTTTTCAAAGTCATTTATATGCATATCGTATAGTGACCGAAGTCGAGGAAGAACCAGAAGCCTTGGAAGAGCACCTTCCAGAGATTAATCCCGACTCTGACCTGCAACTAGGCATGCCCCGGTTTGCATTTAAGTCGTTTATAAAATTTTACTTTATCACTATGATGATTAGCATATGAAATGTGCGTTACGTTTAGGATGATTGATAATCCACTTGCATGACCAAAAATCCCAGGGATTGGTTGGAACGAGTTACATTTTGACCTGTAGTAACTGCCTTGCTAATGTATAGGGAATCCGGTAGAAGTCGAGTAGTTGGAATCTACTCGCGAGAAAGGTAGGACATATCTCACAGGATTGGTTAATGGCTTAATATAATAAACTAAGACCGGGCAGGGGATGGATAGGAAGCGGCGAGAATTGAGTCTCGGTCGCATAGCCCTGCCTGTGTCGATTAAGGATCGTCTGTATGCGGCGCCTTCGGACAAGCTTGAATTGTACCGGTGACATAACGGACATATGGAATCCAGTAAACTGATGTAACTCGATAACTGAGGTGTCAAGGCCCATTAACTCACCATCGATAGGGGTGGGTTGAGGACAGTAAGGTGTAAATCGGTCGGGGGACACATGAAGAGTTCTGTGCGGAGACCTTCTTTTTGCGGAGGTGAGACGGGATCGGCGTTCGGGTTTCTTGTGAAAGGTGGCCATATACGCCTTGTACTGAAGTGCTATGTAGGTACAGGTGTACTCGCTGACACTTCCGAACGATGTGTGTGTCGTGTTGTCCGGGTGTGTCCTGATTGCAATCACCGTCCCTCGCGGTAATAGAGTACCACTTGTTCACTGCGTCGTGACGTAGTAAATACTGAAGAAGTAAGAGAAATAAATTGTACTGAATTATAATTGTTTTGCAACCTTATATGATTTAGAGATAGTCACATTAAAGTTTACAGTTTCCCCATACTTTAGTTGTAATAGCATTATGTGCTCTGGGCATGTCATATCATCGGCAGAGCGTTTCTTGTTTGATTATGGAACCCATGATGTGTCGTGCTTGGAGAATGGCATTTGATACTTACAACTTGATTATAAGGATCCAATTGTAGGCGAGTCGTTTTTGCTTCACCTTACCTATGTTTAGTGTCCCCCTTGCATATGTCTAGTGAGATGGGTTAGTCTTGATGAGCCTTATGCTCACGTTTGCAGTTAACGAGTTTTTGCAGGTTATACAATTGATGAAGGGTTTGATGATGAGGCTGCACCCCCTCTACGGTGTACAGCCGAGTGGGAACCCTGCACGCCGCCGTGACTTGCGTGTTGCTAGTGTGAAGCATCCAGGGCATGGGTGACTTTGCTTTTGCATAGCTAGTGCTGAGTGCGTAGCTATGATAGATATATATATTTCTTTTCTTCCGCTAGTATTGTAAAACTTCCGCTGTAAGATAAATAAAAGACTTTGTCTTGTGTTTTATTCTCGTTCTGTTCTCGTATACTATTGGGTGTCGCATTGCACGACACCACCCAATGAGATCCTCGGATGTCAGGATTCCGGTCCCCACAGACATGGTATCAGAGCATCATTGGGAACAGTGAACTTGAAAAGAACATATTTTCAAAAAAAATAGGGTCTGAGTGAGGAATTAGCTATATGCTCTTATAAGGAGTAATATTAGTATAAGATATAAAGGTGGTAAACTAACTATGTGTTATTATATTCTGTAACGACGCCCCGATGTCAGGTAAGAGGTAGGGTACACCACCGAGAGCGGATCAATCTTGGTAAGCTCAGATACGAGGAGTGGTATGTGAAATTTTTGTGGCTAGGCACGGGAAGTTAATAGGAGTCTCTGAAGCTTTCAATGTTTCTAAGAACCTATGACACACGGTACCCCAGCGTGCTTCAAAGTTAGTGGGAGCCCCCGTCGGGTGGTGTATAACCCGATAGTATGCCTCTCTAGAACCATTCAAGTTCTATGGGAGCATGCGAAACACGTATGCCCGAGCGTGTATAAGCCAGATCGTACGGGAGTCTTTGCTATACAGACGTATTTACAGCCATGTACCTCGAGACATGACCTCGCTCGAGGGCGACTCACACCAGAGTCGTATGCAATTACTTTCATATGTATTATTGTGACTGCCTGTCGTGTTTCCCCGTACCACCCTTGAGGTGTGAAAGTGTGAAAGGGAATTGTTTGTCTTTTGCAGCATTAACTACGGTAGAAGACCGTGTAGAAGACGTTTGTGAGAGAACGATATATGAACCACCTATAGACGTAACCGGATATACCAGATAAAATTTTCTTTGGTGAGATACGTAGTACCGCCAGTATCAAACATGATACTAGACCATCCCCAATGACAGAATGGATGCATAATGTTTTGGAAAGTCCAAATATCAGATGCTGGTAGGTTTGGACCCCGTAAAAAGGAACTCTGACTCGATAAGGTAGATAGAATCAAGATTCATGATTTCTGGCAGAAGTTGGCTCAACTTCGCCAGGTTGTAATCTTGGTTATCTGAGAGATAGACAAAGGGTATCATATATGGATGGAAAGTTCGTGAAGACCTCTACAACTTTTCTGTTGACCATCAGGGGAGAAAAGTTTGATAATCCGTTGAAATTTGGAGTATACAAAACTACTCCACATGACCCAACCATTGTACCAGTTCAAGAAATATTGCCCTCACTCACTGTAGAAACATCTTCTGCCTTATTATGACACATGTCTGAAAAGGGAAGAGGCAGATCCACAGGTTTGATGTTTAGAGTTTTTCCAAATTTGAATTTGAGTCAAATCAAATTTGGAAGTCAAAACAGTGGACTGCAGGAATGCTGGTGCAAACCAGTCAGTTCAACTGTTTGGTTTGGATAGTTATTACAGAAAAGTGACATAGTCACATATATACATTTCTGGAAAGCTTAGGAAGTCCTATATCAACTTTATTTGGCATTCATGATCTAAATCTGGGTATAGCGGTGTCTAATTCCATTTGTCGCAAACTCGGTTCTGGTAGTCCAGAACTTGGAACAGTTTGCACCTATTTGTGAATTCGCGCGCAATACCTGTATAACAAACTTTTCAGGGGGTAACTCTTTTACTTCTGGATTGTTAACTTGATGTTATACAAAGTTTCTTTTGTCATTACCTCAAAATATTGTCATGATATCCCTGTATAAATTGTGGACATCACTACATATACAGGGGAGGTTCTGTCAAAATTTCCAGAAAATATGGGTCAACTTAAAACCTGTATAGATTCTATTCCCTAGCTCACATGTAGCTGTATGAGTACAATCTGGAAATCTTGGAAAGTATGCTACAACTTTAGTATTCGACTCCACCTTTGATTCTGACAAATCCTGTATGAAACTGTGGTGTTTCTACAGGAAGATGGCAAAAGAGCTGATCCAATTACCTAACGGTTGGGTGCACACGACATGCACTGGTCAAGGCAGGTTTCCGGATTTGTTTGTCATGCTGTTAAGCCAGTGCGGATATGAGGAGGCGCCTAGCTATTGGGGAAAATAATTCCATGACAACAGGGTGAAAAGGTGTGTCATCTATGTCGACGTGCGTGCTGGTCCACCAAGCAACAGATGGGCCCCCTTTTCTATGAAAACAAGGGGTGTTCTGTTGGAAGAATCTTGGAGCTTCGCCGCAAGTGTTGCTATGGGGAGGTTTTGCAAACTTCACCATCATCAGCTAGTGGGTACTCCATATGAGTTCTTTCCAGTCAGCGGTAGGGCTGCTGCAGAGTGGGCTAACCGATTGATCGCCGATTATGACCTCCGCGGGGGGACATCGGTGACAGCCTTAGCGGTGTATGCATCGGCATCACATCGTTAAAATGGCACCCAGAAGGCGTGCATTAGGGAGCTGGTGGATAATCTGAGGGAAACCATGATTCGAGGGGATCATTTTGAGCGTGAGAATAAATCTCTTAGAACCTCGATCGCTCCTCTCAACCAACGTCTCCGTTTCAAAGAAGAGTAGTGTGAGTTAATTGCTCAAGACCTGTCGGAGGCTCGTGGAGCAACTCAAGAGATGGAAATTGAGTTAGAAGCAAGCTTAGTTGATGTGCACCAGCTGGGTACTCAGTTGAGCACGATGACTAATGATCGAGATCGGTCCAGGGCGGAGGCTCAGGACTGGAAAGCCAGCTGTGAACAGGCCCAGCAGGAACTTGACGGCTTTAGGATATTTATGGTGCAAGCTGATTTACAAGCATTGGCTGCCACAAAAGCATCGATAATGGGTGAGGTAGTAGCTTCTACTTCAGCACCCGTACCCGTGGTGCCTAATCCTGAGGATGACGAAGAAGAAGAAAAAGATCCCGAGGAACTTGAATACGTCGAGTAGGACGTATTGAAGTGGGATGTGGCAGTACTTCTGCCGACACGAGGCAACATATAGTTTAATAGTTGCTCGTGTTTTTCTTTTGTGACCACGCTTGTGTCATATTAAGAGTAGTGGTGTTTATGTCTAATGACAAGATATGTACGACATGTCATGGGGACCAACTATAGTAGAGATGTATTTCCATAGTGGGAATCCATCATTTTGGAGTTTACTACTGTAAACTTGGCCAGAGATAATATATCTTGTATAAAGCTTATACTTTATCAATATATGTTAATGTTGTATATTATCTATTGTGGTCTACCGCATTACTATTTATATGGAAGGATGAACTTGAGGCAATGAGACTTATGGTGTAAATCGGCAGCATGGTGCGTACACGTATAGCTTCGGAAGTGGGAGGCTCAAGTGGAGGGCAGGGGGATGACACACCACCCCGGGGGCAGAATACGCCCCAAATGCAGCCACCTCCACCACCTCCACCTACACTTCCCAGAAGTCTCGCGGAGGTTCTCGCAGCAGTACTCGGCTCGCGTGACGAGCAAACCGAGTTGTTGCGGGCCCTTGTACAGCACTCGTCCCGTCAAGGGGGGCGACATGCTGATGGGCCATGTCAGTCATATCCGAGTTCCTACTCGGATTTCGCATCGACACATCCGCCGGTTTTCAAAGAGGCCGACGAACCTTTGGAGGCAGACAACTGGCTCTGCAACATTAAAGGGAAGTTTGGTTTACTCGAGATAACCGAACAACGGAAGGCTCTATTTGCAGCAACAACTACAGGGTTCTACTGGTTTGTGGTGGGCAAACTACCTCGCCGCACGCCCCGCAGGCTATGTCGTGAGCTGGGCAGAATTCCGGGAGGCGTTCCGCGCCTACCATATCCCTCCCGGGATTATGAGGAGGAAGCTTCAAGAGTTCTTGGAGCTGAAGCAGGGAGGAAGGAGCGCTTACGAGTACTTCAAGACCTTCAACTAGTTGGCCCAGTATGCACAGGACCAAGTGAACACGGAAGACAGGAAGCGAGAGTGCTTCTACCGGGGGTTGAACCCCAAGATGAAGGACAAGATTGTCTTGTTCAACCGCGGCATCTTCAACGACATTGTCAACGCCGCGATCATGCAAGAGGATGCTACTCGAGAGCTGTCCTCAGACAAGAAAAAGAGGAGTGCTCTGCAGGGCAGCAGAGGTGGTGCTTCTCAGAAGTACTGAATGGTGTATCGACCACCATCCGGCCAGAGGTGGCAACCGCCATCACGACCACCAATGTTCAGTGGTCGCCAATTCGGCAACTCCGGTTTCCGACCGCAACAACAGCAGGGGATGATCCCACGTGCACTTCCACCTCCACCACGTGCACCGGGATTCCGTCCTCCCATTCGTACCGGCCAAACCCCGTACACGTGTTTCACGTGTGGACGCACGGGGCATTTCGCCAAGGACTGCCAGCAGAGTAGGCAGAGCGGAGGACAATCATCATACCAAGGCGCCAACCAACCCCACAACCAGACCAAGAAGCCAGTTCCCAGACTTGGCAACGTCCACCACCTCGCCATTGAGGACGTTCCAGAAGGCGCACCTGTACTCACGGGTACGTTCTCTATCTTTGAGCACCCCGTAGTCATACTCTTTGACTCCGGAGCTTCACACAATGTCATTAGCAAGTCTTTTGTCATTAAAATTCAATTGCCTATAATATCCACAAAAACTCCGTATGTGATTAGCACTCCGGCAGGGAAAACAATAACAAATGAGTTGGTTCCTAGGATACCACTTAACCTAGATGGAACCTTATATCTTACTTCACTTCTGATATTAGAGAATCAGAAGTTAGATGTCATCTTGGGAATGGCATGGTTACAATACCATGGTGCTATTCTAGATCTCGTTCCTCGAAAAATATATCTAAATTCTCCACTTCATCCCTCTCAAGTCCTCAATCTTGAGAGAGCCATTCTAGTGAATTCATCTACTCGCAATACCGAGGTTATGGAAAAAAAGGATATTCCGGTAGTATGTGAATACCCGGACATGTTTCCTGAAGATCTTCCTCGTATGCCCCCAGAAAGAGATATAGAGTTCAAGATTGAACTTGTATCGGGAACAGTGCCAATCTCAAGACCACCCTACAAGATGGCACCCAAGGAGCTTGCAAAACTTAAGGAGCAGTTAACAGAACTTGAGGACAAGGGTTTCATTCGTCCAAGTTCATCACCATGGGGTTGTTCTGCGTTGTTCGTAGAGAAGAAAGATAAGACCTTGAGACTGTGTGTGGACTATCGTCCACTCAATGCTGTCACTATCAAGAACAAGTATCCACTACCACGCATTGATATTCTTTTCGATCAACTAGTGGGTGCTAAAGTATTTTCGAAGATGGATCTTCGTTCTGGTTATCATCAGATCAGAATCCGACCAGAAGACATACCAAAGACAACATTCTCGATGAGGTATGGACTGTATGAATACCTTGTTATGTCCTTCAGATTGACCAACGTGTCGGCTCATTTCATGTATCTCATGAACTCGGTGTTCATGCCGTAATTGGACAAGTTTGTCGTGGTCTTCATTGACGACATCCTTGTGTATTCAAAATCCGAAGAAGAACATGCTCAACACTTGTGTATCGTGCTTCAACAATTATGGGACCACCAGCTATATGCTAAGTTCAGCAAGTGTGAATTTTGGATCAGCCAAGTGCCATTTTTAGGGAACATCATATCAGTAGAAGGGATTGCAGTTGATCCGAGCAAAATAAAGCAAGTACTCAAATGGGAGTCTCCAAAATTTGTACATGAAGTTTGAAGTTTCCTAGGTTTGGATGGGTATTACCGGAGGTTCATTCCCAGTTTCTCCAAGATAGCTAAACCAATGACAGAACTTCTGAAGAAGGGGACGACGTATGTATGGACTGAGGCATGTGAGGGAGGTTTTTAGGCATTGGTAAAACACCTCACAACGACACCAGTATTAGCTCAACCGAACACAACCAAATCTTTTGACGTATATTGTGATGCATCAGGAATTGGTTTGGGTTGTGTGTTGATGCAAGATAGACGAGTGATCGATTATGGGTCACGACAGCTTCAGAATCATGAGCAGCACTATCCGACTCATGATCTAGAACTCACTGTTGTGGTACTAGCATTGAAGATGTGGAGACATTATCTACTGGGTAATCTAGTACATCTCTACACCGATCACAAGAGTTTGAAGTACATCTTCACACAAAAAGACTTGAATATGCCACAACGTAGATGGTTGGAATTAATCAAGGTTCATGAGATTGAAATCCACTACCATCCCGGCAAGGCGAATGTAGTCGCAGATGCTCTGAGCCGCAAGTCCCATGTCAACAATCTTTCCATTAGCTCAATGATAGAAGAAGAACCGAGTCTCTACTTGGTTCCATATGGGGCACTTTACAACCTAGCTCTCATTCCCACTATTAGGGAGGATATTATGGCAGCTCAGAAGGAGGACAAAGGGATGTCGCACATTCGACCAAGGATGGAGAAGGGGGAGATGAAATGTTTCCGATGTGACGATGTAGGTACCCTCTGGTTTAAAAACCGCATAGTGGTACCCTGAAACATGGAACTTGGGAACAAGATACTAGATGAAGCTCATTTATCCAAGTATTCCATTCATTTGGGAAGTAACAAAATGTACCAAGATTTGAGAAAGAAGTTCGGGTGGACTCAGATGAAGACAGAAGTAGCAAAATACATATCCGAATGTGATACGTGTCGATGAGTTAAGGCTGACCATATGAAGGCAGCTGGACAGCTTCGACCCTTAAGCATACCGACTTGGAAATGTGAGGATATCAGCATGGATTTCATTGTTGGGTTGCCTCCCACTCTCCATAGGCACGAATCAATTTGGGTGATCGTTGGCCGATTGACCAAATCAGCTCATTTCATACCGGTCAGTGTGAAGTATGATGTAAAGCGGTATGCAGAACTTTATATCTCCAGAATATTGTGTCTACATGGAGTACCCCGTACTATCATTCCAGATCGTGGATCTATTTTCCTTGCTCGCTTTTGGGAGCATCTCCATGATGCATTGGGTAACAAACTAATTCGAAGCTCGGCTTATCATCCTGAGACTGATGGACAAACCGAACGGGTAAACCAAGTGCTTGAGGATATGCTTCGTGCTTGTGCCATCCACCATGGTAGGAATTGGAATGATCATCTACCATTGGCTGAATTTTCGTACAACAACGGTTACCAGGCTAGCATCCAGATGGCGCCACATGAAGCTCTTTATGGCCGGAAGTGTCGCACACCCTTGAACTGGTGCGAATCTAGTGAACGAGTGTTATATGGCATCAACTTGATAAATGAAGCCGAAGAGCAAGTACGTCTTATTCAAGCCAAACTAAAAGTCGCCCAATCTCGTTAGAAGAGCTATGCGGACAAACAACGTCGACCTCTTCACTTCGAGGATGGGGATCAAGTTTATCTCCGAGTATCCCCGACGAAAGGAATTCATCGATTCGGAGTAAGAGGGAAGCTAGCTCCACGTTTTATTGCGCCGTTCGCAATAATCAAAAGATGCGGACCTGTGGCATATCAATTGGAGTTACCGCCATCGCTGGTAGGGGTCCACAATGTGTTTGACATTTCTCAGTTGCGGAAATGTCTCAAAGCCCCAGTGAATATATGTATTGAGGATTTGGAAACTCTCCAACCAGATCTTACGTATTCTGAACATCCAATCCAGATCATTGATGAGAAAACTCGCACCACAAGAAGGCGCACTTTGCGTTTCTACAAAGTGTTGTGGAGCAACCACAGTGCTGAAGAAGCCACGTGGGAAAGCGAGGAATATCTTAAAACGAACTATCCAGACTTGTTAGCGGCACATATTCAGTAGATCTTTATCTTTTGTCCTTCCTTTGTAATCTCGGGACGATATTCTTTTAAGGGGGGAGGAATGTAAAATCCCACTTTTTCCATTTATGTGAAGTTCAACTACAAGTGGTTTATCAAACATAATGGGGGTCAACATAATTGTGCACATAAACTTGACCTCACTAAAAAGTTTTATTTATAGTCATGTTGTAATCTTATCAACATTAGGACTGGACTTCACCCTAACCCATGAACATTTTATATAAACCTTTCTACATTGTTGGGAAGTTATTGATTGCAATTGCTACGGCAAATTATATGGCAGCAATATAAAAATCAAAACAAATGTAATTTGATTATGTTGCTATGCATATTAGGCCCTGCCAAAAAGATTCATATCTAAGGCTCCAAATTTTTCCTTGGACTCTTAAATATCTAACTAGCTTCTGAGAAAATTTTCAAGATTTTTGAAGTACATCTTCCATTTGTTTGGACACGTACGAAGGATTCTTTTCTCGTCGACATCAAATTTAGCTTTACACTAAACTTTGCTCAAATCAATCCCTAATTTTTCCTAAGACCTTTTATGGTTTAGGGAACTTGGTTTCAATGTTTGGAGATTTTTGGACCTCAGATACTATTTAATTCAATAAGGTTTATACCCATATTTGAATTCAAATTTGAATTCGCATTTGATGCAAACTATGTCCAAATTGAAATCTGATTGCAGAATTGAATTCCCCATATTTTTCTTAGCCTACCTGTAAATTTTGGGAATTTTTGGACAATGTTTTAGCTGGAATTTAGAGGAGGGGATAAGGGAGAGAGGTGGGGCCCACAGGTCAGACAGTGAAACAGATTCACCGCCCCTGTTTTCTCTCCCCGGGCGACACCGCGATGCTGCATGCCGCTAGCGCGCCGTCGGCCGTCAGCGCCTCCAGCTACCCCCCTTCCTTATCTAGGAGTGGAGGCTATAAAACCACCCCCCGTCGGCCGAAGTCCCTCACCCGTTCACTTTTCACCGCGCCGCTCCGTTTCGTCGCCGCCGCAATCACCCCATGCCGCTCGACGCCGTGCGCCCGTTGCCGGCCAGCCGAAGGCCTCTCGCGCCAAGCTCTCAATGGCAAGGTTGTTCCACACTCTCTCGTCTACCCTCTGGTTCACTTCTGTCGACCGTTCGTTGCGGTTTTAGCCGGTATTTTGAAGCGACACCGAAGCTCGCCGTCGTGTTCACCACACGTCGTCTCTGCTCCTTGGTGCTAGGCCACTACATGCAGTTTCACACTTCGACTCCTATAGCAAATTGGTGCGCCGAGACACGCTCTACACGTCGGTGAAAGCCGCTCCTTGTTTACGCGAGTATCGAGCAAGTTAGCTAAGTTTTACTTTCGGTCGAAACTTATGAACTCGCTCGGTTATTCTTTCAATTCGAGTTCCACACTTGATCACTCTCTACAATTGCTAGAAAATAGTTTCTACACTTCTTTGTGCAGCCTCTCGAACTGGAATCACCAAAAATAATCAACCGTAGCTCGAGAATTACGAGTTTTCCCCTCCGCTGTTAAGAAGTTGCTTCGGTCACCGTCGAGGATTGTTTTGCCGACCGTTGCACGACCATCTCACCTTCCCAACACCTTCCTAGTGGTTCCAGGAGTCTTTCCCCAGCATTTTTAGAAGAGTTTAGCCACAGAGCGAAGGTTCCGACATGGCCGGAACCCTAGCTGTCGCTGCCGCCGATGCGCCACTGTTTCCGATCGTCGGCAAGCCTCCCCGACCCTACCATCATGCTCAGCGCGTGAAATTAAGGTTGGGCGCCAAAATTTAGATGCTGCGGTGGCTGGGAACGCAGATCCGGCGAGGCTCGCCGGAGAACACCGCCGCGGGAGCCCCGCGCGCCGCCCACGTCGGGAGGAGGAAGACGACACGGCGGGCCCCTCGTGTCAGCGCCTTTTAACCCGTTGGATCAGGTGCAGCCCCGGGATCTGTTGTGGCTACGCGTTGTATCTCTGTGGTCCCCGTGTGGTTAAAATGCC
The DNA here is from genome assembly GCA_036927565.1 of Tuctoria greenei. Classification (NCBI taxonomy): domain Eukaryota; kingdom Viridiplantae; phylum Streptophyta; class Magnoliopsida; order Poales; family Poaceae; genus Tuctoria; species Tuctoria greenei. Next base: position 76,228,350 of record JAYESD010000004.1, read on the forward strand.
ATTGGTCCATTTTAAAATAGTGGGACCCACGGTTTAATTCAAAATTAGAAATTAATTCCAGATTTGGCTCGAACTTAGAAAATTCATAACTTTCCGTATGATGCTCCACAAATATTAAACAAAGTTTTTTTGAAAGCCCTTGAACTCTAGTTTCTATCAGTACCAATTAGGTTCTGTGCAACTCACAGTTAAATTCTGTATAAAACAATCTTCCCAAATACAAATGCAATTTTTTCAGATGAACTTGCAACAGGGATAATACCCAAAATTCACATAAAATGCATTGTCCTGTTCTTGACTACCAGAAGAAGTTTGGGAGCCATTGCACCTGTTTAACCCTCTGTATAGTTCAATTACTTTTTTCAGTTATTGAATTTTTACAGATGTTCTGTTGCTTTATTATGTCCCAAAATTGGACTGAACCTTCCTTTTGTCATATACTAGTTCCTGTAAAAGTTATGGATTTAATTGACCTAATATCATAGTCCTAATTCAATTACAAACTGACTATTTATTTAAAAGCTAAAAATTCAAATATAAATAATTCCAGAAATTCTTGCCAACTTAGAAATTCAATAACTCCTTCACCAGAGCTTAGAAAATTATGAAACAAATTTTGCTAGAACCAGGACAACTACCTCTATCATGATTATCAACTGGCAGCTATGTTCAAGCTACAGTTTATTCTTTAAAATTCATGGAAGTTTAATACTTGCCCTAATTTTAGAGACAACAATATACTTTGATCATCTCCTGTTCTTTGCAAGAGATTTGATCATATTCCCTAGTATCTACCATCAAGTTTCCAAAGCCAATTAAGGTCTCTATCATATAATGATCACCATGGATTAAATTATGGTCTTAGTAATAATTATTTTTCAAAGTCATTTATATACATGTTATATGCATATCGTATAGTGACCGAAGTCGAGTAAGAACTAGAAGCCTTGGAAGAGCACCTTCCAGAGATTAACCCCGACTCTGACCTGCAACTAGGCAAGCCCCGGTTTGCATTTAAGTCATTTATAAAATTTTACTTTATCATTACGATGATTAGCATATGAAATGTGCATTACGTTTAGGATGATTGATACTCCACTTGCATGACCAAAAATCCCATGGATTGGTTGGAACGAGTTACAGTTTGACCTGTAGTAACTGCCTTGCTAATGTATAGGGAATCTGATAGAAGTCGAGTAGTTGGAATCTACCCGCGAGAAAGGTAGGACATATCTAACAGGATTGGTTAATGGCTTAATATAATAAACTGAGACCGGGCAGGGGATGGATAGGAAGCGGCGAGAATTGAGTCTCAGTCGCATAGCTGTGCCTATGTCGATTAAGGCCCATCTGTATGCGGCCCCTTTGGACAAGCTTGAATTGTACCGGCGACATAATGGACATATGGAATCCAGTAAACTGATGTAACTCGATAACTGGGGTGTCGAGGCCCATTAACTCACCATCGATAGGGGTGGGTTGAGGACAGTAAGGTGTAAATCGGTCAGCGGACACATGAGATGTTCCGTGCGGAGACCTTCTGTTTGTGGAGGTGAGACGGGATCGGCATTCGTGTTTCTTGTGAAAGGTGGCCGTATACGCCTAGTACTGAAGTGTTATGTAGGTACAGGTGTACTCGCTGACACTCCTGAACGACGTATGTGTCGTGTTGTCCGGGTGTGTCCTGATTGCAATCACCGTCCCACGCGGTAATAGAGTACCACTTGTTCACTGCGCCGTGACATAGTAAATACTAAAGAAGTAAGAGAAAAAAATTGTACTGAATTATAATTGTTTTGCAACCTTATATGATTTAGAGATAGTCACATTAAAGTTTACAGTTTCCCCATACTTTAGTTGTAATAGCATTATGTGCTCTGGGCATGTCATATCATCGGCAAAGCATTTCTTGTTTGATTGTGGAACCCATGATGTGCCGTGCTTGGAGAATGTCATTTGCTACTTAAAACTTGGTTATAAGGATCCAATTGTAGGCGAGTCGTTTTTGCTTCACCTTACCTATGTTTAGTGTCCCCCTTGCATATGTCTAGTGAGACGGGTTAGTCTTGTTGAGCCTTATGCTCACGTTTGCAGTTAATGAGTTTTTGCAGGTTATACAATTGATGAAGGGTTTGATGATGAGGATGCACCCCCTCCAGGGTGTACAACCGAGTGGGAACCCTGCACGCCGCCGTGACTTGCGTGTTGCTAGTGCGAAGCATCCAGGGCATGGGTGACTTTGCTTTTGCATAGCTAGTGCTCAGAGCGTAGCTATGATATATATATTTCCTTCCTTCCGCTAGTATTGTAAAACTTCCACTGTATGATAAATAAAAGACTTCGTCTTGTGTTTTATTCTCGTTTTGTTCTTGTATACTGTTGGGTGTCGCATCGCACGACACCACCCAATGAGATCCTTGGATGTCGTGATTCCGGTCCCCACAGTTGGGACTTCCCAAGAGCCACTTTGGGAGCAAGAAGGAGTTGTCTAGGGTACGAACCTACATGGGATGGTCCAGTGACTCCTTCGACAACGACATTCGCTGCGGCAAGCTTCCCTTCGAGAAGGAGCGAGCCAGAGATATGGTGAACTTCCTTGGGTACGCCATGGCGGGTTTGATCCCGCCTTTCTCCACTCTCTTTCTGATGCTGCTAGATTTCTATGGTCTGTAGCTCCACCATCTTGGCCCTACTCAATCTTGCTGGTGGCGACTTTTGTCCACATTTGCGAGATGTGGGTGGGTGTGCCCCCTTGCGTGGAGTTGTTATGGACTTTCTTTACTGTCACCCAATCGGGAAGAGTGATGAGTTCATCGGCTTCTAATACTTCGTGAAGCGGAAAAACACCCCCCTCAAGTACTTGAGGTCCTTTCCTTCTGACAATGGGACGACTGGAAGAAAGACTGGGTGGTCATCATCGTGGAGAGACACGAGAGGGTGGAGCTGCCTGAAGCCTTCCCCGTGTCGACGCTGACATTTGGAGTGACGTGCCAGAGCTGTCAAGGGAGTACATTCCCATCCTAGACAGAATCCAGGAGTGTGTCGAAGGTGGGGTGACCCCCCAGATGGTCTTCGGCAACTTTTTGACGAACAGGTGAGCCCCGCTGAGGGCTAGAGTGCGGCCTGCCTGGGCCTTCAACATTGAGATGTATACCAACTGCATTGAGGTTGGCTTGGATACCAATTTGACCGGTGAAGCCTTGAAGACCCATCTCAAGATGTTCCAGCCTGGGAACATCAGCCCTGGCAACGTGTCTCCACCGGCGGCCTTCCTCCCTCTGAATATGATACCAGAGGAGTGCAGAGAGCTCCGGAGGAAGATGCCACTGTTGGACGACTTGGGCATGATGGAGAGGCGATCAACCTCCGGGGTGGCAGTCCCTGGAGCTTCAGAAGGTGGCTCCGCTCCCGCCCCGAAGCCAAGAGTTGAAGTCGTAAGCAAGGGCAAAGAGTTGGCTAAGCCCTCGAGCTGCAAGAGGAAGTTGAAGCACTCTGATGGGAGGCCCGTCAGACCTGCTCCTTCCATGACCGCTTCTTCTCGTCGGCAGGGGAGGGCTTCATCGGCGACAACCACTCCAACATCAGCGTCTCCCCGGAACACTAGCTCCGCCTAGGTGACTCCGGCGCCAGAGCCTGCTAAGGGCTCTAGGTCCGAGGGTCCTTCTGAGTCGAGGGGGGCATCAACCAAGACGTCGCTGATGGCGGGAGCAAGCTCTGGGGAGCTTTCCGGAGCTACCACGCTAGTGGCGACAGGGTGGTGCTTCGATCGTCCGCCGAAGAGGTTCCGCGCTAGCTGGAGCGGAAGTCTCCCAAGGTAAATTTGATTTTTTACCTTAGTTGATTGTTTTTGTTGTAATCATGTTTTGAATTTCTTCGTCCTTCATGCACAGGGTACCCATAAAAAGGGGCTGAAGCTCTGGTTCCTACAGCAGCGGTTGATGCTGTGCAGACGGAAGCTCTGGCTCCAATTCCAAAGCTGCCCCGAGTGGTGGCTGAGGTCGCAGTAGTCCTGGTGCTGGCTGTCGTGGTTCTGGACCTCGACTCATCTCCCGAAGAACCCGTGGTAGCACCGGACCATGGGAAAGAGGATGTACCAACAGCACTAGCACCAGAGTTTGAAGCTCTAGTTTTGGATGCCGTGATGATGGATGCTCCGGCCCTAGAGCCAGAGGTAGCTGAAGTTCCGGCCATCGAGTCGAATGTCGTTGAATCCCCAGCAGTAGAGCCGGTGGTTGATGAAGTTCCGGCGCTCGAGCCGGATGTCGCAGTGGTACCAGCACTCGAGCCCATGGAGGTTGAAGCGCTGGCGCCTGGACCGACAATGGAGGAGGCACCAGCACCGGAGCCTGGAGTGGCCTCAGCTCTGGCCGAATCTTTAATGTCTGCCCCAATGGTGGTGGTCCTGGAGGTACCCGCGTCTGAGTCAGGGTGCCAAGATGAAGTGACTGTTTCTTCACCTGAGGGACAGACTTCTGATGATGTGGTGGCGGGACCTTTGGAGCCGACTCAGGTGGTAGAAGCTTCCATTGTAGGACCTTCCTCGGCGGTGACCGAGGCTATCCCAAAGGGTGGCTCTAGTGTCGCGGAAGCTCAGAGGATCACTCTTGTAGAGTGGGTCCTGATTTTTGTTGTAGAGAACCCGCTGGAACCAGCGGAGAGGACCCCAGCAGGTCCAGAGCCAATCCCCCTATCGTTGTCTATCGACAACGCCTGCTCCAGCCTTCGTCAAGTGCAGCTGGCCTTCTACCACGACAGCAAGGCCCTCGAGGAGGAGCGCCAAACCCTTAGGAGGTGGCGCAACTGGCTCCAATTCTAGACCAAGCTGGTGCAAACCAGGCTGGCTGATGACAAGGAGTGGGTGAAAAGGGAGAAGGCCCGGATGGAGTATTGGGGCCAGCTGCTGGACGAGAGGGAAATCATGGTGCGATCCCTCGACAACCAGTCCCGGGCCATCCACGAACAGGCCATATCTGCTAATAATGCAGCAAATGAACGCAAGAGAAGCTCAGCGCCATCCACGACAGCCTCGTCAAGCGCCGTGAGGCTCTTGAGGAGCGGGAGAAAAAGCTTGAAGATGAAGAGCAAAAACTCTTGGAGCCGCGGGATGACCTCGTGAAGAGGGAATAGGAGTTTACTCAGAGGCTGACTCTGGGTGACAAGAGCCTCGCGGAGCGCACCAAGAAGATGGAGGAGCGCTGCGAGAGCGAGGAGAAGAAGGCCTGACAGCGGGGAAAGGACCTCACCAAGAGGGAGAACGAAGTAGCTGCCAAGGAGAAGAAAGTGTGAGGCCGAGAGAGAGACCTGGTCGATCACAAGAACAAGATCCACATCCGGGAAGAGGAGCTTAGTAAACTCAAAATGCAAGTAGCTAAAAAGATTCAGCAGAATGCCAAAGAGGTTGAGCGCCTTGCCCGGGATGATTCAGAGCTTGCGGCGACCAAGAGGTCTATGGAAGAGGTGCGAGGCTCAAGGGATGCAGAGTTCCTATAAGTTTGGGACTTCTTGGGCAAAGCCAATGATGCGCTGACGCCACTGGGTTTTAGTCCCGTGCATCCAGACGACACGGAGCCAGAGCTGAACCTGGCGTTGCAGGCATTGAGCTCGGCGGGCAACAAGCTCACTGAGATGGGTGATGTCATCGTGGACTAGTTGGAAACCGAAGGACAATCCCTGGCGAAGAACGTCGCAGAGTACATGCTGACGTGCTACACAAGCTAGGATCCTCACTTCCCACTAGACTCGGTGCTTGAAGGCCCCATCGACGGAGAGGGAGAAGCCGCCAAAGCTAGCGTGTCGGAGGTTGCCCAGAAGGTTGTCTCATTCTTCCGTAGGATCTAGGACTCTCTCTTTGTAGCTCCCACTTGTATTTTCTCATATTTTCCTCAATTTTGTAATCTCTTTTCTCCAGTTGAATGAAATCGAAGAATTTTATGAATTTCATTTTTTGCCTTCAAAACCTTTTCCCACTTGGCCCCCTGGTAGATGTACACAATTTGACTATGAACATGTACCAAGAGGATGTAGCTGTTGTTGAAGACTTGCGTGCTTCAAACTTGTAGAATGTAGGTCTGAAGTCTTGTTGCATCGACAGTAGAGGCCCCTGAGGTTGGCGGAGCTTAGTAGCTCTGGTAGTGACCATCGTTGGAGCTTAGTAGCTCCAGCAGCGGTCACCATCAACATGTGAAGCTTTGATAGCAGGTCCTCTGGGGTTGTCTGAGCTTGGTAGCCCCGGCATCAACCATTGTCAACACGTTGAGGTTCGACAACAGGGAGTTCTCTTCCATCATCTTTTCTTCATGTTGACGGATGGCCCCCTGGTTTTGCCGGAACATGATAGCTCTGGCGATGCCTACCATCAATGTTTGAAACATCGACAGCGGATCACCTTAGGGGGTGTCGGAGCTTCGTCTACCATCATCATGAGATCTTTATTTTTCCTGCACACCGAAGTCAAGAAAAACAGTAAAATCCATTTCCTATCTATAACTCAATTGCGGCTTACTATTCCCGAAAGAAATTTTAGATCGGCAACAATTCTGAATACAATCAAACGCATTTGTTTGTTTTCTTCAGGTCCGATCGTTCCTGGACTTGCCTTACTTCGGCTTGCCGGGGTGTAGGTAGAGTAGCGTACTTATGATGCAGGACCAGGCTAAGTCGATAGCACACTCCAGACCTAGGTTGGCTTGGCGGCATTCAGGTGAGTGGGCCATTCAACAATTCTATGACCCGAAAGAATTAACAATGCAACTTGAATCATACACTGATTGTTCGAACTAAAGTTCCCTGAGAATTGCACAACTTTGTTATAGACAAGAAAGATAAAAATAAAAAAAATATTGAGCCTGTACAAAATAAATGCACGTGGAGTCTATTTTCATATAATGACGTCTTTCATTATAGGTCCGAGGTACAGGGGAAACAAGTACACTCTTAGGGTACGGAACCAGGCTAAGTGTGTTGGGTTTCTCGTTTGACCCAAGGTAGCTAGCTACACTTTTAGTTTTTAGACTGTGTCAAGTGTTGCCTGGACTTTGCGGACCTTTCAGGAAAGGTCCGGCTGTCCTCCCGGAGGAGCTACCTGACTCTGTACAATGACGCTATAATACATCACATGTAATTACAGACTCACCTCTGTGATATTAAGTGTAGAATTTATGAAGGTGCTCAATGTTCCAAGGATTAGGAAGCGGTGTCCCATCCTCGGTTTCCAAGTGAACGCATCCGGGACGGGATACTTTAATCACTCGGAAGGGTCCTTCCCAGCTGGGGGAGAGTTTGTTTAACCCTTCTCGAGTTTTTATTCTCCGTAGCACCAGATCGCCTTCCTCGAGCTATCGATTATGCACATGCCTTTGGTGATAGCACTGAAGAGCTTGGCGGTATCGGGCATTCCGAACAGCTGCTCGACACCTTCCCTCTTCGACGAGGTCAAGGTCTTCACGCCGGAGCTGGTCTTGCATGGCACTGTCGAAGGTCCGGACCTGAAGTGACCCCAAGGTGATCTCCGAAGGAAGGACTGCTTCAGCTCCGTACACCAGGAAGAAGGGTGTCTCTCTAGTTGACAGGTTTGGAGTCGTCCTGTTGGCCCACGGGGTGGGCGGAAGCTCTTCAATCCAGATGGCTCCATGTTTTTTCAGGCGCTCACATGTGCACGTCTTGAGTCCTTTTAGGATTTCTGCATTTGCTCTATCAGCTTGGCCATTGCTTGCCAGGTGAGCTACGAAAGCGTAGCTGACTTGAATGCCGAGGTCATCGCAATATCCTTGGAATGCAGAGCTTGTGAATTGGGTCCCGTTGTTAGTTATGATCTTCTTTTGGACTCCAAATCTGCATACTATGGACTGCAAGATGTTGATAGCTGATTGCTTGTTTATTGTCACAACTGGAGTTGCTTCCGGCCATTTGGTGAACTTATCAATGGCAACGTAGAGGAACTTGTAACCTCCGACGGCTTTTGGGAAAGGTCCCAAGATATCCATTCTCCACACAGCGAATGGCCATGTATGAGGTATCATTTGTATGGGTTGAGCCGGTGTGTGAATTTGCTTCGCGTGGAACTGGCATGCTTCACATTTCTTCACTAGCTCTATTGCATCCTGGAGTGCTGTAAGCCAGTAAAAACCATGCCGGAAGGCTTTACTGACCAACATGCGGGAAGACGCGTGGTTCCCACACTCACCTCCATGGATTTCCGCGAGGAGCTTGTGGCCTTCTTCCCTTGTAATGCACCGCATTAGGACACCTTTAGCACTATGCCGGTAGGGATCCCCTTCTACCAGCGTGTATCTTTTAGCCAATCTGACTATCTGGTCAGCGGATACATTATCTTAAGGAAGGAAATTGTCTTCAAGTAGATATAGATCTCTGAGATCCATGCATCGGAGCTAACTTGAGTATTTGAGTCTTGCGTGCTGGATTGCTCGGAGCTTCCTTCAGCACCTACGACCATTGATGGACGCCATGGTAACAGGGACATCGGGACTGCCAGCTTCGTGGTGCTGGTCTCGCCCCCTTTGCTTAGTTTGGCAGGTTGAGCTGTTGGTCTTGACAATCTCCGGATGAAAGTTCCGTCGGGAGCCGAAGCTCCGGTTGAAGCTTTCGTTGAGAGTTCGTCAGCTTCAGCGTTGTTGAGACGCTCTACGTGGCAGAGATCAAGGACTTTGAAGTCCTTCTGAAGCTTCTGGACTTCAAGTAGGTATGCAACTAGCTGAGGGTTGTTGCAACATCATTCACCTTTGACTTGCTTTATGACAAGCTGCGAACCACCCTTTACCAGCAGCTGCTTGACACCATATGACAGTGCCACCTTGAGCCCATAGATTAATGATTCATACTCCGCAATGATGTTGGTTGCCTTGAAGTCAAGGTGAACCATGTATTTGACCTTCTCCCCGGTCGGAGCGAAAAGAAGAATTCCAGCTCCGGCCCCATGCTTCTGCATGGAGCTGTCAAAATATAGAGTCCAGTGAGGCTCGGTGAAGACTGGAACCTTGGGTTCCGACTTCTGCTCGTAGGGGCCCCCAGGGTTTGATGGAGAGCGGGTCCATTCCGCCATGAAGTATGCCAATGCTTGACTCTTGATTGCTTGTCTTGGGATGAATTCAAGATCGAAATCGGCCAATTCCGCTGCCCACTTTGCAATGTTCCCAGTAGAGTTGGGATTATGCATGATTGCACGCAGTGGATAAGAGGTTACCACCAAAGTCTTGTGAGCTTGGAAGTAATGGCGAAGCTTCCTAGAGGCAATAAGAACTGCGTAGAGCAGCTTATGCACCTCTAGGTATCGAGTCTTGGTGTTGCGGAGTACTTCACTGGTGAAGTACACTGGGCGCTGGAATGTCCGGACCCTCCCAGAGGGGCCCGGAGCTTCCTCTTCATCAACCCGGACCCTCCCGGAGGGGTCCAGACCTTCTTCGAGGATCTCTGAGTTCCGACTGGAGGAACCCTGAGCTTCTTCTGAAGTGACCCGTACCTTACCAGAGGGGTCCGGATCTTCTTGTTCAGCAACAGTGACTCCTTCATTTGAAGGAGGTTGATCCTCTGGCATCCTGCTTTGAGGATCTGAGTCTAGGAGCTGGAACCCAGACTCATCTTCAGGTAGCTCCGGACCCTCCTGAAGGGGTCTGGATTCCTAAACTGAGGATGGTTCTAGTCTTTCCGCAACCAGGACCATGTTGATGAATTCGTCAGTTGCTGATATATAAAGCATAAGTGGCTCACCAGGGTTTGGAGCTACCAAGGTTGGTAGAGTGGTGCGGAGCTGCTTCAGCTCCTAGAATGCTTTTTCTGCTTCCTCGGACCATTGGAATGGTCTGGACTTCGTCAATAGTTTGAAGAAAGGTAGCGCCCGTTTCGCCAGTCTCTAGATGAACCAGCTGAGGGCAGCTAGACATCCAGTCAGCTTCTAGACATCCTTGATGCAAGCCGGTGGCCGCATGTCTTCTATAGCTTTGATCTTCGCCGGATTTGCCTCTATTCCTCGGTGGTTCACCAAGAATCCAAGAAGCTTTCCGGAGCTAACCACAAAGACACACTTGTCTGGGTTCAGCTTTGTGCGTGTGATCAAAAACTTGTCGAAGACAACTTGTAAGGTGTCAAGGAATGACTCCCTGTTCTTGATCTGGACGACAATGTCATTGACGTACACTTCCACTACGTCTTTGATAATCTCTCCAAAAGTTTTGTACATAGCTTGTACAAATGTTGATGCAGTGTTTTTGAGACCGAATGGCATGGCAGTGTAACAATATAATCCATCTACTGTGATGAAGGAAGCATGCTCTTCATCTTCCCTAGACATTCTGATTTGATGATACCCATAATATGCGTCTAGGAAACACAGTAATTCACACCTGGAGGTGGAATCCACTATCTGATCTATTCTAGGTAGTGGGAATGGATCCTTCGGACATGCCTTATTTAGTGTAGCGTAGTCGATAAACATCCGAAGCTTCCCGCCGGCCTTGGGTAAAACGACTGGGTTTGCCAGCCATTTTGGGTGGAAGACTTCTCGGATGAATCCAGCTTCGAGCAACTTCTTCACTTCTTGTCGTATGAAGTTTTGTCGCTCTACTGATTGCTTCTGAGGCTTCTGATATACATGCCGAGCATCGGGATAGATCTTCAGATTGTGCTCGATCACTTCCCTAGGGATCTCAACATTTGTGACGGTTGCCAGGCAAACACGTCGACATTAACCCGGAGGAAAGTGATGAGCGCGAGTTCCTATTTGTTGTTCAGACCTCCCGATATACGGGTGGTCTGAGCAGCGTCAGAACCGATTTGGACAACTTTGATGGGAATGTCGGTGTTGCCGCTTGGTTGCACGCGAGGTGCGGAAGTTGGCCTCGATGACGAAGGCTCGGAGGCTTCAGAGCTTGCTCCTTTCCGGATTCTTCCTCCTGCGCTGTAGCAAGTGCGTGGAGTTCTTCCAAAGCAGTAACACCGGCGGTGCAGTCTCCGCGGATCTAGAGAATGCCTGAAGGTGTTGGCATCTTCAACACCAGGTAGCCATAATGAGCAGCAACCATGAACTTGTACAAAGCGGGCCTACCCAAGGTGGCATTGAAGGGCAAGCTGATCTGCGCCACGTCGAAGACCAACTTCTTGGTCCTGTAATTCTCCTAAGACCCGAAGGTAACTGGGAGTGTTGTGGCACTGAGTGGAGTTATGGCCCCCGAACCTACTCCGGAGAAAGGTTGGGAGGGGCAGAGGTACGAAGGTCGGAGCTGAAGCTTGACGAAGGCTTCAAAGCTTATGAGGTTCAGCCCCGAACCTCCGTCCACCATCACATGGTGGAGCTGGATGTTGTTGATGGTTGGAGACACCATGAATGGAAGTTGGCCAGCTCTGATCATATTCCAAGGGCAGTCCGAAGCATCAAAAGTGATGGCAGTGCCCGTCCACTTCTGGTGAGGCTCCGCCCTGGCAGTGGGAGCTACTGAGGCCATGTCCCGCCGCATTGACTTGAGGACACGGCGGGAGGTGATGTCCCATGAACCACAAAAGATGGTGTTCATGGTCTTCCGACGCTCGTTGTTGGAGACATCGGAGTCGTCGTCAATAGAGGTGTAAACAACATTCAAGACCTTTTTAGGGTTCTGAAAGCCTAACCTCTCTTTAGCTAGAGCTTCATCGACTTTTTGTTTTCCTTCCCTTTGACGGACGGGAACTTCTTCCCGGCGCTTGTTGTAGTGCTCGGCAAGGTTCTGAACCTCTCGCCAGCCTTCCAAGTTGTGGTTGTTCGTCTTGTGTATGGGACACCACATCTTGGAACTGCCTACATCTTTAGATGACGGTCGAGGTCGTGTCTCGGGGCGTGGCCCCCGACCACCCAGAGGTTCTTCTTGCCGTTGGACTTTTTCTTCTTCTCACTACTAGAGGTAGCAGTTGACCCTTGGAGGACTTCTTGTTGTCCTTCGGATGTGGTTGGGAGTGCATTTCACGGCCCTTCACAGCCTTGGCACACTTGTCTGCCAAGCTAAAGAGTTCTGTGACGCTGGTGATTTCATTGGTCGCCAGCTTCTCCAGCATCTTCTTGTCTCGAACGACCTGTCTGAATGCCAAAATAACAGAGGCGCTTGAGATAGAAGGAATGGTATTTCGTACCTGGGAGAACCTCTGGATGAAGGATCGCAGAGACTCTTCCCCTTTTTGCATGACAGCAAAAAGGTCCAGTTCGGTGCCTCATCGAGTGTATGAGCTCTCGAAGTTGGAGGTGAACTGTTGCCACAGCTCCGCCAAACTATTGCTGGAGTCAGGCGGAAGGATCATGAACCAGGACCTGGCGGTCCCAGTTAAAGCCATGGGAAAATAATTGGCCATCACGGCCTGATTGCCTCCAGCTGCAAGGATAACGCTGGAGTAGATTTGGAGAAATTCGGCGAGATTGACAGTCCCGTCAAATTTCTCTGGCAGGTGAGGCCGGAACTTATGCGGCCATCTGACCATGCGTAGGTGCATGGCCAGGACAGAACAGCCTCCTCCTACTCCCTCAGGAGCAGGACTTTCCTAAGCCTCTCGCCTCTCGCGAGCACGCTCAATGTGGACACGACCGTCCTTTTGACTGTAACGACGATCGAGCTCTACCCGAAGGTCATGACTCGAAAGCTTGGTTACTGTGTGGGTACATCGCGCTCCGGAGGGCAGCGACGTCGCCTGTTGAGACATAGCATGCCTTCTGTGCTTCGAGGCGTGTGGACCAAGTCTACCCGACAAGGTCCGATGCTGAGATGGGGCCCGCCCCGAGGGGTGAGGACCTTGATTGCTGATGCCATCGGTTGCTGCTGCAACCAAATGTTCCACATCAGCTCTCCACTGCTCCATTGCACACTGGGGTGCTCCTGGAGGTGGTGGACGTTGGAGAAGAGCACGCGTGGCATTAATCGCGCGTTCAGGGTTGTTGTTCACCGATGCAGTGACCGACGCAGACGCCCCATCTCGTCATCCAGCTTGATTCACCGGCGCAGATGGTTGCAGCGGTGGCATGACTCCTGCTTGGAGCTACGGCATCTGCTGGTTGCTGCATGTTGGAGGGATTGCCTCCAACAGGTTGCGCAGCTTGGTTACCGTTGGATGATCCATCGGCAGAGTTCACCATGTTTGAATCTCAGGCAGCACCTACCTGGCACGCCAACTGTCGGAGTTTGGTTCCGGCAATTCTCCTGATACTACCGTTGGCAGCCCGTGGAGTTTGTAGTTCGGTTGTGGGCACGCAGAGATTCAGAACAAGGTGATAAGTTGACACGAAGATTTACGTGGTTCGGGCCGCATGAGCATAATACCTTACTCCACAGGTGTGTAGCTGTTGTATTGAGCGTCTGAGCACTAGAGTGTCTTCAACGCTTGTGTGGATGTGTCTGGAGAGATCTCAGATCGCGCCGTCCCCGAAGCTCCCTTGTGTATCGCTCGACTAGTCCTTTTATAGCGCAAGGACTGGTCGTTACACCGTTAGCCTGGCCCAACATGTGGCCCTGGCGGTTACTGATACTAAATACACAATTAATGAGCTTAATTACCCTCAATAGCGTGGTAACGCGCCTTGATAGTGGCGAGACTGGTATTAAGGGTCCTTCGATCGTGTGTCAATAAGACAACATTAATGACACATAATCGGGTCTTGAAGCTTTAATGTCCCTTGAAGGTCCAAGCCGTTTGAGGTCCGCCAATCAGCGAAGTCAAAGGTCCGGCGTGGCAGCTCCGGAGCTTACCATCAAGGATAGGTAGGTCCTGTGCTGTTGTACATGTGTCAGTACTGGAGCTTCCCTCTGTTGGGGGTTAGGTCCGGGGGTGCCACATAAATATCTAGTCCAGAGTTTTCCCATGTACGGATTGTAGCTCCGGGTTTATGATACATGTGGCGGCACTGGGACTAACCACAGAAGGGAGGCAGGTCCGGTTCCGTATGACACGTGGGGCCTTCGGAGGTCTTCAACACGGATAGGTGCAGTTCCTCGACACTCTTTGCAATCCCAAGGGGTATCCAGTACGCTGGGTACCGACAACTATGAATACACATACCCAAAACTTATCCCAAACTCTGTTCTGACAAGTACCCACAGGGGCATACTCTATCAATGCATAGTGATCCCAACTATGCGCGGCAATTCTTTGACCGTCCAAAACAACCATCCCGGGGAAGCAAAACTAGATGGTGTTTCCCAATTCTTTGTTAATTACTCATCGATGCCCCCTGCCACTCCAATTAACCTCGACCTAGCACCTAGTACCCTTCGGCTTTATAACTATCCTCTCATCCAAGCTTTTGCTTGGAGTACATAAAAGATGCCTCTGTAGCCTGTTCAAACAATATTAGTTAATTAGTTTACAATAAACAAAGTTCAAAGATAGATTATCAATTAATCCAAAATAGTACCTGAATGGGCATCGAGCGGGCGGCTGACCTGCCGCAGCTAGCTACGCAAGTCTTGCCAACCTCCTATCTCGCTCGGGATCATCCCCCTCTTCATCATCGCCGCCCTCGTCATCCGCCTCAGCACCACCCTAAGAGGAGGACCGCCCGAAGACTGCCGCAATTGTCCGGTCTCTCGTGTCTGAACTTGAGTCTCCTCCCTGCTCTGACGACTGTCTCATAGTATCCATCTCCTCGTGCAAGTCCTGAGCCAGACTAGACTCGGGCTCTCGTGAGGGCTCCGACTCTGCGACACACCGCATGAGTTGTCTTTGCCTATCCACACTTACGTTTGTATCCTGCAAACGAAAATTAACATGTAACAAATATTAGATAGTTAATTATAATACTAATATGTATTTAAAAATAAACAAGTACCTGAAACAAGCCTGTGTGCTCCGAACTACTAGTGTGGTCCGAACTACTACTGCGCTCTTTCGTAACAAGTCTGATATGCTTGAACATATGCACAAATTTCAAAATAATGATTAGTTATACAAAACAAATGATAAATGAATGTGTACAATAAGAATCAAAATCTAACATAATACATACAATAAGAATCAAAATATAATAGAATACGTACAATAAGAATAAAAAATCATCAGCTTCAGAATCTGCTTCTGCCACACGTGCTTGAAGATGTTCACATGTCTCTTGTTCTTCTATCTATTCTCCAAACTCTTCACCTTCACTGTCTTGATCAAATTCTTCTTGATCCTCAATAATCCTTTTCTGCTTTTCAATAATCCTTTGTGACCGTCGAATACGTTTGCTCGAAATGCCAGTATGTTCTTCAAACATTAACTCAAAAGTATGACTAGCTATCTCTGCTAGTCCCGTCCCGCTAGACATCCTAAAATCTTCTACTTCCTCGACTTCATCTTGATAGACATCACCATCATAATCTTACTGATTATCTATGTATCCATCATAACGCCGATGGTCCACTTCAGGATTAACTTTGTATACAACCCACCAATTTTTGAAACTTTGATGAGGATAACTTAAATAGTACACTTGTTCCACTTGATGGGCAAGTGCAACATTGTTGTTATGAACTGTGTACCGCGAGTTGTGGTTAACCTCAACCATTCCAAATTCATCGACTCGTGTGCTCGATATTGGATCAAACCATGACTGTCGAAAATCACAAGCTTCAGTTCTTTTGGACCGCCAAATGTGTACTCGATTATTTTTTGAAGAACACCGTAGTAAGCATTGACTTCTCCACTACCTTCCACTTTTGTTATCATTACTCCACTATTTTATGTGGCTGCAAGTGGGCGGCTTGCTTCTAAACTTGCCATACAAAAACGGTATCCGTTGATATCGTATCGGCTAAATTCTCTTGCTTTCAGTTGACCATGCGAAATTTGTCGCAAGTCATCTGAGATATTGCGATCTTGCATACACTACATAAATAGACAAAGTTAGCATCTTACGACAGGCATGTGAACTATAATTGAAGATAAAAGACGAATAGAAACATTACATGTTCACAGAACCATCCCACAAAGCTTAGCCCCCCATTTATGCCATACTGCCGCATCTTATCCAGTTGACTTTGTGTAGGTCTCCGAGAAGATGTCCAATACAACCTGTCAAATATTTCAAAGTATGGTAACACTTCCTCCATGTTAAAAAACATGTAAAGCATGGTGTAGTTCCTCTCTTGCTCTGAAATATGATGAGAATTGGCAGCTCCAACACCTTTACCCTTCAAATTACAAATCTTAAGCTCAGTCATATGTTGCTCTTCTACATCATGATATCATGTCTTAGATGCATTCACATTGTTGGCACGTGAGAAATATTTCATAGAAAAATTTGTAATCTCTTTAGCTGCAAATGCCTCTGCAATACACCCCTCAACTCTTGCCTTGTTGCGTGCTGTAGCTCTATGTTTTTTCAATTCCCTCTCTTGACTATACATCGACCTGAACTGTGCAGGACCCGCTACCAATGATTCATAAGGTAAATGTACCAGCAAATGTTGCATAACATTCATAAAACCAGGTGGCAAGACTTTTTTCCATCTTACATACAAGCACAACAATTTCTTTTTTCCACTGTCGCATCATCTTCTTCAACACTTCTTTAGCGCATATTTGCCTATAAAAGTAACTCAGTTCAGCAAATATCTTCCACAAATCAGGTTTGAAGTTGCCAAAGAACATTACGGGCACAAGTCTCTCCATCATAATATGGTAATCATGACTCTTCAACCCATTTAGTTTACCGGTACTAAGGTTAACACAACGTTTTATGTTAGCTGCATAGCAGTCCAGAAACTTCAATGTCTTCAACCAAGTAAGTATTTGTCTCCTTTCTTCTAGCTCGAGACAGTAAGGAGCTCGTGGCCTACTATCATTTCCACTTGCATTAGTTACAATCTCATGCCCAGGACGATCGCAAAGATCAACTAAGTCTTTCCTCGCATTCATATTATCTTTAGTTTGACAGGTGAAATCAAAACACATGCTTATGATGCTTTTAGCCATATTACCCTCCTGGTGCATCAAATCTATGTTGTGCGGTATAATCAATGCCTTTGCATTTGGTAGCTCCCAAAGAAAAGAAATATGAGTCCAGTTGTGTTCTCTACCATACCCTTCGAAACCACCTTCAGCGGACTCTTTTAACTTTGCATGCCATGCCATTTTTTGTTCACTTATCAATCGACGAGACGGACCTTTTGTAACCATTTTTCCTTTTGTAACCATGTTTCGTAACCATACTCCTAAAAGTATGGTTTGAAGGAAGGAATCGTCGATGACAATCAAAGAAGCTAACTTTTTTTCCATACTTTAACCTGATAGCATTAGTGTCAGCCATACATATGGGACAACACAATTGTCCGTGAACACAACAACCAGCCCAAATGCCATATGCCAACAAATCATGGATCGACCATAAATATGCCGCACATAAGGTAAATTCACACTTCAGTTGATTGTCATATGCCTTGACACCATTCTATAGCTCTTTCAGCTCTTCAATCAATGGCTGCATAAACACATTTATTTTCTTCCCAGGATGTTTAGGGCTAGGAATGATAGCCGTGAGAAATATGTATCCTTCTTTCATGCACATGTTGGGAGGAAGATTGTGTGGCATGATAAATATAGGCCAACAAGTATAGACTACTACTGGTGCTGAAAGGAGTGAAACCATCTGTTGACAATCCAAGACGAAGATTTATGGGATCTCTTGCAAACTCCAGATCAAAACGGTCTAAAGCTTGCCATGCTGCACCATCAGAAGGATGCATCATAATATCCTTGTCATCACTCTCACGTATCCCTTGAAAATGCCACCTCATCTGTTTCGCTGTTTCTTAGGACAGGAACAACCATTTTAGCCTTGTTGTGATAGGCATGTACCGAAGTTGTTTAATCGGTACTTTTGCAGTTGTTTCCTCTCCATCATCGTTCAGAACCTTAACATATCTGGATGCATTGCAATGCATACAATGTGTATCACTCATGTCTTCCTTCAAAAACAACATGCAATTATTATCGCACGCATCAATCTTCTTATAGTTCATGTCCAAATCACTCAAAATCTTCTTAGAGTGGTATATGTCTTCCGGCATCTTATGCCCAGATGAAGGAGATCACCAATCAGCTTCAAGATACCATTACAACAATTGTTTGCAAAATTAAACTTGGACTGCAACGCCATAAGTTGTGTCACTGCCTCCAGAATGCTCACATTGGTGCTCTCATGCACTTTTTCACCTGAGGCGGCAAGATGGTCATAAAACTCTTTCACGTCCTTCGACATTGACCCATCTTCGTACTCTCTACCAATGTCCGCTAACATCCTTCCATCTGATCATCATCCTCGTTGCTGTCTAACTGATTATCATGAACCATCTCCCCATGCTCGTGCCATACTAGATAGCCAGGCATAAAACCGTGCTTGCAAAGGTGCTACTCAATTTCATTCTTATATAGATGTCGACGATTTCGACACTTGCTACACGGACACTTCGCAACATGAGCACCACTATGATAGGCTTGGTTCACGAAAACATTCGCGATACGAGCCCATTCCATAGCGTGCGCACCACTTGAACTCCAACCATCATACATAGCTTTACGATCGTCACTCATTTTAGCTTATACCTTCAAAGTAAAAAATGTAAAAAATCTAATAGATAATACACACAAACCATATAACTATATATATAAGATGTATCGTTCTTTTATGGATGACAACACGGAGACTCACTCTACATAACCTAGTTAACATAACGGCATCATCTAAATCACTAATTAAATTTATATATGTTACCCTTCAACAAACATACATTACAAATTCATTTGAACTCAACTTTTCGATTTGCAATTAATAACTACAATTATATGTTAAAATACATTTCAAGCATACATTTTAATTAATAGCGACAAATGCAACTAATAGCTAGGAACATTCATACATTAGAAATTAAACTAATTAATATCTAGAAATGCAACTAACGGCTAGAAATATACATTAAAAATTAGACTAATAAATTGAAAAGTAGGGCAGCTAGAAATATACCTTAACCGGTGGTGCTTCGACAGAGGGGGAAGCCGGGCGGCGCCGGAGGGGCGCGGCGTAGGGCGGCGGCCTTCTCTGCACGCGGGGCCCCGGAGAGCGGGCGGGCGGGCGACCCGGCGTAGGGCGGCGGATGGAGGCACCGCACGGCCCTCTCTGCACGCGTGGCACCGGAGGGCGGCGGCACGGTGGAGTGTCGAGTGCAGAAAGGTGGCGGGCGGAGTGCCGAGTGCGCGGGCGAGTGACAAGCGCACGGGGAGATAGGTTTTACCGAGCCGGTCCCATTTATAGCCGTCGGTGGTCCTACCCGACGCCTATAAGTTACAAACGTCGGTTCCATCTTGGAACCCGACGGCCATAACGTTCAGCGGCGGAACCATTGCGACCTACAATCGGGCCCACGTTAAGACTGTCGGTTGCCCCGGCAGCACCGACGGCATTAATATATCCGTTGGCCGGTCGACGTTTATATTGTTATGTACGTCGATTCCAGAGCACCGGCCGACATATTAAATTAAAGGAGTCGGCCAACCGATTTCCATAATTCTATGTCCGTCGGTTTTTATGTACCGACGCCCTTAGTTAATTAAATGTGACAGCCCTGACGGCCTTTCTGGGAACCGGCAGACAATTTCCCGTTTCTTGTAGTGATTGCATGCGTGCACAAGGGCACGGCTAGGGCCAAATTCTCCACGCCCGCGAAATTTTTTTCGTTAGTCTTGGTGCGCCACAATTGAGATTTTGACAATTCAATTTTCACTCCTTGTGCCTCCAATTTATGTCCCGCCTATTGTAACCCTATTTCAGCTATAAAGAGTATAAATGGAAATACTGGCCTCCGTTCCCGACACACTGCTGCCCCTCTCTTCGGGTGATCTCGCAGTACTCCAAATGTGTTGTACTCCCTGGCCTGTGTTCCAAACTTGTATTCCTATGAAATTCCCGTGTTTTCATTTCCCACAATTTTTACAATTTTTCTCCCCATGGATCTCACAGTGACGCATCGAAACTCTTGGTGATGGTGACTCGTTGGTACAACGTCGGGCGACCAAGTTTGACGGGCTCTACCAAACCTCTTCGTTGATGACACCTCCCTGCGACATCTCGGACTCCAGTTTTGTGCTAGGTAAGTTCTGCATGATACATGCCGTCTTCTTATTGAGCTATATTGGCTAGGTTCTACACATCCATGCAGTTTTGGGCTAGTTAAGTTCTACACGGTCCATGCTGATATACGAAGATTAGATAAAATAACAAAGAAGATTTTCTACACGATCCAAACTTGTATTCCTAAGATTTTTAGTTCCCACGGTTTTTACACTCTTTTCTTTCTTGTGGCTTTGTAGGATCGTACGCTTTTTCCTATTCCTTTACTTGTAATTCCTCCGTTCCAAACAAACGCTGACAGTTTATAGAAACCACACCGTCCGATCCTAAATCTAGTCGGTCATGTAATCTGATGTTATCACTGTTATTTGGAATGACTACTTACAATATACTTATGCTCTTTACTTTAGGAAGAAGACAGCAAACTGTGATTTCTTCCACTAGTATTCATGGTGGCCAACAAGCACCTGGTATAACTATAAATATGTTTACGGTAAAAATTAAAAAAATTTAGAAAACATTAATTCCTCTGCATGGTATGTAGAGAATATTGCAGCGAATGATGTTCAGGAACCCCAAGATACTTCATTCCGTGGTACTACGATGCATGAACCAACATCAGGTATAGATATATAAACCAGAAATACTCCCTCCATCCCTGCATAACTTTACTGTTGGAGCTTAATAAAATACCACTCCAACTCTATCGGTAGCTTCTAACCACCCTTATCACATCACATATTACAACCTGCTCCTCTCCCGTGCCATGTGTTTTGGCAAAGCATGTCAATTTTTAACTCCTTTGGCATTGAATTTGGAGCATTTTGAGAGACTATGTCCTGTCCTTAAAATGTGTATTAATGATGGGTATCATGGTCATTTGCATTCTTTGCTGAGACGATGCTTGAATCCTAGGAATAGAGATGAGTTGGGACAGAGGGAGTATGTATACTAGGCTCTACAAATTGTTTTAGCATGCCTTGCGATTCTACTTTCCTAGTCTCAGTTAACAGTTCATCAACCTGTGTGATGGCGTGATTTTTTGATGCCTCCACGCTGTGCTCTCCTGCCGCCGACCACTCCGACCGGCACCGGCGCCCATGCCCTACTGCTGGTCACTTCAGTGTCCTCCCCGATGCATCTGCCTTGCCCATTGCCATGTCCATCCTTCGCGTACTATGATGACCCCGCCGCCTGCAAATCTCTGGCCTTTACTCACCGAGCCACCAATCCTCCTCGTGAGTTGCTCCGGGTGATCTCAGCCAGACCGAACCCTTGCTTTGTTATAGCATCACAAGCTGGGACTATGTAGTACTGCACCTGCAGTAGCTGCCACTGACAAGTGGACCTGATGTCTCGTGGGCCCACATGTAAGTGGCAGCTACTGCAGGTGCAATACTGTAGAGGATTTCAATCCCGCAAGCTGCCCGTTTGATCTTTCTTGCATTCGCACTTTCTACCGCTGGCGTTCATTACTCGCCCTGCAATGAGTTCTCCTTGAGATGTGCTCTATCTGATGTCAGTCAGACCGAACCTGCGAACCCTATCTTTGTCTAGTCTAGCATGACCAAATCCTATGCACAACTTAGTTACAAGAAGGTATGAAAAATAAACCATGCTTTTACTTTGCCTTGCAATCAATATGTATACCTACATGTTGAATTTTACTTGTAGTTTATGTAGTGAGATCTAGAGACCGGAGAAGAACCCGATGACATACAACTGTGGGAGGCAAGCCATTTCAAGAATGGTGAATGCCCAAACGAGCAGGCAGAAGCTGCACATGTGGGTAATACTTCAAACCGTCCTCAATATGCATAAATATTTTCAATGTATTTGTGACTTTTTTTTCGTATATAGAGCCAGACACTTGACCAAGTGAACGACAAGGAAACTGAGCAGAGAGGCACAATTCCAAACGAGCAGAGAAACCAAATCTTCTAGTTTTGTTATAGATCCTCTATCGGTCATGCAGGATCACAGGTTCGGGGACGCGGTTATATGGATAGCCCTACTGGTTGTGAACGTGAACGTATGTGTATTCAGATGGCTGAACACCTCGACGACCAAGTTCAGAACTTACAAGAGAGAAATGTAGGCGTTAATCACCACATGCAGGAGTTGGAAGGAAGAAGTGATAGCTTAACCAACCAGGTGGATTGCATAAACCAGAAGAATGATGAGTTACACCTTCAGGTTTAGAACTTAGA
Source organism: Tuctoria greenei (assembly GCA_036927565.1). NCBI lineage: Eukaryota > Viridiplantae > Streptophyta > Magnoliopsida > Poales > Poaceae > Tuctoria > Tuctoria greenei. The sequence continues at coordinate 76,250,628 of JAYESD010000004.1, forward strand.
AGGTCAGATAGAAGCCGATCGTGCATAGAGAGCTCAGGAAACGCATGACATGCGCCTCTCAATGATGGCTGAAATGCACCAAATAGTAGTGGATACTCGACGAACAGGTACACAAGTAACTACTACTCCACAAAAAAAAAAGGGCCTACAAAAGGGCCAACAAAAGGCACCTGTTCCAATTAGTCCCGATATTCTTAGGCAAGCTGTCAATATCAAGCAATGTCGCGTTAATAATTCTTGAGTGTTGTTATACGTGTTGGAACAATTGATGAATGTTTTTTAAATTTGCCATACGTATCGTGTGCGAACAAGTTGATTTTGTTGCATCTATTTTTCAAACCTGGTGCATTAGGATTCTACTGCCGCTAATTATAAAAGGTGGTATTAAAAATTTCTTGTCAAGAATGATAAATTGTTGCAGTAGGAAGCTATTGCCATGAATTACAAAATGTTGCAGTAAAAACATTTGGCCATGACGCAAATGTTGCACTATACTGCTATTTCCACGACGAAGTAAACGTTGCATTACAACACTATTGCCACAGATGAGAAAATGTTGCATTACAGCTTGATCGCAACAAATCATTCAACATTGCATTACAACCATATTACCATAGATCAGAAAATGCTGCATCACGAACCTATTGCACAAGATCAGGAAACGATGCATTAGAAACCTATTGGCACAGTTCAGTAAATGTTGTACTACGAACGTATTGTTGTAAGTGCATCTAGGCATCCCTTGTGGGTATTGGTTAATTTATGACAAACAAATGAAATCCTAATAAAATTCTAAAGATGAGCGTAGGTTTTAAAGAAATTAGGAAGAAAGCGCAACAAGAAAGGAGAATGAGGAAATAAAGTGAAAAGTGCTCAATGGCTGAAAATAATAGTTTATATTGTATGGAGTGTGTTGGAGAAACACACCCCAAGAGCTCAAGCAAAAGAGATCTCACTCACTACACAGAAATCTGCATTCTGGACTAGTCCCATGTCTATTGGACTAGTCTGATATCTCTATAACTAGAAACAGACAAATCCCCCCAGTGCGGACTTGTCCGCAAGCACTCTAGTTTACACAACAACGAACTAGTCCGATATCAGCCGGACTAGTCCGATAATCTTCTGACTAAAATCGGACAAGTCCTCCGAGTTTGGACTTGTCCTTAGCCCCACAACTTTTTACGACACCGGACAAATCCGATATCCATCGGACTAGTCCGAAAACTCTCTGACTAAAATCGGACAAGTCCTCCAAGTGCGGACTTGTCCTCAATTCTACAAAAGGTTCACCACACCGTACTAGGCCGATATGTGCCGGACTGGTCCGATCACTTCCAGTGCCCAGATCGGACTAGTCTGCACATTTACAGACAAGTTTCATATCTTTGAACACTTAGGGTTTTCCACAAGCCGCACATCAGACTAGTCTGGAGTCCACCACGGACTAGTCCAGACATCGCAAACCCTAATGGTAACGTTTGGAAACCCTAGTATAATTAGAGGTGTACAGCCCTACAACCAACTCTCTCGACCTCCTACGCCATCACACCTTCCAAGAGCCCAAAATACACATCTCTCCACACATGCTAATCCTAAAAGGATCAAATATTTGAGGATTAGCAATTGAACAAAGCAGAGACTTGTTCCACACGATCTTAAGCTCTTGGGTTTGATTTCTCACACACTCTTATTATTTATTGTATATATTTCGAGTGTGTTTGGTGGTGTTCTTCATTGTAATTCTTGGGGAGCCCTCAACTTGTGAGAGGGCCCCTTGAACACGTTATTTGACCTTTGTGATTAGTGGAAGAGAATCGACCTCCGTGGCGATTCGACGAGGGTAGGTTTGGCGAAGAACCGGTCCTCCGTGGAATCCTCAACTGGATGTAGGTTTTCTCTGTGGGAATCGAACCACGGGATAAAATGTTGTCTCGCACACTTTTGTTTCATTGTTCATCATATTCTAGGGTTTACATAATCTTATGTAACTCACGCTAAAACATTGGAATTAAAGTTGATCCTTGTCATACATTGTTTCACTGTTCTAACACATCCAAGTTGCTATTTACTTTGTGCTGCATAGGGTACTAGAAGTGAAATTATCGATTAAACTTGATCTTTCTAGTCTGCATATACCGGACTAGTCCGCACAGTACCAAACTAGTCCGATTTCCCTATACTTGATAAATCTGTTAACTGTTTTAGGGATCGACAAAAGTTCAAAAAGCATATTCAACCCCCCACCTCTAGGCTACATTCAATTGGTATCAGAGCCAAACTCTTCAAAAGAGACTCACCGCTCGAAGTGACGATGTCGGACATCAAGGATGTACACAAGAACTTCAACAACGAGAAGGATGATGATGAAAAGACCCAAAAGCTTGAAAAACTCCTTGACGCCATCCAAGACTGAGGATGATGATGAGGAGATGCTTGAACTCAAAGCACTCCTACGAAAGAAAGCACTTTCGGCAAAAGGGAAGAAGAAGATCGACAACGAAAAGAAGAAGGGGAGTAGTCACAACGACTACTCTTGATATCCTTTTGACTATGATTGTTTGAATTCCAATAATAATCATTACTTATCAATTCCTCTAGGGAAAGCACCTTTCTTCGATGGCAATGACTATTGAATGTGGAGACAAAATATGAAAATGCGTCTCATATCTCTTAACCCGAGTATGTGGCATATAGTGTGTACAGGGGTGGATATCCCGGATGATGATGAAGAGCTGACTCCAAGCCAAGAACAAGCCATTCATCAGAATGCTCAGGCAGTAGCCGTGATCACTTCATCACTAAGCCGAGATGAGTTCATTAAGGTGGATGGACTCAAAATTGCCAAGGAGATATGGGATACTCTACAAACCGCACACGAAGGTGATCGTGATGTATGCGAAGCCAAGATTAAGATGATAGAAGGTGAATTGGGAAGATCCGCTATAGAAGAAGGTGAATCACCACAAGACATGTATAATAGACTCAAGAATCTCATTAACAATGTCCGATCTTATGGCAGCAAGAAGTGGAATGATCATGAGGTTTTGAAGCTGATTCTTAGAGCATTCATGCCTCGTAATGTGACTCGTTGTTCCATGATTAGAGAAAGCCCCGAGTATCGGAAAATGACCCCGGATGAACTTCTTGGAAAGATTATGAACTTTGAAATGATGGAAAAGCAAGCTAAACATGTCAAGGAAATCACTGATCTTATCTCGGCAAAGAAGGAGTTTCCTTGAAGTCAACATGTAAACCCATATCAAAAGAAGCTCGAGAAGCTCATGGAGCAGATGACAGCGATGATGAGAGCAGTGATATCGATGAAGAAGACATGATATTGTTCATGAAGAAGTTCAAGAAAATGATTAGAAGAAGACAAGGTGAAAATCCTAATGAAGGAAGACATAGGGACAAACCAAGACAAAAAATGAGGAGTGCTTGCTATAACTATGGAGAGTATGACCATTTCATAGTGGATTGCCCACATGAAGAGAATAAGAAGAAGACTAAGGACAACAAGCCTCAGCCAAAGAATATGTTCAAGAATATGAAGCAATTTGGCCAAGCACACTTAGGGAAGGAGTGGGACTCCAATGATGAGTCCACATACTAAGAAGAAGAGTAGATGGACACAATAGGCATCAAGAAGACTTTCAAGAAATCCACTCTCATCCCAACCATGGGTGCCTGGAAAGACAACATCAACACTTGTCTAATGGCCAAGGAAGTTAAAAGAAAGGTAACAACTAAATCTTCCTCTTCGCATACTTTTTCTATTGAAAGAGATAATTCAAGTGATGATGAAGATATGCTTAGGGGTTTAGACAAGACAACTACTGCTAAGATGAAATTTCTAATGGATAAGCTTGTCGATAAGGAGGAGCTAGTTGATCGTTAATAAGATATGATCATCCTACAAAAGGAAGAATATCTTAAGATCAAAAAGCTCCTTGAGCTTGAAAAGGAGCGAATCAATTCACTGGAACTTGACTTAGCTTCGAGCAAGAAAACTTGTTTGAAGCTAAAAGACTCAAACGTGGCTATCAAGGATGAACTTGCTAACTTAACCAAAGTTAACAAGATCCTTGAGGTACAAGTTGAGTCACTCAAGCAAAGTGGTTCTTCATCCTCTTCAAGCTCACCTTTTCAACATATAAAATCTTAAACTTTTATGGTTTGTACATGTGCTAAAAACAACACTAACTTGAAGGAAAAGCCAAACTTTACAACGGACAAGCATCCTTACCAAAGTGGCATATTTGACAAGGAGAAGGTCAAGTATGCACACAGTGCATACTTTGTCACGAGACCTCCTAATGTCAAATATGGCATTGGGTATTATTATAATGAAAAGCAAAATGCTAGAAGCCACAAAATTAACAAGGAACACATTACTTTTGTAAAGGGAGACTCTTCTCAAGTTAGAAAACAAGTTAACCTTGAAAAAATGAATATTGTTAACTCATATGAACAACAATTTTTATTTAGAACATTTTATGCTTCAGATGTACTTATGAAAAGCAATATTGGTAGAGTTTATGCTTAATATGTTGGGCCCCGGCATGGGAACACCAATTCTCATTTGTGGGTTCCCAAATAAGTTTTGACTAACCTCAAAGGACCCAAGCAAGCTTGGGTACCTAAGACCAAGGCATAATTTGTCTTTTGCAGGCCTATTCATCTGGTGGAGCAAAATTGGTGCCAGATAGTGGATGCACAAATGACATGACCAGAGAAAGAAAAATGTTTGTAGAATATTAAGAAAGCGAAGATCCAAGCGAAGGCATTTACTTTTGTGACAATAGTCAAGGAAGGGTGCTTGGTACCGGTAAAATTGGAATTTCATCAAAACATACTCTTTCTCATGTTTTACACGTTGACTCATTGGATTATAATCTTTTGTACATATCTCAATTATGTAACAAGGGTTATAATTGTTTATTCAGTAATGAGTGTGTGACTGCCTCTAGAAGCAGTGATAACTCGGTTGCATTCAAGGTTGTGTTAAAGGGAAAACATTATCTAGTTTACTTCAATAAAGATAAAGCAGAACTTGACACATGCTTGATTGCAAAGACCAAGATGGGTTGGTTGTGGCATAGACGTCTAGCACATGTTAGTATGAGGAATCTTCAAAAACTCCTTAAAGGCGATCACATCCGTGGTTTAAAGGATGTTGTTTTTGTGAAAGACAGGTCTGTAGTGCGTTCCAAGCCGGGAAGCAAGTAGGAGCACCCCATCCAACGAAGAATGTCATGACTACAACAAGACCGCTCGAGCTCTTCCACATGGATCTTTTCGGTCCAATTGCTTACATAAGCATCGGCGGTAATAAGTATGGTTTAGTCATTGTCGATGATTTTTCTCGCTTCACGTGGGTTTTATTTTTACATGATAAGACAAAAACTCAAGGAACCCTCAAGAAGTTTCTCAAGCGAGCTCAAAATGAATTTTCATTGACGGTCTAGAACATATGAAGGGACAATGGAATGGAATTCATGAACACCAGTTTAGGAGTATCAAAACAAAGAAGGGATAGAGCACGAATTTTCAGCACCATACTCTCCTCAACAAATCGAAGTAGCCAAAAGGAAGAACCGAACAATCACTGAGATGGTGAGGACAATGCTCGATGAATGCAAGACTTCGGACAGGTTTTGGGCTGAAGCGGTTAACACCGCTTGTCATGCCATAAACCAACTCTATCGTCATCACCTACTCAGGAAAACTTCATATGAATTACTCACGGGTAACAAGCCGAATATTTCATATTTTCGAGATTTTGGTTCTAAATGCTATATTCTCAACAAGAAGCCAAGGGCTTCGAAGTTCGCTTCGAAGTCCGATGAAGGTTTCTTACTTGGCTATGATTCGAACTCCTACGCTTATCGTGTCTTCAACAAGACCTTTGGACTTGTTGAAGTAGCACGTGATGTAGTGTTCGATAAAACTAATGGCTCTCAAGAAGAGCAAGTTGATCAATGTGTGATAGATCAAGAAGAAGCTCCATGTCAAGCATTGAGAAGAATGGTGTTGGGCGATGTTCGACCACAAGTGACACCTCCAAATGCGAATAAAGAATATGAACCACAATTGGAGGAAAATGATCAAGGGGGAGCTTCCACAAAAGATCAACCTCATGAAGACATGGGTGATCAACACACTAATGAAGGCAATTATCCAGGGGGAGAAGAAAATGATAATCATGAAGATTCAAGACCACAAGTGCCACACCCAAGAGTACATCAATGCATCCAAAGAGATCACCCCGTCAACAACATAATCGGTGACATCCAAAAGGGAGTAATAACTCGATCTCGTGTAGATAATTTTTGTGAATATTACTTGTTTGTATCCTCTTTGGAACCACACAGGGTTGAAGATGCATTAAAGGATATAGATTGGGTGGTGGCGATGCAAGAAGAATTGAACAACTTTAAAAGGAACGAAGTGTGGGAACTTGTTGAAAGACCCAAGTTCAACGTCGTCGGCACTAAGTGGGTCTTCCGCAACAAGCAAGATGAACAAGGGGTGGTGATAAGGAACAAGGCATGACTTGTGGCCAAAGGGTATTTATGAGTCGAAGGTTCGGATTTCGATGAGACTTTTGCTCCCGTAGCTAGGCTTGAACCGATTCATATATTACTTGCATATGCTACTCACCATGATTTAAAGCTTTATCAAATGGACAGAAAAAGTGCCTTCCTCAACGGACTGATCAAGGAGAAGATGTACGTGGAGCAACCCCCCGTGTTTGAGGATCAAGAGTTCCCTGACCATGTATACAAATTGCATAAGGCTCTCTATTGCCTCAAACAAGCTCCTAGAGCGTGGTATGAGTGCCTTAAAGATTTTTTGATTGAAATGTATTTAAGATTGGTAAAGATGATTACACCTTGTTTACTAAGCATTTTGATAATGATATATTCATTTGCCAAATCTATGTTGACGATATTATATTTGGTTCAACTAACAAATCTTTCTGTCAAGAATTTAGTAAGATTATGATAGATAGATTCGAGATGTACATGATGGGAGAGTTGAGATACTTTTTGGGATTCCAAGTAAAGCAACAAAATGACGGGACATTCATAAGTCAAACAAAGTACACTCAATACATTCTCAAGAAGTTTGGAATGGAAAAAACAAAGCCCATAAAGACTCCCATGGCGACAAATGGACACATGGATCTCAATGAAGACGGACCAAACGTGGATCAAAAGGTATATCGCTCCTCCTTACTTTATTTATGTGAATCTAGGCCTGATATCATGTTGAGTGAATGTTTGTGTGCAAGATTTCAATCCAATCCTAAGGTATGTCATTTGACAGTCGTAAAAAGGATCTTGCGATATTTAGTTCATACACACAACCTAGGCCTTTGGTATCCTAAAGGTCCGAAATTTAATCTCATTGGATACCCCGATGCAGATTACGCCGGATGCAAGGTAGATAGAAAAAGTACCTCCAGTACCTGCTAATTTCTAGGTAGATCCCTAGTTTCTTGGTCCTCTAAGAAACAAAATTGCATTGCCTTATCCACGGCCGAAGCGGAGTATGCTGCAACCGGGAGTTATTTTACACAGCTTCGTTGGATGCGACAAACTCTAAGGGATTACAGTTACAATATGAGCCATATTCCACTCCTTTGTGACAATGAAAGTGCAATTAAAATTGCACATAATCCTGTTGAGCACTCTAGAACCAAACACATAGACATCCAACATCACTTTTTGAGAGATCACTCAATGAAAGGAGACATAGCCATTTCCCATGTCAACATTTAAAAACAACTAGCCGATATTTTTACCATGACACTTGATGAAAAACGCTTTTGTGAGCTCCGAAATGAACTAAATATCCTTGATGCTCGGAACGTGGCTTGAAAACATGCATACCTATATGCCATATTCAAAATCATGTTGATTGTGTTGAAAAATCAACTCTCTCTATTTTTCTCTGAAAACTATGTTAATTACTTGATTTTGGTGAATTATGGTCATAGCTTGATTGTTATATGTTTACTGATCATATTCATAAAGAATATTTGCGTCCTTTTGCCCCCTATCTTCCTTTTATGCACCTTCGAATATATACGAAAGGTCTATATATATTTTTTTTTTCCAGGTGACCACAGACTAGTCTGTGGTTACCCCGGACTAGTCCGCACACTACAGACTAGTCTGCTGAGATTTCCTATAGTCCGGACTAGTCCGGTCGACCACGGACTAATCCGATTTTTTGAGTCCATAACCCTAGGGAAGACACAAACCTAATCTTCTTCTATCTTACAACTCTCCTTACGTTCTCTCTTCTCACTCAAGTGCTCACAAGGCAATTTTGTGAGTTCTCTATCGAATCCACTCAAGTTTCGGTGGGGTTTGATCTCCATTGCAAGGGGATCGAAATCCACGGATGGGTATATCCCTCCTCTCAATCATTTTGGTGCCTTGATGCCAAAGGGTGAGAGATTGAGGGGGAGTCTTAGGTCCTAGCGGTAGGTTGAGAGATGAGACCACTATTTGTGTTTCTTTTGGTGTTGTAAGACTTTTGGTGCTGTAAGACTTTTATTATGTTCGCATTATGATTCTAGACATGTTTGTGGTAATGCTTTGTTATGATCTATGTTTATGCTCTAAAAATGATATACATACTTGATAATCCTGATGTTGTTATGATTATGCCATTTATCTCATTCACATCACGATTATTGCTCACACACACATAGTTTTGCACCCCACCATAAAGAGTACAAATATGTCGTATGTCTACATTGCCTATTTTGTTCCAAGCTCATATGTGCACACTTCATGAAAATCTGGATTTTTAACATATTTATGAAATCTTAATTGGTTGACATCAATGACCAAAAAGGGGGAGATTGTAAGTGCATCTAGACATCGCTTGTGGGTTTTGGTTGATTAATGACAAACAAATGAGATCCTAACAAAATTGTTGAGATGAGCGCAAATTTTAAACAAATTAGGAAGAAAGCGCAAAAGAAAGGAGAATGAGGATATAAAGTGAAAAGTGCTCAAGATCTGAAAAGAATAGTTTATTTTGTATGGAGTGTGTTATAGAAACACACCCCAAGACCTCAAGCAAAAGAGACCTCACTCACGACAAAGAAATCTGCATTTCCAGACTAGTCCAATGTCTAACGGACTAGTCTGATATCTCCCTGACTAGAAACGGACAAGTCCCCGCAATGCGGACTTGTCCGCAAGTACTCCAGTTTACACAGCACCGGACTAGTCCGATATCAGCCGGACTAGTTTGATAATCTTCTGACTAAAATCAGACAAGTCCTCCAAGCCTGAAATTGTTCTTAGCCCCACAACTTTTCACAAAACTGGACAAGTCCTATATCCATTGGACAAGTCCTCCAATTGCAAACTTTTCCTCAATTCTACACGGGGTTCACCACATCGTACTAGGACGGTATGTGCCGGACTAGTCCGAACACTTCCAGTTCCCGGATCGGGCTAGTCCGCACATTTACAGACAAGTTCGATATCTCTGAACACTTAAGGTTTTCCACATGCTGCACACCGGACTAGTCCGGAGTCCACCATGGACTAGTCCGGACATCGCAAATCCTAGCGGTAACTTTCGGAAACCCCAGTAAAAATAGAGGTGTGCGGCCCTACAACCAACTCTCTCAACCCCCTGCGCTGTCACACCATTGAAGAGCCCAAAATACATATCTCTCCACACATTCTAACCCTAAAAGGATCAAATCTTTGACGATTAGCAATTGATCAAAGGAGAGACTTGTTCCACACGATCTTGAGCTCTTGGGTTTGATTTCTCACACACTATTGTTGTTTATTGTATATCTTTCGAGTGTGTTTGGTGGTGTTCTTCATTGTAATTCTTGGGGAGCCCTCAACTTGTGAGAAGACCCCTAGAACACGTTATTTGCCCTCTGTGATTAGTGGAAGGGAATAGGCCTCTGTAGCAATTCGACGAGAGTAGGATTGGTGAAGACCCGATCTTCCGTAGACTACTAAATGTGGATGTAGGTTTCCTCTGTGAGAATCGAACCACGGGATAAAATCTTGTCTCGCACACTTTTATTTCATTGTTCATCGTATTCTAGGGTTTACATAATATTGTGTATATCATGTTAAAACATTGGAATTAAAGTTGATCCTTGTCATACATTGTTTCACTGTTCTAATACATCCAAGTTGATATTTACTTTCCACTGCATAGGATACTAGAACTGAAATTATCTACTAAACTTGATCTTTCTAGTCCGCGTATAATGGGCTAGTCTGCATAATACCAGACTAGTTCGATTTTCCTGTATTTGATAAATCTGTTAAGTGTTACAGAGATCGACAAAAGTTCAAAAATCCTATTCACCACCCCTCTAGGCTACATTCAATTGTCACAGATAAGAAATCGTTGCAATACCGAACTATTTGCCACAAATTTGAAATCGTTGCGGTACCATACTATTTCCCACGGATCTGAAATCGTTGCAATGCAATATTATTCACCACGTTTGTGAACTCGTTGCAATACCATACTATTTGTCCCGGATGTGTAATCGTTGCAATACCAAACTATTTGCCACGAATGTGAAATCGTTGCAATACCGCGATATTCGTTGCAGTACGTTAAATCATCGCAGTGCGTTAAATCGTTGCAATATCATACTATTTGCAACGGCTGTGAAATCGTTGCAACCACGAATGTGAAATCGTTGCAATAACCTACCATTCATTGCAATATGGTAAATAATCGCAATACGGAAAATCGTTGCAATACCGTACTATTTTTCACGGTTATGAAATCATTGCAGTAACATACTCTTGCCACGAATTTGAAATTGTTGCAATACTCTAATATTCGTTGTGACACGTTAAATCGTTGCAATATGTTTAATCGTCGCAATAACGTACTATTTGCCACTGTTGTGAAATCTTTGCAATAACATCCTATTGCCACGAATGTGAAATCGTTGCAATACAGTGCTATTCATTGCAATATGGCAAATCGTTGTAATACGCTAAATCATTGCAATAACATACTGTTTGCCATGAATGTGAAATTGTTGAAATAACATACTAGTACTACGAATGTGAAATTTTTGCAATACCATGCTATTCGTTGCAATATGTTACATGGTAGCAATAAGTTAAATCGTTGCAATACATACTATTTGCCACCAATGTGAAATCGTTGCAATACCGTACTATTCATTGCAATACGTTGAATCATTGCAATAAGTGAAATTGTTGCAATACCTAACTATTCGCCACGGATGTGAAATCGTTGCACTACCATACTATTTGCCACGGATGTCAAGTCATCGCAATAACCTATCCACTATAGGAAACGCAGTCATTTGCAGCGGCCGACCGTATTTGCGACGGCCGGCTGTTGCAAATAAACCTGTTTGCGATGGCCCGCAGATGGCCGTCGCAAATTAGATAAACCATCGCAAATAAGGACTTATTTGCGATGGTTTCTAATGTAGCCGTCGCAAATAAGATGTCCATCGCAAATTAAGCTTATTTGCGATGGCCTTTTCCGTTAGCCATCGCAAATAGTGTTAATTGCGACGGCCAACCCTAGGGCTGTCGCAAATAAGCTGGCCGCCGCAAGTTAAAGCCCTATACCGTTGGGCCGAACCGTTCCCTTCGTCATATCCTTACTATCGCTGTCGCCGCTCCGCTCTGGTGCCGGCCCCGCCGCCCCCGCCCTCGCGCCGGCCCGCCGCGCCACAGCCGCCCCGGCCTCGCCGCCCCCTGCCTCGCCGGCCCCGGCCATCGCGCCCCCGACTATAGTGCCGAGTGCCACCGCCGCTTCGCTCCGCACCAGGCCTCGCCGTCCCCGCTCCCGCCGCCGGCCCGCCGCGCCGCCGCCGACCCGGCCTCACCGCCCCCGGCCCGCCACGGCCTCACCGGCCCTGGCCCGCTACGCCCCCGACTACACTGCCACCGTCGTTCTACGCCTGCTCCCAGGTACGCCCATTCTCTCCCGTCGCCCCCTCGGATCCTAATTCATACCATGATATGCAAAATGAGAATTATATGCTAATATAGGCATATATGTGTGCAATATGATGGTATATATGATTATGTGCAACTGGAGGTCCATAATAGGCATTGGTGAAAGTATGAGTAGGAGGGCACTTTATGATTTATATGTTTTTTGTCTGTGAAAGACTCCATTGAATGTGAAACAAAGAAACTGCTTGTTGCTCGGTGTCCGCTTGTTCCTGGTCTGTGCGTTGTGACTCTAGAAGCTCGAACTACTACGCTGATTTGCAACTAGAAAACAGTATATGCAATAGCTTCCTGATGTCAATGGCTAGTGGCAGCAGTTGGATGACGGGATTCTGCATAGATCCAGCAAAAGTTTACGGGTAGTTGCACAAGCTGAGCATGAATCAGAGCATAACAGCGGAATAGGTATAGGGTGCTCATCCAGACAATAAGGGCAATTATAATGCTACACATAACCAGTATTGTAGGTCATCTCAGTTTCGAGTGTGTAATGTGGCTAATATGTTTTTGTTCAGATTTTGTTGTAAATGCATAATTAGATTTTGTATATGCTTTATATGTTTTTTGTCTATAGCTTGGTCTGTCATTCTGAATTTCTATTCTGTTTAGTGTATGGACTTTAGTGCATTCATATAATGTTTTCGAGTGACTACTTAATATATATAAATAAAGAGGTTTTGGGCCGGCTCGGACCAACCTGGAAGGGCACGACATGCAATAAGTGTGATCGTGCCGTGTAGACCATTGTAGTGGTACCGTATGCGTCAAGTCGACACGGAAGCGAACGGGTTGGTAAGGACGTCAATGACCCGCGATTGCGTGGACGGTGGAAATGGATGTGGAATTGTCATCTAAGACCAACTTTCCTCTCACTCTTTCTCTGTTCTTTCCTCTCTCTTAAATGATCTCAAAATGAAAATGAGCAACGTAACCTATAGCAATGTATTACCATTTCGGATCGACACGTCTCACATGCCACTGGCATGTGAGACGTGCAGGTTCGGAATTGTCCCTTTTTGGACAGCCTCGGAGTGACCGAGGGGGCGTGGCTTGTGACGAGATGCGAGTCCGGATTTGGACAAGATTTCGGTGGCATAACCCTGTTGTTCTCTGCTGCACCATTTTTGGGCGTGCAGTGGAGAACAACGGGGTTATGCTGCCGAAATTTCGTTCGAATCCGGATCACGCGTCTTGTCATGAGCACGCTCCGCTCGGTCACTCTTGGGTGGGTTTAAGATCTATCTGCCTAGGTTGTAAGACCGTGAGACATAACAATGAAACTAATAATGATTTGTCTGCTTTAAACTGCAGAGCCAAAAATGGGTGAAGACCGCAGTTGGATGTATACTGGCTGGAAGAGCAGAACTGGTGGTCACTCGGATTAGTGGTTTATCAAGTTAGATCAATTTTTGGATCGAGCATTTTTGTTGTAAACAGAAGATATGGTGCGGTGCCCATGTACAAAATGCCGGAACACCAAGTTCTTGAGAAGATTGAAGCTTTCGTTTCACTTATGTTGAAACGGTTTCACTCCACATTATGAAGTGGGTACCTTTCACGGTGAGACTAATTCTCGAGTCATAGCTGAAGTGGATGAGGATGATGATATCACAGAGTTTGATAGGATGGATGAGATGCTAGAAGCTCTGGAAGCGGAGGATCCTCTTACAAATGAGGCAGGGAAGTTCTTTGAGGAGCTAAAGAAATCATAAGAGCCATTGCATGAACACACGATTGTGACTGTACTTGCTTTCTTGACCAGATTTATGGCAATTAAGTTCAAGTACATTTTTTCCATCAACTGCTACAATGATCTCATGAAATTGATCTGTGATATCCTTCCACAACCTCACAATGCGCCACCAGATATGTATCATTCAAAGATCAAGATATCTGGTCTCGGTATGAAGTATGAGAAAATTGATGTGTGCCCAGACAACTGCATGCTATTCTGGAAAGAGCACGCCAATGAGAAGATGTGGTTGAAATGTGGTAAATCGAGGTATGTCAAAGTTGTTAATGATGATGGCGATAATGTGATGACAGATGTCGCACATAAGCAGCTTCGTTACATGCACGTGACACCTCGGTTGAAGCGGTTGTTTCTTTCATAAAGAACCGCAAGACACATGAGATGGCACAAAGAAGGTAAATGTGAAAACAAAGAATTCTTTATGCATGGAAGGCGCTAGACCGTTTTGATCCAGACTTTTCTCATGATGCGAGGAATGTTTGCATTGGATTAGCGACAGACGGATTCTCACCGTTCAGTACGAACGCCACACCATACTCATGTTTGCCCGTCTTTGTCATTCCGTACAACCTGCCACCTGCTTTTTGTACGAAGAACGAGTTCGTGTTTCTCAGCCTCATTGTACCTGGACCTGATCATCTCGGGTCACGTCTCAACGTGATGTTAAAACCGCTGATCGAAGAATTGAAAGTCTTGTGGACAGGACTCGAAGCGTATGACAGTGACAAGAAGCAGAAATTCAACCTTCGAGCTACTTATTTGTGGTCCATCGATGATTTGCCGGCATAAGACATGTTTTCCAGATGGAGCAATCACGGTCGTCTGACGTGTCAGATATGTGCTTCAGACACAGATTGCTTTCGACTAACTCATGGAGGCAAAATATCTTACTTCTATTGTCACAGACGTTGGCTACCCTCCAATTACATATTTAGGCAGCAGAGGCATGTCTTTCGAAAGAACACTGTTTTCACTGAGGGACCACCGAAGCGTCTCAACGGGTTAGAAATTTCTGATATGTTGGACAAACTGTTGCCTGATGAAGGTCGTCCTGGATATTTTGTAGGTTATGGAGAGGAACACAATTGGACTCACATATGTGGACTTTGGGAGCTACTGTATGTGAAGTCGTTGATTCTAATGCACAACATTGACGTCATTCATCAGGAGCGTAACATGAGCAAAAGTATCATAAGCACTTGCATGGATATGCCTGGCAAAATGAAAGACCATTATAAAGCTAGACTAGATTTGGCAGACATTTGTCACTGTTCAACTCTTGAAATCTCTGAAAGTGGTGGAAAGCCACGTGCTTCTTTCTGTCTTCGATCGAAAGAAAAGAAAGAAGTTATGAAATGGATGAAAACTTTGAAATTCCCAGATGGTTACACAACTAGCCTGAAATGAGCCGTAAATGTTAACACAAGAAACCTCACTGGGTTAAAGAGTCATGATTATTATATTATAATGGAAAGACTCTTACCTGTTATGTTTCGAGGCTATCTAGATGATGCGGTGTGGAAGGTTTTAGCCGAGCTCAGCTGTTTCTATAGACAACTTTGTGCTAAAGAAATCAAGATCGGGATGATGGATAAGTTAGAGAAGGAGATACCCATACTTTTATGTAAGATGGAAAAAAAATTTCCACCGGGTTTCTTCAATCCAATGCAACATCTGCTTATCCATCTTCCATTCGAAGCTAATGTTGGCGGTCCTGTGCAATATAGGTGGATGTATCACACTGAAAGAGCGCTACGATATCTGAAACCAATGGTTAGCAACAGGGCAAGGGTGGAAGGTTGCATCACTGAAGCATATGCTCTTAAGGAACTAGGATACTTTTCAAGTGTCTACTTTGCAGAAAAAAACAATATTAATACTTCGGCGATGCATTACAATGTGGACGAAACACCCCCTGTAAGCGACCTTTCCATTTTTTCAATCGAGAGGCACTGTTGTTGGTAGCTACACGACCTACGTGCTATCCGAACATGAAAGGACTGTTGCTTTACTCTACATGTATGCAAATATAGAAGGCATGCAGGAATACTTCGAGTAAGTGTTTGTCCTACATTTATGCTAATCGACATATTTTGCTACAAATGTATTCTAAAAGATGTTTTTTCATGTTCAGCGAGTTCCACAGACAATGTTGGCCACATAGGCATCAACCTACGGCCAAACAAGTAGAAGGAATGCGAAAAGAAGGAATAAATGGGGGCAAAGTTTCCTATCCTGGTTTTGAGATTATGTAATATTCTCTCGTCTTCTATGTATTATAAGTCACTATTATTAAAGAAGTATTATTTTAACTTATGATCATTTATGACATTTTCAGACTCACAATGTCCGTGAAGATTTGCGGCAGCTATCTTATGGATTGGTGAATGTTAGAAGCTATGGTCGATATGACGTAAATGGCTTTCGATTCTGTACAACTCATTTTGAATCTCTTCGTCCTCTCGTGGCAACATCAAATTTCGGTGTTGTGACGAGAGCAATGGACACTCAAGGGAATTTAACTGATTATTATGGGATCATTAACAAAATCCTTGAATTTACTTTTACCAGAAATAAGACCCTTCAAGTTGTCTTCATTGTCAGTGACTGGTTTGATTGCACTCATGGAACTAGAGAAAACCAATTTGGAATGGTGGAAGGAAACATAAGGACCAACTACGAGGTTACGAGACATTTGTTCTTGCAGATCAAGTGGAACAAGTGTAATATCTACCTTATCCATTCACGAAGCTCAGTGCTTGGTGGGTGGTATATAAGGTGAATCCTCGTGAGCGGTTATATACTCCTGGGGATGATGGTTACCATGATAGCGAAGACGTTGAAGAAATGTAAAAGAAGAAGAGTTGCCAGACACCTTTATCGTCGAGCTTGGTGCAGGACTCGATCAATTAGTTGGAGATGTTGAAGACGTTGAAGATGTAGAGGCAGATGATATGCGAAAATGGAAATTAGAACAGGCCGCGATGGAAGATCGTTGGGCTGGTTTAAGGAGTAGGGCACAGGCACATGATAATGATGTTGATGAATTTTTAAAGTGATTACAAGTAATGTTTTCTTGAAGATAGTAACATGAATTTTGTACATTTTATTTGCATATTTACTGATTATCTAATTAAAATGGGATGGCGTCAAAGAAGGGTAAGAAGGTGCCGCCGACGAGGGGCTTCTACCCCTCTAGACCTGTGGACGCTTTCGCTGGTGCCTCGTCGACTGGGAGCAGACGCTCTCAGCTGCTGGGGCACGTTCTAAGCAGCTCTTGAGTTTCGTGACAGGTAAATTTCACTCGTTTTTGACAAATTCTTTTAATTCAGTTTCACATTAAACTTACTTATGAATCATTTGAATGTTGTAGTCCTCACCGGCTGACTCAGAGGCTGCGGTGCCAGTTGACCTTGGCTACCCTTCAGCCAGCCAGCCCACAGCCAGCTAGCCCTCGGCTGGCGATCCTTCTGTTCCCTCGGCCTTTGGCTCGGCTGGTGATGATCCGTCTGGGTCACCTGACGTGGCACCCCAGCAGATGCAGAGGACGAGGAGGACTCACTTTGTCAGTCCTCCTGCAGTCCCTTCACAGAGGATCGTGATTCATACAATCGGTGACAGGTAATAAAAATTATAGTGTTCAATTTTAGTTTCTTTTGGTTACTTAAGTAATGAATTAATAAATATCTTGCATGGTTTGGGACGACACTTCTTTCACCGGTGAGAGACACCACAGACCAATGAACGATGTCCTCGGGTCATTAGTGCGTTTGCACTATCCCGGGGTCATCGACAGGGTGCCTGCCCTTATGTGGGAGGACTATGCACGTGTCCATCATCAGGAGCACGACAACCTTTAGAAGGCCGTATGGGCCGAATTATGGTAAGTATGTTAAAAAAAGTTTCTAAGTTTTAACTCTTAAACTCTTTTAATGAACATCTCTTCAATATATTCTTTATCGCAGGCAATATATACTTTAGAGGACCCGAACGACCCTCGCCTGTTTGAGGATGCAAGGCGAGTGTTTCACTACAAAGCTGCCAAGGCGCTTCGACAAGCTTCGTCGAACGCCCGTGTTCAAATTGTTAATGAGCACTTGAAGGCGAACCAGCTGCATGTGCTACACTTCCGGCAAGAGAGTGAGATGCACCTGACGAAGGAGAAGTACGCGCAGGTAAGTGGGGTGTAGTAAGTATTTTTTTCTGATAATTTACTTGATGGTATTTTTAATGACTTCTATCTATGTACAGGGCCACATGAGCTAGTTGCAGGGTCGGACCGATGCATTTCGGGCCCTTTGTTGCTACTGGGCTAGCGATGAGTTTAAAGCTAAGTCCGAGAAGGCTCGAGAGTACAGAGGGGTCGAGGGGAAGAGCAGGCACGAGCAAGATAACCAGTTGCGTTTAGCTAAACGCATGGTAAGTGCATGTAACTTATGTTTATATATTCATAATATATTGTTCGTACTAACACGTATTGACAGGAGCGCGAGACGGGGGTGCCGCTGACCCCTGCTGAGATTTGGAAGAGAGGTCACACGGACCCTTCTCAGCCTCAGAGGTGGAGTCAAGCTGCAGCCATGCGATTGGTAAGTTTAGAAATCATTCATATTAAATATAACTATATGTATTGTTGAACTTACACGGTTTCCTTTTTTTGCAGGCTATGTACGGGAGGAGGCTAGGAAGATACACGGCGAAGATTTCGATTGGGAACATGAACCAATCGATCCTCAAGCCACGTATCAAAGCGGAGGTGGAAAAGCACACGAAAGGTGAGTTTATAAGTCATTTTATCATTTTCAATTCAAAGTATTCAAGATATTTCAACTTGATATTACTGACTCTATTTTTTATAGGCTCGCCATATTCGACGGATTTGTCGACTCGAGGCCGGGGAGACCTGCGAGAGGCAGTTCCATGCAGGCTTCTTTGGTGGGCACGACAGTTCATCGCGTCTCGCAGAGGGACATTGAGATGCAGTCCCTCCGACAAACTGTAGAAGACAACTTCAGGCGACAGGAGGAGGAGAGGAGGGAGGCGGAAAGCCAAAGGGTCGTGATGGAGGCCACGATCCAAACCCAGGCAGTAGCGTTGGCGCAGATGTGGGAAGCAATGGAGGTAACATAATAAAAACAAAAGTTCTCATTAATCCAGCGTAAATGACTTACTAATAGATAGCATTTAATGTTTGCAATGACAGCCCATGGCTCGGGCGCAAGGTCTGGGGATCCAGCTACCGCTACTACCACCGGTCCTTCCAGGCGATCCTTCTTCTGCGGGTCAGGTAATTTTCTATGTTAACTTAACAATTCTAATTTTATCTCAATTTAACGAAAAGAAAGCGAGAAAATAGAGTGACAGTGAGAGATAGTTACATAGAGTGAGAGATGGAGTTAGAAGAGGGAGGAAAATAGAGAAAAAAAGATTGAGATAGAAGAAAGAGGGAGATAGTTAGATAGAAGAAAAGTATTGACATAGAAGAAAGAGAGAGATAGTTAGATAGAAGAAAAGGATTGACATAGAAGAAAGAGAGAGATAGAAGAAAGAGTGAGAGATAGTTAGATAGAGTGGGAGAGGAATGAAGAGAGAGAGGAAGATGTAGATGGAGATAGAGGGAGAGGAAGATAGAGGGAGGGAGATATAGATAGAGATAGAGGGAGGAAGATAGAGGGAAAAGGATAGCAATAGAGAGATAGAGTGAGAGAGAAAGATAGATTGAGATAGAGAGAGAGAAATGAAAAAAGAGGAAGAGAGGGGGATCTAGATGGAGATAGAGGGAGAGGAAGGGAGGGAGAGAGATGTTGATACATTTATATTCTAACTCCAAGTTTTATTAATTGCAAGATCTGCGACGGCTGCACAAACGCCGTCGCCGTTGCTACCGCCACCTGGAATGAGGCGCGACTTCGACTTCGAAGGTGGCTTCGGAGGTGGCTACGGAGGTCAGACGGGCGAGTGAGCCCTTTTTTGCTTTGTTGATGATCATGTGAGATGTATCGAGAATGCTGTTTGTGATTGTGATGATGTTTGTGTGTGATATATTGCGTGATATATTGTTTCTGTTCTGTGATTCTGGCCATCGAGCCGGGTAGTATTTTTTGTTTTTTTTAAATAAAAAACCTTATTTGCGACAGCTTTTTATACAGTACCTTCGCAGATAAGGTTCCAGGCCGCCGCAATTAAGCCTCTGCTATTTGTGATGGTCAGACCGTCGCAAATAAGCATTAATTGCGACGGCTAGGCCGTCGCAAATAGTAGCGTGGGTCCCAGAAGAGGACACGTGGGCCCTGTTGGGTAACTTATTTGCGACGGCCTGGCTATCGCAAATAATGTTGTGGGGCCCACCAGCCCCCAGGCAATAACATGTGACGGCCGCTGTGAGTCGTCGCAAATAAGGTTATTTGCGACTGTGGCTGTCGCAAATAATCTTAATTGCGATGACTTATTTACGATGGCTAGAAACTGTCGCAAATAATAAAAGCCGTCGCAAATAGCTTATTTGTGACGGTATTTGACTTATTTGCGATGGCCCTGGCCGTTGCAAATCGTCGGGTCTTGTAGTGATCGCCACGACACTTATTTTGACGATTCGTAAAAACTATAGCCACACTCTTTTTCGTTGCAACAGTGACCTATTGCGACGAAAAAACGACCTATTGCGATGATTTTTTTTCTTTGCGATAACCCAGAATCCGTGTAGTCATATGGCTTCCCATGGACCCAATGGCCCGCTTACATACGGGTACTAGCATGTTTTCACCCCGATTCAATTAGAAGGTCAACAAGGGCCCACATATCAGTTTCTCGGAGCAAGTAGGGCCGAGTAGGGCCACCCCCAGTTCGACCGACTAGGGAGGTTGGCCGAACTGGTGAGCGCGCCAAACTTTTTCCACTCGCACGTGTCGACCAATGGTGGCTTCCTTTACGCGGGAGTAAGTGAAAGCCCGAGAGATTAGCGTGCGAAATGCCTTAGTGAGTGTATAAATATTGGGGTGTGCCTCACCTCACTTCACACACACCAATCAATTATTCACTCTTGTATACACTAGTTCCCCTAGTTCCTTAGGGGGTGCTTAAGCTGTAGAGAGGAGCCTCTAGTCCCAAGTCCAAATTGGGAAATGTATGGCTCATGTATCTTTTCTTGTATTTGTGACATTATGCTTTATATTAATATCATTAACCTTTACTTATTCATATACTTGGATGAAGCGTTCAATGTTTGGTTGTGGATTCCATGTATGTGCTAAGTGTAGATGTTACTATGATCTATTCATAATGTTCATATCTTATTATCAAAAACATCATACACCACCACTATAGTCTAATTAGGTAATAATATGATTATGTTAATATTAATATGTTAGTGCTTGGTCCCAGCATTGGTTCAACGATGTCTAAGTTAGTCATTTTCTTAGGATGAATCTTGTATTACATCTACTAAGGTATTTACTTAACATGTAAGCATAGTGCTTAGATAGTTATGTAGCGTTAGATGCCTCATAGACCACGGTTTGTAGGGGTAGGCAGCAGGTGGTGACAGCCCTGTCCGTCCTTTGTAATCCCCCACGTTCAGTTACGCCGCAGGCTCGTGGCAGGAATCGTCCTCATGTTGTCAAGGGTAAACCCGTGCCAGTTATGTTGGACCACTAAGCCCTATTATTCACCATTAGTATATTCATGTGTACTCTATTAGGCTATGTATATGAGTAAGTAGAGCACAATAGGAGTAGCCCCTTCTCATAAGTCTAACCCTCACTAGGACAACCATACCCTGAGAGTTGATTGCTTAGGTGTGTGTCACACTACCCATATTATCATCTTACCCCTGTTCAGATAATTACTTTGTACCCTATACCTTGATCATAATAATAGTGTTTATTTCACCGCCTTCCTTTGGCATAAATACAATACCTTTGGGAATACACTTGGGTGAAATGCTACAACAGTATCTTACGTGCGCTTGCGGATCTCATCTCTCACTGAAGATAATCTGTCGTGTTAAGAAATACCAACACTAAGATGGTTTTAGGTTTACATGCTTCCTTCACAATGACCATGACAACAGCACCGACACAACACTTACACCTTGACACTGTACGTCCTTCACGTGTTCAATCTTTTGGAGGTAAATGGTGTGGGCTTGTAATTCTTGATGATTATTCTAGATACTCTTGGGTTTACTTTATGGCATCTAAGAATAAAGATTTTAGTCACATTAGAAGTTTGGTTCTTAGACTTTCACATGACCACCAAGGATATTTAAAAGCAATTAGAAGTGATAACATAGATGAATTTAAAAACCAATCATTTGATCACTTTTGTGCTGAAAATAGAATAGATCATCAATTTTGTTCATTATATGTACCTCAACAAAATGGTGTTGTATAGATAAAGAGCATAACCTTAGTCGAGATGGATAGGACTATGCTTGATGAATATCAAACTCCTAGGAAGTTTTGGGCAGAAGCAATTGCAACATCTTGCTATGTCTCAAATCGAGTTTTCTTGTGTGCTTAGCTAGCAAAAACCTCATATGAGCTTCGGTTTGGACATAGGCCATGTGTCACACACTTTAGGGTCTTTGGCTGCAAATTCTTTGTTAAGAAACACGGTAATCTTAATAAATTAGAATCTAGATCTTTTGATGACATGTTTATTGGTTATCCATCTCATACTAGAGGCTACCGTGTGCTTTTACTTGACACTAACAGAATACTGGAGACTTGTGAGGTTTCTTTTAATGAAGCTAGTCCAGGTACTATCTCTAATATTGTATATCAAGATGCATATCCGTGGGGGGAAGAGTATTTTCATTGAAGATGAGGAAGAAGTGGTGCTACTGCCCGGAAATTCAGAAGCTAATCACGTCGTTCCTTCTCCTGATTTTCATCCACTACCAACACCAACGACTACCACTACTGGTCCTAATCATCCCCAAGCCACAAGCTCATCAATTTGTGATGAACAAGAATAACACAGAGCTTGTGAAGTGTCTACTCCCCTCTGCATCCTCAAAACTCATCCTCCATAATAGATTATTGTGACACCTGGTTCCGAAAATGAACCAAGTGAAAGCATATGTGTGCCTAGGACGTTCAACATACATACACGAGTGCATTCACAAAAGGATATACAGAAAATTACCACAGAACAAGAATAATTAACCATTTTTATTACATAATTCATAATATCTTCGAATAAAAGCACTAATGAATATTAATGATAGGTTTCAACTAATGTAGCGGAAATAAACTAAACTAGGCAAACTAAGCAAACAGAATAGTGCAGCTCCAACACTCCATAGGCAAAGCTGACAGTAAACACGGCATAGGATTCCGCATTATCATCGTTATACTCCAAATCCCGACCTGCAACTGTTGGTGTGGGAATTGCAAGAGTGAGTACATGTCGTACTCAGCAAATGTGAAAAGTATGACATATGGCTGATTCAAATAATGAAAATAATAATGGCCATGTGCTGAAAAGTACGTTAAAACATTTGAAAAGCAATATATTATATGTATGTGAAGTAAACCCATCATAAACCATATAGTCGTCATAATACCAGTGCATATTCATCACCATCATCCATATTCCAAATTTCTCATTACCAATAACCATAATAAATATTAGAATTTAATTCATAACCATACATAACCATTGCCAAACCATAACCATCCCAATACCATGTTCCGTCTAATCATGGAAGTTGTCTAGGTGCTCATAACCGGGAGCACGACTATCATGATAGTTTTGTTAGACTCTAGAGAGTTTGAACCACATTACCCATGTGTTTGTAATTTCATCACCTTTCGATGAGTAGAACCTCTATTATGCCGTCTCACACTTCCATCAGTGTGTGGCCAAGAGATCACAAAATAGCCTTTACAGAGGGATTACTAGCCTATTATACCCCACTGAGGTTTCACCAGTGGCTATGTCTCCTACAGAGCACATGTTCAACCAAGGGCCTCCTCTTGAGCCATTCTGATCCCAGGGTAGTCCTACCAATCATCGACAAACCCAATCTGACTACCCCTTCCCCGAGTATCCGTATTGGTCAAAACAGCACTAGCAAAGCCCTAATTAATCAGCTACGCCGCACCCATACTTGGCCTCGTGGTGGCATTGTAATCTTGGTTTATTCTCGCATGAACCGGTCCTTAGATCTAAAGCAAGCAGACCACCATAACATCCAACCCATTCACATACCATGCTTGCTTAGATCACCCATTACCATATCATATTAACCAGTTCATGTTAATCATAATCTCGTAAATGCATAATTAAGTTAAGTGGTATATTTGTCTTCCCATCATAATTAATTAAGCAAAGCAAAAAGGTAAAAACCCCTTCCCGACTCTCTACCATAAATTCCAGGCGACAAGGGTGGTCAACAAATCTAGTAAACTTCCTATCATAGTATTGCCATCAAATTGACACAGGCATGCTGTTTTACAAACAAAACATTTATTTCAAAACAGGATCAATATGCTTCAAGGACACTTGCCTTGCTCTTGGGGTTGGTTCGGGTCAAGCCTTCAAACTCTTGGTGCTGGAGATCCTCCGCGGCACTCTCTAGCACAAATCCATCTAATCCGCACAATAAACAAACAAGACAATAAACACAATCAAAGAGTGCACGAATATTACTTAATATGACATGGCATGCATGATTAATGCAAATGCAAGGTGGAACATGTTAATGAGTTGCTTTTAATGATCACTAGCTAGTTCTAATTCCTTTTAACAAGTTCATACAGGTTTGGAGTTGATTAGATCTACTTTTGGAATTAATTCAACATCATTTAACCAGGAAAATCGAACTAGTCCGCAAGGGACCAGATAAGTCCGCACTGCGCGAGAACAGAAGATTAGGGTTTTCTAGATCGACGTGAATTTGGAGATTTGGGGTTCAATTCATGTAAGGAAAAGAGAATAGAAGGTATACCAGTTGTTTAGAACTCCAATGAATCAAGGATCTTGGAGGCAACACTTGGATCATGGCGATCTAGGGTTGATGAAGAACTTGATGGTGAATTGTTGACGAAGAACGCGAAGTTGATGGAGATCTTGATCCTCTTTCGTTTCCTCCTCTTCTTCCTCTTATTCTGGACCTCTTTCTCCCTCCTTGGTGGCGGCTATTCACGAGCTAGGGTTTGGGTGTGGTGGAAAAGTGGCAAATGGATGTCAAGCCAAAGGGTGGGGTTGTTTATATAGAGGTGGAGGCTAGGGTGATATGGATTTCGAGTTTGAGATGAGTAGAGGTTGGTTAAGAGTCCCACATGGGCTCTAAAAGAGTTAGGCACGACCTCCCTAGGCCCACTTAACATAAAACCCATGAAACAAGTCATGAAACAAACGATCAACTCGGAGTCGCGATATATCGGACAAGTCCGAGAAGGATCGGACTAGTTCGAAGTTAGACAGGGAGACATCAAACAAGTTCGGACTGGACATCGGACAAGTCCGAATTTATCCAGAGGGGAAAAGTAGACAAGTCTGGCCAAAATCAGACATGTTCGAATTTAGTCAGAGGGGGAAAACGGACATGTCCGTTGGAACACGAGACTAGTATGGACAAGTCCAGGGACTTAGCAAAATTTTCAAGAAATTGGAACACCAGACTAGTCCGCATAGGACCGGACAAGTCCGAAGGTGACCAAATGGAAAAACAGACTAGTCCGCTGAAAAATGGACAAGTCCGAGCGAGGTCAGAGAGAAATCGGACTAGTCCGCCCCAAAATCGGACTAGTTCGCTTCTTAAGTGCGGTTTTGTTTCTAATTCATTTAAACTTGTTCCTTTTTATGTTTCTCAATATTAAACATGTATTGGAATGTATTCAATGCATGATGGATGAAAATGAGGGTGTTACAATTATCGGAAGCTTGCACAAACGAGTCACGTGGTCCAGGTTTTCCGATACAAACTCTCATGCTTATTCTACTTTTTTTGCTTCTTTTGAACCTAAAGATATATCACACACACTCACTAATGAATTTTGGATTGTTACCATGCAAAAAGAGTTAGAAAATTTTGAAAGAAATAATATTTGGATTCTTGTACCTCCACCTCATGGGTCACACATTAATTGGAACAAAATTGGTGTTTATAATAAATAAAGTGAGGATGATGTTGTGGTTAGAAATAAAGCTAGGCTAGTTGCTCAAGGTTTCACACAAATTGAAGGTTAAGATTTTGATGAAACTTTTGCTCCTTTTGCTAGATTAGAAGCCATAAGGATTTAATTGTCCTTTGCTGCATCTAACGCTTTGAGGTTTTATCAAATGGATGTGGAAAGTTCTTTTCTTAATGGATACAATGATGAGAAGGTTTATGTTAAGCAATCACCGGTTTTTGAAAATCCAGATTTTTGTAATCATGTTTACAAACTGTCTAAAGCCTTATATGGTCTCAAACAAGCCTCTAGAGCATGGTATGATAGGTTAAAAACATTCTTACTTGACAAGGGGTTTGCCATGGGCAAAGTAGATAAAACTCCTTTTTTGCTTAAGCATGGAAATGACTCACTATTCGTTCAAGTTTATGTGGATGATGCTATGCTTGGTTGAGCTTCTCATTATCTTGTGTCTATGTTTTCAGATATGATGAGTTCAGAATTTGTGATGAGTATGATGGGAGAACTTACATACTTTTTGGGTCTGCAAATCAAGCAAACCAAGGATGGAACCTTTGTGCGTCAAATGAGGTATACAAAAGGTTTCCTTAGGTGCTTCAACATGGAAAATAGCAAGCCTCTTTGGACACCAATGGGAACAACGACAACACTTGAACTGATGAAGAGGGTTAATCTGTTGATCCAAAAGAAAATCAAAGCATGATCGGGTCTATTTTGTACCACACAGCATCAAGACTAGATAAACAATTCAGCGTATGTCTTTGCGAACGACTTCAAGCTTCTCCACGCGCTTCACATCGTTAAGCCGTCAAAAGGATTCTCAGGTACATACATGGAACTCAAGAATTTGGCATTTTTCTTCCTTATTCCTCAACATTTACTTTGAAAGCCTTTTTGAATGCTATATTTGGGGGTTGTAGGATTGATAGGAAAAGTACTTCAGGTGCTTGTCATTTTCATGGTAATTCACTTGTTGTTTGGTCCTCTAAAAAACAAAGTTCGGTTGCACAATCCACGGCCGAATCTGCATATGTAGCTGCTGCTACCACTTGCTCACAAATTCTTTGGGTTGTTCAAAGACTTAAGGACTATGGGATAGTGTTCCACTATTTTGTGATAATGCTAGTGCCACTTGCATTGCTAAAAACCCGTGCAACATTCTAGAGCAAAGCACATTGACATTAGGTATCACTTTCTCTGTGATAATGTTGATAAAGGAAACATTGTGCTTCACAATGTAGATACCAAACAACACATGGCTGACATTCTTACAAACCTTTTGATTTCTCTTGTTTCTCATTCATTCGTAGTGAAATAGGAGTTACGCATCGTCATGGCTTAAATTGAGAGGGAGTTTTGCAACTTGGGAAGTCCATGTGTGAATCTAAAATTGAAAGATAATATGAGCATGAGTGATTCATACATATATGAATTTGTTATTCCATTTATATGCTGAAAGTTCTTACTACATTACTCGTGTTATACATTTTGTAGTTTTTGCCATGACTAGTTTGAATTATTAATACACTAAATCTAGTCATGATTTGAACTTTCTTGTTGTTTTGAACTTGTTGCATGCTCACAAGTGCTTTGAATTATGAAAAATTAATAAATTAATAGCCCACATGTTGTGCTTTTATGATCAAATTTAAAATCAGAAAAGATCAAGAGAATATGCATGCATCACACTTCTTCTTTTGGTATTTCTTATCATTGCACTTTGATATGAACTTGGAAGGAGTTGTGTATGACTAAAACCATGTCCTTAAGCTTCTGATTGTCTAATGATATAGGCTTGGCTTGGTTGGTTAGAATAAGGCGGATGCTACATATAATATCTTGCAAAGTTCATATGATTTAAATTTGTGCTTTAAAAGTTAATAAAAACCGCAACATGTGTCATGCTTACAAGTTTTGGTATAGTTGAGACAGAGAGATCATGACTTGCTTACATTGAAACTACACTTGATCTCTAGCATGGATTACACTACTTTATTTATTCCATTGATGTGATAGTGTAAAATACTTAATAATATGGCTTGGATGAGCTTCATTTTATATGTATATGTCACATTATGCTCATAACAAATCAAAATTTATGTTTTGAACCTTGCTGAATACATTGTCAAAGGGGGGGGAATATGTCACACATGGCACATTCACAAGTGTTTTGATTTTGATTTACATGTTCTTCTAAGGGGAGTGTATGTCCATAGGAGGAGAATTTTTTTAAGGGAGACGTTTCTTCTCATTTGCTTTTTGATTTTCAAAATGAGGGAAAAATTTTCTTTTGTCAAAACTTTTCATGAAATTTGAATGAGCCAATGTTCGGTTTTGTAGTGGTGTTGCCAATGCATTCATCAACGGGGAGATTGTGAGATCTAGGTGCTGAATACATTGACAAATAGGCTAAAACTGAGGGTTTACATGCAAAGTTTTGAATATACCTAAGAAACCCACTTCGGATTGTCCAAACTTGCAAGAACACACTTCGCACTGTCCGATCTTAGCCGCGCATGAGATACACGTGTTTTCTCTTTGGAGTGTCCGTACTTTTCCCTTTATAATGCATACCGGCTGTCTTGGACTGTCTGATCTTTCTTTTGCTGAAATATTCGTGCGGCTGCTATGTTTTTAACTCGCAATGTTTCAAACTTCATTTTTAGCTTATGGGAGGTTTTTTAGTATCCTTTTACTAAGTTTTTGATGTGTTACGTCTGATCATGTGTAAAAGCCCACATTGCAAATAACAAGAATTCAAAAACGTGGACTAAATTTTTTATGTGAAAATAATAAAAAAGTTCAATTTACATGAGTTGTGAATTAAGAAATGAAGTTAAAGATTGAACTTCTAAAAAACTTCACATCAAAATAGAAATTTCTAGGGTATGTTTGCACCTAAGGAAAGAACTAGAGAAAGGGGGAAAATGCCAAATGTTGTAGGATTGAAGAGCACATGAAAAGCTACCAGAGGGGGGGGGGTGAATGTAGATTAAAAAGTCTTACGCGGCGGAAACAATTAAATCCCAACCACTTCGGCAGAAAAACAATATGTTAAAAAAATCGTGTGTGAGACTAATCTAAACATATTTTATCGTGACAAAAGTGATAGATATCAGAGCGAATCAAGTCACGAAGACGACACAACAAGAATCACTCAAATCCGCCGAGAGAAACTCAAGTTACAATTGAAATATCAAACAAAGGTCAATTTGTCCTACCCGAGAAAAACAGTTCTGGAACACTACAAAGAACCTCATGTAGATCAGAAACCACAAATCCAATGACCGTGAAATTTTGACAGATGATAGATAATCAAGTTGTGAAACAACTCAAAAAGAATCACGTCAAATGGATCTGTAAAACTCGAGTTATGATAAAACCACCGAAGAAAGGTAGTACTGTGTAGAAACTCGACTAACTTGTCTGGAACAAGTCGGACGAACAAGGCACAAAAGTTCCTTTCCACTATGAATTTTATTCAATAGAACACAAGAGGAACAGCTCCAAAGTCGTCTATCACGAACTCTAGCCTCCCTTGCTTATATAACCAGCCCTTAGGCCAACCCAATCTCAACTAGGACTCTAATCCTACTCAGTTCACGAACAGAAACTTTTCATAACTGCTCAAGACTCTCCTATACGCAGATAGAAGCAATCTTAATACTTCCAAACACCTTAGGAACGTATACCACATTCCTAAAACAACCCAAATTCGTAACCCACACGAAATCCTATCATAACCAACTCAAAACATTCCATATTTGAGTCAAACACGACTCAGCTGCAGCCTGAATCCATAACCTAGTCGGTTGGACCTTTCCGACTAATTCTTTACGTCCACATCTCTTCATCACGCCTCGGAACCATGTAGCCACGTCCATGCACTCCTTGCATACGTGCAAACATCTTCCAACGACGTCCACGATACCTTCATATGCATTGTTCTTCATTCAAACATGTTGCGCAACCTCCCGATCAACTCAACAACAATTCCTCCCAAACTTTGTTGTTGAACCTCATCTTCTCCCTAAGACTAGTTTAATGGATCTCGCCACCAGCCATGTCTTGAATTCAAGCAACACCTGCACATGAATAAACAACCAATCCGTACGAGCCCAAGTCCGCGACTTGACTCAAATTAGTTCCAAACACAACACCTCACGTGAGCACCTCACATAAGCATGTTGCAAACCATAGAAAAATGATATAAGCCTTAACCACCAAACACACCAAAAACTTAGTAAAAGAATACTAAGCAACCTTTCCATAAGTGTAAAGCATGTTCGAAACATTGCAAGATAAAAGCAGGAACATTGCAATCAAGCTCTGAATCTTGCCAAAGCTAACCGGAGCTTGAGCTAGAGCTATCAAAACTAGTACAACTTAGCGCCGGAGCTTACCAAAGCCAGTACAACCTAGCGCCGGAGCTCGCCAAAGCTTGTCGGAACTAGTCAACCCAAAAGCCAGAGCTAGAAAAACATGTCGGAGCTAACCAACATAAGTCGGACCTATCAAAACATATCGGAGCTTAACAAAGACATGTCGGAGCTATCAAAGTCATGCCGGACCTAAAGACAAAGCTCACTAGAGCTTCCCAGAAACATGTTGAACCTTGACAAAGCTAGTCAGACCTATTGTTGGACCTTGCAGGAGCTCGGAGCTAGAGTCGGACCTTGCTAAAAAGATGTTATGGCAACATTTAAAACTTCATTGTTAAAGCCAATGTATTCAGCACACATAGGTCTCATAAATGCAATTCGAAAGAAAAAGTGTGATACAAATACAAGATTCAAAATCAATTAAGAGCAAAGGTAAAAGCCCTAGAAACCCTAATGAAGATTTCGGCTCAAGAATCAAATGGAGGAATAAAGAGGGGAATAAAACATAGTGTTCAAAAAGGGTTTTTAATTGAACAAAAAATGGGAGTGCGAAATTAAAAAAATCTGTTGTTCAAATTTGTAAAACTCAAGAATTGAGACCGCCAATGCTTTTCCATGTTCTAAGCATCATCTATGTCACGTGGGATAATGTTTAAATCCCATTTGCCATTTCATCGAACCAATGCACATGTGAGCCTTCAAATTTAAATTTGAAATTCCACTTACACTGTATTCAAATGACAAATTGAGTTTCATAGTTGGTTTCACCGTAATTGAAATACTCTAGTGGCCAAGTTGCATAATTTTCAGAGCAGAGTTGTATGGCAATTAAAATCAACAGAAAATGAATATGTTATGCACTTGTGGGCCCCAACCATGCACTCCATGCAGATGCTTGCTTCAACGTCGAGTCCAGCTCAAAAACATGGTCCCTACTGCTTCTTTGGCTCTCTCTTATCCTCCTTTGGCCTGTGAAGTCGAGTTCCTTCCCTGTTCATCGCCTCTCACGCAGAAACAGTGGCCACCGGCGTGGTTATTCTTGTGCCGATCGATTCATCGCCAAACAATCGATTTCAATCCTTTTCTTGGTTTTTTATTCCTCACCAGTTCGTTGCGCAGATGCCTGACCATTTTTTTGGACAGCTTGGGGCCTTCTTGGTGTATGGTTCGACGTTTTCCCGCGCGCCAAGCCGACAGTCGCCATTATTTCGACATTTTCACAGTGTTCCCGTGAAATGAAGCCCTCTCCCGTGCCATCCCAAGCACCAGCAGGTTGGCACAAACATCCTCGACCTTTCTGTCAACCCAGATAGGCATGTTTTGCATCGTAACTACTATGTTCTCCTTTTTCCCCACCGGCATGTTCAATACAATTGCACCTAGATTTTCCGTTAATTCCTACTCCACCTTTTGTCTTAATGCAATCCAGTTAAAAATATGTACAACACCTTCCTACATTGATCCTCAATTAAAAAGATTCGAAAACGGCCAAACCATGAAGTAAACCGTGTCTTCCCCTCCGCGGCTCAATTTGAGCTAGATCACCAACAATAACCATCTTGCAGCCATGTTCTGTCCAATTGGAGCTCGGATTCATGTTCCATATCGTCCTTGGATGCTTAGGGTCCCAATTCTGAGTTTAATCTTCGTCCTCGGTGCTGTTTCCCCGCCGCCGTCAAGTTAACCGCCACAGTCAACAGGCATATTCGGTCGCCACTGTACCCTGAGACCTTGCCTGACGGGTTCACCGAGGACATATATCTGTTTTGCCCTAAATCTTGCCGCCTATTGCCAGCATTTTGTGTGGGAATGGCCGCTCGGCGCCAAAGCCAAGCTGCCTTGTTGGGCTGTCGGGAGGTAGAAGAAGGTCCTGTACCACGGGCTCCATTTGCCTGTCTCTCCCTGTTAAATGTCATTGATCTTCTATGACTCTAGATCCCCTGCGGTTAAGCATTTGTCAGCCACATTTACAATAATAAAACAATTACAGATTCATGCCAAACTTCCAAAATTCATAGAGATCGATAGAAAACTCCAAAAATCCTCAAATATATTTTTTGAAGTTCCTTTTGAGTAATACTGTGCAATGGTGTGAAGGAATTGATATGAAAAAGCCATGGAACTTCCTGATTAATTACTCTTCTCATATTCTTTGAGAATTAATTTCAGAAGCGATGTTTATTGGAAATTTCTCAAACTTAGCCAAATTGTTTGCTACATAGTAAGTGACTTCCAGTGAAAATTTCAACATCATTGAACATTGTTAATTATGTCAAATGTCACTGTTTTTCTCTATGTCAATAAAAATACTAAAAACAACAGAAAGAATTTCTAGAGAATGTTTCAACCTTGTAAAATT
This sequence comes from Tuctoria greenei, assembly GCA_036927565.1. Classification (NCBI taxonomy): domain Eukaryota; kingdom Viridiplantae; phylum Streptophyta; class Magnoliopsida; order Poales; family Poaceae; genus Tuctoria; species Tuctoria greenei. The sequence goes on from JAYESD010000004.1 coordinate 76,283,291, forward strand.
CATATCTCCTTGTAGGATGCTTTGAAAAATGTGAAAAACATACTTCCATATATAACAAACCTAGGATTTTAAGTAAATTCAGAGAAGGGAAAGCACCTAGGGAATTATTGTGACCACAACAGGCCATAGAAAAATCTCAAAGTTTGCAAATACTTTGCATATAATCTCTAGAAGCGACTGTTAAATTTGTAGCCATATTAAATCTTTTTTATCTTCAGAAATTAGAGTTTGTATCCCTATGTTCATATGAAAGCCTAGATCACAGTATGGTTAAATTCTATTGCCTTTTCAATTCATTTTCCTCTTTGTTGCCGTTGAACACAGAGGCAGGAACTTTACTCTTAGTCAGGCCTTGGACATTATGAAGTTATTTACAACTGCAAGGAGCCTTAAAAATCCAGATTATTTCTCTGTGTCTATCACAAAGCATATTAAAGATCATACCTAAACTTACTAGGTTTAAATTGTTTTCCCTCTAGCTCTATGAACATCAGAACCAAGTACTTCAATGGTCTTCAGCCGAAATTATGTTTCAAGTTGTAAACGACTTCACAGGTGAATTGTTAATCAAATCTCTTTCACTTTTGCATATTCATATCAAATAGTGATCACGACGGAGGATTCGACGAGGAGCACCATACGGAAGAGAAGGGAACCAACATGGATTTGCTCCTAGGAGGTGGATCCGGAGCAGCAGTGGTAATCCATGAAGAAGTGATTCGATGAGAAGCTTTATTATGAAGATCAAGATCTGACTTTATTGACATTTACTTAGTGCAACCTAAGGCAAGCCCTGGTTTGCATTTAAGTGCATTTATAAAGTTTTCTTTTTTATACACTATATTTATGAGGTTTGTATTGTGGATTAGGTCAGGTTTTGATGATACCCCACATGCATGATCAAATAATCCTAGGAGTGGTTGGGTAGGACATTACTCCATCGTATTATATTGCTATGCTTAACTTTTTAGTTGACGGGTCAATAGAAGTCGAGTAGTTGGAATCTACTCGCGAGAATGGTTATATTTTATCGACTCAAGTCAAGTAATTGAATTCTACTTGTGAGAGAAGTCGAGTGAGGGAAACCTACTCGCGAGATGTCACCACAATGTTCATTTTTATAGTTGAGATGTGGACGGGGATTTTTGTAGGATGGAACGCACAAGGTTGATCACGACCCGAAGGGTGGGACAATTCTTGTGACCACATTGTGCCTGGGTCGGTAATGGTAAGGCAAGCGTTGGAGTTTGTTATGGTGGCCCTATCTAAGTCGGTTAAGGACTGTGTCGTATGCGGCCTTGTTGGGCAAGTTTGAGCTGTATCGGATGCATATTGGTATATGGGACCTAGGAAACTGATGTAACTCGTAGACCTTGGTGTGAAAACTTCTCCGTTGCCCTTGAATGGAGATGCAATGGCATAAAGGTGTAAATCATCTAGCGGGCAACTTTGATGTGTCCGTGTAGGGGACCTTTTGCTCGAGATGGAGAGTTGATTCGATATTAGGGCCTCCTGTGAAAAGTAGCTGTGTGAGACATAGAGATAAGAACACCGACGTGGCTTCCTTGCGGGCGTACGTGTCATGCATTCCGAGTTGTTATTGATTTGAATCATCATCGCTCGCAGTTATGGACTGAGCATACTTATTCATTACGCCTTGACATCGTACTAAAGAGTAGTTGAATTATTATGAATCTGTTGCAATGATTATAATATTTTATTGCAACTTTTATGTCTTAGCAGTTGCACAATTAAATTTACTATTCCCAAAGATTTTATTTGTATGCATCTTATATAACTTTGGGCATGTAACATCGTAGACGAAGCATTCCTTGTTTGATTGTGGAGTTTATGATGTTCCATGCCCATAGGGTGCACATCTGGTACTTCAAATCTGAAAGTAAGGATTTACTATTAGGCGAGTCCTTTATGCAATTAAGCTTTCCTATGTTTAGAGTTTCTGCATGTAGAGTTTCATGTTTAGGTGAGATGGCTAAGTCTTGCTAAGCCTTCATGCTCACGGTTGCTATATATATTGTTTTGCAAATAATAGTTTAACTGCTGCTGTCGGTACCCTAAAAACCATACACCCCCTGAGGTTACAAAGATCTCAAGGGAAGGACGTCTACTCAAATTGAAGACCCTCGGAGGCCCACTTGTCAGACGTAACTGGACCTGCTTCTCCAACATGGTTAACCCCTAGGTTGCCACGTGTACTGCCAGACCGGAGCTACTACCCACAAGGGTGAAGCTCCGGGCTAGGTACAGAAACGGCACCTCCGGACTTAACCCCTGACCGAGAGAAGCTCCGGACCTGACACGTGCCAGGCCACCCCGGAGCTTCCCGCTTCCCACAAGCAAGCACCAGAGCTGCCACGTGTCCAAACGTCGGAGCTGGCCGCCTCAAACCTCCGGAAGACATTGTAACGACTCCGGATCTTCAAAGGATAGCCGCGGACTTCAAGACCCGATTAATTGTCATTAATTCCATGTTAATGACACTTAATCGGACAATCTTAACACCTGTAACGGCACTGTCGGAGCCCGTTACAGGGCTATTAACAACAATTAATCGTGTATCAATACTAGTAACCGCCGAGGCCACATGTCGGGCCAGGCTAACTTGTAACGGTTTGTCCTTGTACTATAAAAGGACAGACCGACGATACACGGGAGGAGAGAAAGGCTCTCGATCGCTCTCAGGCACACACGCATTGACGTGAGCTTTCATACATAAACTAATACAACACCACACACCCGTGGAGTAGGGTATTACGCTCAGGCGGCCCGAACCACGTAAACCACTGTGTCTCTCGTGTCCAATTGTGATTCACCTTCTTGAGTCTCCGCGCGCCCACACCGAACTACAAACTCCTTCAGCACTTTAGTAGTGTCAGGAGATCTGCCGACTCCAACAGTCGACAGTTGGCGCGCCAGGTAGGGGCGCCCGACATTTTCAAGAATGGTGAATTCTGCGGCTGGATCATCCAACGGGCAACCTGCTGCTCAGGCTGTCAGGGGCAATCCCTCCAACATGCAGCCACCAGCAGGAGCCTCAGCACCAGCAGGAGTCACACTCCCACCACCACCATCTTCTCTGGCAAAACGTGCCGGGCAACATGATGGTGCGCCGGCGTCACATACTGCGCCGGCAAGTCATGACAACCCAGAACACGCGCTCCATGCAGCGCGTGCTCTTCTCCAGCGACCACCACCTCCGGATGCATCTCAAGATGCCATGGAGCAATGGAGGGCTGATGTTGAGCATTTGGTCGCAGCAGCGGCCGAATGCCTCAACAACCAGGGTCCTCCTCCTTCAGGGCGAGCCCCATCGCAGCGACGGACGTTGTCTGGAAGACTTGGTCCGCATGTCTCCAACAACCGAAGACGAGCTGCGTCACAGCAAGCGACGTCGTTGCCCTCTGGGGCACGACGCACCCATACGGTATCTCGGCTTTCGACACATGACCTCCGGGCGGAGCTTGATCGCCGATACCGCCAACAGGATGGCCGTGTCCATATCGAGCAAGCTCGAGAAAGACGGGATGCTCAAGACCTTTCTACTCTGGAAGGAGTAGGAGGAGGCTGTTCCGCCCTAGCCATGCACCTGCGCATGGTTAGATGGCCACAGAAGTTCCGGCCACACTTGCCGGAAAAATTCGACGGGACTGTCAACCCCGTAGAATTTCTGCAGATATACTCCACTGCAATCTTAGCAGCTGGAGGAAACGAGGCCGTAATGGCCAACTACTTTCCAGTGGCCTTAACTGGGACCGCCAGGTCCTGGTTTATGAGCCTTCCACCCAACTCTATCGACAGTTGGGAGGAGCTGTGCCGTCAGTTCACTGCCAACTTCGGGAGTTCATGCACCCGACCAGGCACTGAACTAGACCTTTTTGCGGTCGTACAAAAAGGGGGAGAATCTTTGCGGTCATTCATCCAGAGGTTCTCTCAGGTACGCAACACAATCCCTTCTATCTCAAGCGCTTCTGTCATTGTGGCATTCAGACAGGGTGTACGAGACAAGAAGATGTTGGAGAAGCTGGCGATCAAAGAGATCACCAGCGTCACGGAGCTCTTCAGCTTGGCAGACAAATGTGCCAGAGCTGCGGAGGGCCGTGAAATGCACTCCAAACCAGCCTTGGAGGATCACAAAAAATCCTCCAAAGAAGAAGCCGCTACCTCCGGGAGTGGCAAGAAGAAAAAGAAGACCAACGGCAAGAAGAAGTCGTCGGCCGACACATCCAACGTTGCAGCCACTGCAACTCCTGGTGGCCGGGGGCCACGCCCCGAGAAGCGACCTCGACCGTCTTCCGAAGACGGCGGCAAATCCAAAATGTGGTGCCCCATTCACAAAACGGGCAGCCACAGGCTGGAAGACTGCCGGGAGGTCCAAAACCTTGCCGAGCGCTACAATAAGCGTCGGGAAGGGTCTCCTTTCCGACAGAGGGAGGGAAAACAGAAGGTTGACGAAGCTCCGGCTGAAGCGGAGTTAGGGTTTCAGGACCCCAAAAAGGTCCTGAAAGCCGTCTACACCTCCGTCGACGATGACTCCGACGTCTCCGACAACGAGCGTCGGAAAACCATGAACACCATCTTTGGTGGATCATGGGACATCACTTCTCGTCGTGTCATCAAGACTATGCGGCGGGATATGGCTGCTGTAGCTCCTACAGCTAGACCGGAGCCACATCGAAAGTGGATGGACACACCCATCACTTTTGATGCTTCGGACTGTCCTCGAAGCATGGTCGGAGCTGGCCAATTACCCTTGATGGTATCTCCCACCATCAACAACATCCAGCTCCATCATGTTATGGTGGATGGAGGTTCGGGGCTGAACCTTATAAGCTTTGAAGCTTTTACCAGACTTCAGCTTTGACCTTCGAATCTTCAGCCCTCTCGACCATTCTCCGGAGTAGGTCCGGGGGCCATTACCCCACTCGGAGCTATAATTCTACCCGTTACCTTCGGGACACGGGAGAAGTACCGCACCGAGAAGTTGGTCTTCGACGTCGCTCAGATCAACTTACCATTCAACGCCATCTTGGGTAGACCTGCTCTATACAAATTTATGGCAGCTGCTCATTATGGATACTTGGTGTTGAAGATGCCAACACCAGCAGGCGTTCTCCGGATTCGTGGAGATCGCACCGCCGGAGTAACTGCTCTGGAGGAGCTCCATGCACTCACCACTGCGCAAGAGGAGGACTCCAGACAGGGGCAAGCTCCAAAACCTCCGAGCATTCGGCAATGAGGCTCAACCTCTGCTCCCCGTGTGCAGCCAAGCGGCGACACCGACATCCCCGTCAAAGTCGTCCAAATTGGTTCCGATGTCACTCAAACCACCCGCATATCGGGTGGGTTGAATGACAAATAGGAACTCGCGCTCATCACTTTCCTCCGGGCTAACGTTGACGTATTTGCTTGGCAACCGTCACAAATGCCTGGGATCCCCAGGGAAGTGATTGAGCACAATCTGAAGATTTACCCCGATGCTCGGCCTGTGCATCAGAAACCTCGGAAGCAATCTGTAGAGCGACAGAACTTCATCCGACAAGAAGTGAAGAAGTTGCTCGAAGCCGGATTTATCCGAGAAGTCTTCCATCCAAAATGGCTGGCGAACCCAGTCGTTGTGCCCAAGGCCGGCGGGAAACTTCGGATGTGCATCGACTACACCACACTGAATAAGGCATGTCCAAAAGATCCATTCCCACTACCTAGAATAGATCAGATAGTGGATTCCACCTCCGGGTGCGAGTTACTGTGTTTTCTAGACGCATATTCTGGATATCATCAAATCAGGATGTCTAGGGAGGATGAAGAGCATACTTCATTCATCACAGTGGATGGATTGAATTGTTACACAGCCATGCCGTTTGGTCTCAAGAATGCAGCTTCAACTTTTGTACGAGCTATGTACAAAACTTTCGAAGAACTCATCAGAGACATAGTGGAAGTGTACGTCGATGACATCATGGTCAAAGTCAAGAACAAGGAGTCCCTCTTGGGCACCTTGCAGGCTGTCTTCAACAAGCTGCGGGCCACCCGCACGAAGCTAAACCCAGACAAGTGCGTCTTCGGGGTTAGTTCCAGAAAGCTTCTTGGTTTCCTGGTAAGTCACCGGGGCATAGAGGCTAATCCGGCGAAGATAAAAGCCATTGAAGACATGAGGCCACCAACCCGCATCAAAGACGTCCAAAAATTAACTGGATGTCTAGCAGCCCTCAGCCGGTTCATTTCAAGACTGGCGGAAAGAGCACTTCCCTTCTTCAAGTTACTGAGGAAGTCCGGACCATTCCAATGGTCTGAAGAAGCAGAGAAGGCATTCCAAGAGCTGAAACAGTTCCTCACCACTCTACCAGTCCTGGTAGCTCCGAACCCTGGTGAGCCTTTGTTGCTTTACATTTCAGCTACTGACGAAGTTGTCAGTATGGTTCTGGTTGCGGAGAGACCGGAACTACTCAATACTCAGGAATCCAGACCCCTTCGGGAGGGTCCGAAGGTTCCTGAAAGCGGGTCTGGGTCCCAGCTCCCAGACTCAAACCCATAAGAAGCCACTTCAGAGGACCCGGACCCCTCTAAGAGGGTCCAGGTCATTTCTGAAGAAGCTCCGGGTTCCTCCACCCAGAACCCGGAGGTCCCCGAAGAGAGTCTGGACCCCTCCGAGAGGGTCCGGATCAATGAAGAGGAAGCCCTGGACCCCTCCGGGAGGGTCCGGACCATTCAACGCCCGATATACTTCATCAGTGAAGTGTTACATGATGCCAAGACTCGATACCTAGAGGTGCATAAACTGCTTTATGCAGTTCTTATTGCCTCAAGGAAGCTTCGACACTATTTCCAAGCTCACAAAGTCTCGGTGGTGACCTCATATCCACTTCGAGCGATCCTGCATAATTCCAATTCAACTGGGAATATTGCAAAGTGGGCAGCGGAATTGGCTGAATTCGATCTTGAATTCATTCTGGGACAAGCAATCAAGAGTCAAGCGTTGGCAGATTTCGTGGCAGAATGGACTCCCTCTCCATTAAACCCTGGGGGCCCCAGCGAGCAGAAGACGGAACCTCAAGTTCCAACCTTCACTAAGCCTCACTGGACCCTTTACTTCGACGGCTCCATGCAGAAGCAGGGAGCCGGAGCTGGAATCCTTCTCCTCGCACCAACTGGGGAGAAGGTGAAATACATGGTACACCTTGACTTCAAGACAACCAACAACGTGGCGGAGTATGAAGCAATCATCTATGGATTAAAGGTGGCACTATCATACGGTGTCAAGCAATTGCTGGTCAAAGGAGATTCACAACTCGTCATCAAGCAGGTGAAGGGTGAATGCTCCTGCAATAATCTCCAGCTGGCTGCTTACCTCCTTGAAGTCCAGAGGCTTCAGAAGGACTTCGAAGTCCTAGACCTTCACCATGTTCAGCGTGCTCACAACGCTGAAGCTGACGAACTCTCGACCAAGGCGTCAACTGGAGCTCCGGCTCCTGATGGAACCTTTTTCCGGAGGTTGTCAAAAGCCACAGTTCAGCCTGCCGAACTGAACGAAGGGGGCGAGATCAGCATCCCGAAGCTGACTGTCCCGATGGCCCTGTTACCATGGCAGCCATCAAGGGTCGTAGGTGCTGCCGGAAGCTCCGAGCAACCCAGCACGCAAGACTCAAATGCTCAAGTCAGTTCCGATGCATGGATCTCGGAGATCCGGAGCTACTTGAAAGACAACATCCTTCCTGACGATGATGTATCCGCTGATCGGGTAGTCAGATTGGCTAAAAGATACACGTTGGTAGAAGGGGATCTCTACCGGTGCGGTGCCAACGGCATCCTAATGCGGTGCATCACAAGGGAAGAAGGCTGCGAGCTCCTCACAGAAATCCATGGAGGCGAGTGTGGGAACCACGCATCTTCCCGCACGCTGGTCGGAAAAGCCTTTCGGCATGGCTTCTACTGGCCTACAGCGCTCCAGGATGCCACTGAGCTGGTGAAGAAATGCAAAGCATGCCAATTTCATGCAAAGCAAATTCATACACTTGCTCAGTCCTTACAAATGATACCTCCCACATGGCCTTTCGCTGTGTGGGGGATGGACATCTTGGGACCCTTCCCTAGAGCCGTCGGAGGTTACAAGTTCCTGTATGTCGCCATCGACAAGTTCACCAAGTGGCCGGAAGCAACTCCCGTTGTGACGATCAACAAACAATCTGCAATCAATTTTCTACAATCCATCGTGAGCAGATTCGGAGTCCCAAATAAGATCATCACTGATAATGGGACTCAATTCACAAGCTCCGCATTTCAAGGATATTGCGAAGACCTCGGCATACAAGTTTGCTACGCTTCCATAGCTCATCCTGCCAGCAATGGACAAGCCGAGAGAGCAAATGCAGAGATCCTTAAAGGACTCAAAACACGCACTTATGAGCGCTTGAAAAAGCACGGAGCCAATTGGATCGAAGAGCTTCCGCCCACTCTATGGGCCAACAGGACTTCTCCAAGTCGGGGAACCGGAGAAACACCCTTCTTTCTGGTGTACGGAGCTGAAGCGATCCTTCCTCCGGAAATCACCTTGGGTTCCCCCCGAGTCCAGACCTTCGACGAAGCCGCGCAGGACCAGCTCCGGCGTGAAGACCTAGACCTCCTCGAGGAGGGAAGGTGCCAAGCAGCTGTTCGGAATGCCCGATACCGCCAAGCTCTACAGCGCTATCACCAGCGGCATGTACACAACCGACAGCTCGAGGAAGGCGATCTGGTGCTACGGAGAATACTATCCAGAGAAGGGCAAAACAAACTCTCCCCCGGCTGGGAAGGGCCCTTTCGAGTGATCAAAGTATCCCGTCCCGGAAGCGTTCGCTTGGCTACCGAGGATGGGACACCTCTCCCAAATCCTTGGAACATCGAGCACCTCCGTAAGTTCTACACTTAATTCCACGGAGGTGAGTCTTAAGTAACTTGAAATGTATGTTATAGAGTCATTGTACAGAGTCGGGTAGTTCCTCCGGGAGAGCAGCCGGACCTTTCCCAAAAGGTTTGAAAAGCTCATGCAACACTTGACACAGTCTCCGGACTAAAAGTGTGGCTAACTACCCTGGGTCAAACGAGAAACCAAACACACTTAGCCTGGTTCCGTACCCTAAGAGTGTACTTGTTTCCCCTGTACCCCGGACCTATAATGAAAGACATCTTCATGTGAAATAGACTCCACATGCATTCATTTTTGCATAGGCTCGACATTTTTATTTTTCTCTTTCTTGTCTATAACAGAAACGTGCAATTCTTAAGAAGTTCTAGTTTGACCGGTTTACATACGATTCGAGTTGAATTGTCAGATTTTTTGGATTTAAATATCGTCTGGGAACAACTCGCCTGAAAGCCGCCAAGCCATTCTAGGGCCGGAGTGCGCTATCGACTTAGCCTGGTCAAGCACCCTAAGTACGCCACTCTACCTACATCCCGGCAGGCCAAAGTAAGGTGGGTCCATGGACAATTGGATCTAAAAGAAAAGACAATTCATCCAGTCGTATTAAAAATCGTGTTCAACTTAAAATTTTCTTGAGAACCGTAAGCCGCGACGAAGTTATAGACAAGGAACGAATTTTACTATTTTTCTTGGCTTAAGTGTGCAGGAAAAATGAACCCTACGTTGATGGAGAAAAACCGGAGCTAACCAAGCTCCGACTCCCACCAGGGCGTCAACCGTCGGCGTTGACTAAAAGATGGTGAGAAGACCCCGTCACTGGAGTCTGTTGCCAACAAACCAAGTGTGGCAAAGGTCATTTCCGGAGCTGCTAAGCTCCGACACCTTGGAGTATTAACTACCGACGCTCAACGTGTTGATAGAGGCTATTGCCGGAGCTACTAAGCTCCAGCGATGGACAGTGCCGGAGTTTCTAAGCTCCGACAACTCCAGGGGACCTTCACTATCAAAAACTTCGGACTTAAATTCCACAAGTTCGAAGCAAATTCGTCTTCAACAAAACTTAACATCCTTTTGGTACATGTCCACAATCAAATTGTGCACATCTACCAGGGGGCCAAGTGAAGATAAAGATGTTGAAGACAAAAAAATGAAATTCGCAAAAAATTGGGGATTTCATTTAATCTGAAGACTGGAGATTACATCTGGAGACAAGGGATTACAAAATTGAGGAAGAAGAGAAGATACAAGTAAAGGCTAAAAGAGACGGTCCTAGACCCTATGGAAGAACTCGGCGACCTTCTGGGCGACCTCCGACACGCAGGCTCGGGTAGCTTCGCCTTCTCCTTCGACGGGGCCTTCAAGCACCGGGTCCAAAGGAAATCGAGGGTTCCGGCTGGTGTAGCACGTCAACACATATTCTGTGACGTTCCTAGCCAGGGATTGCCCCTCGACCTCCAGCTGGTCCGCAATGACGTCGCCCACCTTGGAGAGCTTGCTGCCTGCGGCGCTCAACGCTTGCAACGCAAGGTTCGGCTCCGGCTCCGGATCATCCGGGTGCACGGGGCTGAAACCCATCGGCGTCAGCGCGTCGTCGGCCTTGCCCAGGAACTCCCAAATCTGCAGGGAGTCCGCCTTCCTCAAGTTCTTCATCTCTTCCAGGGATCTCCGGGCCGCCGTCAGCTCCGAATTCTCGCGGGCGAGGCGCTCAACTTCTTTGGCGTTTTGCTGGATCTTCGCAGCAACCTGCTTCTCAAGTCTTCCGAGCTCCTCCTCTCGGAGGTGGATCTTGTTCCGGCGGTCGACCAGGTCCCTCTCCCTAGCCTCCACTTTCTTCTCCCGGGCAACAAGGGCACACTCGTATTCGTAGAGTTCCTGCCCCCGCACCCAGGTCTTCTCCTCCTCCTCGAGGCAGCGCTCTTCCAATTTCTTAGCGCGCTCCTCGAGGCCCTTGTCCGCCAGAGCTGTTTTCTCGGCGAGCTCTTCTTCCCGTCGCAAGACGTCATCCCGTAGCTCTAGGAGTTTTTGCTCCTCGTCCTTGAGCCGTCTTTCCCTCCCTTCAAGTGCCTCTCGGCGCTTGATGAGTGCGGTGCTGATGGCCTCGAGCTGATCAAACCGAGCATTGGCCGCGTCGTTAGCAGCCTTAGCTTGGTCGTGGAACTCCCGGGATTGAGCATCGAGGGCGTGAGTCATGCACTCCCTCTCGTCCAGCAGCTTATCCCAGAGCTCCAGGCGGATCTTCTCCCGCTTGATCCAGTCCTTGTCATCCGCAAGCCTCGACTGCGCCAGCTTAGTCTCGAAGTGGAGCCGATTACGCCACCGCCTAAGGGTTTGGCGCTCCTCTTCAAGAGCCTTGCTGTCGTGGAAGAAGGCCAGTTGGACCTGACGTAGACTGGAGCAGGCGTTGTCGATGGACATCGACAGCGAGATGGGCTTCGGACCTGCTGGGATCTCTTCCGCTGGTTCCAGTGGGTATTCACGTACAAAACTTGGGTCCCACTCTACAAGAGTGGAACCCCGAGCTTCCAAAGCGCTAGGGCGTTCCTCCGGGACGGCCTCAGTCGCCATCGAAGGAGGTCCCGCCACCAAGTCTTCATTTGCCCCCTCAGGCTGGGGGCCGGCGACTTCGTTCAGGCACTCTGGCTCTGCCACAGGTACCATCGACGTCGTCACCTCCGGAGCAGGAGCCGCTACTGGCTCCGGCCGGGACACCTCTTCTGAGGGAGGCTCAAGCTCCCTCGCCTCTTCAACCGCCGGCTCTGCGGCCGGCGCTCCAACAATCACCGGCTCTGCGGCCGGAGCTTCGGAAGTAACCGGCTCAACTGCCGGAACTAATTCGACTTCCGGCTCGCATGCCGGGGCTTCAGCCACCTCCGGCTCAATCGCCTGGGCTTCAGCACTTTCCGGCTCCGAAGCCGGGACTGCTGCTTCCTCCGACTCAACAGCCGGAGCTTCTACTACTGCAGCACCAGGACCCGGAGCTTCCACTTCCGGGACGGGTGCCGCTGGCGCATCTTCATTCCCGTGGTCCGGCGCTACCACGGGAACTTCTGGAGATGAATCGAGGTCCATGACCACGACAGCCGGCGCCGGAGCTGTCGCAGCCTCCGCTTGGGGCGGCACCGGGATTGGAGCAGAAGCCCCCGCAGCCTCAGACACTGTGGCTGAGGGTGGAGCTTCACTCCCCTTCTTGGGAACGCTGCAGATGAAGAACGAAGAAATTGAGCAAACAGATGCTACAATTAAAAAGTTAATCGAGGTAAAAAAGAAAAATTACCTTGGAAGGCTCCCGCACCAGCTTGCGCAAAACCTCTTTCCCGGACGATCCGGGCTGGCCACGGTCGGCGTAGGAGCTCCGGGAGGACTCCCAGGACTTGCCACAGCCGCGGGCGCTTCCCGGGTCGGAACTCTCCTTGATCGGGAGGAACTCCTGGACCTGGAGGCCCTCACCGCTCCAGATGCCGGAGTCGCGCGCCCGAAGCCAGCACCACTGGAGGGATCCACCACGGGGACAGTCGCACTTCGGGAGGATCCCACCGCCGGAACAGTAACGTTCCGGAAGGACCCCACCACGGGTACAGTCGCCACGGCGGCGGAGGATCTTCCTTCCTCAGGAGGGGGAACCGAGGGGGAAGTGACAGGCCCGATGGACCTTCCGTCAGCATGTCGCAGCTTCCTCTTCCGGCTCTCCGGCTCCTCCGCCAGCTCCTTGCCCTTGCCGACGACCTCAGCTCTTGGCTGTGGGACAGGGGCGGAGCCGTCTTCGGACAACCCGGGGATCGCCAACCGAGTGGTTGATCTTCTTTCGACGACACCAAGGTCGTCAAGCGCGGGCATCGTCCGCCGGAGCTCCCTGCTGAACTCAACTTCCACGTTCAGAGGGAGGAAGGCCGGCGGCGAAGTCAAGTAATCTCCGTCAACGTCGATGTCGTGCTGGAATTTCTTGAGGTGAAACTCCAAGGTCTTCCCCACCATGCTGGACTTCAACCCGGTCTCAACCCGGTCCTCGTCCATCACGCTGTTGAGGGCCCAGGCGAGCTTCTCCCTCCTCTTCAGCGGCGCCCACCTGTTGGACAGGAAGTTGCAGAACGCCGCCTGGGGAGTCAATCCTCCCTCCACACATTGGCGGATCCTGGTCAGGACAGGGTCGAAAGCTTCCGCCAGCACCGGAACTTCGCTCCATACCGACGTGTCAATGCCGGGCAGACCGTCTGGCAACTCCAACCGCTCATGTTCCTCCACCCGGACGACTATCCAATCTTTCTTCCAGTCATCCCACTTCTCGGAGGGGAATGACCGGAGGTACTTGAATGGGCACTTCTTGCGCTTCACGAAGTAGTAGAAGCCAAGATACTCATCGCTTCGGCCGGTGGTTTGGACGGTGAAGAAGGTTCGGAAGAGCTCGATGCAGGGAGGGATGCCCACCCACATCTCGCAGAAGTGGACAAAGATAGACACCAGGAGAATGGAGTGAGGGCCAAGGTGGTACAGCTGCAGACCATAGAAGTCCAGCAGCATCAAGAAGAAAGAAGAAAACGGTGGGATCAGCCCCACCATGGCGTACGAGGAAAAGTACACCATCTCGCCAGCGTGCTCCTTTTCAAAGGGGAGCTCTCCGCCGGCGCGGACCGAGCGGTTGAAGAAGTCCGAAGACCACCCCATGAGGGCCCGGACCTTCTTCAGATCGCTGTCAGTCTTCAAGCGACTCTCACACAGACCCAACTCCATCGCAGCACAGCTAGGCAAGAGAAGAGGAGCAAAGTACGAGTTGGGAGTTTGAGCACAAGAACAGATGGGAAGCGTAAAGAACTCCCGACGGTGCGCTTTCCTTCTTAAGTAAGCCCTCGCAACGCTTGGATGGAAACTGCAGGGGAGTCAAGGATACTACTCAAGAATTCAACCCTGCCGATGACAAGAGGGCCCGGGACCACCCTGACGATCAAGTCGAGGCTCTTACCCAGGCGAACAGTTGTCATCACGAGGCGGGAAACCCAAAGGCGGCGACCTGACAAGGCGCGCGGAACCGATACGGTTTTCGTATCGGGAACCGGCGACCTTCAATTGCGAGAGATCCGCACGTCAAAGATCTTATCTGCCACCTGAGGTGCGCCACGCGTCGGGATTTAACCGTAAAGCCCCGCCAACGGCACCTCCGAAGACCCTTGAAGACCCAGTTCAAGAGTCGCGAGTATGGACCCACCTCCGACGGAATGACTTCACCCCGGTGACTTTCCCCGGAGGTAGGTCCAGGGGGCCACTGTCGGTACCCTAAAAACCATACACCCCCTGAGGTTACAAATATCTCAAGGGAAGGACGTCTACTCAAATTGAAGACCCTTGGAGGCCCACTTGTCAGACGTAACTGGACCTGCTTCTCCAACATGGTTAACCCCTAGGTTGCCACGTGTACTGCCAGACCGGAGCTACTACCCACAAGGGTGAAGCTCCGGGCTAGGTACCGAAACGGCACCTCCGGGCTTAACCCCTGACCGAGAGAAGCTCCGGACATGACACGTGCCAGGCCACCCCGGAGCTTCCCGCTTCCCACAAGCAAGCTCCGGAGCTGCCACGTGTCCAAACGTCGGAGCTGGCCGCCTCAAACCTCCGAAAGACATTGTAACGACTCCAGATCTTCAAAGGATAGCCGCGGACTTCAAGACCCGATTAATTGTCATTAATTCCATGTTAATGACACTTAATCGGACAATCTTAACACCTGTAACGGCACTGCTGGAGCCCGTTACAGTGCTATTAACAACAATTAATCGTGTATCAATACTAGTAACCGCCGGGGCCACATGTCGGGCCAGGCTAACTTGTAACGGTTTGTCCTTGTACTATAAAAGGACAGACCGATGATACACGGGAGGAGAGAAAGGCTCTCGATCGCTCTCAGGCACACACGCATTGACGTGAGCTTTCATACATAAACTAATACAACACCACACACCCGTGGAGTAGGGTATTACGCTCAGGCGGCCCGAACCACTTAAACCACTGTGTCTCTCGTGTCCAATCGTGATTCACCTTCTTGAGTCTCCGCGCGCCCACACCGAACTACAAACTCCTTCAGCACTTTAGTAGTGTCAGGAGATCTGCCGACTCCAACAATCGACAGCTGCTATTGTGGTTGCTCGTGAGACCTCGGACTTTCCGAGGTGTATGGCTCACGAGAGACTTCGCCGCTTCTTTATCTTCTTCGTGTTTCTTGTGAGAAGCGCCCATGAGTATGCACGTCTTCTCTTGTGCTTAGATAGGTTGAGAGTTTGAGTATATTCTTTCCGCTGCTTATGTACTCCTTATGTACACTATGTTGTAAACTCAAATATCTTATGAAATAAAGATTTTCTATGTTTCACATATTCTTTTCGTGTGTGTTTTTGGGTGTCGCATCGGACGGCACCACCCAATGTGATTCCTTGAATGTCGCAACTCTGGTCTTCACATCATGGTGGATATTAGCTTGCTATGTCTGCAACATTCTTATGTGAGGTGCTCACATGAAGTGTTGTTGTTATCATACTAATGTGAGTGAAGTCAAGGAATTGTGCTCGGGAGATTTGGTTGTTTATTCATGTGCAAGTGTTGCTTGAGGTCAAGACATGGCTGGTGACGGTGATCCATTGAACTAGTCATAGGGAGAAGATGAGGTTCAACAATCAACTTCGGGAGGAAGCATGGTTCAGTTGATCGGGAGGTGACACAGCATGTTTGGGTCAAGAACAAGACATATGAAGGTCTCCTGGACATTGCTGGAAAGTGTTTTCACGTGTGCAAGGGGTGCATGGATGTGGGAACATGTTTTGATGGTGTGATGAAGAGTTATGGACATGAGGAATTGGCCGTAACAGTCCAACCAACTGGATTATGCCTCAAGCTGCAGCTGAGGTTGTTATGGTTTGTTTATGGAAATATTTGAGTTGGTTATGAAAGGGTTTCGTGTCTATCATAAAGTATAGTTCTTTTAGGAAATTTTAGGACTTTACTAAAGTGTTTTAATAATGTTTAGGACGTTTGAGTATGGAAAGTTTTGAGTTGGTTATGGTTATATTTCGTGTTGGCAATGAAGTTGGGTTGTTTTAGGAATGTTTGGGATGTTCCTGAGATTTTTGGAAGTCTTAAGACTGCTTCTATCTGCGTATAGAAGAGTCCTGAGCAGTTATGGAAAGTTTCAGTTGAAACTAAGTAGGATGAGTCATAGTTTTGATTGGGTTGGCCTTAGGGCTGGTTATATAAGCAAGGGAGGCCAGGGCTCATGGGTGCACGACTTATGGCTGTTCCTTTTGTGTTTTTGGTGAATAAAATTCGTAATTTATAGGAGATTTTGTGCCTTGTTCATCCGACATGTTTTTGTCAAGCCTTTCTCGTCAAGTTTCTACGTTGCCCAACCTTTCTTTGGTGTTTTGATCATATGTTCCGTTTTACTACTCCAATTGACGTGATTTATTTTGCATTGTCTTCACAACTCAATTATCTATCTTGTGAAAGTTCCACGGTCATTAGTTTTGTGGTTTATGAGCGTAGCAGATCTGTCTTCTCTCTGTTAGAACAGATTGACATTGCTCAGGGTTTCAGTCATAAACTGAGTTTTACTCGATGTTTTCTTATGATTCTTGTTGTGGTGTCTTCGTGACTTAATTATCTACAATCCCTAATATTTTTTTCATAGTTCAAAACATTTATAATAGTCACACACAGTTTCTTATCAAATTCCATTTCTACAGAGGTTTTTTTTAGCTTCTGCATAAAAGGTTTTAATCTTCCATTCACCCCGCTTCTGGTAGATTTTCACGTGATCTTCGACCCTACATAGTCTATGGCCTGGGCAGCGCCAAATACTTCTCCCTTGGCTTGATAGTCCAGCTTCTTCATCAGGAGGTCCAATTTGGCAACGATCATGTCCACCTCTTTCAAGGTGTGCTTGCCTTGCTATTGGGGTTGGAGACGCTAATTGCTCCAACCCATGTTAGGAATCATCTTCTCAATCAATTTTAGATCTTTTGGCACCGTAAGCGAGAAGAAGGCTCCTCCAGCATTAGCATCCACGGTTATAGAAGTTTTGGTTGATGAGCCAATCCTCCATCCCATGTTGGGGACAGACCAGGATGTACTCCTGTGGCCTTTCCCAAGTCTCGGGAATGGACTCCTTGGGCTCTTGCTGGGAGCTTGAAATGACGTAACATGAGTTCCGCAAGCGCAAGAAAGTACCATTGTAGCATTTCACCCAAGAGTATTCCATGGAGTATTGTTATTTGTTTTATCCCAAAGGAAGGCAATGAAGAGAGTGGAAGAATCAAAGGAAGAATAGGGTGTTCTTGTGAGCGATCTAGTAGGATGGGTAAATGATGCAGTGGGGTAGTGTGACACACAACTAAGCAATCTACTCTAAGGGATAAGAATGTCCTAGTGGAGGTCATGTTAGGGATTGAGCTACTCCTACTGGGCTTTAAGTATTCATATACATAGCCTATTAGTACACATTAGTATGCTAACGATTAATACTAGGGTTTAGTGGTCCAACACATCGGGCACGGGTTCACCCTTGACAACATCAGGACGATTCCCGCCTCGAGCGTGTGGTGTAGCCTAACGTGGAGGATTACAAAGGACGGATAGGGTTGTCACCACCTGTCGCCTACCCCTACAACCCGTAGGTCTATGAGACATCCAACGCTACTTAACTATCTAAGCACCACGCTTACATGTTAAGCAAATACCTCAAAAGCTGCAATAGAAGTACCTTCCTAAGGCAATGACTAATTTAAAATCGTTGAAAGTAATGTTGGGACCAAGCACTATCATATATTAACAGAATCATATTAATACCTAATTAGACTATAGTGGTTGTGTATGATGCTTATGATAACATGATATGAGCATTCTGACTAGATCATAATAACATCTACACCTAACACATACATGGACTCCACAATCAAACAAGAAATGCTTTGCCCAAGTATATGAATAAATAAAGACTAATAGTACCATTATCATAAAGAAGAAAGTCACAAAATAAAGAAAAGATACAAGAGCCATACCTTTCCCAATTTGGACTTGGGACTAGAGGCTTCTCTCTACAGCCCAACCTCCACTACGGACTAAGAGATAACTAGTGTAATACTCCCTCCATTTCATTTTATTAGTCACCGGTTAGTTCAAAAATGAACTAACCGGTGAAAAATAAAATGAAACGGAGGGAGTACAAGAGATAATGCTTGCGTGGTGTGTGGAAGAAATGAGGCCTTCCCCTATTTATACTTGGAGTAGAGGCGGTTTCCCGCGAACAAAAGCGCGTGAATCAATTTCCACCGTCCACAGGGCACCACAAGAGAGTGCCACACGTCGGCTTAGCGAGTTTGGTGCCAGGACGGAGTTAGCCGAGCCAGGGGGTCGGCCGATTCGGTCTTGGCCCCCCTTGGCTATGCTTTCTCCTGGTGATTGACAGGTGGGTCCATGCCTCATCCTCGCATGAAATGACGTTGGATTCCATCGGATATGCCTGGGAATGGGTCCATGGATCCATGTGATGCCACATGTCATCATGTGATGCCACATGTCATCATGTGATTGGTTGGGTGGCACTTTTCACGATTGCCCCCCCACATTCTCCATTGATTCTACATAAGAACTCCTGCATGCACTATTTCTCTAAGTACATGTGGAATTATGTCAAATCTAAATATAATGTCTATAAGAATTATTTATTCCTTTACATATTGAGTTATATTGATGGTCGAAATTGGTATATAAGGACTGTCAATGACTTTTATTTGAGAAAATATTTATTTGGAAAAGAAAATTTTGAGTAGAATTTGTGGCCCTTGCACTGAACGGCTATAATAACCGTTTGGTGGGCCACTTGCCAAATGGAGAACCAGGAGGCCCACACTGCAGTGCGACCGAACCCCCTTTTTATCCACATGAGAGGTCCACAATTCAGTCAACTTGGGAAGGGAACCAAATGACCCCCTTTTCAGCCAACTGCTACATTGGTGTTCCTAATGACCGTTGGGGGTAAATGGCTATAAAAAGGTACCCGTGGAGAGGTATTTCCTCACACCACAATTCATTTCACCTCCACAGCCTCTCTCATTCCTACTCAAGGGTTTTCTTGTTCTCCCATTAAGTGTATTTTTTTCCAAACAAAATACTTGTTTTTAATAGCATTTGCATGTTGCTCTCACGCTTAACAAAGAACTGGACTGGGTTTTTGTTTCAATTTCAATAACATAACCCTTGTCCAGTTTGTTTTGTGTTGCTGTCATAATTTTGCAGCCCTGAAGAAGAGAATGAAGAGGATCTTCGGGAAGATAAGGGGGCTTCATGAAGTTCAAACCATCGCCGGCTGAACTCAAGCACGTATGTCTCCACCGAACCTACACCACGTCCATGGTGTAGAGGCTTGCAAGAAGATGTACCAATGGAAGAACACAATTTTATACCTTGACTTGTCAATGAAGATGACCTTGAATTGATGGGAGATGTTGACTGTCAAGCCTAAAATATCATCTGAGATCATGTGTTTTCTCACACGAAAACCTATGATCCTGAACTACTCTCCAAAAGTGTAATTGACTCCGGATTCTTTACCGTTTGGCATGCACTAGTATGAGATAACTTTGCTCAAATTGATGAGGATTGTTCACACCTCGTCACTATTCAATTGGTATGCACCCTCACACAAGTAAGTGAAGGTAATACTTTTCAACTTTTTTTGAAAAGAATAATACCTTACTTGGGATGTTAAGTGATCACCTAGGCTCCCATAAGTGAGGTTTATTAGATTTTGACACTTTGCCAAAATTTAATAAACAAAACTTTTGTCAAGAATTAACCAATGAGGTAGCATGTAGGGAACCTAGAAATAGTCACCTACAAAATCCCACATTACGTTTCATGCATAGATGGGGGCTATGACTATGTTCCCTATAGGTGATATTAGGGTTGTACATGAAGATAAACTAAAGATCCTTTATGCGACGGTTAAAAAACATTAAAATATCTACCGTTAAGGCTATGATTCACAATGGTTTAAAATTTTTAAGACCATAGGACCCATAAGGTGCACATTATTGATTACTCGCATTGATATGGAAATAACAGCATCAGAAAATGTACTTATAACTTATATTCCAAACCCTCGTTCTCTAATCAATGAAGAGTATCTCATATATGTCTAAAACATGTACCCAATTGTTCTTTATTATTTTGCTCTTCGTCCCATAGAAGACGACTGTAGAAGTAGTGTATTTGTCATGGTCGAAGTCAATTAAGAAATGCAGCCATGGAGATGCCACCTCGACAAGCTCCTGCCTATGAGTACCAAAAAGATTGGAACCCTACAGTATGAGGCTGGAGGTTCATCGTGGGAAGCAGCAAGTAGCGACCAATGAGCTACTGGAGTAAGATGGGATCCATCTTGGTCCAACTACTCAACTACCCATTCAAGCTCAAGTGGTTTACCTCCACCACAATTTGGTGCCCACTGTTCTTTCTCGGCTAGAGGTTATCGTGACCTTAGCCAAAGGTAACTTGTATCATGTTTCCTTTTCCATCATTTGCATCAAAGAAACTTTAGCTTAGTGTAAAATAACATAATGTATGCATGATAAGAATGTTTTATTAATTAATAAATTGAAATGATGAATAGTTTTTTGTTTTATTCTTCCTTAGCGCTTAGTGTACAACTTAGTAATCTAAAAGTATTAAGTTTATTGTCTTTAAATATCCTTCCTTGAACTAAGAATTTGTGGGTAGCATGTGCGTCATCCAATTCTACTTTGTTATGAGAGATAATATAGAATATAAAGCTGCTAAATTCCTAATAGAAGTGAAACTTGATCTTTGGAGAATTTTAAAAATGATTCAATTTGAAGTTCCTCATTTGATTTGAATTTCCTATAAAAGTCATATGATACTTTAAATTGATAAACTCTATGCATATGCTATTTGTTTTCACATTGAGACTAGGTTAAATAATATAGACGTATGTGAGATTCTGTTCATGCTTTTACGATCAAGATTACACATGCACATGCTCTCAACAAATGAGCATGACAAAGAGAGAGAGAGAGAAAAAGAAAAGTATATGCTTCATCCTTACAATAAGAAGAGTCCATACATAAAGTAGTCATCTTACAAATTCCACATATATTCCATGACACTTGCACATCTTGATCCGAAAGTATGATTTGATTTCTCCTAAGGTTTAATCTTTTGACTTAGCAAAATATGTGTTACAAATATGCTTATTGTTGTTCTCTACCAAGCTCCACATAAGCCATATTGAGATGTAGGAACAAAAAAGGCATTGCCTTGGTGAGAAATTTCTACCTACAAATTGAGTGATAGAGAGTTATCACTTGAGGATCATAGGCTTAATTTTTTATTTTCATTTAAAATTCTCCATGATTTGAGTGAAAAATAGAAATTTGGTAGTGCGTGCTTTGTGAGTTGTTCAATCTTTCAAACACCCAAGAAGACGAGAAGCCAGAAGCCTCATGAGGACTAAGGTAAAAGGTGAGTACTGTTGCCAATTTATTCAATACAAGATGGAATGCTTTGTTGTGCACTTAGTACTCTTGGAAAGTTAAATATAGTAGCAACTCCTGATCAACAACATAAGTATAAACCTTTTCTTCAGGATCAGCAAAGATAACCTTGGGGGAATTTGCTGATGGTCGTTCTTTACCATTTTTGATTGTCGATCTATCTCAATTATGTGAAGGATTAAACATTTCTTGAACACATTACCTTTAGAAATGTAAAATCCCAGTTTTTCCTTATCATGAAGTTCAGTTACCAGTTTGTTTTCAACCATAGTAAAGATCAATTATATATGGTTATACACATGAACTTGATCTCATAAAAAATAATTGTTTTACTCATGTTAAATGGTATTAACATGGGGATTGGACTTCACCAATGACCCTAGGATAATTCAAGTGACCTCTCTGCAAAGTTTGGGTTTTATTGAATGGATTTTGCTAGGGCAAATCACCATGCAGTATTAAATATATTCAAATTAATTTGAATATAGCACTGTACAGTTGGGCCCTGCCAAAATATTCAAATCTGAGTCTATACATTTTTCCATGGCCTCATAATATTCCAAATAGACTTCCTGCCAAGTTTCAAGATTTTGGAATTCCATTTGCTATTTTATTTGACACACAGCAAATTCTAGCCATATTGAAGTTCAAATTTTGAATTCTATTGAAACTTATTTGAACATAAAGATTTGAACACACCGTCATGGCCAGCATGACTTGCTTGACTTATCCACAAAGTTTCAAAATTTTTGAAGCCCAATTGCTATTTAACTCAGTGGCCCCATTGAATTTCATTCAACTTCAAATTCAAATTTGAAATTCAAATGAAACATGACCATATTCAAAATCCAATTTTCAGAATCAAGTTGCAGATATTTATTTGAGCCTCCTTACAGAAATCTAGAATTTTTGGATCATGTTTGGTAAGAGAATCGAAGTTGCAAAGAAGGGAAGAGGATAAGGGCGCTGGGACCCGCCGTCGGCCTCACACACTCGGATGAACCGACGGACGTGCTCTGTATACGGCTGTCCCCGCCGATCAATGCCGGGAGCGCTCGCCACCGCAACATGTCATGCAAGCAGGCAGTTGCGTGGCCTAAACAGCCCACTGTCCTATAAATACCCGTCCCCTGGCCGTCGGCGTCGAGCTCCGTCTCAGCTTCGCCCCGCCGTTGCCAATATCACCACTTTCTCTTCCTCCCCGATGGGTGCTTTCTCCTCACTTTATTTTCCTTCAATGCAAACAGCAAAGTTGGCGCCAAGTCTGTGCTCTATCATCTACGCCAACTCGCTTAGCGTTCTGCTCATTGTGTTGGCCGTAGTTTGGAGTTCTGCGGACACCACCGAAGTTGAGGACGAATGTCGCCTCTGCTCCACCATCGGCAGTCCTCAACAAGCGGCGCCACAACTCAACCTCAACAGCTAAAAGGATCGCCATCCCTAGCTCTTTCTCACGGTAAAAGTAGTGCCTCTTTTCATTCAGTATCGAGCAATATCTTCCAGTCTTTCTTTCAGTCGTTGCCCATTGATCTAGCTTACTTCTCGGTTTAATTTCGTTTCTACATGTAATAATTCTTCAATCCAGTTAAGGACTATATTCAGTACCTCCTAGCGCACCCCCTGCCAAAAATCACTAGACACCATTGAATGAAGCTTGAGATATTCAAGTTTTCCCCACCGCCAATAGAACCCCATCGGTCCATCGTCGAAGTCGACTTTGCCGGCGATGTCACTGCGTCCTAACATCAAAATCATCATCCTCATGCTCCCAGGAATGTTTCTAGCTTTTTTCCTGAGCCTTTTGCGCCATCCCCGCGAGTCCGACGATATCCAAAACCCTAGCTCCGCCGCCGTCGTCGCACCGTCATCTCCGGCCGTCGCCGCCTTGATTGGACCTCACCATCGTGTTGTTCGGTCGATTTTATGGTTTGGCGGTCAGTGCCGAGGGGAGTGGAGGTCGACGCAGACGTCGCAGCGAGCTCGCCGGCGCAGCGCCGCTGTGGCCGAGCGGCGCGTTGTGAGGAAGACGAAGACCGCGGGCCCCACGTGTCAGTGATGCGTGCGAGCGCGCGGATCAGCTGCGATCCAAGGATCCTGTGCGGCTATGGGGTTGAATATGTGGCCCCCTTGCGGCTTCAACCCGATTGGCCCATTTGAAATATGTGGGCCCAACCCTTTATTCAAATAATTTTCAATTGGAATTTTATTCCAGATTTTGCCCCAACTTGGAAAAACAATAACTCCTAGTAGAATTGCTCAAAAAATTCCAAATAAATTCTGGTAGACTCATCTCAATCTATAATTTGCATTAATGCAATTTATTGGACATAAAACTCACAGAACATTTATAATTAATTCCTTTGATCTAACTGCTTGGGAAATTAATTACTCCTGTTCTATTAATTGGAAAATTCCCAATTTCGGTCAGAACACTATTATTAATATACTTGACCTCCAGTAAAAGGTTCATGTTCATTGGACTTAAATTACTTGGTTGATCAGTGTTCCGGAATCTCTATGTAGTTAAAAATTGAGAAAAATACAAAATCAATTTCAGAAATTTCCGCAAACTTGTAAAATCAGTTTCTCAATGTAGGAAGCTTAGAAAATTGAGAAACCAATTTTCCTAGATCTCGTGAGACCCCCTCTATGTGGTACAACCACTGGTAGCCATGATAGATCTCCAAAATTCAACCAAAAATTTAGAGAAGGTTATTGCTTAGCATAATTGTTAGAGACAACAAACTCCTATGATCATCTCCTGTTGTTTGCAAGAGTCTCCACTATAGTCCCTAGTATCTACCATAAAAGTTCTAAAGCCAATTAAGATCATAATATTATTTGTTTCACAAGATTTTAACTTGTGACCTTAAGCATATTAATTATTTTCAAAGTCATTAATATATAGTATATGCATAACGTGTAGTAATTGAAGTCGAGGAGTAGCCGGAAGCATTGGAAGTCCAGCTGCCGGATACTAACATAGACTCAAACTCGCATTCAGGCAAGCCCCAATTTGCATTTAAGTTTCCTCACAGTGTCTTTGACATTTTCATTCACCTTACGTCTTCAGATGTTTGTGCACTACGTTTAAGGTGTTTGACATCCACTTGCATGACCAAAGAACCCTGGGAGTGGTTAGAATTGCTCACAGACTCATGTAGTAACTGCTGTACTTATATTCATAGGAATCCGATAGAAGTCGACTAGTGGGATTCTACTCGCGGAATAGGATTTTATCACATGGATGGATTGGATGAAGAAATGGCTTATGAATATGAAATTGAGACCGAGCAGCTGGTAGGATGCAGCGAGACGTGGTCTCACGTGCATAGCCCTGCTTGTGTCGATTGAGGACCGATTCGTGTGTGGCCATGCTGGACAAGCTTCAATTGTACTGGTGACATACTGGAGAAATGGGCTCCAACAAACTGACGTAGCTTGATACTTGTTTGTCGAGGCATACCATTCTGTTTATAGGCGTAGGTTGAGGGTAGCGAGGAGTAAATCAGCTAGTGGGCACGTCAGAGTACGCCCCACACAGTGACCTCCTGCTCGTGACGGATGGACCGGTTCGACATTCGAGTGTTTGGTGAAACGTGGCCATATACGACTAGTACTAAAGTGTTATGTAGGTACTGTTGTAAGTACTCGCTGGCGCTTCTGAAAGTGCGTATGTGTCGTATTGACTGGGTCTGTCCTTATTGCAATCACCGTCCCTCACGATAATAGAGTACCACTTGTTCACTGTGTCATGGCGTAGTAAATACTTAAGAAGTCAGGAGAATACGATGTATTGAATTGAAATTGTTTTGCAACCTTGTGTGGCTTAGAGATAGAACAATTAAAAGATTACAATTTCCCCATACTTTACCTGTAGTAGCATTTGTGCTTTGGGCATGTCATATCATCAGCAAAGCGTTTCTTGTTTGATTGTGGAGTCTATGATGTGACGTGTCTAAAGAATGTCATGTGCTACTTAAAACATGACCATAAGGTTCCACTTGTAGGCGTGTCCTTTATGCTATTCCTTACCTATGTTCAGTATTCACCCCTGCATATGTCTAGTGAGATGGGTTAGTCTTGCTGAGCCTTAAGCTCACGTTTGCAGTTAACAACTTTTTGCAGATTATGCAACTGATGATGGGTTTGATGACGAGGATGCACCCCCTCCATGGTTTACAGCCGAGTGGGAACCCTGCACGCCGCCGTAAGTTGTGTGTTGCTAGTGCGCAGTATCCAGGGCATGGATGACTTTGCTTTTGCATAGCTTGGGCCGAGAGGGTAGCTATGATGTATAGTTCTCTTTCCTTTTCGTTTAGTATTGTACAACTTCCGCTGTGTTTATAAACAAAGACTTGGTATTGTAATTTGTTCTAGTTCTTTTATTGTATACTGTTGGGTGTCGCATTGCAGGACACCAACCAATGATATCCTTGGAGGTCGGGATTCTGGTCCCCACAGACATGGTACCAGAGCATCATTGGGAATAGTGTGCTTGAAAAGAGCAAATTTTTAAAAACATAGGGTTATATGAGTGAGGAATTAGCTATATGTCCTTATAAGGATTATTATTAGTATAAGATATAAAGGTGGTAAACTAACTAATGTGTTATTAATTCAGTAACGATGCTCCAACATCAGGTAAGAGGTATGTTACGCCACCGTAAGCAGATCAATTGCGGTAAGCTCACCATGCGAGAGGTAGCATGGATGTCTTTCTGTGGCTTGGCACAGGAATGTTTATAGGAGTCTCTGAAGCTTTCCATGTTTTTGAGAACCTATGACACGCAGTACCCTAGCGTGCTTCAAAGTTAGTGGGAGACCCCGTCTGGTGGTGTATAACCTGATAGTATGCATCTCTAGAACTATTCATGTTCTATGGGAGCATGCGAAACACGTTTGCCCGAGCATGTATAAGCTGTTTTGTGCGGGAGTCTTTGCTGTACAGACATAGTACAACCATGTACCTCGAGACATGAAATCGCTCGAGGGCGACTATAACAGAGTCATATGCATTTACTTTCATATATATTATTATTGTGACTGCCTTTGGTGTTTCCCCGTGCCGCCCTTGAGGTGTTAAGGTGTTAAAGGGGATTGTTTGTCTTCTGCAGCATTGACTACGGTAGCGACCCGTGTAGAACACGTTTGTGAGTGAACGATACTAGGGCCACCTATAAACATATCCGGAAATACCGGTTAGAATTTTCTTTGGTGAGGCACGTAGTACCGTCAGTATCGATTTTGATACATGACCATCCCCAAGGATAGAATGGTAGAATTATATTTTGGAAAGTCTGACTATCGAGTGCTGGTAGGTTTGGACTCCTCAAAATGAGTTTTGACTCGACAAAGGGTTAGAACCAAGGTTCTTGATTTCTAGCTGAAGTTTGCTCAACTTTCCAGGTTGTAATCTTGGTTAGTAAGGAACAAACATAGGGGTATGCTTTATGGATGGAAAGCAGTTCTTCGTGCTGAGGCGGATCAGGAAGAAGAGCAAAGCCAACTTCCTCGGTGGATTCTGCTTCCAGCATCGGGCCAAAAGCCCCTTTATGTACATTACTCCGCTCTCCCCGGCGAAGTGGCTCGGCTGGAGGTGCGACTGGGTGATCGTACATGCCAATGCCCATGATCGCATGGTTTTGCCCTCCTGGTGGCCGGCGATTAGGAAGGTGTCCTGGGAGGCACGCTCGGAGCTTGAGGCGGCGTACAAGCCGGTGCTAGAGAGGATCCAATTCCTGGCGGACCACGGCCTGTCAGAGTTGTCCGTGATGGCCGACTTCATTCACCGCCGTTTGGGCCCTCTCCAGCACCGTTGTCACCCAACAAGGCTCTACTTCGGGCTCCAACATGGTACCGGGTTGCTGAGGGGTCGTGAAATGGAGACGGCCCCGCAAGAGGTGTTTAAAGCAATGTCCAAGGCATGCAACCACCTACTGTCGTGCGACATCTTTAACCTGCCGTAGGCTTGCCCACCGCTTGGCATGGATCGAGTCCTTCGGACAAAGGTTCTGAAGGAGGTGCCCAACTTGGACGCGATTGGACTTGCGCCATGGCAGGTGTGACACCCGGTTCCAAAAAAAGAACCAAGTGAACGCATATGTGTGCCCAGGATGTTCAACACACATACACGAGTGCATTCACAAAAGAGTATACAGAAAATTACCACAAGACAAGATTAATTAACCAAATTTTACTACACAAACCATATTATCCTCGAATACAAACTCTAATGAATATTAATGACAAGTTCAACTAATGCAGTGGACATAAACTAAATAAGCAAACTAACAGCTAGGCAGCATAAGCAATAGGGTATAGCGCAGCTCCAAAACAACACCACAGGCAAGCTGACGGCAGACACGGCCTAGAACTCCGCATTATCGCCATTAAACTCCCAATCCTGACCTACAACTGTTGGGGGGATTGCAAGAGTGAGTACATGTCGTACTCAGCAAGTGTGGAAAGTATGACATGTGGCTGATTCAAATGACGAAAATAATAATGGTTGAGTGCTGAAAAGTACATTAAAACACTTGAAAAGCAATATATTACATGTATATGAGATAAACCCATCATAAACCATATAATCATCATAAGGCTAGTCCATATTCCATATCCATCATCATATACCAATATCCATGTTCAATTCCAGAACTCAATTCATAACCATTCAAAACCATAATACCAACCATAACCATCCCAAATCCCGAAACCAAGTTACCTCTAATCATGTGAGGGTCCAGGTTGCTCATGACCGTGAGCACGAATATTATGATAGTTTTTGACACACTCTGCAGAGGTTTTGCCGCTTTATCCACGTGTTTGTGATTTCATCACCTTTCGATGACTATAGAATCTCAATTATGCCGTCTCACACTTCCTTAGGTGTGTGGCCAAGAGATCACAAAGTAGCCTTTACAAAGGGATTACTAGCCTATTTAGACCCTACTGAGGTTTCACCAGTGGCAATGTCTCCAACTGAGCACTTCTTCAATCAAGGCCCCTTGTTGATCCATTCGAATCCTCGGGTAGTACCACCAATCATCAACAAACCTAATCTGACTACCCCTTCCCCGAGCATCCTTAATTGTCCAAATAGAACTGGCAAAGCCCTAATTAATCAGCTACACCGCACCCATACTTGGCCTCGTGGTGGCACTGTAAATCCTGGATAGTCGCTCCACGAACCGGTCCTTAGATCTAAAGCAAGCAAAACCACCATACATCCAACCCATCCACATACCAAGCATGCTTAGATCACCCATTACCATATCATATTAACCAGTTCATGTTAACCATAATCTCATAAATGCATAATTATGTTGAGTGGTATAGTTATTCTTCCATCCCAATTAATTATGCGAAGCAAGAAGGTAAAAATCCCATTCTGACTCTCTACCATATATCCCAGGTGACAAGGGTGGTTAAAAAAAGCTAGTAAACATCCTATCATAGGATTCCCATCAAATTTACACAAGCATGTAGTTTTGCAAACAAAACATTTATTTCAAAACAGGATCAATATGCTTCAAGGACACTTGCCTTGCTCTTGCGGTTGATTAGGGTCAAAGCCTTCAAATTCTTGGTGTTGTAGATCCTCCGCAGCACTCTCTAGCGCAAATCTGTCTAATCCACACAATAAACATACAAGACGAGAAATACAATCAAAGAGTGCACCTATATTACTCAATATGACATGATATGCATGATTGATGCAAATGCAAGAAGGAACTTGTTAATGGATTGCTTTTAATGATCAATAACTAGTTCTAATAGATTTTAACAAGTTTATATAGGTTTGGATTTGATTAGATCTACTTTTAGAATTAATTCAACACAATTTAGTCTGCAAAATCGGACTAGTCTACAGAAGGCCGGACTAGTCTGCACTTCGCAAAACTAGCGAACTAGGGTTTTCTAGATCGACGTAAATTTGGAGATTAGGGGTTGAATTCACGTAAGTAAAAGAGAATAGAAGGTATACCAGGTGTTTAAAACTACAAAGAATCAAGAAACTTGGAGGCAACACTTGGATCTTGATGATCTAGGGTTGGGGATGTACTTGGAGATGAATTGGTGATGAAGAACGAAAACTTTAATGAATCTGAGTTCTCTCCCCTCTTGGGTCCTTTCCTTGATTTCCCGAATTTCCTCATCCTTGGTCTGTGTCTCTCAAATCTCTTACTCCAAGGTTGGGTTTAACACCATCATCTCCAACTCATTTACAAATCCAAGGTTCAACCGTTCAAACTCCTTACATAAGTCGGATGGTAACTCTCAAACTGTGAGTTGATGACTTACTCCTTTTCTACTCAAAGCATCGGCCACTACATTGGCTTTTCCCGGATGATAGTTGATCCCCAAATCATAATCTTCGATGAGCTCCAACCATCTCCGTTGCCTCAAATTCAGATCCGTTTGTGTGAAAATATACTTAAGACTCTTGTGATCCGTATAAATTTTCACACCTATGTCCAAGAACAAATATTCAATGCATGTACCACGGATGCAAGTTCCAAATCGCGCGTTGGATAATTCTGTTCATGTTTCTTCAATTGTCTCGATGCATAGGCGACCACTTGACCTTCTTGCATCAATACACATCCAAGTCCTTGTCTCGATGCGTCGCAATAAATATCAAAACTCTTGCTTACATTCGACAATACCAAAACTGGAGCTGTTGTTAACCTCTTCTTCAACTCCTCAAAACTTTATTGACAAACTTGAGTCCATTGGAAAGCCTTTCCCTTCATTAGCAATTCTATCATTGGCTTGGCTATCTTGGAAAAGTCCTATGTGAATCCACGGTAATATCCTGCCATCCCAGGAAAACTCTTTATTTCCTTTACATTTTGCGGTTGTTCCCACTTCAACGCGTCTCTCACTTTTCCGGGGTCAACCGATACTCCTCCTCCTAAGATTATGACCCAAAAATGATACTTCTCTCAACCAAAACTGACAATTATTGAACTTGGCATACAATTGTTGCTTCCTCAATTTCTACAACGTAAGCCTCAAGTGTTCCTCATGTTCCTTCTCATCCTTCGAGTAGATCATAATGTCATCAATAAAAACCACAATGAACTTATCCAAGTACTCCATAACGACCTTATTCATGAGGTACATAAACTACACAGGTGCATCGGTCAATCCAAAGGACATCACGGTGTACTCATAAGATCCATATCGTGTCCTAAAAGTTGTCTTGGGTATGTCTGACGGTCTAATTTTCATTTGAATGTATCCCGACCTCAAATCAACTTTAGAGAAGATACAAGCACCCTTAATCTGATCAAACAAGTCTTCTATGCGTGGCAAGGTGTACTTGTTCTTGATGGTCACCTTGTTGAGAGCTCGGTAATCCACACACATCCTTTGCGTTCCATCCTTCTTGTCCACAAATAGAACGGGCACTTCCCAAGGTGATGAGATTGGGCGAATAAAACCTTTCTCTAGTTGCTCTTGAATTTGCTTCTTGAGCTCCGCTAGTTCCATAGGAGGCATCCTATACAGCCTCTTAGCTATAGGTGCAGTTCCAGGTATTAAATCAATAACAAACTCAATGTCTCAATCAGGTGGCATACCTGGCAACTCGTCCGGAAAACATCAATAAATTCACACACCACCGGAATCTCCTCAATTGCGGCACCGTCATATGATTCAGCTCCAATTGCTTCGGTGCGGTTTGAGATGCTTCAAACTCTATGGTGATCCCTTCTTCATTAGTCAACTTTAATGTTTTCGTGGAGCACTCAATAACTCCATCGTGCTTCCTCAACCAGTCCATACCAAGTATAATGTCCAATCCTTGAGAATCCAAAACAATGTCCCCAGTTCCCTTGTGGCTGTCCTCCATTGGGTCTTGGGTTTTCCCTCGACACATTGCTTCCTTGACCAAGGTCTGACTTAGGACGTTGATGTGCAAAGTGTCCAACTTATCCACAAGTACAACACTTCTTAACTCCACCAGAATTATTGGGACGAGCTTGGTTTTGAATACTTGAACCAAGAAAATTAGCACGAGGTGCAAATGGCATTGGAGGCCTAGGTGCTTGCATAACAGGGCGCTCCTGCACATACTGAGTTGGGCGCGGTGCATAACCAGGGCACTATACAGGAGTAGAGGAGATGTAATATGGCGCATTAGGAGGCGCAAAGCGAGGGCGCACATTACTTCCTTGTTGCTGTCCTTGATATGGCGCCTTCCTCTTGTTGTGTTGCTCCATCTCACGGATCTTGTTCTCAACCACAATTGCTTAGTCCACAAGCTTCTAAAAATTGGGATAATCACAGTTGAGCAATTGCACTTGGATATCATTGTTCAAGCCTCTCATAAACAGATATTGTTTCTGGCTGTCCTGGCTCACATCCTTAGGCGCATACCTCGAGAGTTCAGTGAACTTGTTGAGATATTCACTCACGCTTGATCCTCCTTGCCTTATGTTCTCAAATTCTTGCCTCTTCAAGATCATAACACCCTCGGGCACATAATGAGAACGGAAGCTCTCTTTTAATTTAGCCCAAGTAATATTCTTTTGGTTCTCATGAGCATTGCAATAAGAATCCCACCAATACGCAGCTGCTCCAACGAGTTGATGAGAAGCAAATAACACCTTCTCCTAGTAACTACATTGGACAACAGCAAGTTTCCTCTCCACGGACTTGAGCCAATCATCCGCATCCATAGGGTCAGCGGCTTGAGCAAAGGTTGGCGTCCTAGTTCTCATAAACTCTCCCAAACGGTTATGAGGAGGTGGGGGCGGCGGTGGAGGCATGTGGGGCTGATTGTTGATGTTGCCAGCCTGCAGTTGTCCCATAGTTTGTATCGTGGTCTGCATGAGCTGGTTTTGCATAGCCAATAGCTGCTCGATACTCATAGCTCCATGAGCAGGTCCTTGTCCATTGTTGTTCTGAGGTGCTCCATGGTTCTCCTCCTCATCATTGCCATCCCTCTGGTTGCGAGTCCTCACCATCTGAAGAAAAGCAATAGGTAAGAATTAGAAAACATCCCTAACTATATGCATCAAGGGATATGAAACTAAACAACTAACTAGCCTGCATGGACATGGCAATGCTAAAGCATCCTAGAACCCTTTATTAATCACACAAGCAAGCAATATATAGAAAACAGCACACCAAACGAAAACACATTGATTCTTGAGTGCTCCTATGTGCTCTAAAGTGTCCATTCTATCTAGGTTGCATCCTACGGTCAACTTGTGGCTCTGATACCAATCTATGACACTCGGTTCCTAAAAAGAACCAAGTGAATGCATATGTGTGCCCAGGATGTTCCACACACATAGACGAGTGCATTCACAAAAGAGTATACAGAAAATTACTACAGAACAAGATTAATTAACCAAATTTTATTACACAAACCATATTATCATCGAATACAAATTCTAATGAATATTAATGACAAGTTCAACTAATGCAGCGGAAGTAAACTAAATAAGAAAACTAAATAGCTAGGCAGCATAAGCAATAGGGTATAGCGCAGCTCCAAAACAACACCACAGTAAGATGACGGCAGACACGGCCTAGAACTCCTCATTATCACCATGAAACTCCCAATCCTGACCTGCAACTGTTGGGGGGGGGGGGTTGCAAGAGTGAGTACATTATGTACTCAGCAAGTGTGAAAAGTATAACATGTGGCTGATTCAAATGACTACAATAATAATGGTTGAGTGCTGAAAAGTACATTAAAACATTTGAAAAGCAATATATTACATGTATATGAAATAAACCATCATAAACCACATAATCATCATAATGCCAGTCCTTATTCCATATCCATCATCATATACCAATATCCATGTTCAATTCCAGAACTCAATTCATAACCATTCATAACCATAATACCAACCATAACCATCCCAAATCCCGATACCAAGTTACCTCTAATCATGTGAGGGTCTAGGTTGCTCATGACCGGGAGCACGGCGATCATGATAGTTTTAGACACACTCTGCAAAGGTTGTACTGCTTTACCCACGTGTTTGTGATTTTATCACCTTGCGATGACTATAGAATCTCAATTATGCCGTCTCACACTTCCTTAGGTGTGTGGCCAAGAGATCACAAAGTAGCCTTTACAAAGGGATTACTAGCCTATTTAGATCCCACTAAGGTTTCACTGGTGGCGATGTCTCCAGCTAAGCACATCTTCAACCAAGGGCCCCCTCTTGAGCCATTCGGATCCCAGGGTAGTCCCACCAATCATCAAAAAACCCGATCTGACTACCCCTTCCCTGAGCATCCTTAATGGTCCTAATAGAAATGGCAAAGCCCTAATTAATCAGCAATGCCACACTCATAATTGGCCTCGTGGTGGCACTGTAAATCCTGGATGGTCGCTCCACGAACCGGTCCTTAGATCAAAAGCAAGCAAAACCACCATACATCCAACCCATCCACATACTAGGCTTGCTTAGATCACCCATTACCATATCATATTAACCAGTTCAAGCTAACCATAATCCCATAAATGCATAATTATGTTGAGTGGTATAGTTGTTTTTCCATCCCAATTAATTAAGCGAAGCAAAAAGGTAAAAATCCCATCCCGACTCTCTACCATATAGCCCAGGTGACAAGGGTGGTTAAACAAAGCTAGTAAACTTCTTATCACAGGATTCCCATCAAATTGACACAAGCATGCAGTTTTGCAAACAAAACATTTATTTCAAAACAGGATCAATATGCTTCAAGGACACTTGCCTTGCTCTTGCCGTTGATTAGGGTCAAAGCCTTCAAACTCTTGGTGCTGTAGATCCTCCACAGCACTATCTAATGCAAATCCATCTAATCCACACAATAACGATACAAGACCAGAAATACAATCAAAGAGTGCACATATATTGCTTAATATGACATGATATGCATGATTGATGCAAATGCAAGGTAGACCTTGTTAATAGATTGCTTTTAATGATTAACAACTAGTTATAATAGATTTAACAAGTTTATACTGGTTTGGATTTGATTAGATCTACATTTAGAATTAATTCAACACAATTTAGTCACCAAAATCGGACTAGCCTGCAGAAGGCCGGACTCATCCGCACTTCGCACAACTAGCGAACTAGGGTTTTCTAGATCGACGTAAATTTTGGAGATTAGGGGTCGAATTCACGTAAGGAAAAGATAATAGAAGGTATATCAGGTGTTTAGAACTCCAAAGAATCAAGAAACTTGGAGGCAACACTTGGATTTTGATGATCTAGGGTTGGGGATGAACTTGGAGAAGAATTGGTGATGAAGAACGAAAGCTTGGTGGAGATCTTGATCCTCTTTCGTTTCCTCCTCTTCTTCTTATTGCTTGGGATCTCCTCCTCCCTCCTTGATGGTGGCTCTCCATGAACTAGGGTTTGGGTGGGGTGAAAAAGTGGCAATTAGATGTCAAGCCAAGGGGTGGGACTGTTTATATAGAGGTGGAGGCTAGGGTTAGATGGATTTCGAGTTTGAGAGTAGTATAGGCCGGTTTAGAGTCCCACATGGGCTCTAAAAGAGTTAGGCACGACGTTCCAAGGCCCACATAACATGAAACCCAAGAAACAAGTCATAAAACAGAAGATCGATTCGATGTCGCGAAATATCGGACAAGTCCGAAAAGGACCGTACTAGTCCAAAGTTGTCGGAAGAGAAAATAGGACATGTCTGGCCTAAAATCGGACTAGTCCGACTTTAGTCAAGGAGGAAAACGGACAGTCTGTTCGAACACCGAACTAGTCCGAAAAATTCCAGGTACTTAGCAAATTTACAAGGATTCTTGGAATATCGGACTAGTCCGCACAAAATCAGACAACTCCGTTTTTAGTCAAGGAGAAACCAAACTAGTCCTCACTAAAATCAGACTAGTGCGCACTTTTCAGCATTTTATGGGCGGTTTTGTTCCAAATCAATTTTAAACCTATTCCTCTTCATGTGGGTTAATGTTAAACATGTATATGAATGTATGTAGGGCATGATGCATGAAAATGAGGGTGTTACAGCAGGTCGGCGATGAGAGCTGGGGCCTGGCCATCGTCGGCTCCCTGGAGGAGTCCGCACCTTCTTCAGGCCCCGAGGCCTCCGGGGTAGAGGAGGCGCCCGCTACTGGGGGGAAAGGCAAGGCGTTTGTCCCCGATGTTGGTAAGGGGATGGCACCGGTCCCCGGTGTAGGCAAAGGGAAGGCCCTTGTGGTCGAGGTCGTGAAGGAGAAATGCCCTCGGTCGCCCCCGAGGGCACCGCCACAGCTGGCCTTTCCTCCAAGTTAGTTCCCACCAGCGCACCCCTCTCCAGTGCCTAGCGTCGGCGGTTCTTCGGGGGGAAGTTTGGTTCGCCAGGCGGCGGCTCCTCTGTCATTGGCAGTCGACACGCATCGAGCGTCCGTGCCACCTGCGCGGTCCAGGGTGCCATAGGGGACTCCGGCAGCATCACACCTTCGGAGCCTCAGGCAAAAAGGCCTCGAGCTGATGTCGCCGGCAGCTCGGGAGGTGGCTCTATCGAGGTTGGAGGGAGTAAACCGGCACAGTGTGGCGGCACTGCTGGTGGCCTTGGCGGAGGCCATGCCAGGATGGCATCGCCTGTTATGACATCGCTAGGGACCGCGGCTTCAGGGTCAGCGAAGGTGGAGGCTCGTTGGATCTTCTAGGGATGTCAGTAAGGCATTCTTCCCTTCGCTTGCTCTATTATCTCGCCTGCCTATGTTGATTGGTCAGGGATTTTTCTTCATTTGTAGGGTTACATCAGCTGTTGTGAGGCCCCTACCGCCGGGGGTAGTGCCCGAGGGTGCTTTGAAGGTAAGTGAGGATGCTACGGCTGTGCTGGCAGGGCAGCCAGCCAAGCTTGTTCAGGGGAGTGCTGCTCCGGCCTCTGTGCCCGGCGTAGGTATTGAAGCATCTATGGCCACATCTCCAGTTGTTGCGCCAGAGGCACTTCCGACCGACGTGGCAGAGGCACCTTCGGCCGTTGTGGTAGAGGCCATGTCGGAGCCAACTTCGGGGGCTTGGGGTCTGGCCCCTAGTGCCGCTGATTCGGCGGTCGGCCCTTTAAGCGATGGTGACCCTGTTGTGTTAGGTGGCACTGCAACTCCTGCTCAGGCTCTGGGGGCAAGATCCCTAGTGTTGGTGGCCTCGCCTTCACCACTACAAGAGGAAGGGATCCCCGAGATGATCACCGAACGATCTTCCTTGACTTTGGCGCAGCCGGAGTGGCTTTCCGACGTCATGGACTTGACGCAATCCAGCATCCTTCAGGTGCAATCCAACCTCCGCCGGGCGCAAGAGGCTCTTGCTACAGAGTGGGAGAAGCTGCGTGCTGAGGGCGAGCACCTCTAAGGCTGGAAGGGTTTTTTGAGCTCCAGAATCGCCGAGGCGAAGGCGAAGTACCAGAAGGAGAACAAGGAACAGGAGGTGAGACACCGCTTAGTGAGGGCCTCAGACGCCTTGTCCCAAAAGATTCTGGCCGACACCAAGGCGACCAATGAGGCAACTGATGCCTACCTGCGCACTCTTGCTGTCGGTCGAGAGGCCTTGAGTCATCAAGAAGCCGTCGTTGCCAAGAGGGAGGCTGCGGTTGCCGAACAAGAGGCGCAGGCAATTATGGCCTGAGCTGAAGCCGATCAGGGCAGGCTGCAGTCCCACCTCGAAGACCTTGAGCTTTGTGAGAACAATCTGGCGCAGGACCAGGAGAAGCACCTAGCTGAGCATCAGGAACTCCTTCTGCACGATCTTGACGTCCAAGCCTGGGAGGACACAGCTCAGTGCCGCGGTCGGTAGCTCGACCTGCGGGAGCGTTAGCTGACTCAGCGTTTGGAAGCCGAGGGTATGGCAGCGGCGGACATGGTGGCATCCCATGTCTTGGTGTGCTACCGACGCTGATACCCTGATCTGCCACTAGAGACAGTTTTTGAAGGCCCTGTTGCGGAACGTGAGGCGGCAACATCACCTGAGGTTAAAGAGAGTGCCAAACACGTCGTAGCGCAGTTAAGTCCGGGCTGAGACTGGTGTCTTGTTTTTTGTATCCGGGGACCACCCTCCTTTGTAAAAAATTCCTTAATGGATTTGAATTTGTGTTTGGCTTCTTGCATTGTCTCTGTGACTCTCAACTATTGTTCCAAATTGTAAGGATCTGCAGAACCTTTGTTGAGCTCGTTGGCTTCTCAGAACCAACAATTTGCACAACTAACATGGCCGCAGTGTCGTCCATTGATTTTCTGCATGTGAACGCCGATAGAGGCCCCTTGGTAGGTGTGGTTAGTTGGCTACCCACATCTACCACTTGACCGCAGAATGTCTTGGACTGGCCCCAATGGAGTGGGGAAGTTTGGGGCATCATAGAACCACCATCTGCCAGAGCTGGATGCTCTTACGTCGTCCACCAACTCCGTGTAGATGTCGACGGCAGGACCCTTGGGAGGTGCCGGAGCTGGATGCTCTGGCGTCATCCACCATCTCTGTGTAGACGTCGACGGCAGGCCCCTTGGGAGGTGCCAGAGCTGGATGCTCCAGTGTCATCCACCATCTCTGTGTAGACGTCAACGGCGGGCCCCTTGGGAGGTGCCGGAGCTGGATGCTTTGGTGTCGTCCACCTTCTTCGTGTAGACGTCGACGGCAGGCCACTTGGGAGGTGCTAGAGCTGGTTTCTCTAGCGTCGTCCACCATCTCCGTGTAGACATCGACGGCAGGCCCCTTGGGAGGTGCCGGAGCTGGGTGCTCTGGCGTCGTCCACCATCTCCGTATAGACGTCGTCGGCAGGCCCCTGGTTTACAGGCTATCGCAAGGGAATCTTATTAGCAACAAGAGTGGGGCAGTAAAGTTTACCCATTTATCCGCGCTTGGTGCTATCGTTGATGTTTCGACACATCGAGCAGGCCCTTGGGAGGTGCCAGAGCTGGGTGCTCTAGCGTCGTCCACCATCTCTGTGTAGACATCGATGGCAGGCCCCTTGAGAGGTGCTGGAGCTAGGTGCTCTGGCGTCGTCCACCATCTCTTTGTAGACGTTGACGGCAGGCCCCTTGGGAGGTGCCGAAGCTGGTTGCTCTGGCGTCGTCCACAATCTCCATGTAGACGTCGACGTCATGCCCCTTGGGAGGTGCCGGAGCTGGATGCTCTAGTGTCGTCCACCATCTTCGTGTAGACATCGACGGCAGACCCCTTGTAAGGTGCCGGAGTTGGTTGCTCCGGTGTCGTCCACCATCTCCATGTAGACGTCGAAGGCGGGCCCCTTGGGAGGTGCCGGAGCTGGATGCTCCGGCGTCGTCCACCAGATCCGCATAGGCGTCGACGGCAGGCCCCTTGAAGGTGCCGGAGCTGGGTGCTCCGGCGTCATCCACCATCTCCGTGTAGACGTCGATGGCAGGCCTCTGGTTTACAAGCTATCGCAAGGGAACCCTATTAGCAAGAAGAGCGGGGCCGTAGAGTTTACCCATTTATCCACGCTTGGTGATGTCGTTGATGTTTCGACACGTCGACGGCAGGCCCCTTGTGAGGTACCGAAGCTGGACGCTTCAGTGTCGCCCACCATCTCTATGTAGACAACGACGGCAGGCCCTTTGGGAGGTGCAGGAGTTGGGTGCTCCAGCGTCGTCCACCATCTCTGTATAGACGTTGATGGAAGGCCCCTTGGGAGGTGCCGGAGCTGGTTGCTCTGGCGTCGTCCACCATCTCCGTGTAGACATCAACGGCAGGACCCTTGGGAGGTGCCGGAGCTGGATTCTTTGGTGTCGTCCACCATCTTCGTGTAGACATCGACAATATGCCCTTATCCGCGCTTGGTGCTATCATTAACGTTTCGACACATCGACGACAGGCCCCTTGAGAGGTGCCAGGACTGGTTGCTCCGGTGCTGTCCACCATCTCTGTGTAGACGTCGACAGCAGGCCCCTTGGGAGGTGTCGTAGTTGGATGCTCCTGTGTCGTCCACCATCTTCGTGTAAACGTCGATGGCAGGCCTCTTGGGAGGTGCCGGAGCTGGATGCTTCAGCATAGAGGGGGATAGCCTTGTTCGTCGGTTATACCTATTTCTCTCCATATCTTTGCCATGTATTACAGTTCTGGCCTGACATACGGGGCTTGGGTAATTCGATGCATTGGTGCTCTGGGGCCCGACTCCTGTCGTCCTTAGGGTGTGGGCTCTCTGGTTCCAGTACTCAACTGTAGCACTAGGAGGCAGGGTGTGTTTTCTTAGGGTGCAGGACCAAGCTAAGCAACTTGCACCCCCTGGTCCTCCTGCTCGGTACAGACCTTTCCTGGGGGAACCTTTTGGCGCCATGGGTCCCTAATGATGAGAGCAGCCGGGTGGACCTTTCACACACTGCAGGTACCTCGAGTTGGCCCGCCTGTAGCTGGATTGCATGACATTAGCTTAGGATGAGTTATAGAGTATGCAACGGTGAATATGAAGGTAACACATGGTAAGCGAGGTTATCATGGCATGATCATAAAACTAATGTGTAATTAAATGAACAAAGCTTTTTTAAGAAGCCTTTAAGTAAAACAGCGAATTTCTGATAGGAGTTTGTAGGAGGAGACGGACTTTTACAAAAGAGGGCAACAGCTTGCCTCCGGGTGACGAGGGAGGTAGGGTGCACAGGCCTGGGGTTTGGAACCAAGCTAAGCTGACTACGCACTCTGGTCCTAACCCTCCTGGTGCTCGGTTGTTCTTAGCGCTACTCCTAAGTCCTACTACTCTTTTAACTGTTCTACTAAGCCTAGTATTTACAACAGGGGCGCCCAAAGTTCCATGGGTAGCTGCGATGGTTGGTGGGCAACCTTGCTGTCAACAGCTACTCAGAGGGGTGATGAGCGAGTTATCCCTATTTCCCGTCGTGACCTTTCGTCTTGCGAGTGGTCCTAGCAGTGTCGGCATTGGGTTGGGCAGCTTTGACGGAGGTGTCAGTGCTGCCAGGGGGCTACGGCTGAGACGCGGTGGGTGCTTTGCGCTGACGCATTCTTGGCGAAGGTCGACTTGATCAAGCGCCACCCGGGAAGGTGTTGGGTCTGCTGTGAGTGCTTGGAGCTGCTCCAAGGCTAACACTGCAGCAGTGCAATCTCCACGGATCCTGAGGGCGTCGGAGGGGGTTGGCATCTTCAGGACGAGGTAGCTGTCATGGGCTACACCCATGAACTGGTAGAGAGCAGGCCTACCGATCATGGCGTTGAAGGGGAAGCTGACATCGGCGACATCGAAGAGGATGCTCTCCGTCCTGTAGTTGTCAGGTGTCATGAAGGTCACCCGTAGGTGGATGTTGCCATATGGAATGATGCTCCCAGGTCTGACCGCCGAGAATGGGCTCGAGGGGGCAAACTTAGACACCGGGATCTGCACCTACTCGAATGCAGCCCGACTGAGGAGGTTGAAGCCGGCCCAGCCATCTATCAATACATAGTGGGGCTTGATGTTGGCCATGGTGGGGGCGACTAGGAGAGGTAGTACCCCTGCCCCAGCCATGTTGTTGGGGTAGTCAGAGGCGTTGAAGCTGATCGGCGTCTCCTTCCAGCGGTGGTGCTGCGCCGGCGTGGGTACGGGGGCTATCGAAGCCACCGCATGACGAAGAGTCTTGACCGCGTTCCAGGATGCGGGATCTCAAGACCCTCCGAAGATGACATGGAGGGTCATGCGAAGCTAGTTGTCGCTGCTCGCATTGGAGTACTCATCTTGGTGGATCACTTTGACGGCCCACTCTTGCTTTTGGTACTCCAGCTCCTCGTCATTGTCGACCTTGGGTTTGACCTTCTACTTGCCCTCCCGCTGGTCGGTGGGGGCTCTGTCTGGGCGTTGCTGAGCCCGCTCTTGATAGCGTTCAACACACCTTTTTATCTCCCGGCGCTCGCTCGCGGTGTGTTCACGAGTCTTGTGCATCGGGCAGGGCTCGATGTCTTCGTCAATGGCTGGTGGCTGTCGAGGACGCTTCTCCGGGCGAGGCAGCTTGCCTCCTTTGGTTGCGGCTACTGCCGCGATGGGGGATCCGTGCAGCAGCTTGTTCTAGCTGTCACCCCGGTTCTTGTTCTTCTTTTTTCCGCTGCCAGGGGTAGCGGCTCCTTCTCCGGTCTGGCCAGCCCCGCCCGCTCTGGGGGGCGGACTGAGCGTGCCAGTCGCGGCCTTCCGCCACTGTGGCACACCGATCGGCGATGGAGATGAGCTCGAAGACATCTTGTACATTGTGTGTGGCTAGCTTCTCGAGCATCTTGCGGTCTCGGACTCCCTGGCGAAATGCCACTATGATAGAGGCATTTGGAATGTTGGGAATGGAGTTGCGTACCTGAGAGAAACACTGGATGAATGACCACAGCGTCTCCTTGGGTTGTTGTTGCACGGTGTGGAGGTCGAGCTCATTGCCAGGGCGCGTGTAGGAGCTGTCGAAGTTTGCCGTGAACTGCCGGCACAACTCATCCCAAGAGGTTATAGACCCCTCGGGAAGGTTCATAGCCATGAGCGGGCTGACCCAGTCAGGGCGACTGGGAAGTAGTTCTCCAGGATGGTCTCATTCGCTCCCGCAGCAAGGAGCATCATGGTGTAGTTCTGTAGGAACTCCGCCGAATTGATGCTTCCGTCGAACCTCTCCGGGATATGTGGCCAGAACTTGCGCAGCCACATCTCGAAGCAAAGGTGCGGAGCCAACGCCGTGCATCCTCCGACGGACTTCGACGGAGAGGCATATGGGACAGCATACCCCGTGGGGATCTGCTGCCCGACATGCGGCACTTGCTGGACCTGCTGCTGTGGCACTGGTTGTGTCATGCGTTGTTGCAACGGTACTAGTTGTGCCAAGTACTTTTGCTTAACCCTGCTGCACTGAGTACTGCAGGGGGGCTGTCGAGCCGATGTGCTCCTGATCAGGTGGCAGAGGGTATACCTGCGGCGCACCTTGGACGGAAGATTCCTCGTGAACAGGGCATTGAGTGCCGTATTCAGCGTCGAGGTTGCGCCGCCTCTCCCGCTGCCGCTAGATGATGATGCGGCTGTCCATGTGAGCTTGACGACGGTCAAGCTCGGCCTTGAGGTCCTCTATGGGGAGCCGGCCAATGCTTTTAGGCTTGGAGGAGCGGGAGTTGGCAGTGTGTTGGTCGATGGATGGTGTACGCGACAGCGACACGAGGCGCCTTCCCCTGTTTGGGGAGTTGATGGTTGTGACGACGAGGTGGTCAATGTCTTGGACCCACTTCTGAGCCGCCCACTAAGAGGCGTTCAACGATAGTGGGTGGTGAAGGAGAGCTCTGGCCGCCGCTAAAGCGTTCTCCAGGCTCGCTGTTGGGGGAGCCGACTGAGCCGGGGAATGTCCCGATGTGCTACCTTGGCCAGTCATACCTGCACGGGGGCGAGACGGACCAGAGAGTGCCACTCGAGCGACGGATCTGGTCACCGGGTGACGGCCTCAGAAACCGTCTTCCACAGGCCTGATGAACACCATGGTGGTGAAAGCGCTACCACTTTTTGAGGGAAAAATCCCCTACCTGGCGCGCCAAATGTCGAAGGGTCAATGCGACACTTCCCCTGGATCTGCGAAGGAGCAGCCCGCGGAGGTTCTTGTTCAATGGGGCTTAGGCCTCAAACTAGTGTTCTAGCGGAAGAGTATGAGACAGTTGTTTTTATGTGGTTCGGGCCGGAAGGAGCATAACACCCTACTCCACGGTGGATTGTATTGCTTGGTGAGTGTGTATGGGTATGTGTGTGTATAGGGGATTCTGAGTCTGGTCCTTGTATCAGTGGTCGTCCAGGCCTTTTATAGTCAAGGTCAGACGCTTTACAAGTGGGGTCCCAAGGCCCAACAAGTGGTCCCGGGGCGATCTTCTCCTAAAGATCTAAGGCTTCTTCTGTAAGCTTTCTCTGACCGCGGACTTGAGGACTCACTGTCTTGCCTCCCGGGTGATCAGTAGCCCACGCGCCATTGCTGACATTGGCAGGGAATGTTCCATCCAGCTGTCTCTGGTGTCGTAAGCTACCCACTTGGCAGAGTTGGATAGGCCTGCGGCGCCTTCACTGTGATGCGATTAGTCGCAGCGGTACCTGACATTAGGCGTGTGCTGCACCGTGCATCTGGGGAAGCCGCGTATCCTCAAGGCTTGACAGAGACAAGGCGTACCACCCTATTAACTTCCTCACTATCCGCTCAGGGCAGGTGGACTGACCATGTGGCCGCTGTGGAGCTCTCCGCCATGGTGGAGGCCACGCCCGTCTCGCAAGCCACGTGGCAGCTCGGGAGCTCACCTCCGTGGGGGAAGCCAGATCTCTCCCCAGCTTGGGTGCTTGCCTCCGTGGGGGATGTTGGGTCTTGACATCGTGTGCCACGTGGTAGCTTGGAAGCTCACCTTCGTGGAGGAGGTCGGGTCCCTTCCCACTGGATACATGGCTGCCTGGGAGCTTGTCGTCAAGGTGGAGCTGAGTGCCACCTTCTGGATGTCTTGTGGCCACCCCGGACCTCCCATCTGGGGCTGGCAAGTCCGGGTCTCTTGGACACGTGGCGCCCTCGGACCCTGTCCCTCCTGGGAGGTGAGGCACCTAGGCGGCTCTAGCCTGTGCGTGAGGGTACCCAATATGCCGGGTACCGACAGTATCGTATTGAAAAAAGTACTAAGATATCTAAAACCAATGGTTGGTAACAGGGCAATGGTTGAAGGTTGCATTGCCGAAGCTTTTATTCCTAAGGAAATAGGATACTTTTCTAGTGCTTACATTGCAAAGGAACACAATGTCAATACTTTGGCAATGCGGTACAATATGGTTGAGCAACCTCC
Source organism: Tuctoria greenei (assembly GCA_036927565.1). Taxonomy (NCBI): domain Eukaryota; kingdom Viridiplantae; phylum Streptophyta; class Magnoliopsida; order Poales; family Poaceae; genus Tuctoria; species Tuctoria greenei. The sequence goes on from JAYESD010000004.1 coordinate 76,327,486, forward strand.
TTGTAGCAATCTCTCTATTTTTTTGCAACAAGAGGCACTACTGTTGGTAGTTACACTTCCTACGACGTTAGCGAAGAAGAATGGCATGCTGCTTTCCTCTACATGTATGCTAATATGGATGAGATTGAGAAATATTTCGAGTAAGTGTTTGTCCTACATTTATATTAATTATCATATTTTGCAACACATCTATTCTAAAAGGTTCTCTTTTGTAAAGTGAGTTCGACAAGCAAAATTATAGATATAGACAACAACCTATGGGCAACCAAATAAAAAAGATGTGACCCGAAGGAATAAACGAAAGACCTAATTTTCTTTCCTGGTTTCGATATCATGTAACATTTCTCTTTAACAAATCAGTATTGACAACATTTTCTTATAACTTAAGAATATCTACAATGTTTTCTAATAACTTCATATCTTGGACAGTGCAATAAAGATGCCAACATCCATGAAAAATTGCGACAAGTATCCTAATGAGTGGTTAAAGTTAGTTTCTATGGTCGATATGATGTCAACGAGTTTCAATTCTGTACAACTCATTTTGAATCTCTTTTTCCTCTCGCGGCAACAAATAATACCGAAATTGTGTTGAGGGCAGTCTATTCTCAAGAATATGACACTCATTACTATGGGATTATTAAAAAATACTTGAATTTGCTTTTGTCGTAAATAAGGAAATTCAATCAGTATTCTTTGACTGTTAATGGTTTGATTCCATTCGTGGAATTTGACTAAACCAATTTTGCAAGGTCGAAGAAAAACAAAAGGAATGGTTGAAAGGTTTCGATTTAATAGTTCTTGCACACAAAGTGGAACAAGCGTACTATCTACCTTATCCATGCAATAAACTCAAAGCTTGGTGGGTGGTACATAAGTTCTTGCACACGGAAAATATTAAGATTGGTAAAATATGCCTATCGACCCCCAAGCCGTGTACGCGAGTGGAGGCGAGAAGGCCCACGGACGGTGAGTTGGTCAATTGTTTCATTTCTTTTTCAATCTATCTTCTTCTACTTAGTATTTTTCATTCTTTTGTAGGTTTGCCTTTTTCAATGTAGTTGTCAACTCGAGGTCGGCGAGATCTCCGAGAGGCGCTTCATGGATGCAAGCCTTGTCTGTTGGGCCATCAAGTGGTCGTCTCTCGCAGACCTAGTTGGAGCTCAATGCCTTGAAGGAGACATAGATACAGACCCAAGCGAAGCTGGAGAGGTAGAGGGCAGAGCAAGAGATGGCGAGGGTAGAGCAGGAGAGGGCAAGGGAGGAGCAGGACAGGTCGAGGGCCTTCTTGGAGGTCACGAGCTTGTACATGGCCTAGATGCAAGCAACGGTGGCAGTAAATAATTTAAACTATAGTAGTTTAATTTCATAGCATTTGAGTAACATATATATTATAATATTTTCCAATGAAAGACTCTTGCCTGACAGAGCAGCCAAGATTCCTCTATTTCCGCTACCACAAGTGACCCCGGCACAAACGCTCGCAGCACAGATGCCCCCAGCACAACTAATAAACTTTTTTTTTAATATTGTCGTATTCATTTCAGTATTTCACATAGGGACAGGAAGTAGAACATAGGGTGAGGGAGAGTGAGATAGAGGTGGAGTAAGAGAGAGAGGTAAGATAGAGGTGGAGTAGGAGAGATATAGATAGGGAGAGATGGAGTGCGAGAGAGACGGTACAATGAGAGAGATAGAGAGGATGATAGGGAGGGAGAGTAAGAGAGAGAAAGTGATGGAGAGGAAGAGAATGAGAGAATGAGAAAAGAAGAGGAAGAGAGAAATTGTGACAAAAAGAGAGGGAGAGAATGTGTGACACCCGGTTCCAAAAAGGAGCCAAGTGCGATGCACATATGTGTCCAGGATGTTCAACACACATACACGAGTTCCTCAAAAACGATATACATAAATTACCACAACACAAATTAGTAATGAAGTACTTTTATTACAATGTTCAAATAGTCCTCAAATTACAAACTCTAATGATCATTATTACTAATAAAATCTGCAGCGGAAATAATCCAAACTAAGCAAACAATGCATTTGGGATAGCATGGCTCCAAGCAAGCCATAGGCAATTTGACGACAGCACACAACCTAGAACTCCGCATTATCCTCAGGGTACTCCCAAACATCATCTAAAACTATTGGCGGGGAAATAGCAAGGGTGAGCACATGTTGTACAACACGAGTTTGGGAAAATAATGGCATGTAGCTTAAACAAAGGATGATAATAAATAATGGCTATTTGCTTAAAGGTATGATTAAAACATAGGAAAAGCATACTAAGATGTCTATGTGAATTAATCCCATCATATACCAAATAATTAACATAATATGAATCCATCATCATCATTTCCATCATACTATATCCATCAATAATTGTCCATCCAAATACCAGATTCTTACCATCATCATTAACAATGTTCTCTTATCAAAATCCAATGCCATAACCATATCCAAACCATCCCATTACCAAGTTCCCATCTAATCATATGAGCGTCCATGTCGCTCATAACTGGGAGCATGGCTCTCATGATAGTTTTTAACACTCTGTAGAGGTTGTACCACTTTACCCACACATTTGTGATTTTATCACCTTTCGGTGACTAAGAACCTATCTTATGCCGTCTCACACTTCCTTTGTTGTGTGGGAAAGAGATCACGAAATAGCTTTTACAAAGGGACTACTAGTATGTACGGACCCATCAAGTTTTCACCAACAGGCTTGAATCTCCATTCTTCCACACACGACCCCCTCATGTGTCATGCGGTTCCCAGGGTAGCTCTCCTCGACTCCCATTCCACTCACTATCCAATGGTCCATACAATACTACCAGCACACCTAATTATTCAGCTACGTCGCACCCATACTTAGCCTTATGGTTGCACTGTAATATCTGGATGATTGCTCCATGAACCGATCCTTAGATCTAAAGCAAGCGAAACCACCATAACATCCAACCCAATCCATAATCCATGCTTCTCAGATCTCCCAAGTCCCATGTTACAAATTAACCACATTCATCAATTCTCATCATATTTAATTCACAGTTAAGCCATTTGATTGTTTTTCCATCCCAATTAATTAGAGCAAAGAAAAAAGTAAAAATACCCTTCCCGACTCTCTATAATGTATTCCAAGCGATAAGGATGGTTAAACAAGCCTAGTAACCACCTATTTTGTTTCCCATCAATTTGACACAAGCATTCAGTTTTTCAAACAAAACATTCAAAAACAGAATCAAAATGTTCAAGGACACTTGCCTTGCTCTTGAGACTGGTTAGATTCAAATGCTTCGATGTTCGGGTGCTGGAGGTCCTCGACAGCACCCTCTAGAGCGATACCTTCTACTCCGCGCAATAAACAAACAAAACAAGCATCACAATCAATAAATGCTCATATATTACTCAATATGCCATGACATGCATGAATAATGCAATTATGTTGTAATGCATGTTATTATGTTGATATCATAGCCTACTAACTAGACACAATTAATTTTTACATGTTAGAACAAGTTCCAAGTTATTTCGGAGGATATTAAAGAAGTCACAGGAATCTTCAGAACAGGAAGACCGGACTAGTCCGCACTCTGGCCGGATATGTCCGTTCTGGAACAAAGAAGAAATCGGACTAGTCTGCACAAGGACCGAACAACTCCGTTATGGCTAGGGCTTTGGCGAATTTCAACTAGAGCATCGTTTGAAACAATGGGGAACCGTAGTTTATGTAGAAAAGATGCATCTATGGTATTTACCATGAATCCAAGGGTTCAAATGTCGAGAATTGGGTGCAATACATGGATCTTGACGTCTAGGGTTGATAGTGAAGAGTTGATGGAGAATTGACGATGATGTCAATGAGTTGGCGAAGATCGATCTTGCTTGATCCTCCTATCCCCCTCCTCCATCTCCTTGCTGCGAGCTCTTCTCTCCTCAATGGCAGCTCCAATGAACTAGGGTTAGGGTTTTTCTTCAATTGTGGCAAAGAGATGAAAGGGTGGGTGTTGGGATGTTTATAGAGGGTGGAGATGGTAGGTTTTGGTTTGAATTCAAGTATAAGGCGGTGGAGGCCTTGGTGGTGTCCCACATGGGCTCCACAGGGGTTAGACACATTGTTCTTGAGCCCACTTAAGGCATATACCCAATAACTTGTCGTGGAGGAAGAAATAGAACACGGGTCGCGCACACCGGACTAGTCCGCGTAGGGGCCGAAAAAGTTTGATATTGAACAGAGAGATTAATGGACAAGTCCGGTGTATGTCCGGAAAAGTCTGATCGGTTCTAAAGAGCAAAACGGACAAGTTCGGTGTATGGCCGGACAGGTCTGGATATTTGTCCAACATTTCAAAAAAATACCAAATTGATGATTTAGCGGACAACTCCGAAAGTTTTGAGTAGCAAAGATCGGACTAGTCCGTACACGATAATGGACAAGTTCGGGAAACAACAAAACCATCTTCGGACTAGTCCACAGCAAAAGTGGACGAGTCTGGAGGACAACAGAGAGAAAAATGGACTAGTCCAGGGTCTAGTCCGGACAAGTCCTCGCTGAAACGAGTTCTTAGTTGATGTTTTGCTTCTAATTCATTTTAAACTTGTTCATTTTTGTGTTGCTTAATGTTAAACATGTATAATATGGTATTCAATGCATGATGGATGAAAATGAGGGTGTTACAAACGTACCCCCCTTAAAATGAATCTCGCCCTCGAGATTTAATGTAGAAGAGAAGAGATAGGGAAATTATCTCTTGATACCATCCTCTAGCTCCCAAGTTGCTTCCGATTCTTATGCTTCCAATGTACCTTGCACCATCGAATCACCTTGTTCCTTGTGACTCTCTCCTTGGTTTCCAAAATCTTGATAGGTTGTCTGCATAAGTCAAATCTGCCTCTAATCCCTATTCTTCCATTGGTACTTGTTCCTCCGGTACCCTTAAGCTCTTCTCGAGCTGAGAAACGTGGAACATCATGAACATCAGAAAGATGTGCTGGAATCTCCAACTTATACGCCACTTCTCCACATTTGCCCAAAATCTTGAGTGGTCCAATATAGTGAGGTGCCAACTTGCCTTTGACGTTAAACTTCTTATGAACTCGCATAGGTGACACTTTGAGATATACGAAGTCTCCAACTGCAGAAGCCAGATTTCTTCACCTATTATCTGCATGGCCTTTTTGTCATGACTGAGCAGCCCTCAAATTCTCGTGTATTGTCCAAACTTGCTTTCTGGCATCTTGTATTACATCAGGTCTAAATACTTGAGTTTCTGCTATCTCATTCCAAAACAAAGGTGTTCTACACCTTCTGCCATAAAATGCTTTATATGGTGACATTTTCAAGCTTGCTCGGTAACTGTTGTTGTAGGAAAATTCAGCATATGGCAGACTTTTGTCCCAACTTCTTGTATACTTTAGCACAGAATCCCTTAACATATCCTCCAAAATCTGATTTGTTCACTCGGTTTTTCCATCCGTTTGAGGGTGATATGCAGAACTAAAATTCAATTGAGTTCCCATAGACTCGTGCAGCTTTTGCCAGGACCTTGAGGTAAATTGAGAACCTCTATCAGACACTATTTTCTTTAGCACTTCATGTAAGCACACTATTCTTTTCATATACAATTCTGCCAACTTTGCTCCACTATAAGTAGTTTTGACAGGAATGAAATGAGCTGATTTTGTCTACCGATCCACAATAACTCATATTGAATCATAACCTGCCGAAGTGCAAGGTAAACCAACTATGAAATCCATACCAACTTCTTCCCACTCCCATTCCGGAATCTTCAATGGCTACAATAATCTAGCTGGTATTTGGTGTTCAACCTTCACCCATTGGCACACATCACATAATGCAACGTATTCAGCTATGTCCCTTTTCATGCCATCCCACCAATAGCAAGTCTTAAAATCCTTGTACATTTTCATACAGTCGGGGTGGAAGAGTAAAGTGAGTCATGTGCCTCCTTTAATATCGTCTCCCAGAGACGCTTCACATTAGGCACAACAATCCAGTTCACAAGCCATAGAGTGTCGTGGTCATCCTCATCAAATCTGAATTATCTCCCCTCTTGGGTCCTTTCTTTAATCATTAACCATCCAAATACCAAATTCTTACCATCATCATTAACCATGTTTTCTTATCAAAATCCAAAGCCATAACAAATACCATAACCATATCCAAACCATCCCAATTACCAAGTTCCCTACTAATCATGTGAGGGTTCAGGTCCCTCATAACCGGGAGCACGGGTATCATGATTGTTTTTAACACTCTTTAGAGGTTGTACCACTTTACCCACACGTTTGTGATTTCATCACCTTTCGGTGACTAAGAACCTCCCTCATGCCATCTCACACATCCTTGGTGTGTGACCAAGAGATCACAAAATAGCTTTTACAATGGGACTACTAGCATGTATGGACACACTAAGGTTTCACCAGCAGGCTTGAATCTCCATTCTACCACCCATGGGCCCCCTCATGTGCCATGCGATTCCTAGGGTAGCCCTCCTCAACTCCCATTCCCCGCACCATCCAATGGAACATGCAATACCAGAAACAAACCTCATTATTCAGCAATGTTGCACCCATACTTGGCCTTTTGGTGGCACTATAACTCCTGGATGGTCGCTGCACGAACTGGTCCTTAGATCTAAAGCAAGTGAAACCACCATAACATCCAACCCAATCCACAATCCATTCTTGCTCAGATCTCCCAAGTCCCATGTTATCAATTAACAACATTCATCAATTCTCATCATATTCATGCTTATTAATTCATAGTTAAGCCATTTGGTTGTTTTCCCATCCCAATCAATTAGAGCGAAGCAAAAAGGTCAAATACCCTTCCCGAATCTCTACAATGTATTCCGGGCGAGAAGGATGGTTAAACAAGTCTAGTAAACACCTATTTTGGGTTTCCCATCAATTTGACATAAGCATGCAGTTTTTCAAACAAAACGTTTGAAAACAGGATCAAAATATTCAAAGACACTTGCCTTGCTCTTGAGACTGGTTAGGACCAAAAGCTTTGAAGTTCTGGTGCTATAGGTCCTCGATAGCACCCTCCAGAGCAATACCTTCTATTCCACGCAATAAACATACAAAACAAGTATTACAATCAATAAATGCTCATATATTACTCAACTATGTGGTAATGCATGTTATTAGGTTGATATTATAGCCTACTAACTAGTCAAATTAAGTTTTACATGTTAGAACAACTTCCATGTCATTTTAGAGGATATTAAAGAATTTCAAGGAAATTTTAGAACAGGAAGACCAGACTTGTCCGCACTATGGCCGGACATGTCCGTTCTGGAACAGAGAAGAAATCTGACTAGTCTGCACAACTGGAAAAGTCAGTTACGGCTAGGGTTTTTGCGAATTTCAACCAGGCATCGTTTGAAAAAATAGGGAACCATATTTTTCATAGAAAAGATGCATCTAAAGTATTTACCACAAATCCAAGGGTCCAAAGGTTGAGAATTTGGTGCAACACTTGGATCTTGATGTCTAGGGTTGATGGTGATGAGTTGGTGGAGAATTGGTGACGATGTCGATGAGTTGACGAAGATCAATCTTGCTTGATCCTCCTATCCTCCTCCTCCTCGTTCTCCTGGCTGCGAGCTCCCCTCTTGATGAGTAGGTTTAGGCCCCATCTTCCGAAAGGTATGTCGATTGGGGTGGAGAATTCGACGTTGATGATCCGCGGCACTCGAGCGGTTCGAGTACCCCTGCAATCACTACACCACGGCTCCGTTGGTAATCAACTGTGCTGCACACACTTGACCTCGCCAAGAAGGCTAATCCCTGCAGGTGCAACTGAGAACACGAGCAAGAACGTCAAAGACACGATCAGAAAATCGCGAAGTTGGGGTCTCCCCTACCGTAGAATGGCGATATTATTGATGACCCACCGAATATCACCGGTGGCTGCAGTATTTATAGTCTAGGGTTCGACTAAAACACGATTAGACGCGTCCCTAATGGACTCTTACGGGATACAAGGCCCAAAGGCCCGATTCGGTGGTGCAGCACCGGACAGAAATCTGGACTCGAATTGTTTCGACGATTCCCAATGACTCCGGTGGAATTTTGAGGTGGGAGCAGGACCATTGGAAAGTTTATCTTCTCCTCTTTCCGTGCATATGTAGAACATCGAAAACGGAGTCCGTATGCCTCCTGGGCGTCCGTTTTAAGATGGACTGCTCCTGGACTCCGAGTTGAACTCGAGTCCGAGTTTTAAACTGTTTTCATCAATTTGTGGACGTCCCAGCTGGTTCTCTATGCTCCCAAGGCCTCTTTCCTTCACTTGTTGATCTTCTCCATTATTCCTAATAACAATTTAATCATCACATAGCAATCTATTCTCAAACTCACATCCAAAAGAAGTTAGGAACGAATTCACCTGCTGATTTAATAACCGTGCTTGTGCTCTTGTGATTGGTCCTTGCAGTTCAATGTGCGTCTCCGCTGTTGTGATGTCCTCATCATCCCCCTCCTCTTGAATTGGAGTCGTCCTCGACTCAGGTTCATCTTCTTCTCCCAAGTACGGTCTCAAATCTGAAATGTTAAATGTAGAACTAACCCCAAAATAGGGAGGCAATTCAAGCTTACATGCATCATCATTAATCTTTTCAATGATCTTAAGAGGACCATCAGCTCGTGGCATAAGTTTAGATTTTCTCAAGTCGGGAAATCGCTCTTTTCTCAAATGTAACCACACCAAATCACCCGGTTCAAGTTTTACTTCTTTTCTACCTTTACTACTTGCAATCATATACTTCTCATTCATCATTTCAATATTTTTCTTTGTAGTTTTATGCATCTTAAGATTGAATTCAGATCGTTGTGTAGCATCCAAATTTATAGTTTCAGAAGGAGGCAAAGGTAGTAAATCAATAGGAGCACGGGGATTGAAACCATACACTACCTGTAATGGACTTACCTTTGTCGTGGAGTGAACGGAACTGTTGTAAGCAAATTCTATATGTGGTAAACACTCCTCCCACAACTTCAAATTTTTTTTTAAGACAGCCCGCAACATAGTGGATAAAGTACGATTAACTACCTCGGTCTGTCCATCCGTTTTGTGGGTGACACGTAGTTGAAAACAGCAACTTGGTTACCAATTTATACCATAAAGTTCTCCAACAATGACTTAAAAATTTTGCATCACGATCAGAAACAATGGTATTTGGCACACCATGTAAACGAACAATTTCCATCATAAATAAATCAGTAATGTGTGAGGCATTATCGTTCTTATGACAAGGTATAAAGTGTGCCATTTTGGAAAAACGATCAACAACTACAAAAATACTATCCCTCCCCCTCTTAGTCCTAGGCAATCCCAAAATAAAGTCCATAGAAATATCCTCCCAAGGTACACTATGAACAGGAAGAGGCATATAAAGACCATGTGGGTTAAGGCGGGACTTAGCTTTGTTGCAAGTAGTGCATCGTGACACGTAGCGCTCGATATCACGCCTCATCTTTGGCCAAAAGAAGTGTGTGGACAGCACGTCTTCAGTTTTCTTCACTCCAAAATGTCCCATCAAACCTCCTCCATGTGCTTCCTGCAAAAGTAGTAGACGAACGGAGCTAGCTGGAATGCATAGCTTGTTAGCACGATAGAGGAGACCCTCTCGCAGCACATATTTATTCCAAGTTCTTCCTTCTCTACAATTTTCAAAAGCATCTTTGAAGTACAAATCAGTATGATATAATGATTTAATTGTTTCCAAACCAAAGATTTTATGATCAAGTTGGGACAGCATGGTATAACGCCTAGATAATGCATCGGCAATGATATTTTCCTTCCCTTTCTTATGCTTAATGATGTATGGAAATGACTCTATGAACTCAATCCATTTAGCATGTCGTTTATTCAGATTGGTTTGACACTTAAGATACTTCAATGATTCATGATCGGAATGTATGACAAACTCCTTAGACCAAAGATAATGTTGCCAAGTTTGTAATACACGCACTAAGGAATACAATTCCTTATCAAAAGTAGAATAATTCAGAGAAGGACCATTAAGTTTTTCACGAAAGAAAGCAACGGGTTTACCTCCTTGTATGAGAACGCCTCCAATACCAATGCCGCTTGCATTGCACTCTAGCTCAAAGGTCTTGTCAAAATCAGGAAGTTGTAGTAATGGTGCTTGTGTAAGCTTCGATTTGAGAGCATCAAAAGCTTGTTGCTGTTGTTCGCCCCATCGAAATGGAACTCCCTTCTTCGTTAGCTCATGTAGAGGTGCTGCAATGGTGCTGAAATCCCGCACAAAGCACCGATAAAAACCTGCAAGACCAAGAAAACTATGAACCTGTGTGACAGTTGTTGGGGTTGGCCAGCTAGTGATGCTTCAATTTTTGCCTCATACATCTCAATTCCCTGCGAGGAAACAACATAGCCGAGAAAAGAGACTCGATTGGTGCAAAAGACGCACTTTTTAAGGTTATCAAACAAACGTGCATCTCTCAAAACAGTAAAAACATCACGTAAATGATCAAGATGTTCATCATATGACTTGCTGTAAATGAGGATATCATCGAAGTAAACCACCACAAATTGTCCAATGAAAGCACGTAAAACCTCGTTCGTTAATCGCATAAAGGTGCTGGGTGCATTAGTTAAACCAAAAGGCATGACTAACCACTCATAAAGTCCAAACTTGGTTTTAAATGCAGTTTTCCATTCATCTCCTAGTGCCATTCTAATTTGGTGGTAACCACTACGCAAGTCAATTTTTGAGAAGATGATAGCACCACTTAATTCATCAAGCATGTCATCTAATCGAGGAATAGGATAACGATATCGAATGGTGATGTTATTAATCACTCGACAATCAACACACATGCGCCAACTACCATCTTTATTAGGAACCAAAAGAACAGGAATGGAACAAGGGCTAAGGCTTTCACGAATGTACCCGCAGTCCAAAAGATTTTGAACTTGTCGCTGAATTTCCTTAGTTTCTTGTGGATTCGTCCTGTATGCTGCATGATTTGGCAAACTTGCTCCTGGAATCAAATCGATCTTGTGTTCAATGCCTCTCATCGGTGGTAAACCTGGGGGTATCTCGAAGGGAAACACATCCTCCAACTCCTGCAAAAGGTTAGCAACAGCAGGGGTCAATAAAATAGACAATTCATGAAGTGAAAACATGGCTTCTTTGCAAACTAAAGCATAGCACATCCCCTTAGCATCGAATAAATCAGCAAGTTCAGATTTAGTTGCGAGCAACGATGGTGATTTTAACTTAATAACATGCTGTTTTTCAGATTCTAATTTTGTTGCTTTGCCATCACGAATTTTACTCTTCTCAAAATGCACAATTTCAGCAGGAGTCATGGGGAGAAAAGTGATTTTCTTTCCCTTATGCACGAGAGTATATTTATTGGTTCCACCATGATGAATAGCATCTGTATCAAATTCCCAAGGACGACCCAATAAAACAGAACAAGCATCCATAGGAACAACATCAAAATCAGCAAAATCATGGTATGAACCAATTGAAAAATGTATTCCCGCTGTTTGTGTTACCTGAACCTTACTGTTGTTGTTGAACCATTGAATGTGGTATGGATGAGGGTGTGCTCTTGTTGTCAAACCGAGTTTCTTGACGACGTCCGTGTTCACCAAGTTATTGGAGATACCTCCATCAATTATAGTGTGTACACGGCAGTCCTTGACGACGAGAAACATGTGGAAAAGGTTGTCTTAATGTAGCTTGTCGTCAGACTCCACTTTGGAGCTCAAGGCACGCTGCACAATGATACTCCTATAGTTCTCCGTCGCCGCTGTACCAAGTACCTCTTCTTCGGTGTTTGTCATTTGGATCTGTAAAGTCAGTAGCAAGAGAATATTCATCTTCAACATCCGAAGTACTATCATACCTGCCATCGTCGCCTGCTATGTATGCTCGTTTGCTCGGGCAATCTCTCATCATGTGACCAAGTCCCCGGCAGCAGTGACACTTAATGTCGGAAGTACAACCCGTAGAAGTAGTGGACGAAGAAGGCTTGAATGATGTCGCCTTGCTGCCTTACGGCATGCAAGAAGGTGGAGCAGTAGGTATAGTTTGTTGGCCGCCATTGGGTGGTGTAGTCGCTGCACGGGTGGTCGAAGTTGGTGCTGTTTTGGATGATGTAGTCGCTGCACGCGGCGTGAAGTTGCTCGTCGTGCGATGTTGCTGTTGTTGTCGGCCCTGCAATTCTTTTTATGCCAACATAGCAAGCTGAAACAATCTGTTAACAGTATCATATTCCTTGTAATCAACAATGTCCTGAATTTCACGCCTCAACCCCCCCATAAAAACGAGCTATTTTATCATCCATGTCCTCTACTACCCCACAACACAGCATACCCTTTTGTAACTCTTGATAATACTCCTTTACGGACATGTTACCTTGGTCTAAATGCTACATTTTTTTGCGAAGGTCCTGCTGAAAAGATGGAGGAACAAATTGAACACGCATAGCTTCCTTTAGTCTATCCCATGTTGGAGGGTCAGTTCTAGTTTTAACAAGTTCATTCCACCTTATGATAGCAAAGTCCTTAAACTCACTAGTGGCTTGACGAACTCTATGTTGTTCAGGAACAAGATGGGAATTAAATTTTTGCTCTACTTTCATCTCCCAATCAAGATAAGCCTCAGCATCATAAGCACCAGAAAAAGAGGGTATAGTAAATTTCACTTTAGCAAAAGGATCATCAGGAGGACGATTATAATAATTGTTATGATTATTACCTCCCATACCTCAACGATAAAGTGGCAGTCTTGGTTGATTATTGTGATCTTCCAGTTAATCATAAGCATTGTCTTCTTGTCTTCCAGCGAGAGGCAACCGAGCCTCAAAAGCATACATCCAAAGAGCAAGGTCATCCAGTTGGCGAGTCAAGTTTGCCAATGACTCCTCCATTGCTGCGTTGTATTTGGCGAACATATCCGTCATGGTCTTCATCATATCACGTAACTCAACATGTTGAACACATTCTTCATCATTGTCTTCTCCTGCCATTGTTAGTAGTAACCAAAAGACAACAAAAAAATATGGTATCCCTATCAACTACAGTGACAATGTGGAAGGTGGAAGAAAACAATTTCTCTCGCTCAAGCGTCTTACCACGCTCTTACAAGTGTTCTTACCGACACAGCAGGTGGTGTGGACGGTTAGATGAACCAATGAAGTGTGCGGTGATTGCAAAGGTACATGTTATGCTCAAGAGAAAGGTGGAGCTTGGATGGCACAATATGGTGGCTAATAAGCAGAAAATCGTTAACAGCTAAACAAAGTTGAATAAGTATTCAATGTAGGAAACTGTTGCTGGTCAACCAAGTGCCCTAGAGCCTAGCACAACACAAGGAAGTATCAAGGCAAAAGAATGACAGAATGATATAGCCAACAAAATAGCACCAAGTGGTATAGGCCAATTGCTTTAATATGCGTGCTCTTCACTATTTTTTTCTTTTTTGTAATATTTTTTTGATATCTTTTCTTTACTCAGGAGCACAAATATAGGAAGCACAAAAATTTGCAGCTCAATTGGATGTAATATGTGGCCTATAGAAAATCAAGAAGATTCTTTAAAATTCGTGCTGAAACTTCGGAGGCCGGATAACCTATCTTCCAAGAGGAATTTGGGCAATCTAGTTTTGCCGAACGCGGCTACGTGGTGGAAAATCAGATGCTAAATTTCGCGTAGATGAATTTGAGAAAAAAATTGCCCGATTTCGAGTTTGTATGCAAAAGTTATGTTTTTAAGGTAGGCTGTCCGAGTTACGTTTTTTTTGGATGTTGATTCCAACTCAGCTTGAGAACAGAACTCGCAATCGGATATGAAAATGATCGGGAATTTGCACAGAAACTAATGGGGTGGTGTGTGATGATTCATGGATGAATGGCACAAGAGTTTGTCACCTAATCTAGGGCAGGCGATGCAGGAGTTCACGCAAGGCGGCTAGCTAGGGCAAACCGATGAACGTGGTGGATCGGTTTGTTATTTAGGGATTGTGGAATAGGTGTTGAATAGCAAGAAAACAAGGACGAAACACGATAGCTAGGACCCAAAACATAAAGCTAAACAAGCAACAAGACTCGACCACATGAATGCAAACTCGACAATGCAAACTAAAAAACAAAACCACAGGCACTATAGTCTGGGAAGCAGTAAAAACGATCTAATTTTTGTGGCTTTTCTATGGACTCTAGGTACGAAACAAAATCGATCTAATGGAAGGAAAACAAAGATACCTCACGGGCAACCTGGAAATCTGATACCAATTGATGAGTAGGTTTAGGCCCGATCTTCCGAAAGGTATGTCGATTGGGGTGGAGAACTCGACGTTGATGATCTGCGGCACTCAAGCGGTTCGAGTACCCCTGCAATTACTACACCACAGCTCCATTGGTTATCAACCTTGTTGCACACGCTTGGCCTAGCCAAGAAGGCTAATCCCTGCAGGTGCAACCGAGAACACGAGCAAGAACGTTGAAGACACGATCAAAAAATCGCGAAGTTGGGGTCTCACAAACCGTATAACGGCGATATTATTGATCTAAGAAAAACCCATCGAATATGACCGGTGGCTGCAGTATTTATAGGCTAGGGTTTGACACGATTAGACGCGTCCCTAATGGACTCTTACAGGATACAAGGCCCAAAGGCCCGATTCGCTGGCGCAGCACCAGACAGAAATTCTGACTCGACTTGTTTCGACGATTCCAAATGACTCCGGTAGAATTTTGAGGTGGGACCAGAACCATTGGAAAGTTTATCTTCTCCTATTTCCGTGCATATGTAGAAATTAAAAAACGGAGTCCGTATGCCTCCTGGGAATCCGTTTTAAGGTGGACTGCTCGTGGACTCTGAGTTGAACTCGAGTCTGAGTTGTAAGCTGTTTCCATCAACTTGTGGACGTCCCAGCTGGCTCCATGCTCCCAAGGCCTCTTTCCTTCACTTGTTGATCTTCTCCATTATTCCTAATAACAATTAAATCATCACATAGCAATCTATTCTCAAACTCACATGCAAAAGAAGTTAGGAACGAATTCACCTGCTGATTTAATAACCGTTCTCGTGCTCTTGTGATTGGTCCTTGCAGTTCAATGTGCATCTCCACTGTTGTGATGTCCTCATCACCTCTCCTCAATGGCGGTTCCCACGAACTAGGGTTAGGGTTTTTCTTCAATTGTGGCAAAGAGAGGTAAGGGTGGGTTAGGGGTGTTTATGTAGGTTTGAGATGGTAGGGTGTTGATATTTCCTACGCACTACTAACAGTTCACCCCTAGCAGGGGTGCCAAAAATGCTTGTTAATAGATTTTAGATTACAAATATAAGTCTGCAAGCGCACGTAATCAATCATTTTAGCATTTCCCCTTTTAGAGTACTTCCAAAGGGTGTCATTTATATTCTCCCAGAGGAAGGATAAGTGGAAGTAAAGCAATCATCAAATGGAGAGGCTAGGTTGATCTAGGTAGGGTTCTAACAAGGATGGATAAATGATAATTTAGAGGTAGTGTGACACACAAAAGAACATTTTATCCTAAAGGTGTAAATGAGGTAAAGAGAGACTAGGCTAAGAGTTAGGTAGACACTCCTATTGTGCTTCTAATATACATATACATAGCCTAAGTTAGTTACTAATGGTCATATTAATTATGAATTCTCATGCTAAGTGGATTAACACAGCATGCATGGGTTTACCTCTACCAACACTAGGACGACTCCCACAAAGAGCCTGTGGCATAGCCAAACGTGGAGGATTACAAAGGACATATATGGCTGTCAACACCTACTGTCTACCACTTCAATTCGTGGGTCTACGAGACATTCAACCCTACTTATCTATCCTTGCACTATGCTAGCATGTTAAGTAATTAACATAAGAGCCCATACACAAGCCATCCTAAGGCAATGAACTAAATCATCATTGAACCATTATTAATTCGTAGCATAAGTGATTCATATTAACATAATCATGTCATACATAATTAGACTATAGTGGAGATTTGTAGTGTTTATTATGATATAATGAGAATGGTATAGCATAGTCATAACGACTACTCCTACCACATATACAGAATCCACATTCAAATTAGAAACACTTCATCCAAGTATATGAATAATAGAGGACTAAAGATAACATCTTTATTAAGAGCAAAGTCACAAATACAAATAGGAGTATGAGAGCCGTACCTTTCCCAATTAGGAATTGGGAAGAGACTCCTTCTACTCCTCTCCTACTTGGACTATGGACTAGAGGCTCTACTCTCTATAGCCTACACTCCTCTAAACCTATGGAGAGTATTGGATACAATAGATGAATACTGAAGTGGTCTGTGTTAAGTGAGGGTAGGGAGTCCTATTTCTAGGTGGATAAGGGTTGGTTCCCACCACCAAAAGCACGCGAATAAGTCACCTCTGACTTCTTCAAGACGGGAGGAGCCAACACGTGGAAGCTGACCGAGTTTGGCACTAGGACTAGGTCGGCCGACTAGGGGGGTCGACCGACCTGGTCTTTGCACCATTTCTTGTCTGCTTTCTCCAGGACACTGCTAGGTGGGTCCCATCCCTTGATATGGGTGCTACTCCATTGGATGGCCTTGGATACTTCTGTTTGTGGGCCATTTGATCCATGTGGTGCCACATGTCGTTGCACGATTGGCTGGGTGGTATTTTACAGGATTGATCCCCCACTTTTACCTCATTTTCCTGCAATAATTCCCTACATGCACTATTTCTCCAAGCACCAGTGGAAATAGGTTAAATAGAAAGTTGATGTGTGCAAGAAACGACAATTATTTCACATAATGAAGTGATTTTGACGGGTGAAATTAGTATATAGCAGCCATCAACAAACTTCCCCAAGCTTATCCTTTGCTCGTCCAGAGAAAAGTGAAGACTTTACGTTGATGATCAGGAGTTGCTATAATGTTCTATATTTTCAAAAGTGCCATGTGCACATAAAAATACTCTACCTAATATTGCAAAAGATGGCATGGCACTTCACCCATCTCAAGTCATTATGGGTCTTGTGCCTTCTCCTATTGATGGGTGGTTGAGAGATGGAATCGCAAATGGAGCACACATACCATAGAAATCAAATTCCACTCAAATTCTGGAGAGTTTCATTTAGATTTTAAGTATCTCAATCTGATTCTCCCAGTTTCTCCTATGTGTGTAGTGGAAATATGTTCTCAACAAGGCATTGTGCCTAATTTCATCCTACCTCTAAATAAGGCTTGTATGTGAAGTTTGGTAGGAATATAACAGGCATATTTGCAGCACATAATATTGCTAAGTCAAAAAAGCAAGCCTTAGGATAAATCAGTTCAAAACAATTTGATTCAAGGCTTATGCATGTGTGATGAAAATGGAAGTGGATGTGGACATTGAGTTGACCCCTTTTTGAGTGCACTCTCTTATTTTGCAGGGATGAAACGTGGCTAATTTTTTTCTCTCTTTTTTTTCTCATGCTTTTGAGGTAAGCATGCATTTTCTTTTTTCTTTTTCTTTTTCTTGTAGCCATGTCTTCTACTCCTTTTTTATTCAATAAATTGTGAGAGAGTACTATGCATGAAGGATATGGAGTTTCTCTTTTTATTGTGGACTGGTGGTATGATAGGATTTTGCTTACTTCTAGTGTAGAAGTATAGCATGTGCAAGTGAAGTCTTGAATTCAAAAGTAATGAATGAAATCTCACATATATAGGTCTATACTAGTTTGACAAAGGTCAATGTGAAGACAAATAGCATATGCATAAGGTCTATCAATGTAATGTATCATATGGCTTTGGTAGGTATTTCCAATCAAATGAGAGTAACTTAAATCTTTTTAGAATTTTCTCCGGAAATCCTAGTTTCACTTTCAAACTAGGAGTAGCAGCCCTATCACTATATCATATCTCACAATAACTTAGAATGGATTTAAGCTTTTGCTACCCACAATTACCAAATTAAGGCAAAAGCAATTTTAGCCATTGAGAGCAATATGTTGGAGAGTAGTAAGTTGTAAACTAGGGACTTAGGAAAATTAAAACAGAGCAACTATTCATCATTTCATCTATGTGAATTCCAAGTCATTCTTACCGCACATCTTTTATTTTATTTGAAAACAAATCTATCCTACTTATTGTTATTGTTATTTATTATTTTTTATATGCAAGGTGGATGATGGTGAATAGAAAATCAATATGCAAGGGGTTGATACAATTTACCTCAAGTGGGGTCCTCCCCCAAGCTTGGTTTTCACTCACCTCCATGATGAGGGTTGAAGCCTCGATGACGGAAGTATGCCGCGAGATCGGCTTGTTGTTGTTGTAGCGTGGAGTTGAAGTTATTGAATTGAGCGTCCATGTGTTGTTGCCAGTCTTGGGTACCTTTGACATGCCCTTGGAGATTGTTGTAGATGTCACCTATTCTCACTTCAAGCTCTTCCATACTTCTAGTGAGATCCGTCATTCCTTGGCTATAGTCACGATGACTTCTAGCTAAAGAGGAACAACATCTTCTCGTGGAAGTTTTAGGCAAGCTTCTAAAGCTTGAAGTGGATAGGGGTGGCTCCCATGTGGCACCTTGTCATCCATGCCAAGACGGACCTTCGGTCTCATACGACGGAGGTTGATTCCGTCCGGGTGCATCACCCATTGGGTTCTCTTCCTCTTTGTACGCATGGACCGTGGAGGTTGTCGGAGGCATGGTCGCTCTCTTTGTACGTCTTCTAGTTATCTTGCCAGAGACATTATTTCTATGGGCTTCCTCGATGGGAAGAAGGTCAATAGTTAGCCTCCGACATTTGTACAAATGATAATATGGGTTAGATAACCGAATTTCATTGACAAAGCTGGGATAATAAAATATCAAAGAGCCATCTTGATTATACTTAAGGGTATGTCCTTGGACTAAATAATCTTCATCAATTAATTCTCTTTCATTTTCAATATACTCAAATGAATAATATTATGGTCCTCCTACCCTAGTAGCAATACCGAGTAATCAATGAAGTGCATTCAATTGGCCCTGTTCTTGGAATGTAATCTAACTATTGTGTCATCATGGCAATAACTGGAGCAACTTTTATCCTTTTAATCATGGCAAATAAATTTTTCATCTCATCATCACACACTACTCTTACATCTTCTCTAGGGAACATAGTCATAGCCACCCATCTATGCATGAAGCGTAAAGTAGGGTTGTGCAAGTAGCTATTCCTAGGTGCACTACATCTGACCTCACTAGTTAAATCTTGCCAAAAACTTTGTTTGTTAAACTTAGTTAAAGCACCTAAATCTAGCAAACAACGTTTATGGAAGCCTAGGATTTCACTTAATTCGTTCCATGGGATGTTGCATTTTTTTTAAATAATCTAAAAGTAAAACCATCAAATCCTAATTTGAGTGTGCAAAGGAATTGCATGGAGAGAAGGTGTGAACCTCTCTCCTCTATGTGAGCAAAGTTTTCCCATCCTTGCATGCCAAATGGAAAATAATTCGGAATACATACCTATTTTGGAAATCAAATACAGATCATAAGCTTTCGTATGTCAAAACTCACAATATTGGAGGAGCTTGTGTGCTTGATCTTCAACTTCACTTTGTATGTCGAGGTCGTTGTCATGAAGAAGTTGGTGTGGGTTGCTCCTCTCACCAATGGGAGTGTCCTCACCTACACTCCCCCTCCGTGAACTTGGTGTAGCAACAGAAGAGGGGCGTGCACTTGAGTCACCACCATGGCTTGAGCTTGCAGCCTCCTTCCTCTTCCCAAACAACATATTCATTCCTTTCATGGCCACAAAAAAACAAGAACACAACAAGGCCAGAACTCGAAAGAGGTGATGTTAGTAAAAGCAAAACCCCCGATGAATTTTCCCTTGAAGAGCTTGAGAGCAAATTGCAAATGCAAACAAGAGCAAATCTTTTTGAGTTGGATTTTGAGAAAGAGCAATTCAATGAAGAGCAAGAAAACAATATGAGCAAGAGTGACTCTGGGGAGGTATAAAATGAGTTGAAGTGTGAGGAGAAGTGCTCTTCACGTCCACCATTCAGAGTGTGCACTTCCCAACAGTCACTAGCGAATCAAATGTAGCCATTGAAGGAAAGAGAGCCAAAATGGCTCTTTCCCCTAGTAGGCCGAACAGGGGGGTTGACCGAACTGACAAGTAGGCCCCCTGTTCTCCCTTTTGGCTTGTGGTTCCCCGACGGCTATGGAATTAGCACGTTGGTGAATTACCACTTTTGCAACTCAAAAAAATTGTTTTTCCAAATAAAAACTCTTTTTCAAAACCCAACAATTTTCTTTTTGAAAAATAAATAAATAAAAATGATAGTTGAGAATAGAAGACTCTCAACTTGCCAAGAAAATCAAAATATGCAGTGGGGAAAATCAAACTAAATGGGGAAAACCAAATGAAGAGAAATGAAAAAAATCAAAGATAAGGGACAACTACCATGTTAAGCTATTGGCTAGGTCTCACCGCTGTCTGATGAGATGGACATTCCTTCTTCTTCATTTCTTGACATCTGGACCTGGAGGGATGAGCTCAGACGGCTTTTCGTGCTTCTTCCGCCATTCCTTCTTTGGCATCTTGGTGGACTTGGGCCTTTGAGGAGGCCAGAACTTCTTTGTATTCCTGTGGTGTCGGCATGGACGATAAGACGGGTTCTCCGCATAGGTGAGTTTCCTCATGAATGCAATGAGCGGGTCCACCTTTGGAGGTGTGATTTTGACTTATTGAATGTGCTTACCCATTGGCCCATACTTGCTACAGATCATGGAGCATTGCTCCAACTATGGGCAAAAGTTAAACTTCTCCTCCTTGCCGTTGATATGGGAGTGGATTTCTCCATCTCCCACATCTATGCGAGCCTTTGCAGTGCTAAGTAATGGTCGCCCGAGAATGATCGGCATATCCTTCTCAACCTTCATGTCAAGCACCACAAAATCCACGGGTATGAAGCAATTCTGGATTTTCACTGGGACATCTTTAGTGATACCCGCCAGATAACGGACTAAAGAATTAGCCATTTGGAGCTGCGTTGGTGTTGGAGTAAGCTCCGTGAAGTTCAACTGGTCGAAAACCACCTTGGGCATTACACTCACACTCGCTCCAAGGTCACAAAGGACCTTGTAAAAGTGGTGAGCCCCAATTGATCATGATATCATAGGACATCGAGGGTCCTTCAGCAGGTTGCCTCCTTGCAGAGAAATCATGTTGACATTTTCCGCGGGAGGTTTGGACTGTCCTGACATCTTGTCACTCTCCACTAGAGGAACAACAGCTACCAGTTGAGCCAACTAAGTTTCCAACATCTTGTTGAAGCTCAATTGATTCTTGAAATCTGAGTATCGTCCTTCAATCTTGGCATTAATGCTTTCTAGGTTCTTGTCATTAGCCGATAGCTTCTTTGATAGAGCATCCTTGATCTTCAACTGGCTAATTGCAAGCTATCTCAAGTTGGGTTGATTTCCACTATTGCCATTATTGTTGTACCATCCTTGAAAGAATGGGCGTGGTTGGCCCCACCCTTGACCTCCTGGACGATAGCCATTGTTGTTTCCATTGTTGGCTAGGTATAAGGCATCCTCATGGGTTTTTGTACAGTCGTTACCCGAATGGCCCATGTTGGCACAGACTTCATAAGTGATATGAGAGTCTAGGGCACAGGCATTGCGACATACCTCACCATTGTCTTGTCCATCAATCTTCTTCATAAGGAGGTCCAATTTGGCAGCGATCATGTCCACCTCCTTCAAAGTGTGCATGCCTCACTGGCGGTTATGGAGACGTTGGTCGCTCCAACCCATATTTGACACCATATTCTCAATCAAATCTTTTGTTTTGGGCACAGTCAATGAGAAGAAGGCTCCTCTAGCAGCAGCATCAATGTGGTCACGAGCGGAAGGGATCAGCCCGTTGTAGAAGTTTTGGATAATTAGCAATCATCCATTCCATGATGGGGACAGGCTAGGATATACTCCTGAAGCCTTTTCCAGACCTTTGGAATAGACTCCTTGGCATCTTGCTGGAAGCTAGAAATTCTTCCACGTATGGCATTGGTCTTGTCAAACGGGAAAAACTTGCCGAGGAATGCCATAGACTCCAAGGATTCTGGTTTATCGCAACGAAAAAATTCGTCGCAGTAGGTTGTTTTTCGTCGCAATAGGTCGATGTTGCAACTAAAAAGATCGTGGCGATAGTTTTTACGAATTGTCGTAATAATTCCCGCGGCGATAGGATTTTGCGACGCCTTGGCATCCGTGGCGAATAGAATGGTATTGCAACGATTTTACATCGGTGGCGAATAGGATGCTATTGCAACATTTTCATGTATTGCGACGATTTAACGTATCGCAACGAATTGTACGGTATTGCAACGGGTTCATGATCGTGGCAAATAGTACACTACTGCAATGATTTCATATTCGTGGCAAATAGTATGTTGTTACAATGATTTTGCGTATTGCGACGATTTAACGTATTGCAACAAATAGCATGGTATTGCAATGATTTCACATTCGTGGTAATTGTATGTGGTTGCAACCATTTCACAGGCGTGGCAATAGTACGGTATTGTAATGATTTCACATTCGTGGCAAATAGTATGTTATTGCAACGGTTTAGCGTATTGCGACGATATAACGTATTGCAACGAATAGCATTGTATTGCAACAATTTTGCGTTCATGGTAATAGTATGTGATTGCAACAATTTTCACATCCGTGGCAAATACTATAGTATTGCAATGATTTTCATAGTCGTGGCAAATAGTAACATATTGCAACGAGTTATGGTGTAGCAACGATTTACCATATTGCAACGAATATCTCGGTATTGCAACGATTTCACAGTCGTGGCAAATAGTATGGTACTGCAACGATGTCACAGCCGTGGCAAATAGTATGATACTGCGACGGTTTTGCGTCCGTGGCAAATAGTATGTTATTGCAACGAGTCAACAGACGTGGCGAATAGTACCGTATTGCAACGATTGTAGATCCGTGGGAACTAGTCTGGTACTGCAACGATTTCGTATCCGTGGCGAATAGTTGGGTATTGCAACGAGTCCACAAACCTGGTGAATAATACCGTATTGCAACGGTTTCAGATCCGTTGGAACTAGTATGGTAGCACAACGATTTCACATCCGTGGCGAATAGTTTGGTATTGCAACGATTTCATATATGTGGCAATAGTGTTTTAATGCAACGTTTTTTGAGTCATTGCCAAATGTTTATACTGCAACGTTTTGTTATTCAATTGCCACGTTTTATCATCCGTATTGGCAATAGCTTCCTATTGCAACAATTTATCATTCGTGACAAGAAATTCGTAATGCCACGTTCTATAATTAGCGGCAGTAGAACCCGAATGCACCAGGTTTGAAAATTAGTGGCAACACAATCATGAGTTTAACATTAAACATCCATCAATTGATATTACAACACGCATAACAACATTCAAGGATTACTAAAGCGATGTGTTTGCATGCTAAGAGTTTTCCTAAGCTCACCGGGACTAATTGTTGGAGCAAGTGGCTTTTGGCAGTTCCTTTGGTGGACCTTCTATAGAGTGCTCGCCATCATCATTTTGTGCATTTCAGCCATTGAGCTGCGCATGTCCTGCATTTCCTTTTTTGTCTGTTCACGATCAGCTACAATCTGACCTTGTAAGTTCTGGTTTATGTAGTCCATCTGGGTGTTTAAGCTATAATTTCTTCCTTCCAACTCCTGCACTATTTGATTGAGGCCTGCATTTCTATCTTCTAAGTTTCGAACTTGGTCGTTGAGGTGTTCAGACATCTGGATACACATACGTTCACGTTCGGGACTAGTTGGGTTAGCCATATAACCACGCCCCCGAACCTTTGATCCTGCACAACCGATTGAGGATCTATAACAACGCTGGAAGATGTGGTTTCTCTCGTCATTTGGAATTGGGCCTCCCAGCTCAGCTTCTATGTCATCCACTTGGGCACCTGGATCTATATACGAAAAGAAAAGTCACAGGTAATTTGCAAATATTTATTTAATTGGGGATTGTCTGAAGTGTTACTCACATGTACAACTTCTGCCAGCTTGTTTGTTGAGTTACCGTTCTCCAATAAATGGCTTGCCTCCCACAGTTGTATGTCATCGGGTTCTTCTCCGGTCTCTGCGTCTCGCTACATAAAATACAAGTAAACATCAACATGTCGGTATACATATTGTTTGCAGCGCAAAGTAAAAGCGTGATTTATATTTCATACCTTCTCAAAACTAAGTTAGGAATAGGATTTGGAGCCAAGCAAGTGACACGCATTTTGTCTTCTTCGATTTTTAGAATTGGTCCTGCTTATTGACTGCAATAATTTCAAGAATTAATTCCACGAATGAAAGTAAATGAAATATTTTTTGTATGATGTGAAGCTATTAAAAAGTTAGCTGACCTTGAATCGCTCAGACCCAAAATATTATATTAGGTGCAACCACTCGGGCGCCATTATGTTAGCAGGCTTGTTTCGTATATGTTCTTCATCGGTAGAATAACTCTTATAGGTGGCATGACAAGTCAAGCGCCACCCCTTGTAGTGCTCACCAGCAATTTTCAAAATTTTTCTTGTGCTCTCTGGTGTGTCCTCCATGTCCCAGGAATCCTGTACATTGTATAACAAGTTGCTGTAAACGTACAGGATTGAGATTGCAAGAAAAAAATACTTGTGTGGGGGTGTGACAACACTAAGCAGAATTTCTCGTAATATATCTCTCTTGTTACTATGGCCAACATCTGCCCACTTCCTTGCACCGCTGAGGGATGCATGTCTTTTTGTAAACATAACCACATCATCGACAAAGTGTCACTGATTAATACCAACCGCAGCATCCAACCTAGCGGAGAACTGAATTGGTAGCTTCACATGCTCCGTTCTACTAACTTGGGATGCATAGCGTATTCTGGCATCCTTAAGTCCTTTCGCCACACTTCTTCCTAGCTTCCGTCCTTTTGTTACATTGATTCAAACAGTAAACGATTAAAGCAAATTACCGCCTGAACAAGTTTAGTATCATGTACAAATAGTGTGAAAAGAAGAAAAGTCTGATGTTCATACCATCTTCAGGACGAGTGCGGCAAATACGAGCGTGGGACGACCGCGTCGTGCCAGCACCATTTTGTTCTGTAGTACTCCCTCCTGGTTTATATTAATTGTCATATCAGACCAACACATGAAGTAAAAATGAGCTATTAGTTAGGAATGTCCGAACGATAACTATATTGATGGGGGGGGGACTGCAGAGGATTTTCAGTCCATGAGCGAAGCAGGCAAGATCGTGAGGGGGCATGCAGCTAGCAACGCTAGACTAGGCAAATATAGGGTTCGCCGGTTCGGTCTTACTGACATCAGCCGGAGCGCGTATTGAAGAGAATTATTAGTTGCCGGGCAAGTAATAAATGCTAGCGGTAGCAGGTGGCGAATGCAAGACAGATAAGGCAGGCAGCTTCCATGATTGAAATCCTTCGCAGTACTGCACCTACATTAGCTGCCACTGACATGTGGGCCCATGAGACATCGAGTCTACTTGTCAGTGGAAACTACTGCAGGTGCAGTACTGCATAGTGCCAGCCTGTGACGCTCAACAAAGCGAGGGTTCGGTCTTGCCGAAACTCTCGAGGGGCATTGGTGGCAGGGCGAGTAATGGCTAGAGATTTGCAGGCGGCGGGGTAATCATGGCACGTGAAGGATGGGGTGTGGCAATGGGAGAGGGAGACGCGTCGGGGAGGACACTTAAGTGACGAGCAGCAGGGCGTGGGCGCTGGTGCCGGCCGGAGTGGCCGGCGGCGAGAGAGCACAGCGTGGAGGCATAAAAAAATCACGCCATCACACAGACTGATGAACTGTTAACTATAAAGACTAAGTACTAAGAAAGTAGAATCGCAAGGCATGCTAAAACAATTAGTAGAGCCTAGGAAAGAATGCAAATGACCATGATACACCCATCATCAATACATCTAAAGGACAGAACGTAGTCTCTCAAAATGTTCCAAATTCAATGCCAAAGGAGTAAAAAACTAGCACGCCCTGCCAAAACAAATTGCACGGTAGAGAGGCAGGTAGTAATGTGATGTGATATGGGCGGTTGGAAGCTACTACCGAGGATAGAGGTTGAGTGGGACATTTTTTAAGCTCCAAAAGTAAAATTACGCTGGGGCGAAAGGAGTATTTCTGGTTTATATATCTATACCTGTTGTTGGTTCATGCATCGTAGTACCAGGGAGTGAAGAACCTCGGGGTTCCTAAACATCATGTGCTGCAATATTCTCTGCGTACCATGCAAACGATTTAATGTTGTCTAAATTTGTTTAATTTTGATAGTATATACATTTATAGTTATACCAGGTGCTTGTTGGCCACCATGAATGCTTGTAGACGACATAACGGTTTGATGTCTTGTTCTAATGTAAAGAGCAATGTAAGTAGTCATTCCATATAATAGTGATAATATCAGATTACATGACCCACGTAGATTTTGGATCGGACGGTGTGCTTTTTATAAACTGCAGTGTTTGTTACTAACGAAGGAATTAGAAAAGAAATAATAGAAAAAACATACGATCCGAGGAAGCCACAAGAAAGAAAAAAGTGTAAAAACCATGGGAACTAAAAATCTTAGGAATACAAATTTGTAAAACAGGAATGAGAGTACAACATTACCTCTGGTTTTTAGTATTTGTCGTTCCTGGCCAAGAATTGAACTAGAAACAGTACCGTAATAAGCTGTCGGGGCAACATTTATTTAGGGACAGATGTAGTGTGTGTGTGTGTGTGTGTATATATATATATATATATATATATATATATATATATATATATATATATATATATATATATATATATATATATATATATATATATATATAACCAAATTCGTGAAACAGAAGACTAATTTCTTCTTTGTTAATTTATTTAATCTTCGTATATCAGGATGGATCGTGTATAACTTAACTAGGCCAAAACTGCAAGGATCGTGTAGAACCAAGCAAATATAGCTCTATAAAAATACGGCATGGATTGTGTAGTTTACCTAGCACAAAACTGGAGTCCGAGATGCGATGTCGCAGGGAGGTGTCGGCGACGAAGAGGTTCGGTAGAGCCCGTCAAACTTGGTCGCCCGACGTTGTACCCAGGAATCAACACTACCAAGACCTTCGATGCGTCAATGTGAGATCCATGGGGGAAAAGTTGTAAAAACCGTGGGAAATGAAAACATGGGAATTTCTTAGGAATACAAGTATGGAACACAGGAGAGAGAGACAACACATTTGGAGTACTGCGAGATCACCGGAAGGGTGGGGCAGCGGTGTGTCGAGAATGGAGGCCAATGTTTCCATTTATACTCATCGTGGCTGAAATAGGGTTACAATAATAGGTGGGACTGAAATTGGAGGCACAGGTAGTGAAAATTGAATTGTCAAAATCTCAAATGTGGTGCACCAAGTAGAACGATAAATTTTTTGCGGGAGTGGAGAATTTGACGCAAGCTGTGCCCTTGTGCACGCATCCAATCGTGATTAATTACATCTCATGTCCCGTCGATTCCTGCACATGGTGCGTGTAGCTAGAGGGGTAGACTTCGTCTTAGGACAACTTGCTCGCTTCTTAATTCATCTTTGTTGCCATGCATGGAGATCAAAATCTAAAAGCAGTCATCTGCTAGCTAGTGGGACATTCCAAAAAAATACGAAAAAAAATATGAATCGCCAAATGTATATGTGCTAATGCAAACGATGTGCAAATACAACCAAGTCCACGAAAGGATGATGGTAAACAATCAGCATTTTGTAACATTAATCACAATGAAATGAAAACATGTAGTATATACAACTACATACTAAAAATACATTTTCCCATGCGCCGACTACAAATTAAAAAATTTAGTGAAGGAACACAAAAGAGGAGAAATGCAGCCTCAACCATGATCTCAATGGAGTTTCAACCAAGAGTCGTCGATTTTCGCAACACAACGAATTCTTGGCTAGACAGTGAACAATATTTATCTCGCCCCTTTTTCAGAAAGGAGTTGTTTTTCAATACTGCATAGGACGCATTGTTCATGAACCAAAAAGACATTTATCATTAAAATAGAAACAACACATATATTAGAAATAAGAACTACAAAAGCACATAGAAAACAAGAAAAAGAAAAACTACAAATACTACTCTACTCGTAGTCGGAGGAGATCTCCTCCACCTCCTTCTCCGCCTCCGCCGCCTCCTCCTCCTCCTCCTCCGCCGCTGCTGCCGCCGCCGCCTCCTCCGCCGCTGCCGCCGCCGCCTCCTCCGCTGCCGCCGCTACTGCCGTCTCCTCCGGTAATTGAGTCCGAAGCTTACGGGCAACAGTCCATAGAAGATGCTGGCAGCCCACCACCCCATCCACCTCCCCGATCGTCTCATAGAGGACATTGAGACGACCGACCAATAACCCTAACCCAAAGCAGTAGTGGCCGACGGTGTCCATGCTGGTGCAGACGAGAAGTTTCCCAAGACCCAAACGGTCACACGAGCGAGATGTATTGGAAAATACACCCCGCGTCAATTTGTCGAGCTTTTTTGCTCGCCCGACGGTGGCGGAAAGGTGCTCGGTGGCCTCGTTCAGGCGCCGATCGAGTTCATTGAAGCAGTGTTCGACGAGGCGGACAGTCTCCTGAACCCAAATGGGATGAGGAGGTGCGGGCGCCTCGGGCAGAGAAGGGGACGGATGAGGTGCGGGCGCTGCCTCCAGTTCCACCTGCATGGGCTGCGACGGAAACAGAGAAGAAGGAGGTTAGGAGGATGTCGACGGCCTGGAGAACTTCAGTGTGGGGCTACCCATTTGTGCAACGATGGAGGTGCGGAGAAAGAGTGAGAGGTGGTCGGCGATGGTGCGGCGGTGAAGGAAGAGAAGTTTGGAGGCTACGATCGATGGAGATGGAGTGGTGCGGCGGAGACACAAGAGCACGGGTGTGCCTTTATAGCGGGTCCTCGTCTTAGACCATTCGCACCAGCGTACTCTAAAGCATACTCTATACACTATTCTCCTTCTGCTTTTACACTACGTACTCTAAATTAAACTGTGAAATAGTGTATCCAGTATGTTTTACAGTACACCACTGCGGATGGTCCACGCGAGAGGAGATGATCGGACGCTTCGAAAACTGCGCTTTCGAATTAATCCAAACCGCGGTTGGCTTCCTCTAAGTTGTCGCAATGGCTCGAGGCATCCCATCTCCGCTTCACAGACAGTTTTTTAATTTGACATGCAAATGGTCCAGGGTATGCAGTGGCCCTCCTGGCATACTTTTTAGGTCCGTCCGGCGGTGTTTCAGTTTTTCAGATCCAGTTTTTAATTTTGACATGCAAAGGGCCCACCAAACCAAGGTATATGCAATGTTCTAGTTTTTTTTTCAGTTTGTCACGCAAAAGACATCGATCATGTTTCATGACGTTACGTGTTTTCTCTTATTTTTTGAAAGATCATCATATATATATATATATATATATATGTATATATATATATATAGTTGAAAGATTGTCATAAAACACAAGAGAAAAGTACAAGACGATGCATTCATTAACACACACACACACACACACACACACACACAGGAACCCTCGTTCATGTCTTCTCAGTTTGACATGCAAAAGACCTCGATCATGCATGTTTGATGACGTTAGGTGTTTTCTAATTTTGTTGAAAGATCATCATATTTGAGACTCGTTGATCATGTTTGGGGTGTAGCAAGCATGCATGGACAAGTAACATATGCAATTGAAAACCTCGCGACGATCATGTTTGATGACAACATTATTACGTGTTTTATCTGTTTTTTGTTGCAACATCATCATATATAGTTTGAGTCTCGTTGATCATGTTTGGGGCGTGACAACTAACATGTTATATATATAGTTTTCTCTTTTTGTTGAAAGGTCGTCATGCATGTGAGAGAGACATCGATGATCATATGTACTCCCCCCGTCTCCATGAACTTGTCGCAATGTCGTAGTTCATTTTTTAACTACAAAAGCTACATCAGAAGAGCATGTTTATTGGCTCATGGACAAGGAAAATTCTTTGTACGTACTACAAAAGTATATGTTGGCCGGCGTTGCTGTTCGTACGCGAAGGATGTGGCCAGGTAGTTGCTCTTGCAGGTGTATGGTAATTACGTGAGTGTTTGGTCGGGTCATGTTGTTAGTCCACGATGCAACCTAAACCCAGTGTTGAGGCCGTGTATTTGTCATTTGTGCGTACATTCTAGTGACATGTGACAAAGTGCTCAGTAATCAATTCCGTTTGGTTTGACGTTAAAGTTTGATTGGAGATAGATCATCCATTTCTTTATGTCTTGGATTATCCAAATTGACATTTGGTTGGATGGACTGGACGATCCAATTTTTTGTTGATAGGTTGGATGAAACTTGATTGGATTATTGAATCATCAAAGTTGATAATTTCATAATATTAATTGTTTATATACTAATTATCATATTAATAGCAAATATTAATGTTAATATTATAATTGTAATTATTAATCAACAATAAACAAGGTAATTATCACTAATTACATTGCTAAGAAGCATAATTAGATAAGGTGGATGGACTCACATCCAACCAAATATCTTGGACCATCTCATCCAGCATCTGCGAGGAATATTTTATATTCCTCAAACCTGGATCACACGTATGATTGCGAAAAAAATAACACATGAATGGACCATCCAATTTATCCAAGTCAATTCAATCCAAGACAAGAAACCAAACACAAATCTTTTTGGCCGCGTCGTACATGCTCGTGCGCATGATGATGGATCATGCACGCCAAGCGCTGAGTTATTCGGATCGCTGAGCAAAGTTCGGACGTGGAGTTTGTGTGCCCGTGCGCGCTGCAAGGTTCGGTGCATTCGCGTACGTGGCAATCATCAGGGATGGTGGTACAGTCGCGGGAATCGTGCAGTGCGCCCTTGTTTGTAAGATATGGAGCGTGAACGTACGTGGCAACCATTTGGGCAAGGTCGCAAAGAGACGGCTATGCGAAAGGGCCATAGAGAATTCGATTTCCGCACCAAGGGGTTAAGAGATAAGACCATCTGATTCACAGACCAGTAATGGTGTTTGGGAACACGGTATTTTTGGAGTTTTAGAGCAATTAGCAATACCATGGTATTTGATATTACTATGGTGTTTTTTACAGAACGGTGTTTATCAACCAAACAGTCCTATGTATTGCAAAATCGTGGTATTACAAAACTGTGTTATTGAAATACTTTGGTATTGCCATGTCATTTTTAAAACTGTGGTTTCCAAAACTTTAGTATTGAAAAACTGTGCTCCCAAACTCAGCCTAAAGCTTTACCGTGAACCACTGCGGATGGTCTTAAAGGCAGGCCCGACTCCGGGCCTAGGCGGGCGGAAATAAATTTTCTGCGGCCCTGCCGCACAACGTTGTGCGTGCGCCACCGCCCCGCACGTCGTCCCATGGAAATCCCGCAGAGATCCTTCGCTTCGCGCTGGGTTCGTTGTCTGGACACCGAAGGATGGAAATCTCGCGTGTCCCGCTCCCACGATTATGCGACTTTGATCGGACAGCGTGCGAGGTGGGGGCGCACACGCGATGCTATTCGGCAGGCTCGCAGAAAATTTGTGGGCTACTACCTAGGGTTAGGCCGGTGGGTGGGGGTGGTGGGGCGGGCACGATGGCAGCTGGTAAAGAGAAAAGAAATAAAATTAATTAAGTGTGTAGCTTTTATTTTCATAATTTTTTGAAATATAATTCTACTACGTATGTCCTACTAGTGTGTGTATGAAGCAGCCTTATTGGTTGATGTAAATGATAATTCCTGGGCCAAAGTCACCTGGAAACAACATTGATGTGTATCTGCAGCCTTTGACTGATGAGCTACTGAAATTATGGTCGGATGGTGTTGAAACATACGACAGTTCAAAGAAAGAGACATTTCTCATGTGAGCTTCTATATTGTGGACAATAAATGATTTTCCAGCATATGCAATGCTATGTGGATGGAGCACAAAAGGTAGGCAAGCATGTCCATACTGCCATGTAAACACTGACGCCTTGTGGTTGAAACATGGACGAAAGTATTGCTACATGGGTCATCGTTGTTTCCTACCTCAGGATCACTGGTGGCATCGGGACAAAGCTTCTTTCAACAACAAAATAGAGAATAGTGAGGCTCCAACATCACTCTCTGGTCACGAAGTACTCCAACAATACGAGACTTTTGATCAAGTGAGTTTTGGACACGCGAATTATAAGAGAAAGCGCACTGAGGAAGATAGGTGGCATAGTTGGAAGAAGAAAAGTATATTTTTTCAGCTCCCGTATTGAAAGACATTGCTAAAAATGCATAACTTGGATGTGATGCACATTGAGAAAAGCATTTGTGATAGCATATTGGGGACATTGCTTAATATGGATGGTAAAACAAAAGATAGTCTACATGCTCGTTTTGATATGCAGGAAATTGGTATACGGCCAAAGCAACATCTTGTGGGTATGAAAGGGAAGTGTGATTGTCCATCAGCATCATATACTTTGCAAAAATATCAGAAGACCACCTTGTGCATGTTTTTGGCGGATGTGAAGGTGCCCGATGGTTATGCCTCAAACATCAAGAGAAGTGTGGACATAACAGCACGTAATGTATCAGGTCTAAAACTCATGACTGCCATATTATATTTAAGAAGGTCCTTCCTATTGCAATACGTGACATATTGTCTAAAAAGGTTGTTGAACCTTTAATTGAGTTTAGTAGATTCTTTTCTGGAATTTGTTCTAAAGAATTGGTGGAACCAGATTTGGATAAGATGATTGAACAATTTCATGAAACAATTTGTAAGCTTGAGATGTTGCTTCCTCCCACTTTCTTTGATATCATGGTACATCTTCCAATCCATCTTGGCGAAGAAGCTCGCTTGGGTGGACCTGTTTCTCACAGATGGATGTATCCAATTGAGAGGTACCTTGGTACATTGAAGAGGTATGTACATAACAGAGCTCACCCGGAGGGTTCTATAGCTGAGGGATATATTATGGAAGAGTGTATGACTTTTTGTAGCCAGTTTTTGGATAACATTAGCACCAAGCTTAATAGGCCAGAACGTCATGAAGTTGCAGCTACGAATGAACCTTCTCTTGAGTCTAATATATTTACAGAAGTTGGTAATTCTAAGAAAGGGTTTTAATGGGGCCAACTTACTATGGTGGAACTACATAACATCACGCATTATATTATTTATAATGTTGAAGAGGCCGCTCCAAGGATCAAGTATGTATAACTCAGATGTTCTATACTATATTGGATCATGCTTATTGTAGATGGCTAATTTAATTTTGTACCCTTTTTAGTGAGCATTTTGAAGAGCTGAAAAAGATTCATTCTCGTGATGTTGAAAAATGCCATAGAGATGTGTTTGTTTATTGGTTTCAGAAACGAGTAAGTACATGCAATTTTTTTACTTTGATGAAATATTGAAGAAATATCTGTTCTGAAGTTTGTTTATCGATGACCCCTTTTATACTAATTAATGTGTACAGATTACAACATTACACAAAGAAGGCAAAGTAACCGATTATTTGTATGCATTATCTAGAGGACCTGATCGTGGAGCATGGTTTTTTAGTCGATCATTCATAAATGGCTTCTTCTTTCGAATAGCAGAGGTGGAAAAAGATTTATGGATGCAAATCAGTGTTGTTGTTCGGGATGGTGATCATGACTGCTATGGAGTAATCAAGAAAATGATTTCTGTTGATTTTGAAAAAAAATCAAGAGGTTCTGTTATTTGAATGTGAATGGTTTGATCGGCCTCGTTCCGGTCAGAGCCAAAGCAGAGGCTCCAAAATGGATCGATACGGAATGATAGATGTTGACACTACTATTTCTCAATTTAAGTATGAGCCTTACATTCAAGCCACCCAAGCAGAACAAGTCTTTTACGTTGAAGTGTGAAGCAACCTAAATGGGCTACAGTTGTTAAAACGAAGCCACGAAACCTTTTTGCCATGCCCCCTAGAGACAATAAAAATAATGTTACTAAGATGATGGAGGTTGAGACATTATTTGATGATCGACGACTTACTGATATAAATGAGGATATGACCACATGGGATAAGAATGACATTGACGGAGCAACCGGTGATGCTTCCACTCTTTCAAATAAATATGATGATGATGATGACGACGACGACAACGATGATACATATATAAATGATAGTATTGTACCTCCAATATTGGGAGACAAAACATTTGGAGTACTGCGAGATCACCGGAAGGGCGGGGCAGCGCTGTGTCGGGAATGGAGGCCAATGTTTCCATTTATACTCATCGTGGCTGAAATAGGGTTACAATAATAGGTGGGACTGAAATTGGAGGCACAGGTAGTGAAAATTGAATTGTCAAAATCTCAAATGTGGTGCGCCAAGTAGAACGATAAATTTTTCGCGGGAGTGGAGAATTTGACGCAAGCTGTGCCCTTGTGCACGCATCCAATCGTGATTAATTACATCTCATGTCCCGTCAATTCCTGCACATGGTGCGTGTAGCTAGAGGGGTAGACTTCATCTTAGGACAACCTTCTCGCTTCTTAATTCATCTTTGTTGCCATGCATGGAGATCAAAATCTAAAAGCAGTCATCTGCTAGCTAGTGGGACATTACAAAAAAATACGAAAAAAATATGAATCGCCAAATGTATATGTGCTAATGCAAACGATATGCAAATACAACCAAGTCCACGAAAGGATGATGGTAAACAATCAGCATTTTGTAACATTAATCACAATGAAATGAAAACATG
The DNA here is from genome assembly GCA_036927565.1 of Tuctoria greenei. NCBI lineage: Eukaryota > Viridiplantae > Streptophyta > Magnoliopsida > Poales > Poaceae > Tuctoria > Tuctoria greenei. The sequence continues at coordinate 76,362,337 of JAYESD010000004.1, forward strand.
TAGTATATACAACTACATACTAATAATACATTTTCCCATGCGCCAAAAAATTGAGTGAAGGAACACAAAAGAGGAGAAATGCAGCCTCAACCACAATCTCAATGGAGTTTCAACCAAGAGTCGTCGATTGTCGCAACACAACGAATTCTTGGCTAGACATTGAACAATATTTATCTCGCCCCTTTTTCAGAAAGGAGTTGTTTTTCGATACTGCATAGGACGCATTGTTCATGAACCAAAAAGACATTTATCATTAAAATAGAAACAACACATATATTAGAAATAAGAACTACGAAAGCACATAGAAAACAAGAAAAGGAAAAACTACAAATACTACTCTACTCGTAGTCGGAGGAGATCTCCTCCACCTCCTTCTCCGCCTCCGCCGCCTCCTCCTCCTCCGCCGCTGCTGCCGCCACTGCCTCCTCCGCCGCTGCCGCTGCTGGCTCCTCCGCTGCCGCCGCTACTGCCGTCTCCTCCGGTAATTGAGTCCAAAGCTTCCGGGCAATAGTCCGTAGAAGATGCTGGCGGCCCACCACCCCATCCACCTCCCCGATCATCTCATAGAGGACATTGAGACGATCAACCAATAACCCTAACCCGAAGCAATAGTGGCCGACGATGTCCATGCTGGTGCAGACGGGAAGTTTCCCAAGACCCAAATGGTCACACGAGCGAGATGTATCGGAAAATACATCCCGCGTCAATTTGTTGAGCTTTTTTGCTCGCCCGACGGTGGCGGAAAGGTGCTCGGTGGCCTCGTTCAGGCGCCGATCGAGTTCATTGAAGCAGTGTTCGACGAGGCGGACAGTCTCCTGAACCCAAATGGGATGAGGAGGTGCGGGCGCCTCGGGCAGAGAAGGGGACGAAGGAGGTGCGGGCGCTGCCTCCAGTTCCACCGGCATGGGCTGCGACGGAAACAGAGAAGAAGGAGGTTCGGAGGACGTCGACGGCCTGGAGAACTTTGGTGTGGGGCTACCCATTTGTGCAACGATGGAGGTGCGGAGAAAGAGCGAGAGGTGGTCGGCGATGGTGCGACGGTGAAGGAAGAGAAGTTTGGAGGCTACGATCGATGGAGATGGAGTGGTGCGGCGGAGACACAAAAGCACGGGTGTGCCTTTATAGCGGGTCCTCGTCTTAGACCATCCGCACCAGCGTACTCTAAAGCATACTCTATACACTATTCTCCTTCTGCTTTTACACTACGTACTCTAATTAAACTGCGAAATAGTGTATCCAGTATGTTTTACAGTACACCATTGCGGATGGTCCACGCGAGAGGAGATGATCAGACACTTCGAAAACTACGCTTTTGAATTAATCCAAACCGCGGTTGGCTTCCTCTAAGTTGTCGCAACGGCTCGAGGCGTCCCATCTCCGCTTCACAGACAGTTTTTTAATTTGACATACAAATGGTCCAGGGTATGCAGTGGCCCACCTGGCATACTTTTTAGGTCCGTCCAGTGGTGTTTCAATTTTTCAGTTCCAGTTTTTAATTTTGACATGCAAAGGGCCCACCAGATCAAGGTATATGCAATGTTCCAGTTTTTTTTTTTCAGTTTGTCACGCAAAAGACATCGATCATGTTTCATGACGTTACGTGTTTTCTCTTATTTTTTGAAAGATCGTCATATATATATATATATATATATATATATATATATATATATATATATATATATATATATATATATATATATATAGTTGAAAGATCGTCATAAAACACAAGAAAAAAGTAAAAAAGTACAAGACGATGGATTCTGGATTCATTAACACACACACACACAAAGATATATATATATATATATATATATATATATATATATATATATATATATACATATATACATATATCAGGAACCCTCGTTCATGTCTTCTCAGTTTGACATGCAAAAGACCTCGATCATGCATGTTTGATGACGTTAGGTGTTTTCTAATTGTGTTGAAAGATCATCATATTTGAGACTCGTTGATCATGTTTGGGGTGTAGCAAGCATGCATGGACAAGTAACATATGCAATTGAAAACCTCGCGACGATCATGTTTGATGACAACATTATTATGTGCTTTCTCTGTTTTTTGTTGAAACATCGTCATATATAGTTTGAGGCTCGTTGATCATGTTTGGGGCGTGACAACTAACATGTTATATATATAGTTTTCTCTTTTTGTTGAAAGATCGTCATATATATATATATATATATATATATATATATATATATATATTGGCTCATTGATCCTATGTTTGGGGCGTAGGGTAGCATGCATAGACAACTATGACATGCATGTGAGAGAGACATCGATGATCATATGTACTCCCCCCGTCTCCATGAACTTGTCGCATTGTTGTAGTTCATTTTTTAACTACAAAATCTACATCAAAAGAGCATGTTTATTGGCTCATGGACAAGGAAAATTCTTTGTACGTACTACAAAAGTATATGTTGGCCGGCGTTGCCGTTCGTACGCGAAAGATGTGGCCAGGTAGTTGCTCTTGCAGGTGTATGGTAATTACCTGAGTGTTTGGTCGGGTCATGTTGTTAGTCCACGATGCACCCTAAACCCAGTGATGAGGCCGTGTATTTGTCATTTGTGCGTACACTCTAGTGACAAGTGACAAAGTGCTCAGTAATCAATTCCGTTTGGTTTGACATTAAAGTTTGATTGGAGATAGATCATCCATTTCTTTATGTCTTGGATTATCCAAATTGACATTTGGTTGGATGGACTGGACGATCCAATTTTTTGTTGATAGGTTGGATGAAACTTGATTGGATTATTGAATCATCAAAGTTGATAATTTCATAATATTAATTGTTTATATACTAATTATCATATTAATAGCAAATATTAATGTTAATATCATAATTGTAATTATTAATCAACAATAAACAAGGTAATTATCACTAATTACATTGATAAGAAGCATAATTAGATAAGGTGGATGGACTCACATCCAACCAAATATCCTGGACCATCTCATCCAGCATCCGCGAGGAATATTTTATATTCTTCAAACCTGCATCACATGTCTGATTGCGAAAAAAATAACACATGAATGGACCATCCAATTAATCCAAGTCAATTCAATCCAAGACAAGCAACCAAACACAAATCTTTTTGGCCGCGTCGTACATGCTCGTGCGCATGATGATGGATCATGCACGCCGATCGCCGAGTTATTCGTATCGCTGAGCAATGTTCGGACGTGGAGTTTGTGTGCCCGTGCGCGCTGCAAGGTTCGGTGCGTTCGCGTACGTGGCAATCATCAGGGCATGGTGGTACAGTCGCGGGAATCGTGCAGTGCGCCCTAGGTTGTAAGATTTGGAGCGTGAACGTACGTGGCAACCATCTGGGCAGGGTCGCACAGAGACGGCTATGCGAAAGGGCCGTAGAGAATTTGATTTCCGCACCAAGGGGTTAAGAGATAAGACCATCTGATTCACAGGCCAGTAATGGTGTTTGGGAACACAGTATTTTTGGAGTATTAGAGCAATTAGCAATACCGTGGTATTTGATATTACTATGGTGTTTTTTACAGAACGGTGTTTATCAACCAAACAGTCCTATGTATTGCAAAATCGTGGTATTACAAAACTGTGTTATTGAAATACTTTGGTATTGCCATGTCATTTTAAAAACTGTGGTTTCCAAAACTTTAGTATTGAAAAACTGTGCTCCCGAACTCAGCCTAAAGCTTTACCGTGAACCACTGCGGATGGTCTTAAAGGCAGGCCCGACTCTGGGCCTAGGCTGGCGGAAATAAATTTTTTGCGGCCCTGCCGCACAACGTCGCGCGTGCGCCACCGCCCCGCACGTCGTCCCATGGAAATCCCGCTGAGATCCTTCGCTTCGTGCTGGGTTCGTTGTCTGGACACCGAAGGATGGAAATCTCACGTGTCTCGCTCCCACGATTATGCGACTTTGATCGGACGGCGTGCGAGGTGGGGGCGCACACACGATGCTGTTCGGCGGGCTCGCAGAAAATTTGTGGGCTACTGCCTAGGGCCAGGCCGGTGGGTGGGGGTGGTGGGTCGGGCACGATGTCAGCTGGTAAAGAGAAAAGAAATAAAATTAATTAAGTGTGTAGCTTTTTATTTTCATAATTTTTTGAAATATAATTCTACTACGTATGTCCTACTAGTGTGTGTATGAAGCAGCCTTATTGGTTGATGTAAATGATAATTCCTGGGCCAAAGTCACCTGGAAACAACATTGATGTGTATCTGCAGCCTTTGACTAATGAGCTACTAGAATTATGGTCGGATGGTGTTGAAACATACGACAATTCAAAGAAAGAGACATTTCTCATGTGAGCTTCTATATTGTGGACAATAAATGATTTTCCAGCATATGCAATGCTATGTGGATGGAGCACAAAAGGTAGGCAAGCATGTCCATACTGCCATGTAAACACTGACGCCTTGTGGTTGAAACATGGACGAAAGTATTGCTACATGGGTCATCATCGTTTCCTACCTAAGGATCACCGGTGGCGTCGGGAAAAAGCTTCTTTCAACAACAAAATAGAGAATAGTGAGGCTCCAACATCACTCTCTGGTCACGAAGTACTCCAACAATACAAGACTTTTGATCAAGTGAGTTTTGGACAGGCGAATTATAAGAGAAAGCGCACTGAGGAAGATAGGTGGCATAGTTGGAAGAAGAAAAGTATATTTTTTCAGCTCCCGTATTGAAAGACATTGCTAAAAATGCATAACTTGGATGTCATGCACATTGAGAAAAGCATTTTTGATAGCATATTGGGGACATTGCTTAATATGGATGGTAAAACAAAAGATAGTCTACAAGCTCGTTTTGATATGCACGAAATTGGTATATGGCCAAAGCAAATCCTGTGGGTATGAAAGGGAAGTATGATTGTCCATCAGCATCATATACTTTGCAAAAATATCAGAAGACCACCTTGTGCATGTTTTTGGCGGATGTGAAGGTGCCCAATGGTTATGCCTCAAACATCAAGAGAAGTGTGGACATAACAGCACGTAAGGTATCAGGTCTAAAACTCATGACTGCCATATTATATTTAAGAAGGTCCTTCCTATTGCAATACGTGACATATTGTCTGAAAAGGTCGTTGAACCTTTAATTGAGTTTAGTAGATTCTTTTCTGGAATTTGTTCTAAAGAATTGGCGGGACCAGATTTGGATAAGATGATTGAACAATTTCATGAAACAATTTGTAAGCTTGAGATGTTGCTTCCTCCCACTTTCGTTGATATCTTGGTACATCTTCCAATCCATCTTGGCGAAGAAGCTCGCTTGGGTGGACCTGTTTCTCACAGATGGATGTATCCAATTGAGAGGTACCTTGGTACATTGAAGAGGTATGTACATAACAGAGCTCACCCGGAGGGTTCTATAGCTGAGGGATATATTATGGAAGAATGTATGACTTTTTGTAGCCAGTTTTTGGATAACATTAGCACCAGGCTTAATAGGCCAGAACGTCATGAAGTTGCGGCTAGGAATGAACCTTCTCTTGAGTCTAATATATTTACAGAAGTTGATAATTCTAAGAAAGGGTTTAATGGGGCCAACTTACTATGGTGGAACTACATAACATCACGCATTATATTATTTATTATGTTGAAGAGGCTGCTCCAAGGATCAAGTATGTATAACTCAGATGTTCTATACTATATTGGATCATGCTTATTGTAGATGGCTAATTTAATTTTGTACCCTTTTCAGTGAGCATTTTGAAGAGCTGAAAAAGATTCGTTCTCGTGATGTTGAAAAATGCCATAGAGATGTGTTTGTTTATTGGTTTCAGAAATGAGTAAGTACATGCAATTTTTTTACTTTGATGAAATATTGAAGAAATATCTGTTCTGAAGTTTGTTTATCGATGACCCCTTTTATACTAATTAATGTGTACAGATTACGACATTACACAAAGAAGGCAAAGTAACCGATTATTTGTATGCATTATGTAGAGGACCTGATCGTCGGGCATGGTTTTTTAGTCGATCATTCATAAATGGCTTCTTCTTTCGAATAGCAGAGGTGGAAAAAGATTTATGGACGCAAATCAGTGTTGTTGTTCGGGATGGTGATCATGAGTGCTATGGAGTAATCAAGAAAATGATTTCTGTTGATTTTGAAAAAAAAATCAAGAGGTTCTGTTATTTGAATGTGAATGGTTTGATCGGCCTCGTTCCAGTCAGAGCCAAAGCAGAGGCTACAAAATGGATCGATACGGAATGATAGATGTTGACACTACTATTTCTCAATTTAAGTATGAGCCTTACATTCAAGCCACCCAAGCAGAACAAGTCTTTTACGTTGAAGTGTGAAGCAACCCAAATGGGCTACAGTTGTTAAAACGAAGCCACAAAACCTTTTTGCCATGCCCCCTGGAGACAATGAAAATAATGTTACTAAGACGATGGAGGATGAGACATTATTTGATGATCGACGACTTATTGATATAAATGAGGATATGACCGCATGGGATAAGAATGACATTGACGGAGCAACCGGTGATGCTTCCACTCTTTCAAATGAATATGATGATGATGACGACGACGACGACGACGATACATATATCAATGATAGTATTGTACCTCCAATATTGGGGGAGGACAGCGAAGATGATGATTTTTTTATATAGGTACTGTGTGAGCTAGCTGTACGTGAACTATGTAATGCAATGTTTGTGTTCCGTGGCGATAGATCTTAATGCCACCGACCGGTATTTTGTGGCAACAGATCCTAATACAACGATTGTGTTTCGTGGCGATAGATCCTATGACCACGAACTTGTGAATCGTGGCATAAGATCCTAATGCAACATTTGTGTCTCGTGGCGATAGATCCTAACGCCACGAACTGGTGAATCGTGGCAAAAGTTCCTAATGCAACGATTGTGTTCCGTGGCGATAGATGCTAACGCCATGAACTATTGAATCATGGCAATAGATCCTAATGCAATCATCGCATTCTGTGGCGATAGATGCTAATGCCATGAACTAGTGAATCATGGCAACAGATTCTAATGCAACGATCGGGTTCTGTGGGGATATATGCTAACACCACGCACTATTGAATCGTAGCAACAAATCCTAATGCAACGATCGGGTTCCATGGCGATATATGCTAATGCCACGAACTAGTGAATCGTGGCAACAGATTCTAATGCAACGATCGGGTTCCGTGGCAATCGATGCTAATGCCACGAACTAGTGAATCATGGCAACAGATTCTTGGTGATAGATCCTAATGCCACGAACTAGTGAATCGTGGCAACAAATCCTAGTGCAACGATCGTGTTTCGTGGCGATAGATGCTAATGCAATGAACTAGTGGATCGTGGCAACATATTCGTGGCGATAGATCCTAATTCCACGAACTAGTGAATCGTGGCAACATATCCTAGTGCAACGATCGTTTTCCAGTGCGATAGGTGCTAATGCCACGGACTAGTGAATCGTGGCAACAGATTTGTGGTGATAGATCCTAATGCCACGAACTAGTGAATTGTGGCAACATATCCTAATGCAACGATCATGTTCCGTAGCGATAGATGCTAATGCCACGAGCTAGTGAATCGTGGCAACAGATTCGTGGCGATAGATCCTAATGCCACGAACTAGTGAATCATGGCAACAGATCCTAATGCAACGATTGTGTTCCATGGCGATAGATGCTAATGCCACGAACTAGTGAATCATGGTAACAGATTCGTGGCGATAGATCCTAATCCCCGAACTAGTGAATCGTGGCAACATATCCTAATGCAACGATCGTGTTCAGTGGCGATAGATGCTAATGCCACGAACTAGTGAATCGTGGCAAAAGACCAAGCTTACTGCAACGATTTAGTATTCATTGCAGTACAATCGTTTCAACAGGGCGGAATTCTTGTAGTAATAGAACACTTCTCCCAAGTGTCTACAACACTTCAGTATGTGTAGAACCACTGTTTCGCTCTCCCAAGAAGAGAGAACGAAAACAACCTAAGACGAACAACATTAGGAGGTACGTCCTTAATTTTAAAAGTGGAGATTTCATGGAACTGTTGCAGGTGAGAAATTGCATCCTCGTTAGCCTTCACACAAAATGGGTTTTCTTGCACCATAGGGCCAGTCGTGATTTCGAAGTTCATGTCTCCCGTGTTGACAATGGGCCCAACAGGAACATTGTTAGCAGAGGAGCCAAAAACTCACGAAGGGTCTTATGGACCATTAGTGTTTTGATTGTTGGTGCAGTTACGCTGGCTTGCTTTGCCGCTGGAAGCTTCTTAGGAGTAACGACACGAGGTCGATCTCTCAAAAGCGATTGGGGATCTTCAACAAAGTTATCATGCAAGCAGAAACCAGACATACACTACACTGTCTTCACATAAAAATGTGAAAGCAAAGATGGTTTAACCTAATAAAACCTACCAGGGTCCTATCCTATACAGTCAATCATGCAATACTTTGGTTGCCTTCCCCGACAACGGCGCCAGGAATGCTTGTTGATATTTCCTATGCACTACTAACACTTCATCCCTAGCATGGGTGAAAGAAATGCTCGTTAGTAGATTTTAGATTACAAATGTAAGTCCGCAAGCGCACGAAATCTATCAATGTAGAATTCCTCCTTTAGAGTATTCCCAAATGGTGTCATTTATATTCTCCCAAAGGAAGGCTAGGTGGAAGCAAAGCAATAATCAAATGGGGAGGCTAGGTTGATCTAGGTAGGCTTCTAGCAAGGACGGATAAATGATAACTTGGAGGTAGTGTGACACACACAAGAGCATTCTATCCTAAAGGCGTAAATGAGGTAAAGAGTGACTAGGGTAAGAGTTAGGTAGAGACTCCTACTGTGCTTCTAATATACATATACATAGCCTAAGTTAGTTACTAATGATCATATTAATTATGTATTCTCATGCTAAGTGGATTAAAACAGTGGGCACAGGTTTACCCTTACCAACACTAGGACGACTCCCGCCAAGAGCCTGTGGCATAGCCGAACATGGAGGATTACAAAGGACAGATTGGGCTGTCACCACCTACCGCCTACCTCTTCAATCCGTGGGTCTACGAGACATTCAACGCTACTTATCTATCCTAGAACCATGCTAGCAAATTAAGTAATTAACTTATGAGCCTAGGCACAAGCCATCCTAAGGCAATGAACTAAATCATCGTTGAACCAATATTAATTCATAGCATAAGTAAATCATATTAATAGAATCATGTCTAGCTAAATAGACTATAGTGGGGGTGATGAGGACATCACAACAGCAGAGACGTGCATTGAACTGCAAGGACCAATCACAAGAGCACGGGCACGGTTATTAAATCAGCAGGTGAATTCGTTCTTAACTTATTTTGCATGTGAGTTTGAGAATAGATTGCTATGTGATGATTTAATTGTTATTAGGAATAATGGAGAAGATCAACAATTGAAGGAAGGAGGCCTTGGGAGCGTGGACAACCACCTGGGACGTCCACAAGTAGATGGAAATAGTTTACAACTCGGACTCGAGTTCAACTCGGAGTCCAGGAGCAGTCCACCTTAAAACAGACGCTCAGGAGGCATACGGACTCCGTTTTCGACGTTCTACATATGCACGGAAAGAGGAGAAGATAAAGTTTCCAATGGTTCTGGTCCCACCTCAAAATTCCTCCGGAGTCATTGGGAATCGTCGAAACAAGTCGAGTCCAGATTTCTGTCCGGTGCTGCGCCACCGAATCGGGCCTTTGGGCCTTGTATCCCGTAAGAGTCCATTAGGGACGCGTCTAATCGTGTTTTGGTCGAACCCTAGCCTATAAATACTGCAGCCGCCGGTCATATTCGGTGGGTTTTTGCTTAGATCAATAAAATCGCCGTTCTACGGTTTGTGAGACCCCAATTTCGCGATTTCCGATCGTGTCTTCTACGTTCTTGCTCGTGTTCTCGATTGCACTTGCAGGGATTAGCCTTCTTGGCGAGGTCAAGCGTGTGCAGCACGGTTGATAACCAACGGAGCCGTGGTGTAGTGATTGCAGGGGTACTCGAACCGCTCGAGTGCCGCGGATCATCAACGTCGAGTTCTCCACCCCAATCGACATACCTTTCGGAAGATCGGGCCTAAACCTACTCATCAATTGGTATCAGATTTCCAGGTTGCCCGTGAGGTATCTTTGTTTTCCTTCCTTCCATTAGATCGATTTTGTTTCGTACCTAGAGTCCACAAAAAAGCCACAAAAAAAAATTAGATCGTTTTTACCGCTTCCCACACTATAGTGCCTGCAGTTTCGTTTTTCCACTACTACAAAAAGCATTTTTACAGGCGCCTCAATTTTTCAAACACAGGCGGTCCTTAAAAATATGCGACTGTGATGACGAATGATATAATAACCGTCTGTGATGAAAGAACAACACAGGCGGATTTTAAAGAACAACCGTCTGGGTAAATACATGATCTTCAGAATCGGTTCTTAATTAAGAACCGTCTGTAATGCAACGAACTTCACAGACGGATTTTAAGAAACAACCGTCTGGGTAAATACATGATCTTCACAGACGGTTATTAATTATTAACCGCCTGCAATGCCATGAACTTCACAGACGGATTTTAAGAAACAACCGTCTGGTTAAATACATGATCTTCGTTGGCGGTTCTTGATTAATAACCGTCTGTAATGCAATGAACTTCACAGATGGATTTTAAGGAACAACCGTCTGAGTAAATACATGATCTTCGTTGGCGGTTCTTAATTAATAACCGTCTGTAATGCAATGAACTTCATAGCCGGTTCTTGATTATATAACAACGGCCTAAGAAGATCATGTATTTTCAGTGGCGGTCATTGTTTAATTATCATAAGCGGTTTTCATTGAAATTACAGGGATGTAGTTGCAATTATATATCACAGCCGCATGTAGTCGTGCAGGCAAAATTGTATCAGGAAAAAAACACAGATGAGCTAGCGGATACTAGTAAAGTAATGCATTATAGGAAATGCTCGATCACCAGTGAGGCTGGCTTAATTGTGATAATACACCATTAGAGGCTTTACAATTGTTCAAAGATAATTTCTTTACACACTGAACAAAAATCATGCTACATTCATTGTAGATCGACGATGAAGCTCCCATCGATCAATCTAAATTGTACCGTCCTGCTTGCTCCCGAACACGTCTCTTATATTCCGCTGGATCCTGAAAATATTGACATTATTTAAATTAACAAATGTCGAAGGAGGAATGAATAACCTACATTGGTCACTAAGTCAAAGTGTCATCTAACCTTGATAAGTAGATTATAGCAATCATTTTCAACATCAGGCACATTTGGCTGATGCAGCAAACGCTGAACTTCAAGTAGTATAGTTTTGATTGTAAAAGCACTGCACCACCCCTACGAAATATAATTTAAGCAATATAAGAAACCAGTTCAAATAAGTTCGACAAAAATTATAAGTAATAATTACATGAACAAAATAGGTCTATCTTACAGTCTCTTGATCAAGAATCCCGATGCAGAGTGCTCCCGAACGATGGACATTTGGGTGGAAGAACCCAAATGGAAAGGAGCATCTTGGAGGCACCAAGGGATAGTCCTCAGAGAAGGAGATTGTCAGGGGGTAGTAACCATCTTCCCATTCAGTCTGCAAAAGAAATTTATTAATAGGAGGACGATAGTTAAACTCATATTGTGCTTGTTCTTCATGACTTACCCCTTCTTTACCGGGGACGATGCACTGCCACTTCAATAAATCTCCCGATTCAGGCTTCGCAGAGAAACCCTACGCGGAGAAATTGAAAATACCAAAAACAAACAACACGGAAAAACAAACTACAGTTAAGTTCATCAGTCCATTACAGATACATATGTATATACAACCATGTGACCGGTGTGCCATATGTACATACATGGGGATGGTTCTTGCGCCACGCCAAGCGCTCCTCCTTCAATCGGCTACACGCCCGAGACATCATTATCTGAAGAAAGACCAAGCTTCCAAACTTCCAAATCATTGAGTCCAAACGCATATGTACACAAATGCAAAAGGACACAATCCATATACCAACATTGTTCTAAGTTGATTTCAGAAGATACAAATATATACAATATATATCATCTCGCATTGCTATATACATTTTTTCCAGCATTGACATCTTCTCGCATATAGGGTTTCAAATTCTTTTTAATGCTTCTCTCTACGCGCTTGATGTTTTCTGGTTCGGTGAAAAGGTACATCTCTTCATACTGATTATATTCCTCTTCATTATCTCCCACATTGTCAACCCCAACAATATTTTGCTTTCCAGAAACAACTACGTGCAACTTCTCAGTTTCTGGATCTTGAACATAAAAAACTTGTGCAACATTATCGGCGAGAACCCACAGGTCATCTTTGTAACCCACTTTATTCAAGTCTACCAGTGTCAGTCCGTAATTGTCCACTTTCAAACCATCAGGATGTTTGACCCATTGGCACTTAAATACGGGCATTACCATTCTTTCGCCATAATCGAGTTCCCATATTTCCTCTATGAACCCGAAGTATGTGGTCTTCTGCCCTTGCGAATCATAAGCCTCAATACGAACACCACTATTTTGTGCAACACTCTTACCGTCTTTTTCTTTAGTGTAAAATGTGTAACCATTGATGTCATATGCTTGCCATGATGTTACCAAAGCAGATGGGCCACAAGCTAACTTTTTCATTGTTGCCTCTTCTATAGTGTTTCCGTATGATATATTTTTGTCCATTAACCATTCAGTGAAACATCTTCTGTGCTCTTTCATGATCCAGTCCTCTTTGCGGTCTTGGTTTTTATCACGAAGCTCAATTTGGTGTTCCTCGATGTACGGCTCAGCTATTGCGAGCTGTTGTAGTACACCAAAATGTGCACGGTGTACATTCTTGTAATCTTGAACAATAAAAGTTTTCTTACCCACTTTGCCTCTCCCACGTAGTCTACCCTCATGTACCGGTATAGGCACACCTATCGATTTTCCATCTTTGATGTAATCAGCGCAACCCTCAATCACTTCTTCAGTGGTGTATCCTTCCATAATTGAACCCTCTGGGTGAGCACGGTTCCGCACATAACCTTTTAATACTCCTAAATATCTCTCCAACGAAAACATATGATGTAAATATAGTGGCCCCAATGCTTTTATCTGATCAACAAGATGTATGATTAGGTGTACTTGCATATCAAAAAAGGATGGTGGGAAACACATCTCAAGCTTGCACATTGTCTCGACGATGTATGTTTTCAGATAGTCTAAATCTTCACGTGCTATCACCTTTTGCGATACTGCATTGAAGAAGTAACACAAACGTGTGATGACAACTTTTATATGCTCAGGTTTGATTACTCTTATTGCAATGGCAAGGAAAACTGTCATCATCATGTGACAGTCGTGAGAATTATAACCGAATAAAGACAAGTCTTTCATCGAGACTAGTTTGCGGATATTGGATGAGAAACTTGTGGGAACTTTGATCCCACGCAAGCATTCGCAAATTGCTTTTTTCTCTTCTAGCGTCAAGTTGTAGCTGGCTGGGGGAAGGTAATGCTTCCCGTTCGCCTTTTCTACTGGATGAAGCTCTGGTCTCAAATCAAGATTTACTAGGTCCATACGTGAATTTAATCCATCCTTTGTCTTCCTCGGCATGTCCAGCAAGGTCCCAATGATGCTGTCAAATACATTCTTTGTAACGTGCATCAAATCAATACTATGGCAACATTCCAGATTCTTCCAATACGGAAGATACTTGAAAAAAATTGATTGTTTCTTGAAAGCCATGTCAGTTGTATCATCCGAAGATGTACTTTTCTTTCTCTTAATTCCTTTACTCTTTTTTCCCTTACCGAAAGCAATATGAATGTTCTTGACCATTTCAAACACAAGTTTTCCACTGTAAGGTTTCGGTGCAGTATCTTTTTCGATTTTGTTATCAAATTGTTCTTTCATCTTCCTATACTTGTGTGTATCTGTCAAGAACCGTCGATGTCTCATGTACACCGTCTTTCTGGATGAAGTGAGGTATAGATATCCAGTTCTATCCACGCACCTAACGCAACCTTTCTTCCCTTTCATTTGTCCCGATAATGTAAACAGTCCGGGATAATCATGCACGGTAACGAATATCATTGCTCTTAGCGTGAAATACTCCCGCTTGTACTCATCCCATGTACGTACCCCTTCATTCCACAATTTCGCCATATCTTCCATTAAAGGTTCCAAGAACACATCAATTTCGATGCCGGGTTGTTTCGGACCTTGGATAAGAACAGATAATAAGATATATTTCCTTTTGTGACACAACCACGTCGGTAGGTTGTACATAGTTAAGACCACGGGCCATGTGCTGTGTATGCTCCTTTTTTCACCAAACGGATTCATTCCATCTGTACCCAAGGCAAACCTCACATTTCTGATTTCCTTCGCAAATTCTGGATACTGAATATCAAAATTTTTCCACTGCGTTGCATCACCAGGGTGTCGTATATGTTTTTCATTCTTCTTGCGTTCCTCGGAATGCCAACGCATAAGTTCAGCCTCCCTAGGGTTTGAGAACAAACGCTTCAAGCGATCAATTACCGGAAGGTACCACATCACCAATGCAGGAATTTTTCTCTTATTCTTTCCGTCTGCATCGCCAGAAGTATCGTCATCGTCACCTTCAGGACCAATAATAAACTTCTTATTCTTCTGAGTCTTTTTCATGTTGGTAACATACTGGTGATTGTAGTCCTTCTTATATCTACTGACACCACAAATGGGGCATCTAGTTGCGAGCTCATGCTCTTTGCGATACAGAATACAATGGTTCACACAAGCGTGTATTTTTGTCACACCTAGTGCCATCGGGCAAAGAAGTTTCTTCGCTTTATAAGTGCTTCTAGGCAGTTTATTTGGATTTGGAAGAATTTCTGCCAGAAGATTCAAAAGATCAGAGAAACTACAATCGGACCATCCGTGCGTAGCTTTCAACTTTAGTAGTTCTAAGACTGCACGCAATGTAGTAAACTCTTTATCACAACCGTTTGATTCATCATATAAAAGCTCTGTGGCCGCATTCTGCAATGTCTCCATTTTACTTAAGCCTTTGCTTGCTCCCATAGAAGTCAGTACATATGGTTCAATGTGACGCAACATCTCCTCACAATCGAACTCATCATCATCATCACCAGCTTGATTGTCACTACCATCATCGATATGAACATTATCATCATCTGAGCCTCTCTCATCATCTTTATCCACATCATGTGTATCTAACTCACCATGCTCTGTCCATATTGTGTAGTTATTTTTGAAACCTCTTTTCACCAAATGAGATTGGATTACTATAGTATCCGTCCAAGCAATCTTATTTTCGCAGTCGATACATGGACATAATATGTCATCTATCTTTTGCAACTTCGCATGTCTCTTGGATGCTTCAATAAAATTTGCAACATTACGAATGTACATAGGATCGGGTCTTGGCATGTTATACATCCACGCTCGACGGTCCATGCTTCAATAATAGAATTTTTTGTCAGATTTACAAAATTTGGCCACAAATATTCTCTAAAGGTCTTCTATAAAATGAATTTACAGAGACATAACAAGTATGATTAGGGCGACTAATGTAGGAGACGGGCGACGTCTTGAGGCGGACGGAGTCAAAGGGGGAAACAGGCCCAGCAGCATGGGCTAGGTCTGGGTGGGATCCAGTCCGTTATATCGGGAAACAAGGCCCAGATGCATCTTATATATATTACAATAGCATCTGTTAATTAAACATCATATTCATGTCACATAATAGGTACAAAAAGGAAACAATCCATATAGTCCATACATCAATATACCAGAACACAATCCATAGTCCTTACACATGCAAAAGGACAGAATCCATATACCAGAACACACAAAACTAACAGCTTATCAGCTAATGAAAATATACAAAGAAAAAGTAAGGAAACTACATTTACCTTGCAGAGGCGTCAGCACGGTGGGCCGGCTGGGTGGAGAAGTGGCGGTGCGGGGTTGAGCGGCGGCGCGGCAGTATGGGCTGGGCGGCGGAGCGGCGGCGCGGCGCAGGGGAAATTTCAACAGCCTGGCGGCGTCGATATAAATTCTCCAGGGTTGCGTTTTGACTGCGGTGAGGGGTCCTTATATAGACGTAGGTTTTTCACAGGCGGTTTTTAACTTTATCGCAGGCGGGTTTTACTTAGCAACCGCCTGAGATGATGTTTATTAATTAAGAAGTAAATATCTTCACAGGCTGTTGGTACTTAATAACCGCCAGGGAAGATTTTTATCTCAGGCGGGTATTACTTAACAACCGCCTGAGATAATGCCAACTGAACAAAATATTTTTAAAACTTGTATACATGTATGAATTTTTTTAATTTTTTTAAAAGCACTCCAACATGTCAAACTTCAAATTATCCACCATTCTAACTAAATGCTCATATACATATGAGCATTTAGAGCACATTCACTTCATTCTAACACACCAGTATTTATTGACTTCATGAACTAAAGAAATATGTACATTCACTTCATGAACACAAATATATTACAAAACACAAGAACTCCTAAAACTACAAAAGAAATATGTACAAGAACTAAAACTACACTACGGCCCCGCCTAATCCCTCATCTCCGCCAACTTCTCAAACCACGCCAAGCGGTCCTCCTCCGACTCGTCGTCGTCGTCGTCGTAGTCGTCACCATGGTGGTGGTCGCCGTCGTCGTCGTCGCCGTCGTCAGTGGACGACTCGTCGTCGCCGTCGTCGGTGGACGACTCGTCGTCGCCGTCGTCGGAGGACGACTCGTCGTCGCCGTCGTCGGAGGACGACTCGTCGTCGCCGTCGTCGGAGGACGACTCGTCGTCATCATCGTCATCATCGTCGTCGTCGTCGAAGTCGTCCTCCTCCTCCTCCTCCTCCTCCGGCGACGATGCAGCAGGAGAGAGGGTCGGCTTCTCCGGCTGAGCCGATTGCTCCGGCTGTACCGGTGGCTCCGGCTGCACCGGCGGTGGAACGCGCTGGTCGTCATTCACCCTCTCGGGGGAGGTGCAGCGTATCCGCTTGCATGGCTGACTCGGAGGGCTAGGTGGTGGAAGGCTGGCCATGGCTGTGGTGGTTAATCGGCGGCGGGCTAGGAGAAGAAGAAAGGAGTGGAGAAAAGTTTTGTGCTTGTCCATAACCGACGACGCGCCTTATATAGGTCTGTGCGGAGTAGACGAGGGAGCGGTTCGTTTCCCGCGCATTGAACTCTTTGCAGACCTCGTGCGGCGCACAATTAAACCACTGCGGAAGACGATCTTGAGAGATCCTTGCACGCGTCCCTGCACCACGGCTTCTCAACTTCTCCGCAGACCTCGTGCGGCGCGTCAGTTAATTAACACTTCTCAGGCCGTTAAATAACATATTGTAATTTCAAAAATGATTATCTCAGGCGGTTATTACTTATAAACCGCCTGCAAATATGTTTATCTAAGGCGGGTATAACTTAACAACCGCCTGGGATAATGCCCGATACTCTTCTGCAGTTTCCTTATCCCTTGCTTCTTTTTTATTTAGATTCCAATATAAATACTCAAACATGTTTACATTCTGCAAATTGTGTTCAAATTCGATGATTCTTTCTTCTACATTTGTATTAAATTAACATCTACCAACTGAACAAAATATTTAGTTCATTGCGCATTGAACTCTTTGCAGACCTCGTGCGGCGCACCATTAAACCACTGTGGAAGACGATCTTGAGAGATCCTTGCACGCGTCCCTGCACCACGGCTTCTCAACTTCTCCGCAGACCTCGTGCGGCGCGTCAGTTAATTAACACTTCTCAGGCCGTTAAATAACATATTGTAATTTCAAAAATGATTATCTCAGGCGGTTATTACTTATAAACCGCCTGAGAAAAAAGAAGTAAAGATCTTCACAGCGGTTGGTACTTAACAACCGTCTACAAATACGTTTATCTAAGGCGGGTATAACTTAACAACCGCCTGGGATAATGCCCGATACTGTTCTGCAGTTTCCTTATCCCTTGCTTCTTTTTTATTTAGATTCCAATATAAATACTCAAACATGTTTACATTCTGCAAATTGTGTTCAAATTCGCTGATTCTTTCTTCTACATTTGTATTAAATTAACATCTACCAACTGAACAAAATATTTTGTTCATTGCGCATTGAACTCTTTGCAGACCTCGTGCGGCGCACAATTAAACCACTGTGGAAGACGATCTTCAGAGATCCTTCCGTCGCACGCGTCCCCTGCACCACGGCTTCTTAACTTCTCCGCAGACCTCGTGCGGCGCGTCCCCTGCACCACGGCTTCTTAACATATATAGCATTTGTTGTATGTTTTTTATGTTCTGACCAATTTCAAAGGATTTATGAAGTGAAATTTAATGGTAACCTTTACTTATCAATAATATTACAAGAAGGTGGATTTTTGCCTTTTTAAAGGACCAAATTTAATCAAGAATATTAAATAAGAAGAAGTAAATATCTTCACAGGCGGTTATTGCTTAACAACCGCCTGAGATAATGCCCGATACTGTTCTTCAGTTTCCTTATCCCTTGCTTCTTTTTTATTTAGATTCCAATATAAATACTCAAACATGTTTACATTCTGCAAATTGTGTTCAAATTCGATGATTCTTTCTTCTACATTTGTATAAAATTAACATCTACCGACTGAACAAAATATTTTGTTCATTGCACATTGAACTCTTTGCAGCCCTCGTGCGGTGCACAATTAAACCACTGTGGAAGACGATCTTCAGAGATCCTTCCATCGCA
This sequence comes from Tuctoria greenei, assembly GCA_036927565.1. Lineage (NCBI taxonomy): Eukaryota > Viridiplantae > Streptophyta > Magnoliopsida > Poales > Poaceae > Tuctoria > Tuctoria greenei. The sequence goes on from JAYESD010000004.1 coordinate 76,381,111, forward strand.
CGCATCCCTGCACCACGGCTTCTTAACTTCTCCACAGACCTCATGCGGCGCGTCAGTTAATTAACATCTTCTCAGGCGGTTGGTACTTACCAACCGCCTGAGAATATATTTATCTCGGGGACAGGTGTTACTTACTAATCGCCTAAGATAAGCCCATGGAGTTCCCCTTGCCGCACGATATTGCGGTCCTGATCGCGGGGTGGGTCGCCGCAACCTCCACCCAGCCCATGGACGACCTCTCCAGTCTGCGCGCCACCTGCAAGGCCATGCACGCAGCGTGCCGTGATCCCACCGTCGGCAGGCGCGTGGCGCTGGAGCGCGAGAGCAGCTGGGAGTGGTTCCAACGGCACGGGAACGGGAGCTACGACGCCCTCGTGGAGCGCCTGGCCAACGTGGGCAACCCTCATGCGTGCTATGTCACCGGGTTCGACCTCGTCTTCAACTACGGCCGCGCGCAGGCGCAGCAGGGCACCCAGTTCCTTGCCCGGGCGGCCGCGAACGGCCACAAGGTGGCGGCCTACGTCCTCGCCATGCTCTGCTACGACGCCGACCGCGGGGACCGCGATGCCCTCGAGTATATCCGGCAGGTCGAAGGCGAGGCCCACATCGGCGACAACACGGTCGGGTCCGTCGCGATGAAGAGGACCAACAATGAGTGTTGCCAGTGTCGGAATCAAGCCATGCAGAGGCTCGACATTTTCGTGAGCTGGAGGTTACTGCGTAGGCCTCCTCCCGGACCGCCGCCGGTGGCACTGCCCGACATTGACGATGGCGTTTGCCGCTGCCCAACAGGGGGGAACCAGGGGCCTGCCCGCTGCGGCAGGCGAGGGTGGTCCGAGACCGTCTTCTGTACTGAGAACTGTAGGATTGAGCGCGAGTATGACCTGTTCTCCCATAACGTGTTGTACTCTATGGGTTATATTAATTAAGAAATAAATATCTTCACAGGCGGTTGGTATTTAATAACCGTCAAAGAAAATATTTATCTCAGGCGGTTATTACTTAACAACCGCCTGAGATAATACCCGATACTGTTCTTCAGTTTCCTTATCCCTTGCTTCTTTTTTATTTAGATTCCAATATAAATACTCAAACATGTTTAGATTCTGCAAATTGTGTCCAAATTCGATGATTCTTTCTTCTACATTTGTATAAAATTAACATCTACCACCTGAACAAAATATTTTTAAAACTTGTATAGCTGACATTGTAATGTTTTGGTAAATATCAAATTAATTTCTACTCACATATTATTCACATTTGTGTATCTCATAAAAAAAAAGGTTCCTTCACTCAAAATTGTTGGTATGAACATATTTGTATAATTTATACATGTATGAATTCTTTTAATTTTTTTAAAAGCATTCCAACATGTCAAACTTCAAATTATCCACCATTCTAACTAAATGCTCATATTCATATGAGGCATTCATCAAATTATGAACACACATTGATTCCAAAAAATTTAAAAAAATATGAAAAAATTCCTAGATGTTGGTATGATGATTAAAAATGTCCACTGAAAAAATAAATGAAAAAAGCATTATATTCATCAAGATAGAAAAATGAAAAATAGCATTTGTTGTATGTTTTTTATGTTCTGACCAATTTCAAAGGATTTATGAAGTGAAATTTAATGGTAACCTTTACTTATCAATAATATTACAAGAAGGTGGATTTTTGCCTTTTTAAAGGACCAAATTTAATCAAGAATATTAAATAAGAAGAAGTAAATATCTTCACAGGCGGTTATTGCTTAACAACCGTCTGAGATAATGCCCGATACTGTTCTTCAGTTCCCTTATCCCTTGCTTCTTTTTTATTTAGATTCCAATATAAATACTCAAACATGTTTAGATTCTGCAAATTGTGTCCAAATTCGATGATTCTTTCTTCTACATTTGTATAAAATTAACATCTACCACATGAACAAAATATTTTTAAAACTTGTATAGCTGACATTGTAATGTTTTGGTAAATATCAAATTAATTTCTACTCACATATTATTCACATTTGTGTATCTCATAAAAAAAAAGGTTCCTTCACTCAAAATTGTTGGTATGAACATATTTGTATAATTTATACATGTATGAATTCTTTTAATTTTTTTAAAAGCATTCCAACATGTCAAACTTCAAATTATCCACCATTCTAACTAAATGCTCATATTCATATGAGGCATTCATCAAATTATGAACACACATTGATTCCAAAAAATTTAAAAAAATATGAAAAAATTCCTAGATGTTGGTATGATGATTAAAAATGTCCACTGAAAAAATAAATGAAAAAAGCATTATATTCATCAAGATAGAAAAATGAAAAATAGCATTTGTTGTATGTTTTTTATGTTCTGACCAATTTCAAAGGATTTATGAAGTGAAATTTAATGGTAACCTTTACTTATCAATAATATTACAAGAAGGTGGATTTTTGCCTTTTTAAAGGACCAAATTTAATCAAGAATATTAAATAAGAAGAAGTAAATATCTTCACAGGCGGTTATTGCTTAACAACCGCCTGAGATAATGCCCGATACTGTTCTTCAGTTCCCTTATCCCTTGCTTCTTTTTTATTTAGATTCCAATATAAATACTCAAACATGTTTAGATTCTGCAAATTGTGTCCAAATTCGATGATTCTTTCTTCTACATTTGTACAAAATTAACATCTACCACATGAACAAAATATTTTTAAAACTTGTATAGCTGACATTGTAATGTTTTGGTAAATATCAAATTAATTTCTACTCACATATTATTCACATTTGTGTATCTCATAAAAAAAAAGGTTCCTTCACTCAAAATTGTTGGTATGAACATATTTGTATAATTTATACATGTATGAATTCTTTTAATTTTTTTAAAAGCATTCCAACATGTCAAACTTCAAATTATCCACCATTCTAACTAAATGCTCATATTCATATGAGGCATTCATCAAATTATGAACACACATTGATTCCAAAAAATTTAAAAAAATATGAAAAAATTCCTAGATGTTGGTATGATGATTAAAAATGTCCACTGAAAAAATAAATGAAAAAAGCATTATATTCATCAAGATAGAAAAATGAAAAATAGCATTTGTTGTATGTTTTTTATGTTCTGACCAATTTCAAAGGATTTATGAAGTGAAATTTAATGGTAACCTTTACTTATCAATAATATTACAAGAAGGTGGATTTTTGCCTTTTTAAAGGACCAAATTTAATCAAGAATATTAAATAAGAAGAAGTAAATATCTTCACAGGCGGTTATTGCTTAACAACCGCCTGAGATAATGCCCGATACTGTTATTCAGTTCCCTTATCCCTTGCTTCTTTTTTATTTAGATTCCAATATAAATACTCAAACATGTTTAGATTCTGCAAATTGTGTCCAAATTCGATGATTCTTTCTTCTACATTTGTATAAAATTAACATCTACCACATGAACAAAATATTTTTAAAACTTGTATAGCTGACATTGTAATGTTTTGGTAAATATCAAATTAATTTCTTCTCAGACGTGAAATTTTAATTAACGATGAACACACTACATCCATTAACAATATTCAATCATTCACACAGTTCAAGAACACACAAGATACTCATTCATTAACAATATGCACATCTCACAAAAGAACACACAAGATGCACAATATTTACACAAGAACACACAAGAACACAAAAGATACACAAGTAATATTCAATCACATAGATGAAAAAAGATAGATTTCATTCATTAACAATATTTACAAAACAGAAGCAACTAAAAACAACAAAAAGAAAAACTAATTAAATCCTACTCCTACTCCTCTTCCATCTCCTCCTCCTCGTCCTCCGGCGGCGACTCCGGCACCGGCTGCACCGGCTGCACCGGCTGCACCGGCTGCACCGGCTGCACCGGCTGCACCGGCGGTGCAACCCCGAGGTTGCTAGCCGTCGCCTCCACCAGCGTTCTACGGCCCTGGGGGCCAAGAACCTGGGCCATCGTCGCGAACAGAATGTCGAGACGATCAGCCACCCCCACGAGGGCGTAGAGGTAGTGGCCCAAGGTACCCATTCCAGTATACTCTGGAAGGGTACCCAGCCCCAAGGCACTCATGGCGCGAGACGTATTGTTGTACGCCTCTCGCGCCATGAGGAGGCGCTGCTCGGCGTTGATCTTCTCGGGGGAGCTGCAACATTGTTTCTTGCAAGGTGGCTCCCTCGGAGGGCTTGGCGGCGGAAGGTCGGCCATAGTGGTGTTGGGTCGTCGGAGCGGAGGAAGACGAAGAAAACAAGAGGATTCAAAGTGAGCGATGCGCTTGTGAGCCATAGTGGTGTTGGGTCTTTAAGGCCGCGCGGAGTGGAAAAGAAAGGTCGCACCTCGGGGAAAAGAAAGGTCGCGCACGCGTGACATGGTCACTGACGTGTGGGACCGGGTCCACATGTCAGTGACCGCTGATTAAGTCAGGGGATCCTCATCCCGGTTGGTGAGGGGTCTTTATGTAGGCGTTCATCAAATTAAGAAGTAAATATCTTCATGTTTAACTCAGGCGGGTGTTACTAACCAACCGCCTGAGATAATTGTATCTTCTCAGACGGGTGTTACTAACCAACCGCCTGAGATAATTGTATCTTCTCAGACGGTTGGTAAGTAAAATCCGACTGAGATAACATTCTTCCCTGACGGTCGGTACTTAAAATCCGCCTGAGAAAATGTGAGTCTATATATACCCCTCGGCAGCATTGGAAAAACCTAACCCGGGCGAAACACTTAGACGCCGTTAGGCTGCCAAAATTTCGTTTGCCGCCAAGTGTTCCCCCTCGTCACTTCCAGGTACGCCGCCGAGCTTCGCCGTCGCCGAGCTTCGCCGTCGTCGCCGAGCTTCGCCGTCGCCGCCGAGCTTCGCCCTCCTCACTTCCAGGTACGCCGAGCGAAGCCATTTCCGTCACCGCCGAGCTTCAAGGTAAACCCTAAACCCTTCGACCTTCCATCCTCCTTCGCCGTGCCGCCTCCCTCCCCGCCCTCGCTGCCGCCTTGCATATCCTTGGTTAGGGTTCGGGAATTAGATAATGGTAGGCATCCTTGGTTAGGGTTCGGTGGAATTCGAAAAACTGTCAAGTTCGGTGGCATCTTTGGTTAGGGTTCGGTGGGGCAAGATTTATGTGGATGGTTATATCACGATAAATTGGTAGTTGGTTCTGTGTGTCTGAAACTGTTCCGACACATTAGTGGTAAACATGATTCTAGACTCTAGTAACAGCAGTATATTCCCTATTTCTGTCATCGGCCTTGCATATGCCACATAATTCTCTATTAGGGGCAAGATTTAGCTATATTTGGTTAAGTTGACCAAATTTGGCTAATTTTGGCTAAGTTACATTAGATATAGTTATACTTGACTAATTTTGACTAAGTTATGCTATATTTAGCTATATTTGGCTACTTTTGCTTAGAGTTAGCTATGCTAGACTAAGTTTGGCTAAGTTTGCTTTTATTTCTCTAAGTTTCATTTGAGCAATTGTAGCTAATCTGTGCTACCAAAGATGTCTGCACTTGTGGCTCCATCAGCTTCATTTTAGCAATTGTACCTAATCTGAGCTACCAAAGTTATGCTATATTTAGCTCTGAAGCCAAACAAAAGTTGCTGGCCAACTCATTTGTGATGCCAGGAGCATCCTCACGCCCATATCTAGGTAACACTAGGTGTGGCGATGGAGTCTGAGCATATGATGCCGATCTCTATGATACAAGAATTTAGTTAGACCTATATAACTTCAAAAATGTGTTTTGGCTAAATTTACTTAATTGAGCCAAAATTGAGAAAATTTGTTTTAAATATGACCAAATTTAGTTATGCCATTTATTAGATTTTTTGTCTTATTAGATCTAGCATGGAAAGCCCTAAGAAGACTGGTCCTGATTGTAACAACAAAGAAGACAATATGGAGTTTACTGACTCCAGCAGTTCAGGCTCCTATCACAGTCCTTCGGATCCTTTTCCGAATATAAAAATTAAAAAGACTTCAGTGGATCTAGACCCGGAATATGATCCTGCCGACGAGGTATGGATCACGAATCTTAACTTCAGCAGTTCAAGTTAATGTTGGTTGTCAAGTATACGAAGTCTTATAATTTTTTTCTACCTAGATTAATCTCGAAGACAATGAGGTGACATCGGCTCCTAAAACCGCAGAAGGTTCACCAATGGATGAATCCTCAGCTTCACTCAAGCGGAAACGAGGGCAACGAGGTCCCAATAAGGGTCTATTGGACCGCATCATGTACATAACAAGGGTCGGTCCAAGTGGGCTTCCCCAAGAACCACTGGATTCAGTTACCAAGTACCGTAATGCATGCGGTTTTCTTGTTAGGGAGGTTGTGCCGATCACAACCGAGAATTGGAGGAAATTACCCGAGCAGACCAAGAATGAGTTGTGGGAAAAGATAAAGAAACAATTCAAGTTCCCGAAAGGCACAGAAGAAGCTGTAAAGAAAGCAACATTGGTCTCTTGCGGCAAGAAGTTTCGATGCTGGAAGAGTGAAATGAATGCTTATGTTAAGGCCAATAAGGTCCCTAGCCCGAGGAAGATGGGAAAAATCACACAAGCTCAGTGGCAAGAGTTTGTTCGTCAAAAGAGCACACCTGATGCTAAAGCTCTAAGTGCAACTAGGTCAGAGCTTGCAAAAAAGAACAAATACCATCATCGCTTGGGGTCTGCCGGATATGGCCCCAAAGTCCAGAAATGGAATAAGATAATAGACGACATTCTTAGTAAGGGCAATCCTCACCCATTAGAAGGGTGCGATGAGCGAACTCAACGCTGGGTCTTTGCTCGGTCAGGTTTGACCAGCGAGGGCAAACTTGAAAAGCCCGACTCTCTGAATGAAGTAGAGGATAAAATGAAAGAAGTAATTGAAAAGCAACAGAAGGGTCTCTTCAAGCCGAAGAGGGAGAATGACCAACTTACCGCTATCTTGGGAAACCCTGAACACAGCGGACGGGTTCGAGCGGTCTCTTCTCAAATGTCTTGGCTATATGGTTTCCCTAAAGATAAAGACACATATAGAAGACGTGAGAAGTTTAAGAAAACACTTGATGAAACAATTGCTCAAAAGGTCAAAGAAAATATGCAAGAAATTATGGAACAACTTAGACAATCAGGACAATTAGTGGCACCGAGTACAATGATGGTTCCGGTGCAAAAGGAGCAATTAGTATCTCCAACTGCCTACCCTAGCAGCGTTGGTTCCGTGCCAGGCTCAGGGTCAGCCCATAAGTTCCCTGTCGATGATATTGCTAACGACAAATCTTGTCGTCTTCTTGTCCCGATAGGCAGAGCAGGGAACAAAACCAAACAGGTTGCCACTGCTATGGCAAAGCCTGATCGTGACTTCAACGGGAGTCCACTTCCGTTGTATTATTCTGTGGTGCAAGTTCTTCAGATCATTGATAATGATTATGAAGATTATGAAATAGACCACGTCACACCTGAGGGGATCGCGACTCTGAGGCAGGCTGTCAACCAATTAATCCTTTGGCACCGACGCGATATCGTGTTGGACGATGAGCCAATTTCTAGCCCCGTCGCATCTCCAAATACTGCAACCCCATCTTCTAAGGCGAAAGTGCATGAAGATCCACTCCCAGTCCGGGAAGATCCACTCCCCCTATGTCTGAGCAAGGATGATGATATCCAAGAGCAACAAGTTGGACAACAACTTCAAGCAGTACCAGAGCAAGCTGTTGCTAGTAAAGAGCAACTAGTTGAGCAACAGCTTGAAGTAGTACTAGAGCCAGCTGCTGGGAGTAAAGAGCAATCAGTTGAACAACAGGTTCAACAACAAGCCAGTGTCCAACTTCCGACGACTACTCCTCGATCATCAGTGCCTGTCAAAGTTAGCTCATACGAAAATAAGAAACCTTCATCAGAAGTGACAAAGTATTTGGAAGCTATGAAGGATAATATTAGAAAATCGAGTGCATCTCGTTCTTCTCATGAGCCAGCATTAGAAGATATCGAGGAGTGGGAAGAAGACGGTGTCATGTATAATCGGCGGACGGCTTTAGTTAAACCAGGAGTTCCAATATACAAGCTTGAGGATGTTCCTCCTAAATTTGAGAATGGGAAGCCGTTAATGACATCCGTACAACTTAGCAAACAACCCGTCGCGCTCAGAAGAATGCATGAGTGGTACATCACTGCCAGCACAAAATATGGTCTTCAGTGCGTCACATTTCGTATTCCAAAAGAAGCATTCTGGAGCACTGGAGTAGATAAACGAGTCATTTTATTTGAAGAGCTGCTTTCCCTTTTCCATCGGGGCATGCTCGAAATCAACCTGCTGCTCGTCTGGTGCTTGTAAGTGCTCTAATATTTTGTATTTGCTTTTCTTACTACACGCATACGCATTTCATGAGATTATAACAATTCTGGACTTCTTCAATAGGATGCAATACATGGATAATGAAAAGTTGGCGCACAAGACAGGTATCCTTGACCCTACTAGGATTGCAAAGTCGCTATTCGACGTCCAGGCAAATCGAGAATCAAGCCAGTACAAACACATGAAAAAAAAAGATTTTGAAAGAGCAATTGCAAAACTTAAGAAGGATAGAAAGGCAGAAGTTGCAGCTTACATAGGACATGCGATGTTTAACTTTGTCAGAGACGGCCAGGACCTCGTAAAGGCTCCGTACCACTTCGAGTAAGTTCGACACATGGCATTGAAATAGCAATTATTGGTAATTGTTAACACGTGTGTTTGTATGTTTGCAGTAATCACTACATAATGATCTTCATCAAGCCAACGCAGGGAATGGCAACAGTCTTGGACTCGGCCGATTACCCACCAGATCGTTACAAAGATTTCCTTTCCATTTTGAAAAAGTACGTTTATTCAATAATTTTAATTTACGCACATTTAGAATGTGTTGACAAGTTTTATATGACATTTCTTGTATTACAGCGCTTGGCGGTTTTACGCGGAACGGCTTGGCGGTCAGAGACCTCCTAATACGAATGCATTGGACATTAAAACGTATTATGCTTGTCCGAAGCAGCCTGCTGGGAGTCTCTTATGCGGGTATTATGTATGCGAGCATCTTCGGACCGCCGCCGTATATAGAGTCAATCGTGAGGATGTAAGTTATCCTTAATGTCGATACCTTATTTTCTTACTTTTGTGTTTCATTTTCATTGTAACTAGCATAGTTTAATGCTTATATTCTCTGCTGTTCAATATTACCAGAAACATTATTTTCATATTTTGATTCCAACTTCAAAATTCAATTGCTCATAGTACAACTGCTCCAAAAATACCTACTAAATTCTTGTATACTCTCACTTTGATCTATACTTTGAGATTGTTGAAACCAACACATTCTAAACCTTGTTATGTGTTATATTGCAGCACAAGAAGAATCTGAACGAAGAATGGCCGGTTTGTAGAAGTATTCCTGATGGAGGAGCCGACAGGATTGCTTCTGAACTCTGTCAGTTCATTCGTCGCGAAATTTTGCACAAAACGGGGAAGTTCTTTGATAAGAGAGGTTCAGCAGCTGATGTGCCAGAACTTTGCGACTATACCAATCTAAACAGTTTTTAGTGAAAACTTGTAAACTTTGAGATGAAATTGTATCTGTAACTTGTACATATGTATATTGTTTTAGTGAAATTGACTTCTGTGATGATAATATTGTTGTCTTTTGTTCTGTGATGATTGTTGTTTTTTGTTCTGTGATTATATTGAATTGACCTGGAAATTAGAAATAACAGCAGTAGTACTGCATGACCTGGAAATTAGAAAAACAATTATCACAGGCGGCTAGATACAAGTAAAGAAACATCTGTGATAACCTAATTTTCACAGGCGGTGTCTGTTATGGTAGAAACCGGCTGCGTTAAAGGGTCTTCACAGACGGCTGATATAGGTAAACTCCGTCTGTGATAACTTCATTATCATAGACGGGTTAGTTATGCTTCAATAACCGTCTGTAAAGACACATTATCATTGGCGGTTAGTTATGCTTCAAAACCCGCCTGTGAAGACATATTATCATAGGCGGTTAGTTATGTTTCAAAATCCGCCTATGAATACAAATTATCATAGACGGTTAGTAATGCTTCAATACCCGTCTGTGAAGACTTCTTATCATAGACGGTTAGTTATTCTTCAATAACCGTCTGTGATAAGACCTTTATCACAGACGGTTATATATGCTGCACGACCCGTCTGTGATAAAGTGTTTTCACAGACGGCTAGCCTAAGTAAAGAACCGCCTATGATAATCGATCTTCACAGGCGGCTATCCTTAGTGAAGAACCGTCTATGATAATTACTCTTCACAGGCGGTTTCACTTCTCCGCCTGTGAAATTGCGGATTATCACAGACTCTTCGTTTCAGGCGGTTTTAAAAGCCGTCTGTGATAATAGGTTTGGAGCCGCCTGTGATGAGGCTTATTGTAGCAGTGTTCAGTTTGCATTGTTGAGTTTGCATTCGTGTGGTTGAGTCTTGTTGCTGGTTTAGCTTTGTGTTTTTTGGTCCTAGTTATCGTGTTTCGTCCTTGTTTTCTTGCTATTCGACACCTATTCCACAATCCCTAAATAACAAACCGATCCGCCACGTTCATCGGTTTGCCCTAGCTAGCCGCCTTGCGTAAACTCCCGCATCGCCAGCCCTAGATTAGTTGACAAATATTTGTGCCATTCATCCTTGAATCATCACACACCACCCCATTAGTTGCTGTGCAAATTCCCGATCGTTTTCGTATCCGTTTGCGAGTTCTGTTCTCAAACCGAGTTGGAATCAACATCCAAAAAAACGTAACTCGGACAGCCTACCTTAAAACGGCCATAACTTTCGCATACGAACTCGAAATCGGGCGAATTTTTTTTTCAAATTCATCTACGCGAAATTTCGCATCTGATTTTCCGCGGCATAGCCGCGTTCGGCGAAATTAGATTGCCCAAATTCCCCTCGGAAGATAGGCTATCCGGCCTCCGAAGTTTCAGCACGAATTTTAAAGAACCTTCTTGATTTTCTATAGGCCGCATATTACATCCAATTGAGCTGCAAATTTGTGTGCTTCCTATATTTTTGCTACTGAGTAAAGAAAAAATATCAAAAAAATATTACAAAAAAGAAAAAAAATAGTGAAGAGCACGCATATTAAAGCAATTGGCCTATACCACTTGGTGCTGTTTGTTTGGTTATATCATTCTGTCTTTCTTTTGCCTTGATACTTCCTTGTGTTGTGCTAGGCTCTAGGGCACTCAGTTGACCAGCAACAGTTTCCTACATTGAATACTTATTCAACTTTGTTTAGCTGTTAACGATTTTCTGCTTATTAGCCACCATATTATACCATCCAAGCTCCACCTTTCTCTTGAGCATAACAGGTACCTTTGCAATCACCCCACGCTTCATTGGTTCATCTCACCGTCCACACCACCTGCTGTGTCGGTAAGAACACTTGTAAGAGCGTGGTAAGACGCTTGAGCGAGAGAGATTCTTTTCTTCCACCTTCCACATTGTCACTGTAGTTGATAGGGATAACATTTTTTTGTTGTCTTTTGTTTGTTACTAACAATGGCAGGAGAAGAAAATAATGACGAATGTGTTCAACATGTTGAGTTACGTGATATGTTCGCCAAATACAACGCATCAACAGAGGAGTCATTGGCGAACTTGACTCGCAAACTGGATGACCTTGCTCTTCGGATGAATACTTTTGAGGCTCGGTTGCCTCTCGCTGGAAGACAAGAAGACAATGCTTATGATGAACTGGAAGATCATAGTAATCAGCCAAGACTGCCACTTTATCGTCGAGGTATGGGAGGTAATAATCATAACAATTATAACCGCCCTCCTGATGATCCTTTTGCTAAAGTGAAATTTACTATACCCTCTTTTTCTGGTGCTTATGATGCTGAGGCTTATCTTGATTGGGAGATGACAGTAGAGCAAAAATTTAATTCCCATCTTGTTCCTGAACAACATAGAGTTCGTCAAGCCACTAGTGAGTTTAAGGACTTTGCTATCATATGGTGGAATGAACTTGTTAAAACTAGAACTGATCCTCCAACATGGGATAGATTAAAGGAAGCTATGCGTGTTCGATTTGTTCCTCCATCTTTTCAGCGGGACCTTCGCAAAAAATTGCAGCGTTTAGACCAAGGTAACATGTCCGTAGAGGAGTATTATCAAGAGTTACAAAAGGGTATGCTGCGTTGTGGGGTAGTGGAGGACATGGATGATAAAATAGCTCGTTTTTATGGGGGGTTGAGGCGTGAAATTCAGGACATTGTTGATTACAAAAAATATGATACTGTTAACAGATTGTTTCAGCTTGCTATGTTGGCAGAAAAAGAATTGCAGGGCCGACAACAACAGCAACAACGCACGAGGAGCAACTTCACGCCGCGTGCAGCAACTACACCATCCAAAACAGCACCATCTTCGGCCCCCCGTGCAGCGACTACACCACCCAATGGCGGCCAACGAACTATACCTGCTGCTCCACCTTCTCGCGTGCCGGAAGGCAGCAAGGCGACATCATTCAAGCCTTCGTCGTCCACTCCTTCTACGGGTCGTACTTCCGACATTAAGTGTCACCGCTGCCAGGGACTTGGTCATATGATGAGAGATTGCCCGAGCAAACGAGCATACATAGCACGCGACGATGGCGGGTATGATAGTACTTCGGATGTTGAAGATGAATATTCTCTTGCTACTGACTTTACAGATCCAAATGACGAACACACCGAAGAAGAGGTACTTGGTGCAGCGGCGACGGAGAACTATAGGAGCATCATTGTGCAGCGTGCCTTGAGCTCCAAAGTGGAGACCGACGACAAGCTACAACGACACAACCTCTTCCACATGTTTCTCGTCGTCAAGGACTGCCGTGTACACACTATAATTGATGGAGGTAGCTGCAATAACTTGGTAAACACGGACGTCGTCAAGAAACTCGGTTTGACAACAAGAGCACACCCTCATCCGTACCACATTCAATGGTTCAACAACAGCGGTAAGGTTCGGGTAACACAAACAGCGAGAATCCATTTTTCAATTGGTTCATACCATGATTTTGCTGATTTTGATGTTGTTCCTATGGATGCTTGTTCTCTTTTATTGGGTCGTCCTTGGGAATTTGATACAGATGCTATTCATCATGGTAGAACCAATAAATATACTCTCATGCATAAGGGAAATAAAATCACTTTGCTCCCCATGACTCCTGCTGAAATTGTGCATTTTGAGAAGAGTAAAATTCGTGAGGGCAACGCAACTAAATTAGAATCTGAAAAACAGCAAGTTATTAAGTTAAAATCACCATCATTGCTCGCAACTAAATCTGAACTTGCTGATTTATTCGATGCTAAGGGGATGTGCTATGCTTTAGTTTGCAAAGAAGCCATGTTTTCACTTCATGAATTGTCTATTGCATTGCCCCCTGCTATTGCTAACCTTTTGCAGGAGTTTGAGGATGTGTTTCCCTCCGAGATACCCCCTGGTTTACCACCGATGAGAGGCATTGAACACAAGATCGATTTGATTCCAGGAGCAAGTTTGCCAAATCGTGCAGCTTACAGGGCGAATCCACAAGAAACTAAGGAAATTCAGCGACAAGTCCAAGATCTTTTGGACCGCGGGTACATTCGTGAAAGCCTTAGCCCTTGTTCCGTTCCTGTTCTTTTGGTTCCTAAGAAAGATGGTAGTTGGCACATGTGTGTTGATTGTCGAGCGATTAATAACATCACCATTCGATATCGTTATCCTATTCCTCGATTAGATGACATGCTTGATGAATTGAGTGGTGCTATCATCTTCACAAAAATTGACTTGCGTAGTGGTTACCACCAAATTAGAATGGCACTAGGAGATGAATGGAAAACTGCATTTAAAACCAAGTTTGGACTTTATGAGTGGTTAGTCATGCCTTTTGGTTTAACTAATGCACCCAACACCTTTATGCGATTAATGAACGAGGTTTTACGTGCTTTCATTGGACAATTTGTGGTGGTTTACTTTGATGATATCCTCATTTACAGCAAGTCATATGATGAACATCTTGATCATTTACGTGCTGTTTTTACTGTTTTGAGAGATGCACGTTTGTTTGGTAACCTCGAAAAGTGCGTTTTTTGCACCAATCGAGTCTCGTTTCTTGGCTATGTCGTTTCCTCGCAGGGAATTGAGATGGATGAGGCAAAAATTGAAGCAATCACCAGCTGGCCAGCCCCAACTACCGTCACACAGGTTCGTAGTTTTCTTGGTCTTGCAGGATTTTATCGGCGCTTTGTGCGGGATTTCAGCACCATTGCAGCACCTCTACATGAGCTAACGAAGAAGGGAGTTCCATTTCGATGGGGCGAACAGCAGCAACAAGCTTTTGATGCTCTCAAATCGAAGCTTACACAAGCACCATTACTACAACTTCCTGATTTTGACAAGACCTTTGAGCTAGAATGCGATGCAAGCGGCATTGGTATTGGAGGCGTTCTCATACAAGGAGCTAGCTCCGTTCGTCTATTGCTTTTGCAGGAAGCACATGGAGGAGGTTTGATGGGACATTTTGGAGTGAAGAAAACTGAAGACGTGCTGTCCACACACTTCTTTTGGCCAAAGATGAGGCGTGATGTCGAGCGCTACGTGTCACGATGCACTACTTGCAACAAAGCTAAGTCTCGTCTTAACCCACATGGTCTTTATATGCCTCTTCCTGTTCCTAGTGTACCTTGGGAGGATATTTCTATGGACTTTGTTTTGGGATTGCCTAGGACTAAGAGGGGGAGGGATAGTATTTTTGTAGTTGTTGATCGTTTTTCCAAAATGGCACACTTTATACCTTGTCATAAGAATGATAATGCCTCACACATTGCTGATTTATTTATGACGGAAATTGTTCGTTTACATGGTGTGCCAAATACCATTGTTTCTGATCGTGATGCAAAATTTTTAAGTCATTTTTGGAGAACTTTGTGGTATAAATTGGGAACCAAGTTGCTGTTTTCAACTACATGTCACCCACAAACGGATGGACAGACCGAGGTAGTTAATCGTACTTTATCCACTATGTTACGGGCTGTCTTGAAAACAAATTTGAAGTTGTGGGAGGAGTGTTTACCACATATAGAATTTGCTTACAACAGATCCGTTCACTCCACGACAAAGGTAAGTCCATTCCAGGTAGTGTATGGTTTCAATCCCCGTGCTCCTATTGATTTACTACCTTTGCCTCCTTCTGAAACTATAAATTTGGATGCTACACAACAATCTGAATTCATTCTTAAGATGCATGAAACTACAAAGAAAAATATTGAAATGATGAATGAGAAGTATAGGATTGCAGGTAGTAAAGGTAGAAAAGAAGTAAAACTTGAACCGGGCGATTTGGTGTGGTTACATTTGAGAAAAGAGCGATTTCCCGACTTGAGAAAATCTAAACTTATGCCACGAGCTGCTGGTCCTTTTAAGATCGTTGAAAAGATTAATGATAATGCATATAAGCTTGAATTGCCTCCCGATTTTGGGGTTAGTCCTACATTTAACATTTCAGATTTGCGACCGTACTTGGGAGAAGAAGATGAACTTGAGTCGAGGACGACTCCAATTCAAGAGGGGGAGGATGATGAGGACATCACAACAGCAGAGACGTGCATTGAACTGCAAGGACCAATCACAAGAGCACGGGCACGGTTATTAAATCAGCAGGTGAATTCGTTCTTAACTTATTTTGCATGTGAGTTTGAGAATAGATTGCTATGTGATGATTTAATTGTTATTAGGAATAATGGAGAAGATCAACAATTGAAGGAAGGAGGCCTTGGGAGCGTGGACAACCACCTGGGACGTCCACAAGTAGATGGAAATAGTTTACAACTCGGACTCGAGTTCAACTCGGAGTCCAGGAGCAGTCCAGCTTAAAACAGACGCCCAGGAGGCATACGGACTCCGTTTTCGACGTTCTACATATGCACGGAAAAGGAGAAGATAAACTTTCCAATGGTTCTGGTCCCACCTCAAAATTCCTCCGGAGTCATTGGGAATCGTCGAAACAAGTCGAGTCCAGATTTCTGTCCGGTGCTGCGCCACCGAATCGGGCCTTTGGGCCTTGTATCCCGTAAGAGTCCATTAGGGACGCGTCTAATCGTGTTTTGGTCGAACCCTAGCCTATAAATACTGCAGCCGCCGGTCATATTCGGTGGGTTTTTGCTTAGATCAATAAAATCGCCGTTCTACGGTTTGTGAGACCCCAATTTCGCGATTTCCGATCGTGTCTTCTACGTTCTTGCTCGTGTTCTCGATTGCACTTGCAGGGATTAGCCTTCTTGGCGAGGTCAAGCGTGTGCAGCACGGTTGATAACCAACGGAGCCGTGGTGTAGTGATTGCAGGGGTACTCGAACCGCTCGAGTGCCGCGGATCATCAACGTCGAGTTCTCCACCCCAATCGACATACCTTTCGGAAGATCGGGCCTAAACCTACTCATCAGGGGGTTTGTAGCATTTATGATGATATAATGAGAATGGTATAGCATAATCATAACTACTACTCCTACCACATATATGGAATCCACAATCAAACAAGAAACGCTTCATCCAGGTATGTAAACAATAGAAGACTAAAGATAGCATCTTTATTAAAAGCAAAGTGACAAATACAAATAGCAATATGAGAGCCATACTTTCGAAGGTCTTAAACGACACTTTCCCCGGACCTGCTTAGAGAGCAGTCCGTGGAGGTTCTTTGGATGCACGAGGGCTAGTCCCAGGAGATTGAGCGCAGCAAGATGATGAACACATAGGGTTTACGCGGTTCGGGTGGCCGGAGCGTAACACCCTATGTCCACGAGAGTGTTTGTGTATTGCCTTGCTTGAGCGTGTATGGGTTTCAATCGGTCTGATGCGATCGCATGTGAAGGTTGTCTGCTGAGTCCTTTTATAGTCCAAGGACTCTGCAGTCACAAGGTGGGCCCCAGGCCCCGACAGGTGGTCCCGGGGAGAGCCAAATCCTATACAAGATCTAGGATTAAATGCTATCTACTTCCCTTTGTCAGGGGCTTCAATGTGCCGTCCCACCGCGTCGTGCGCCAGGGATACACATAGATGTTGATGATGGCAGGGCACGTCCCATCCGTCTTGTCCTCGTGGCTTACTCGTTCGCCTTGCATTGTGGGTCTGTACCGGCTACTTGGACAAGACAGGACACTGGAGCCTTGACTTGTGCATGCGCGACTCCGCTTTTCCTGGGGATGGCGCGCGTACTTAATGCCTGTCTGAGCAGCGCACTCTTTCCTTTACTCTGACCTCCTACCGCATTGAGGTGGCCGTCCACCACGTGGTCGCACTGGAGCCTGCCTCTACGGGGAGTCGAACGCCCGACTATACAGGCCACGCGGCGCCTCCAGAGCCCACCTCCGCGGAAGGGCAGAGGCTCAGCCCTGCGGGCCACGTGGTAGTTCCGGAGCCCTTCCCTGCGGGGAGACGGGCCTGGTCCTGGGGGTTCCAATGGCTATGTGGCAGCACCGGAGAACGCCTCGGTGGGGAGGCGAGGGTCCGGTCCTGTCGGCCACGTGGCAGCCCGGGAGCCCGCCCCGGCGGGGAGGTAGGATCTGGTCCTTACCTCCACGACGTGGCAGCCTCGGACTCTGCCTACAAGTAGAGGCCGAGTCCTTAGCTATTTTCTCCTTGTGCGCGGGGGTACCCAGTCTGCGGGGAACCGATAGTGGCCCCCGGGCCCACCTCAAGAGAGATGACGACCCCTTGGGTGGGGCCTTCATCTTGTCTTGTAAAAGTGACACCAGCGGGCCCCCTCGAGGGGCGTCGGAGCTCGGAGAAGTGACATCGACGGCCCACTTGGGGAGCGGCGGAGCTCGAAGCGACGTCGGCGGCCCCCTTTGGGGGCGCCGAAGCTCAGAGAAGTGCCATCGGTGGCCCCCTTTGGGGGCACCAGAGCTGGGAGAAGTGATGTCGGCGGCCCCCTTGGGGGGCGCCGGGGCTCAGAGAAGTGACATCGGCGGCCCCCTTGGGGGCGCCGGTGCTCGGAGAAGTGACATCGGTGGCCCCCTTGGGGGGCGCCGGAGCTCCGAGAAGTGACATCAGCGGCCCCCTTTGGGGGCGTCGGAGCTCCCAAAAGTGACTTCGGCGGCCCCCTTGGGGGGCACCGGAGCTCGGAGATGCATCGATGGGCCTACTACAGATGTGTAGAATGTAAGCGGCGGCTCCCTATATGTCCTGCACACACGGTAAACAAAAAGTAGTTTTGCTCGTCGGTCACCACTTTACTGCTCTTTTGTTTCGTTATGGCTTACGATCCTTAGCTAAGATATGGGGCATGGGTAATTCGGTGCGACAGCATCCATGGTATGGTCGCTACCTTGCTTAGGGCATGAGTTGTCCGGCCTCCTGTACTCAGCTGTTAGCACTGGGAGGCAAGGTGTGTATGCCTATGGTATAGAACCAGGCTATGCAGCCTGCACACCCTGGACCTCCAGCTCGGCGTTAGCCTTTCCGGAGTTAGAACCATTCGACACCATGGACACCGACCAAGAAAACGATCATCAGACCCCAAACACATTGCAGGTACCTCATGCGGATCTGCCTTTGGTAGGATAGCACAACTCCAACTAGGACGAGACAAGAGAAATGTAACCGAACATACAGCAGACGATATGCAAAAGTAAGCAAAAAATTAAAGCATAATGTAAATATTTTTGCTCGTCGGTTACTCCCTTCCTGCTTTTAGTCTCATTATGTCTTATGGTCCCGAGCCAGGCTTACGGTGCGTGGGTAATTCAGTGCGAAGGTATCCGGATTATGGTTATCGCCCTGCTCAGGAGTTTGTGCCATCGGGCCCCCTGTACTCAGCCGTTAGCGCTGAAGAGGCAAAGTGTACATGCTTAGGATGCAGGACCAGGCTAAGCAAGCTGTACATTTTGGACCTCCCACGGGCGTTAGCTTTTCAGAGGAGTGACCTTTCGGCGCCACGGGCTCCCGAGCAGGAAAACAACCAAAGAACCCAAATACATCATAGGAACCTCAAGCAGACCCGCCAGCAACAGGATTGCATAACTACACTAGGCGCGAGACAAGAAGAGAGTGCCCTAGCATATGACAGAGAATATGCGGGAACGAGCATGGCCTGGAGGAGCTAGCATTGGAACGGGCGTTCACCATGCTGCTGGAGAAGATCTTTGCCTGGAAAAGCCATGCTTCCTAGCGCGCCAAATGTCGAAGGTCTTAAATGACACTTCCCACGGACCTGCTTAGAGAGCAGTCCGTGGAGGTTCTTTGGATTCACAAGGGCTAGTCCCAGGAGATTGAGCGCAGCGAGATGATGAACACAGAGGGTTTACGTGGTTTGGGCCGCCGGAGCGTAACACCCTAAGTCCACGGGAGTGTTTGTGTATTGCCTAGCTTGAGCGTGTATGGGTTTCAATCGGTATGATGTGATCGCCTGTGAAGGTCGTCTGCCGAGTCCTTTTATAGTCCAAGGACTCTGCAGTCACAAGGTGGGCCCCGAGGCCCGACAGGTGGTCCCGGGGAGAGACAAATCCTATACAAGATCTAGGATTAAATGCTATCTACTTCCCTTTGTCAGAGGCTTCAATGTGCCGTCCCGCCGCGTCGTGCGCCAGGGCTACACATAGTTGTTGATGATGGCAGGGCACGTCTCGTCCGTCTTATACTTGTGGCTTACTCATTCGCCTTGCGTCATGGGTCTGTACCGGCTACTTGGACAAGACAGGACACTGGAGCCTTGATTGCGCATGCGCGACTCCGCTTTGCCTGGGGAAGGCGCGCGTACTTAATGCCTGTCTGAGCAGCGCACTCTTTCCTTTACTGCGGCCTCCTACCGCATTGAGTTGGTCGTCCACCACGTAGTCGCACCGGAACCTGCCTCTGCGGGGAGTCGAGCGCCCAGCTATACAGGCCACACGGTGCCTCTGAAGCCCACCTCCGTGGAAGGGCGGAGGCTCAGCCCTGCGGGCCACGTGGTAGTTCCGGAGCCCTTCCCTGCGGGGAGACGGGCCTGGTCCTGGGGGTTCCAATGGCTACGTGGCAGCCCCGGAGCCCGGCTCGGAGGGTAGGCGATGGTCTGGTCCTGCCGGCCACGTGGCAGCCTGGGAGCCTGCCCCGGCGGGGAGGTAGGATTTGGTCCTTCCCTCCATGATGTGGCAGCCTCAGACTCTGCCTACAAGTAGAGGTCGAGTCCTTAGCTGTTTTCTCCTTGTGCGCGGGGGTACCCGATCTGCGGAGTACCGACACATACCTTTCCCAATTAGGAATTGGGAAGAGACTCCTTCTACTCCTCTCCTACTTGGACTATGGACTAGAGGCTCTATTCTCTACAGCCTATACTCCTCTAAACCTATGGAGAGTAGTGGATACAATGCACTAATACCCAAATGGTGTGTGAAGTGAGGGTAGGGGGGTCCTATTTATAGGTGGAGAAGGGTCAGTTCCCACCACCAAAAGCGCACGAATCAGGCACCACTGACTTCTTCAAGCTGGGAGGAGCCAACATGTGGAAGCTGACCAAGTTTGGCGCCAGGACTAGGTCGGCTGACTAGGGGTGTCAGCCAACCTGGTCTTTGCACCATTTCTCATGTGCTTTCTCCAGGTCACTTCCAGGAGGGTCCCATCCCTTGATATGGGTGCTACATCATTGGATGGCCTCGGATACTTCTGTTCGTGGGCCATTGGATCCATGTGGTGCCACATGTCATCACTTGATTGCTGGGATGGTATTTTATGGGATTGCTCCCCCTCTTTTACCTCATTTCCTACAATAATTCCCTGCATGCACTATTTCTCCAAGGACAAGTGGAAATAGGTTATATAGAAAGGTGATGTGTGCAAGAAATGACAATTCCTTCACATAATTGAGTTATATTGACAGGTGAAATTGGTATATAACAGCCATCAACATAGGGTTTGGGTGGAATTCAAGTATTAGGCGATGGAGACCTTGGTGGGGTCCCACATGGGCTCCACAGGGGTAGACACGATGTTTTTGGGCCCCTTAAGGCACTGTGTGTTTTGAATATTTTGAGAGTGTTTTTGCTACCATATATATATATATATATATATATATATATATATATATATATATATATATATATATATATATATGTCTATTCTGTTCGTCATCGTCCGAGGCAGGCAGTTTCTATTTTTTAAAATAAAAACATAACTTACATTTGCTATGGTAAGGCCAAGATAAGTTAGCCCAGGTTAACTTACGCTGGCCCGATATACTGACGTAAGTTAGACAACAAAACTTACGTCAGCCTAGCCACAGCCGACGTAAGTTAAACCATATAACATACGTTGGCTGCGGGTAATCGGCATAAGTACTAACTTATGTCGGATACAAACGACTAACGTAATTATGAGTTGCCTAACATCATTATGTAAATTATGTTGGTGGCCTACGTAAGTAAGCTTAATTACGTCAAAACTACCACATCGTCCAACAAACAAAGTAATTAAGGAAAAACCGATATAATAAAGTAATTTATGTCATATTCAGGCTTAATTATGTTGGCCCTGACCAACGTAATTGATCGCAGTTACTATAGTGTATGTTGAAGAAAGGCGCCCATGGACTCTAAGATAAGCCCGGCGTCCCCCAGGGGGTCTGCTGGCATCAACTCTCAAGCTCGACGCACCACAAGGGGCTCGGAAACATCATCTCTCTCAAGCTCCAGCGCCCCTTAGAGGGCCCGCCGGTGTCAACTCCCAAGCCCGGTGCCCCAGAAGTCCTGCTAGCGTTGTCTCCTGCAAGCTCCAGCGCACCTCAAGCGGCCCTTGAGTGTCGACTCTAAGGCCCACCTCCTTCCCCAATGTCTTCCTCTTGATCTCCAGCCAGTCATCAACAACCATGCCCACTACTTGCATCTTCGAGATGGTGAAGTAAAGTGTGGGAATAATCTGACTCACCTCCCGCGTCGGCTCTCCCTTGTGCACAGGGCTGAGGTCGAAGGGTTCTAGTGCCGCCTCGGCCCGGCCCAGGAAATCTCAAACCTTTCATGCCTTGGTTGGTGTGAGGCCCGAAGGTCCTTCACCTCCTACTGCATCACCTTCAACGCGCCTGGTCCGCCCTCAAAGAACTTCCTATCCCTGGCAGCCAGCTTCGTCTCCCGGTCGTAAAGCTCCAGGGCGCGGCGGCCCAAAGCATTCTCTCAGACCTCGGTTGACCTCACGTTCTAAGAGGGCTTGGCACTCCTTCATGTGGTGCTCTCAGTCCTGTGTCAGGTCGGCCTCACAAAGCACAATATCCTCGATGCAAGATTACAGCTCATCCCGATCTCACTGCAACATTCAAAAGGCCTCCTCTGCATGCTCCTCCTTCTCCCAAGCCTTCTTATCTCGCTCGGCGATGGTGGCCTCGTGGAATTGGAGCGCCAGCTGAAACTCCTGGAGGGAGCTAAGGCGGTTATTGGCGGTTTGGTGGGCCGCCTGGGTCTCCGCCAGGATCTCCTTGGACCTGGCTTCCAGTGCCAAGACCAAGCAACGTTCCTTTTCCCGCGCCTCCTCTTCCTCCCTCACCCTCTCCTTTTCCTTCTGGATCTTCTTTTTCGCGTCTCCAATCTTGAAGTCCAGTAGATCATCCCATGCCTGGAGACGTTCAGCCTCCGCCCACATCTTCTCCCATTCCATGTCGAGAGAAAGTTGTGCCTTGCGAAGGCCAGACTGCACCTAGTCAATGGCATTTGGGAGGGGGATTGGCTCAGTCAACGTCATGGAGGGCTGCCCGGTAATCTTCCTGGGCTCCTCTTCGATCACCGACGGGGTCGGCATCACCGGCAACACTCGAGACCTTGTCGCAAATGACAAGGCAAAGGTCACAACACCCCTTGGAGCAGTGGTGCCGCTGTCTGACGTGGCCCCATATGCTGAGTGGTGGGGTCGGGGCCTCAGCACCTTGCGTTGGCAACGGCACCATCTCTGAGGCTACAACTGTTGGTGTTGGCTCCCCTAGTGCAGTTGTGCTGTCGCTTGGTGCAGTGTCCACCAAAGCGCCATTTTTTGGGGGTCGGGACCTCAGCACTTTGCGCTAGTCCCGAAGCCGTCTCCGAGGCAGCGACCCCCGCCGTGGAATGCCCGACATTGTCGGGGTGCTTCGGAGCAGGCACGGAGGCAGGCCCCGACACTGGAGCTGAAATTAACATCTCCACTGGCGCCAAAACAGGCACCCCCGCCGCCGCGCCGGACGCAGATGTCGGCAGGACAGTCTCCCCGAACCGGCTCGGGGGCCAGCACGGTGACCCACTTCGTTGTTGCGCCTTTGGTACCCCCAGAGGAGGATACGCTCCTCCCAGCTACTCACTGCGGCAAGGGGTTCACATGTGCCGGCGATATCCTACGGAGTGGAAGCCAGAACCGAGAAGATAAGATAAAATGGAAACAACAATCTAAAGCCTCGATGAGTGCGCCTTACCGAGGGCCCCGAAAGTTCTAGCGAGCTTGGACTTTCAGTGGCACTAGAGGAGTGGCTTGTACCGACGTTGCGGCTGTCGGCGCAGATCTGACCGTGCCTCCTCCAGAGCCGCCACCGGTGTTTATCACCACACTTGCCACAAAGGTGCTCATGGCTTGAGGCTTCTTAGCATGGGGCTGCATGACCGCAAGACTCAAAGTGCCCCTGCTAGCACACATGGCTGCACCTATGGCAGAGTCTTCAATGCGCCGGCGCTTCTCCGATCAATACGGGAGGACCAGAGTGTCGTCCTCATGCTTCGGCCTCTTATTCATGGGGATGGCGGGACCCTTTCTTGAGTCTCCATCGCCCCTAATGCCGGTCATGGCTGCACCTCGAGATGCTAGCTCGGTGGCAAGGAAACCCTCAGCAGTCTCCGGGCACACTTCTTCGACACTACCACGGGGTCGGGCATCAACTCGTTTCCCTTCCCCTTTTTGTGGACCGACACCTTTCCTTTCCCTCTGGCGGAGGCTAGGTCCTCCTCCTCGCTTGCTTCGAAGCGCATGGCAGGCGTAGACTCCTGCTGCATGTCAAAGATGCTTACCACCCAGAGTGTGTCTTCGAGCAGCTGCGCGGTGAGGCCGAGGACGTCCAAGTTCAGCATCTCCTTCAGAATCTTTGACCTGAACACATGATCCTTGAAGAGCAGCCGACACGATGCTGACGGGGTTGTCATGCCGGCAGTCAACAGTTGTTGCTCATATTGCCAGCATCCCGAACACCTCCTCTCGGATTGTCTTTGAGTCAGGGCCAGTCACCAGCCAGGTGCAGTCCTGTAGCCCGGGGTAGTACCAGGCCTGGGTCGCGGTGCTGGAGAGGAGCCATGCGCCGGGACACGAAGTCGGCCAGCACCATCAGCGACATCAGGCTATGGTCCTCTATGAACTGGATCCTCTTCAGTACCAAAGCATACTCCTTCTCCAGGTCCGGGCATTCCTTCCAGGAAGAATGCATGGAGGTCGACATGTCGGTCGGCAGGCTCATGCGATCGTGGGCATCGGCCTTCAGATCACCCAGTCATCCCTCCAGTTCTCCCACCTGCTGACATTAAAGGTCGTGATATACTTGTGCAGGCCCTTGCTTCGGTGCTGCAAGTAATAGGCTCCCAGCAGGCTTGTCTTGCTCCGCCCGGTCGTCTTTAATACAAAGAACTACCAGAATAGCGGAACGTCTGGATGGACCCCCACAAACATCTCATAGAGGTGCACGAAGTGTAAAATCCCTAAATTCAAGGTTGAAAGTTCATATAGGAGAATTAAACTTTGAATGGGGAAAGGAAATCAATTGGCAATTGGGAAATTAAACCAATTCAAACTTCAATAGAAGGGAATTCATAAATTCAAATTTAGCTCCTGTTCAAACTTTGCCAAAATAAAAATTTGACTTCACCATTAGCTTCCAAATATTCCAAATAGAACCCCTGCAAATTTTCATAATATTTGGAGCACTAATTCTATTTAATTCAATGGGTACATTGAATTCTAGTCAAATTCAAATCTGAATTTGAATTTCATACGAAACCTGTCCAAATTTGAAATCCAATTACAGAATCTGAATCTCCATATTTAAATTGGCCACTCCACAAAAATCTAGGATTTTTGGATCATGTTTTGTAGGGGAATTGAAGTTCCAGTAAGGATAGGCTTAAGGGGGGCAGTGGGACCCACTGGTCAGTGTGACATCTACGGTAGTGCTCTGCACGACGTTTTTCCGGCACTGCAACGCACGACACCGCACGCCATGAATGGCGCCAGCGAGCTGCTCGCCTGCCTGCTTCATGGCGTGCTCCCTACACCTCTTCCTCTCTATATCTACGCCTCTGCATCGAGTGGAAAAGCATCGGCGGCCTCCTCTGTTCTTCCCTCCCGAGCGCACCACCTCGCCCCTCTTTCCACTGAATAGCTCAAGAATTTGGCCGAGTCTCTCCATCCTCCAAATAGAAAAAGTAAAGAAAACTTCTCCCCCTATCATCTCAATCAAGTAGTTCGTTGATTCCTCAATTAGTTGCGGTGTATTTTGAAGCGCCGCGGAAGTCCACCATTGAAGCCGACGGTCGCCCCCTCTCTGTTCAACGACACTAGGATGAAGCAGACCTTCTAGAGCCACACACAAACATCAAAGTGGTGCATATTTGATCACCGAATATGCCTGCAAATTTTGGCAGCTTGTCATAGTGTATAGAGTTGGTATTTCCAATTTCTCCCGACGGTAAAAACGAGCATCAGGTTTAGATCGTCCGATCAATTCCATTTCTACGTGCAAACTTTTTCTAATCCATTGAGGTAGTATGCTCACAATCTCCTAGTGCACCCCTCTGCCATGAATCAGTGGAAACCATCGAGTAAAGACCGAGCTATTCAAGTTTTCCCCGCCGCTGTTGAAAAGCGCCGCAGTTCACCATCGAAGGCATCTTTGCTGACTATTCCACGTCGTTTACACCACCTAGTAACCGTCCTCATGATCCCAGGAATCTTCCCCACCTTTTTCTGAGGTGTTTGAGCCATTCCCGAGCAATTCCGACCATTGCCAAAACCCTAGCTCCGCCGCCGTTGTCGCGCCGCCATCTCCGGCCGTCGCCGCCACGATTGGACCCCACCATCATCTTGCGCGGTCGATTTTAGGGTTAGGAGGTCAAGACGGGGCCGAGAGGAGGTCGATGCAGCAGTACCGGCGCGCACCACCGCTGCTCCGGCGAGGAGCGCCGCCTGCGTCGCGAGGAAGACGAAGGCCGGCGGGCCCCGCTTGTCAGCGACATATTTCCCCCGCGCGGATCGGCTGTGGATCGGATCAAATGTGGCTATGCGGGTTAACCCCGTGTCCCTGGTGCGGCCCATCTCTGATGGCCCATTTTAAATGTGTTGGGAAAGGTATGGCTCATGTATCTTTTCTTATATTTGTAACTTTATGCATAATGAAGATATTATCTTTAGTCTTCTTTTATTCATATACTTGGATGAAGTGTTTCTTGTTTGATTGTGGATTCCATGTATGTGGTAGCAGTAGTCTTTATGATTATACAATATCACTCTTAATCTATCATCATAAACACTACAACCCCCACAATAGTGTATTTAGTTAGTATATGATCATGTTAATATGAATCACTTGTGTTATGTATCAACACTGGTTCAATGATGATTTAGTTCATTGCCTTAGGATGGCTTGTGCCCGTGCTCCTAAGGTATTTAGTTAATATGCTAGCTTGGTGCTAGGGTAGTTAAGTAGTGTTGGATGTCTTGTAGACCCACGGATTGAAGAGGTACCAGTAGGTGGTAACATCCATATCTGTCCTTTGTAATCCTCCATGTTCGGCTATGCCACAAGCTCTTGGCAGGAGTCATCCTAGTAATTCAAGGGGTAAACCCGTGCCCGATGTGTTGAACAACCTAGCATAAGTATTCACCATTGACATGCTTATAAGTATCTAAACTAGGCTATGCATATGTATATTAGAAGCATTGTAGGAGTAACTCCCAAACTATTAGTCTGACCTCCATTAGTACCCATCTACCCTTTAGAATAGATTTCTTAGGTGTGTGTCACACTACCCATATATTATCAACATACCGATGTCTTGATAATTGATTAGTATCCCATAACTTTATCATAAGAGTAGTGTTTACTTTACTCCATTGTCTTCCTTTGGGATAAATACGATACCCTTGGGAATACTCTTGGGTGAAATGCTACAGGACAGTTTCCGTGCACTTGCGGACCTCATCTCTTTTGAGAGATGATTTGTGATGTAAGAAACGTCAACAACCATATGTGTACGCAAATATAGATGGCATGCAGGAATAATTTGAGTTAGCGTTTGCCCTACATTTATACTAATCAACACATTTTGCTACACATGTGTTCAAAAAAGTGTTTTTTCACGTTCAGTGAGTTCCACAGGCAATGTTGGCCACATAGGCATCAACCTACGGCCAAACAAGTAGAAGGGACGCGACAAGAAGGATTAAATAGAGGGTTGGGTTTCCTATCCTTGTTTCGAGATTATGTTACTATTATTAAAGAAGTATTCTTTTAACTTACGATCATTTTTTATAGTGCATGACTCACAATGTCCATAAAGATTTGCGACAACTATCTTATGGATTGGTGAATGATAGAAGCTATTGTCGATATGACGTAAATGGATTTCGGTTCTGTACAACTCATTTGAAGCTCTTCGTCCTCTCGTGGGAGCATAAAATTTTGGTGTTGTCACAAGAGAAATTGACACTCAAGGGCATGACACCAATTACTATGGGATCATTAACAAAATCCTTGAATTTACTTTTACCAGAAATATGACACTTCGAGATGTATTCTTTGACTGTGACTGATTTGATAAACCTCATGGAACTCAAGAAAACCAAATTGGAATGGTGGAAGTAAAACACAAGGACCGACTATGAGGTTACGATACATTTGTTCTTGCACACCAAGTGGAGCAAGTTTATGATCTACGTTATCCATGCACAAAGCTCAGTGCTTGATGGGTGGTATAGATGGTGAATCCCCGTGAGCGGTTATATACTTTTGGGGATGATGGTTACCATGATTGTGAAGATGTTGAAGAAGTATACCAAGAAGAAGAGTTGCCAGACACTTTTATCATCGAGCCTGGTGCAGGACTGGATCAATTAGTTGGAGATGTTGAAGATGTAGAGACAGATGATATGAGGAAATGGAAATTAGAACAGGTCATAACGGAAGATCGTTGGGATGGTTTAAGGAGTAGGGCTCATGATAACGATGTTGATGAATTTTGAAAATGAATACAAGTAACATTTTCTTGAAGACAGTAATATGAATTTTGTATATTTTATTTACAGATTTACTGATTTTCTATTAAAAGGATGGTGTCAAAGACGTGTAATAAGGTGGAGGCAACGAGGGGGTCCTTCCCCTCTAGTGCTGAGTACGCTTTCGTTGGTGCCTGTCGACCGGGAGCAGACACTCTCAGCTGTTGGGGCACGTTCTGACCAGCTCTAGGGATTCGTCATAGTAGCCCACACAGGTAAATTTCACTAGTCTTTGAAAAATTCTTCAAAATCAATTTTCAATTAAACTTATTTATGAATCATTTGAATGTTCTAGTCCTCACTGACTAACTCAGAGGCTAGGGCGCGAGTTGAGCCTGGCTACACTTCGGTGAGCCAGCCCTTGGCCAGCTAGCTCTCGACTGGCGGCCCTTCTGTTCCTGAGCCCATTGGCTCGGCTGGTGATGATCCTTCTGGGTCACCAGACGTGGTGCTCGAGTAGATGCGGTAGACGAGGAGGACTCACTTTGTCAGTCCTCCTCCAGTCCCTTTATAGAAATTGTGATTCGTCCGGTTGGAGACAGGTAATAAAACTGTAGTGTTCAATTCTTGTTTCTTTTGGTTACTTAAATATTTAATTAAGAAATATCTTGCAGAGTTTGGTTCGACGCGTCTTTCACCGGTGACAGACACCACAAACAAGTGAAAGTTCTCTTCGGGTCATTAGTGCGTATGCACTATCCCGTAGTTATTGACGAGGTGTCCGCTACTTAGTGGGAGGACTACGCACGCACCCCTCACCAGGAGCACTGCAACATTTAGGAGGCCGTATTGGTTGATATTATTGTAAGTATGTTAAATAAAATATTTAAGGTTTAACTCTTAAACTCTTTTAATCAATATCTCTTCAATATATTCTTTATCATAGGGAAGGTATATTTTAGAGGACCCAGACGACCCTCTCATGTTAGAGGATGCGAGGAAAGTGTTTCACTTCAACGCTGCGAAGGCGGTTCAGCTAGCTTTGTGAATGCCCGTATTCAAGTTATCAATGTGTACTTGAAAGCAAACCAACACGACGTGTGACAAAACCTCCGGCAGGAGAGCAACAAGCACCTGATTGAGGAGGAGTACGCGCAGGTTCGTGAGGTGTAGTAAATGTTTTTCTCATAATTTTCTAAACTGTATTTTAACGACCTACAATTATGTGCAGGGCCATGTGAGCTGGTTGCAGGGTCGGTCCGATGCATACCGAGCCCTTTGTCGGTACTGGGCTAGCGATAAGTTTAAGGCTAAGTTCGGGAAGGCTCGGCGGTGCAGAGAGGTAAACCGAAAGCACAACCACTGCAAAGATAACCACTTGCATTTAGCTAAACACATGGTAAGTGTGTACAACTTATCTTTATATATTTATAGTATATTGTTCTTACTGACACGTATTGACAGGAGCGCGAGACGGGGGTGCCGCCGACCTCTACTGAGGTCTGGAAGAGAGGTCACAGTGACACTTCATAGCCTGAAGGGTGCAGTCGTGCCGCAACCGAGCGGTTGGTAAGTTTAGAAATCATTCATATTAATTATAACTATATGAATTGTTGAACTTAAACGTTTTTCTTGTTTTTTAGGCTAGGTACATGGAGGAGGCTAGGAGGATACACGGTGAAGGTTTTAATTGGGAACATGAACCAATCGATCCTGAAGCCGCGTATTCAAGCAAAGGTGGAAAAGCCCACAAAAGGCGAGTTTGTAATTCATTTTATCATTTTCAATTCAAGATATTTCCATTCCATATTATAGATTCATTTTTTATAGTCTTGCCATATTCGATGGAGTTGTCGACTCGAGGGCAGCGTGACCTGGGAGAGAAAGCTTCACGCAGGTTTCGTCGGCAGGGCCGAGTCACCATGTCTCGCAGGAGACCCTTGCCCGACAGGTCGAGTAGGGCAAGGCAGAGATGGAGGAGGCGAAGGCGGTGATGCAGGCCACCATCTCCTACCAGCAAGCCTGCATGGAGCATATGCGCTTGGCGATGGAGGTGGAGAGGTTGGCGATGGCGGTAAGTTAAAGTAATTTAAATTAATTGCATTCTTAATAATATGTAATAAGCTATAACGTTTGTAATGACAGAGTTTCTTTCAATGCCACGGAGTCCAGGGGTTGTTGCTCGAGCTACCTCCACTGCCACCGCATATTCCACAGCCAAAAGTGCAATTACCGCCGCCGGTGCACACTTCTCCAGGTTTTCAGGTAATCAAAAATGTTCTTACTAGTCTTAATTCATCAAACATAGACAAATCTAGTGCAACTTAGCTATTGTAGTCTTACTTAGTCTTAAATAATCAAACATAGCCAAATCTAACTCAAATTATCTAAAGTAAGTTCAATATGATCAATTATAGCTTGTTTAATAAATTGTAGTAAAAAAAGAAGTTCCAAAATAATCAATATGTCAAACAACTTCTATGTGTTGCAAGGATTGACGATGGAAGCTTAAACACCGTTGCTGTCTATACCGGCGCCTAGACTGATGCGCGACGAGGACGTTGGTGGCACGGGAGGTCCTAGAAGGGCTAGGAGATAACCTCTCTCTTTGTTTTGTGTTCTTGTGTTTTGATGGAGATGCTATATGTTTTGTATTTTTGTGACGTGATGTTATGTGACTGTATTGCTGCTGTTATATGTGTATTGCTTCCGTTATGTCTGTCGTGTTTCTGGCCATCGAGGCGAGCAACATTTTCTGTTTTTTTACAAAAAAAAAAAACTTATTTGCGACGACTTTTATACAGTACTGTCGCAAATAAGACCTCCACTATTCGTGATGGTACTGTACAAAAGTCGTCACAAATAAACCTAAGTTATATGCGATGGCCACTGACAGCCGTCGCAAATAAGTTTATTTGTGATGGCTACCAGTAGCCATCGCAAAAAACCAGGCCATCGCAAATAAACTAAAATGCGACGAAATTCAAGCGATAACCGAAAACCATCACAAGTTAGTAAAACTGTCGCAAATAGCTTATTTGCGACGGCTTTTTGCTTATTCAGGATTCTTGAGTGATTACCATCTATTACCTTCCTAGGTCTAGTCATGTCTTACTTCTTCGCCTTCTTTTGGGATAAATAGGAACCCTTGAGAATACTCGTGGGTGAAATACTACAATGGTATTTTCCATGCACTTATGGATATCAACTTGCATTGACCATAGGATATATTAGTGAAGCATTTCTAGCCCCATTGCCAACAAGCATTTATGGCATCACTTGCTAGGAATGATATGTGGTCATAAGAAATACCAACAGTGATATGGTTATTTCTATTGTTTAACTCATTTTTCTTTAGTATGGTACTTGTTATGTTAATTACTACTAGATTCGATCTAGTTATTTTTCTGTTCCAGTTCTTCAAATTAATTATAAGCCCTTTTAAAATTTCAACAATCCAAAACTGAATGTGGGCCTAGAGGGGGGGTCGAATAGGCCTTTTTGAATTTTGTCGGATCCTGCAACACTCAGCAACAAGTTCAATACCAGAGATATCGGACTAGTCCGGTAATGTGCGGACTAGTTCGGTGTTCACGGACTGAGTGGATTAAGCTTGATTGATTAGACTGATTCTTTTATGTATGCAGCGGAAATATAGAATCAAATAAAGGTTCCAATGATATATATTAGATTAGATCACAATTAAATCTTATGTTTGACAATTCAACATAAGATGACCAATGATTATTGAAACCCTAAATTATATTGATGAATAAGAATGATGAACATCAAAAGCAAAACACAAGGATTTATCCCGTGGTTCGGCTACCACAAAGGCAACCTACATCCATGTTGAGGAGTCCACAAAAGGACCGGGTCTTCTCCAACCCTACCCTCATCGGATCGCCACGAAGTCCAATCCTCTTCCACTAATCACAAAGGGGTGAATAACCGAATTCAAGGGGCTTTCTCACACGTTGAGAGCTCCCTTGGATTACAACAGAAAATACCACCAAGAACACACTCAAAAATTACAAATGAATCGCAGGAGTGTGTTAGAGAATCAAACCAAGAGCTCAACGTGGTGTTGCAAGTGTCTCTCCAATGATCTAGAGTGAATCCTCAAAGGATTGAGCGTTGTTGCACTTAATTTCGTGGAGAGATGTAGTTTTTGAGGCTCTTGGGAGGTGTGACGGCGCTAGGGTTCGAGAGAGTTCATAAATGGGCCGTGCACCTCTATTTATATGGGGTTTCTAAAAGTGATCGTTAGGGTTCAGAAAGATCGGACTAGTCCGTGGTGGTCACCGGACTAGTCCGGTGTGCTGTGTGTAGCAAACCCTAAGTACCCCGAAATATCGGACTAGTCCGGCTAGGAACGGACTTGTCCGATTTCTCTACTGGAAATCTTCGGACTAGTCCTATAGTCATCGGACTTGTCCGGAAATGTGAGACCCTAAGTGTATAGGATGACAAGTCCGCACTTGGGGGACTTGTTCGATTCAGATCAAAGGGTATTTTGGACTAGTCCCTGCAAACATCGGACTTGTCCGATTTGGATCAGAAAGAATATCGGACTAGTCCGGTTGTGATTGGACTTGTCCGATTTTGTGTGACTTGTGAATTGTTTTGTGGACTAGTCCGCACTGGGGAGGACTAGTCCGATTCTAGTCATAAATGATATCGGACTAGTCTGATGGATATCAAACTTGTCCGATTTCGTGCAGAAAGGATATCAGACTGGTCCGGTTGTGATCGGACTAGTCCAGTCCTGTGTAACTTTGTGCAATGTATGTGTTTAATTGTGATTGAGCTCTTGGCGTGTGTTTCCTTAACACAGTCCATACACAATAATCTACTACTCTTCTTCCTTGAGCTCATTTCCACTTTGCTTCTCATTCTTCCTTCTTTTTGGCACTTTGCTCATTTTTCTATTAAAATCCTGCACTCATCTCAACAAGGAGGTTAGGATCTCAATTGCTTGTCATAAATCATCCAAAACCCACAAGGGAGTCCTAGATGCAATTTCAATCTCCCCCTTTTTGGTGATTGATGACACCAATTGAGATTTCACAAAATATGATAAAAATTGAGATTTTCATAAAGCATGCACATATGGGTCCAAAATACATCAAGCAGTGAGAGTATAATCCATATGTGCATTCTTTATGGTGGGATGCATAACTAAGTACACTGGAACATAAAGAATGACATAATTGACTTTAATCAACCAATAGCAAGAATATATGTCATTTTAAAGCAAAATCACAGATTTCATAAACACTACTCAAAGGATCAAATCATTGCATCACAGAACCATAATTAACATAAGATCATTGTTAAAACATTACAAGCCACAAAAGAGTTAAGAAAACATAAAGAGAGCCTCTCCTCGCAGCTTACAGCTAAAGCTAAGACTCCCGCCTAATCTCTCCCCCTTTGGCATTAAGACACCAAAAAGAAGGAGAGGAGGGTCCTAATGTCTTCACTCTTCACTGTCGGTCCTCTCATCGTCGTCTTCATCTTCTTCATCTTCAGCTTGATGAGGAGGAGAAGGAGGAGGGGCGGAGCCGCTCGAGCCCCCAACGCCAAAGTAGGCAAGCTCGGAGGGGGTCAAGGGCCCGAGCTTAGTGTAGTCCGGGTCGGAGTCCTCGGAAATCACTGGAGATCCAATGGGGTCGATCTCTAGCTTCTGGCAAATTTGCTTCACATTTGCCTTGATGTACTTCATGTCCTCCTTTCTTTTCATGTTGAGCTTGTGGGCCTTCACTTCGGCCTTCTTGCAGGAGGTGAAGATGGCAGCCAGGTATTTAAGGATTCCACTAACTGATCCTCTCTCAGGGGCTGCCCTTGAAGTTGGAGCAGCTCTGGCATCTTCTCTTGTTCTTGCTGGTGCCTCGGGACTGGAGGCCGGCGAGGGAGCAGCCTGCACGCTCGGCTTTTGAGGCCTTTGAGGCATCAAGGGGAGATGCTCCACATCTTTCACAAACTCAATGCCAGTGACTTTTTCAATAACAAACATTAGGTAAGGAGCATATCCGCAAGATCTGTTGGGAGTGTTGGATATGTTCACCATATCATTCCAAATGTACTCTGCCACATCAAATGGGCGGTCCTTGCTTATGACTCTCATCAGAGTCCGGAGGTATCCTTGCACACTCCCAGCATCTCCATCCTTGGGAGCAATTGTCTTCCTTAACACTCTGTTCAACACCACAAAGAATGGCTTCATGTTCTTGGTGGAAGGAGGGTTGAACTTTGAGTTTGGCTCATATAGGAACTTCATCCTATCCTTGTTAATGACACCAATGTTGTGTATGACCAAGCAATCAGATCTTGTGGTGTCAAGATGAAGAAGGTTAGCGAAATCTTCTTGAGTAATGTTGTACTTGGATCCATGGGTCATCCAAGTTACACACTCCTCATCCTCACTAGAGAAGTGACAGGTCGCAATGAATTGCGCAATCACTTCATCATTCCAGTTATTTCTGAAAGCAAACAGATCTCTCAGTCCAGGCTTCTCAATGGCTCTCACTAGTTCAATGAACGGTGAGCAGCCCTTCTTCTCAAAATGTGCCCATTCAATCCACTGACTGCGCACAACTGGTGTCTTCATTGGGAGATACACCGATCTATAGAAATCAGCATGGATGCTGCACCAGAATCTTCCATTAGCTGCTTGCTTCGGTCGGCCATACCAATCGATGCTTCTGAACTTGGCCGCCGAGTCACTGCCCTTCCCGTTGAACTTCTCTTCATTTGGGTCCCGGACCCCTTCCCTTGGAGCATGAAGTTTCAACGGGCCAACCGGACCCGTAGCAATCCCCTTTCCCTTGCCCTTTGCTTTGCGAGGGCCACTCGATAATGCAGCTGCCTTAGAGACTGGCTTCTTAGCTAGCTCCTTCCTCCGAGCATGTGGAGGAGACTGGGCTGGCTCGGACAGTCTTTCTTGGCACTTCTTGCCAAGACCCGTCGAGGTCCGAGGTGCCACCTCAAGGTCCATCTCGGCCTCAAAATCAGAGACATCATCGTCGGATCTCAACATGACCTAAGAATGAGTGGTATGAATGATAATGAATGACACAAGGCATAGGTGTGAAAGAGCAGCAAGGAATTTCATTAAGGAATTGAAGAATTAGGTTTTGAGTTCAGAAACATCGGACTTGTCCGGTGTACAGGCACAGACTAGTCCGGCGGACCGTACTTGTCCGTGTATGGACCGGACTAGTCCGGTATTCAAACTCAAAAACCTAAGAAACTGGACAAATGTTGATTCCTAATGCACAATTAGCTTAGAAGGAATGTAATATAGCAAGGAGGCATGTATATAGTGAAAGATGCTAGGCTATTCGATCAATAATGAAGAAAGTTGAGATTTCTAGGGTTTGGGTGAAAATTACCGAAGAATTTGATCGAAACTTGGAGAAGAGAGGTGTTGAAGGATGGACAAGTCCGCTAGCTTCAATCCTCAAGTGGACAAGCTTGATTTCTGCCCAAATACAAAACTTTTTGGTGGAGGGAGCAAGAAATCGCCTTGGGAGCTCGAGTGGAAGAAAGAATGCGTGAGCAATAGTGGAGGATGAAGGGATTAGGGTTTGGTGGCGGCTAGGGTTATGGATACGAAAAATTGGACAAGTCCGGAGGTGGTCGGACTAGTCCGAACTCAAGCAGAGAGCAATATCGGACTAGTCCGTGGTCTATCGGACTAGTCCGGCCTAACCGGCACTCTGTGGACTAGTCTGCATGTGCGGACTAGTCCGGGTAACCACGGACTAGTCTTTGGTCACCAGGGAAGAATTGCATAGCCCATTCATATATATTTAAAGGTTCATAATTAGAGAATAGAGGGGCAAATCAAATCAAATAATCTTGATGAATATGATCAGTAAGCATACAACAATCAAGCAGTGATCATAATCCATCAAGATCTAGTAATTGACATAGTTTTTCGGAAAAAAAATGAGAGAGGTGATTTTCACAGTCCAAAACAACATATTTGAAGTATTCATAAAGGTATGCAACATTTCAAGCCACACTCCGAGCATCAAGGATATTTAGTTCATTTCGGAGTTCGCAAAAGCGTTTTTCATCAAGTGGCTTGGTGAATATGTCGGCCAATTGCTTTTGAGTGTTGACATGTGAAATGGCTCTGTCTCCTTTCATGGCATGATCTCTCAAAAAGTGTTGTTTTATGTCTATGTGTTTAGTTCTAGAGTTCTCAACTGGGTTGTGGGCAATTTTAATGGAACTCTCATTGTCACAAAGGAGTGGGATATGGTTCATATTGTAACCATAGTCCCTTAAAGTTTGTCGCATCCAAAGGAGTTGAGCACAACAACTCCCGGCTGTAACATACTCCGCCTCGGCTGTGGATAAGGCAATGGAATTTTGTTTCTTGGAGGACCAAGAAACTAAGGATCTCCCTAGGAATTGGCATGTACCGGAAGTGCTTTTTCTATCTACTTTGCACCCAGCATAATCCGCATCGGAGTAACCAATGAGATTGAATTTTGAGCCTTTTGGGTATTAAAGGCCAAGGTTGGGTGTATGAACTAAATATCTCAAGATCCTTTTTACGACTGTCAATTGACATTCCTTAGGATTGGCATGAAATCTTGCACACAAACATACACTCAACATAATATCTGGCCTAGATGCACATAAATAGAGTAGAGATCCAATCATGGAGCGATATACCTTTTGGTCGACGCTAGGTCCATCTTCATTGAGGTCTAGGTGGCCATTCGTTGCCATGGGGGTTTTTATGGGCTTCGCCTAGTCCATGCCAAACTTCTTGATTATGTCCTGCGTGTACTTGGTTTGGCTTAGGAACGTCCCTTCCTTCTGTTGTCGTACATGGAATCCCAAGAAGTACTTTAACTCTCCCATCATTGACATTTCAAACTTGTCTGTCATGATTTTACTAAATTCTTCACAAAGAGATTGGTTAGTTGACCCAAAGATTATATTGTCAACATAAATTTGAAAAATAAAAAGATCATCATCAAAATTCTTTGTAAACAGTGTATAATCTACTTTGCCAATCTTAAAGCCATTTTCAATTAAGAAATCTCTAAGACACTCATACCAAGGTCTAGGAGCTTGTTTGGGGCCGTAGAGAGCCTTACACAATTTAAACACGCGGTCGGGGAACTCTTCATCTTCAAACCCGGGTGGTTGCTCCACGTACACCTCTTCCTTGATTGGTCCGTTGAGGAAGGCGCTTTTCACATCCATTTGATACAGCTTGAAATCATGGTGAGTAGCATATGCAAGTAATATTCTAATAGATTTAAGCCTAGCTACTGGAGCAAAAGTCTCATCAAAATCCAAACCTTTGACTTGTGAAAAACCTTTGGCCACAAGTCGTGCCTTGTTCCTTGTCACCACCCCGTGTTCATCTTGTTTGTTGCGGAAGACCCATTTGGTGTCGATGATGTTTGCATTGGGTCTTGCCACAAGTTCCCATACTTCGTTCCGCTTGAAGTTGTTCAATTCTTCTTGCATTGCCACCACCCAGTCCAGATCTTTCAATGCATCTTCAACCCTGCATGGTTCCAAAAAGGATACAAATGAATAGTGTTCACAAAAGTTAGCTATGCGAGATCTAGTGGTTACTCCCTTTTGGATGTCACCGATGATGTTGTCGATTGGGTGATCCGTTTGGACGCATTGGTGTACTATTGGGTGTGGCACTTGAGGAGTTGTATCTTCATGATTATTTGCTTCTCCCCCTAAGTCATTGCCTTCATTGACTTGTTGATCATCTTGGTATCTTTGTGGTTGATCTTGTGTTGAAGCTCCCCCTTGATCGTTGATCTCCTCTTGTGGTTCATCTTCCTCATGTACGTGTGGAGGTGGCTCTTGTGGTCGAACCTCACCTAGAGCCATTCTCTTCAATGCTTGACAGGGAGCTTCTTCTTTACCTAGTTCACATGGATCAACTTGCTCCTTTTGGGAGGCATTAGTCTCATCGAACACTACGTCACGTGCTATTTCAACAAGTCCGAAGGCCTTGTTGAAAACACAATAGGCGTAAGTGTTCGAATCATAACCAAGCAAAAAACCTTCATCGGACTTCAAAGCAAACTTTGAAGTCCTAGGCTTCTTGTTTAGGATATAACATGGAGAACCGAAAACTTGAAAATATGAGATATTTGGTTTGTTACCGATGAGTAGCTCATAGGATGTCTTCTTGAGTAGTCGATGAAGATAAAGTCGATTTACGGCGTGGCAAGCGGTGTTAATCGCTTCCGCCCAAGATCGATCCGAGGTCTTGTACTCATCGAGCATTGTTCTTGCCATCTCTATGAGTGTCCGGTTCTTTCTCTCGGCAACTCCGTTTTGTTGTGGCGAGTATGGCGCTGAAAATTCGTGCTTGATACCCTCTTCATCAAGGTACTCCTCCACTTGTGTGTTCTTGAACTCCGTGTCGTTGTCGCTTCGAATACTCTTGATTGTCAATGAGAATTCATTTTGAGCTCGCTTGAAGAACCTCTTGAGTGTTCCTTGTGTTTCTGACTTATCGTGCAAAAAGAAAACCCAAGTGAAGCGAGAAAATTCATCAATAATTACTAAACCATATTTGTTACCGCCGATGCTTATGTAAGCAATTGGACCAAATAAGTCCATGTGAAGTAGTTCGAGCGGTCTTGTTGTAGTCATGACGTTCTTTGCGGGATGAGGTGCTCCAACTTGCTTCCCGGCTTGGCACGCGCTACAAGGCCTGTCTTTCTCAAAAACAACATCCTTCAAACTGCAGATGTGATCGCCCTTGAGGAGTTTTTGAAGATTCCTCATACCAACATGCGCTAGCCGTATATGCCACAGCCAACCCATGTTGGTCTTTGCAATCAAGCATGTGTCGAGTTCGGCTTTATCCTTGTTGAAGTCAACGAGGTAAAGCTTTCCCTTCAACATACCCTTGAATGCAATGGTACCATCACTCCTCCTAGAG
Source organism: Tuctoria greenei (assembly GCA_036927565.1). Taxonomy (NCBI): domain Eukaryota; kingdom Viridiplantae; phylum Streptophyta; class Magnoliopsida; order Poales; family Poaceae; genus Tuctoria; species Tuctoria greenei. The sequence goes on from JAYESD010000004.1 coordinate 76,420,268, forward strand.
ACGGTCACACCCTCGTTAGTGAACAAGCAATTATAACCTTTGTCACATAGTTGATATATGGACAGCAGGTTATAATCTAAGGATTCAACATGTAAAACATGAGAAAGTGTGTGTGTAGAAGATATTGCAATTTTACCGGTACCGAGCACCCTTCCTTGACTATTATCTCCAAAGTATATGCCTTCATTTGGGTCCTCATTCTCTTCATATTCCATGAACATTCTCCTTTCTCCGGTCATATGGTTGGTGCAGCCACTGTCTAGCACCCATTTGGATCCACTGGAGGAATAGGCCTGTAAAAACAAATTATGCTTTGGTTTTAGGTACCCAAGCTTGCTTGGGTCCTTGGAGGTTAGTTACAATACATTTGGTCACCCACACATGAGATTTGGGGTTCCCATGGCGTGGCCCAACATAATTAGCATAAACCTTGCCAACATTATTTCTTATTAACACATAGAAGGCATCAAAGGTTCTAAAGAGTAATCGTTGTTGTTTCTATACAGTGCTAGTCTGGGAGGTCGGACTTGTCCGGGGGACCGGACTTGTCCAGACACTTACCGGACTAGTCCGGTATTCGTGTGAGTTCAAGTTTTTACCCTTCGACTTACCAGTTTGAGAGGGTCTTCCCTTCACAAAGGAAATCCTCCCCTTGTCATTCTTATGACTTCCAGCATGCTGCTTTTCACCATAAGAGTAACCAATGCCATATTTGACATTTGGAGGCCTTTGGACCAAGTATGCACTACGTGCATAGTTGATCTTCTCCTTGTCAAATATGCCACATTGGGTAGGATGTTTATCCTTGGTGGAGGTTGACTTCTCCTTCAAACTGGTGTCAATTTTACTACATGTGCACATATGAGCAAAATCAGTTTTAGTGGGTTGAGAAGGTGAACTTGAAGAGGAGGAAGGTTCACTCAGCTTGAGTGACTCAACTTGCACTTCAAGGATCTTGTTAACCTTGATCAGGTCAGCAAGTTGGCCCTTGATTGCAACATTTGAGTCAGTTAACTCCAAGCAAGCTTTCTTGCTTGAAGCTAACTCAAGCTCTAGTGAATTGTTTTTCTCCTTGTCAAGTTCTAGAAGTTTGTCAAGTTCGACATACTCCTCCTTTTGGGAGATAATCATGTCCTCTTGACGATGAATTAACCTCTCCTTCTCAACAAGTTGATAAAGTAAAAATGTCATTTTTGTTGCAGCTTTCCTATCTAGTCCACTAAGCATATCTTCATCATCACTAATTATTTCATCATCACTAGAGTAGGAATGCACGGAAGGGGTTTTGATGATTACCTTGCGTTTACCTTCCATTGCCATAAGGCACGTGCCATTTCCCTTCATTGCGCCGAGTGTGGGGAAGAGTGTAGATTTCTTGGACGCACTCTTGATGGCTATGCTAGCCATCTCTTCCTCTTCAGATGATGAGGACTCATCGTTTGAGTCCCACTACTTCCCAATGTGCGCTTGTTCGGCTTGTTTCTTCTTCTTGAAGAATTTCTTAGGTTGAGACTTGGCTTCTTTGGTCTTATTCTTCTTCTCCTCATATGGGCAATCAACTATAAAGTGGTTATACTCACCACAGTTATAGCATGCCCGCCTCAACTTCGGCTTCGTTCTTTCCTTGTACTTTCCTTCACTTGATTTTGTCCCTTGTCTTTTCTTAATTATTCTCTTGAACTTTTTCATGAATAATATCATGTCCTCTTCATCTAGCTCACTGCTCTCGTCGTCACTGTCTTCCTCTAGTTGTGCTTCTCTTGCCTCTTTGGATAGAGGCTTGAGGGTGGACTTTAAAGCAACCCCTTTCTTCTTAGCCGAGGTGAGGTCGGCAATTTCCTTGACGTGCTTTGCTTGTTTTTCCATCATCTCAAAGTTGATGATTTTTCCAAGCAATTCATCCGGAGTCATCCTTTTGTATCCGGGACTTTCTCTAATCATGGAGCATAGTGTGACATTGCGAGGCATAAAAGCTCTAAGGATGAGCTTTACCACCTCGTGGTCATTCCACTTCTTGCTCCCATATGATCGAACTTTGTTGACGAGTGTCTTCAATCGATTGTACATATCTTAGTGTTACTCGTCTTCCTCAATTGCGAATCTTCCTCGTTCGCCTTCGATCATCTCAATCTTTGCTTCACGCACATGTCGGTCACCTTCATGTGCAGTTTGCAGTGTATCCCATATTTTCTTAGCAATATCGAGTCCATCCACCTTGGTGAACTCGTCCCGACTGAGTGAGGAGGTGATTACAGCTGCGGCTTGAGCATTTCTATGAATGGCCTGCTCTTGGCTTGGGGTGAGCACTTCGTCGTCGTCCGGAATGTCTATCTCTGTGCATACAACATGCCATAGACTTGGATTGAGGGAAATCAAATGCATTTTCATATTTTGCCTCCACATTGAGTAATCACTTCCATCGAAGGGTGGGGCTTTTCCAAGTGGGATAGATAAGTAATGATTGTTATTGGAATTTAGACGATCATAGTTAAAAGGATATCGAGAGTAGTCGGTGTCACTACTCCCCTTCTTCTTCTCTTCAACTTTCACTTTCCCTTTGGAAAGTGCCTTCTTTATGAGGAGCGCCTTTAGCTCCAGTGTCTCCTCATCGTCGTCCTCGAAGTCTTGAATGGCTTCGAGGTACTTCTACAGTTTTTAGTCTTGTCATTGTTAACCTCTTCTTGGTTGTTGATTTTGTGGATGTCCTTCATCTCTGACATGATCTCTTCGAGTGATTAGACTCTTTCTTGAAGAACCTTGCTCTGATACCAATTGAATGTGGGCCCAGAGGGGGGGTGAATAGTCCTTTTTGAATTTTGTCAGATCCTACAACACTCAACAACAAGTTCAATACCAGAGATATCGGACTAGTTCGGTAATGTGCGGACTAGTCCGGTGTTCAAGGACTGAGTTGATTAAGCTTGATCGATTAGATTGATTCTTTTATGTATGCAGCGGAAATATAGAATCAAATAAAGGTTCCAATGATATATATTAGATTATATCACAACTAAATCTTATGTTTGACAATTCAACGTAAGATGACCAATGATTATTGAAACCCTAAATTATATTGGTGAATAAGAATGATGAACATCAAAAGCAAAACACAAGGATTTATCCCGTGGTTCGGCTACCACAAAGGCAACCTACGTCCATGTTGAGGAGTCCACAAAAGGACCGGGTCTTCTCCAACCCTACCCTCATCGGATCGCCACGAAGGCCAATCCTCTTCCACTAATCACAAAGGGGTGAATAACCAAATTCAAGGGGCTTTCTCACACGTTGAGAGCTCCCTTGGATTACAACAGAAAATACCACTAAGAACACACTCAAAAATTACAAATGAATCGCAGGAGTGTGTTAGAGAATCAAACCAAGAGCTCAATGTGGTGTTGCAAGTGTCTCTCCAATGATCTAGAGTGAATCCTCAAAGGATTGATCGTTGTTGCACTTAATTTCGTGGAGAGATGTAGTTTTTGAGGCTCTTGGGAGTTGTGACGGCGCTAGGGTTCGAGAGAGTTCATAATTGGGCCCTGCACCTCTATTTATATGGGGTTTCTAAAAGTCATCGTTAGGGTTCAGAAAGATCGGACTAGTCCGTGGTGGTCACCGGACTAGTCCGGTGTGCTGTGTGTAGCAAACCCTATGTACCCCGAAATATCAGACTAGTCCGGCTAGGAACGGACTTGTCCGATTTCTCTACTGGAAATCTTCGAACTAGTTCGATAGTCATCGGACTTGTCCGGACATGTGAGACCATAAGTGTATAGGATGAAAAGTCCGCACTTGGGGTACTTGTCCTATTTAGATCAGAGGGTATTTCGGACTAGTCCGTGCAAACATCGGACTTGTCCGATTTGGATCAGAAAGAATATCGGACTAGTCCGGTTGTGATCAGACTTGTCCGATTTTGTGTGACTTGTGAAGTGTTTTGAGGACTAATCCGCACTGGGGAGGACTAGTCCGATTCTAGTCAGAAATGATATCGGACTTGTCCGATTTCGTGCAGAAAGGATATCGGACTAGTCCGGTTGTGATCGGAATAGTCCGGTCCTGTGTAACTTTGTGCAATGTGTGTGTTTAATTGTGATTGAGCTCTTGGGGTGTGTTTCCTTAACACACTCCATACACAATAATCTACTACTCTTCTTCCTTGAGCTCATTCCACTTTGCTTCTCATTCTTCCTTCTTTTTGGCACTTTGCTCATTTTCCTATTAAAAACCTGCACTCATCTCAACAAGGAGGTTAGGATCTCAATTGCTTGTCATAAATCATCCAAAACCCACAAGGGGGTCCTAGATGCACTTTCAAAAACCTGATCTAATTAACATGGTTGGACTTTAGAAAGCATTGAAACCTATGCATTTTCTTGGGGTGTCAACGTTAAGAGGTCGTAGACACAGGTGAAGTTCTGCCTCATGTTGATGATAATCTGGTGGGTGATTTCTCTGATTCTTCCTCTCTTACTCAGGAGCAAAAACGTGTCCATGGGTTGGATAACTCCTCTTGTCTTGCTTGTTTGTCGTCACTCCTATCATATAAGCTTTGTGACATTTTATAAACTACTCCTCATCTAAGGAATTATTAGAGGCCCTAGACAGCAAGTATGCAGCGTTAGATGATGGACGTAAACATTATATTAAAGCCAACCTTAAGGCTCCTCAATCTTGGCAAAAGATTTATATGGAGATATGATGTCGTCTCCTATACTTTGACATCGGAGACCACATTTATCTTCACGTCACTCCAATTATAGGGATTCATCATTTTGAAGTGAATAGAAAGCTCGCTCTCTGATTTATCAGTTCGTTTGCTATCACGGAAAAATGCGGACCCATAGGCTTGAGTTACCCATATCTCTAGCTGGAATTCACAATATCTCAGCTATTGAAATCTCTCCAGTCCACAACAGCAATCCGAACCAAAGATCTTGAACAACTGCAACTAGGTATCACATATACCGAACATCCTCTGGATTGTCGATGAAAAGACTCACATGGGAAACCAAAGGTTATCTTTGCTCGAATTATCCTGACTTATTGTCATATTACGTCCGGTAACCTCTCTACCTTCGTCTTTTCAATTATAATTTCGGGATGAGATTCTTTCGGCGGGGTGTGAATGAAAAGTCCCAAAAATCTTATTGTATACCTTAGCTCAAGAAATAAATATAGAAAGAAAGGAAATGGAAAAAGTTACTCATGTGAGAATAAGTCAGACTAAATTCTAGTTGGGAGGTTTAAATTAAAATCAAAAGTTTATGCTCAAAATATTCAAACCCCAAATCCGAGTTCATCAATGTGTTCCACATATTTCAAATAGCGGTCCTGCCGTATATTATTAATGTTAGACATTATTTTCTATTTAATTGAATCAAGTAATTAGAGATAATTCAAATTCAAATTCCATGTTCAACTTTTTCCAAATTCAAATCTAAGGGTGTCGGTACCCTCCGTACCGGATATCCCTTGGGATTCCAAAGATCACAAGGAAACTCCATCTACCAGATTTGAAGACCTCCGAAGGCCCCACATGTCAGGCGTAACCGGACCTGCTTCCCTGACATGGTTAGTCCCAAGGCCGCCACGTGTATCATAAGACTGGAGCTATCACCCACACATGGGAAGCTCCGGTCGGTATACCAATATGGCACCCCCGGACCTAACCCCAGACAGAGGGAAGCTCCGGTGCTGACACATGTCAGGTAGCACCGAACCTACTCGTCCACGACGATAAGCTCCAGTGCTGCCACGTGGCAACAGCCGGACCTTCAGCTTCAACAATCAGGCTGGTGGACCCCCCAATGGCTTCGGACCTTCAAGGAGCAATCAAAGACTTCAAGACCCGATTAAGTTTCATTAATACCATATTAATAACACATGATCGGATGGCCCTTAATACTGGTTATGGCACTGTTAAGGCCCATTACCAGGCTATTAAGGGTAATTAACGCCATTTATTGTGTATCAAGCATGTGTAACCACCGGGGCCACCTGCCGAGCCAGGCTAACGTTGTAACGACCAGTCCTTGTACTATAAAAGGATTGGTCGATGATACACAAGGGACAGTTCCAGACCACTACTGAACTCCCTGAGCTAGACGAGCTTCTTCTTCTGGAGCTTCTTCTAGACTCACACACTTAATACATCACCAACACACCCCGTGGAGTAGGGTATTACGCTCAGGCGATCCGAACCACGTAAATCCCTGTGTACATTTGTCTTTTACCTTCTTGAATCTCTGCGCGCCCATTACCGAACTACAACTCTTTAATCTACCAAAGGTAGTGTCGGGAGATCTGCCGGATCCAAACACCGATAGTTGGCACGCCAGGTAGGGGCGCCCGAGATTTCGAGTTTGGTGAACTCAGCTGCTGGATCATCCAATGACAACCCTGCTGTTCAACCTGCTGGAGGCAATCCCTCCAACATGCAACAACAACAACCCTGAACACGCGCTTCATGCAACGCGTGCTCTTCTCCAACGTCCACGACCTCCAGGTGCATCCCAGGGTGCAATGGAGCAGTGGAGGGCTGATGTGGAACATCTGGTTGCAGCAGCAGCCGACCGCATTAGCAACCAAGGTCCTCCTCCTTTGGGGCGGGCCCCATCTCAGCGCTGGACCGTGTCTGGCAGACATGGTCCGCATGCTTCCCAAAATAGGAGGCGTGCTGCATCACAGCAAGTTACGTCTCTACCCTCCGGGGCGCGACGTACTCATACGGTAACCAGGCTGTCAACTCATGACCTCCGGGCGGAGCTTGATCGCCGTTACCGTCAACAGGACGACCGTGTCCATATTGATCGTGCTCGCGAAAGGCGAGAGGCTCGAGACAGTCCTGCTCCTGAGGGAGTAGGAGGAGGCTGTTCTGCACTGGCCATGCACTTATGCATGGTCAGATGGCCACAGAAGTTCTGGCCCCACCTGCTGGAGAAATTTGACGGGACTGTTAATCCCAATGAGTTTTTCCAAATTTACACCACCGCAATACTTGCAGCGGGAGGTAACGAGGCCGTAATGGCCAACGACTTCCCAGTGGCTTTGACTGGGACTGCCAGGTCCTGGTTCTTGAGCCTTCCTCACAACTCTATCAATAGTTGGGAGGAATTGTGCCAACAGTTCACCGCCAATTTCGGGAGTTCATACACCCGACCAGACACCGAACTGGACCCTTTTGCAGTTGTGTAGAAAGGGGGAGAATCCCTGCGCTCATTTATCCAAAGTATCTCCCAGGTATGGAATACAATTCCTTCTATCTCTAGCGCTTCTATTATTGTGGCATTTAGATAGGGCGTACGGAATAAGAAGATGCTGGAGAAGCTGGCGGTCAAGGAGATCACCAGCGTCACAGAGCTCTTCAGCTTGGCAGACAAGTGTGCCAAAGCTGCGGAGGGCCGTGAAATGCACTCCAAATCACCTCCGGGAGTGGCAAAAAGAAGAAAAAGTCCAACATCAAAAAGAAGCCGTCGACCGGCACATCCACCGCTGTAGCTGCAGCAGCTCCGGGTGGTCGGGGGCCACGCCCCGAGAAACAACCTCGGTCGTCCTCTCAAGATGGTGGCAACTCCAAAATGTGGTGTCCAATCCACAAGTAGAACAGCCACAACTTGGAGGACTGCCGGAAGGTCCAAAACCTTGCCGAGCGCTACCACAAGCGCTGGGGAAGAAGTTCCTTTTTGTCAGAGGGGAGGAAAACAGAAAGTCGATGAAGCTCCGGTTGAAGAAGAGTTGGGCTTCCAGGACCCCAAAAAGGTCCTGAAGGCTGTCTACACCTCCGTCGACAACGACTCTGACGTCACCGACAATAAGCTTCGGAAGACCATGAACACCATCTTTGGGCATCACCTTGCGCCGTGTCCTCAAGACTACGCGGCGGGACATGGCCTCAGTAGCTCGTACAGCCAGGGCGGAGCCTCATTGAAAGTGGATTGACACACCCATTGCTTTTGATGCTTCAAACTACACTCGGAACATGATAGGAGCTGGTCAGCTACCTTTGATGGTATCTCCGACCATCAATAACATTCAACTCCAACATGTAATGGTGGACGGAGGTTCGAGGTTGAACCTCATAAACTTTGAAGCTTTCGTCAAGCTTCAGCAACGACCTTCAGACCTTCGCCCCTCCCGACCTTTCTCCGGAGTAGATCCGGGGGCCATAACACCACTCAGTGCCATTACTCTCCCCGTGACCTTTGGGACTCGGGAGAATTATTGCACTGAGAAGTTGATCTTTGACGTCGCTCAGATCAACTTGCCTTTCAACGCCATTCTGGGCAGGCCCGCCTTGTACAAATTCATGGCTGCTGCTCATTATGGCTACGTGGTGTTGAAGATGCCTACACCAGCTGGCGTTCTCTGGATCCGCAGAGACCGTACTACCGGAGTGACTGCTCTCGAGGAACTTCATGCGCTTGCTACAGCATAGGAGGAAGAATCCAGGCAGGAGCAAGCTCCGATACCCCCGAGCCTTCGTCAACGAGGCTCAACCTCCGCACCTCACGTGCAACCAAACGGCGACACCGACATCCCCGTCAAAGTCATCCAGATCAGTTCCGATGCCGCTCAGACCTCCCGTATATCGGGAGGTCTGAATGAAAAATATGAACTCGCGCTCATCACTTTCCTTCGGGCTAACGTCGACGTGTTTGCCTGGCAACCATCACAAATGCCTAGGATCCCTAGGGAAGTGATCGAGCATAATCTGAAGATCTATCCCGATGCTCGGCCCATACATCAGAAGCCTCGGAAGCAATCCGTAGAGCGACAGAACTTCATACGACAAGAAGTGAAGAAGATGCTCGAAGCTGGATTCATCTGAGAAGTCTTCCATCCAAAATGGCTAGCAAACCCAGTTGTTGTACCCAAGGCCAGCGGGAAGCTTCGGATGTGTATCGACTACACAACACAAAATAAGGCATTCCCAAAAGATCCATTCCCACTACCTAGAATAGATCATATAGTGGATTCCACCTCCGGGTGTGAATTACTGTGTTTCCTAGACGCATATTCTGGGTACCACAAAATCAAAATGTCTAGGGAAGATGAAGAACATACTTCTTTTATCACAGTAGATGGATTGTACTGTTATACTGCCATGCCATTTGGTCTCAAGAATGCAGCTTCAACATTTGTACGAGCTATGTACAAAACCTTTGGAGAGATCATCAGAGACGTAGTGGAAGTGTATGTTGATGACATCATCGTCAATATCAAGGACAAGGAGTCACTCCTTGACACCTTGCAAGCTGTCTTCGACAAGCTGCGGGTCACCCGCACGAAGCTGAACCCAGACAAATGCGTCTTCGGGGTTAGCTCCGGAAAGCTTCTCGGTTTCCTGATAAACCACTGGGGCATAGAGGCAAATCCGGCAAAGATTAAAGCCATAGAAGAGATGCGGCCACTAGCCCGCATCAAAGATGCCCAAAAACTGACTGGATGTCTAGCCGCCCTCAACCGGTTCATCTCAAGACTGGCGGAGCGGGTGCTACCCTTCTTCAAGCTATTGAGGATGTCCGGATCATTTCAATGGTCTGAAGAAGCAGAAAAGGCGTTTCAAGAGCTAAAGCAGCTCCTCACCACTCTACCAACCTTGGTAGCTCCGAACCCTGGTGAGCCCTTACTGCTTTACATTTCAGCAACTGACGAGGTTGTCAGCATGGTCCTCGTTGCGGAGAGACCAGAACCATCCCAAGCTCAGGAATCCAGACCCCTCCTGGAGGGTCCGGAGGTTCCTGAAGGTGAGTCTGGGTCCCAGCCCCCAGACTTGGATCAACAGGGAGTTATTCCAGAAGACTTGGACCCCTCCGGGAGGGTCCGGGTCACTCCAGTAGAAGCTCCGGGTTCCTCCAGCCAGAACCCAGAGGTCCCCGAAGCAGGTCCGGACCCGTCCGGGAGGGTCCGGGTCGATGAGGAGGAAGCTTCGGGCCCCTTCGGGAGGGTCCGGAGTCCAACGCCTAGTGTACTTCATCAGCGAAGTACTACATGATGCCAAGACTCGATACTTAGAGGTGCACAAGCTGCTCTACGAAGTTCTCATCGCCTCCAGGAAGCTTCGCCATTACTTCCAAGCTCACAAGATCTCAGTGGTAACCTCTTACCCACTGCGCTCGATCTTGCATAATCCCAACTCTACTGAGAACATTGCAAAATGGACAGCAGAATTGGCCAAATTCGATCTTGAATTCGTCCCAAGACAAGCTATCAATAGTCAAGCACTGGCGGACTTTGTGGCGGAATGGACCCCCTGTCCATCAAACCCAGAGGGCCCTAGTGAGCAGAAGCCGAAACTCAAGGCTTCGGTCTTCTCCGAGCCTCACTGGACCCTCTAATTCGACGGCTCCATGCAAAAGCAGGGGGCCAGAGCTGGAGTCCTTCTCCTCGCTCCAACCGGGGAGAAGGTAAAATACATGGTCCACCTTGAATTCAAGGCGACCAACAACATGGCGGAGTATGAAGCACTCATTTATGGACTAAAGGGGGCACTATCATATGGTGTCAAGCAGATGTTGGTCAAGGGAGATTCGCAGCTCATCATTAAACAGGTGAAGGGTGAATACTCCTGTAACAATCCCCAACTAGCTGCTTATCTCCATGAAGTCCAGAGGCTTCAGAAGGACTTCAAAATCCTGGATCTCCATCATGTCCAGCATGTCTATAATGTTGAAGCTGACGAACTCTCGATGAAAGCGTCAACTGGAGCTCCGGCTCCTGACGGAACCTTCATCCGGAGGTTGTCAAAACCCACAGCTCAGCTTGCCGAACTAAGCGAAGGGGCAAGACCAGCATCCCGAAGCTGGCGGTCCCGATGGCCATGTTACCATGGCAGCCATTAAGGGTCGTAAGTGCTGCCGGAAGCTCCGAGCAACCCAGCACGCAAGACTCAAACGCTCAAGCAAGCTCCGATGCATGGATCTCGGAGATCCGGACCTACTTGAAAGACAATATCATTCCTAACGATGATGTATCCGCTGATTTGATAGTCAGATTGGCTAAAAGATACACGCTGGTAGAAGGGGATCTCTACCGGCGCGGTGCCAACAGCGTCCTAATGCGGTGCATCACAAGGGAAGAAGGTTGCGAGCTCCTTGCAGAAATCCATGGAGGCGAGTGTGGGAACCACACATCTTCCTGCACGTTGGTCGATAAAGCCTTCCGGCATGGCTTCTACTGGCCTACAACGCTCTAGGATGCAACTGAGCTGGTGAAGAAATGCAAAGCATGCCAGTTCCATGCAAAGCAAATTCATACACCGGCTCAGCCTCTACAAATGATACTTCCTACATGGCCTTTCGCTGTGTGGGGGGGTGGACATCTTGCGACCTTTCCCAAGAGCCGTCGGAGGTTACAAGTTCCTGTATGTTGCCATCAAAAAAATTCACCAAATGGCCGGAAGCAACCCCAGTTGTGACAATAAACAAGAAATCAGCTATCAACTTCTTGCGGTCCATAGTATGCAGATTTGGAGTTCTGAACAAAATCATAACATATAATGGGACCCAATTCACAAGCTCTGCTTTCCAAAGATACTGCGAAGACCTCGACATCCAAGTCAGCTACGCCTCCGTAGCTCACCCGGCAAGAAATGGCCAAGATGAGAGAGCAAATGCAGAAATCCTAAAAGGACTCAAGACGCGCACATATGAGCGCCTGAAAAAGCATGGAGCCAACTGGATTGAAGAGCTTCCGCCCACTCTATGGGCCAACAGGACAACTCCAAACCGGTCAGCTAGAGAGACACCCTTCTTCCTGGTGTACGGAGCTGAAGCAGTCCTTCGTCCGAAAATCACCTTGGGGTCGCTCCGGGTCTGGACCTTCAACGAAGCCACGCAGGACCAGCTCCAGCATGAAGACCTTGACCTCCTTGAAGAGGGAAGGTGTCGAGCAGCTGTTCGGAATGCCCGATACCGCCAAGCTCTTCGGCGCTATCACCAATGGCATGTTCAAAGCCGACAGCTCGAGGAAGGCGGTCTGGTGCTACGGAGAATACAATCCAGAGAAGGGTTAAACAAAATCTCCCCCAGCTAGGAGGGACCCTTCCGAGTGATCAAAGTATCCTGTCTCGGATGCGTTCGCTTGGCAACCGAGGATGGGACACATCTCCCAAATCATTGGAACATTGAGCACCTCCGTAAGTTCTACACTAAGTATCACATAGGCGAGTCTGTAATTACACGTGGTGTATGTTATAGAGTCATTGTACAGAGTCAGGTAGCTTCTCCGGGAGGGCAGCCGGACCTACCCTGTTAGGTCCGCAACGCCCATGCAACACTTGTCACAGTTTCAGAACTAAAAGTGTAGCTAGGTACCTTGGGTCAAACGAGAAACGAAACACACTTAGCCTGGTTCTGTACCCTTAGAGTGTACTTGATTCCCCTGTACCCCGAACCTATAATGAAAGACATCATTGTGTGAAAACAGACTCCACGTGCATTTACTTTGTACAGGCTCAATATTTTTTATTTTTCTCTTTCCTCTCTATGACAAAGTTGTGCAGTTCTTAAGAAACTTTAGCTCGACCAGTTCATGTACAATTCGAGTTGCATTGTCTATCCTTCCGGGTTAAAACATTGTTGATGGCCTACTTGTCTGAATGTCGCCAAGCCAATCTAGGGCCGTAGTGTGCTATCGACATAGCCTGGTCATGTACCCTAAGTACGCCACTCTACCTACACCCCGACAGGCTGAAGTAAGGCAAGTCCAGAAATAATCAGGCCTGAAGGAAGCAAGACGGTGCTCTTGATTGTATTTAGGATTGTGTTCGACCTAAAACTTTCCCTGGAATAGTAAGCCGCAATGGAGTTATAGATGGAGACTACTGCCGGTGCTAATAAGCTCCGACGATGGTCAATGCCAGAACCACTAAGCTCCGACAGCCTCGGGGGCCTACATTATCGAAGACTTCGGACCTACATTCTACAAGTTCAAAGCACACAAGTCTTCAACAACCGTTACATTCTCTTGGTACATGTTCACAATGAAATTGTGTACATCTACCAGGGGGCCAAGCGAGACAAAGGTGTTGAAGAAAAAAATGAAATTCGAATTCACAAAAAATTGGATTTCATTCATCTGGAGACAAGAGATTATAAAATTGGAGAAGAAGAAGAGAGAGTACAAGCGGGAGCTACAGGGAGACGATCCTAGACCCTATGGAAGAACTGGGCGACCTTCTGGGCCACCTCCGACACGTTGGCTCGGGCGGCTTCACCCTCTCGTTCGATGGGATCTTCAAGCACCGGGTCCAGAGGGAATTGAGGGTCCCGACTGGTGTAGCATGTCAGCACCAACTCTGTGATGTTCTTCGCCAGGGACTGACCCTCCATTTCCAATTGGTCTGCAATGACATCGCCCATCTTGTAGAGCTTGTTGCCCGCTGAACTCAGCACCTCCAACGCCTGGAACACCTCCGGCTCCGGATCATCCGGACGCAAGGGATTGAAGCCCATTGGCGTCAGCGCGTCGTTGGCCTTGCCCAGGAAGTCCCAAACTTGTTGGGACTCCGCAGCCCTTGCACCACGCATCTCCGCCAAGGATCTTTTGGCCGCCGCCAGCTCTGAGCTCTCCCGCTCCACCTCTTTGGCATTCTGCTAAATCACTTCAGCAACCTGCCTTTCGAGCTTGCTGAGCTCTTCCTCCTGGAGGTGGCTCTCATTCCGGCGGTTGACCAGATCTTTCTCCCGGCCCCGCACTTTCTTCTCCCGGGCAGCGATGGCATTCTCCATCTTGTAGTGTTCTTGCCCTCATTCCAAGAACTTCTTCTTCTCCTCCTTGCAACGCTCATCCAATTTCTTGGTGCATTCTTCAAGGCTCTTGTCAGCCAGAGCTGCCTTTTGGACAAGCTCCTCCTCCCTCTTCACGAGGTCGTCCTGCGGCTCCAGGAATTTCCGCTCTTCATCTTCGAGTCGTCTTTCCCGCGCTTCAAGAGCCTCTCGGCGCTTGATGAGACTATCATGGATGGCGGTGAGCCTTTCCTGGCGATCATCCACTGCACTATTTGTAGCCTTGGCCTGCTTGGCCCGGGACTGGTTATCGAGGGTCCGCATCATGCTTTCCCTCTCATCCAACAACTTTCCCTAGTACTCCAGGCGTACCTTCTCCCTTTTGCACCCACTCCTTGTCATCAGCCATCCTCGACTGCGCCAGCTTGGTCTCAAAATAGAGTTGATTGCGCCACCTCCTAAGGGTTTGGCGTACCTCCTTGAGGGTCTTTCTGTCGTGGTAGAAGGCCAGCTGCAGTTGGTGAAGACTGGAGCATGCGTTGTCGATAGACAACGATAGGGGGATTGGGTTTGGACCTGCTGGGGTCCTCTCTGCTGGCTTCAGCGGATCTTCAGTAACAAAAATTGGGTCCCACTCTACGAGAGCGGTCCCCTGAGCTTCCGCGGGACTAGGGCCGTCTTCCGGGATAGTCTCGGCTGTCGTCAAGGAAGTACCAGCGGCCAAAGTTCCATCCTCCGGAATTGGTTCCGAAGGCCCAACGCCAGGTCATCAACAACTGGCCTCTTCGATGGGGGTCCAACAGCTTCATCACGGCACTCTGGTTCAGCAGCGGGCACCTCCGGGATCACCGCTTCCGGAGCGGGTGTTGAAGGTTCAGTCGGAGCAGAAGCTACTTCTGGCTCCGGCGCAGGCGCCTCCTCTGCTGCTAACTCAGGTGCTGGCGCGTCGACCATCATGGGCTCCGGCGCTGGCGCTTCAACCACCAAAGTCTCAGGCGCCGACACCTCCGCAGCAATTGGCTCGAACACCAGAACCTCTTCAACGACCGGCTCCACAGTAGGAACTTCTGCAACAACCGGCTTTGCCGCCGGAGCTTCTTCGACAACCGGCTCAAGTGCCGGAGCTTGATCAACACCTGGCTCTACCGTCGGGACCTCATCAACCACTGGCTCGACTGTCGAGGCTTCAACAACATCCGTCTCTAGGGCTAGACTTGCAGCTTCGTCCGGCTCTGCGGCCGGAGCGTCCAACATCACAACATCCAAGCCCGGAGCTTCAACCTCCGAGGCTGGTGCCGCTGATACATCTTCAGTCCTGTGATCCGGCACTACCACGGGAGATTATGGGGATGAGTCATCGAAAACCATGACAGGTGGCGCCAGGGCAGCCGCAACCTCAGCCACCTCTTGGGGCGGCGCTGGAATCAGAGTCGGAGCTTCAGCCTGCACAGCCCCAACCGCTGCTGCAGGGACCGGAGCTTCAGCCCTTTTCTTGGGCATGCTATGGATGAAGGACGAAGAGACTCAAAATACAGTTAACAACAAAACACCTGACTGAGGTAAAAAGTCAAAAATTACCTCGGAAGGCTTCCGCACTTGTTCCCGCGGAACCTCTTCTCCGGACGCTCTGGACTGACCCCAGCCGCCACTGGCGTGGTAGTCCCGGAGGGCCCCGTGGAGCTTGCTGCTGCTGTCGGCATTGCTCTGGTCGAGGCCCCCCTCGACCGGAAAGGACCTCCGGACCTGGAGCCCTCAGCTGGCCCTGGTACCGGAGTCACCTGGCCGGAGCTAGCACCCCGGGAAGTAGCCACTACTGGAGTAGACGTCGCCGTCGTAGACCTCCCCCTCCAGGGAGAAGGAGACGCCGCGGAAGAAGTATGTATGGCCCTTCTGTCAGCATGCTTCCTCTTACGGCTCGAGGGCTCGGCCAATTCCTTGCCCTTGCCGACGACTTTAGTTCTTGGCTTAGGGGCGGGAACGGAGCCACCTTCCAGAGCTTCGGAGATCGCCAACCCGGTGGTCGAGCGCCTCTCAACGACACCAAGGTCGTCAAGCACCGGCATCGTCCGCTGGATCTCCCTACTGAATTCTGCCTCCATCTTGAAGAGGAGGAAAGCTGGTGGCGGAGCCAAGTCGTCGCCCTCAACGTCGATGCCATGCTGGAATTTCTTCACGTGGAACTCCAAAGTTGCACCCTCCATGTTGGACTTCAAACCGGTCTCGATCCGGTCGTCGTCCAACATACTGTTGAGTGCCCAAGCCAATTTCTCCCTCCTCTTCAACGTTGCCCACCCGTTGGTTAGGAAGTTGCAAACCATCGCCTGGGGAGTCACCCCTCCTACCACACACAGACGGATCCTGGTCAGCGCAGGGTCAAAGGCATCCGACAGCACTGGAGCTTCACTCCAAACTGCAGTGTCGATGTTGGGGAAGCCTTCCGGTAGCTCCAGCTTATCGTGCTCCTCCACCCTGATACAATCCAATCCTTCTTCCAATTGTCCCACTTCCCAGAAGGGAACGACTGCAAGTATTTGTACGGGCACTTCTTGCGCTTCACAAAATAGTAGAAGCCAAGGTACTTGTCGCTCCAGCCTGTGGTATGGACAGTGAAGAAGGTGCGGAAAAGCTCAATGCAGGGGGGGAATGCCCACCCACATCTCGCAGAAGTGGACGAAGATGGACACTAGCAGAATGGAGTGGGGGCCAAGGTGGTAAAGCTGCAGACCATAGAAGTCTAGCAGCATGAAGAAGAAAGAGGAGAAAGGTGGGATCAGTCCCACCATGGCGTATGTGGAGAAGTACACCATGTCACCGGTGTGTTGCTTCTCAAATGGAAGCTTGCCGGCACGGACCAAATGGTTGAAGAAGTCAGGGGACCATCCCATGAGGGCCCGGACCTTCTTCAATTCGTCATCGGACTTCAGTCGGCTCTGGCGGAGACCCAACTCCATCGCGACACAGCGAGGCAAGAGAGGAAAGACAAGCAAAAGTTTGGAAGGTTTGAGCGCAAGATCGATTGAAAGGCGTAAAGAACCCCAAACGATGCGTGCTTTCCTTCTTAAGTAAGCCCCCGCAATGCCTGGATGGAAAGCGCAGAGGAGCCGATGATACCAGTCAAAATTTTCACCCCGCAAATGACAAGGGGGCCCGGGGCCACCCCGACGATCAAGTCGAGGTTCTTACCCCAGGCGATCGTTGTCATCATGAAAGGCGGGAAACCCGAAGGCGGCGGCCTGACAAGGCGCGTGGAGTCGATACGATTTTCGTATCGGGAACCTGCGACCTTCAATTGCGTGAGATCCGCACGCTGAGATCTCACTTGCCGCCTCCGGGATACGCCACGCGGCGGAAGTTCAACTGCGAATACCTCCAACGGCACAACCAAAGACCCTTGAAGACACGGCTCAGAAATCGAAGAATGGACCCACCTCTGGCGAATTTACCTCATCCAAAGGGTCTTTCCCGAAGGTGAGCCCAGGGGGCCACTGTCGGTACCCTCTGTACTGGATATCCCTTGGGACTACAAAGATTACAAGGAAACTCCATCTACCAGATTTGAAGACCTCTGAAGGCCCCACATGTCAGGAGTAACCGTACCTTCTTCCCCGACATGGTTAGTCCCAGGGCCGCCACGTGTATCATAAGACCGGAGCTATCACCCACACATGGGAAGCTCCGGTCGGTATACTAATATGGCACCCCCGAACCTAACCCCAGACAGAGGGAAGCTCCGGTACTGACACATGTCAGGTATCACTGGACCTACTCGTCCACGACGATAAGCTCCGGTGCTGCCACGTGGCAACCGCCGGACCTTCAGCTTCAACAATAAGGCTGGTGGACCCCCCAATGGCTCCGGACCTTCAAGGAGCAATCAAAGACTTCAAGACCTGATTAAGTGTCATTAATACCATATTAATGACACATGATCAGATGGCCCTCAATACTGGTAACAGCACTGTTAAGGCCCGTTACCAGGCTATTAAGGGTAATTAACCCCATTTATTGTGTATCAAGCATGTGTAACCGCCAGGGCCACCTGTCGAGCCAGGCTAACGTTGTAACGACCAGTCCTTGTACTATAAAAGGACTGGTCGATGATACAGAAGGGGTGGTTCCAGACCACTACTGAACTCCCTGAGCTAGACGAGCTTCTTCTTCTGGAGCTTCTTCTAGACTCACACACTTAATACATCACCAACACACCCCGTGGAGTAGGGTATTACGCTCAGGCGGCCCGAACCACGTAAATCCCTGTGTACATTTGTCTTTCATCTTCTTGAATCTCTGCGCGCCCATTACCGAACTACAACTCCTTAATCTACCAAAGGTAGTGTCGGGAGATCTGCCAGATCCAAACACCGACAGAGGGCATCAAGGAGTTCCTCATGATTGAATTTGTTTAACTGCCAAGTTTTACTATTCTAGGGGTAGGTTAGCTACCTATTTCACGTAGATAAGAGGATAAGGAGTGAAAGTGGAGTGGGAGCCACATGGCAATGGAACATTACCTATGCCAACTCAGTTGCCTCTTTCCGGTGCTTTAGCGCAAGCCACTGAATGTAAGCAAGCAAGCAAGCAGACAGCTGCCTTGAGCTGGCCCTCAAATCGATCTTACTTTCCCAGCTACTGCTCCTTTATTTTCTCCAATGTGGAAAGATTCCCCCCCTCTCTCTCTCTCCTTCTCAACCACATCACCGCGCCTTCTCTGCATCCTCGAAGAGCCATCGAATCTGACCAAGTTGCAACCTGCTGCCAAGAGCAAAAAGTGGTGCACCCGCATTTACGCTGTACATTTTCCTTAAGTTTGTTCATTGTTCTTGAATGTGCATCTAGACATCCCTTGCGGGACTTATTTGATTAATGACAAACAAATGAGATCCTAACAAAATTATTGAGGTGAGCGCAGCTTTTAAAGCAATTAGGAAGAAAGCACAAAAAGAAAGGAGAATGAGGATGCAAACGGAAAAGAGCTCAAGAGCTTAAAAGATTAGAATTGTTTTGTATGGAGTGTGTTGGAGAAACACACCGTTAGAGCTCAAGTGAATGAGATTACACTCACTGAAAAATCAGCATGTGCGGACTAGTCCTATATCAACCGGACTAGTATGATATCTCTCTGACTAAAAACAGACAAGTCCCCCCATCCCCCCCCCCCCACCAGTGCGGACTAGTCTGCAGCACTTTGCATTTGGACAACACCGGACAAGTCCGATATCAACCGGACTAGTCCGATAATCCTCTAACTAAAATCAAACAAGTCCTCCAAGTGCGGACTTGTCCTTAGCCCTATAATTGTTCATAGCACTGGACAAGTCTGATATCCACCAGACTATTCCGAAAACTCTCATACTAAAATCGGACAAGTTCCTCAAAATGCGGAATTGTCCTCAGTTCTACAAAGTGTTCACCACATCGGACAAGTCCCATATCAACCGACTAGTCCGAAAAGTTAATGTGCCCAGATCAAACTAGTCCGGTATCAATCAACACTTAGGGTTTTTCACACACCACACAACGGACTAGTCTTGTGTCCACCACGGACTAGTCCGGACTTCGCAATCCCCAACGATAACATTCGGAAACCCTAACATAAATAGAGGTGTACAGTTATACGACACCCACTCTCGACTTCTTGTGCCGTCACACTTCCCAAGAGCCCAAAAATACATCTCTCCATTCATTCTAAACCTAAAAGGATCAAATCTTTGAGGATTAGGGATTGGAAAAAGGAGATAACTTGTTCTACACGATCTTGAGCTCTTGGGTTTGATCTCTCGCACACTCTCATTGTTTATTGGACATCTTTTGAATGTGTTTTGTGGTGTTCATTGCTGTAATTCTTGGGAGCCCTTAACCTGTGAGAAGTCCCCTGGAACAAGTTATTTACTCCTGTGGGATTAGTGATTGAGAATCGGCCTCCGTGGTAATTCAACGAGGAAGGGTTAGTGAAGACCCGATCCTCCATGGACTCTCAACGGGGACGTAGATTCCTCCGTGGAATTGAACCTCGGGGTAAAATCTTGTCTTGCGTGTTCTTGTCTTATTGTCCTTCAAACTCTATGGTTTGCATCATCTTGTGTAAGTCACATTGAAATATTGATATTAAAGTTGATCATTGCAGTATAGTGTTTTGTTGTTATAATACATTCAAATTGTCAATTGCTTTCTGTTGCATAGGCTACTAGAAGTGAAATTACTGATCAATCTTGATCTTTCTAGTCCACGTATACCGGACTAGTCCACACCATACCAGACTAGTCCAGCCTCCCCGTATTTGATCTATTTGTTCAGTGTTTTAGGGTTCGACAAAAGTTCAAAAAGCCTATTCACCCCCCCTCTAGGCTACATTCAGTTCCCATGCTAAAACCTACTGTATTTTGAAGTTGTCCCGTCGCCACTCGGAGGTGAGGACAACAACACCTTCTCTGATCATTGTCGCACCGTCGAACGAGCCAGCTCCACTCTTCCTTATCAACTAATGAAACGTGTGTGTGCATCTTCTCATCAATCCAGAGAAAGCCATATTCCATTTCATGGAGCCTATGCATCGTATTTCTTGTATTACCCTCGGCATGATCTTAAAAGCTGAAGCTAGGTTCTGCTCTAATTCGTAGCACACAATGATTTAAAGATTAATCCTATTAAGATATATCTTCTGGGCAACCTTTTGCTCTCACTCGAAGACCAAGATGAAGGAACCATCAAGTATGTAAGGAACAATCTACGTTTTTCCTTCCACCGTGCAAAAAGGGTCGGTCACCATCAAGCTATGCGTTGCCGCTCTTTCCTGTCAGTCCTAATTCATTTTCATACTCCCCATGACCCTTCAGTGCTATAGGAACAGAAAGCGAGTTATTTGAGCTAGAGTTCAGCGAGATAGACTTAACCGATGAGCCCCTCTTCACCGCCGCCATCGCGCAATCACCTCCAGAAATTGTCGGGAAACGCCGACCCCTCTTACATATTCACCACCCTGGAATACCCCCTGGCAGCAAGTGTCGGTGAAGGCGGAGGCTGGGAAAGCAGTGGAGGCGAGCACGCCACCAAGGGTGCTGCCGCTGTCGCGAGGCAGACTAAGGACTCATGGGCCCCACCTGTTAGCAACATGTAGGCTCAGCTGGGATCCTCTGTGGCTTCTGGATTTTGTGTGGCTGCACAAGGTAAAACTATGGCCCCTTGTGTTGCTTGATTACAAGTGTCTGACTCAGCCTGTGGGGTCCATCAGTCAGCTGTGGATTTATTTTCTATCGAAATGAAAATCCAGATATCTTTTGGTAAAATCCACATGACTAGTTCTATCCAGTGGTACAATTTATTTTGTATGAAAGTCCCTGAAATGTCTCAATAATTCAGTTAACCAACACCTTGGGGGAATTATTCCAGAATATCCCATCTACAGAAAAATCTCAAACTTGGCCAAAGTCTTTGTTTAGTACATTAGGACTTGCAGTAGAACTTTCAGCTTCATTGTATGTTTAAGTGGGTCAAATTTTGTTACCTTGCTCTATGTCCATAAAAATCCCAAAACAACATAAACATTTTTCAGAAAATATGGGAAACTTGTAATATCTATTGTGGACAGTAGAAAGCTTAGAAAAATGTGAAACCAATTTTGTTGGACTACTTAAGAGCAACCATAAAGGAAAAAACCTACTGGTCAGTATGGAAAAGTCCCAAATTTGATCTGAAAATTCTGGATATTAGAAAGACTTATAGAATCTCATTGATCACATACTTCCATAAAAAATTCTAAAACTTGGCCAACACTTCACCCCTATCCTCTATCAACTACTGTAAAAATATCAAAGACAGTGGACTTCAATTTCTATAACACAAATAGTGTTTATAATCTGTATTCCTATTATATCGCTATTACACAATTTTGCATTTTATTGCATATCAATTACTAACTTTTAGGTTGATCCACAACAAGGCAAGCTCTGATTTGCATTTAACAAAATGTTATAAAGTTTTGCTTTATGTCACACATATGAGTATAGTTGAATTTGCATTAAGTCTGTGATGTTTTGACATTCCAAATACATGCCACATAAAGCCCATGGAGTGTATAGGTAGGTCCGTAGCTCCACGTGTCGAAATTTTCAAGCTAATATTATAGGATCTTCGGTAGAAGTCAAGTGGTTGGAATCTACTCGCAAATGGATACACACGGGTTTGGGTTTAGGAAAATTGTTCACCATACTGTAAATTGAGATCGAGCAGCGGTGTAGGCAGCGGGACGTGGTCTCATGGGTGTAGTCCTACCTGTGATGATTAAGGACTAATCCGGGTGCAGTCCTGCTGGACAAGTTTTAAAATATACTAGGTGCATATTTGATATATGGGACCCAATAAACCGATGTAACTGGTTAACCTGGACGTTGAGGCATACCCTTGTTAGTATTTCTTAACATTCACTGTTCATCCTAGTAGCAAAGGCTAGTTCTGCAGAGGCACTAGGCTAACCTGAGCCAAAGCAACATGAGTTTCGCAAGCGCACGTAAAGTACCGCTGTAGTATTTACCCAAGAGTATTTCCAAGGGTATCGTTATTTATTTTATCCCGCTGCAGTACAAGTACCTTCATAAAGCAATAACTAACCTAAACATTGTTGAAACCAATGTCGGGACCAAGCACTAACTGAATCTTATTAACATAATCATATTAATACCTAATAAGACTAAAGTGATGGTGTATAATGTTTATGATAACATGATATGAGCATTATGACAAGATCATAATAACATCTACACCTAGCACATAAATGGACTCCACAATCAAACAAGAAACGCTTCACCCAAGTATATGAGTAAATAAAGACTAATAATATCATTATCATAAAGCTTAAAGTCAAAAAATAAAGAAAAGATATATGAGCCATACCTTTCCCAATTTGGACTTGGGACTAGAGGCTCCTCTCTACAGCCTAACCTCCACTAAGGACCATGAGAACACTAGTGTAATACAAGAGGGAATGCTAGAGTGGTGTGTGGGAGAAGTGAGGCCTTCTCTCATTTATTCATACATGGAGTAGAAGTGGTTCCCGCCACCAAAAGCGGGTGAATCAGCCTCCACTATCTTCAGAACAACACAGGGGAGCACCACATGTTGACTGACCGAGTTTAGCCCCAGGATAGAGTCGGCCGAGCTAGGGGTCGGCCGACCTGCTCCTTGCGCCTCCCCAGCTATGCTTTCTCCTAGTGACTAAAAAGTGGGCCCATGCCTCATCCCCGCGTGAATTGATGGTGGATTCCCTTGGATACGCCTGAGAATGTGTCCATGGATCCATGTGATGCCACATGTCATCGCGTGAGTTGCTGGGGTGGCACTTTTTAAGATTGCCCCCCCCAATTATTCATCAATTCTG
Source organism: Tuctoria greenei (assembly GCA_036927565.1). Taxonomy (NCBI): domain Eukaryota; kingdom Viridiplantae; phylum Streptophyta; class Magnoliopsida; order Poales; family Poaceae; genus Tuctoria; species Tuctoria greenei. Next base: position 76,443,365 of record JAYESD010000004.1, read on the forward strand.
CATAAAAATTCTTGCATGTATTATTTCTCCAAGTACAAGTGGAATTATGTCAAATCTAAATATTATGTGTGTAGGAAATATTATTCCTTTACATATTATATGAGTTATATTGACAATTGAAATTGGTATATAATGACCGTTAACAGACTCCCCCAAACTTACCCTTTGCTCGTCCCGAAGCAAAGATAATGACTTAGGTTGTTGATTAGGAGTTGCTACAATGTCTTATTTTTCAAAAGTATCAAGTGCACAAAAGAATATTGATTGAATAAATTGGATATGTACCTCTCCCTTTTTTTAGTCATTATGGGGCTTATGCCTCATCCCTTTCTTGGATGGTTGAAAGATAGAATAGCAAAGTGAGCATCCATCACCTAATGTTTAATTCCACTCAAAATTCTGGAGAGTTTCAAATGATGTTTGAATTTAGGTTCCTCAAATGATGCACTCAATCACTCCTATGTGGGAAGTGCTATTTTCATCCTCTCCAGGGCAATGCCTTTCTTTCCCTACATCTAAATAAGGCTTATATGTGGAGCTTGGTAGGGATCAAGAGTATGTATATTTGCAACACATTTATTGCTAAGTCAAAAAAGTAAGCCTTGGGAGAAAACAAATCATTCTTTTGATCAAGATTTATGAAGTGTGATGGAAGATTTGCGGAGTGGAAATATGGAGATGACTCCTTTGTATGCACTCTCTTTTTGTGAGGATGAAACATGGCAACTTATTCTTTTTTTTTCTCATCCTCTTGTACATGAGCATGCATTTTTTTCTTTTTCTTGTAGCCATGTCTTCTTCTCCTCATTTCTTTTCAAACATTTTGAAGAGAGTATTATGCATGGAAATAATGGAGTATCTTTTGATGGGGGAATGGTATGATGGAATTTTTCAAACTTCTAGTGTAGAAGTTTAGCATGTGCTCGTGCAATCTTGATTGTAAAAGCATGAAAAGATTCTAACATAGGTCTATACTTGTTTGACTAGTCTCAATGTGAAGACAAATAGCATATGCATGGGGTTTATCAAATTCAACTCACCATATGACTTTGGTAGGAATTTCTATCTAATGAGGAACTTCCATTTTAGATTTTCTCCGAAAAGTCAAGTTTTACTTTTAGCTAGGATATTAGCAGCTCTTATCACTATATCATATCCGACAACAACCTAGAATTGGACTAAGATTTTGATACTGACAAATTTCAAGTTTTAAGGCAATATTATTCTAAGCCAATAAACACAACACTTGGAGAATGCTAAGTTGTATGCATGGGACTCGAAAAAATAAAACAGAGCAACTATTCATCATTTCAACTTATGCAAAGTAAAGAACTATTCTAACCGTACATTTTTTATTATCCTAACCTATACTAAATTATTATTATTATTATTATTATTATTATTATTATTATTATTATTATTATTATTATTACAGATGCAAATGTGGTGGAAAGAAGGAAAAAAGAATAAAGGAATGCAAATGGGAAATGATACAACTAACCTCAAGTGGTGGTCCTCCCCCAAGCTTGTCCTTCTCAATCTCCGTGATATGGTTTAAACCCTTGATGACGGAAGTAGTCCATGAGGTCGGCCTGATGTTTGCTGCAGGATGGTGTTGACGTTGTTGTATTGTGCGTCAATTTGTTTTTGCCAGTCGTGGGTACCTTGGATGTAGTCTGAAAGTGTCTTGAGGACATCGCCTGTCCTCTGTTCATTTTTCCCATCCTTTGAGTAAATTCCTCCATTCCTTCACCAATGTCATGAGAACCTCGGGCCAAAAAGGAATGATGTGTACTCATGTGTGGAGGAGGCAAGCTACTAGAGCTTGAGCTGGAATCATAAGGATCCCATCTCCCTTCGATGGTATCCACTCTAGCCGCGACGATCCTCCGTCCTCATACATTTGAGATCGGGTCCAACAGTCTGCATCACCCGTCAGATCCACTTCCTCTTGGTACTCATAGGCGGGAGTAGATCACATCAGCAACTACATGGCTGCTTTTCGTGATCTACTTCTTGTGACCCTGCCAGGAACATTACTCCTACGATTCTCTTTGATAGGTTCAAGAGTAATGGTTAGCTGTCAGCACTTGTATAAATGAAAATCTAGGTTAGGTAACCGAATTTCATTTATATAGTGGGGATAGAAAAATAGTAATGATCCATATAGATCATGTTTAAGAGTGTTTCCTTGTACTTGATCCTCATCTATTAAGTAGCGGCTTGTTGAAATATATTCAATTGAAGCATTTGCTAAAGCCCCTACTTTCACAGCAATGCGGGTAATTAATAATGTACATTCAATTAGTCCCGTCATTTTAGTGTTTTCTAACCATTATGATGACATGGCCTGTATAGGAGCAATTTTAATCTTTCTAACCACGGCATAAAGGGTCATAAGTTCATCCTCGCACACAATCCTAATATCTCCTCTAGGAAACATAGTCATTGCCACCCATCTGTGCATGAAGCGTAAAGTGGGATTTTGCAAGTAGGTATTCCTAGGACTCCTACATGCTACCTCACTAGTCAATTCTTGCCAAAAACTTTTTTATTCAATTTAGGAAAAGTATCTAAATCTATGAAACAACATCTATAGAAGCCTAGGAGTGCACTAAATTCTTTCCATAGGAAAAGTATTATTTTCGGAAAAATCTAAAAGAAACACCCCCAAGTCCTACTTCAATGGTTCCTAGGAATTGAATAGTGAGGAGGCGTGAACCTTCCTCATATACTTGAGCAAAATTATCCCATCCAATTGCATGGCACAAGGTAAAGACTCCAGAATTCATACCAATTTTGGAGAGTAGCATCGGAATGTAGACCTTTGTGTGAGCGAACTCACGATCTCAGAGGAGGTTGTAGACTTGTCGTTCAATATCGTGCGTCAAGTCGAGGTCGTCGTCGTTGAGAAGGCGGAGTGGAGCATCATCTTCTTCCATCGGGATGTCGTTTTACACACCACTCCACTGTGGACTTGGTGCAGGCTCGGGGGAGAGGTGTGTGCTTGAGTCCCTCCCATGGCTTGAGCTTGATAAAGGTCCCTTCCTCTTTCCAAACAACATCTTCATGCTCTTCAAGGCAGCACAACTTGAGAACAAACAAAACAAAATCAAAAGGGGTTATGTAAGTGAAAACAAAATGGAAACCCTCGTTGAATTGCTTTGTAAATCTTGAGAACATTTTGAAAATGCAAATGCAAAGTGCAAATAGTGATGAAAGCAACTCTTTTTGGCTTGAAATTAGGAGAAGTGTTTCAACAAAGAGCAAAATTATTCTTGAGCAAGTGTGTGAGTGAGTTGGGGAGGTGAAAATGAGGTGGAGTGTGAAGCAACACACTCACCCGGGCATGTATAAATAGTGTAGCACCCCCAACAGTCATAAGTGAAAAGAATATAGCCGTTGAACAAAGGAGAGTAAAAAATGGAACTCCTCCGTAGCCGGCCGGGGGCTAAATATAACCTATTGGTTGGGTCCCATCCAAAATCCAATGAGATGGATCCTTCCTCTTTATCGAGGCTCAATTTTAAGCCTCGGCCCCGAAGAAGTGGGCGCTGTTGACTTGCCTTCCTTCTTTTGCCATTCCTTCCTTGGCGGTTTAGTGGACTCGAGCCGTTTAGAGGGCCCTGGCTTCTCTGTCTTTTTGAAATGTCGGCGTGGGCAAAAAAATGGAGTCTCCTCATAGATCATTTTCCTCATAAATGCAATGAGGGTGTCCACTTGAGGTGGTGTAACTTTGACCTCCTTAATGTGTTTGACATTGGGGCCATAATTAATTTTGGTCATGGAGCATTGCTCCTTCCTTGGCCAAAATTCAAACTTTCCTCCTTGCAATTGATATGGAAGCGGATTTCTTTGACTCCCACATCGATCCGTGCATCTGCGATGCTAAGGAAAGGGTGCCTAAGAATGAGCGGGGTTTCCTTTTGGACTTCCATGTTGAGCACCATGAGGTCTATGGGTATGAAGCAGTTATGTATTCTCATCGAAACATCTTCAGTGATACTCGCGGGATAGCAGACCGATGAGTCAGCCAGCTGTAGCTGCATCGGTGTTGGATACAATGTGGTGAAGTTGAGCTTGCCGAAGACCACCTTTGGCGTGACACTAACACTTGCACCAAGGTCACAAAGGGCCTAGTCAAAGTGTTGTGTCCCAATGGAGCAGGATATAGTAGGATATCCTAGTTCCTTTAGCCAGTTGCCCTCCCGTATAGAGATCATGTTAATGTTCTCTACAGGAGGCTCGGGTTGCCCTAGGATTTTGCCATTCTCTAACGGTAGAACAGCAACTGCTAGTTAAGCTAATTGAGTCTCCAATATATTGTTGAAGCTCAACTGGTTCTTGTAGGAAGAAGTGTAGGACCGAAGAGCACGTTAAAAGCTATCAGAGGGGAGTAAATGGTAGATTTAAACTTTTTTAGTGGAAGCAACGAAAACACCATGGCAGAAAATCAATCTCTTAAGAAACCGTGTGTGTAATCTATTTTCAATGAGTCCAACCATGACAAAAAGAAATAAATATTGTATAGAATCAAGTCACGGAACTAGTGCAACAAGAATCACGTGAAAAAAACTAAGTAGAACTTTAAATGTGATCTAAAGACTAGACGAAAGTCAATCTGTTCTACCCGATTTAAAAAATAGATCAGCAGTGCTACAAAGAAACTCGTGTAGATCAAAAACCACACGTCCAATGATTGTAAAATTTTCATAGATGATATAAAATTGAGTTGTCAATACAACAAAAAAGAATCATGTCAATTGGATCAGTAAAACTCGACTTATGATCAAAGCACCAAGGCAACATCGTGCTGTCCAGAAACTCGATGAGAAAGAAGTGATGAAAACAAGTAAGAGGAACAAGGCACAAAAGCTCCTCCAAATTACAATCTTTTAATCAAATAAAAACAAAAGAAACATCCCCAAAGTCATATTGCCATGAGCTCTGGCCTTCCTTTATTATATAACCAGCCCTCAGGCCAACTCAATCCTAACTAGGATTCTAATCCCACCTAGTTTCAACCGAAACTTTCTTTAGCTGCTCCAAACTCTTCTATATGCAGGTAGAAGCAATCTTAAGACTTCCAAACACCTTAGGAACATCCTAAACATTCCTAGAACAGCTCAACTTCGTGAACCACATGACAAATAATCCAAACAAACTGAAACCTACCATAAACAAACCATAACCACCTCAGCGCAGCCTGAGGCATAATTCAGCCGGTTGGACCTTTTCGACCAATTCTTTACATCCACTTATCTTCACCACGTCTTGGAACAACGTAGCCGTGTCCATGCACCCCTTGAATACATGCAAACATTTTCCAACGACATCCACAATACCTTCATATGCATTGTTCTTGACCCAAACATCTTTTGTGACCTCCGGATCAACTCAACCACAATTCCTCCCGAATTTGGTTGTTGAACCTCATCTTCTCCCTGACACTAGTTCGATGGATGCTGTCACCAGCCATGTCTTGACTTAAAGCAACACCTGCACATAAAAAAATAACCAATCTTTGTGAGCCTGAGACCTCGAATTGACTCTCGTTAGTCCAAAAAACACAGCACTTTATGTGAACACGTTGCAATGTTTAACCAACGTAATGAGGCATTACGCATCAAAAACTAAGTAAATGAATACTAAGCAAACCTTCCTATAATCCAAAAGAAAGTTCGAAACATTGCGAGTTAAAACATAGCAAAACAGAGTAAAACAGAGCAACCGAACTCAACATGAAAACTCTACGTAGTAACTGTTGCTCCCAATACGCATTGAGAAAGTTCGGACAATCCTAAACCATCGAGGGTAACATTACTCCTAAAGACAAATTCAAAAGTTTGATCCTTGTCGACTCACGTGCATATCACGTGTGTGAAAGTTCGGACAATCCTAAGTGCCGAACATGTGCAAGTCACGTGAGATAAGTTCAGATCATCCGAAGCGAGAAAACATGTGCAACTCATGTGCGATGAATTTTGGACAGTGCAAAACAGATTCCTGCAAGTTCGAACAATCCGAAGTCGAATTTTTAACAATATTCAAAACTTTTCGTGTGAACCCTCACTTTTATTTAAATTGCCAATGTATTCAGCACGCATAGGTCTTACAATCTCCCCATTGATGAATGCATTGGCAACACCACTTAGAATCCGAACATTGGCTTATTCACATGAAAAGTTTTGAAAACAATTTTCTCCCCCTTTTTGGAAATTAAAAATCAAACGAGAAATAAATTTCAAAAAACCAATTCTCCCTCTGAGAAGAACGTGTAAAACACTTGTGAATGTGCAATGTGTAACCTATTTCCCCTCCTTTGACAATGTATTCAACAAGGTTCAAATGAGAAATTTCAATTGTTATGAGCATATTGTAACATATACGCATAAACAAATCTCATCCAAGTCATAGTATCAAGTAACTACACTATCACATCAATGAGATACATATAGTAGTGTAAGCCATGCTAGAGATCACATGTAATTTTTCAATTTAAGTAAGTCATGATCTCACAACTTAACTATTTCAAGATCTGAAGTATGACACATGTTGCTGCATTTTTATTATTTTGAAGTCACAAATGTGGATCATATGATATTTGCAAGATATTATATGCCGCACCAGCCATATTCTAACCAACCAAGCCAAGCCTATGTCATTTGACAATCAGAAGTTTAAGGACATGGTTTTAGTCATACACAACTTCTTCCAAGTTTATATTTAAGTGCAATGATAAGCCATCCCAAAAGAAGAAGTGCGATGCATGCATATTCTCATCGCCTTTTCTCATTTTTTTATTTGATCATAAAAGCTCAACATGTGGATAATTGATTGATTAATTTTTCATTATTAAAAACACTCGTGAGCATGCAACAAGTTTAAAATAGGAAGAAAGTTCGATCATGACCAGATAACATTAGTAATGTAGTAAGAACTTTCAGCATGTAAAAGGAATCACGAAGTCATATATGTACGAAATACTATGCTCATATTATTTTAAAATCAGATTCACACATAGACTTCCCAAGTTTCAAAAAACTCCCCCTCAATTTAAGCCATGAGGATGCATAACCCCTATTTCACTACCAATGAATGAAAAATGAGTGAAATTCAAAGGTTTTTAAAAAATGTCAGTCAATTGTTGTTCGGTGTCTACATGGTGAAGCACAACGTTTCCTTTGTTAACATTATCACGGATAAAGTGATACCTAATATCAATGTGCTTTGTTCTAGAATGTTGTATGGGGTTTTTAGCAATGCAAATGCCACTGATGTTGTCACAAAATAGTGGAACACTATCTAAATCAATCCCATAGTCCTTAAGTGTTTGAACAATGCATAAAATTTGTGAGCAGGCGCTAATAGTAGCTATGTATTTAGATTTAGCCGTGGATTGTGCAACTGAACTTTGTTTTCTATAGGACCAAGGAACAAGTGAATTACCAAGAAAATTACAAGCACCCAAAGTACTTTTTCCATCAATCCTTCAACCCCCAAAATCAGCATCCAAAAAGCTTCCAAAGTAACGGTTGAGGAAGAAGGAAGAAAACTGCCAAATTCTTGAGTTCCATGTGGGGATGCTTGAAATCGTGCATAAAGACATACGCTGAATTGTATGTCTAGTCCTGATGCCGTGAGGTATAAAAGTGATTCTATCATGCTTCGATATTCTTTTCATCAACGGGTTCACCCTCTTCATCAAGTTCAAGTGTCGTTGTTGTTCCCATTGGTGTCCAAAGCAGCTTGTTGTTTCCCATGTTGAAAAGCCTAAGGATATCTTTCGTGTACTTCGTTCGATACACAAACGTTCCCTCCTCAGTTTGCTTGATTTGTAGCCCCAAAAAGTACGTGAGTTTTCCCATCATACTCATCCCGAATTCTGAACTCATCATAGCTGAAAACTTGGACAGAAGATCATGAGAAGCACAACCAAAAATAATATCATCCATATACACTTGAACGAATTGTGAGTCATTGCCATGATTCAATACCAAAAGAGTTTTATCAACCTTGCCCATGGTAAACCCCTTTTAAGTAAGAATGGTTTTAACCTATAATACCATGTTCTAGGGGCTTGTTTGAGACCGTACAAGGCTTTGGACAGTTTGTAAACATGATTAGAAAAATCTGGATTTTCCGAAGCCGGTGGTTTTTTGACATAAACCTCGTCATCTATGTAGCCATTAAGAAAAACACTTTTAACATCCATTTGATATAACTTGAATCCTTTAGATGCAGCAAAGACTAACGAAATTCTTATGCCTTCTAATCTAGCAATAGGAGCAAAAGTTTCATCAAAATCTAGACCTTCAACTTGTGTGAAACCTTGAGCAACCAACCTAGCCTTATTGCTTACCATAACTTCATCCTCACTTTGTTCATTTTTAAACACCCATTTATTTCCAATTAAAGTCTGACCTTGAGGTGGAGGTACAAGTTTCCAAACATTATTCCTTTCAAAATTTTCTAACTATTCTTGCATGGCAATAATCCATGATTCATTACTAAGTGTGTGCGATATATCTTTGGGTTCAAAAGAAGCAACAAAAGCAGAATGAGCATGAGAGTTTGCATTGCAAAACCTGGACTGTGTGACATGGTCGAACAAACTTCTAATGATTTGTTGTGGAGGATGACTTTTGAGGACAGGGAGGGGAGTAGACACTTCACAAGCTCCTTCTTCGTCATGTTCACCACAAATCAAAGAACTTGTGGCTCAAGTAAGATCTAAACCAGCAGTAGTGGTTGTTGGTGCTGGTTGTGGAGCGACATCAAGAAATGGAAGGTCATTGTTTAGTTCTGAAATTTCGGGCGGCAGCTCCACTCTTTCATCTTCAATGAAAATTCTCTCCCCCTGAAGATGGATCTAGCCCTGCAATATAAGAGCTAGTACGTGGGATAGCTTCATCAAAAGAAACCTCACAAGTCTCCACGATTTTGTTAGTGTCAAGGAAAAGCACACGATAGCCTCTAGTATGAGATGGATAACCAAAAAACATGCCATCAACAGATCTAGGGTTAAATTTATCAAGATTACCATGTTTATTAACAAAGTATTTGCAACCAAAGACCCTAAAGTGTGTGACACTAGGCCTATGTCCAAATCGAAGCTCATATGGGATCTTTCTTAGCTTAGCACGTAGAAAAATTCGATTTGAGACATAACAAGCGATCGCAATTACATCAGCCCAAAATTTCCTAGGAGTTTTATAATAATCAAGCATAGTCGTGGCCATCTCAACTAAGATGCTGTTCTTTCTCACTACAAAACCATTTTGTTGAGGTACTTAGGGTGAAAAAATGATGATCTATTCCATTTTCAGCATGAAAGTGTTCAAATGATTGGTTTTTAAATTCAGTTCCATTATCACTTCTAATTGCTTTTAAAGATCTCGAGTTGTCAGGTGAAAGTCTAAGAACTAAACTTTTAGTGTGACTAAACGCTTCATTCTTCGATGCCATAAAGTAAACCCAAGAGTATCTAGAAAAGTCATCAACATTTACAAGCACATACCACTTACCTCCAAAAGATTGAACACGTGAAGGAGCTACGGTGTCAAGATGTAAAAGCTATCCCGGTCAAGTTGTCATGCTAATTTTGAAAGGAGGATGTGAACCTGCAACCATCTTAGCATGTATGATTAGGCAGCGCACGTATGCGATCAAGAGGACTAATAGGCATGAGATGATGAAAGCTTACGTGACCAAGTCTATGATGCCAAAAATATAAGTATTTTGAATCATTAGCAACTAGACACCTATGCTTAGAAGTTCACTTAACAAAATCGGCTTTAAAAACTTTTCCAAACCGAGACATGTTAAAAATAAGCTCATCATTTGAATCTACAACCTTGCAATAATTTTTTAGTGAAAACAATTTCAAGATTTTCATCTAGAAATTGTGAAACAGAAATCAAGTTGTATTTCAAAATTTTGACAAGTGCCACATCTTTCAAAGTGTAGTGAATATTTACTCTAACCGAACCCTTAACAATTGTAGGAGTTAAAGAATTATCGGCAAAAGTAGCATTCTCTACACGTGCCACAAAAGAGAGGGAGGAGAACCATTCTTTATTACTAGTCATGTGGCGTGAGCAACCTAAATCCACAAGAAAAATGTTATTCTTCCTCAATTGTGTAACCTACAAAGAAGCACAATACCACGATGACTCAATAATGTGGTTAGTCAAAAGGAATTTAGGACTCCAGTACTGAGTCACATGACGTCCAGCAGGACTAACACGTGAAAGTTTAGAAAATACAGCAGATTTATGAGCTAAAGTTTGCGAATTTTTGTTTCTAACTAATGATTTATGAATTGTGTTATGTGTAGCACGAAAAAACCGTAGGTTTGGGAGCAAAATTTGTATTTTTATGACTCATTACAGCAGGTTGCATGTTCCTAACATTTAGTTTAGCAGGAGCAACAAGTTTTGCTCGGTTGTTATGTGATCTAGCAATCATTCTTTCCGTTTTCTATTGTTTAGCTAGTCTATCACAAAAATATATAACATGACCATCTCTACCACAGTAGGTACAATGAAAAGTAACCTTTTGTTCATGTCTAGATTAGCAAGCAACATGTTTATTAGAAACCGAATGAGACACCATCTCTGCTGACCTAAAAACCACCTCTTTTGGTTTAGGAACTATTCGAATTAAACCACTTCCTAATGACTTAACAATCTTAGGTGGACGTGGCTTAGTATGGGCATGAGAATCAAAACCTAAACCGATTTTATCATTGCAAGTCTTGGAAGAATTCAGCTGCAAATTTAGATTTTTATTCCCACTACAAAACCGCTCTAGTGTCCTATGCATGTCAGCATGTTTCTTAGACAAGTCTAGGCAGTTTTCACATGAAGTTTTTCCTTTTAGTTTGCAAATAGAACATTATTTAACTTCATGAGAATGTAAAGCATTGTTCAAAACAGAAACCTTGTTCATAGTATCGTGTGGATTCTTATTAAGATCATCAAAACTAGAAAAGTGCAAATCAATTGTTGAACAACTAACATCTTTCAAGTTTTTATCGTTCAGTGCAGCAAGCTTTCTATTCTTTTCAATTTCTAACTCAAGTTATCAACTGTGGAGATATGTACACTTCTTAGGGAGGACAATTATACATATATTAACTCACAAGAGGAAGAGGAATCATCACTAAGAATCAAATATTTCAAGCATTAATTTTAGATTCCATTGATTCAATTTTAGCAAGGTTGTCTCTATGTTTTTTGTCCTTTTTCTTGAGTATAACAGTGGCACGAGAAATAGCATCAAACTTTTCTTCGCAAGTGGGACATACCTCTTCATTGTCGCTGTTGTTTTCTGCTTCCTCCATACATGATCTTGAGTTGCCCGCCACGAAACACATAGTTGCCAAATTGTCTTCATCCTCATCTCTTCTAGAGTACACATTGCTCAAGTCATTGTCTTGTAGAGTGGAGAGGATATGGTCCACCAATTGGAATTTTGTAAAAGTCTTCTGTTTCTTGTTGTTGTTGCTAGAAGAGTTCTTGAACTTATTTTTCTTTTCATCACAGGTTTAAGGACCTGAAAGGTTAGGGTAATCTGTACGAAAATGTCATATCTTACCAGATTCAAAGAATTGTTGAGAACCACCACTTCATCTCCTTGTAGTTCTCACATTTTGCAATGGTTTTGAGAACCGAGTAGACAGAAGTGTTGTTAGCTGCTCTTTTGTAAATTCTATAGGATCAAAGAGCACGTGAAAAGCTACCAGAGGGGGGAGGGTGAATGGTAGATTAAAACTTTTTCAACAGAAGCGACAAAAACCACTCACCTGAAAAAACAATCAGATACAGAAATCAAGTGTGCAACTGATACAAATCTGTTCAACTGTGACAGAAGTAGTAGATATTATAGAGAATCAAGTTATGAATATTTGACAACAAAATCACAAAAATCAGATCTGCAACACTGCAAAGAAACTTGTGTAGATCAGAAACCACAAACCCAATGATCATGAAACTTTCATAGATGATATACGCTTTAGTTGTGAAGACAACACAAAATGAATCACAGCGATTGGATCAGTAAAACTTGAGTTATGATCAAATACTGAGGCAATGTCGTTCTGTCTAGAAACTCAAAGAGAAAGACTTGACGAAAACAAGTCGGACGAACAAGGCACAGAAGCTCCTCTAAACAATGATGTATTCTTCAAAGAAACACAAGAGGAACAGCCCCAACGTCATCTTTCCACGAGCTCTAGACTCCCTTGCTTATATAACCAGCCCTCAGGCCAACTGAATTCTAACTAGAACTCTAATCCTACTCAGTTCCAACCGAAATGTTCCATAACCGCTCAAGACTCTTCTATACGCAGATAGAAGCAATCTTAAGACTTCCAAATACCTTAGGAAAGTCCTAAACATTCCTAAAACAACTCAGAAACGTGATCCACACAAAAAGTAACCAAAACAAACACAAAATCTTCCTTAAACAAACCATAACCACCTCAGCCACAGCCTAAGGCATAATCCAGCCGGTTGGACCTTTCCGACCAATTCTTTACGTCCACTTCTCTTCACCACGTCTTGTAACAATGTAGCCATGTGATCCATTGTTCTTCACCCAAACATGTTGCGTGACCTCCAGATAAACTCAACTACAATTCCTCCCCAACCTGTTTGTTGAACCTCATCTTCACCCTAATAATAGTTTAATGGATCCTGTCACCAGCCATGTCTTGACCTCAAGCAACACCTGCACATGAACAAACAACCAAATCTTTGCCAAATCTTTGCGAGCCCCAGTCCTCGACTTTACTCTCGTTAGTCCAGAAAACACGTCACCTTACGTGAGCACCTCACATAAGCATGTTGCAAACCATATCAAAACAATAACCACCATAATCTGCCATAACATATCAAAAACATAGTAAGAGAATACTAAGTAAACATTCCATAATCCAAAAAACCAGTTTGAAATGTTGCAAGTTAAAACAGATTCACCGCATAATTATTTCAGCAAATAAAATTATAGAATCGACCAAAAGCAGCGCTGCAATTTAAAAGCAAAAGATCAGACATTCCAATCTCAAGCTCACGTGCAAATCATGTGACAGGAAGTTCGGACAGTCCTAACCAAGTAAAGAGTAAATATTACTCCCGAAAACATGTTTGTAAAGATCAAATGTGTTGACTCACTTGCAGCTCACGTGACTAAAAGTTCGGACAATCCGAATCGAGAAACATATGCATCTCACATGAGAAAAAGTACATACAATTCGAAACAATCGAGGGTAACATTAATCCCCAAAAACACATTGAGAAGTCCGGACAGTCTAAAACTATCGAAGGTAACGTTACTCCCCAAAATGTACTAAGACAAGGTCAAACAGTGTGTATCGGGGTGTATCATGGTGTATCGGTGTAAGAATCAAACTTTGCATGTCAACCCTCACTTTTATTCTAATCGCCAATGTATTCAGCATACATAGGTCTCACAATCTCCCCCTTGATGAATGCATTGACAACACAACTTAGAACCCGAAGATTGGCTCATTCACATGAAAACTTTTGAAAACCATTTCCCCCCCTTTTGAAAATCAAATGTTAAATCAGAAAGAATTTCAAAAACAAATTTCCTCCTGAGAAGAAGTGTAAAACACTTGTGAATATGCAATGTTTGCATATTTCTCCCCCTTTGACAATGAATTCAACAAGTTTCAAAAGAGAAATTTCAATTGTTCTGAGCATATCATAACATATACATATAAAACAAAGCTCATCCAAGTCATACTATCAAGTAACTTACAATATCACATCAATGAGATACATAAAGTAGTCTAAGCCTTGCTAAAGATCAAGTTTAATTTTTCAATTTAAGAAAGTCATGATCCCACAAACTTATCTATTTCAATACTTGAAAGCATGGTACATGTTGTTGTATTGTTATTATTTTTAAAGCACAAATTTGGATCATATGATATTTGCAAGAGATTATATCCCGCATTAGCCATATTCTAACCAACCAAGCCAAGCCTATGTCATTTGACAATCAGAAGCTTAAGGACATAGGTTTAGTCATCGACAACTTCTTCCAAGTTCATATCTAAGTGCAATGATAAGTCATCACAAAAGAAGAAGTGCGATGCATGCATATTCTCTTGATCTTTTCTCATTTTTTATTTGATCATAAAAGCTCAACATGTGAATAGTTGATTGATTAATTTTTCATTATTAAAAGCACTTGTGAGCATGCAACAAGTTCAAAACAGCAAGTAAGTTTGACCATGATCAGATTTATTGTAAGTAATTATTCCAATTACTAGTCATGTAAAAAACTACAAAATGTATAACATGAGTAACGTAGTAAGAACTTTTAGCATTTAAAAGGAACCACGATGTCATATGTATGAAATACTATGCTCATATTATTTTAAATTTAGATTCACACATAGACTTCCCATTTTTCAAAACTCTCCCTCAATTTAAGCCATGAGGATGCATAGTCCCTATTTCACTACGAATGAAACGAAAACGAGTGAAATCCAAAGGTTTTGTAAAAAGTTCAGCCAATTGTTGTTTGGTATCCACATGGTGAAGCACAATGTTTCCTCTTTAAATGTTATCATGGAGAAAGTGATACCTAATATCAATATGCTTTGTTCTAGAAAGTTGCACGGTGTTTTATCAATGGAATGGCACTAGTTTTATCACAAGATTGTGGTAAACTATCTAGATCAAACCCATTGTCCTTAAGCGTTTGAACAATAAAAAGAATTTGTGAGCAAGCTCTAGCAGCAGCTACGTATTCAGATTCAGTCGTGGATTGTGCAACTGAACTTTGTTTTCTAGGGGACCAAGCACCCGAAGTACTTTTCCTATCAATCCTACAACCCCCAATCAGTACCGAAAAAAGTTTTCAAAGTAACAGTTGAAGAAGGAAGAAAATGTCAAATTCCTCAGTACCATGTAAGTACCTGAGGATTTTTAGTCGGCTTGAGGATGTGAAGTACGTGAGGAAGCTTGAAATCATGCACAAAGGCATACGCTAAATTGTATGTCCGGTCTTGATGCCTTGAGGTAAAAAAGTGACCTGATCATGCTTTGATATTCTTTTTGATCAACAGGTTCACCATCTTCGTCAAGTTCAAGTGTTGTTGTTGTTCCCATTGGTGTCCGATGAGGATTTCTTTTGCCTATTTTGAAGCACTTAAAAAGGTCTCTTGTATACTTCGTTTAATGCAAAAAAGTTCCTTCATTGGTTTGCTTGATTTGTAGCCCCAAAAAGTATGTGAGTTCCCCCATCATACTCATCTAAAATTTTGAACTCATCATAGCTAAAAACTTGGACACAAGATCATGAGAAGCACAACCAAAGATAATATCATCCACATACACTTGAACAAATAGTGAGTCATTGCCATGGTTAAGCACAAAAAGAGTTGTATCAACCTTGCCCATGGTAAACCCCTTTTCAGGCAAGAATGTTTTTAACCTATCATACCATGCTCTAGGAGCTTGTTTGAGACTGTAAAAGGCTTTGGACAATTTGTAAACATGATTAGGAAAATCTGGATTTTCAAAACCTAGTGGTTGCTTGACATAAACCTCCTCATCTATGTAGCCATTAAGAAAAGCACGTTTAACATCCATTTGATATAACTTGAAACCTTTAAATGCAGCAAAAGCGAACAAAATTCTTATGGCTTCTAATTTGGCAATGGGAGCAAAAGTTTCATCAAAATCTATACCTTCAACTTTTGTGAAACCTTGAGCAACCAACCTAGCCTTATTTCTAACCACAAACCCATCCTCACTTTGTTCATTTTTTAAAAACCCATTTAGTTCCAATTAAAGTATGACTTTGAGGTGGAGATACAAGTTTCCAAACATTATTTCTTTCAAATTTTTCTAACTCTTCTTGCATTGCAATAATCCAAGATTCATTATTGAGTGCATGTGATATATCTTTGAGTTCAAAAGAAGCAACAAAAGCAGAATGACCATGAGACCTTGGATCGCAAAACATAGACCGCGTGACTCGTTCGTGCAAGCTTCCAATGATTTGTTGTGGGTGATAACTTTGGAGGACGAGGAGGTGAGTAAAAACTTCAGAAGCTCCTTCTTGTTCATGTTCAACACAAATCGATGAACTTTTGGCTCGAGGAAGATCTGGACCAGCAATAGTGGTCGCTGGTGCTGGTTATGGAGCGGGATCAAGAGCTAGAATGTCATTATTTATTTCTGAAATTTGGGGCAGCAGCTCCACTCTTTCTTCATATTTGATGAAAATACTCTCCCCCTGTGGATATGGATATGGACCTGCAATATTAGAGCTAGTACCTATGCTAGCTTCATCAAAAGAAACCTCACAAGTCTCCATGATTTGATAGTGTCAAGTAAAAGCACATGGTAGCCTCTAGTGTGAGATGGAAAACCAAGAAACATGGCGTCAACAGATCTAGTTTCAAATTTATCAAGATTACCATGTTTCTTAATAATGAATTTGCAATCAAAGACCCTAAAGTGTGTGACACTAGGCCTATGTCCAAACTGAAGCTCATATGGAGTTTTTCCTAGCTTAGCACGCAAGTAAACACGATTTGAGACATAACAAACTATTGCAACTGCATCTGTCCAAAATTTTCTAGGAGTTTGATATTCATAAAGCATAGTCCTAATGAATGTGGCCTAGAGTGGGGTGAATAGGCTTTGAAAATTTTCCTGCACACTTAATCAAATTGTTAAATTCCTGGTGGACCGGACTTGTTCAGTGTAACTGCAGACTCGTCTAGTGTAACTGCGGACTAGTCCGGTGTGCTTGTGTGGTGTGAATTGATCAAGTGTTAGAACATAAATTGCATGTGTTATAGCAGCAATATTTAAACAACTATTTGAACAAACTTGATTGAACAATTAGTATTGCAAACTTGCACGTGGAATACAACGTTAATTCAGATTACAAGCTTGATCAATTTAATGCCCTAAATAATGATGATTGCAAAGACAAAGATAGGAGCACACGGGATACCATGGTTCAATCTCACCAAAGAGATCTACGTCTTTGTTGAGGAGGCCCACATAAAGTCGGGTCGCTTCATACCCTTTTGTCTCGTCAAGTCACCACACAAGGCCAACATGATTCTACTATCACGGGTAATCTCCGAGTTGGTGGGGCAACCTCACACGTTGAGGGCGCCCACAAAGATTACAACAGAAAAGTTGATTTAATACACTCGAAAAGATTACTAGTAATGTAGGAGTGTAAATAGATCAAACCCCAAGAGCTCAATGTCGCATAGACAACGATCCCCCAATCTCAAATCTGAATACTCAAATATTTTCACTTCTGAGGACCTTGGATGTGTGGGGAGATGTGTTTTTGTGCTCTTCGGACAAGTGGCGGCACTAGGGTTTCAGTTCTTGACAGTAGAATGCGAGAGTTGTGTCTGTGGGGTCATGGATCTCCTATTTATATTGTTTTGAAAACTATTACTGTTAGGGACCCCGACGGCCGGACTAGTCCGCTCTGGGGACCAGACTTGTCTGGTATGCTGTGTAAAATTCGTGTAAAATGTGCAGCACTGTAAAAACCTTAATATGTATGAGGTATATCGGATTAGTCCGGTTGGTGTCCGGACATGTCCGGTGCCCTGTGTATTGTAACATCAAAAAGTTTCTCGGACTAGTCCGGTCCATGGACGGACTTGTCTAGTGCATAGTGTGATGGAACATCATAGAGTTTAACGGACTAGTCCAATCTATGAACGGACTAGTCCGTTGCATTGTGCTACGGAACATCAGAAAGTTTAACAGACTAGTCCAGTCCATGAACGGACTAGTCCAGTGCACTATGAAGTGAGAATAAAGAAAGTTGAACGGACTAGTCTGATTTGTGAATAGACTAGTCAAGTGATCAGTGAATTATTAAGGTTGATTTTAAGGCCTTACCCGTGTACAAAGACTTGAGCTCTTGGGATGCGTCTCTCACACACATCCTATACAATTAAGTCTACTTTTCACTTTATCCATCAATTGGGCCTTTTCCTTTTTCTTCATCACTTCATTTTTTAACTTTTTGAGTGCACCAACTATCTAATCTTAGTTAACGTCCATTCATCTCAACAAATTCATTAGGATCTCATTTGTTTGTCATCAATCATGCAAAACCCACAAGGGAATGCCTAGATGCACTTTCACCTAGCTATCTCAACTGAGGTCCTATACTTTATCTCTACAACACTATTTTGTCGAGGTACATATGGTGAATAAAATTGATGATCTATTTTATTTTCAGTACAAAAATGATCAAAAGATTGATTTTTAAATTTAGTTCCGTTATCACTTGTAATTACTTTTAAAGATCCTGGGTGATCACCTGATAATCTAATAAATAAAGTTCAAAAGTTACTAAAAGCTTCATTCTTAGATGCCATAAAGTAAACCCAAGAGTATCTAGAATAAGAATAAAAAATCACAAGCACATACCATTTACCTCCCAAAGATTGAACACGTGAAGTACCAACAGTGGCAAGGTGCAGAAGTTGTCCTAGTTCAGATGTCATGGTCATTGTGAGAGGGGGATGTGAATCTGCAACCATCTTAGCATGTCTACAAGAAGATCACACAATTTCTTTGTCCCCATTAAGCTTAGGAAGCCCACGTATGCGATCAAAACCACTAACACGTGTGAAGTGATCAAAGCCTATGTGACCAAGTCTACAATGCAAAAAATATAAGTCTTTTAAATCATTAGCAACTAGAGACCTATGCTTAGAGGATGAAATATCAAAACCAGCTTTTAAAACTCATCCAAACCGAGACATGTTAAAAATCCGCCCACCATTTTAATCTACAACCTTGAAATAATTTTTAGTGAAAACAATTTCAAGATTTTCATCTAGCAATTGCGAAACAGAAAGCAAGTTGTATTTCAAATTTTTAATAAGTGCCACATCATTCAAAGTGTAGTGATTATTTACTCAAACCGAATCCTTAGAAATTATAGGAGTTGAAGAATTATCGTCAAAAGTAAGATTCTCTACACATGACATGAAGGAGAGGGAGGAGAACTAGTCTTTGTTACCGGTCATGTGGCTTGAGCAACCTGAATCCACAATCCAAATGTTCTCCTTCCTCAAGCGTATAACCTACATAGAAGTACAATACATTGATGACTCAATACTGGGATTAGTAAAAAGGCATTTAGATATCCTGTACTGAGTCACATGACGTCCAGCAGGAATAACACACGAAAGCTTAGATAAAACAGCAGGTTTATGAGCCAAAGTTTTAAGATTTTTGTACTCAACTACTGACCTAGGAGGTGTTACATGTGTAGCACAAAAAACAGTAGATTTGGGAGAAAACATTGCATGTTTATGACTCATCAAAGCAGGTTGCAAGTTTTCACCATGTGTAGCAAATTTTTCATAAGAGTTGTGAGATCTTGCTTGCATACTTTCCTTTTTCTGTTGTTCTGCTAGTCTATAACAAAAATCTATGACATGACCATCTCTACTACAGTAGGTACAATGAAATTTAACATTGTGTTTATGTCTAGATGAGCAAGCAACATGTTTCTTAGAAACCGAACGAGACAAAACTCCTACATATTTAAAAACCACTTCTTTTTGTTTAAAACTATTAGAATCAAACCACTTCCTAATGCATTTACAATTTTAGGTGGATATGCCTTAGCATGAGCATAAGAATCAAAACCCAAACCAGTTTTATCATTGTAAGACTTGGATGAATTTAGCAGCAAGTTTATGTTCTTATTTGCATTACAAAACAGCTCTATTGTGCTATGCATGTCATCAAGTTTATTAGACAAGTCTAGACAGTTTTTACATGTAGTTTTTCCTTTTAATTTGCAATTAGAACAATATTTAACTTCATGAGAACGTAAAGACTTGTTCAAAATAGAAATTTCATTTATAGCATCATGCAATTTCTTATTAAGATCATCACAATTAGAACAATGCAAATGAATTGTTGAACAGCTAGCATCTTTCAAGTTTTTATCATTAACTGCAGCAAGCTTTCTGTTCTTTTCAATTTCTAACACAATTTTATCAAGTTTGGAGGTGTGTGCACTTCTTAGGTAGGACAATTGTTCGTATATAAGCTCACATGAGGAACAAGAATCATCACTAGGAATCAAAGATTTCAAACGATTAATTTCAGATTCTAGTGATTTAATTTTAACAGCGTTGTCTATAAGTTTTTTGTCCTTTTTCATAAGTACAAAAGTGGCACAAGAAATAGCATCGCACATTTCTTTGCAAGTGGGACATACCACTTCATCGCTGTTGTGTTCTGCCTCGTACATACTTGATCTTGAGTTGCCCAAAATAAAGCACATATTTGCCAAATTCTCTTCATCTTAGTCACTTCTAATGTCCACATCGCTCGGGCCAAATTCTTGGAGTGTAGAGACAAAACTGTTTACCAATTAGCAACAAGTAAAACCATTCTTCTTATTATTATTATTTGTAGAGAAGTGCCTCGTCCTTGTTTGATTTTCATCACGGGAAGTAGGATCTGAAAGGTTAGGGTAAACAAAAATGTCTTATATTGCTTTTCATCATGGGAAGTAGCAAATAAATCATCGATGGACTCACCTGGTTGTATCTCTAAGCGCATATATTATTTCTTGAACATATCTTGACTTACCTCCCTAATCGTGTCACTACAGGAATATCGATCACTTACGTCGGCCAGAGCAACTTACGTCGGCCGGCCGACGTAAGTAAGTAAATTACGTCGGTGCGTGGTAGCCGACGTAAGTTAAATAAATTACGTCGGCTGGCCGACGTATGTAAATGGACCGACAGTAATAAACGGTACTGACGTCGGCCTCGGCCCATAGCCGACGTAAGTTAATTGACCGACGTAAGTTAACACTAACTTACGTCGGCCCTGACATCGGCCGACGTAAGTAATCTCAGCCGACGTAAGTTGTGGTTTAACCTAACCGCGCGAGCGGTGCGCGCCTATTTCATTTCACGTGCGCCTTGTTTCCCAACCGTTGCCGCCGACCCCGAGCCGCCCCGCCGCCTGCCCCCCATCACTGCCCCGCCGTCGCCGCCCAGCCCCCACCCCCCTCGTGCCTGCGGCCCCGCCCTTGCGGCACCGACCCCGCTACGCCGCCGCTGCCGGCCCGCCCCCGCAGCCCCTGCGCCGCCGTCACCGGCCCGCCCCCGGCCGCGCCACCCCTGCGCCGTCGGCTCGCCTCCGTGCTCCTACCGCGCCACCGCGCCTCCGCTTAGGTAAGCCTCTCCTCCTCCTCCTCTCTCCCTCCCCCCTCCTCCATGGATGGTCGAGCCCCCTCCCCAACCTCCCCCCTCCCCAACCTCACCCCCCTCCCATGCATGGCCGAGCCCCCCCCCCCCCCCCCTCCTTTGCAATTGAATTGAAATGCAATTGAATTTTGAATGCAATTTAAATGTGAATGCAATTGAATTGTTGATTATGCTATTGAATTGTTGATTATGAAATTGAATGTTGAAATGCAATTGAATTTTGAAATGCAATTGAATTGTTGATTATGCAATTGAATTATGAAATACAATTGAATTCATAAATGCAATTGAATTGTTGATTATACAATACAGTATTATGTTTATATTATATTGTTGATTATGCAAATGAATTTACGATGCTTTTTATATTATATTGTTTATTATGTTGTGTAGTTAGGATAATTGTTTATTAGTTAGTTTATTATGTTGTTCATTAATTAGTACTTATTGTTTATTTATATCCAATATTTTTGAGTGATTACTTAATACATGTAATTAAAGGGGTTTCAAGCCTACCTGGCCCTGCACAGCCTGACCAGACACGGCACGACCAGGGTTCTAAATCCATGCCTGGTTGCTTAGACACCCGCTGGCCGCCGGGATGTCTAGGCGCCTAGGCGAGCGCCAGGTGAGGATGGGGGAGTAGCAGAGGGGGAGAAGCAGAGGGGGGAGCGACGCTAATAGGATGGCATGTGAGACGTGCAGGTTCGGAATTGTCCCTTTTTGGACAGCCTCGGAGTGACCGAGGGGGCGTGGCTTGTGACGAGACGCGGGTCCGGATTTGGACGAGATTTTGGTGGCGTAACCCTGTTGTTCTCTGCTGCACCATTTTTGAGCATGCAGTGGAGAGCAGTGGGGTTATGCTGCCGAAATTTCATTCGAATCCGGATCACGCGTCTCATCATGAGCACGCTCCGCTCGGTCACTCTTCGTTGAGTTTAGGATCTATCTGCCTAGGTTGTAGGGCCGTGACACATAACATAACAATACATTAACGACAATTTCTTTCGCGTTAAACTGCAAAGTCAAACATGGGCGAAGGCCGTAGTTGGATGTACACTGGTTGGAAGAGCAGAACTGGTGGTCACTTAGATGAGTGGTACGCCAAGACAGAAGCTTTTGTGGAACGAGCTTTTTCGTTGTCAAATAGCGATAAGCCACGGTGCCCATGTATGAAATGCCGAAACGGAACGTTTTTGGACAAAGTGGAACTTACGTTGCACTTGTGTCGAAACGGTTACGTGTCACATTATGAGTTGTGGAACTTCCACGGCGAGATAGCTTCTCAAGCTGTACAAGAAGTGGAAGCGGACAATGATGATGCTCAAGAGGTTGATATGATGGATGAGATGCTGGAAGCTATACGACCAGAGCTTACAGAAGATACTCAAACAGCAGAGGTTAAAGAGTTCTTCAAACGTCTCAAAGATTCGGAAGAGGCTCTGCATGAACACACTAAAATGTCAATCCTCAATTTTGTGACTAGACTTATGGCAATTAAGTCTAAGTTCTTCTTTTCTGACAATTGTTACAACATGCTCATCGATTTGTTCAAAGATGCCCTTCCACAACCCAAAAAAGTGCCTAAGGATATGTACAACTCGAAGAAAATTCTTTCTGGTCTCGGGATGAAGCACGAAAAGATTGATGTGTGTCCGGACAACTGCATGCTTTTCTGGAGAGAGCATGCCAATGAGAACAAATGTTTGAAATGTGGTCAACCGAGGTTTGTCGAAGTTGCTAATAACGATGGTAATACAGTGAAGACGGAAGTCGCACGTAAGCATCTTCGTTACTTACCTGTGACACCGAGGTTGAAGCGGCTGTTCCTTTCAAAAAAAACGGCCAGACACTTGAGATGACACAAAAAACATGAGCGTGAGAACAATGGAGTCATGACGCACCCGTCCGATGGTGAGGCATGGAAGGCTCTGGACCGGTTCGACCCAGAATTCACTCGTGAAGCGAGAAATGTTCGCATTGGGTTGGCGACAGATGGGTTCACGCCATTCAGCACAAACGCCACACCATACTCCTGTTGGCCCGTCTTTGTCATTTCGTACAATCTTCCACCGACTTCTTGCATGAAGAATGAGTTTATGTTTCTTAGCCTCATTGTACCTAGGCCAGATCATCCTGGGTCACGTCTCAACGTGATGTTGAAACCGTTGATCAAAGAGTTGATAATGTTGTGGACAGGAGTCGAAGCGTACGACTGTTATAAGAAACAGAAATTCAACCTCCGAGCTGCTTCTTTGTGGTCCGTTCATGATTTTCCAGCATACGGCATGTTTTCTAGATGGAGCACTCATGGTCGGTTGACGTGTCCGATATGTGCCTCGGATACCAATTGCTTTCGACTTACCCATGGAGGCAAGATATCTTACTTCGATCGTCATAGACGTTGGCTACCTCCGAATCACTTGTTTAGACAACAGAGGAATGTCTTCAGAAAGAACACCGTTGTCACTAAAGGACCACCAAAACGTCTTGACGGGTCAGAAATATCTGATATGTTGGACAAATTGGTGCCAGATGAAGGTCGTCCTGGATATTTTGAAGGTTTCGGAGACAAACACAATTGGACTCACATATGTGGACTTTGGGAGTTACCGTATGTGAAGTCGTTGATTCTAAGGCACAACATTGATGTTATGCATCAAGAGCGTAACATGGCCGAATGTATCATAAGCACATGCATGGACATGACGGGTAAAACAAAAGACAATTTAAAGTCTTGAAAGGATCATGCCGAGCTTTGT
This sequence comes from Tuctoria greenei, assembly GCA_036927565.1. Classification (NCBI taxonomy): domain Eukaryota; kingdom Viridiplantae; phylum Streptophyta; class Magnoliopsida; order Poales; family Poaceae; genus Tuctoria; species Tuctoria greenei. The sequence continues at coordinate 76,467,413 of JAYESD010000004.1, forward strand.
AACCGTCAAACTCTTGAGCTCTCCGAAAATGGTGGTAAACCACGCACTCCTTTCTGTCTTCGACCTAAAGAGAAAAAAGAAGTTCTCAAGTGGTTGCAAAGGTTGAAATTACCAGATTATGCAGCTAGTCTGAGACGAGCCGTGAATGTGAAAACAGGAAAGCTCATTGGGTTGAAGAGTCATGATTATCACATAATCATGGAAAGACTTCTGCCTGTTATGTTTCGAGGCTTCTTTGATGATGAAGTGTGGAAGGTGTTAGCCGAGCTTAGACACTTCTATAGGCAACTCTGTGCTAAAGAAATCATGCAAGAGATGATGACTAAATCGGAAAAGGAGGTTCCGGTACTTTTGTGTAAGATGGAAAAAAAATTTCCTCCAGGATTTTTCAATCCAATGCAACATCTCTTAATTCATCTTCCATTTGAAGCGAAAGTGGGCGATCCCGTGCAATATAGGTTGATGTATCATATTGAAATATCACTTAGATATCTGAAACCAATGGTTGGTAACAGGGCAAGGGTTGAAGGTTGCATCGCCGAAGCTTTTACTCTTAATGAAGTAGGATACTTCTCAAGTGTTTACTTTGCAGAGGAAAACAATGTTAATACTTCGGTAATGCGATACAATATAGATGAGGAACCTCCTTGTAGCGATCTCTCCATTTTTGCAACAAGAGGCACTACTGCTGGTAGTTACACTTCGTATGATGTTAGCGAAAAAGAAAGGCGTGCTGCATTCTTCTACATGTACGCTAATATGGAAGAAATGAATGAATATTTCAAGTAAGTGTTTCTCCTACACTTATGCTTTTCACCATCTTTTCTGACACATGTATTCTAAAAGGTTCTCTTTGTCGTGTAGTATCTTCAACAAGCAAAATTGGAGACATAGACATCAACCCACGAGCAAGCAAATAGAACATATTCGACGGGAAGGAATAAATGGGGGATCTAATTTTCTCTCCTGGTTTCGAGATCATGTAACGTTTTCTCGATAACTAATCAATGTTAACAATGTTTTCTTATAACTTAAGAATGCTTAGTTTTCTAATAACTCCATATCTTGGACAGTGCCAAAAAGATGCCAACGTACATGAAGATTTGCGACAACTATCCCATGTAGTGGTTAATGTTAGAAGCTATGGTCGATATGACGTCAACGGCTTTCGATTCCGTACCACTCAATTTGAATCTCTTCGTCCTCTCGCGGCAACATGTAATACCGGAGTTGTGATGAGGGCAATCGATTCGCAAGATCATGAAACGCAGTACTACGGGATTATTAAAAAAATTGTTGAATTCATTTTTGTCGCAAACAAGCAAATTCGAGCGCTATTCTTTGACTGCAAATGGTTTGATTCCATTTGTGGAATTCGAGTAAAAGAATTTGGCATGGTCGAAGTAAAACACAAGGAACGGTTGAAAGGATTCGATTCATTAGTTCTTGCACACCAAGTAGAGCAAGTGTACTATCTACCTTATCCATGCAATAAATTCAAAGCTTTGTGGGTGGTACATAAGGTGAATCCTCGTGAGCGGTTATACGCTCCAGGAGATGATGATTACCACGACGAAGCTGAGGTTGATTGTGTCTACCAAGAGGAAGAGTTGCCAGACTCCTTATCAGTCGAGCCCGGTGTAGGACTCGATAACTTAGTTGGAGACGCTCAAGATATCGAGGCTGGCACGGAAGCGGAACAGAATCAGAATCAGAAACTAAAGATATTGATGACATAGTCGAACCTGCTGATTTGCCCAAACGAAAACGATATGCGGAAGAAGAAGATCGATGGGCTGGTTTAAGGAGTAGGGTGCATGATCGTGATGTTTATGAATTTTGAAGTAACGTTTTATTCACTAATTTAACATTAATTTTGTATATTATCTTTGCATATTAATCATTTATTCCTTGCAACAGGATGTCGTCAAAGGGGAAGGGGAAGCCAGCGAGAGGGTTTGAGCCACCAGGAGACCGTTGCTCAGGGAGCTCGTTCCTTTCTAGCCGACGTGAGCTCTTTCTGGCACACGCTCCACCCTCAGCTGTCGTGTGCTTTCAGCGGACAGAGGTAAATTTTAGTTACAATTAAGTTATTTTTGAAATTGCAATTGTTATTAATTATTAATTGTCAATCTTTTCCTTTTGTGTAGTCTGACTCAGAGACTTCTGAGTCAGAGTCAGAGGCTAGGGGGCCGCTACAGGAGCCCGACTTAGAGGCTAGGGGGCAACTACAGGAGCCCTCTAGCGCTAGCCTCCCTTCGGAGCCGGCTAGCACTAGCCTCGCTGGGCAGCCGGCTACCACTAGCCTTACTAGAGGCTCCGGGGGTTCCGCAGAGCCTTCAGGGTCACAGGACGCGGCAGCGTCGCAGCAGAGGTGACGGACGAGGAGGACCCACTTTGCTGCTCCTCCTCCGGTTACCACTCAGCAGACCACGATCCGTCCTGTTGGAGACAGGTATAAATATTGTATATAGTATATTAAATATTAGATGTTGTTTTCCTTTACTTAATGATTTAATATATTTTGTTCACGGGGGCCGAGAAGCACCATAGGCAGGTTAACAGTGTGCTCGGTGCTATCGTCAAGTTGCACTACCCTGGTGTAATTGACGGTTTTTCGGCCCTGTCGTGGGATGACTACGCTCGGGTCTCTCACCCGGTGCACGGCACGGTTCAGGGAGCCGTATGGCACGATTTTATGGTAAGTTTAACTGTTTCATTTTTTCAACTCGTTTGAATTCTTAATTGCATATCACTTAAATATTTGTTTGCTTAAAGCTGAGGTACCAAGTAGAGGAAACGGGCATGGAGGACCACGTGAGACGCGTGTTCCATTACAACGCTCGGAAGCTCACAACGGCGGCGTTGTCGTACGCTCGGATTCAGGCCATCAACGCGTACTACAAGCGGCACCCCCAGGAGCAGGAAAGGGGTGTATTTAGGAAGGACTCGGACTCCTTCTTGACAGAGGAGCAGTACGCGGAATTTGGCATGGTCGAAGTAAAACACAAGGAATGGTTGAAAGGATTCGATTCATTAGTTCTTGCACACCAAGTAGAGCAAGTGTACTATCTACCTTATCCATGCAATAAATTCAAAGCTTGGTGGGTGGTACATAAGGTGAATCCTCGTGAGCGGTTATACGCTCCAGGAGATGATGATTACCACGATGAAGTTGAGGTTGATTGTGTCTACCAAGAGGAAGAGTTGCCAGACTCCTTATCAGTCGAGCCCGGTGTAGGACTCGATAACTTAGTTGGAGACGCTCAAGATATCGAGGCTGGCATGGAAGCGGAAACAGAATCAGAATCAGAAACTAAAGATATTGATGACATAGTCGAACCTGCTGATTTGTGCAAACGAAAACGATATGCGGAAGAAGAAGATCGATGGGCTGGTTTAAGGAGTAGGGTGCATGATCGTGATGTTTATGAATTTTGAAGTAACGTTTTATTCACTAATTTAACATTAATTTTGTATATTATCTTTGCATATTAATCATTTATTCCTTGCAACAGGATGTCGTCAAAGGGGAAGGGGAAGGGGAAGGGGAAGCCAGTGAGAGGGTTTGAGCCACCAGGAGACCGTTGCTCAGGGAGCTCGTTCCTTTCTAGCCGACGTGAGCTCTTTCTGGCACACGCTCCACCCTCAGCTGTCGTGTGCTTTCAGCAGACAGAGGTAAATTTTAGTTACAATAAAGTTATTTTTGAAATTGCAATTGTTATCTATTATTAATTGTCAATCTTTTCCTTTTGTGCAGTCTGACTCAGAGACTTTTGAGTCTGAGTCAGAGGCTAGGGGGCCGCTACAGGAGCCCGACTCAGAGGCTAGGGGGCAACTACAGGAGCCCTCTAGCGCTAGCCTCCCTTCGGAGCCGGCTAGCACTAGCCTCGCTGGGCAGCCGGCTACCACTAGCCTTCCTAGAGGCTCCGGGGGTTCCGCAGAGCCTTCAGGGTCACAGGACGCGGCAGCGTTGCAGCAGAGGTGACGGACGAGGAGGACCCACTTTGCTGCTCCACCTCTGGTTACCACTCAGCGGACCACGATCCGTCCTGTTCGAGACACGTATAAATACTGTATATAGTATATTAAATATTAGATGTTGTTTTCCTTTACTTAATGATTTAATATATTTTGTTCACGGGGGCCGAGAAGCACCATAGGCAGGTTAACAGTGTGCTCGGTGCTATCGTCAAGTTGCACTACCCCGGTGTAATTGACGGTTTTCCTGCCCTGTCGTGGGATGACTACGCTCGGGTCTCTCACCCGGTGCACGGCACGGTTCATGGAGCCGTATGGCACGATTTTATGGTAAGTTTAACTGTTTCATTTTTTCAACTCGTTTGAATCTTAATTGCATATCACTTAAATATTTGTTTGCTTAAAGCTGAGGTACCAAGTAGAGGAACCGGGCATGGAGGACCACGCGAGACGCGTGTTCCATTACAACGCTCGGAAGCTCACAACGGCGGCGTTGTCGTACGCCCGGATTCAGGCCATCAACGCGTACTACAAGCGGCACCCCCAGAAGCAGGAGCAGGAGCAGGAGCAGGAAAGGGGTGTATTTAGGAAGGACTCGGACTCCTTCTTGACAGAGGAGCAGTACGCGGAGGTAAGTTTTTAATATTGTTAAATATTTACAATATCTACGTATGTTAACTGCGTTGATGAAAAATGAAATATGTGCAGGTTAGTATTGCCTGGTTACAGGGTAACATCGAGGCGTATTTATCTCTCTGTCGGTACTGGTCTAGCGACGATTTCATCAACAAGTCCACAAAGGCTAGACAGTGCCGCATGGGATCCGAGGGCAAGCACAACTATGGCGGCGATGGCTACTTGCGTTTGGCTAAATGCATGGTAAGTACCTTTTTATTTTATTTATGTGTTTCTAATATATTATTTATCTCACTAACACGGCTGTACAGGAGCGAGAGATGGGTCATGAGCCGACCCCGACCCAGGTTCGGAAGAGAGGTCACAAGGGAAGTGGCCCTTCTCAGCCAGGGCGGTGTAGTCAGGTCGCAGCCGACCGACTGGTAAGTTTTCGAAATTCATCAATTTCATTATAACTAATACTATTATTGACATGCTTACATGATTTATTTGTTTTGTAGACAAAGTAAACGCATGAGGTAGCGAAGATACACAGTGCGGATTATGATTGGGAAAGCGCGTCGACCGACCCCCAAGCCGCGTACGCAAGCGGAGCCGAGAAGGCCCACGGGCGGTGAGTTCTTCGTGTGTTTCATTTCTTTTTGAATTAATCTTCTTCTACTTAGTGTTTTCATTCTTTTGCAGGTTTGCCCTTTTTGATGGAGTTGTCGACTCGAGGTTGACGCGACCTTTGAGAGGCGCTTCATCGTCGCGGGCTTCGACCATTGGGACCAGTGGTCGTCTCTCGCAGACCTAGCTGGAGCTCCAGGCCATGAGGGAGACGCTGACGCAAACCCAGGCAGAGCTAGAGAGGACGAGAGCGGAGGCAAGGGAGGAGCAGCAGAGGACGGCCTTAATGATGGCCCAAATGCAAGTAGCGGTGGTGGTAAGTAGTTTAAAGTACCGTAGTTAAATATCACAGCACTTCAATAACATATATCTTCTAATATTTTGCAATGGCAGGCTCTTGCTCGACACAGCGGTCAGGATATCGAGATTCCTACGCTTCCGCCGCAGTAGACACCGGAGCAGGTGATAAACTCTCTCTTTAATATTGTTGTATCCATTTTAGTATTTTACATAGAGAGATAAGGAGGTAGAACATAGAGGTAGATCTTGATGACTTGTCAGATATTGATTCCTATAGTGGTGAGGAAGTTAAGTGTAATCAAGCTTTTGGTGGGTAATACCATAATGTTAGAGTTGGATTGCTTCACATTAAGTCATGCACCTGGGCTATCACATAAGGTTTCAAGAGATAATGTAGCATGACTGTCAAAAAATATCAAAGACCACTACATTACCTCTTGAAACCTTCTGTGATAGCCCAGGTTATGACTTAATGTGAAGCAATCCAACTCTAACATTATCACTGATGTTTTTGGACTATAATGTTATCATTGAGTTGACATTGATGCTTACTAGTGACTATGTTTCTTCTGCAGGGTTTGGGAACACGCCGAGAAGATCACGGAGGTAGTGGAGGGGCTAGCGTGTAGCCCGGTGGAATTTATTTTGCAAATTGTGTTGTTGTCGATGTTTTGGACTATATTTTGAAACTTTTATGATGTGTATATGTTATTTGTCTATTCTATGTTCTCGCCATCGAGCGAGGTAGTAAGTTTCTATTTTAAAAAAAATTCAAAAACTTAAGTTACGTCGGCTATGGAAATGACGACGTAAGTTACCCCAGTTTAACTTACATCGGTCAGACCATACCGACGTAAGTTAAACCACTTAACTTACGTAGGTTTGGATCAACCGACGTAAGTTAGAGCACTTAACTTACGTCGGCATGCTCTGGCCGACGTAAGTCCTCCGGCCCAGCCCAAGGCCTATCCCGCCACTTAACTTACGTCGGCTTCTGCAGACTGACGTAATTAAGGTAACTTACCTCGGTGGCTGACGTAAGTCACCTTAATTACGTCCAAAAGGCTATGTCGGCCAGTAGCTAATGTAATTAAAGGAAAACCAATGTAATTAAGTTACTTACGTTGGTTTATGCCTTACTTACGTCAGCTTTGGCCAACGTAAGTGATCGATATTCCTGCAGTGTGTTGGATCCTTCGTGACAACATGCCTTCCACACATCATACGCTGATCGGAAGTGTGCAACAAGATCAAAGTCACTTTGAGTCAATCCTTGTATGATCAAGTTGCAAGCCTTGTTATTGTTGTTGACATCTCTCATGTTCACAGTCGTAACTTGATCGTTTAGTGGCACGTCAAAATACTTGTAGAACATTTCCCATATAGTGAAGCCTTTAGTTGTATGTAGGCCTTCATACGAGCCTTCCAAACCTAGAATTCAATGCCATCGGACACACAAGGTTTTGCATAGTATTTCTCCATGTCGATTTGTCAAAAGACGTGCAAATCACAGAGATTAGAGCAACTTGGGTCTGATACCATAGGACCGAAGAGCACGCGAAAAGCTACTAGAGGGGAGGGGTGAATGCTAGATAAAATATTTTTAAGCAGAAGCAAAAAAAAAACCTCAGTAGAAAAACAATCTGTCAGTACCCTGCAGACCGGGTACCCACGTATATAAGGAAGAAAAGACACTGGGTCCCACCTCCCAAGAGGGGAGGTGCCAACAGGCTACCACGTGTCTGGCAGCTCTGGACCTACCTTCCTGCTAAGGGTGGCTCCGGTGCTACCACATGTCCCATAGCTTCGGACCCGCCTCTCTGCTAAGGGCGACTCTAGTGCTGCCATGTGTCATGTAGCTCCGAACCTGCCTCGATGCTAAGGGTGGCTCCGGTGCTGCCACGTGTCCCACAGCTCCAGACCTGCCTCACTGCTAAGGGTGGCTCCGATGCTGTTCCATGTCCCGTAGCTCTGGACCTACCTCCCTGCTAAGGGTGGCTCCGGTGCTTCCACGTGTCGCATAGCTTCGGACCTACCTCCTTCCATGGGTGTCTCCGGAGCTGTCATGCGCTCTACAGATCTGAACACAGCCTCCCCGCTGAGAAGAGGTCTGGTGCTGCCATGTGTCTCACGGCACCGGACCCGACCTCCCTGCTGGAGGGCTCTGGTGCTGCCACGTACCCCATGGTTTATGAAGACGATGTGTGCACTCAAGACCATATTAACTGGAATTCAAGAAAGCATTAATGCTTCATCAAGACCGCGCCTTCAAGACGTCATTAATGCGCTATCAAGACCCATTAACGTGTCATCAAGACCACGTTAATGCGCTTCCACCTTTCAAGCGCCGGTCATAATGTAAGCTGCTGGCCCTTAACATATAAACGGAGTGAGCAGCCACCAACTAAAGAAGGCAATTTAGCCAACCCACACTCACTCATGAGAGACCAGGCTCTCGCATACTAATACACAAGGAATACAACAAATAGATTCTCTTGGATGTAGGGTATTACGCTCTGGTGGCCTAAACCATGTAAAAATCCTCGTTTTCACCTGTGTTCATCTAGCTCGTAGATCCAAGGAATTCGCCCCACTTCAACAAGAACCTCTGCGACTGGTCTATAGCATTATAGGGGGAAGTATCGTTAGCACACTTTGACATACTGTCGGTACCCTGCAGACCAAGTACGCCCACATACAAGGAAGACAAGATGTTCGGTCCCACCTCCCTAGAGGGGAGGTACCCAGAGGCTACCACGTGTCCCACAGCTTAGAACCTGCCTTCCTGCTAATGGTGGCTCTGGTGATGCCATGTTTCCCATAGTTCCAGACCTGCCTACATGCTAAGGGTGGCTCCGGTGTTGCCACGTGTCCCATAGCTCTGTACCAGCCTCCCTGCTAAGGGTGGCTCCAGTGCTGCCACGTGTCCCGTAGCTCTGGACCTACATCCCTGCTAAGGGTGGCTTCGGTGCTGTCATGTGTCTCGTAGCTCTGAACTTGCCTCCCTACCATGGGTGGCTCTCGTGCTGCCACGTGCTCTGCTGCTCCGAACCCAACCTCCCCGATGATAAGAGGTCCAGTGCTGCCACGCGTCTCGCGGCACCAGACCCGACCTACTTGTTGGAGGGCTCCGATGTTGCCACGTACCCCATGGTTCATGACGATGACTTGTGCACTCAAGACCATATTAACACGACTTCAAGATAGCATTAATGCGTCATCAAGACCGCAACTTCAAGATGACATTAATGTGCTATCAAGACCCATTAACGTGTCATCAAGATCACGTTAATGCGCTATCAAGACCCATTAACCCTTGTTGTCCCTTGACCTATAAACGGACCGAGCAGCGACCAACTAAATAAGGCAACTGAGGCCAACCCACACTCAGTCATGAGAGAACAGACTCTCGCATACTCATACATAAGCAATAGAACACATAGACTCTTGTGGATGTAGGGTATCACACTCCAGCGGCCCAAACCATGATAAAAATCCTCATGTTCGCCTGTGTTTATCTAGCTCGTAGATTCATAGAATTTGTCTCTCATGAAAAAGAACCTCCGTGGACTGCTCTATAGAAGTACCAGGGGAAGTGTCGTTGGCACACTTCGACATTTGGCGCGCTAGGAAGGGGTCATTTTTTGGATCTACCAGCCTCACCACAATGGTGAATCCTCAATCCACCGCCGGCTCCTCTCGACCCTCCTGCCATAAGGGACCTTGGAGGATGGCGCCACTTCCCGCTCGAACACAAGGTCACGGTTCCGATGGCTGCTACTTTCACCAGACAACAACTTTCTATCAAAACAGAAACAATGGTGTCACTAGTGGGAGGTCAAATGTGTACAGTCTACTTAGCCTGGTCTTGCACTCTAAGCCTGTGCCCTGTGACCCTAAGCCTATGCATTTTGCCTATTGGCTACTTCCGCCACCACACGATGACTACCTATGACCACGGCAACAACGACGCCACCAGGTACCTGTGACGTATCCGCTGTCCTTGGTTATTTTCTCACTCGGAGTCCCATGGCGTTGAACGGTCACTCCCATGAAAAGCTAATGCCAATAGAGGTTCCGAAGTATGCTACTTACTGAGCCTGGTCCTGCATCCTAAGTATGCGCACTGTACCTTTATTGCAACTGAGTACTGGGGGTCGGAGTGTGTTACTTGCTTAGCCTGGTCCTGCACCCTAAGTATGCACACTCTAACTTTCCAATGATGTGGCTAAGTACTGAGGGCCGAACGTCCCCCAAAAGACTAATGTCCGTGCGAGGTCAAGAGTGTGCATCCTTCTTAGCCTGGTCTTGCACCATAAGCCTGTGCTCTGTGAGTCCAAGTTAGCGCAATCTTTCTCCGCGGCACTATGGTTTAGTACCGAACACTGAAAGGCACATGGTCCTGGATGAAGCAATATCAGTTATGCAAATATTATCACCATCTTCATATAATTATGTTTCGATATTATGCATATTGTCCGATTTTCGCTCTGTTAGGCTATCTCCAACAATAAACCCTAAAATAGAAGGCCTTTTGGGTGTTCGTAGCTTGTTTGGGCGCAATCATGTATAACCCATTTTTAAGATCTCCAACAGAACAAGTAATATAGGGTACTCTAAACAGAGGAGTATGACTAAAAGATTCTAGCGAGAAACAATTTCGGGATTTCGATCGTCTTCTTCTACTGTACTTCCACCGTAATCGCGTCTCAAAATGGCTAAAGAGCACTTTCTCGCCGATGGCCACCGCCTCCAGTCGCCTCTCCTCACCCACTGCCATTCTATTGTTTCACGCATTTGTTTGTGAATTTGTTGTGATTTGGGCGTGTGATTGAGATACTATACCTTGGCATTCATCAGCATAATTGGAGCCACTCAATCTGTTCCTGATTTGGGAGTCCGCGATCTGAATTGCTTTGTTTTAAATTCTGTAGGCGTTGAATAAGATCAGTTCCAGAGCTCACAAACAAAAGCAAGTTCTGATGCGCAGTCGGAGCTGTTCATCCGCATTATCCTCGATAACACGAGCAACACCGCTCTCTATCATTGACAGAGATGTTAGCATGACCAAGTCCGACCTCGTCAACAACATTGCTATGCATCTAGGACCCCTCTTCGCCCACCATGGCCATGGTAGTGTTGATGGCGCGGGGGAAGACGTGGAGGCGGGGCAGGGTGCGAGGCCACAAGCGCGCGCTGGCGGGTGAGGCGGGGCGCGAGCTCTTGTGTGCTGGGTGTGGGTCGACGAGCTGCATAGGCGGAGCGACGTGCCGCTTGCGCCGGCTGGTCTAACGCGGGCGCGACGTAGCGGCAACAGTTTCTGTGACGATGTTTTCTTCTTTTCCTCAGCGGTAGTTGAGATAAGAGATGTTGGTCTAGCGCCTATCTTTGGAATACGGAGGACAACGCTCCTAAGACGGGCTTAGTATGTGGGATTACTGTTGGAGGATGTTTTAACACCTAGAAATGGTTTGGGCTCTCTGTTAGAGTGTCTGTTGGAGACAGTCTTACATCTTCCTAATTTTCCATAGTAGGATTGTGCTATCCTGCCGCAGATGGGCAACCTGAAGTAACTATGATGTATTTGGGTATTTCTGGTAGTTTTCATCATTTGGGATCCCGTTCTCATTGAATGGCCTACTGGCCTAAAAATCCAATGCAAATGATAGGTCTGGAGTATCCTAAAGGCTTAGCCTAGTACAAAACCCTATGTACGCCACTCTACCTTTTCTGGTGTTGCGTCAAAGTAGGGCGGGTCCAACAAACACATGCTCCTGGGTGAGGTGGCAACCAGTACTCGAATACTATCGCACTGAATTACTTAGGCCTGTAGCCCGGTAGGGACCGTAAGCTACAACAAAACTACGAGCAGGAATATTATCACCAATGAGCACTATTACTCTTTTTGCTGTCACTTTTGTTTAGGTCCTAGTTCACCCTTCTACAGGCTCTGCCGCCGGGCCTCAAGCTCCAACACTGGCACCTTCTAGGGGGCCCGTCGTCAATGTTATTAGTGTTGATGGTGGTTGCCTGACATATGAGGTGGGCCTGAAGGGCCACTGTCGGTATCCTACAGACCGGGTACCCTCACATACAAGGAAGACAAGACGCTGGGTACCACCTCCCAAGAGGGGAGGTACCCAGAGGTTACACCTGTCCCGCAGCTATGGACGAGCCTTCCTGCTAAAGGTGGCTCCAGTGCTGCCACTTGTCCCATAGCTCCGAACGTGCCTCCCTGGTAAGGGTGCCTCTGGTGCTGGCATGTGTCGTGTAGCTCCAGACCTGCCTCCCTGCTAAGGGTTGCTCTGGTGCTGCCACGTGTCACGTAGCTCCGGACCTACCTCCTGCCATGGTGGCTTCGGTGCTGCCACGTGCTCTGCAGCTCCGGATCTAGCCTCGCCGCTAAGTAGAGGTCTGGTGCTGCCACGTGTCTCGCGGCACCAAACCTAACCTCCGCGTTGCAGGGCTCCGGTGCTGCCACGTACCCTGTGGTTCATGAAGACGACTTCTGCACTCAAGACCATATTAATGGAACTTCAAGACAGCATAATTGTGTCATCAAGACCGCGCCTTCAAGATGGCATTTGTCGGTGTTTGGATCCGGCAGATCTCCAGACACTACCTTTGGTAGATCGAGGAGTTGTAGTTCGGTAATGGGCGCGCTGAGATTCAAGAAGGTGAAAGACACGTGTACACGGAGATTTACGTGGTTTGGGCCGCCTGAGCGTTATACCCTACTCCACGGGGTGTGATGGTGATGTATTAAGCTTGTGAGTCCAGAAGAAGCTCCAGAAGAAGATCGTCTAGCTCGGGGAGTTCAGTAGTGGTCTGAAACCGTCCCATGTGTATCGCTGACCAGTCCTTTTATAGTACAAGGACTGGTCGTTACAATGTTAGCCTGGCCCGATAGGTGGCCCCGGCAGTTACACATGCTTGATACATAATAAATGGGGTTAATTACTCTTAATAGCCTGGTAACGGGCCTTAACAGTGCCGTTACCAGTTTTAAGGGCCATTCGATCGTGTGTCATTAATATGGTATTAATGACACTTAATCAGGTCTTGAAGTCTTTGATTGCTCCCTGAAGGTCCGGAGCCATTGGGGGGTCCAACAGCATGATTTTTGAAGTTGAAGGTCCGGCGGTTGCCACGTGGCAGCACCGGAGCTTACCATCGTGGATGAGTAGGTCCGGTGCTACTGGACATGTGTGAGTACCGGAGCTTCCCTCGGTCTGGGGTTAGGTCCGGGGATTCCATACTGGTATTCCGACCGGAGCTTCCCATGTGTGGGTGATAGCTCCGGTCTTACGATACACGTGGCGGCCCTGGGACTAACCATGTCGGGGAAGCAGGTCCGGTTACGCCTGACATGTGGAGCCTTCGGGGGTCTTCAAATATGGTAGATGGAGTTTCCTTGTGATCTTTGCAATCCCAAGGGGTATCCGGTACGGAGGGTACCGACAGTGGCCCCCTGGGCTCACCTCCGGGAGAGACCTTTTGGATGAGGTCATTTCGCCGGAGGTGGGTCCATTCTTCAGTTTCTCAGCAGTGTCTTCAAGGGTCTTTGGTTATGCTGTTTGCGGTAGTTCACAGTTAAACTTCCGCCGCGTGGTGTATCTAGGAGGTGGCGGGTGAGATCTCAGCATGTGGATCTCACGCAATTGAAGGTCGCCGGTTCCGATACGAAAATCGTATCGGTTCCGCGTGCCTTGTCAGGCTGCCGCCTTCGGGTTTCCCACCTTTCATGTTGACAACTGTTCGCCTGTGGTAAGAACCTCGACTTGATCGTTGGGGTGGCCCCGGGCTCCCTTGTCATTGGCAGGGTGAAATTTTTGACTAGTATCGTCGGCTCCTCTGCGGTTTCCATCCGGGCGTTGCGAGGGCTTACTTAAGAAGGAAAGCACGGACCGTTTGGAGTTCTTTATGCCTTTCAATCGATCTTGCGCTCAAACCTTCCAAACTTTCGCTTGCTTTTCCTCTCTTGCCTCGCTGTGCCGCGATGGAGTTCGGTCTCCGCCAGAGCCGACTGAAGTCCGATGACGATTTGAAGAAGGTTCGGGCCCTCATGGGATGGTCCCCTGACTTCTTCAATCTCTTGGTCCTCGCCGACAAGCTTCCGTTCGAGAAGGAACACGCCGGCGAAATGGTGTACTTCTCCGCGTACGCCATGGTGGTACTGAGACCCACCTTTCTCCTCTTTCTTCTTGATGCTGCTAGACTTCTATGGTCTACAGCTGTATCACCTTGGCCCCCACTACATTCTGCTGGTGTCCATTTTTGTCCACTTCTACGAGATGTGGGTGGGCATTCCCCCTGCATTGAGCTTTTCCGCACCTTCTTCACTGTCCAAACCACAGGTCGGAGCGACGAGTACCTTGGCTTCTACTATTTTGTGAAGCGCAAGAAGTGCCCGTACAAGTACTTGCGGTTGTTCCCTTCTGGGAAGTGGCACGACTGGAAGAAGGATTGGATTGTTATCAGGGTGGAGGAGCACGAGAAGCTGGAGCTGCTGGAAGGCCTCCCCATCTTCGACACTGCAGTTTGGAGTGAAGCTCTGATGCTGTCGGATGCCTTCAATCCTGCTCTGACCAGGATCCGCCTGTGCGTGGAAGGAGGGGTGACTCCCCAGGCGCTATTTTGCAACTTCCTGACCAACAGGTGGGCTCCATTGAAGAGGAGGGAGAAGTTGGCTTGGGCCCTCAATAGTATGCTGGACGACGACCGGATCGAGACCGGTTTGAAGTCCAACATGGAGGGTGCAACTTTGGAGTTTCACCTGAAGAAATTCCAGCACGACATCGACGTCGAGGGTGATGACTTGGCTCCGCTGGCAGCTTTCCTCCCTCTGAACATGGAGGCATAATTCAGTAGGGAGCTCCAGCGGACAATGCCGGTGCTTGACGTCCTTGGTGTCGTTGAGAGGCGCTCGAACACTGGGTTGGCGATGTCCGAAGCTCCGGAAGGTGGCTCCGTTCCCGCCCCTAAGCCAAGAACCGAAGTCGTTGGCAAGGACAAGGAATTGGCCGAGCCCTCAATCCGTAAGAGGAAGCATGCCGATAGATGGTCCGCCGGGCATACTTCTTCCGCGGCGTCCCCTTCTCCCTGGAGGGGGAGGTCTACGACGACTGCGTCTACTCCAGTAGCGGCTTCTTCCTGGGGTGCTAGCTCTGGCCAGGTGACTTCGGTTCCAGGGACGGATGAGGGCTTCGGGTCCGAAGGTCCTTCCCGGTCTAGGGGGCCTCGACCAGAGCAACGCCGACAGCAGCAGCAAGCTCCGAGGGACCCTCCGGGACTACCACGCCAGTGGCGGCTTGGGCCAGTCCGGAGCGTCCGGAGAAGATGTTCCGTGGTAACTGGTGCGGAAGCCTTCCGAGGTAATTTTTGATTTTTTACCTCAGTCAGTTGTTTTATTGTTATCTGTATTTTGAGTCTCTTTGTCCTTTATCCACAGCGTGCCCAAGAAAATGGCTGAAGCTCCGGTCCCTGCAGCAGCGGTTGAGGCTGTGCAGGCTGAAGATCCGGCTCTGGTTTCAGCGCCGCCCCAAGAGGTGGTTGAGGCTGCGGTAGCCCCGACGCTGGCTGTCCTAGTTTTGGATGACTCATCCCCAGAAGCTCTCGTGGTAGCGCCGGACCACGGGACTGAAGATGTACCAGCAGCGCCAGCCTCGGAGGTTGAAGCTCCGGGCTTGGATGCTGTGATGTTGGATGCTCTGACTGCAGAGCCGGAGGAAGCTGCGATTTCGGCCCTAGAGCTGGATGTTGTTGAAGCCCCGGCAGTCGATCTGGTGGTTGATGAGGTCCCGATGGTAGGGTCGGGTGTTGATGAAGCTCCGGCACTTGAGCCGGTTGTCGAGGAAGCTCCAGCGGCAGAGCCGGTTAATGCAGAAGTTCCGGCTGTGGAGCCGGCCATTTAAGAGGTTCCGGCGTCCAAGTCAGTTGCTGTGGAGGTGTCGGCGCCTGAGCCTTTGGTGGTCGAAGCGCCAGCGCCAGAGCCCATGATGGTCGAAGCGCCAGCACCTGAGCCAACGGCAGAGGAGGCGCCTTCGCCAGAGCCAGAAGTAGCTTCTGCTCCGACTGAACCTTCAACACCCGCTCCGGAAGCGGTGATCCCGGAGGTGACCGCTACTGAGCCAGAGTGCCGTGACGAAGCTGCTGGCCCCCCGCCAGGGGGGGCAGTTGTTGATGACCTGGTGGCTGGGCCTTCAGAACCAATTCCGGAGGTTGGAACTTCGCCTGCAGGTACTTCCTCGACAGAGGCCGAGGCTATCTCGGAGGACGGCCCTAGTGCCGTGGAAGCTCAGGGGACTGCTCTCGTAGAGTGGGACCCAATTTTTGTTGCTGAAGATCCGCTAGAGCCAGCGGAGAAGACCCCAGATGGTCCAGACCCGATCCCCCTATTGTTGTCTATCGACAACGCTTGCTCCAGTCTTTGCCAAGTCCAGTTGGCCTTCAACCATGACAGCAAGGCCCTCGAGGAGGAGCGTCAAACCCTTAGGAAGTGGCGCAACCGACTCCATTTCGAGACCAAGCTGGCACAGTCGAGGCTGGCTGGAGAAGGTCTGCCTGGAGTACTAAGGAAAGTTGTTGGATGAGAGGGAAAGCATGACACGGACGATCGGCAACCAGTCCCGGGCCATATATGAGCATGCCAAGGCTACAAATAGCGCAGCGGATGATCGCCAGGAAAGGCTCACCGCCATCCACGATAGTATGATCAAGCGTCGGGAGGCTCTTGAAGCGCGGGAAAGACGGCTCGAAGATGAAAAGCAGAAATTCCTGGAGCTGCGGGACGACCTCGTAAAGAGGGAGGAGGAGCTTGTCCAAAAGACAGCTCTGGCTCACAAGAGCCTTGAAGAACGCACCAAGAAATTGGATGAGCATTGCAAGGAGGAGGAGAAGAAGGTCTGAGAGCGAGTGCAAGAACTCTACAAGCAAGAGAATGCCATCGCCGCCCGGGATAAGAAAGTGCGGGGCTGGGAGAAAGATCTAGTCAACCGCCGGAATGAGATCCACCTCCGATAGAAAGAGCTCAGCAAGCTCGAAAGGCAGGTTGCTGAAACGATTCAGCAGAATGCCAAATAGGTGGAGTGTCTTGCTCGGGAGAGCTCGGAGCTGGCGGCGGCCAAAGTATCCTTGGAGGAGATGCATGGTGCAAGGACTGCGGAGTCCCAACAAGTTTGGGATTTCCTGGGCAAGGCCAACGACGTGCTGACACCAATGGGCTTCAGTCCCCTGCGTCTGGATGATACAGAGCCGGAGCTGGACCAGGCATTGGAGGCGCTAAGTTCAGCAGGCAACAAGCTCTCCAAGATGGGTGATGTCATCGCGGATCAGCTGAAAACCGAGGGTCAGTCCCTGGCGAAGAACGTCGCAGAGTTTGTGCTGACGTGCTACACCAGCCGGGACCCTCAATTCTTTTTGGACCCAGTGCTTGAAGGTCCCATCAATGGAGAGGGTGAAGCCGCCTGAGCCAACATGTCGGAGGTGGCCCAGAAGGTCGCCCAATTCTTCCATAGGTTCTAGGACCATCTCTCTGTAGCTCCCGCTTGTATTCTCTCTTCTTCTTCTCCAATTTTGTAATCTCTTGTCTCCGGATGAATGAAATCCAATTTTTTGTGAATTTGAATTTCATTTTTTTTGTCTTCAACACCTTTGTCTCACTTGGCCCCCTGGTAGATGTACACAATTTGATTGTGAACATGTACCAAGAGGATGTAATAGTTGTTGAAGACTTGCGTGCTTCGAACTTGTTGAATGTAGGTCTGAAGTCTTCGATAGTGTAGGCACCCTTAGGATGTCAGAGCTTAGTGGCTCTGGCATTGACCATCGTCGGAGCTTAGTGGCTCCGGCAGTAGTCTCCATCAACGCGTAAAGTATCGATGGTTAGTCCTCTGGGGTGTCGGAGCTTTGGCAGCTCCAGCAGTGACCTTCGTCAACACGTGTTGTGTCAACGTTAGACTCCACTTTAGAGTCCTTCCACCATCGTCACGTTTACGACTTTACCCCTAGCTTTACCAGAGCTGAGTAGCTCCAGAGATGCTCGATGTCAATGTTTGAACATAGAGCACAAGCCGCCTAGAGGATGCTGTAGCTTATTTATTTTTCCTGCACACTGAAGTCAAGAAAAACAGTAAAATCCATTTCCTATCTATAACTTCATTGCGGCTTACTATTCCCGAGAAAGTTTTAGGTCGATCACAATCCTAAATACAATCAAGAGCACCGTCTTGCTTCCTTCAGGTCCGATCGTTTTTGGATTCGCCTTACTTCGGCGTGCCGGGGTGTAGGTAGAGTGGCGTACTAAGGGTGCATGACCAGGCTAAGTCGATAGCACACTCCGGCCCTAGATTGGCTTAGTGGCATTCAGACAAGTAGGCCATCAATAATGTTTGAACCCGGAAGGATAGACAATGCAACTTGAATTGTACATGAGCTGGTCGAGCTAAAGTTTCTTAAGAACTGCACAACTTTGTTATAGACAAGAAAGAGAAAAATAAAAAATATTGAGCCTGTACAAAGTAAATGCACGTGGAGTCTGTTTTCACACAATGGTGTCTTTCATTATAGGTCCGGGGTAGAGGGGAAACAAGTACACTCTTAGGGTACGGAACCAGGCTAAGTGTGTTTCGTTTCTCGTTTGACCCAAGGTAGCTTGCTACACTTTTAGTTCTGAGACTGTGACAAGTGTTGCATGGGCATTGCGGACCTAACAGGGTAGGTATGGCTGCCCTCCCGAAGGAGCTACCCGACTCTGTACAATGACTTTGTAATATACACCACATGTAATTACAGACTCACCTTCGTGATACTAAGCGTAGAACTTACAGATGTGCTCAATGTTCCAAGGATTTGGGAGAGGTGTCCCATCCTCGGTTGCCAAGCGAACGCATCCGGGGTGGGATACTTTGATTACTCGGAAGGGTCCCTCCCAACTGGGGGGAGTTTATGTAACCCTTCTCTGGATTGTATTCTCCGTAGCACCAGATCGCCTTCCTCGAGCTGTCGGCTGTGAACATGCCGTTGGTGATAGCGTCGGAGAGCTTGGCGGTATCGGGCATTCCGAACAGCTGCTCGGCACCTTCCCTCTTCAAGGAGGTCAAGGTCTTCACGCCGGAGCTGGTCCTGCGTGGCTTCATCGGAGGTTCGGACCCGGAGCGACCCCAAGGTGATTTTCGGAGGAAGGACTACTTCAGCTCTGTACACCAGGAAGAAGGGTGTATCTCCGGTTGACCGGTTTGGAGTTGTCCTGTTGGCCCATAGAGTGGGCGGAAGCTCTTCAATCCAGTTAGCTCCATGTTTTTTCAGGCGCTCATATGTGCGCATCTTGAGTCCTTTCAATATTTCTGCATTTGCTCTCTCAGCTTGGCCATTATTTGCTGGGTGAGCTACAGAGGCATAGCTGACTTGGATGCCTAGGTCTTCGCAATATCCCTGGAAAGCAGAGCTTGTGAATTGGGTCCCATTATCTGTTATGATTTTGTTCAAGACTCCAAATCTGCATACTATGGACTGCAAGAAGTTGATAGCTGATTGCTTGTTTATTGTCACAACTGGAGTTGCTTCCGGCCATTTGGTGAACTTGTCGATGGCAACATACAGGAACTTGTAACCTCCGACGGCTCTTGGGAAAAGTCCAAAGATGTCCATCCCCCACACAGCGAAAGGCCATGTAGGAGGTATCATTTGTAGAGGCTGAGCCGGTGTATAATTTGCTTTGCATGGAACTGGCATGCTTTGCATTTCTTCACCAGCTCAGTTGCATCCAGGAGCACTGTAGGCCAGTAGAAACCATGCCGGAAGGCTTTACCGACGAGCGTGCAAGAAGACGCGAGGTTCCCACACTCGCCTCCATGGATTTATGCGAGGAGCTCGCAACCTTCTTCCCTTGTGATGCACCACATTAGGACACCGTTGGCACCACGCCAGTAGAGATCCCCTTCTACTAGCATGTATCTTTTAGCCAATCTAACTATCCAGTCAGTGGATACATCATCGTCAGGAAGGATATTGTCTTTCAAGTAGCTCCGGATCTCCGAGATCCATGCATCGGAGCTTGTTTGAGCGTTTGAGTCTTGCGTGCTGGGTTGCTCGGAGCTTCCAGCAGCACCTACGACCCTTGATGGCTGCCATGGTAACAGGGCCATCGGGACCGCCAGCTTCGGGATGCTGGGCTCGCCCCCTTTGCTCAGTTCGACAGGCTGAGCTGTGGGATTTGACAACCTCCGGACGAAGGTTCCGTCAGGAGCCGGAGATCCGGTTGACTCTATTGTCGAGAGTTCGTCAGCTTCAGCGCTATGGACACGCTGGACATGGTGGAGATCCCGGACTTCGAAGTCCTTCTGAAACCTCTGGACTTCAAGGAGATAAGCAGCTAGTTGAGGATTGTTACAGGAGCATTCACCATTCACCTGTTCAATGATGAGCTACAAATCTCCCTTGACCAACAACTGCTTGACACCGTATGATAGTGCCACTTTTAGTCCATAAATGAGTGCTTCATACTCCTCCATGTTGTCGGTCGCCTTGAAGTCAAGGTGGACCATGTATTTTACCTTCTCCCCGGTTGGAGTGAGGAGAAGGACTCCAGCTCCGACCCCCTGCTTTTGCATGGAGCCGTCGAAGTAGAGGGTCCAGTGAGGTCCGGTGAAGACTAAAGTCTTGAGTTCCGACTTCTGCTCACTAGGGCCCCCAGGGTTTGATGGAGAGGGGGTGCATTCCGCCATGAAATCTGCCAATGCTTGACTTTTGATCGCTTGTCTTGGGACGAATTCAAGATCGAATTCGGCCAATTCCACTGCCCACTTTGCAATGTTCCTGTAGAGTTGGGATTATGCAAGATCACACGCAGTGGGTAAGAGGTCACCACTGAGATCTTGTGAGCTTGGAAGTAATGCCGAAGCTTCCTGGAGGCGATGAGAACTGCGTGGAGCAGTTTGTGCACCTCTAAGTATCGAGTCTTGGTATCATGTAGTACTTCTCTAATGAAGTACACTAGGCATTGGACTGTTCGGACCCTCCCGGAGGGGCTCGGAGCTTCCTCCACATCGCCTCGAACCCCCCTCCCCCCCCCCCAGAGGGGTCCGGATCTGCTTTGGGGACCTCTGGGTCCCTGCTAGAGTTACCCGGAGCTTTTACTGGAGTGACCCGGGCCCTCCCGGAGGGGTCCAAGTGTTCTGGGATAACTCCCTGTTGATCCAAGTCTGGGGGCTGGGACCCAGGCTCACCTTCAGGAACCTCTAGAACCTCCCAGAGGGGTCTGAATTCCTGAGCTTGAGATGGTGCTGGTCTCTCCGCGACTAGGACCATGTTGACAACCTTGTCGGTTGCTGAAATGTAAAGCAATAAGGGCTCACCAGGGTTCGGAGCTACCAAGGTTGGTAGAGTGGTGAGGAGCTGCTTTAGCTCTTGGAATGCCTTTTCTGCTTCTTTAGACCATTGAAATGGTCCGGACTTCCTCAATAGCTTAAAGAAGGGTAGAGCCCGTTCCGCCAGTCTTGAGATGAACCGACTGAGGGCGGCTAGACATCCAGTTAGTTTCTGGACATCTTTGACGCGGGTTGGTGGCCGCATCTCCTCTATGGCTTTAATCTTCGCCGGATTTGCCTCTATGCACTGGTGGTTTACCAGGAAACCAAGAAGATTTCCGGAGCTAACCCCGAAGACGCACTTGTCTGGGTTCAGCTTCGTGCGGGTGACCCGCAGCATGTTGAAGACAGCTTGCAAGGTGTCAAGGTGTGACTCCTTGTCCTTGATCTTGACGACGATGTCATCAACATACACTTCCACTATGTATGTGATGTGCTCTCCAAAGGTTTTGTACATAGCTCATACAAATGTTGAAGCTGCATTCTTGAGACCAAATGGCATGGCCGTATAACAGTACAATCCATCTACTGTGATAAAAGAAGTATGTTCTTCATCTTCCCTAGACATTCTGATTTCATGGTACCCAGAGTATGCGTCTAGGAAACACAGTAATTCACACCCGGGGGTGGAATCCACTATCTGATCTATTCTAAGTAGTGGGAATGGATCTATTGGGCATGCCTTATTTAGTGTTGTGTAGTCGATACACATCCGAAGCTTCCCGCCAGCCTTGGGTACAACGACTGGGTTTGCTAGCCATTTTGGATGGAAGACTTCTCGGATGAATCCAGCTTGGAGCAACTTCTTCACTTCTTGTCGTATGAAGTTTTGTCGCTCTACTGATTGCTTCCGAGGCTTCTGATGTACGGTCCGAGCGTCGGGATAGATCTTCAGATTATGCACGATCACTTCCCTAGGGATCCCACGCATTTGTGACGGTTGCCAGGCAAACACATCGAGGAAAGTGATGAGCGGGAGTTCCTATTTGTCATTCAGACCTCCCGATAGACGGGTGGTCAGAGCGGCATCGGAACCAATTTGGACGACTTTGACGGGGATGTCAGTGTCGCCGCTTGGTTGCACGCGAGGTGTAGAGGTTGAGCCTCGTTGAAGAATGCTCGGGGGTTTCGGAGCTTGCTCCTGCCTGGATTCTTCCTCCTGCGCTGTAGCAAGCGCATGAAGTTCCTCTAGAGCAGTCACTCCGACAGTACGGTCTCCGCGGATCCGGAGAACGCCAGCTGGTGTCGGCATCTTCAGCACCAGGTAGCCATAATGAGCAGCAGCCATGAATTTGTACAAGGCGGGCCAGCCCAGAATGGCGTTGAAAGGCATGTTGATCTGAGCAACGTCAAAGATCAACTTCTCAGTGCGATAATTCTCCCGGGTCCCAAAGGTCACGGGGAGAGTAATGGCACCGAGAGGTGTTATGGCCCCCGGATCTACTCCGAAGAAAGGTCAGGAGGGGCGAAGGTCCAAAGGTCGGAGCTGAAGCTTGATGAAAGCTTTGAAGCTTATGAGGTTCAGCCCCGAACCTCCGTCCACCATTACATGGTGGAGTTGAATGTTATTGATGGTAGGTGATACTATCAAAGGTAGCTGTCCAGCTCTGATAATGTTTCGAGGGAAGTCTGAAGCATCAAAAGCGCGGCTGTAGGAGCTACTGAGGCCATGTCCCGCTGCATGGTCATTAGGACACGGCGGAAGGTGATGTCCCATGAACCACCAAAGATGGTGTTCATGGTCTTCCGACGCTCGTTGTCGGAGATGTCAGAGTCATCATCGACGGAGGTGTAAACAACCTTCAAGACCTTTTTAGGGTCCCGGAAGCCAAAATCCTCTTCAGCCGGAGCTTCATCGACTTTCTGTTTTCCTTCCCTCTGATGGAAAGGAACTTCTCCCCGGCGCTTGTGGTAGCGCACGACAAGGTTTTGGTCCTCCCGACAGTCCTCCAAGTTGTGGATATTTGACTTGTGGATGGGACACCACAATTTGGAGTTGCCACCGTCTTCAGAGGACGGCTGAGGTTGTTTCTCGGGGCATGGCCCCCAGCCACCCGGAGCTGCTGCAGCTGCAGCGGTGGATATGCCGGCTGACGGCTTCTTTTTGCCACTCCTGGAGGTAGTGGCTTCGCCTTTGGAGGATTTTTTGCCATCCTCCGAAGGTGGTTTGGAGTGCATTTCATGGCTCTCCGTAGCTTTTGCACACTTGTCTGCCAAGCTGAAGAGCTCTGTGACGCTGGTGATCTCCTTGACCACCAGCTTCTCCAGCATCTTATTATCCCGTACGCCCTGTCTAAATGCCACGATAACATAAGCGCTAGAGATAGAAGGAATGGTGTTTCATACCTGGGAGAACCTCTGGATGAATGAGCACAGGGATTCTCCCCCTTTCTGCACAACTGCAAAAAGGTCCAGTTCGGTGCCTGGTCGGGTGTATGAATTCTTGAAATTGGCGGTGAACTGTTGGCACAATTCCTCCCACTACTGATAGAGTTGTGAGGAAGGCTCATGAACCAGGACCTGGCAGTCCCAGTCAAAGCCGCTGGGAAGTAGTTGGCCATTACAGCCTCGTTACCTCCGGGCACAAGGATTGCGGTGGTGTAAATTTGGAGAAACTCGGCGGGATTAACAGTCCCGTAAAATTTCTCCGGCAGGTGAGGCCGGAACTTTTGTGGCCATCTGACCATGTGTAGATGCATGGCCAGTGCAGAACAGCCTCCTCCTACTCCCTCAGGAGCAGGGCTGTCTCGAACCTCTCGCCTTTCACGAGCATGCTCGATATGGACACAGACGTCCTATTGACGATAACGACGATCAAGCTCCGCACGGAGGTCATGAGTTGACAGTCTGGTTACTATATGAGTATGTCGTGCCCCGGAAGGTAGCGATGTAACCTGTTGTGACGCAGCACGCCTCCTATTTCGAGAAGCATGCGGACCAACTCTGCCAGACACAGTCCGCCGCTGCGATGGGGCCTGCCCCGAAGGAGGAGGACCTTGGTTGCTGATGTGGTCGGCTGCTGCTGCAACCAAGTGTTCCACATCAGCCCTCCACTGCTCCATTGCACCCTGGGATGCACCTGGAGGTGGTGGACATTGGAGGAGAGCACGCGCTGCGTGAAGCGCGTATTCAGGGTTGTTGTTATTCGCCGATGCAGTGACCGACGCCGATGCACTGTCATGCTGCTCAGCTTGACGTGCTGGTGCAGGCGGTGGCGGTGGAGGCATGACTCCTGCTGGAGCCACGGCACCTGCTGGTTGCTGCATGTTGGAGGGATTGCCTTCCAGCGGGTTGAACAGCAGGGTTGCCGTTGGATGATCCAGCAGCTGAGTTCACCATACTCGAAATCTCGTGCACCCCCTACCTAGCGCGCCAACTGTCGGTATTTGGATCAGGCAGATCTCCCGACACTACCTTTCGTAGATCAAGGAGTTGTAGTTCGGTAATGGGCACGTAGAGATTCAAGAAGGTGAAAGACACGTGTACACAAAGATTTACGTGGTTCGGGCCGCCTGAACGTAATACCCTACTCCACGGGATGTGATGGTGATGTATTAAGCTTGTGAGTCTAGAAGAAGCTCCAGAAGAAGCTCGTCTAGCTCGGGGAGTTCAGTAGTGGTCTGGAACCGTCCCTTGTGTATCGCCGACCAATCCTTTTATAGTACAAGGACTGGTCGTTACAGCGTTAGTCTGACCCGACAGGTGGCCCCGGCGGTTACACATGCTTGATACACAATAAATGGGGTTAATTACTCTTAATATCTTGGTAACGGGCCTTAACAATGCCATTACCAGTATTAAGGGCCATCCGATCATCTATCATTAATATGGTATTAATGACACTTAATCGGGTCTTGAAGTCTTTGATTGCTCCCTGAAGGTCCGGAGCCATTGGGGGGTCCAACAGCATGATTGTTGAAGTTGAAGGTCCGGCGATTGCCATGTGGCAGCACCGGAGCTTACCGTCGTGGACGATTAGGTCCGGTGCTACTGGACATGTGTTAGTACCGGAGCTTCCCTCGGTCTGGGGTTAGGTCCGGGGGTGCCATACTGGTATTCCGACCGGAGCTTCTCATGTGTGGGTGATAGCTCCGGTCTTATGATACACGTCGCGGCCCTGGGACTAACCATGTCGGGGAAGCAGGTCCGGTTACGCCTGACATGTGGGGCCTTCGGGCGTCTTCAAATCTAGTAGATGGAGTTTCCTTGTGATATTTGCAATCCCAAGGGGTATCCGGTACGGAGGGTACCGAAAACATTAATGCGCTATCAAGACCCATTAACTCGGGGCCACCTATTGGACCCCGATCATAATATAAGCTGCCGGCCCTTGACCTATAAAAGGACCGAGCAGCCGCCAACCAAAGAAGGCAACTGAGGCCAATACACACTCACTCATGAGAGACCAGACTCTTCCATACTCATACATAAGCAATACAACACATAAACTCTCGTGGATGTAGGGTATTATGCTTCAACGGCCCGAACCACGTAAAAATCCTCATGTTCACCATGTTCATCTAGCTCGTAGATCCAAAGAATTCGCCCCTCCTTAAAAAGAACCTCTGCGGACTGCTCTATAGCAGTACCGCAAGATTTGTCGTTGGCACACTTTGACACAATCTGATAAAGAAATCATGTGTGCAACTGATCTAAACATGTTCAACCATGACAGAAGTACTAGATATTATAGATAATCAAGTCACGAATACACAGCAACGAAAATTATGAAAATCCATCGAGAAAAACTCAAGTTATGATCGAAAGATTGAACAAGGGTCAATCAGTTCTACCCGATTAAAAACCAGATCTACAACACTGCAAAGAAACTCGTGTAGATCAAAAACCACAAATCCAATGATCACAAAACATTCATAGATGATAGACAATTGAGTAGTGAAGACAACACAAAAATAGTCACGTCAATTGGATCTGTAGAACTCGATTTACGATCAAATCACCTAAACAAGGTCGGACAGCGCAGAAACTCGACAAGAAAGACTTGACGAAAACAAGTCAGACGAACAAGGCACAAAAGCTCCTCTAAGCTACGAGTTTTCTTGATCAAAACACAAGAGGAAAAGCCCAAAGTCAAGCACCACGAGCTCTGGCCTCCCTTTCTTATATAACTAGCCCTCAGACCAACTCAATCCTAACTAGGACTCTAATCCTACTTAGTTTCAACCAAAACTTTCGATAACTGCACAAGACTCTTCCATATGCAGATAGAAGCAACCTTAAGACTTCCAAACACCTTAGGAACGTCCTAAAAATTCCTAATAAAACTCAACTTCTGACCACACGAAATCTAACCAAAACAAACTCTAGGCCTTCTATAAACGAATCATAACCACCTCAGCCGCAGCCTAAGGCATAAACTAGCCGCTTGGACCTTTTCGGCCATATCTTCACGTCCATATCTCTTTACCACTTCTTGGAACAATATAGCCACGTCCATGCATCCCTAGCATACATGTAAACACTTTCCAACAACGTTCACGATACCTTCATATGCATTGTTCTTGACCCAATCATGTTCTGTGACCTCCCGATCAACTCAACCACAATTCCTCCTAAACTTGTTTCTTGAAACTCATCTTCTCCCTAAGACTAGTTCAATGGTTCCCGTCACCAGCCATGTATTGATCTCAAGCAACACCTGCACATGAACAAACAACCAAATATTGACGAGCCAAGTCCTCGACTTGACTCTCGTTAGTCCGAAAAACACAACACCTTACGTGAGCACCTCATATAAGCATGTTGCAAACCGTACAAAAATAATAACCACCGTAATCAACCACAACACATCAAAAACTTACTAAGAGAATACTAAGCAAACATTCCATATGCCAAAAAGCAACTTTGAACAATTGCACTTAAAACAGATCCGCCACACAATTATTTCAGCAAAAAAAATTATCGAGTCGACTAAAAGAGGCTGCAATGTAAAAGCAAAATATCGTACATTCCAATCTCAAACTCACATGCAAATCACATGACGGAAATTTCAAACAGTCCTAACCATGTAAAGAGTAAATGTTACTCCAGAAAACATGTTTGTAAAGATCAACTGTGTCGACTCAAGTGGAGCTCACGTGATTGAAAGTTCGGACAATCCGAATAGAGAAACATGTGCAACTCACGTGAGAAAAAGTTTAGACATCCGAAACCATCAAGAGTAATGTTACTCCCCGAAAACACAATGAAAAGTTGATAGTCCAAAACTATCGAAGGTAACGTTACTCCCCAAAATGTATTGAGACAAGTTCGAGCAGTGTCTATCGAGGTGTATCGGTGTAAGCTTCAAAACTTTACATGTCAACTCTCACTTCTATTCTAATTGCTAATGTATTTAGCACACATAGGTCTCACAAAATTTTCAATCTATTGAATTGTTAGAGAAGACAGCAAAGCAAGTTTACCACATGATGAAGATTGACTAGAACTAGGCATGTCACGTTGAGAAACAAGTGCAAGAGACTTGTTGGGGTTTTTACATGATATTATGTCACAATCTTGAGTTTCTAACTTAGAATATAGCACATCTAAAGTAAGTGTACTCATGAAAGTGGATTCACGAATAGATGTAACTTTCATCTCCCAAATTGACATGTCTAATGAATTTAACAATTGCCTAGATTCTCAGCATCTGAAAAATTAACATCGACACTACACAAGTTGCTGAGAATTTTATTAAAGCGAGCAAATAAATTGTTGATGGACTAACCTGGTTGCATCTCAAAGTGCATAACTTATTTCTTTAACATATCTTGCCTTACCTCCTTGATTGTGTTGGATCCTTTGTGGTAGTCGCAAAGTGCTTTCCACACATCGTATGCAAATCGGAGGTGTGTAACACGATCGAAGTTGCTTTGAGTCAATCCTTGTATGATAAAATTACGAGCCTTGTTATTGTTGTCGAAATCCCTCATGTTCGCAGCTGTAACTTGATTGTTTGGTGGCACGTCGAAAGACTTGTAATCCTTTTCCCATATAGGGCTTGCACTTGTATGTAGGCCTCAATACAAGCCTTCCAAACCTAAAAATCAACACCATCAATCAATCAAGGTTTTGCGGAGCATTTCTCCATGTCGATTAGTCAAAACACATGAGTTTTTATACTAATTATAGGATCAAAAGACACGTGAAAAGCTACCAGTTGGAGGAGGGGGTAAATGGTAGATTTAAACTTTTTTAGTAGAACCAACGAATACCCCTTGGCAGAAAATCAATTTGTTAAGAAATTGTGTCTGTAATGTGTTTTCAACATGTCCAACCATGACGAAAACAAGTGTAGATTGTAAAGAATCAAGTCATGGAATTAATGCAACAGGAATCACGTGAAAACACTAAGTAAAACTTGAAATATGATCAAAAGACTAGACGAAGGTCAATCTGTTCTACCCGATTTAAAAAACAGATTAGAAACGCCACAAAGAATCTCGTGTAGATCAAAACCACAAATCAAATGACCGTGAAACTTTCACAGATGGTAGAAAAATGAGTTGTGAAGACAACACAAAAGGAATCACATCGATTGGATCAGTAAAACTCGTGTTATGATCAAAATACTGAGGCAACGTCGTGCTGTCCAAAAACTCGACGAGAAAGACTTGATGAAAACAAGTCGGGCGAACAAGACACTAAATCTCCTTTAAACAATAATCTCTTATTCAAAGAAAAACAAGAGGAACAGCCCCAAATTTATCTTGCCACAAGCTTTGGCCTCCATTTTTTATATAACCAGCCCTTAGGCCAACTCAATCTTAACTAGGACTCTAATCCTACTCAATTTCAACCGAAACATTTCATAACTGCTCAAGATGCTTCTGTATGCAGATACAAGCGATCTTAAGACTTCCAAACACCATAGGAATGTGATAAACATTCATAAAGCAACTCAGATTCGTGATACACTTAAAAACTAACGAAAACAAACTCAAAATCTTCCTTAAACAAACCATAACCACCTCAGCTGCAGCCTGAGGCATAATCCAGCCGGTTCGACCTTTTCGACCAATTCTTTACGTCCACTTCTCTTCACCACGTCTTGGAACAATGTAGCCAAGTCCACGCACCCTTCGAATACATGGAAGAACTTTCCAACGACATCCACAATACCTTCATATGCATGGTTCTTGACCCAAACATGTTGCATGACCTCCAGATCAACTCAACTATAATTCCTCCCAAACTTGGTTGTTGAATCTCATCTTCTCCCTACAACTAGTTCAACGGATCCCGTCACCAGTCATGTCATGACCTCAAGCAACACCTGCACATGAACAAATAACCAATCTTTGTGAGCCCAAGTCCTCGACTTGACTCTTGTTAGTCCGAAAAACATAACACCTTACGTGAGCACGTCACATAAGCATGTTGCAAACCATTGCAATGTTCAACCACCATAATCAGCCATAACACATCAAAAACTTAGTAAATGAATACTAAGCAAACTTTACCATAAGACAAAAGCAAGTTTGGAAAATTGCGAGTTAAAACAGAGCAAAACAGAGCAACCGAACTCAATATGAAAACAATGTGCAGTAACTGTTACTCCCGATATGCATTGAGAAAGTTTGGACAGTCCTAAACCGTCGAGGATAACTTTAGTCCTAAACACATCCAAAAGTTCGACCCTTGTCGACTCACATGAATCCCATGTGTGTGAAAGTTCGTACAATCGTATGTGTCGAACATGTGTAAGTCACGTGAGAAAAAGCTCGGACAATCCAAAGTGATAAAACAAGTGCAACTCACGTGCGATGAAGTTCGGACAGTGAAAAATGTATTCCCGCAAGTTCGGACAATCAGAAGTGGGCTTTTCAGCAATATTCAAAACTTTGTGTGTGAACCCTCGCTTCTATTTAAACTGCCAATATATTCAGCACATATAGGTCTCACAAGAAACTAATCCTTCAGCCTTAGCATTGATGTTCTCCAGGGTATTGTCATTAGAAGATAACTTCTTGGATAGTGCATCATTGATATTGAGTTGGCTAATGGCAGTTTCTTTCAGGTTGGGCTTATTTCCATTGTCATTGTTCTTTTTATAGCCCCCATAAAAGAAAGGGCGTGGTTGGCTTCACCCTTGACCTCCTGGACGGTAGCTATTGTTGAAATTCTTGTTGTTGGCTAAGTACAAGGCATCTTCACAGGTCTTGGGCAGTCACTCCCCATATGACCCGTGTTGCCACAGACCTCACATGTTATGTGAGAGTCTAATGCATGGGTGGTGCCAAATACTTCTCCATTGGCTTGACTGTCCAACTTCTTTATTCGAAGGCCTAATTTGGCAGCAATCATGTCCACCTCTTTCAAGGTGTGCAAGCCTCCTTGTCGGGGCTAGAGACGATCATTGCTCCGACCCATGTTGGAGACCATCTTCTCAATCAACTCTTTGTCTTTGGGCATGGTAAGCGAGAAGAAGGCTCCTCCAGCTGCAGCATCCACATGGTCATGGGTTGACGGAGTTAGCCCGTTGTAGAAGTTCTGGATGATGAGTCAATCATCAATTCCATGGTGGGGACATGCCAGGATGTACTCCTGCAGCCTTTCCCAAGCCTTGGGAATGGACTCATTGGACTCTTGCTGGAAGCTTGAAATCCTTCCACGTAGGGCACTAGTCTAGCCCAACGGGAAGAATATGGCGAGGAATTCCGTAGAACACTTTTCCAAGTGTTTATAGCATATCGGTTCACATAGAACCATTGCTTTGCTCTCCCAAGAAGAGGGAACAAAAACAGTCGAAGACGGATGGCATCAGGCATGACATCCTTGATCCTGAAAGTTCTACAAATATCAATAAATTCTTGCAGGTGAGCACTTGCATCCTTGTTGATTTTCCCACAGAAGGGATTACCATATACCATAGTGATTAGGCCAGTCTCGATTTCAAAGTTTTCTTCTCCTGTGTTGACGTTGGGCCCAGTAGGCACATTGTTAGCATAGGAAGCCAAATACTCGCGAAGGGTCTTTTCGGACATTGGCTTGTAGTGTGATGGTGCGGAGATGATGGGTTTCCTTGCCGACATGATCACTTGATGAGGAATGATATGACGTCAAACTCTCCTCAGCAGTGATTCGAGTTCTTCAATGTAGTTTGCTGGCAAACGGAAACCGGTCATACACTATCCTGTTTTCACATCAAAGAATGCGAAAACAAAGCAAGGTTATCCTACTAAAAACCTACTAGAACCCTATCTACCACATGATCATGCAAATCTTTTATGCCTTCCCTGGCAGCGGTGCCAAAAATGATTGTTGGTATTTCTTAACATCGACAGTTCATCCTAGCAGCAAAGGCTAGTTCTGCGGAGGCACTAGGCTAACCTAAACCAAAGCAAGATTAGTTCTACAAGCGCATGAAAAGTACCGCTATAGCATTTCACGGAAGAGTATTCCCTGGAGTATCTTTATTTATTTTATCCCAAAAGAAGGCAAGTGAAGAGTGGCTAAATCAAGGGAAGAGTAGGATGTTTGAGTGGGATCCAGTAGCATGGGTAAATAACGTAGTGGGATAGTGTGACACACATCCATGCAATCTACTCTAAGGGGTAAGAATGTCCTAGTAAAGGTCAAGTTAGAGATGAATCTACTACTACCATGCTTTAAGTATTCATACGCATAGCCTATTAGTGTATACATGAGTATACTAACAATGAATACTAGGGCTTAGTGGTCCAACACATCGAGCACGGGTTGACCACTGAAAACATCAGAAGATTCCTGCCTTGTCCTGTGGCATAGCCGAACGTGGGTAATTACGAAGGACGAACAGGGCTGTCACCACCTGCCACCTACCCCTACAACCTATGGGTGTACGAGACATCCAATGCTACTTAACTATATAAGCACCACGCTTACATATTCAGTAAATACCTTAAGAGCTGCAGTACAAGTACCATTGTAAGGCAATGACTAACCTAAAAATCATTGAAACCAATGTTGGGAGCAAGCACTAACTCATTCATATTAAAATAATCATATTAATTTATAATTACACTATAGAGGTGGTGTACGGTGTTTATGATAACATGATATGAGCATTATGAATAGATCATAATGACATCTACACCTAGCACATACATGGACTCCACAACCAAATAAGAAATGCTTCTCCCAAGTATGCGAATAAATAAAGATTAATAATATCATTATCATAAATCATAAAGTATCAAAATAAACAAAAGATACATGAGTCAAACCTTTCCCAATTGGGACATGGGACTAGAGGCTCCTCTTTACAGCCTAACCTCCACGAAGGACTACGAGAGCACTAGTGTAATAAAAGAGAGAATGCTTGAGTGGTGTGTCGGAGAAGTGAGGCCTCCACCCTATTTATTCATGGAGTAGAGGCGTTTCTTGCCACCAAAAGTGTGGAAATCAGTCTCCACCGTGTTCAGGGTACCACAGGAAAGCACCTGTTGGTTGACCAAGTTTGGTGCCACGACGAAGTCGGTCGAGCTAGGGGGTCAGCCAACCTGGTCCTACCCCCCAGCTCTGCTTTCTCCTGGTGACATAAGTAGGCTCATGCTTCATCCCCACGTGAATCGATGTCGTATTACCTCGGATACGTCTGTAAATGGGTCCATGGATCCATATGATGCCACATGTCGTCACGTGATTGGTTAGGGTGGCACTTTTCATGATTGTCCCCCTCATTCTCGATCAATTCTGCATAAAAACTTTTGCATGCACTATTCCACTAAGTACAAGTGGAATTGACTCAAATCTAAATATAATGTTTGTAAGAAAAAATTATTCCTTCACACATTTGAGTTATATTGACGGTCGAAATTTGTATCTAATGATCGTCAACAACCCTACTGACTTATAGGGGTGGGCTGAGGGTAGCACGATATAAATCCATTTGTGGGCAATGTCGTCGACATGTGCTCCATGCAGGGACCTCCTGCCTATGTCAATAACCCTACGGTATTTGGGTGTCCTGTGAAAGGTTGCCACATAAGACGAGTATTGATGTGCAACATAAAGTACATCCGAAAGTGCGTATGTGTCAAGTTATTCGGGTGTCTATTGATTTGAATCACCGTCCCTCATGGTAATATGAGTAATGATTGGTCACTATGTTATGATTCAGTAAATACATTTGGAATCATAAGAATATAACTTAATAAATTATCATCGATTTGCAAACTTGTATGTTGTAATATATGCTCACTAGATTTACTTTTCATGAACCATTAAGATGATGCTAAAACCTGCAAAGTAAGGTTCCACTTGTAGGCGAGTTATTTATGAAAATGGTTGCCATGTTTACAAGTCTCCTACATATAGAGTTCCATATTTAAGTGAGATGGTTAAGTCTTGCCGAGTCATCGTGCACATGATTTGCATAAGACGAAGGTTTCGCTAATGAGGCCTTACCCCCTTCGGGTTATACGGCCAAGTGGGAACGTTCCATGCCGCTGTGAATCTTGTGTGCTGCTTGTAAGAAGCATCCACAGGCTGGACGTCTTTACTTTTGCATATCTTAGGCTCGAGAGTGTGAGCTATGAGGCAAAGACTTCCAATGTATATTATTTATTGTAAACTAATCCTGTGCAAGGCAAAGTTTATAAAATAAAGATTTTCTTTGTATTTTGAGTATCCTTTCGTGTATGTTGTTGGGTGTCGCATCGCACGGCACAATCTAATGCAGTTTATAGATTATCGGGACCCTGGTCCTCACAGAAAAGCTTCACTCGGATGATGAAGTCATTGACTATAATAACTTTTGATTAGTCACGACCGAAGGCAAACTCCGGTTTGCATTTAAGTTGTTTTATAGAATTTGGCTTTATACCACTATTGTTGAGTAGATAATAGAATGTGAATTAAGTCAAGATTGTACGACACTCCACATGCATAACTTGTCCTAGGATGTGACGTTTATTACAAACTGCAGTACCTCTCCAACAATTACAAATAAAAATGGTGACAGAGGGTCACCCTGTCGACCTCCTCTTTTCACTACGAATGATTCTCCGGGAGTTTCATTGAGTAGAACAGAGGAGGCACCAGTTTGAAATATACTTTGAGCCTAGGATATACACTATTCAGGAAATCCCACATAATGCTCAGAATTGCAGTGTGCTCAATAGTATCAAATGCCTTGGAAAAGTATAATTTAAGGACTGTTTCCTGCTTAGATTCTCTAAAAGAAATGAGTTAAAAAGTGTCGGCCTTATACCTGTTGGTTGGCTACTGTAGCTGTCGCTTATTAGTCAACGTTTTTAACATCTATAACCTTGGGGGCCGACGGCTTTAAAGGCTATGATCATTGGTTAACCCTGACGCATGTAAGCTTTACTATTGTCGGCCTTGTCCCTGACGCACCTCAGGCCATAAGACCATCAGCCAAACAAAACACCCGATGCACCTAAGGCCTTAGTTATTTTTTTTATGAAAAATGCCAGTGCCTGTTCGCACCGTCCATCCTCGTCCTCACCGCACACTGTACACTCTTATCAGTAGAACATATGAACATCAATCTGAACATCGAACATCATTTCTCGTAGATTGTAAGATTCTCAGTACACTTTGGACAGAATACAAACATCACTCACAGATTCTCAGTACACATTGGAAAAAAATGAACACAGAGCGCGCTACAAGAACTCCAGACCGCGCCCCGGCTGCATCAAGAACTACAGATCTCGCGGTTAGCAGCAGCCTGAGGTCATTGCGCCTTGCCGCTGCCGCGTCCGCGTTCACCATCGCCGGCGCGCGAGGTGGAGCTGACCAGTGCCGGCGCCGGCGCCAGAGCACACAGGACGAGGAGGGCGCCGGAACAGTTCCGATCTGCAATGTGGTAGCCACCACGGGTATGGGAGGCGTCGCCGAGGCGGCGGCCGCATTGCAGAGCATCACAATGAAGAGTGGAGGCCCGATCTGGGCCACGGTAGACACCACGGTGTGGGAGGCATTGCCGGGGCAGTGGCCGGGGGAGGCGTCGCCGAGGTAGAGGCTGTGGGGCGGCGGCCGAGTGGAGGCGCGACACCCCCCGACGGACAGCCAGGCGCACACCGAGGTCCTCGTCGGCCACGTCGGAGGTGTGGATCGCCTTGCGCGTGCCGAGGTCCTCGTCGGCGCAGATCAGGCGCCTGGCGGAGGTAGTTTGACGGAAGAGCAGGGCCGGCTCTAGAATTTCGAGGGCCCTAGGCAAACTCAGGGTGGTGAGCCCTTAAAGCTATTTTTTTCATTAATTTATAATACTAATATATACTCGTATAAACTATTCAACATAAATAAATATTATTAAAATGTAAAGAAAAGATAGAAATAAAGTTTTAAAAATATTACTAATATGAATACCTTAAACAGGAGATGAACAATATCCATTGTTTTTCATAAAATTAAATTTTATGGGGCATTTTTTGAAGCAAAACCATTGAGGACAATTAGAGATTAATTTTATCCAAAATATTATTCTTGCAAATAGTCAATCCATTCAATCTGACATGGTTGACTTTAAATATTTAGCCCTTTTCTGGTAGCCGGACGACAGGGAGCCGGAGGATTCGGGATGGACGGCACGACTACAGTAGCAGGTGAGGAGCGCGGGACAAAGCAATGCAGTGTGGGATAACCAGAGGAGAGAGGAAGACAGAGAGTCTAGCAGGCGATGGTTGTCTTTAACTTGTGACCAGAATTTTGGGTTGGACTAGGTGCTAGCAGGTCAGGTATCAAAATTGATCTGTGTTCATGCATCCAAACCATTAAACGAAACAGAGGATTCACATATTTTCCTGGGCCCTCTCCGCTTGGGGCCCTAGGCCACTGCACCTCCCGCCCATGTGCAGAGCCGGGCCTGCGGAAGAGGAGCGACGGTGGCAAGGACTTGGCAAAGCGCTGGCGGAAGAGACTAGGGTTCTGATTTTATAGTGGAGGGCAGTGGGCAAGTGAGCACGGGGCCACATGACGATTCGTAATTAATGGGCGGATTCGACTGGGCAAAGTGGGCAAGTGGAAGATGGTAAAGTTGGCACGTCGGGCCCAGACTTAAAGCCGTCGGCCTCGGTGGCCTAGCGACGGTCTTTTATAAGGCTGTTGGTTTCTGGATTTTTGGCCGACGTTTTTATTTTTGCTATCGTTTTTTGCTTTGATCCCGACGTATTTAATTGTTGACATCAGCTGTATCTGCAACCCGCCGGTTATAATACTATGGCTGTCAGGCACCAAAAACCGATGTTTTTAGTGCTTCTAGAGTCGATGCACCGATGCCTGTATTTATCCCGACACCCTATTCATCGTTTTTTAATAATTGATGGCATATTTAACAGATGCTATTTATTATGGTAGAACTAATAAATAAACTCTGATGCATAAGGGAAAGAAAATCACTTTGCTCCCCATGATTCCTGTTGAAATTGTGCATTATGAGAAGAGTAAATTCGTGATGGCAAAGCAACAAAACTAGAATCTGAAAAACAACAAGTCATTAAAATAAATCACCATCGTTGCTCGCAACTAAATCTGACCTTGCTGATTTATTCGATGCTAAGGGGATGTGCTATGCTTTAGTATGCAAAAAAGCCATGTTTTCACTTCATGATTTGTCTATTGCATTGCCCCCTACTGTTGCTAACCTTTTGCAGGAGTTTGAGGGTGTGTTTCCCTCCGAGATACCCCCTGATTTACCACCGATGAGAGGCACTGAACACAAGATCGATTTGATTCCAGGAGCAAGTTTGCCAAATCGTGCAGCATACAGGGCGAATCCAAAGGAAACTAAGGAAATTCAACGATAAGTTCAAGATCTTTTGAACTGCAGGTACATTCGTGAAAGCCTTATCCCTTGTTCCGTTCGTGTTCTTTTGGTTCCTAAGAAAGATGGTAGTTGGCGCATGTGTGTTGATTGACGAGCGATTAATAACATCACCATTCGATATCGTTATCCTATTCCTCATTTAGACGACATGATTGATGAATTGAGTGGTGCTATCATCTTCACAAAAATTGACTTGCGTAGAAGTTACCAATAAATTAGAGTGGCACTAGGAGATGAATGGAAAACTGCATTTAAAACCAAGTTTGGACTTTATGAGTGGTTAGTCATGCCTTTTGGGTTAACTAATGCACCCAGCACCTTTGTGCGATTAATGAACGAGGTTTTACTTGCTTTCATTAGACAATTTGTGCTAGTTTACTTCGATGATATCCTCATTTATAGCAAGTCATATGATGAACATCTTGATCATTTACGTGCTATTTTTACTGTTTTGAGAGATGCACGTTTGTTTGGTAACCTCGAAAAGTGCGTCTTTTGCACTAATCGAGTCTTGTTTCTTGGCTATGTCGTTTCCTCGTAGGGAATTGAGATGGATGAGGCAAAAATTGAAGCAATCACCAGCTGGCCAGCCCCAACAACCGTCACGAAGGTTCGAAGTTTTCTTAGTCTTGTAGGTTTTTATCGTCATTTTGTGCGGGATTTCAGCACCATTGCAGCACCTCTACATGAGCTAACAAAGAAGGGAGTGTCGTTTCGATGGGTCGAACAGCAGCAACAAGCTTTTGATGCTCTCAAATCAAAGGTTACACAAGCAACATTGCTACAACTTCCTGATTTTGACAAAACCTTTGAGCTAGATTGCGATGCAAGCGGCATTAGTAT
Organism: Tuctoria greenei; assembly: GCA_036927565.1. Lineage (NCBI taxonomy): Eukaryota > Viridiplantae > Streptophyta > Magnoliopsida > Poales > Poaceae > Tuctoria > Tuctoria greenei. The sequence continues at coordinate 76,504,925 of JAYESD010000004.1, forward strand.
TGGAGGCGTTCTCATACAAGGAGGTAAACTCATTGCTTTCTTTAGTGAAAAACTTCATGGTCCTTCTCTGAATTATTCTACTTATGATAAGGAATTGTATGCCTTAGTGCGAGTATTACAAACTTGACAACATTATCTTTGGTCTAAGGAGTTTGTCATACATTCCGATCATGAATTATTGAAGTATCTTAAGTGTCAAACCAATCTGAATAAATGACATGCTAATGTTAAGCATAAGAAAGGGAAGAAAAATGTCATCGCCGATGCATTATCTAGGCATTATACCATGCTGTCCCAACTTGATCATAAAATCCTTGGTTTGGAAACAATAAAAGAATTATATCCTACTGATTTGGACTTCAAAGATGCTTTTGAAAATTGTAGAGAAGGAAGAACTTGGAATAAATATGTGCTTCGAGAGGGTCTCCTCTATCGTGCTAACAAGCTATGCTTTCTAGCTAGCTCCGTTCGTCTATTACTTTTGTAGGAAGCACATTAGGAGGTTTGATGGGACATTTTTGAGTGAAGAAAACTGAAGACGTGCTGTCCACACACTTCTTTTGGCCAAAGATGAGGCGTTATGTCGAGCGCTACATGTCACGATGCACTAGCTGCAATAAAGCTAAGTCTCACCTTAACCCACATGGTCTTTCTATGCCTCTTCGTGTTCCTAGTGTACCTTGAGAGAATATTTCTATGGACTTTGTTTTGGGATTGCCTAGGACTAAGAGGGGGAGGGACAGTATTTTTTTAGTTGTTGTCCGTTTCTCCAGAATGGCACACTTTATACCCTGTCATAAGAATGATAATGTCTCACACATTGCTGATTTATTTATGACGGAAATTGTTCGTTTACATGGTGTGCCAAATACCATTGTTTCGGATCGTGATGCAAAATTTTTAAGTCAGTTTTGGAGAACTTTGTGGTATAAATTGGGAACCAAGTTGCTGTTTTCAACTACATATCACCCACAAACGGATGGACAAACCGAGGTAGTTAATCGTACTTTATCCACTATGTTGCGGGCTGTCTTGAAAACAAAATTGAAGTTGTGGGAGGAGTGTTTACCACATATAGAATTTGCTTACAACAGATCCGTTCACTCCACGACAAAGGTAAGTCCATTCCAGGTAGTGTATGGTTTCAATCGCCGTGCTCCTATTGATCTACTACCTTTGCCTCCTTCTGAAACTATAAATTTGGATGCTACACAGCGATCTGAATTCATTCTTAAGACGCATGAAACTACAGAGAAAAATATTGAAAAGATGAATGAGAAGTATAGGATTGCAGGTAGCAAAGGTAGAAAGGAAGTAAAACTTGAACCGGGTGATTTGGTGTGGTTGCATTTGAGAAAAGAGTGATTCCCTGACTTGAGAAAATCTAAACTTATGCCACAAGCTGCTGGTCCTTTTAAGATTGTTGAAAAGATTATGATAATGCATATAAGCTTGAATTGCCTCCTGATTTTGTGGTTAGTCCTACATTTAAAATTTCATATTTGCGACCACACTTGGGAGAAGAATATGAACTTGAGTCAAGGACGACTCCAATTCAAGAGGTGGAGGATGATGAGGACATCACAACAGCAGAGACACACATCGAACTTCAAGGACAAGTCTCAAGAGCATGAGCACGATTAATAAATCACCAGGTAAATTCGTTCCTAACTTCCTTTGCATGTGAGTTTGAAAATAGATTGCTATGTGATGATTTAATTGTGATTAGGAACAATGGAGAAGATCAACAAGTGAAGGGAAGAGGCCTGGGGAACATGAAGAAACTGTTGGGACGTCCACAAGTTGATGGAATCAATTTACAACTCGGACTTGAGTTCAACTCGGAGTCCAGGAGCAGTTCACCTTAAAACAGACGCCCAGGATGCATACAGACTCCGTTTTAGATGTTCCACAGATGCACGGAAAGAGGAGAAGATAAAATTTCCAATGGTTCTGGTACCACCTCAAAATTCCTCCGGAGTCATTGGGAATCATCGAAACAAATCGAGTCTAGAATTCTGTCTGGTTCTGCGCCACCAAAACGGGCCTTTGGGCCTTGTACCCCTTTGAGTCCATTAGGGACGTGTCTAATCGTGTGTTGGCCGGACCCTAGCCTTTAAATACTGCAGCCGCTGGTCATATTTGGTGGGTTTTGCTTAGAATAACAATTTTGCCATTCTACGGTTTGTGAGACCCCAACTTCTCAATTTCAGATCGTGTCCTCTACGTCCTTGCTTGTATTCTCGATTCACTTGCAGGGATTAGCCTTCTTGTCGAGGTCAAGCGTGTGCTGCACGGTTGATATCCAACGAAGCAATGGTGTAGTGATTGCAGGGGTATTCAAACTGCTCGAGTGTCGCGGATCATCAACTTCGAGTTCTCCACCCCAATCAACTTACCATTCGGAAGATCGGGCCTAAACCTACTCATCACATATGTAAAATATATTCGCAGGCCAAAGCAAGGCAGTCATAAATAGTTCTTCCTTTGATGAAACCGTCCTAGTTCTAATGAATGATTCTTTTAATTGCCTCTTGCAATCTATCTTTCATGACTTTACTTATATATTTTAACACACTATTGAGCAGTGATATGGGCTTATAATCAGCAATTTTTGTTAGGTTATGCACCTCTGGGGTAAGAGAGATCATTATTAGTAATACCGGACTAGTCCAAAAAGTTTCCGTATAGATTTCGGACTCGTCTGGCCTTGTGTGGACTAGTCAGCTCAGTACAGTATTTGATGTCCAGTAAGGATATCGGACTAGTCCGACCCCGACCGGACTAGTTCGGTCTATTCGAAAATTGTCAGTTTGAACTCGAAATTTACATGTGTTTTAATTGGAAGGACACAACCCACCGAATGTTATGTCCCTGATTGGGGGACACAACATTCCTAAGGGGTGGGAGGCCCCCTCTTGTGTCTCTTGGTCAAGTATAAGTAGAGAGTCAAGTGTATGAACAAGGAATGCTTATGCATACACACATACACACTTGAACACTCTAACCCACTCAGAATCCGATCAACGTACCAAGAGAAGAACAAGGGGAAACGCCTCTCGCCGTCGTTCTTCTTGCGGCCTCGCCTTGTTGGCTCAATGGCCGCATCGTCAAGCAACCACAAATATGGAGGAGAAGCTATTAGAAATGTTCTTGTGCTATTTGAGAGATAGCACTTGATGTTCATGTTGTATTCAGTTTTCTCCATGTAATTCGAGATGATTTAGTGGCTATTTGATCTTTGGGCTCCATTTTGAATCTAACAATGGTAACAGATCCATTTAGACTACTAATCATTTTGAATTGAGTTTTGGTCGAAGGTTTTCGCTGAAAGTTTTGAATGTTTGAACTTGTCCGGTCTATGGATCGGACTAGTCCGATATAGCACAATAAAGTGGTTAGGTTTTTTGGATCAGGGCATTTTGCTCGTTCATCTGATTGAAAAGCAATTATGCACTTTGGAAATCCATTGTGAAAATTAAGTTGATTTTGTCAGATGGTAAGATTGAGATTCCGTTTTGGGTATTTCAACATTTCCCATTTTTTATATGAAACTTTTCTGGGGTTGGGCATACTAGCCTAGAATAGTACGTACCAAACTCAAAAAGTTCAATAAGGAACGGATCAAATGTTTTTGAAGGGAATCGTACTTGTTCGATCATGGTTCTGTATTAAGTTTGGACATGTCTGGTGTATGGACCGGACTAGTCCGAAAATGATAATGTAAGAGTTTGGACTAGTACGGGCTATACATTTGCTTATTTAATTAAGTTTCCGGTGCGAATTAAGATTATATTGTCATAGCAATTTGGTCAAGTAACCAAGGTGAAAGATAAATTGCTATGTCAATTTAAGTTACAAGGAATTCTATTGAGTAGCCAAAGTGAAAAATATAATTGTCATGTTTTTAAGTTATATTAATGTCATTATTGGCTGAGTAACCAAAGCGAATGGGATTAATGATATTTTCTTTCTAAGAACATAGTAATTTGGTCAAGTAACCAAAGAGAAAGATAAATTATTATGTTGATTTTTAGTTATTCTCAAATCTTGAGTTTTGGTCGAGTAACCAAAGTGAAAGATAAAACTCATCATTTTCTTACGGTTAACATCTATGCATTCATTCTTGATTTTGTCTTTTGATTATGAAGGTTCCTCCAGTGCGAATTCAGCACTGAGTTTCATCGCTTCTATTGATCCAATCAATGGAAGCAATTATGGGAGATTGCGAGAGAAGTTGGGGATTTCTTTAGCAGTCTCTGAGATAGACTTGGCTCTCACTACTCCATATCCGGTTGCACCGATAGAACCAGTAAGAGATGCTGATGAAACTTAGAAAGCCTTTGTCGTGAGGACAAATGAATATACTACTGAGTTATTGGCTTATGACATTGATTGTTATAAGTGGAAAAAATCAAATAGGAAATGTTCAATGGTGATTAAGGGCACTATAAATGAGGCCATTCGGAGAGCAATCTCTGAATGCGAAGCTGCTGTTGAATACATCCAAAGGATATAGAATCAGTTTACTGGTTCTTCTAAGGCGACTGCAAGCACTCTTATCATGTGGCTTGTTACTGAAAAGTATCATGGAGGTGGTGTGCGTGAACACATCTTAAAGATGACAAATATGGCTGCAAAGCTTAAGCCTATGGATTTGGGGATTAAAGATGAGTTAATTGTGCATCTCATCATTGCCTCACTTCCTAAGGAATTTGAGACCTTTGTCATCAACTACAACTCTCATCCAGAACTATGGAACAAAGAAAAACTCATGGCTATGTGTGTTCAAGAGGAAGCGAGGATTATGTCCCTTCACGGTAATGATGCTATTAATTTTGTGAATGGGAAAAGGAAAGGCTAAGAAGAATTATTATTCTAAACAATCTTTTTAGTATCATGGTTCTTCTCACCATGATAAAGATAAGGGTAAGGCTCCACAAAGTCATCCTTACCATAAGGATGTGAAAGTAGATAAAGATCAGTGCCACTTTTGTTTAGACAAAGGTCACCATCAGAAGGATTGCATAAGCTTCCTTAAATGGTGTTGTAAAAATGGTAATTATTTTGTGACCTTTGTTGATAAATCCATGCTTTTAGATTATACACCATCTTCTTGGTGGATTGACTCAGGTGCCACTGTGCACGTTTGTAATTCGTTGTAGCGGTTAAATATGAGGAGGACCCTAGAAAGAGGGAAAGGGCCATTAAAGTTGCTGATGGCCATGAAGCTGAAGTAAAAGCCATTGGAGATTATCCATTAGTATTAACAAATGGCTTTGTACTTACACTCAGGATGTATTACATGTACCCTCTTTAAGTAGATATTTGATCTCAGTATCATGCTTAGATGACGATGGTTATGTTTGCCAGTTTGCCAAACACATATGTGTAATTAAGTTAGATAATAAGATTGTTCGTGTTGCCATAAGACAAGGCATGCTATAATTATTATCTATGCATGATGATATTAATGTTTTAAGTGACATTCAGTTTTCCTCACATCAGGGTAAGCATAAGAGAATCGATTCTGAAATGTCTTCGAAATTATGGCATTGCCGCTTAGGCCATATTTCGAGTGGGAGAATTGAACAATTGATTTCACAATAGATGCTTCCTCATTTGTATTTTTTGGATTTAGTAGAATGCATAGACTGCATTAAGGGAAAAATTTGTTAAGAACATTAAGAAAGGTGCCATACGCAGTGCGAGAATTTTTGAATTAATCTATACGGACATTTTTGGTCCATTTCCCGTAGTATCTGTTGATGGTTTTGATTTGTTTATAACCTTCACGGATGACTATTCTCACTGTGGCTATATTTATCCAATTAAAGAATGCTCTGAAGCGTTGAATAAATTTAAGATATTTAAGGCTGAAGTTGAAAATCAGCACAACACTAAGATTAAAGTGGTAAGATCTGATCGGGGTGGCGAGTACTACAGTCATCATACCACGTATGGCCAAGTTCATAGACCATTTGCTCGGTTCCTACAGAAAAATGGCATAGTAACCCTGTATTCTACACCAGACGAACCTCAACAAAATGGAGTAGCGGAATGGCGCAAACGTACACTAATACATATGGTTAGATCCATGTTAAGTCAATCTGATTTGCCTGTTAGCCTATGGATGGAGGCATTATAAACTGCCATTGATGGGCTAAATTGGGTTCCTACTAAGTCGGTGCCTAAAACACCGTATGAGTTGTGGACAAGACATAATCCCTCATTAAGTTATATGCATATATGGGGCTGTCCTGCTGAGGCAAAAATGTTTAACCGAAACATTGGTAAGTTGGATGCTAAGACAATAAGTTTTCATTTTATTGGCTATGCAAAAAAGAGTAAGGGATATCGTTTCTATTGTCCAAAACGATATACTAAGTTTGTAGAAACAAGACATGCCTTTTTTTAGAGGATTCCATGATGGGGGGGTACAGTAAGACGAGAAATTAATATTGAAGGGAAGCGGGTTTATATACCCACTCCTATGATTCAAGAACCACAATTCTCATTACCTGCTGCTGTTGAATCATCAGTGCCTATTGGTAAATATTCAACACCTGTTGTTGGTTCTCCATTGACAATGAAATTATTAAGAGAGGTTGAGCATTCTCAGCCCATTGTCACTAATAATGAAGAGCAACAACAGCCTCAAAATGAGGATAATGTGCAATTAAGAAGATCTCATCGAGAAAGAAAATCAGCCATTCTGGACGATTATGAGATCTATTTGAGTGAGGCAATTCAAATGGAGGGTGATCCCACCACATTTGAAGAAGCTATGAGAAGTCCTCAATAATCTGAATGGCGTAAAGCCATGGAGGATGAAATGAGGTCTATGGAAACAAAGTCTGGGATTTAGTTAATATTACTAATGGAGCCAAAACAGTAGGCCGTAAATGGGTCTACAAAATTAAACCTGACTCCAAATGGAATATTGATAAGTTTAAATCCACGCTTGTTGCAAAAGGCGTCACTCAAAGAGAAGGTATTGATTATAATGAGACATTTTCACATGTCTCAAGTAAGGATTCGTTCAGAATCATTGTGGCATTTGTTGCACATTATAATTTAGAATTAAATCAGATGGATGTAAAGACGACGTTTCTCAATGGTGATATATATGAGAACGTCTATATGACACGACCGAAAGGTTTTGTTGTTAAGAGTAAGGAACATATGGGATGCCACTCAAGAAAGTCCATCTATGGACTTAAACAAGCATCAAGGCAGTGGTATCTCAAGTTTGATGAGGCAATAATAAAGTTTGGGTTTAAAGAAAATGAGGAGGACAATTGCATTTATGCTAAGTTTAAGAGTGGGAAATTTATTTTCCTCGTCCTTTATGTAGATGATATACTACTTGCAAATAGTGATGTCAATCTACTATCAGAAACTAAGAAGTTTTGGTCCTCTAGTTTTGGTATGAAATATCTTGGTCAAGCATCCTATGTATTGGGCATAGAAATTCACAGAGATAGAAATAAGGGGGTATTAGGCTTATCACAAAAGACATACTTAGAGAATATACTGAGAAAGTATAGTATGCATAAGAGTAAGCCTTCGCCTGCTCCAATTGTCAAGGGCGATATGTCTGGGAACTTTCAATGTCCAAGGAACAAATATGAGATTGATCAAATGAAATCGGTTCCATATGCTTCTGCTGTCGAAAGCTTATGTATGCTCAAGTCTGTACTTGCCCTGACTTAGCTTATGTGACCGGAATGCTTGGCAGATATCAGGCCAATTCAGGGATTGATCACTAGAAGGCAGTTAAGAAAGCTTTAAGATATTTGCAAGGCACAAAAAGCCTCATGTTGACATATAATAAGTTAGACCCACTTGAAGTAGTGGGATATTCATATTCGAATTTCGTGGGTTGTGTGGATACTAAGAAATCCACGTTAGGCTATTTATTCACCCTCGCGGATGGAGCTATTTTGTGGATAAGCTTAAAACAAACTGTCACTACATCGTCCACAATGCATGCCGAGTTTTTTGCATGTTATGAGGTCATCGGGCAGGCTGTTTGGCTTAAGAAACTTTTACCTAGTCTTAGAGTGGTCGACGGCATTGAAAAACCACTTAAGCTATACTGTGATAATGAGCCCGCAATATTTTACTCTCACAACAATAAGACAAGTGGTGCTGCCAAACACATTGACATTAAGTTTTATGTTGTGAAAGATCAAATCCAGAATCATACCATAAGTCTTGAGGATATAAGTAGCAAGCGTATGCTTGTAGATCCACTAAGAACAGGTCTTCCACCCAGCGTGTTCAGTGAACACGTAGCCAACATGGGTTTAAGGGAGAACCTATGATCGCTGGATAGTTAGGGGCCAAGTAAGAGTAAGGTTCAATTTTAAATGTGAGGTATATTGTGGTCTTTGAGTCCAACAGTACGTAAATGGTTTTTGTGATGCGTCGTGCCCTATATGTCAATCACGAGAGAATGGACACTAAGTTTAGAGTAAGTAAGTTAGTAAGTTTCAGATTCGAGATCAAGGGGGAGAATGATAGTAATGCCAGACTACTCCGTTTTGGACCGGACTAGTTCGAATAGTTTCTGTATAGATTTCGGACTAGTCTGGCCTTGTGCGGACTAGTCCGGTTAGTACTGTATTTGATGTCCAGTAAGGATATCAGACTAGTCCGGACCTCGACCGGACTAGTCCGGTCTGTTCAGAAATTGTCAGTTTGAACTCGAAATTGACATGTGTTCTAATTGAAAGGACACAACCCACCGAATGTTATGTCCTTGATCGGGGGACACAACATTCCTAAGGGGTGGGAGGCCCCCTCTTGTGTCTCTTTGTGAAGTATAAAAAGAGGGTCAAGTGTATGAACAAGGAATGCTTATGCATACACACATACACACTTGAACACTCTAACCCACTCAGAATCCGATCAACATACCAAGAGAAGAACAAGGGGAAATGCCTCTCGCCATCGTTCTTCTTGCGGACTCGCCTTGTTGGCTTGCTGGTCGCATCATCAAGCAACCACAAAGATAGTGGACAAGGTATTAGAAGTGTTCTTGTGCTATTTGAGAGATATCACTTGATGTTCATGTTGTATTCAGTTTTCTCCATGTAATTCGAGATGATTTTGTTGCTATTTGATATTTGGGCTCCTGTTTGAATCTAACAATCATAGAACTATTTATAGCCTTAATTTTAATTGCTTGTAGAAGTCCTCGCATAGTTCAAATATGTCATTCCTGATGATATGCAACACCTTTTAATAAAAAGAGTTTTAAATCCATCTGGCCCTGGAGCCTTATCAGAGGACATGTCCCTGACAACTGATTCAATTTCAGGCAAACAAATGGGTGACACCTGCTCTTGCGAACATTCAAATTTTTGGATAAGGTTATCTATGTTGAAGAGCATCAATGGGTTATGAGTACAACCCATTATTGATTTGAAATCCTCCCATAAGGCCTGAGCTTTTTCTAGATGATCCTGAATAAACTTGTCCTCTAACTGTAATGATGCAACTGTGTTAAACCTATGTCTCTCCGCAACAACAGCATGTAAAAATTTAGTAGGCTGATCACCCGGCTGTGTCACCTGACAGTCTAATGTTGCTTCCGATAATCATTTCTCAATTTTTTAATTTGAGTATATGATTTTTTAAAATTACTCTATGTGAGACCTATGTGTGCCGAATATATTGGCTATGATGATAAAAATTTTGAATACTGCCAAAATACCATTTTAACAAGGTCCGACTCTAGGTCCGAGCTCCTGCAAGATCCGACAATAAGTTCGGGTTGTTTTGGCTATCTAGCAAGAGCCTATGTAAAGCCTGACTTACTTTGTCTAGGTCCGACATGTTTTTGCTAGGCCCGGGGCATGGTTAGACTATCTTTGGTTAGCTCCAGCGCTAGATCTGACTAGCTTTGATAAGCTAGGGCGCTAGGTCCGACTAGATTTGGTTAGCTCCATTGCTAGGTCATGCTAGCTTTGGTAAGCTCCAGATCAAGGTCCGGTTAGCTTTGGCAAGGTCCGGTGCTAGATTGAAATGGTTCTGCTTTTAACTTGCAATGTTTCAAACTTGCTTTACATTTTTGATAAGTTTGCTTAGTATTCTTATATAAGTTTTTGATGCATTTTGGCTGATCATGGTGGTTAATGTCTTTGCTATGGTTTGCAACATGCTTATGTGAGGTGCTCACGTAAGATGTGGTTTCAGAACTAACGTAAGTCAAGACGAGGAGTTGTGCTCGGAAGTATTGGTTGTTTATTCATGTGCAGGTGTTGCTTGAGTTCAAGAGTTGGCTGGTGAAGGGATCCATTGAACTAGTCTTTGGGAGAACATGAGGTTCAACAACTACGTTCGGGAGGAATTGTGGTTGAGTTGATAGGGAGGTCGCGCAACATGTTTGAATCAAGAACAATGCATGTGAAGGTATCATGGACGTTGTTGGAAGATGTTTGCACATGTGCATGGAGTCTAAGGATGTGGAAACATGTTTCCAAGGCGTGATTAAGAGAAGCAGACGTAAAGAATTGGTCGAAAAGGTCCAACCGGCTTGGTTATGGACTCAGGCTACAGCTGAGTCATGTTTGACAAAAATATGGTAAAATTTGAGATGGTTATGATAGGATTTCGTGGTGAGCATGAAGTTGAGTTGTTTTTAGGAATGTGGCATACGTTACTAAGGTGTTTGGAAGTCTTAAGATTGCTTCTATTTGCGTATATAAGAGTCTTGAGCAGTTATGGAAAGTTTCGATGATAACTGAGTAGGATACGAGTCATAGTTTGGTTTGGGTTGGCCTCGTGGCTGGTTATATAAGCAAGGGAGGACAGAGCTTGTGGCACACGGATTTTGGGCTGTTCCTCTTGTGTTCTATTAAATAAAGATCGTAGTTTAAAGGAACTTTTATGCCTTGTTCGTCCAACTTGTTTCAGAGGAGTTTTTCCGTTGAGTTTCTGCACAACACTACCTTGCTTCGGTGGTTCCATCATAGCTCGTGTTTTACAGATCTAATTGACGGGATTATTTTTGGATTATCTTCACAACTTGATTATCTATCATCTGTTAAAATTCACGGTCATTCGATCTGTTGTTTGTGATATACATGAGTTTCTTTGCAGTGTTGCATATCTGTTTTTACTCGGGTAGAAGAGATTGGCCTTTGTTCGATCTTTCGATCATAACTTGAGTTTTTTTTGACGAATTTCAGTGATTCTTGTTGTCGTGTTACATGATCCTCTATAATATCTACCACTTTTGTCACAGTTGAACACGTTTAGATTAGTCGCATACATGATTTCTTTAACATGTCAATTTTCTGTAGAGGGTTTTTGTTGCTTCTGCTAAAAATTTAAATCTACCATTCACTCCACCCTCTAGTTTCTTTTCACGTGCTCTTCGATCCTACAATTGGTATCAGAGCCACGGTGCTCTAATATTTGTGATTTGCACGTGTTTTGAATAATTTTCATAAACAAGTACTCCGCCAAACCCTATGTGTTTAGGAATATTGATTTTCAGCTTTGGAAGACACACATGAACGCTTTCATCCAGGTGCAAGGCTTTGCAATATGGAAAAAGGTGTACAAGCCTTACGAAGTGCCGCCAAACGATAGAGTTATAGCTACAAATCTGAGAGATGTCGACAACAACAACGAGGCTCAAAACTTGATCATACAAAGACTAACTCAGAGAGACTTCGAGCGTGTTCCTCACCTCCAATCTGTGCATGATGCTTGGAAAGCTCTATGTTATTACCACGAAGGATCCAACACTATCAAGGAGGTAAGGAAAGACATGTTCAAACAGGAGTACATGCGCTTTGAGATGCAACTAGGTGAGTCCATTGACGACCAGTGTGCTCGCTTTAATAAAATTCTCAGCAACATGCGTAGCGTCAATGTCAATTTTTCAAATGCTGAGAATGCTAGGCAATTACTAAGTGCATAAGATATGTCAATTTGGGAGATGAAAGTCACATCTATTCGTGAATTTACTGTCATGATTACACTTACATTAGATGTTCTATATTCTAAATTGAAAACTCATGAAATTGACATAATCTCATGTAAGAACCCTAGCAAGTCTATTGCATTTGTTTCTCAACGTGACATGCCTAGCTCCATCCAATCTTCATCCTGTGGAACACTTGCTTTGTTGTCCTCTCTAACCCTTGAACATATGAAGAGTTTCCACAGGAAGAACATGCACTCATCTCTACTCGAAGCATTGCAAAATGTGAGAACTAGAAGGACAGGGAGTGTCGGACCTCAACGATGCTTTGAATGTGGTAAGACAAGACATTTATTCATGGATTGCCCTAAACTTTTAGGTAATACTTCCAGTGATGAAAAGAACAAAAGGATGAACACTCCTCTGCAAACAACAACAAGAAAAAGAAGGGTTTTACAGGACGCCTATTGGTGATAGTTTTATCTCCGCACTTCAAGAACTTGGCTCAAGCGATGTGGACATTAGAAGTGATGAAGTTGAAGATGATTTGGCAAACTTGTGCTTCATGGCGAGAAAGTCAAGACCAAGTATAATGGAGACAGAACACAACAACGAAAATGAAGAGACATGTCCTACTTGCGAAGAATGTCTGATGCTACTTCTTGTGCCACAATTATAATTAAGAAAAAGGACAAAAAGCATAGGGACAATGCTGTTAAAATTACGTTACTAGAATCTGAAATTAATCATTTGAAATCATTGATTCCTATTGATGATTCTTGTTCCTCATGTCATTTAATATATAAACAATTGTCCTATCTAAGAAGTGCACACACCTCCACACTTGATAAACTTGAGTTAGAGATTGAAAAGAACAGAGAGGTTGCTGCACTTAATGATAAAAACATGAAAGATGCTAGCTGTTCTACAATTGATTTGCATTGTTCTACTTGTGATGATCTTGATAAGAAACTACATGATGCTATGAATGTAATTTCTGTTTTGAACAATGCCTTACGTGCTCATGAAGTTATAGATTGTTCTAATTGCAAATTAAAAGGAAAAATTTCATGTGAAAATTGCCTAGACTTGTCTAAGAAACTTGATGACATGATTATGACACTAGAGCGGTTTTGTAATGGGGATAAGAATCTAAACTTGCTGCTGAATTCCTCTAAATTTTGTAATGATAAATCTGGTTTAGGCTTTGATTTCCATGCTCATGCTAAGGCACATCCACCTAAAATTGTGAAGTCATCAAGAAGTGGTTTCATTAAAACAATTCCTAATAAAAAAGAAGTGGTTTTCAAATCTGCAAGATTGTTGTCTCATTCGGTTTCTAATAAACATGTTGCTTGCTCATCTAGACATAAACAAAAAGTTAAATTTCATTGTACCTACTGTGATAAAGATGGTCATGTCGTAGATTTTTTTTATAGACTAGCTAAATGTAAGTGCATCTAGGATATCCCTTGTGGGTTTTGGCTAATTGATGGCAAACATATGAGATCCTAATGAAACCACTGAGATGATTGCAGGACAAACGAGTGAAACAGCTTGGTGCGCACAAAAAGGTGAAAATGAAGTGGTGTTCAAAGAGAGATACTTTGATGAAGCTTGGAAGACCAAATTAGATTTTGAATGTATAGGGAGTGTATGAAAGACACACTCCAAGAGCTCACAACTTTGCGCGAGGGTAAGGGATTAAAATTAACCTAACTTTCACAAAGCACCAGACTAGTCCGATCATGGACCGGACTAGTCCGTTCATCTTTCTGGAATCCCACTTATTGGGAGACCAGACTAGTCCGTGCATCCACCGGACTAGTCCGTTGGTGTTTCTGGAGTCTCTCATACTGAGGAACCAGACTAGTCCGTTGTACCACCGGACTAGTCCGTTGACCTTTCTGGAGTCTCCCATATGAGGAGATCGGACTAGTCCACGGACTAGTCCATTGAACTTTCTGGAGTTCACCTTCACATGGCATCGGACTAGTCCGAGCTTGGACCGGACTAGTCCGGCAGACTTTCTGGACTTCAAAATGCACTGAGACCGGACAAGTCCGGACATGCACCGGACTAGTCCGGTGTTAGGGTTTTTCAACAGCTACCTTTTGGAAACCCTATAAATAGAGAGTCCACGGCTTTCCTATTGATACACACGTCGAATACTAATCAAAGAACAAACCCTAGCGCCGCCACTTTGACCCAAGAGCCCGCCGCCACTTCGACCCAAGAGCCCAAAACACATCTCCCCACACATCTAAAGTGCAAAAAGAGTGAAATCAATTGAACACTTGGATTCGGGATTGGGAGATCGTCATTCTATCATCGCGAGCTCTTGGGGTTTGATCTTTCTACACTCATACTCTGCATTGTAATACTTTTGAGTGTATTTGATCACTTCTTTCGTTGTAATTCTCGTGGGAGCCCTCAACGTGTGAGGTTGCCCCACAAACCTGGTGATTACCCGTGATAGTGGAATCAAGTCGGCCTTCGTGGTGACTTGAAGAGGGAAAGGGTTGGAGACCCGGCTCTGTGTGAGCTTCCTCAACGAGGACGTAGATCTCGTGGTGAGATCGATCCTCGGAAAAAATTCGTGTGTCTTGTGCCTTATTTCATTTAATTTTTATTCATTAGATCACTTGAGTGCTAAAACATCAACCTAAGGCAATTATAAGTTTTACCTGCATTCTTATATTAATCTCAAATAAAATATCAGTTGTTCTCATTTCCGCTACTGAAGAAATTTAGTTTCCCAAATAACACCTGATCAACACACATATTTTTAGCACACCGGACAAGTCCGCCCACACGACCGGACTAGTCCGGCCAACCAAGTTTTGACGATTCTATTAAGTGTGCAGGAAATTCAAAAGGCCTATTCACCCCCCCCTCTAGGCCACATTCACTAAACAACATAAAAGGAAAGAATGCAAGCTAGATCTCGTAACTCTCATTCAAAATTTGCTACACATGCTAAACCAAATATCAAGAACATGCAACCTGCTGTTATGAATCAAAATTATGCAAAGTTTGCTCCCAAACCTTCAAATTTTTTTCATGCTACACATGTAACACCTCGTAAGTCAGTAGTTGGATACAAAAATCCTAAAACTTTGGCTCATAAACCTGTTGATTTGTCTCAGCTTTCACGTGTTTTTCCTGCTGCACGTCGTGTGACTTAGTACTGGATTCCTAAATGCCTTTTGACTAACCCCGGTATTGAGCCATTGACGTATTGTGCTTCTATGTAGGTTACACATTTGAGGAAGGAGCACATTTGGATTGTGGATTCAGGTTGCTCACGCCACATGACTGGTAACAAAGATTGATTCTCCTCCCTCTCTTTCGTGTCACGTGTAGAGAATGTTACTTTTGCTAATAATTCTTCAACTCCTATAATTTCTAAGGGTTCGGTTAAAGTAAATAATCACTACATTTTGATGAATGTGGCACTTGATAAAAATTTGAAATGCAACATTCTTTCTGTTTCACAATTGCTAGATGAAAATCTAAAAATTATTTTCACTAAAAATTGCTGCAAGGTTGTATATTCAAATAGTGAGGTTATTTTTAACATGTCTCGGTTTGGAAGAGCTTTTAAAGCTGATTTTGATATGTCATCCTCTAAGCATAGGTATCTAGTTGCTAATGATTCAAATGACTTATAATTTTTGGCATCGTAGACTTGGTCACACAGGCTTTGATCATCTAACACGTGTTAGTGCTCTTGATCGCATACGTGGGCTGCCTAAGCTTAAAGCGGACAAAGAAATTGTGTGCTCTTCTTGTAGACATGCTAAGATGGTTGTAGATTCATATGCTCCTTTCACAATGACTGTGACAACTGAACCGGGTTGACACAGTAGGACCTTCACGTGTTCAATCCTGCTAAATAGTATGTTCTTGTGATTGTTGATGACTTCTCTAGATACTCTTGGGTTTACTTTATGGCGTCTAAGAATAAGGCTTTTATTCACTTTAGAACTTTATTTCTTAGATTATTAATTGATCACCAAGGACCTTTAAAAGCCATTAGAAGTGATAATGGAACCGAATTTAAAAATCAATCGTTTGATCACTTTTGTGTTGAAAATGGAGTAGATCATCAATTTTCTTCACCTTATGTACCTCAACAAAACAGTGTTGTAGAGAGACAGAACAGAACCTTAGTTGAGATGGTTAGGACTAAGCTCGATGAATATCAAACTCCTAGAATATTTTGGGTAGATGCAATTGAATGGCATGTTTCTTGGTTGTCCATCTCATAATGGAGGCTACCGTGTGCTTTTACATGACACTAACAAAATTGTGGAGACTTTTGAGGTTTCTTTTGATGAAGCTGGCCCAGGTACTAGCTCTAATATTACAGGTCCAAATCCATATCCGCAGGGGAATAGTATTTTTACCGAAGAATACGAAGAAGTGGTGCTGCTGCCCAAAAATTCGAAAGCAAATGACGTTGATCACGATGCTGATTTTGCACCACAACCAGCACCAACATCTACTGTAGCTGGTATAGATTGTCCTCAAGCCACACATTCTTTGACCTATGATGAACATGAAGAACAAGGAGCTTGTAAAGTGTCTACTCCCCTCCATATCCTAAAAGTTATCCTACACAACAAATCATTGGGAACTTGCACGAACGAGTCACACGGGCCAGGTTTTGCGACAAACAAGCACGCTCATTCTGCTTTCATTGCTTCTTTTGAACCCAAGATATATCACACGCACTCACTAATGAATCTAGGATTATTGCCATGCAAGAAGAGTTAGAAAATATTGAAAGAAATACTGTTTGAAAACTTGTACCTCCACCTCAAGGTCACACTTTAATTGGAACTATATGGGCGTCAAAGTGAGGATGGGGTTGTGGTTAGTAATAAGGCTAGGTTGGTTGCTCAAGGATTCACACAAATTGAAGGTCTAGATTTTGATGAAACTTTTGCTCCTGTTGCTAGATTATAAGCCATAAGAATTTTGTTAGCTTTTTCTACATCTAAAGGTTTCAAGTTATATCAAATAGATGTTAAAAGTGCTTTTCTTAATGGCTACATAGATGGGGGAGGTTTATGTCTGTCAGACCTATGTGTGTTGAATACATTGGCATGTACTGAATACACTGGCTTTGATAATATAAGTTCTAAAATTATGCCAAAACACCCTTTTTAGCAAGGTCCGACTCTAGCTCCGAGCTTCTGCAAGGTTCGACGTAAGGTCCGACTTGTTTTGTCTAGGTCCGACATGTTTTTGGGTAGCTTCGGTGAGCTTTGTCTTTAGCTCTGCCATGTATTTGATAGCTCCGGCATGTCTTTGATAGCTCCGGCATGTCTTTGTTAAGCTCCGATATGTTTCGCTAGGTCCGACTAGCTTTGTTAAGCTCCGGCGCTAGGTTGTACTAGCTTTGGCAAGCTCCGGCGCTAGGTTGTACTAGCTTTGGTAAGCTCCGACTCAAGCTCCGGTTAGCTTTGGCATGGTTTGAAGCTTGATTGCAATGTTCCTATTTTTGTCTTGCAATGTTTCAAACTTGCTTTATATTCTTAGAAAGATTGCTTAGTATTCTCTTACTATGTTTTTGGTGCGTTTTGGATGATATGGTTGATATTGTTTTACTGTGTTTTTGCAACATGCTTATGTGAGATGCTCACGTAAGGTGTTGTGTTCGAAACTGACTTGAGTCAAGTCGCAGACTTGGGCTCGTACGGATTGTTTGTTTGTTCATTTGCAGGTGTTGCTTGAGTTCAAGTCATAGCTAGTGACAGGATCCTTTGGACTAGTCTCAGGGAGGAGATGAGGTTCCAACAACCAGATTCAGGAGGAATTGTGGTTGAGCGGGTCAGGAGGTCACGCATGATAATTGAATCAAGTGCAGTGCATATGAAGGTTACTGTACGTCGAAGGAAGGTGTTTGCACGTATGCATGAGGTGCATGACATGGCAACATGGTTTCAAAGATGGTTTATGGATGGAAAGATCTGGTTGGAAGGATCGGATGGTATCCGTTGATGACTTTGGCTGCGGCGAAGTCTGTTATGGCTCGGTATAGAAAGTATCGAGTTGGTTATGATAGGATTTTGTGTGGGTCACGAATTTGAGTTGTTTTAGGAATATGGAATATGTTCCTAAGGTGTTTGGAAGTCTTAAGATTGCTTCTATCTGCGTATAGAAGAGTCCTAAGCAGTTATGGAAAGTTTTGATTCGTGATCAGAGTAGGATTAGAGTCCTAGTTAAGATTGGGTTGGCCTAAGTGCTGGTTATATAAGCAAGAGAGGCCAGAGCTGGTGGTAGATGACTTTGGGGCTGTTCCTATTGTGTTCTATTAAATAAAATTCGTAGTTTGAAGGAACTTTTGTGCCTTGTTCGTCCGACTTGTTCCAGACAAGTTTTACTCGTCAAGTTTCTGGACAGCACTACCTTTTGTCGGTGGTTTTATCATAACTCGAGTTTTACAGATCCAATTTACGTGATTCTTTTTGGATTGTCTTAAAAACTTGATTATCTATCATATGTAAAAATTTCATGGTCATTGGATTTGTGGTTTCTGATCTACACTAGTTTCTTTGCATAGTTCGAGAACTGTTTTTCTCGTGTAGGACAGATTGACCTTTGTTTGATCTTTCGATCATAACTTGAGTTTCTCTTGACGGATTTGAGTGATTCTTCTTGTGTCATCTTCGTGACTTGATTCTCTCTGATATCTTTTCTCTCGGCGGATTTGAGTGATTCTTCTTGTGTCATCTTTGTGACTTGATTCTCTCTGATATCTATCAATTTTGTCACGGTGGAATACGTTTAGATTAGTCTCACTCACGATTTCTCTAACAGATTGTTTTTCTACCGAAGGGGTTGGGATTCAATTGTTTCCGCTGCGTAAGATTTTTAAATCTATCATTCACCCCCTCTGGTAGCTTTTCACGTGCTCTTGGATCCTACAATTGGTATCAGAGCCACGGTGCTCTAATCATTGTGACTTGCACGTGTTTTTGACTAATCATCATGGATAAATACTCTGCCAAACCTTGTGTGTTTGCTGGTGTTGATTTTCAGGTTTGGAAGGCACGCATGGAGGCTTTCATCCAGGAGCAAGGCTTTGCAATATGGGAGAAGGTGTACAAGCCTTACGCAGTGCCACCAAACGATCAAGTTACCGCTACAAATCTACGGGACATCGACAACAACAACAAGGCTCACAACTTGATCATACAGGGACTCACTCAAAGCGACTTTGGTCGTGTCGCGCACCTCCGATCAGCATATGATGTTTGGAGAGCTCTCTGTGATTATCATGAATGTTCCAACACAATCAAGTAGGTAAAACAAGATATGTTCAAAAAGGAATATATGCGTTTCGAGATGCAACCCGGTGAGTCTATTGATGACCTTTTTGCTCGCTTCAATAAAATTCTCAGCAACTTACGTAGTGTCAATGTTAACTTTTCTGATGCTGAGAATGCTAGGAAACTTCTTAGTGCATTAGACATGTCAATTTGGGAGATGAAAGTAACATCTATTCATGAATCAACTGGCATGAGTTCTCTTACATTAGATGTGCTTTGTTCTAAACTAAAAACTCATGAAATTGACATCTTATAACGTAAGAACCCAAATAAGTCTATTGCATTTGTCTCACAACATGATATGCCCAGCTCCGGCCAATCATCATCTTGCAATACTCTTGCTTTGTTGTCCTCACTAACCCTGGAGCAGGTCGAGGAATTTCCCAAAGAGGAGTTAGCACTTACCTCGACTAGATTCTCAAAAGCATTACAAAATGTGAGAAATAGAAGGAGAGGAATCTCCAGACCTCAACGCTGTTTTGAATGTGGTAAGACAGGACACTTTCATACAGAATGCCCTAACCTTTCAGGTCCTACTACCCGTGAAGAAAAATAGAACAAGGTCAAGACCACCTCTGGAAATCTCAACAAGAAAAAGAAGGGTACCATAGGACGCAAGATAATTAACAACTCCATCACCGCACTTCAAGAACTCAGTGCAAGTGATGTAGACTTTGAAAGTGATGAAGATGATGATGATCTGGCCAACTTATACTTCATGGCTGGCAAAACAAGATCAAGATCAAGTCAGGAGGATGCAGAACACAACAGTGACGATGATGAGGTATGTTCTACCTGCAATGAAAAGTGTGATGCTATTTCTCGTGCAACTATTATTGTCAAGAAAAAGGACAGAAAGCTTAGGGATAATGCTGCTAAAATTGAATCACTAGAATCTGAAATCAACCGTTTAAAAACATTGATTCCTAGTGATGATGCATGTCCCTCATGTGACTTAATCTATGAACAATTGTCCACATTAAGAAGTGCACACTCCTCCACGCTAGATAGACTTGATGAAGAAATTGAAAAGAACAGAGAGCTTGCTGCACTTAATGATAAAAACTTAAAAGATGCTTCCTGTTAAACAGATGATTTGCATTGTTCTGCATGTGACAATCTTGATAAGAAACTAAAAGATGCAATAAATGAAATTTTCATTCTAAACAATGCTTTACGTACTCATGAAGTTAAGAGTTGTTCAAATTGCAAATTAAAAGGAAAAACTTCATGTGAAAACTGCCTAGAATTGTCTAAAAAGCTTGATGACATGAATAGGACGCTAGTGCAATTTTGTGTTGGGAACAAAAATCTAAACTTGCTACTTAGTTCATCCAAATCTTGTAATGATAAAACTGGTTTAGGTTTTGATTCTCATATTTATTCTAAAACACATCCACCTCAAATCGTAAAATCATTTGGAAGAGGTTTAATCAAAACTGTCCCTAAACAAAAGGATGTGATCTTTGAATCTGCAGGAGTGCTTTCTAATTCTGTTTCTAATGCTAGGTGCTCATCTTGACATGATTACAAAAATAAATTTTGTTGTACTTATTGTGATAAAGTTGGTCATGTCGTAGATTTTTGGTTATAGACTAGCTCAACAAATTAAAAAGGATAAAATGTCTGCTAGATCTCATAACTTTCATGCTAAACCTAAAATTAGAAACATGCAACCTGCTTTAATGAGTCAGAAATTTGAAAAGGTAGCTACCGGACCCTCTGGTAAGAGACTTGCAAAGACAGCTCCGGTAGTTCCGATAGCTCCGAAAGTTCCCATACCTTCTGTTGTTCCCTCCGGAGCTTCAGTTTTTGCTTTCGGACCTTCGATTTGTGCATCCGGAGCTTCAGCTGTTTCTTTCGAAACAAATGTCCACACCTCCAGAGCTACTGGTTTTCCTGAAGCTACTGATTTTCTCTCTAAACGAGTAACAACTTCTAAATCAATTGTTAAGAACAAAAAACCTCAACCTTTGACTCATAAACCTGCTGTTTTGTGACAGCTTTCGTGTGTTATTCCTGCTGGACGTCGTGTGACTCAATACTGGATTCCTAAATGCCTTCTGACTAACCCCAGTATCGAGTCATTGACGTATTGTGCTTCTATGTAGGTTACACGCTTGAGGAAGGAGAACATTTGTATTGTGGATTCAGGTTGCTCACGCCACATGACCGGTAACAAAGAATGGTTCTCCTCCCTCTCTTTTGTGTCACGTGTAGAGAATGTTACTTTTGCCGATAATTCTTCAACTCCTATAATTGCTAAGGGTTCGGTTAGAGTAAATGATCACTACACTTTGAAGGATGTGGCACTTGTCAAAAATTTGAAATACAACTTGCTTTCTGTTTCATAATTGCTAGATGAAAATCTAGAAATTATTTTCAATAAAAACTGCTGCAAAGTTGTAGGTTCAAATAGTGAGCTTATTTTTAACATGTCTCGGTTTGGAAGAGTTTTTAAAGCTGTTTTTGTTATGTCTTCCTCTAAGCATAGGTGTCTAGTTGCTAATGATTCAAAGGACTTATATTTTTGGCAACGTAGACTTGGTCACATAGGCTTTGATCACCTAACGTGTCTTAGTGCTCTTGATCGCAGACGTGGGCTGCCTAAGCTTAAAAGGGACAAAGAAATTGTGTGCTCTTTCTTGTAGACATGCTAAGATGGTTGCAAGTACACATACTCCTCTCACAATGATCATGACAACTGAACCGGGTCAACCTTTGCGCCTTGACACTGTAGGACCTTCACGTGTTCAATCTTTCGGAGGCAAATGGTATGTTATTGTTATTGTTGATGATTATTATAGATACTCTTGGGTTCACTTTA
Organism: Tuctoria greenei; assembly: GCA_036927565.1. Taxonomy (NCBI): domain Eukaryota; kingdom Viridiplantae; phylum Streptophyta; class Magnoliopsida; order Poales; family Poaceae; genus Tuctoria; species Tuctoria greenei. Next base: position 76,527,039 of record JAYESD010000004.1, read on the forward strand.
TGGTGTCTAAGGATGAAGCTTTTAGTCACTTTAGAACTTTATTTCTCAAATTATCAATTGATCACCCAGGATCTTTAAAAGCAATTAGAAGTAATAACGAAACTGAATTCAAAAATCAATCTTTTGATCACTTTTGTGCTGAAAATGGAATAGATCATCAATTTTCTTCACTATATGTACCTCAACAAAACGGTGTTGTAGAAAGGAAGAACAAAACCTTAGATGAGATGGCTAGGACTATGCTTGATGAATATCAAACTCCTAGGAAATTTTGAGCTGATGCGATTGCAACTGCCTGTTATGTGTCAAATCGTGTTTTCTTGCACACTAAGCTAGGTAAAACACCATATGAGCTCCGGTTTGAACATAGGCCTAGTGTCACACACTTTCGGGTCTTTGGTTGCAAATGCTTTGTTAAGAAACATGATAATCTTGATAAATTTGAAACTAGATCCATTGATGGTATGTTTCTTGGTTATCCATCTCATACTATAGGCTACCGTGTGTTTTTACTTGACACTAACAAAATTGTGGAGACTTGTGAGGTGTCTTTTGATGAAGCTATCCCAGGTACTAGCTCCGGTATTGCAGTACCAGATCCATATCCTCAGGGGGAGGGTATTTTTGAAGATGAAGAAGAGACCATGATACTGCCTGATAGTTCTGAAGCTGACACGTGTCCAACTCCGAACTGTGTACAAGCTCCGACTACCACCTCTGCTTGTCCTGATCATCCACAAGTCACAAGCTCATCAATCTACAATGAACCCGATGAAGAAGAAGCTTGTGAGACATCTGTTCCTCTACGGTTTTACAAAGATCACCCTCTGCAACAGATAATTGGAAGCTTGCACGAACGAGTCACACGGTCCAGGTTTTGCGATCCAAACTCTCATGCTCATTCTGCTTTTGTTGCTTCTTTTGAACCCAAAGATATATCACACGCACTCACTAATGAATCTTGGATTATTGCCATGCAAGAAGAGTTATAAAATTTTGAAAGAAATAATGTTTGGAAACTTGTACCTCCACCTCAAGGTCACACTTTAATTGGAACTAAATGGGTGTTTAAAACTAAACAAAGTGAGGATGGGATTGTGGTTAGGAATAAGGCTAGGTTGGTTGCTCAAGGTTTGACTCAAGTTGAAGGTCTAGATTTTGATGAAACTTTTGCTCCTGTTGCTAGATTAGAAGCCGTAAGAATTTTGTTAGCATTTGCTGCATCTAAAGGTTTTAAGCTATATCAAATGTATGCTAAAAGTGCTTTTCTTAATGGCTACATAGATGAGGAGGTTTATGTCAAACAACCACTGGGTTTTGAAAATTCAGATTTTCCTAATCATGTTTACAAACTGTCCAAAGCCTTGTACGGTCTCAAACAAGCCCCTAGAGCATGGTATGATAGGTTAAAAACATTCTTACTTGAAACGGGGTTTACCATGGGCAAGGTTGATAAAACTCTTTTTGTGCTTAAGCATGGCAATGACTCATTATTCGTTCAAGTGTATGTGGATGATATTATCTCTGGTTGTGCTTCTCATGATCTTGTGTCCAAGTTTTCAGCTATGATGAGTTCAGAATTTGAGATGAGTATGATGGGAGAACTCACGTACTTTTTGGGGCTGCAAATCAAGCAAACCAAGGAGGGTATCTTTGTGCATCAAACAAAGTATACAAAAGACCTCCTAAGGCGCCTCAACATGGAAAAAAGCAAGCCTCTTCTAACACCAATGGGAACAACAACAACAATTGAACTTGATGAAGATGGTGAACCCGTGGATCAAAAAGAATATAGAAGCATGATCGGATCAATTTTGTACCTCACGACATCAAGACCGGACATACAATTCAGCGTATGTCTTTGTGCACGGTTTCAAGCCTCCCCACATGCTTCACATCATCAAGCCGTCAAAAGGATTCTCAGGTACTTACATGGAACTCAAGAATTTTGCGTTTTTCTTCCTTCTTCCTCAACCGTTACTTTGAAAGCTTTTTCCGATGCTGATTTTGGAGGTTGTAGGATTGATAGGAAAAGTACTTCCGGTGCTTGTCATTTTCTTGGTAGTTCACTTGTTACTTGGTCCTTTAGAAAACAAAATTCAGTTGCACAATCCACAGTCAAATCTGAATATGTAGCTGCTGCTAGTGCTTGCTCACAAATTCTTTGGATTGTTCAAACACTTAAGGACTTTGGGGTTGATCTAGATAGTGTTCCACTGTTTTGTGACAACACTAGTGCTATTTGCATTGCTAAAAACCCTGTGCAACATTCTAGAACTAAGCACATTGACATTAGGTATCACTTTCTTCGTGATAATGTTGAAAAGGAAACATTGTGCTCCACCATGTAGATACCGAACAACAATTGGCTGACATTTTTACAAAACCTTTGGATTTCACTCGTTTTTGTTACATTCGCAGTGAAATAGGGGTTATGCATCCTCATGGCTTACATTGAGGGGGAGTTTTTAAACCCTAGAAGTCTATGTGTGAATATGAAATTAAAATAATATGAGCATAGTATTTCATACATATATGACTTTGTGATTCCTTTTACATGCTGAAAGTTCTCACTACTTTACTCGTGTTATACATTTTGTAGTTTTTTCCATGTCTAGTAATCGGAATAAATACTTACACTAAATCTGGTCATGGTCGAACTTTCTTGCTGTTTTGAACTTGTTGCATGCTCACAAGTGCTTTTAATCATAAAAAATTAATCAATCAACTATTCACATGTTGAGCTTTTATGATCAAATACAAATTAGAAAAGATCAAGAGAATATGCATGCATCGCACTTCTTCTTTTGAGATGGCTTATCATTGCACTTAGATATGAACTTGGAAGGAGTTGTGTATGGCTAAAACCATGTCCTTAAGCTTCTGATTGTCAAATGACATAGGCTTGGCTTGGCTTGGTTGGTTAGAATAAGGCAGATGCATATATAATCTCTTGCAAATACCATATGATCAAGATTTGAGCTTTGAAAAACAATAAAATGCAGCAACAAGTGTCATGCTTTCAGGTATTGAAATAGTTAAGTTTGTGAGATCATGACTTGCTTAAATTGAAAATTACATTTGATCTCTAGCATGGCTTACACTACTTTATGTATTTCATTGATATGATAGTGGAAGTTACTTGATCCTATGACTTAGATGAGCTTTGTGTATATGTATATGTTATAATATGCTCATAACATTTGAGATTTCTCTTTTGAACCTTGCTGAATACATTGTCAAAGGGGGAGAGAAAATATGTGCAATGGGGAGAGATAATATGTCAAAGGGGGAGGGAACATTTTTTACATTTCCTTCTATTTATGTTTCAAAAAGGGGGAGAAATTGTTTTCAAAACTTTTTCATGTGCATAAGCCAATGTTCGAATTTCAAATGGTGTTGCCAATGCATTCATCAAGGGGGAGATTGTGAGACCTATGTGTGCTGAATACATTGTCTTGTACTGAATACATTGGCTTTGATAATATAAGTTCTTAAATTATGCCAAAAATACCCTTTTTAGCAAGGTCCGACTCTAGCTCCGAGCTTCTGCAAGGTCCGATGTAAGGTCCGACTTTTTTTGTCTAGGTCCGACATGTTTTTGGGTAGCTCCGGTGAGCTTTGTCTTTAGCTCCGGCATGTCTTTATAGCTGCAGCATGTTTTTGATAGCTCCGGCATGTCTTTGTTAATCTCCGATATGTTTCGCTAGGTCCGACTAGCTTTGGTAAGCTCCGGCGCTAGGTTGTACTAGCTTTGGTAAGCTCCGACGCTAGGTTGTACTAGCTTTGGTAAGCTCCGGTTAGCTTTGGCAAGGTTCGGAGCTTGATTGCAATGTTCCTATTTTTATCTTGCAATGTTTCGAACTTGCTTTATATTCTTAGAAAGATTACTTTGTATTCTCTTACTAAGTTTTTGGTGTGTTTTGGTTGATATGGCTGATATTGTTTTACTGTGTTTTTGCAACATGCTTATGTGAGGTGCTCACGTAAGGTGTTGTGTTCGGAACTAACTTGAGTCAAGTCGTGGACTTGGGCTCGTACGGATTGTTTGTTTGTTCATGTGCAGGTGTTGCTTGAGTTCAAGTCATGGCTGGTGACAGGATCCTTTGGACTAGTCTCGGGGAGGAGATGAGGTTCCAACAACCAAATTCAGGAGGAATTGTGGTTGAGCGGGTCAAGAGGTCGCGCAGGATGATTGAATTAAGGGCAGTGCATATGAAGTTTACTGGACGTCGAAGGAAGGTGTTTGCACATATGCATGCGGTGCATGACGTGGCAACAAGGTTCCGAAGATGGTTTATGGATGGAAAGATCTGGTTGGAAGGATCGGATCGTATCGGTTGATGACTTTGGCTGCGGCGAAGTCGGTTATCGCTCGATATGGAAAGTATCGAGTTGGTTATGATAGAATTTCGTGTGGGTCATGAATTTGAGTTGTTTTAGGAATATGGAATATGTTCCTAAGGTGTTTGGAAGTCTTAATATTGCTTCTATCTGCATATATAGAATAGTCCTAAGCAGTTATGGAAAGTTCAGATTCGTGATCAGAGTAGGATTAGAGTCCTTGTTAACATTGGGTTGGCCTAAGGGCTGGTTATATAAGAAAGGGAGGACAGAGCTCGTGGTAGACGACTTTGGGGCTGTTCCTCTTGTGTTCTATTGAATAAAATTCGTAGTTTGACTTTTGTGCCTTGTTCGTCCGACTTGTTCCAGACAAGTTTTACTCGTCGAGTTTCTGGACAGCACTACCTTTCGTCGGTGGTTTTATCATAACTCGAGTTTTACAGATCCAATTGATGTGATTATTTTTGGGTTGTCTTCACAACTTGATTATCTATCATCTTTCAAAACTTCACGGTCATTGGATTTGTTGTTTCTGATCTACACGAGTTTCTTTGCAGAGTTCCAGAACTATTTTTCTCGAGTAGGACAGATTGACCTTTGTTTGATCTTTTGATCATAACTTGAGTTTCTCTCGATGGATTTGAGTGATTCTTCTTGTGTCATCTTCGTGACTTGATTCTCTCTGATATCTATCACTTTTGTCACGGTGAAAAATGTTTAGCTTAGTCTCACTCACGATTTCTCTAACAGATCGTTTTTCTACCGAAAGGGTTGGGATTTAATTGTTTCCGCTGCGTAAGATTTTGGAATCTAACATTCACTCCCCTCTGGTAGCTTTTCACGTGCCCTTCGATCCTACAATGTCAAGCAACCACCGGTTTTTAAAAATCCAGATTTTCCTAATCATGTTTACAATCTGTCCAAAGCCTTGTATGGTCCCAAACAAGCCCCTATAGCATGGTACAATAGGTTAAAAACATTCTTACTTGAAAAGGGGTTTACCGTGGTCAAGGTTGATAAAACTCTTTTTGTGCTTAAGCGTGACAATGACTCATTATTCGTTCAAGTGTATGTGGATGATATTATCTTTGGTTGTGCTTCCCATGATCTCGTGTCCAAATTTTCAGCTATGATGAGTTTAGAATTTGAGATGAGTATGATGGAAGAACTCACGTACATTTTGGGTCTGCAAATCAAGCAAACCAAGGAAGGTGATAGGAGGATGAGTCCTGATCTTCCGATGGGTATGGTAAACTTGATTGGGTGGAGATCTCGATGTTGATGATCCAAGGCTCCGAACGAACAAAACCCTGCAATCACGACACCACTGCTCCATTGGTTATCACCCTTGTCACACGAATGACCTCACCACGAAGGCTTATCCCTGCAAGCGCAATCAAGAACAGAGAAGTTGCAATCAAAACTGAATTGATCACGAATTTGGGGTCTCACAACCGATGATCGGCGACACTGTTCAATGACAATTTAATCTAAGCAAAACCCAACCCTAATGTGGTGACAGTTGATGTATAAATAGGAGTTTAGGGGCGTGCAAGACCCCTGGACGCAACCCTAATGGGCTTCCACACGATACATGCACCAGCAGCCCAAAAGACAGTTGCGCAGCACCGGACAGATTCTGGACGCCCACTTGTTTTGCTGATTCCCATCAACAAAGAAGGAATTTTGAGGTGGGGCTGGTTCCATTGGAAGCTTTATGAAATTATGGTTCCAACCATATATAGAACGTCCAAATCTGACTCCGTATGTGTCCGGGGCGTCAATTTTGGTGAAAGCAGCTCCTGAAACCCGAGGTGGACTCGAAGTCAAGTTGGACTTGGGCTCCTCCTTGGTGTGCACGTCCTATCCCCTCGTCCTTGACTCGTTGGACTTCTCCAAGACCTTCCTGGTCCTCTCCATTGTTCCTAATCAATAAAACATGCATAGAAACAAGTGTAAGTTCTGAAAAACAATTGACAAGGTTAGAACGTACCTGGAGATCCAATTGTCGCGCACGTGCTCTAATAATCGATCCTTGCATTGCATGCAAAGGAGAGATGTCCTCATCAGCCTCCCCCTCTTGAATTGGAGTCATCCTGGACTCAAGCTCATCTTCCCCACCCAAGTATGGCTTGAAATCTAAAATGTTAAATGTTGAACTAACTCCGAACTCGGGAGGCAACTCAAGTTTATATGCATTGTCATTTATCTTCTCAAGAACCTTAAAAGATCCAGCTTAGCAGCATGTGACATGAGAATGGACTTCCTCAAATTTGGGAACCTATCTTTTCTCAAATGAACCCACCCCAAATCACCGGGTTCCAATTTTACCTCCTTCCTACCTTTATTAGCAACAATGCAATACTTTTCATTCATTTTTCAATTTGTAACTTAGTAGTTTCATGCAACTTAAGAATAAATTCAAAACGTTCTGTAGCATCTAAGTTCAAAATTTCAGTATGTGGTAAAGGTAGCAAATCAATTGGAGCATGAGGATTGAAACCATATACTACCATAAACGGACATAACTTGGTTGTGGAGTGAATAGACCTATTATAAGCAAACTCGATATGTGGCAAACACTCCTCCCACAACCTCAAACTGTCTTTCAAAACAGCCTGCAACATACTAGATAAGGTACGATTAACTACCTCCGTTTGACCATCAGTTTGCGGATGACAAGTAGTAGAAAACAACAACTTTGTTCCAAATTTATACCATAAAGTTCACCAAAAGTGACTCAAAACTTAGCATCCCTATCAGAAACAATAGTATTGGGAACACCATGCAAACGCACAACCTCATGAAAGAACAAATCAGCAACATGTGAATCATTATCGGTCTTGTGGTATAAAATGAGCCATTTTAGAGAAACGATCAACAACCACAAAGACACTATCCCTCCCCCTCTTTGTTCTAGGCTGTCCTAAAACAAAGTCCATAGAAATATCCTCCCAAAGTGCACTAGGAACAGGAAGAGGCATATAAAGACCATGTGGGTTAAGTCGAGACTTAGCTTTGTTGCATGTCGTGCAACGTGAAACTTAGCGCTCCACATCACGCCTCATTCGTGGCCAAAAGAAGTGAGCCGCCAACACATCCTCCATCTTTTAACACCAAAATTTCCCATCAAACCACCTCCATGCACTTCTTGCAACAACAAAAGACGAACAAAGCTAGCTGGAACACACAACATGTTAGCTCGGTAGAGAAGGCCTTCACGCAGCAAGAATTTTTGCCACGTTCTTCCCTCTCTACAATTTTCAAAGGAATCTTTGAAGTCCAAATAAGTAGCATATAACCTCTTTATGGTTTCCAAACCAAAGATTTTATGAGAAAGTTTGGACAGCATGGTATAACGTCTAGATAAAGCATCGGCAATCACATTGTCTTTCCCTTTCCTATATTTAATGATGTAAGGAAATGATTCTATGAAATCAATCCATTTAGCATGACGTCTGTTCAGATTAGCTTGTCCTTTAAGATACTTCAGAGACTCATGATCTGAAAGTATGACAAATTCTTTAGATCATAGGTAATGTTGCCAAGTTTGCAAGAAACACACTAAAGCATAAAGTTCTTTGTCATATGTAGAATAATTCAGCGAAAGCCCATGTAATTTTTCACTAAAGAAGGCAACAGGTTTACCTCCTTGAATTAGCTCTCCTCCAATGCCAATACCGCTCACGTCACATTCAGGTTCGAAGGTCTTTTCAAAATCAGGAAGTTGTAGCAATGGTGCTTGTGTGAGTTTCGACTTTAGAACATCAAAAGCTTGTTGTTGTGCTGGTCCCCATCGAAATGGCACTCCATGCTTTGTCAACTCGTGGAGAGGTGCTGCAATGGTGCTGAAATCCCACACGAAATGCCGGTAGAAACCTGCGAGACCAAGAAAACTCCGAACCTGTGTGACCGTAGTCGGAAGTGGCCAGCTCGTGATGGCAAAAATCTTTGCCTCGTCCACCTCAATGCCCTGCGAAGTAACAACATAACCAATAAAAGACACACGATCGAAGCAAAAAGGTGCACTTCTCAAGGTTACCAAATAAAAGTGCATCACGCAAGACATTAAAAACAGCACGCAAATGTTCAAGATGCTCATCATCTGACTTGCTGTAAATAAGGATATCATCAAAGAAAACCACCACAAATTTACTAATGAAAGCACATAAAAACCTCATTCATCAATCTCATGAAAGTGTTGGGCGCATTAGTTAAACCAAATAGCATGACTAACCATTCATAAAGTCCGAATTTAGTTTTAAAAGTAGTTTTCCATTCATCACCTAAAGCCATACGAATCTGATGATGCCCACTACACAAATAAATCTTGGTGAAAATAACAGAACCACTCAACTCATCAAGCATGTCATCCAATCTAGGAATAGAATAGCGATAACGAATGGTAATGTTATTGATGGCTATACAATCAACACACATGCGCCAAGTGCCATCTTTTTTTGGAACCAAAAGAACAGGAACAGAACAAGGACTAAGGCTCTCACGAATGTGCCCGCGGTCCAAAAGATCTTGGACTTGTCACTGAATTTCCTTAGTCTCGTCCAGGTTGGTCCTTTAGGCGGCACGGTTTGGCAAGCTCGCCCCTGGGATCAAATCAATCTTGTGCTCATTGCCTCACACAGGTGGTAATCCTGGGGGTATCTCTGATGGAATAAAATCCATATATTCCTGCAAAAGGTTAGAAACAGCAGGTGGCAAGTCAATGGATTTATCCTCAATGGAATATAAAGCATGTTGCACACTAAAGCATAGCAAGTTCCATTAGAGGCATATAAATCATCAAGATCAGATTTAGTTGCAAGCAAAATAGGATTCTTCAACTTAATAGGTTGCTGAATTTCAGAATTGAAAACACCCTTTCGCTTAGCATTATTCTTTTTCTCCTGCTCAAAATGCACAATTTCAGTGGGACTCATACGAAGCAACAAAATTTTCTTTCCCTTATGCATGAGAGTATACTTATTAGATCAACCTTGGTGAATAGCATCAGTATCAAACTCCCAAGGATGTCCCAACAAAAGAGAACAAGCATCCATAGGTACCACATCAAAATCAGCAAAATCATCATAAGAACCAATGGAAAAATGTATCCTTGTTGTTTGTGTTACCTTTACCTTACCATTGTTGTTAGACCATTGAATGTGATAAGGGTGGGGATGCTCCCGTGTGGTCAAGCCAAGCTTCTTGACCACCTCAACATTCATCAAATTATTGCAGCTACCACCATCAATGATGGTATGTACACGGCAGTCCTTGACGATGAGAAACATGTTGAAAAGGTTGTGACGTTGGCGGTTGTCGTCCTCTCGAACCGTGGCACTCAAAGCTCGCTGCACAATCGAAGTCCTATAGTTGTTGGTCGCAGATGTACCAAGAACCTCCTCAGCACTATCACCCGAACCTAAAATGTTAGTTGCAATAATATTTTCATCTTCAATAGCAGAAGAACTAACATGCCCACCATCAGTAGTGGCATTGATCGCCCGTTTGCTGGGCCAATCTCGTTGCATAAGGCCAAGTCCCTGGCAGCGGTGGCACTTGATGTCGGAGGTGCGACTTGTTGAAGCGTTGGTTGCAGCCGCCTTTGCTGCAACACCTGGAGGCATCTGCGACTTGCTGTTATCTTGTCCCCATGATGTAGAAGCTGCGGTGCTGCTGCGTACAACACCGGTGGAGGGTGGTGTAGAAGCACGTACGCTCGAGGATGGCGCTGCATTGGATGGCATCGGAAGCTGTCACGGCGTGAAGGTGTTGTTCCGCCGCTATTGTTGGCGACCCTGCACTTCTTTTTTTGCTAACATAGCAAATTGAAATAAACATTGACTAGAATGATATTCCTTGTAGTCAACTATGTCCTGGATCTCACGCCGCAAGCCCCCATAAAACCTAACAATTTGGTCTTCCTGCTCCTCAACTACCCCACAACAAATCATACCTTTCTGCAACTCTTGGTAGTACTCTTGGACAGTCATGTCACCCTGTTCAAAGCATTGCAATTTCTTAAGAAGATCACGTCTATATGAATGAGGAACAATCCTAGCGCGCATCTCTTCTTTTAATGCAGCCCATGTCTGTTGTGCATTACCTGTATTGACAAGTTCATTCCACCAAATTATAGCAAAATCTTTAAACTCAGTAGTGGCTTGTCTATCTCTATGTCGCTCACGAACAAGATGAGAGGTAAATTTTTGTTCTACCATCATCTCCCAATCCAAGTAAGTCTCAGCATCATAAGATCCATAAAATGGCTAAATAGAAAACTGAATCTTAGCGTAAGGATCATTATCTTGTTCAGGGGCATGAGGATGAGGTCTACCTCCCATACCTTGACAATGTCGTCGAGTGCGACGGCGTTGCTGTGCATCAACCTCATCGTTATTGAAGTCATCCTCTGTGTCATAGTGAGCATGCGCATCAGCATCAGGGATGATAGAGGGTGTAGCTTGTTGGGGAAGACGAGTCTCCATCTCGTCCAACCGTGTGGTCAGACCAGCAACACTTGTATGGAGCCTCTGAAAGGTAGCTGTTGTAGTGGTCTGGTAATTGTTGAAAGCTTCGGTCATCACCCGCATCATGTCCCTTAGTTCCATATGGGACACACACTCATCGTCATCTGGAGGTGTAGAACCAGATGTCTTATCTATAGGCTTCTTTCCTGTCATTGTTAGTACAAAACAGAAACGAAGACAAAAAGACCGTGAAGAACCCTACTACTACGCTCTCTGAAGTGGAAGTGGAGATTCGATCAGTAAGATGCGTCTTACCCCGCTCTTAAAAGTGTCTTACCAGCACTGCAGGTGGCCAATGATGATCAGTGTGAAAGCAAGAAGGGAGTGGGTGTGATTGCAGAGGTTACCTATTCTGCTCGAGAGAAGGTAGAGCTTGGGAGGCTCAAATGCAGTATATGTATGTGGCACACAAGTTATGTGACGCCCGGTTCTGAAAAACGAACCAAACTAACGCATATGTGTGCCCAGGATGTTCATCACACATACACGAGTGCAATCACAAAAGATATACAGAAAATTTCCACAGAGCAAGATTAATTAACCAAATTTTATTACACAAACCATAATATCCTCAAATACAAGCTGTAATGAATATTTATGACAAGTTCAACTAATGCAGCGGAATTAAACTAAATAAGCAAACTAAACAGCTAGGCAGCATAAGCAATAGGGTATAGCGCAGCTCCAATAACACCACAGGCAAAGCTGATGGTAGACACGGCCTAGAACTCCGAATTATCACCATTAAACTCCCAATCCTGACCTGCAATTGTTGGGGGGGAGGGATTGCAAGAGTGAGTACATGTCGTACTCAGCAAGTGTGGAAAGTATGACATGTGGCTTACTCAAATGTCCACAATAATAATGGCAAATTGCTGAGAAGTACATTAAAAACATGTGAAAAGCAATATATTATATGTATGTGAAGTAAACCCATCATAATCATAAGTAATATCACAATACTGATCCGAATTCACAACCATCATCAATAATTCTAGATTTCACAATTTGCCAATAACCATATTCAATACCAGAAATAAACCCATAACCAGACATAACCATTACCAAACCATAACCATCCCAAATTCCAATTTCCCGCTAATCATGGAAGTTGTCCAGGTGCTCATAACCGGGAGCACGGCTATCATGATAGTTTTAGACACACTCTGCAGAGTTTGTACCACTTTACCCACGTGTTCGTGATTTCATCACCTTTCGATGACTAGAACCTCTATTATGACGTCTCACACTTCCATTGGTGTGTGGCCAAGAGATCACAAAATAGCCTTTACAAAGGGATTACTAGCCTATTTAGACCCCACTAAGGTTTCACCGGTGGCGATGTCTCCCGCAGAGCACATCTTCAACCAAGGGCCCCCTCTTGAGCCATTCGGAACCCAGGGTAGTCCCGCCAATCATCAACAAACCCAATCCGACTACCCCTTCCCCGAGCATCCACGATGGTCCAAACAGTACTAGCAAAGCCCTAATTAATCAGCTACGCTGCACCCATACTTGGCCTCGTGGTGGCACTGTAGTCCTGGCTTATTCTCGCATGAACCGGTCCTTAGATCTAAAGCAAGCAAACCACCATACGTCCAACCCATCCACATACTAGGCTTGCTTAGATCACCCATTACCATATCATATTTAACCAGTTCACATTAATAGAATAACATTAATGCATAATTAAATGTGTAGTGTAGTTTTCCCATCCCAATTAATTAAGCGAAGCAAAAGGGTAAAAAGCTCATCCCGACTCTCTACCATAATTCCAGGTGACAAGGGTGGTCAAACAAATCTAGTAAACTTCCTACCATAGGATTTCCCATCAAATTGACACAAGCATGCAGTTTTGCAAACAAAACATTTATTTTAAAACAGGATCAATATGCTTCAAGGACACTTGCCTTGCTCTTGCTGTTGATTAGGGTCAAAGCCTTCAAACTCTTGATTCTGTAGATCCTCCGTGGCACTCTCTGGCGCAAATATTACAATCAAAGAGTGCACAAATATTACTCAATATGACATGACATGCATGATTGATGCAAATGCAAGGTAGAACTTGTTACCAGATTGCTTTTAATGATCACTAACTAGTTCTAATAGCTTTTAACAAGTTTATATAGGTTTGGATTCGATTAGATCAAATTTTAGAATTAATTTAACCCAATTTAACCAGTAAGATCGAACTAGTCCGCTAGGGACCGGACAAGCCCGCACTCCGCGAGATCAGCAGATTAGGGTTTTCTAGATCGACGTGAATTTGGAGATTAGGGGTTGAATTCACGTAAGGAAAAGAGAATAGACGGTATACCAGGTGTTTAGGACTCCAATGAACCAAGAAACTTGGAGGTAACACTTGGATCTTGGTGATCTAGGGTTGGTGATGAACTTGGAGGTGAATTGGTGGTGAAGGACGAAACTTGGTGGAGATCTTGATCCTCTTTCATTTCCTCCTCTTCTTATTCTTGTTTGGGATCTTCTCCTCCCTCCTTGATGGTGGCTCCCCACGAACTAGGGTTTGGGTGGGTGGAAAAGTGGCAAATAGATGTCAATCCAAGGGGTGGGGCTGTTTATATAGAGGTGGAGGCTAGGGTTAGATGGATTTCGAGTTTTGGGATGAGTAGAGGCCGATTTAGAGTCCCCCATGGGCTCTAAAAGAGTTAGGCACGACGTCCCTAGGCCCACTTAACGTGAAACCCGAGAACAAGTCGTAAAACAAAAGATCAACTCGGAGTCGCGACATATCGGACAAGTCCGGACAGGATCGGACTAGTCCGAAGTCGTCCAGAGCGAAAATCGGACAAGTCTGGCCAAAAATCGGACAAGTCCGACTTTAAACAGAGAGGAAATTGGACAAGTCCGCTGGAACACCGGACCAGTCTGGAAAAGTCCAGGGACTTAGCAATTTTTAAAGGATTCTTGGAATATCGGACTAGTCCGCACAAAATCGGACAAGTCTGAAAGTTTCCAGAGCCAAAATCGGACTTGTCCGCAGCAAAAATGGACGAGTCCATTTTTAGTCAGAGAGAAATCGAACTAGTCCTCAGTAAAATCGGACTAGTCTGCACTTTCCTGCGTTTTAAGTGCGGTTTTGTTCAAAATCAATTTTAAATGCTCCAAATCAATTTTAAACTTGTTCCTCTTGTTGTGGGTTAATGTTAAACATGTATATGAGTGTATGTCGGGCATGATGCATGAAAATTAGGGTGTTACAAGTTAGTAACAGATAGCAATGCTGAATAAGTGTCCAAAGAATTTCACCTAGTTGCTGGTCTAAGAATGTATTAGAACAGTAGTGGCAACAAGAAAGGAGAATGATGAATGATGATGATGATGAACAACAAGGACAATATCAGCAAGTATCCAGCACTCACACAGAAACAACACAACTAGAAAACCCCTTAGCCTCCTGTTTTTGTCTTTAAGCACTAGTAGAAATCAAAATCTTTTTTCTCTTTATTTTTTTGATATTTTTTCTGAACCAGGGGCACAACAATAGAAACCGCACCAAGTATTACCTAAAACCGATGAAAGATGTGATTGGTACAAATTCGGGAGCAATTGGAAAAACTTGTGCTAGAACTTCGGAGTTCGAAACGAGGGCCTTCATAATTTTTTTTATTTTTTTTGAAAACGCCATGACCGGCATAGCAGGTGCATCGTATGTCGATTTTTTCGAGAACTTTCCGGGAAAAAATGCACCTCAATCGGAGTTTCGAGCGAAAAGTTATGCTCATTTTAAGGAGGATACCTTGAATCAGGTTTTGTTGGTAGTGGAAACTGCAACAGAGACGAATCGGTGAATGAAATTTTTTTGTAGATTGATTTTTTTGTAGATGGCAGCGGATGGAAGAAACAAAACTGAACCAAAACAAATCTAAACCAGCAACCAGACTCAACCTAGGACACGAACTCAGAACTACGGACTCTGAAACTAAATTGTGCAAAAGGCTGAGCTGGGGTTGTAGGTCACGGAAAGTAAATATTTTTTGTGGCTTTTGTGGATGATAGGACTGAAACAAAATAAATCTAAAGGGCACACAAGTATACCTCACGGTGAACCTGGAAATCTGATACCAGTTGATAGGAGGATGAGTCCCGATCTTCCGAGAGGTATGGTAAACTTGATTGGGTGGAGATCTCGACGTTGATGATCCAAGGCTCCGAACGAACGAAATCCTGCAATCACTACACAACTGCTCCATTGGTTATCACCCATGTCAGACGAATGACGTCGCCACGAAGGCTTATCCCTGCAAGCGCAATCAAGAACACAAGCAAGAACAGAGGAGTTGCAAACAAAACTGAATTGATCACGAATTTGGGGTCTCACAACCGATGATCGGCGACACTGTTTAATGACAGATTGTATCTAAGCAAAACCCAACCCTAATGTGGTGACAGCTGCTGTATAAATAGGGGTTTAGGGGCGTGCAAGAACCCTGGACGCAACCCTAATGGTCTTCCACATGATACATGGGCCAGCAGCCAAAAAGACGGTGGCGCAGCACCAAACAGATTCTGGACGCCCACTTGTTTTCCTGATTCCGTTCAACTCAGAAGGAATTTTGAGGTGGGGCTGGTTCCATTGGAACCTTTATGAAATCACGGATCCAACCACATATAGAACATCCAAATCTGACTCCGTATGTGTCCGGGGTGTCAATTTAGGTGAAGGCAGCTCCTGTAACCCGAGGTGGACTCGAAGTCAAGTTGGACATGGGCTCCTCCTTGGTGTGCACGTCCTATTTCCTCCTCCTTGACTCGTTGGACTCCTCCAAGCCCTTTCTGGTCCTCTCCATTGTTCCTAATCAATAAAACATGCATGGAAACAAGTGTAAGTTCTGAAAAACAATTGACAATGTTAGAACGTACCTGGAGATCCAATTGTCGCGCAGGTGCTCTAGTGATCGGTCCTTGCACTGTATGCAAAGGAGAGATGTCCGCATCAGAAGGTACCTTTGTGCATCATACAAAGTATACAAGAGACCTTCTTAAGCGCTTCAACATGGACAAAAGCAAGCCTCTTCGGACACCAATGGGTACAACTACGACACATGAACTTGATGACGATGGTGAACCTGTGGATCAAAAAGAATATAGAAGCATGATCGGATCACTTTTGTACCTCACAACATCAAGACCAGACATACAATTCAGCTTATGTCTTTGTCCTCGTTTCAAGCTTCCCCACGTGCTTCACATCATCAAGCTATCAAAAGAATTCTCAGGTACATACACGGAACTCAAGAATTTGGTATTTTCTTCCTTCTTCCCCAACCATTACTTTGAAAGCCTTTTCGGATGCTGATTTTGGGGGTTGTAGGATTGATAGGAAAAGTACTTTGGGTGCTTGTCATTTTCTTGGTAATTCACTTGTTGCTTGGTCCTCTAGAAAACAAAGTTCAGTTGCACAATCCATAGCCAAATCTGAATGTATAGCTGCTGCTAGCGCTTGCTCACAAATTCTTTGGATTGTTCAAACACTTAAGGACTATGGGGTTGATCTAGATAGTGTTCCATTGTTTTGTGATAACACTAGTGCCATTTGTATTGCTAAAAATCCTGTACAACATTCAAGAACAAAGCACATTGACATTAGGTATGACTTTCTTCGTGATAATGTTGAAAAAAGGAAACATCTTGCTTCACCATATCGATACAGAACAACAATTGGTTGACATTTTAACAAAACCTTTGTATTTCACTCATTTTTGTTTCATTCGTTGTGAAATAGGGGTTATGCATCCCAATCGCTTAATTTGAGTGGAAGTTTTGAAACTTGGGAAATCTATGTGTCAATCTAAATTTAAAATAATATGAGCATACTATTTCATACATATATGTCTTTTTGACTCCTTTTACATGCTGAAGGTTCTTACTACATTACCCATGTTATACATTTTGTAGTTTTTGCCATGGCTAGTAATTGGAATAATTTCTTACACAAAATCTGATCATGATCGAACTTTCTTGCTATTTTGAGCTTGTTGCATGCTCATAAGTGATTTTAATATTGAATAATTAACCAAGTAATCAACTCACATGTTGAGTTTTAATGTTCAAATGAAAAATTGAGATAAGATCAAGAGAATATACATGCAGCACACTTCTTCTTTTGAGATGGCTTATCATTGCACTTAGATATGAATTTGGAAGAAGTTGTGTATGACTAAAACCATGTCCTTAAGCTTCTGATTTTAAAATGACATAGGCTTGGCTTGGTTGGTTAGAATAAGGCAGATGCGGCATCTAATCTCTTGCAAATGTGATATGATCAAAATTTGTGCTTAAAAGAAAACAAAATTGCAGCAACAAGTGTCATGCTTTCCGATCTTGAAATAGTTAAGTTTGTGAGATCATGACTTGCTTAAATATCTCTAGCATGGCTTACAATACTTTATATATCTCATTGATGTGATAGTGTAAGTTACGTGATAGTATGACTTGGATGAGTTTTGTTCTATATGTATATGTCATATTATGTCTGTCGAAGTGTTGCTATGACACTTCACCAAGTACTACTAAAGCATAGTCCGTGGAGGTTCGTATTCGGTTGGGGCACGCGTAAGATCAAGAGCGAGATGGTGACACAGAGGATTTTTACGTGGTTCGAGCCGCCTGAGCGTAATACCCTACTTCACGGGGCGATTGTTGGTTGTATGAAAGTGTATGCGTGTGAGCTTGAGTGGCCTCTCTCTACCGTGTGGCACATCCCTTTTATATGCTAAGGACTGGCCTTTTGAATGTGGCATAGAGGGAGGGTGAATAGGCTTTGAAAATTTCCTGCACACTTAATCAAATGGTAAGAAACTTGATTGATCGGACTTGTTCGGTTGTGTGGGCGGACTAGTCCGCTGTGGCTGGTGTATGCTGATTTGATTAGGTATCTACACAGGGTTTAAATTCTTTTAAGCAGCGGAAATGTAAACAAAAGATAAGATTATTTAAATTTACAATCTATGTTGCAAAGTTGTACGTGAAAAACAATTTGCAATTCAAGTTATGATATTGATCAACTATGTGCCCTAATAAAGATGCAAAAGTAAAGAAGCACACGAGACACCAATTTTTACCGAGGTTCGATCTCACCATAGAGATCTACTCCTCGTCGAGGAAGCCCACACAGAGCCGGGTCTCTTCAAACCCTTTCCACTTCAAGTCACCACACAAGGCCCACTTGAGTCCACTATCACGGGCAATCGCTGTAAAAGCCCAAAAATTCAAAGTACAAAGTTCAGATAGGAGAATTTAAAATTTGAACAGGAAAAATAAATCAAAAGGACAATTGAAAACTCAAGCCAATTCAAAATTCAATAGCAGGAATTCAAAAATTCAAATTAGATCCTGTTCAAACTTGGTCAAATCAATGATTTGAGTTCAGAATGAAATTATCCATCTTTAATTTAGCCTTCCTACAAATATCTAGCAATTTTTCTGACTGAATTAGGTGGTAAATTGACTGTCCAGTGAAGATAAGGATGAATGCAGTAGGACCCACCTGTCATGGACTTCTCCTATGTGTTCCTCTATTTCATCACAAAGCAACACCTCACGGCATGCAAAATCCACCCCAGCTGCCTGTGTCCTTGCTTCATGCCTTGGTTGTGAAGCCAGCTAAGCCGCAGATAAGGGGAGAGCTAATCCTTTCACTTGCTCAAAGTGCAACACAGCAGCAAGCCTTCTCCTTCTATATTTTTTTCTTTTTCCCCAGCAATCACCTAATTTGTGCTACCTTGCAGAAGCTGTTCCCGGCCGATTCTCAATCGGTCCTTGAAGCAAAATGGTGCGCCAACATTCATAGATTCTGCTCGCAAAGGTTCAGGTCAAGCTATGGCTCCTAGCTCGCTAGTTTCAAGTCTTATCGAAGCTAGTTCATACCTATGTCACTAGGTCGTCAATTTAATTTTGTTTTTAGGTGCAACCAAATTCCAATTTGTCCATGAATGTTGTTCAACACCTCATGACGCACATCTCAGTCAAATTTCAGTAGCATCCATCGAGGAATTGCTGAGTTCCATGAGTTTTCCCCAACGCATTCTAAAATGGCGCTGTTCTCCGTCGAGACCCAACCTTCGGCCAATTTATCCACGATTTTGATCCATAATCATGTTCTACTTGTTTCAAGGTTAATTTGGTGAAAATCCCATTCGATTTGGTGCAAAAATGAGTGAAATTGAGCTCACCCTAGGTGCTTCAGCCGCTGGTCGAGCGCCCCTGCTGGAGGTTGAAGACTACCCTGCCAGTAGGGCCCGCGGTTAAATGAGTTAGACCATTTTCTCTGTTCGGGTTCTATGCTGAAATTTGAAAACCCATATGATCTAGAATACTTGTCCAAAAATTCCCAAATAAATTTTGTTGGAACCAGGATGATCTATACTTTTAAGCGGTGCACTTGGATCTGTACGAAAATTGATAAATTATTATCAATAACTCCATAAAGAAAAATTCTATTGGAATTAAGTACTTGTGCTCCATTTATTCTAAATAATTCTCTTGAGATCCAGTAAAAGTTTCAGGTCCATTTGAGTTGATTTGTATAGCCAAATTGTGTTTCCAATCTCTATGTACCTGAAAATTCCAAAATCTCTAGAAACTTTTCAGCAAATTGTCCAAACTTGTAAATTCAATATCTCACAGTAGAATGATTATAAAATTTTCAAACTAATTGTGTTGGACTCTATATGAATCCCTCTATCAAGAAAACCTGGTTTGACCTATACAAAATCATCTCTTTGGCCATAAAAATTCAGAGAAGGCTAAACACTTAAGAAATTTTGTAGACCAATATATTCCATTATTGTACCTGAAACTTAACTGGTTATTCCTCCATGACCATATGAACTCACTGTAATTTTCTAAGGCTCATGGTATCTGTTTAACCTGTATAATTTAAGACCACATCTTTATGTCCAAAACAATATCAATTTTAACTTCATATTTCCATTGCCTAAGATCATCTTGTTTCCTCCCTGTTGCTGTCCAGTATAGCAACAAAACTTCCAGTCCTAGCTAATTTTAATCCTTCTTGTGTTATAATCAACTTCAATTGCTATTTTAATAAATTGCAATCTCTTATTTGCATATCATTTCGATAGTGCTCACGACGAAGGTGGCCAACAAGAAGCACAACCCGGAGCAGAGGATGTCCATATTGGTTCTGCTGTGGTGTGATTTCTTGACGGGGGATACTAATTGATCGTCATTGACTTTTATTTCAACCGAAAGGCGAGCCCCGGTTTGCATTTAAGAAATCCTGCAAAGTTTTCATTTATACACACTATATGGATGAGATGTATTGTGCATTAGGTCTTGTGCAATGAAACCCAATGGCATGACCTGAATAATCCAGAAGTGGTTTGGGTAGATTAATACTCCACGTTTCGATATGCTATGATTAATGTCTAGTTGGAAGAAACGGTAAAAGTCGAGAGGTTGGAACCTTCTCGCGAGACTAGCACTTGGTTTACACTGGATTGGAATTGTGAGTT
Source organism: Tuctoria greenei (assembly GCA_036927565.1). Lineage (NCBI taxonomy): Eukaryota > Viridiplantae > Streptophyta > Magnoliopsida > Poales > Poaceae > Tuctoria > Tuctoria greenei. Next base: position 76,547,410 of record JAYESD010000004.1, read on the forward strand.
GAATTGTGAGGATTCACTTTAATAAATTGGAGACCGAGCAAGAACGTAGGATGCAGCAGGACATGGTCCTGGGTGCGTAGTCCTGCCTTTGTCGATTAAGGCCTGTCTCGTGCCTGGCCCTGTTGGATAAGTTTGAAGTGTGCCAGGTGCATACTGGTTATATGGGACCCAGGAAACGGATGTACTATGAGGATCCTATATTGGAACCTTTTCAATCGGCTTAAGCTGTCGGCTGTCAGTACAGTGGAAGTCAACTTGCTCATGAACATCTCACAGCGGAGGTGCACCTTGAGGGAGCTCACTGTTCGGGTCGATCGAACTGTTTTGATGTAGTTGAATCTTGGGAAAGGTGGCTGCGTGAGACATTAATGGAGTGTGTTGTCGCAACTTCGAGTATGTGCGTATGTGTCGTGCAGTCCATCTGTCTATTGGTTGCAATCACCGTCGCTCGCGAGTATTTGAGCATACTTGGGCACTAAGTCTTGATGTAGTAAGAAGTAAACATGGTTTATGGGAATTTGATACTTCTTGATATATAATTGTATTGCAAACTTGTATGAAGTATATGTAGTGCAAACTAAAGTTACTTTCTATGAAGCCTTAACTTGATGCTAAAAAAATGAAAGTAAGCATTCACTTGTAGGTGTGTCTTTTATGCAAATTCAGCTTCCATTATTTAGAGTTTCTAGCATCTAGAGTTTCATGCCTTAGGTGAGACGGTTAAGTCTTGCTGAGCGTCAAGCTCATGTTGCTATATTGTGGTTTTGCAGGTATTATTAGCTTATGCTTATGTTGTGGTTATTCGTGAGACCTCGAGCCTGTCGAGATGTATCTCTCACGGAAACCTTGCTGCTTCTCTCTTCTTCGTGTTGCTAGTGAGAAGCGTCCGCGGGCATAGCCGGCTCCTCTTGTGCATAGTTAGTTGAGTGTGTGAGTACAAAATATTCCGCTGCATTGTATATTATGTTGTAAAAGAGAATCACCTTGGGAAATAAAATATTTGTGTTGGTTATTTTTTATGGCTTTTCTTCTATGCTATTGGGTGCCGCCTCGCACGACACCACCCAATGTGATTCCTGGAACGTGTGGACCCCGGTCCTCACAATCGCCGAGTTTATGGGGCAACCTCACACGTTGAGGGCTCCCACAAAAATTACAACGAAAAGATGATCAAATACAATCGAAAAGATTACAAGAGAGAGTACGAGTGTCAAGAGATCAAACCCCAAGAGCTCACAATGTGTAGACGACGATCTCCCAATCCCAAATCTAAGTGTTCAATTGGTTTTCACCTTTTTGGACTTTAGATGCGTGGGGAGATGTGTTTTTGGGCTCTTGGGACATGTGGCGGCGCTAGGGTTGATGATTTTGACTGTGGGAATCAAAAGTTATCATTGTGGGGCCGTGGTCTCCTATTTATTGGATTTCCAAAAAGTTACCGTTAGAAATCCCGATAATCCGACTAGTCCGTACTGGGTACTGGACTTGTCCGGTGTGCTGTGTAGAAGACAGCGTGGAATGCAGCACACTAAAAACCCTAATGGTTTGAGGTATACCAGACTAATCCGGTGTATGTCCGTACTTGTCAGGTGCCAGTACTGTAATTCAATGCCAGAGAATTGAATGGATTAGTTCGATCCAAGAACAGACTTGTCCGGTGCTATGTGTATTTGGACTCCAGAGAGTTCAACGGACTAATCCTATCCCATGGACGGACTTGTCTGGTGTGCACTGAACAGGATTTAAAGAGACTTGAACCGACTAGTTCTGTCCATGACTAGTCCGGTGCACTGTGTTATTGGATTTCAGAAAGGTTAACGGACTAGTCCAATCCGTAGATAGACTAGTCCGATGCACAGTGTATTTGGACAACAGAGAGTTAAACAGACTAGTCCAGTCCATGAACGGACTAGTCTGGTGCTCAGTGAGTTTTTAGGTGTTTTTAAGCCCTTACCCCTATGCAAACACTTGAGCTCTTGGAATGTGTCTCTCACACACATCCTATACATTCAAACTTACTTTGCGCTTCAATTGACAATTGGGCTTTTTTTCTTTTGTACACCACTTCATTTTTTACCTTTTTGAGTGCACCAAACTATCTTATTTTGCTGATCCTGCAGTCATCTCAATAAATTCATTAGGATCGCATTTGCTTGTCATCAATCGTCCAAAACCCACAAGGGATTGCCTGGATGCACTTTAACCATTACATGGTTCGCCTGGCCTAACAGGTGGCCCCGGCTGTATTGTACACCCTATACACGATCTACTGGTGTTATGGGTGATTTATAGTGTAATAACATGTCTTAATGACAATGTTAATGGTATTGACGATTCTCTAATCGCTCATCATTAATATACTATTATAACGTGTTAACCAGGTCTTGTAACGGCTATTTTAATAGCCCTTTGAATGTCCTGCCATTAGAGATCCAACAGTCTTCCTGTTGCAAACTTAGATCCGGAGGCTCAACACGTGGCAGCTCTGGAGCTTCCCACTGTGGGGGGTAGGACTGGACCTGCTAAACACATGGCAGCACCAGAGCTTCCCTCTACTTGGAGTTAGGTTCGGGGTCACTCGACATGTGGTATGACCGGAACTTCCCTATGAAGGGAGCCAGTTCCGGCCCTGTGATACACGTGGCAGCGCTGGAGGTACCAAACCGAGGGAGGTAGGTCCAGTGTGGTGGGACACATGGAGCCTTCGAAAGTCTTCAACTAGGATAGGTGGAACTCCGTAGTTTTAATAACGGTAATAATGGGTACCTGGTATCCAGGAACTGACAGTGCTCCCCCCCGGGCACACCTATGGGAGAGATTTCGATACTCGAGGTGGGGCCATCATCGATTCCCATGCTGTAGCTTCAAAGGTATTTTTCTAGGCGTTGGGGTGATGGTCTGCAATTAAACCATCGCCACGGGGCTCATCTTGATATGCCGACTGAGATCCTGGCATGCGGATCTCACGCAATTGAAGATCGCCAGTTTCCAATACTAAAATCGTATCGGCTCTGAGTGCAATCTCTGCAGCCCTGTCAGGTCACTGCCCTCGGGTTTCCAACTTTTCATCATGACAACGGTTCACCTAGTGCGACTTTCTTGCCAGAGTGGACCCAGGCCTGCTTGTCATTGACAGGGTAAACTTTTGAAATGAGATCTTGATCGCGATGCGGTTTCCATCCAAGCATTGTGGTGGCTTACTTAAGAAGGAAAACCTTCACAGTTAAAGGATTCCTTACACCTTTATTCGAACTTGCGCTCAGAACCTCTTCACCCTTGCATAGCGTTTCCAACTTTCGCTCCACTGTGCCGCGTTGGAGTTGGGTCTTCCCCGCAGCAAGATCACGAGTGATGATGATTTGTTGAGGGTCCGGACCTACATGGGGTGGTCTAGCGCCTCCTTCAACAACTTGATCCTCTTCGGCAAGCTTCCCTTCAAGAAGGAAAGCGCCAAAAAGTTCGTCTACTTCTTGGCGTACGCCATGGTGGGGCTGATCCTACCTTTTTCAAGCTTCCTCCTAATGTTGATGGACTTCTACGGGCTCCAGCTTCATCACCTTGGCCCTCACTCATTCTTGCTTATGGCGACTTTTGTCAACTTTTGCGAGATTTGGGTGAGTATGCCGCCAAGCATCAAGCTCTTCCGGAGCTTCTTCACGGTCCACACTACTGGGAAGGGAAATGAGTTGATCGACTTCTACTACTTTGTGAAGCGCAAGAACTCTCCCTTCAAGTACTTTAAGACCTTCCCCTCTGGGAAGTAGAACAACTGGAAGAAGGATTGGGTGGTCATCATGGTATATCATCACGATAGGCTGGAGTTGCCTAAGAGGCTTCCCAATTTTGACACCGACGCTTGGAATGCAGCTTCGGGATTGACTGAAGCATACAAACCCATCCTGACTAGGATCCAACAATGTGTGGAGGGTGGAGTGACCCCTCAGATGGTCTTCGTAACTTCCTGGTCAACAGTTGGGCTCCGCTCAAGAAAAGGGAGTGGCCCGCCTGGGATTTCAATAGTGAGATGGAACACAACCGAATCGAAATTGGTCTTCAGACTAATTTGGATGATAATGCTTTGAAACTCCATCTCCAGAAGCTTCATCACAGAGCCATTAGTCAGGATGCCCTGACTCTGCCAGCAGACTTCCTCCCTCTGAACATGGTTCCTGAGTTCTGGAGGGAGATTCGAAAGGGGATGCCGGAGCTGGACGACCTCAACTTCATGGAGAGGAGCGGGTCCTCCGGAATTTCTATTCCCGGAGCTTCGGAAAGGAGGGCTCCCACTGCTCCAAGCTAGAGGTTCGACGACATCAGCAAGGGCAAGGGCAAGGAGCCAGCCGAATCTTCCAGCCGGAAGAGGAAGCTGAGACATGCTGATGGGAGCTCCATTAGTTCAGCTCCATCTCTAGCTGCATCTCCCCCCCCCCCCAACCAAGCCGAGCTTCGGCGGTCAAACCTTCTCCAGAGGTGGCGTCCACGAGGAGTGCTAGCTCTGCAAATCGACTCCGACCCCAGTGCCGGCTACAGGCTCCAGGTCTGGGGGTCCTTCCCAGTCGAGGGAGGTCCCGACTGAGGCAACTCCAACTCTTGCGGCAAGCTCCAGGCCTAGGTCCGCAGTCTCTACCTATCCAGGTCAGGTGAGCTCTGACTCCGGGCCACAGAAGAAGAAGCTTCGTGGCAACTGGAGCGAAAGCCTCCCAAGGTAAGCATTGTCTTCTCACCTCGAGTTGCTATTTTTATAATTACCATGTTTTGAATTTTTTATCCTTTGTTTCTAGGGTGTCAAAAAAGAAAACTGAAGCTCCGACCTCTGCTGCAGCAAGTGAGGCTGTGTAGGCAGAGGCTCCTGCTTTGACCCCTGCGCCTCCCCCGGTGGTGGCTGAGGACACGACAGCTTTGGCGCCAGCTATCGTGGAACCAAGTCCAATGACAACTCCGTAAGTTCTCGTGGTAGTGTCGGACCACGGGGAAAAGACTCTTGAAGAAGTGCCAGCAGTTTCAGAGCTGGCGGTTGAGGCTTCGGCATCGGAGCCAGAGACGGCAGAAGCTCCGGCATTTGAGTCGGAAGTAACTGAAGCTCCGACATCTGAGCCAGAGGTAGTTGAAGTTCTGACACCCAAACCGAAGGTGGTGGGATCCCCTGACAAAGCCGCAGTGCCAGCTCCGGGGGTGATTCCTCAGGAGGTGTCGATGTCCAAGCCAGAGCACCCAAAGGAGGCAATTGCGGGTCCTCCACCCACCGAGCCAACAATTGAAGATCTGAAAGGGAGACCTTCCTCATCGGCTCTGAGTGCTATGGAAGTGGAGGAGCTTCTGACGATCGATCCAGCCGACGGTGAGTTGATGGAGAGAGAGCTCGCGTGGGGACCCTCAGTCGTCTTGGAAGACCCGCTAGAGCCGGCGGAAGAGATCCATGATGGTTTAGAGCCAATTCCTTTGGCATTGTCTATAGAAAATGCCTGTTGCAGTCTCCGTCAAGCCCAGTTTGCCTTCGACATGACAGCAAGGTCCTTGAGGAAGAGTGCCACACCCTGAGGCATTGGCGCAACATACTTTACTTTGAGACCAAACTGACGCAATCAAGGCTTGCGGACCAGCGAGAGTGGATTGACAAGGAGAAGACCCGGCTAACACAGTTGGACTACTTGTTGAATGAGCGAGAGGCCACCATAAAGTCCCTCGACGAGAAGACTCGGGAGATTCTCGAGCATGCTAAGGAGAACAATGATGCAGCTGATAACTTCTCGAACAACCTTGGTGAGTTCAACGAGGTACTACTCAAGTGCCGGGAAGCCCTAGATCAAAGGGAGGATAAGCTATGGGAGAAATAGGAAGACCTCATAAAGAGGGAGGAGGAGCTCGCTCAAAGGCTGTCGTTGGGAGAGTAGAGTTTGGCTGATCGCACCAAGCAGTTTGAGCAGTGGTGTGTTCAAGAGAAGGAAAGGATTTGGCAGGTGGGATAAGAAGTCTCAAAGAGAGAGACTGACATCTCCACCAGAGAGGAGAGAGTGAAAGGCAGGGAGAAGGACTTGGCGAACCATCGGAACCGCATCCACCTCCGGGAGTTGGAGCTTGCTGACCGTGAAAAGCAGCTGGCCGAAAGGATCCAACAACATGCTAAGGAGGTCAAGCGCTTCGCCTAGGAGGGTTGAGAGCTTGTGGCTGCTAGAAGGTCACTAGAGGAACTAAGGAGCTTGAGGGCAACTGAGTCCCAGCGAGTCTGGGACTTCCTGGGGCGAGCTAACAAAGCTTTGGTGCCACTTGGCTTCAGTCGAGTACGTCCAGCTGACCTGAAGCCGGAGCTGGACAAGGCGCTGGTGGCGTTGAGCTCTGCCGACAACAAACTTGATGAAATGGGTGATGTTGTCGTCGACCAACTGGAGACAGAGGGGAAGTCCTTGGACAAGAACGTCGCCGAATACGTGCCGACGTGTTTTAAAAGCCAGGACCCCCAACTGTCTCTAGATCCGGTAGTCAAAGGACCCGTTGCTGAGGAGGAAGATGCCGCCAGGGCTTGCATTTAAGAAGCTTCCCAAAAAGTTGCCTCATTCTTCCATAGGACCTCCAATAGCTAAGGCTTTTTGCTTCCTGCCTTCATTTGTAATTATGCAATTCTGAATGAATGAAATTCAATCCTTTGAATGAATGAATTCCGTTTCCCCACTTTGTATATGTATTCAATGCATTGCCCTCTATATTGTCGCCCCTAGTAGATGTACACAATTTGAATGCGAACATGTACAAAAAGGATTTCACAATGTCCAACTTCACTTCTCGCTCGTAGCCCAAATGATAGCTCCGAGGTCTAAAGTTTACCTCTGACATATCCAGGTACCCTTTATTACATCAATGGCGGGCCCCATGGCGGTTGTCAGAGCTAGGTAGCTTTGATATCGTGCACTGCCAACTCGTAGAACGTCGATGGCAGGCCCTATGGAGGTTGTCAGAGCTTTGTAGCTTCAATGGTGCCCACTGTCAAGGCACAAAACATCAATGGTGGGCCCCCTGGGGGTTGTCAGAGCTTTGCAGCTTCGATGGCGCCCACTGTCAGTGCATAGAACATCGACGGTTGGCCCCTTGGGGGTTGTCCGAAGTTTCTGGCTTCGACATTGCCCACTGTCAACATGTAGAACGTCGACCGCGACCCCATAGGGGTTGTCGGAGCTTTCTGGCATGGACGGCGCCCACTGTCAACACATAGAACTTCGACGACAGGCCCTGTGGAGGTTGTCGGAGCTTAGCAACTCCAGCATCATCCACCATCGCCATGAGTTTTTCATTTTTCTTGCACATTGAAGGAAAAAAAAGCAGTAAAATTCGTCCTCTTGTCAATAGTTTGTTTGCGGCTTACTGTTCTTATTTGAATTCTAGATCCAAAGGAATTCAACATGATAACTAGTATATTGATGCAATCTCTTTAGATCTGAATGCCTTCAAGACCCGCCCTACTGGGACATGCCAGGATATAGGTAGAGTGGCGTACTTGTGGTGTCTGACCAGTCTAAGTCGATAGCACACTTCGGACCCATCATTGGCTTCGTTTTAAAGGCGAGTAGACCATCTAGCAATGCTAAGATCCAAAATGAAGATCAACAATATAACATATAAACCACATGAATCAATTGGACTAAATTTCAAAAATAAATGCACAACTTCTTTATAGACACAAAGAAAAAGATATAAAAGTAAGGAGCCTATAGAAAACTAATGTACGTGGAGTCTGCTTTCACACAAAAATGTTTTTCATTATAGGTCCGAATTACACGGGAGACAAGGACACACTTAGAGTACGGAACCAAGCTAGATGTGCTATTCATCTTGTTCTAACCTAGGGTAGGTAATCTACACTTAAAGTACAATGACCAAGTTAAGTGTGCTCTTTGTCTAGGACCTACCCGACTCTGTCCATAGACTATATAATTTGCATTATGTGTAAAAACAGAGTCACCTCCATGTAACTAAGCATAAAACCTACGAAGGTGCTCGATATTCCATGGATTGGGAAGCGGGGTCCCATCCTTTGTTGCCAAGCGAACGCGTCCGGGGCGGAAAACTTTGACAACACAGAAGGGACCTTCCCAGCCCGGGGAGAGTTTGTTCATCCCTACTCGATTCAATATTCTCCGCAGCACCAGATCACCTTCCTCAAGCGACCAGGTGCGCATGAACCTTTGATGATAGCGCTGGAGCACCTAGCGGTATTGTGCGTTCCGAATAGCTGCTTGGCACCTTCCCTCGTCGACGAGGTCTAGGTCTTCACGCCAGAGCTTGTCCTGCGCAGCTTCGTCTAAGGTCTGGACCCAGAGAGACCCCATAATGATCTCCGGAGGGAGGACTGCTTTAGCTCCGTACACAAAAAAAGAAGGGTGTCTCTCCAGTTGACCAGTTAGGAGTTGTCCTGCTTGCCCACAGTGCAGACGGAAGCTCCTCTATCCAGTTGGCTCTGTGTTTCTTCAAGTGCTCATATGTGCGCATCTTGATTCCTTCTAGTATCTCTGCATTTGCTCTCTCAGCTTGTCCATTACTCGCCAGGTGAGCTATTGATGCGTAGCTGACTTGTATGCCGAGATCTTCGCAATACTCTTGGAATGCTGCACTTGTGAATTGGATTCCGTTGTCAGTTATGACTCTGTTCGGAACTCCAAATTTGCGGATTATGGACTTCAAGAACATGATAGCAGATTGCTTGTTAATTGTCACAACTGGAGTAGCTTCTGGCCATTTAGTGAAATTGTCAACGGCGACGTGCAGGAACCTGTAACCTTCAATGACTTTTTCCGCTGGGACCACGTCGATAGAGATCGCCTTATACCAATGTGTATCTTTTAGCCAATCTCACGATTCGGTCAGTGAAGCACCGTCTTCATGAAGGATATTGTCTTTCAAGTAGCTTCGGATCTCCAAGATCAATGCATCAAAGCTGACTTGAGCTTCTGGATCCTACATGCTGGGTTGCTCGAAGCTTCCTATACCACCTACGATCCTTGGTGGGCACCATAGTAACAGGGCCACCGGGACCTCCAGCTTTTGGGTGCTGGTCTCGCCCCCATCACAAAGTTCGGCAGACTGAGTGGCAGGTCCTGACAATATTTTGACAAAAACTCCATCTGAAGCTTGAACTCCGATTGAAGCCTTCATTGAGAGTTCATCAGCTTCAGCGTCGTTGAGACGCTAGACATGGCAGAGGTCCAGGACGTGGAAGTCTTTCTGCAGCTTCTAAACTTCAAGGAGGTAGGCAGCAAGTTGAGGGTTGTTGCAATTGCATTCACCTTTGGCTTGCTTGATAATGAGTTGTGAGTCACCCTTCACCAGCAACTGCTTGACACCATATGATAGTGCCACCTTGAGTCCGTAGATGAGAGCTTCATACTCTCCCATGTTATTGGTTGCCTTGAAGTCAAGGTGTACCATGGACATGACCTTCTCCCCAATCAGAGCGAGGAGAAGGATTCCCTCTCTATCCCTCTGCTTCTGGACGGAGCTGTCAAAGCAGAGAGTCCAGTGAGGCTCGCTGAAGATCGGAACTTTGGGTTCTGGCTTCTTCTCACTGTGCCCCCCTAGATTTGATGAAGAAGGGGTCTATTCTGCCACGAAGTCAGCCAATGCCTGACTCTTGATAGCATGTCGAGGCAAGAATTCGAGATTGAATTCTTCCAGCTCCGCTGACCACTTTGCAACATTTTTTGTAGAGTTCGGGGTTAAGCAATATAGCACGTAGTGGATAAGAAGTTACCACTGATGTTTTGTGGGCTTGGAAGTAGCGACGAAGCTTCCTTGAGGCAATAAGAACTGCATAGAGCAGTTTATGGACCTCAATGTACCGAGTCTTGGTGTCATGTAGTACTTTGCTAATGAGGAACACTGGCCCCTGGACTGTGTGATCCTTTCAGGAAGGGCCCAGAGCTTCTTCATCAATCCAGACCCTCCCAGAGGGGTCCATACCTTCTTATTGAGTTTCTCGAACCCTCACAGAGGGGTTTGGATCTTCTTCTTGAGCGACCTGGACCCTCCTGGAGGGGTCTGATCTTCTTTTGATCAGCCGTGAGAACTCCCTCAGATGAGAGAGGATGATCCTTGGGCAGCTTGCCTTTAGGATCCGCGCCTAGGGGCTGGGACCCAGACTCGCCTTTAGGTAGCTCCGGACCCTCCTGGAGGGATCTACACTCCTGAACTAAAGATGGCTCTGGTCTCTCCACGACCAATACCATGTTGACAACCTCCGTTTTTGCCGAATTGTAAAGAAAAAGGGGCTCACCAGGATCTGGAGCCAAAAAGATTGGTAGTTTGGTGAGGAGCTGCTTGAACTCTTGGAATGCCTTTTATGCTTCTTCAAACCAATGGAATGGCCTGGACTTCCTCAGTAGTTTGAAGAAGGGAAGCGCCTGCTCTGCCAGTTTTGAGATGAACCGGCTGAGCGCAGCAAGACATCTAGTTAGCTTCTGGACATCCTCGAGGTGGGTTGGGTGCCACATCTCATCAAAAGCCTTGATCTTCGCTGGATTTGCCTCAATTCCTCTATGAGTCACCAAGAATCCAAGGAGCTATCCAGAGCTAACCCCAAAGACACATTTGTCCGGGTTTAGATTCGTGCACGTAATGCGCAGCTTGTCAAAGACAGCTTGCAGGTTGTCAAGGAGTGATTCCTTGTTCTTCACCTTTACGACGATGTCATCGACGTAGACTTCCACCAAGTCCCTACTGAGCTCTCCAAATGTTTTGTGCATGGCTCGTACAAAAGTTGAGGCAGCATTTTTGAGACCGAAAGGCATAGCAGTATAACAATACAACCCATCTACCATTATGAAGGCAGTATGCTCTTCATCTTCCCTAGTCATTTGAATCTGATGATATCCAGAATATGCATCTAGGAAACACAATAGTTCGCACCCGGAGGTGAAATCCACTATTTGGTCTATTCTAGGTAGTGGAAATGGATCTTTGGGGCATGCATTATTCAAGGTGGTGTAGTCGATGCACATCCGAAGCTTCCTGCTAGCCTTTGGTACAACAACTTGGTTTGCTAGCCACTGAGGATGATGAACCTCCCAGATGAAACCAGCTTCAAGCAACTTCTTTATTTCTTATCTGATGAAGTTCAGCAGCTCGACTGATTGCTTCCAGGGCTTCTGATGTACTAGTTGTATGTCGGGATATATCTTTAGGCTATGCTCAATCACCTCCCTAGGGATCCCAGACATCTGTGACGGTTTCCATGCAAACATGTTGTCATTTGCCCAGATGAAAAAGATCAACACGTGTTCCTATTTGTTGTCTAGACCTCTCGATATACTAGTGGTCTGGGCAGCATCGGAACCGATTTGGACGACTTTGACGGGAATGTCAGTGTCGCTGCTTTGTTGCACGCGTGGCGTAGAGGTTGAGCCTCATTGACAAGAGCTCGGAGGTTAAGCAGCTTGCTCCTTGCCGAATCCTTCCTCCTGCGCTGTTGCAAACGCGTGGAGTTCTTCCTGTGCGGTGACTCCCGCAGTGCAATCCCTGCGGATCTGGACAACGCCCGAAGAAGTCGACATCTTCAACACTAAGTAGCCGTAATGAGCTACAACCATAAAACCTACACAGGGTTGGCCTGCCTAGGATGGTGTTGAAGGGAAGGCTGATGTGTGCTATGTCAAAGACAACCTTCTTGGACCTATAGTTGTCTCGAGTCCCGAAGGTCACCAGGAGTGTAATCGATCAGAGAGGAGTGATAGCTCCCTGACCTACTCCGGAGAAGGGACGAGAGGGGCGATGGTCTGAGAGGATGAGCTGGATCTTCACAAATGCTGCGTAGCTGAGGAGGTTGAGCACCGCACCTCCATCCACCAAGACATGATGGAGCTGGATATTGTTGATGGTAGGAGAAACCATCAATGGCAGCTGACCAGTTCCGATCGTGTTTCTCGGGCAATTCGAAGCATCAAAAGTGATGGTAGTGTCCATCCACTTCCGATGGGTTTCTGCCTTGCCAGTGGGAGCTGCGGCAGTCATCGCCCGAAGCATGGTCTTGAGGATGTGCAAAGAGGTAATATCCTAGGACCCTCCATATATCGTATGGAGAGTCTTCCAACGCTCATTGTTGGAGATGTCAGAATCATCATCCACAGTGTTGTAGACGGCCTTCAGAGACTTCTTGGCATCCTGGAAGCCAAGCTCATGTTCTGACGGATATTCTCCGACCATCTGTTTCCCTTCCTGTTGGTGGAAAGGGGCTTTTTCTTGATGTTCATTGCTACATTCAATTAGCCGCTAGACCTCACGACATTCTTCGAGGTTATAGGTGTTCGTCTTGTGGATCGGACATCACATCTTCTCACTGTCACCTTCCTCAGTCGACTGTCGGGGTTGTTTTTCGGGGCGTGGCTGTCGGGCACCAGGAGCTGCAGTTGTAGCAGCAACAGTAGGTGTGCTAGCCGACGATTTTTCTTGCCGTTAGACATATTCTTCTTCTTTCCACTGCCTGAGGCTGCAGCTTCAGCCTTAGAGGTAGATTTCTAGCCTCCGCAGCTGGTTTGGAGTGCATCTCCCGGCCCTCCGCATCTCTAGCACATTTGTCAGCTAGGCTGAAGAGCTCTGTGACGCTATTGAATCTTTAATTGTCAGCTTCTCCAACATCTTCTTGTCTCTAACTCCTTGTTGAAATGCGACAACGACAAAGACATTAGAGATAGAAGGAATAGTGTTTCGTACCTGAGAAAATCGCTGGATGAATGATCACAGTGATTCTCTCGCATTCTGTTGTACGGCAAATAAGTCCAGCTCTTTGCCAAGTCGGGTGTAAGAGGTCCCGATGTTTGCACTGAACTGGCGGCATAGTTCTCCCTGAATATAGACGAAGTTAGGAGGAAAAATCATGAACTAGGACCTTGCTGTCCCGGTTAGGGACAATGGGAAGTAGTTGGCTATCACGGCCTCATTGCCTCCAAATACAAGGATGGTAGTGGAGTAAATTTGAAGAAATTCAACGGCGTTGACTGTCCTGTCGTATTTCTACGGTAGATGAGGCCGGAACATGGGTGGCCAGTTGGCCATGCGAAGATGCATGGCAAGGGTTGAACATTTGCCTCCACTCCCAAAAGGAGAAGGGTTTTCCCGAGCTTCAAGCCTCTCGCAGGCGCGCTCCATGAGGACGCGACCATCTTGCCTCATGTACCTACGGTTGAGCTCCAATCGAAGATCATGCATCGAGATCCTCGATGCCGTATGAGTATGACGTGCGCCGAAGGGCAGTGATGTCACTTGTTGGGAGGGTGTACGTCTCCTTTGCTGTGACGCCTGAGGACCAAGTCTACCAGACAAGGTCCTATTCCTTGAAGGTGCCTGCCCAGCAGGGGGCGGACCTTGGTTGCTAATGGCATTGGCTGCAGCTGCAACCAAATCATCTATATTAGTGTGCCATTGCTCCATCGTGCCCTGAGGAGCTCTGGCCGCTGGAGGACGCTGGAGAAGAGTCTGCACTGCGTTCAGCGTGTTCTTAGGGTTGTTCGTCGATGCAGTAACCGGCGCGAACACACCATCTTTCTGTGATGGTGGAGGTGGTGGTGGAACACTACCCGCCGGGACAACAGCGTTGGCTGGCTGCTGCAAGTTGGATGGATTTTCTCCAGCAGGCTGCTCAGCATGGCTGTTGGACGATGCTGTGGTGGAAATCACCATCTCTAAATCTAAAGCACCGCTTCCTGGCGCGCCAAATGTCGAAGTGGGTGTACGACACTTCCACCGGTACTACTAAAGCATAGTCCGCGAAGGTAGTGATAATGGAACCAAATTTAAAAATCTACTATTTGATCATTTTTGTGCTGAAAATGGAATAGATCATCAATTTTCTTCACCTTATGTACCTCAAAAAAACGGTGTTGTAGAGAGAAAGAACATAATCTTAGTTGAGATGTTTAAGACTATGCTTGATGAATATCAAACTCCTAGAAAATTTTGGGTAGATGCAATTGCAACTGCTCGTTATGTCTCAAATCGTGCTTTCTTGCGTGCTAAGCTAGGAAAAACACCATATGAACTTCGGTTTGGACATAGGCCTAGTCTCACACACATTCGGGTCTTTGGTTGTAAATGCTTTGTTAAGAAACAAGGTAATCTTGATAAATTTGAAGCTAGATCTGTTGATGGTATGTTTCATGGTTATCCATGTCATACTAGAGGCTACCATGTGATTTTACTTGACACTAAAAAAATTGTGGAGACTTTTGAGGTTTCTTTTGATGAAGCTAGCCCAGGTACTAGCTCTAATATTGCAGGTACAGATCCATATCTGTGGGGGAGGGTATTTCATCGAAAAAGACGAAGAAGCGTTGCTGCTGCCCGAAAATTCAGAAGCAAATGACGTTGATCACGCCGCTGATTTTGCACCACAACCAGCACCAACAACTACTGTAGCTGGTACACAGATCGTCCTCAAGCCATAGTTCTTCAATCTGTGATGAACATGAAGAACATGAAGAACATGCTGAATCCTCAAAAGTCATCCTCCACAACAAATCATTTGGAGCTTGCATGAACGAGTCACATGGTCTAGGTTTTGTGGTCCAAACTCTCACGCCCATTTTGCATTTGTTGCTTCTTTGGAACCCAAAGATATATCACACGCACTCACTAAAGAATCTTGGATTATTGCCATGCAAGAAGAGTTAAAAAATATTGAAAGAAATAATGTTTGGAAACTTGTACCTCCACCTCAAGGTCACACTTTAATTGGAACTAAATGGGTGTTTAAAAATAAACAAAGTGATGATGGGGTTGGGGTTAGGAATAAGGATAGGTTGGTTGCTCAAGATTCACACAAATTGAAGGTCATTTTGATTGCTCCTTTTGCTAGATTAGAAGCCATATGAAATTTGTTAGCTTTTCCAGCATCTAAAGGTTTCAAGTTATATCAAATGGATGTTAAAAGTGATTTTCTTAATGGCTACATAGACCAGGAGGTTTATGTCAAGCAACCACTAGTTTTTGAAAATCCAGATTTTCCTGATCATGTTTACAAACTGTCCAAAGCCTTGTACAGTCTCAAACAATCCCCTAGAGCATGGTATGATAGGTTAAAAATATTCTTACATGAAAAGGGGTTTACAATGGGCAAGGTTGATAAAACTCTTTTTATGCTTAAGCATGGAAATGACTCATTATCATTCAAGTGTGTGTGGATGATATTATCTTTGGTTGCGCTTCTCATGATCTTGTGTCGAAGTTTTCAGCTACGATGAGTTCAAAATTTGAGATGAGTATGATGGGAGAACTCACATTCTTTTTTGGGCTGCATATCAATCAAACCAAGGAAGGTAACTTTGTGCATCAAATGAAGTATACAAGAGACCTTCTTAAGTGCTTCAACATGGACAAAAGAAAGCCTCTTTGGACACCAATGGGTACAACAACGACACTTGAACTTGATGCCGATGGTGAACCTGTGGATCTAAAAGAATATACAAGCATGATCGGATCACTTTTGTACCTCACGACATCAAGACCGGACATACATTTCAACTTATGTCTCTATCCACGGTTGCAAGCTTCACCATGTGCTTCACATCGTCAAGCTGTCAAAAGAATTCTTAGGTAGTTACATGGAACTCAAGAATTTGGCACTTTCCTTCCTTCTTCCTCAACCATTACTTTGAAAGCCTTTCCGGATGCTGATTTTGGGGGTTGTAGGATTGATAGGAAAAGTACTTTGGGTGCTTGTCATTTTCTTGGTAATTCACTTGTTGCTTGGTCCTCTAGAAAACAAAGTTCAGTTGCACAATCCACAACCAAATCTGAATATGTAGCTGCTGCTAGCGCTTGCTCACAAATTCTTTGGATTGTTCAAACACTTAAGGACAATGGGGTTGATCTAGATAGTGTTCCATTGTTTTGTGATAACACCAGTGCCACTTGCATTGCTAAAAATTCCTTACAACATTCAAGAACAAAGAACATTGACATTGGGCATCAATTGCACTGTGATAATGTTGAAAAAGGAAACATTGTGCTTCACCATATTGATACCAAACAACAATTGGCTGACATTACAAAACCTTTGGATTTTAATCGTTTTTGTTTCATTCATAGTGAAACAGGGGTTATGCATCCTCATAGCTTAATTTTAGGGGGAGTTTTGAAACTTGGGAACTCTATGTGTGAATCTGAATTTAAAATAATATGATCATACTATTTCACATATATATGACTTTGTGATTCCCTTTACATGCTGAAAGTTCTTACTACATTACTCATGTTATACATTTTGTAGTTTTTGTCATGACTAGTAATTGGAATAATTACATACAATAAATCTGGTCATGATCGAACTTTCTTGCTGTTTTGAGCTTCTTGCATGCTCACAAGTGCTTTTAATAATGAATAATTAATCAAGTAATCAACTCACATGTTGAGTTTTAATGTTCAACTAAAAAATTGATAAAAGATCAAGAGAATATGCATGCATCACACTTCTTCTTTTGAGATGGCTTATTATTGCACTTAGATATGAACTTGAAAGAAGTTGTGTATGACTAAAACCATGTCCTTAAGCCTCTGATTGTCAAATGATATAGGATCTGCTTGGTTGGTTAGAATAAGGCAGATGCGGCATATAATCTCTTGCAAATGTCATAAGATCAAAATTTGTGCTTAAAAGAAAATAAAATTGCAGCAACAAGTGTCATGCTTTCAGGTATTGAAATAGTTAATTTTGTGAGATCATGACTTGCTTAAATTGAAAATTACATTTGATCTATAGCATAGCTTATACTACTTTATGTATCTCATTGATGTGATCGTGTAAGTTACTTGATAGTTTGACTTGGATGAGCTTTGTTTTATATGTATATGTCATATTATGGTTGACAAAGTGTTGCTACGACACTTCCCCCGGTACTACTAAAGCGTAGTCCGCGGAGGTTCATATTCGGTTGGGACGCGCGTAAGATCAAGAGCGAGACAGTGACACATAGGATTTTACGTGGTTCGGGCCGCCTGAGCGTAATACTCTACTCCACGGGGTCATTGTTGGTTGTATGAAAGTGTATGCGTCGTGTGCGTGTGAGCTTGAGTGGACTCTCTCTACCGTGCGGCGCAACACTTTTATATGCTAAGGACTGGCTGTTACATGGTTCGTCTTTCCCGACAGGTGGCTCCGACTGTATTGAACACCCTATACAGGATCTATTGGTGTTATGGGTGATTAACAGCATAATAACACGTCTTAATAATAGTGTTAATGGTATTTACGATCCTCTGGCCGCACATCATTAATATACTATTAATGACGTGTTAACCAGGTCTTGTAATAGCTGTTTTAATAGCCCCTTGAATGTATGTGCCGTTAGAGATCCAACAGTCTTCTCGTTGCAAGCTTAGATCCAGAGGCTTGGCATGTGGCAGCTCTGAAGCTTCCATCTGTGGGGAGGCAGGACTAGAGCTGCTAAATATGTGGCAGCACCGGAGCTTCCCTCTACTGGGGGTTAGGTCTGGGGTCACTGGACATGTTGCATGACTGGAGCTTCCCTATGAAGGGAGTCAGGTCCGTCCCTGCGATACACATGGCAGTGCTGGAGCTACCCAACCGAGGGAAGCAGGTCCAGTGCGGCGGGACATGTGGATCCTTCAAAAGTCTTCAACTCGGATAGGTGGAACTCCTTAGTTTTAATCATGGTAACAATGGGTACCTGGTATCCAGGGTACCGACAATGCCCATAACAAATTAAAGTTTCCCTTTTTTACCTTGCTGGATACATTGTCAAAGGGGGAAAATTGATCACACTTTGCAAACATTCACAAGTGTCTTGACATGATTCTTTTTAGGGGCGGTGTACATCCTTAGGGGGAGAATTTTTGTTTTTTTTCTCATTTTATTTCTGATTTACAAAGGGGGAGAAATATCTAGGGGAGAAAATTGTTTTCAAAACTTTCCATGTAAATAAGCCAATATTCGAATTTTAAGTGGTGTTGCCAATGCATTCATCAAGGGGGAGATTGTGAGACCTATGTGTGCTTAATACATTGGCTTGACGGTAAAAGTTTTTAATACTGCCAAAATACCCTTTTAACAAGGTCCGAATCTAGGTTCGAGCTCCTGCAAGGTCCAGCGATAGGTCCGGCTTGTTTTTGGTAGCTCCAGAAAGATCCGATGTAAGGTCCGACTTACTTCGTCTAGGTCCGACATGTTTTTGCTAGGTTCGGTGCAAGGTTCGACTAGCTTTGGTTAGCTCCGACGCTAGGTACGGCTAGCTTTGATAGGCTCCAGCGCTAGGTTCGACTTGCGTTGGTTAGTTCCGGCTAGGTCCTGCTAGCTTTGGTAAGCTCCATTTCAAGGTCCTGTTAGCTTTGGCAAGGACCGGTGCTAGATTGAAATGGTTCCTTTTTTAACTTGCAATGTTTCAAACTTGTTTAGGCTTATGGAAAGTTTGATTAGTATTCTTCTTCTATGTTTTTGATGCGTTTTGGCTGATCATGGTGGTTAATATTTTTGCTATGGTTTGCAATATGCTTATGTGAGGTGCTCATAAGGTGTTGTGGTTTCGGAACTAACGTGAGTCAAGTCGTGGACTTGTGATTGGAAGTATAAGGTGTTTATTCATGTGTAGGTGTTGCTTGAGTTCAATACCTGGCTGGTTAAGGGATCCCGTGAACTAGTCTTATGGAGAAGATGAGGTTCAACAACCAAGTTTGGGAGGAATTGTGGTTGAGTTGATCGAGAGGTCGCGCAGCATGTTTAAATCAAAAACAACAATATGAAGGTATCATGGACGTCGTTGGAAGATGTTTGCACATGTGCAAGGAGTGAATGGACATGCCAACATGGTTCCGAGGCATGATGAAGAGAAGCGGACATAAAGAATTGGTCAGAACGGTCCAACCGGCTTGGTTATGGACTCAGGTTGCAACTGAGTCGTGTTTGACTCAAATATGGCAAGATTTGATTTGGTTATGATAGGATTTCGTGGTGAGCACGAAGTTGAGTTGTTTTTATGAATGTGGAATACGTTCCTAATGTGTTTGGAAGTCTTAATATTGCTTCTATCTGCGTATAGAAGAGTCTTGAGCGATTATGGAAAGTTTCAGTGGAAACTGAGTAGGATACGAGTCATAGTTTGGTTTGGGTTGGCCTCATGGCTGGTTATATAAGCAAGAGAGGGCAGAGATCAGGGTACACGGATTTTCGGCTGTTCCTCTTATGTTATGTTGAATAAAGTTCATAGTTTAAAGAAACTTTTGTGCCTTGGTCGTCCGATTTGTTTCAGACAAGTTTTTTCCGTCGAGTTTCTGCATAGCACTACCTTGCTTTGGTGGTTTTATCATAACTTGAGTTTTACAGATCCAACTGACTTGATTATCTTTGGGTTGTCTTCACAACTTGATTATCTATCATCTGTGAAAATTTCACGGTCATTGGATTTGTGGTTTCTTATATACACGAGTTTCTTTGCAGTGTTGCATATCTGTTTTTACTCGGGTAGAACAGATTGACCTTTGTTTGATTTTTTGATCGTAACTTGAGTTTTTCTCGACGGATTTTAGTGATTCTTATTGTTGAGTCTTCGTAACTTGATCCTCTATAATATCTACCGCTTTTGTCATAGTTGAACATGTTTAGATAAGTCACACACACGATTTCTTTAACAGATCAATTTTCTGCAGAGGGGTTTTCGTTGCTTCGGCTAAAAAGTTATAATCTTCCATTCACCCCCCCTGGTAGCTTTTAACGTGCTCCTCGATCCTACACCCTAACATTCGAATCCTACACAAAGAGAGGTTGAAGTTCCTCTAATCTGTCCACAAGACTAAGTACTTCATGGGAATCTTTAAAATTCAAGAGAGATTGGCCGAGGTTTTGTTCCATCTCGTTAGTAACATGTTATAGGTGTTTGAAGACAAGTATTTCAATTTAGATTTCGCTTCATTCAAGTTGAGTTAAATTCACATTTCAATTTAAATTTTGGATTTCTAATTGTTCATTTATTCAATGAAGCATGGGGTGTTACAAAATGTTTACTGAAAACATGAGAGCTACAGAATTCTGAAAAGACATCATTTATACAACTCATAACAATGCAATTTGTTGGATAAAGAAGAGATGAAAAATAGAGATGGGTATACTTCAATCAACAAAAATATTTGTTGGAATAGCAAAATAATTCAGCTAACCTGAGGCAACCTTTTGTGCAAACAAAAATGTAGTATCGAAGAGCACGAGAAAGATAAGGGGAGTGAATGGTAGATTAAAAACTTTTATGCGGAAGCGCCAAAAAGCCCTCGGCAGAAAATCAATCTGATGGAGAAACTTGTGTCTACGACTATTATACACATGTTCAATCGTAAGAAAACAAATAGAGATTATAGAGAACCAAATCACATAGAAACCACAACAATAATCATGAAAAACCATCGAGTAAACTCAAGTAACGACAAAAAAATATAAGCAAAGGTCAATCTATTTGGACAAACAAAAAACAGATATGCTATGCTGGAAAGAAACTCGTGTATATTATGAACCAAAAAACCAATGATCCTCAAATCTTCACAGATGATAGATAATTTATTTTGAAACCTACCTCAAAAGAATCACATCAATCGAATATGTAAAACTCAAGTTATGATCAAAACACTGAAGCAACGTCGGGAAGTGCAAAAACTCGACGAAAAAAACTTGATGAAAACAAGTCGAATGATCAAGGCACAAAAGCTCCACACAAACTAAGGATTTTATTCATAAAAACACATGAGGAACAACTGCAAGTCATGCACTCCATGAGCCCTAGACCCCTTGCTTATATAACCAGGACTTAAGCAACTCCGATCCAACTAGGACTCTCGACTCCTACTTGGATTCAACCAAAACTTTCTATAACTGCTTAAGACTTTCACACACTTTAGAAACATCCCGCACATTTCTAAAACAACTCAACTTCATGCCTCGAAGGAAATCTAACAAAAATGATCTCAAAACATTCCATAAACGCACCATAACCTCCTCAACTTCTGCCTGAGGTGTAATGTAGCTAGTTCGACCACTCCGCTCACATCTTCTCGTCTATAACTCTTCACCAGACCTTTGAAAAAATGTCAACATCCCTGCACCCTTGCACACATGCAAAAACTTCCCCAAACATCCACAATACCTTCATATGCACTGTTCTTTACCCAAACATGCTGGTGACTTCCTAATCGACTCAACCACAATTTCATCTGAATTTGGTTGTGGAACCTCATCGTCTTCCTAAGATTAGTTTAGTGAATCATCATCACCAGCCATGTCTTGTTTTCAAGCAAAACCTGCACATGAACAAACAAGCAACTTTTTCTGAGCTCAAGGCCGCAACTTGACTCTCATTAGTACGATAATTCAAACACCTTAAGTGAGCATCTCACATAAGCATGTTGCACAAGTGTTGGAGTTTGGTTTGCTGATGAGTACCGTATCTACTGCACGTTCTGCCTCGAGGCGGCCTAGTAGCTAGAACAGGGGATGTATACTAGTTCAGGCAAGGTGCCCTATGTCCAGTTTGAGGATCTCTTCTTCTCATTATCAATGGCGGGGGAGTACATGTATGAGGAGTTCTAGTGCTGTAGCGGATGGGTGGTTCCCTCTGTTTTCTTTGTCTTTCCTTTGATCCCCCTTTTCATCTACTTTGGCACCCCTTTTACAGGCGGGGGCGGATCTTCTACGCTTCTAGCTAGCTCATGCCTTCCTCGTATGGGAGGCAGGTTCTTACATATTCATTCTCATCTATTCGATCCTCGGGGCGGGGTTGAACTGTATGCCTGTCAGCATCACGCCTGCCTTGTCCCGTCACATCATGTCTCTTGTGTGAGGACTGGAGTCCCGACATTCCAGGAATCGCAATTGGATGGTGTCGTGCGATGCGGCACCCAACAGCACACAGAAAAAGGTGCATCATACTACATAAAGCAATATAGTGTTATACAAACTTTTTCTTTTACAAATAATATACATTAAAATACACTACATCGGAAGATAAGTTCATAGCTCTGGACACTCAAGCCTAAGCTATGCAAAAGTCATTCCGTTCAGCCTGCGAACGGAATCACACTAGTAGCACACAAATCACATCACAGCGGTGTGCAGGGTTCTCACTCGGCCGTGTACACCAATGGGGTCAACGCCTCACCGGTGAACCCTTCATAATATGCGTGACCATCTGCAGCAAAAACTTAAAATAGGAACCGCGAGCATGAAGGCTCAGCAAGACTTAACTGTCTCCACTAAGCATGGAACTCTATATGTAGGATATACGTAATATAGGACAACAGTTTGCAATAAAAGACTCGCCTCAATGTTAGTCCTTACTTTCAGCTTTTAGCAGCAAATTAAGGCTTCATGAATATGAAATTTAGTGAGCAACCTGTTCTAATCATACAAGTATCAATACATAATTATTCCATAAAGCATGATTCAATAATATTCAGCTCCAAATACTTTAACTACGTCACGACTCAGTGAACAAGCGGTACTCAATAACCGCGAGGGACGGCGACTCAAATCGATATACACCTGCAGGGATACACGAATAGCACACACATACACCCACACTCGGAGTTGTGAAGGCACACTCCATGTATGTTGTATGCGGCAACCTTTCACCCGCTACCTACACACCAAACCGGTCCCACCACTACGAGCAGGAGGCCCCCACACAGAGTACGATGTACCCGCTGGCAGATTTACACCTTGCTGCTCTCAACCCGCACCTATCAGGCGGTGAGGTATGTCTCGACGCTATGGTGGATATGTTACATCTGTTTATTGGGTCCCATATATCCACTATGCCTTTGGTACATTAAATTTGCTCAACGGGGCTGCAAACGGATCGGTCCTTGACCGACACAGGCACAACTACAGCTCATAGGCCCCTATGTCCTGCTGCTCCTACTCCATACCCGATCTCATATTTAAACAAATGGTGAATCTCTCACTTGACCAATCTCGTGTGAACCCAAATCCAGAACTCGCGAGTAGATTCCAACTACTTTACTTCTACTGAAGCAACTATAACATTAAGCATAGCCTGGACACATCGAGGACTTAAACATGTACTCTGCTCTCATGGGTGCTCTGGTCATGCAAGTGGAAAACTCCAAGAAAACAAGACCAAATGCATAATACATTCTAACCCATATAGTGTGATACAAATAAAATTTCAAAACGTTGTTAAATGCAAACCGGGGCATGCCTGGCTGCGAGACGGGGTTAAAGTTAGTATATGATTTGATGACTTCCAGTGGCTCCAGGGTCTCCTCGACCTCGGCAACTATTCTATATGCATAGAATATGCAAAGTGATTCAATAGTGATATTATGACATAGCTGAATGGAAACACAGTTAAGTATATTAAATAATGGCCACTAGTTCAGGAAATTTCTACAGTGGACACTAGGTGATATGAGTGAGATACTGGCCAAATTTGGGCTAAGTTCATGGAATTCTCTGTTGTCTAAAATTCAATATAGCTAGACACTACCCAAAACTTTTATGGGCAAACTGGGACTTTAACATGGCCAAAAGTGGGTCTTTTGTTTAGAGGAGGTCAAGAGTGACCCAACTTGGCCGCGAACTAACTGATGGAGAAGGTGAAGGTGTACTTTATTCTCCACTTTGCCTTTGGGGAGGTGAAGAAACTCGGCCAAGAGCTGGAGCTTGCTGGGTGAAACTGAGAGATGGGGTCGGATGTTCTTGCGGCGAAGAAATATCAGAGGGAGAGAGTTCTGGCTTTGCTTTAGTGAGGGATGAGGATGGAGCAGTTTCATCTGTCCAAACCACAGTGATGCAAGGTAGCAAGCAGGCAGCTGGCTCGAGCTTGCATGCCGTGCGTGTTGCACGGTGAAAACAGAGTCTGCAACCCTGTTGGTGAGACTGGCAGGTGGGTCCCACTCTCGCATTTTTATCCCTCTTCTGTTCAGTAAACTCTCCAACCAACTTGGCTCCAAAAATTCGAGATTTTTGCAGTGAACCTAAATCAAATGTGGAGAATTTTATTCTGAAATCCAAATATCGATTTGAGCACTTTTCCTTCGAATTCAAATTTTAATTTGAATTTGAGTGGAATTCAATGTCTCCATTGAATTAAATAGTAAACAATCTTCAAAAATTCTGAAATTTTGCATGAAGGCTATCTGTTATATTTGGAATCCAATGGCCAACTCAAATTTTCATGTTAAACTCATTTGAACAGTAGCTATGTTTATTTTTTTGAATTCCCTCTTTAGGAGTTTGAATTACTTTTTTTTTCTCGTTTCCTTTTTATTTCATTTTATCATTCAAAATTTTAGTCCTTCTAACTGAAGTTTGCATTAAGAAAACTAGATATTTTACATTCCTCTCCTCTTAAAAGAATCTCGTCCCAAGATTACAATGAAGAGACGAAAGTAGGAGGGAATTTACCGGATATGAGATGATAAGAATTCTGGATAATTAGAGCGGAGGTAATGTTCGGTTTTCCATGTCGCTTCCTCATCGGTATGGTTGCTCCATAACACTTTTTAGAACCACAGCGTGCGGTTCCATGTTGTTCGAGCCTTCTTATCGAGAATCTGAACCGGATTTTTCGTTGTAGGTGAGATCCGGTTGCAACTCGATGATTTCATCCGTGTTGACTGCAGCTGTGAACTTGAGACATTTCCGGAGCTGAGATACGTGTAAAATGTCATGTATACCAGCTATAGATGCTGGCAATTACAATCTATAAGCCACAGGTCCGTAGTTCCCTGTGATAGCAAACGGACCGATAAATTGGGGAGCTAGATTTCCTTTTACTCCGGACCGGTGAATTCCTCTCATCGGAGACATGCCTAGGTATACGTGATCCTTGACATCAAACTGCAGTGGGTGATACCGCTTGTCCGCATAATTCTTCCGTCGAGATTGAGCCGCTGTCAAGTTTGCTTGAATGACCCGAACTTGTTCCTCATCTTCATTGACTATATCAATCTCGAAAGTAACTCTTTCACCGGACTCGCACCAATTCAGCGGGGTGCGACATTTCCGGCTATAGAGAGCTTCATATGGTGCCATCTTGATACTCGCTTGATAACCATTGTTGTACGAGAATTCCGCCGACGGTAAATGATCATCCCATTTTTTACCATGGTGGATGGCACATGCGCGTAACATATCTTCAAGTACTTGGTTCACCCTCCCGGTTTGTTCATCGATCTGCGGGTGATAGGCGGAGCTTCTAATCAGCTTAGTATCCAATGAGGCGTGCAGCTGCTCTCAGAAACGAGCAACGTACAGCAAGCCTCGATCTGAAATAATTGTGCGAGGAATGCCGTGTAAGCACATGATTCTTGACATGTACAACTCCGTATATTTCTTGGAACTGAATCTGACATTTTCAGAATGAAGTGTGCTGATTTAGTTAGTCGGTCGACTATCACCTAAATCGAATCACAACAACAACAACAACCAAGCCTTTGTCCCAAACAAGTTGGGGTCGGCTAGAAATGAAACCCAACAATTTTGAAGAAAAGTAATAGAAATTAAGATTAAAGTAAAAAAATAATAAAAAAATACAGATAAAATAAGATTCTACATTTTATTTATTTTAGAAATGGGTTAATAAGAAAGAAGATAAGAGTAACAAATTACGAATAAACTGAGATTCTGGCACATGAATTGCTAATTTCCATGCAGTCCTATCATGAGCCAAATCTCTAGGTATGTCCCACTCCTTTAAGTCTCGTTTCACCGCTTCCTGCCATGTCAACCTTGGTCGACCTCTACCCCTCTTAAAATTTTCTCTACTCTTTATAATCCCACTGTTAACTGGTGCTTCTGGAGGTCTCCGCTGGATATGCCCAAACCACCGCAGACGATGTTGGACTAGCTTCTCCTCAATCGGTGCCACCCCGACCCTATCACGTATCACCTCGTTCCTAATTTTGTCTCTTCTTGTGTGGCTGCACATCCACCGTAGCATGCGCATCTCCGCAACACTCATTTGTTGGACATGTTGCCTTTTAGTTGGCAAACATTCTGCTCCATACAGCATCGCTGATCTGATCACCATCCTATAAAATTTTCCTTTCAATTTTTGTGGAACTTTCTGATCACATAAGATTTCAGATGCTTGTCGCCACTTCATCCACCCGATATTGATCCTGTGGCAAACATCTTCGTCAATATCACCATTGCTTTGTAACATTGATCCTAAATATCGAAATGTGTCTCTCCTAGGTACTACTTGTCCTTGTAAACTAACATTACCATCCTCGCACCCGACATCAGTAAAGTCGCATCTCATATACTTGGTCTTGGTTCTACTAAGTCTAAACCCCTTAGACTCTATGGTCTGCCTCCATAGCTCCAATTTTCTATCAACACCATCCCTAGTTTCAACTACCAACACTACATCATCAGCAAAGAGCATACACCAAGGGATATCCCCTTGTATATCCTTCGACACCTCATCCATCACTAAGGAAAAGATGTAAGGACTTAAGGTTGATCCTTGATGTAACCCTATTGTGATAGGAGAAGTGTCGGTCTCACTATCTCTTACGCGCACACTTGTCACCACATTATCGTACATATCCTTGATAAGGTTAATGTACTTTGTTGGGACTTTGTGTTTCTCTAGCCCCCACCACATGACCGGTCTTGGTACCTTATCGTATGCCTTCTCCAAGTCAATGAACACCATATGTAGATCCTTCTTTTGCTCCCTATACCTCTCCATAAGCTAACGGAGTAAGAAAATCGGCTCCATAGTGGACCTCCCTGGCATAAAACCAAACTGGTTTTTAGTGATATTTGTCACTTTCCTCAAGCGGTGTTCAATCACTCTCTCCCAGAGCTTCATAGTATGACTCATGAGGTTAATTACTTGGTAATTAGTACAACTTTGAACATCTCCTTTATTTTTGAAGATGGGTACTAAAATACTTTTTCGCCACTCTTGAGGCATTTTGTTTGACTGGAAAATGCGATTGAATAGTTGAGTGAGCCATACTATTGCTACATCCCCCAGACATCTCCACACCTCAATGGGGACATCATCGGGGTCGCGGGCCTTTCCTCCTTTCATCCTTTTTAAGGCCTCTCTAACCTCAGACTCTTGTATCCTGCGCACGAATCATCTGTTGGTGTCATCAAATGAGTCATCCAACTCGAACCTAATACTCTAAATCTAGTCATTGAATAGTCCTTTGAAGTAGTCCCGCCATCTGTTCCTAATTTCTTCCTCGTTCAATAGATTTTGACCTGTCTCATCCTTAATACATTTGACTTGGTTGAGATCTCTCACCATACTCTCGTGAAGTTTCGCCATCTTATATATATCCTTTTCGCCTTCTTTTGTCCCTAGCTTCTCATATAGCGCATCATAGGCATGTCCCCTTGCTTTACTCACCACACACCTTGCATTTTTCTTAGCCTCTTTATACTTCGCCATGTTATTTGTGCTTCTCTCATGATGCCCGCTCTTATAAGACTCCTTCTCTTTATTAGCTTTTTGTACATCTTCATTCCACCACCAAGTGTCTTTATCTACAAGTTTCATACCTTTTGTCCACCCAAGCACCTCCCTAGCTGCCTTCCTAATGTAAGTCGCCATCTTCACCCACATACTATCCGCATCTTCCTCTTTGCTCCAAGGTCCTTCTGCAATCATCCTCCTTTTGAATAATTGTTGCGCTTCATCCTTCAACTTCCATCACTTTGTTCTTGCAGTTTTAACACCTTTGTCTTGTGACACACGCACGTGGAAGCGAAAGTCGGCTACCACAAGTTTATGTTGTAAAACAACACATTCCCTAGGAACCACCTTACAATCTAAACATGCCCCTTTCTCCCTTCTCTTGGTGAGGATGTAGTCGATTTGACTAGAATGTTGGGCACTAGTAAAGGTCACTAAGGGAGATAGCCTCTTCTTAAAGAGGGTGTTAGCGACCAATAGGTCATAGGCTACAGCAAAGCCTAGGATATCCTTACCCTCCTGGTTTCTATCGCCACACCCAAAACCTCCGTGTACCACCTCAAAACCTACGTTAGTTATACCTACATGACCATTGAGATCTCCTCCTATGAAGAGCTTTTCGGTTACCGGTACACTACTAACCATATCCTCCAAGTCCTCCCGAGATTGTCTCTTAGTGCTCATGTCGAGCGCAACTTGTGGGGCATAAGCACTAATGACATTCAAGATAAGGTCCCCCACAACTACCTTGACTAGGATGATCCTATCCCCTCGTCTATGGACATCCACTACTCCATCCTTGAGGCTCTTATCTATTAGGATGCCTACGCCATTCGTAGTTCCAGTCGAGCCAAAATACCAAAGCTTAAAACTGGTATTCTCAACCTCTCTTGCCTTTTGACCTGCCCATCTAGTTTCTTGTACACAAACGATATTTACACTCCTCTTAATCGCAACGTCCACTAACTCTCATAGCTTTCCCTTCAAGGATCCTACTTTCCAACTACCCACCCAAAACCTAGTTTCCTCGGCTAGCTTCCTTACCCTTCGCATCAATCGAGGAAGATGCAAAGACCCTTGCTCACTTAACACTACATTCGGGCGATGATGTAGCGCGCCACTAAGGTGGTGGCGATCTGGCCCTCGCTCATTTAACACCACATCCGGGTTCCGATATGGCACGCCACTAAGGCGGTGGCGACCCGGCCCTCGCCCACATAACACCATACCCGGGTTCCGGCATGGCGTGTCGCTAAGAGGGTTACGCCCCAATGAATTTCCAATGGGTTTCATTTACATGAGAATGGCTAAGTTTAGTTGCTGGCTCACCAAGCCTATCACAACCCCTCCTCCTTTAACCGGGCTTGGGACCGGCTATGTCATTACAACATAGGTGGAGTTATCACCTAAATTGAATCATGCTTACAAAATGTGAGTGGTAATCCGACGATGAAATCCATACTCACATCCTCCCATTTCCATGCCGGAATATTCAGCGGTTGCAGCTGTCCCGCTTTCCTCATATGGTCGGCCTTCACTCGGCGACATGTATCACACTCGGCTACATACTTAGCTATCTCATGCTTCATCCGTGTCCACTAAAACTTAGTCTTCAAGTATTGATACATTTTATTGCTGCCTGGATGAATGGAATATTTAGACAAGTGAGCTTCATCCAAAATTTTCTTTCAAAGTTCCATGCCACAGGGCACTACGATCCGATTTTTGAACCATAGAGCACCATGCTCATCTCTTCTAAAGCACTTCATCTCACCGCTGTCCATTCTCTTGAGTATGTGAGACATACCCTTGTCCATCTTTTGAGCTTCAATAACCTCATTTCGGATTGTGGGAATGAGAGCAAGATTGTATAAAGCTCCATATTAAACGAAGTATAGACTCGGTTCTTCCTCTTCCATAGTTGTGATGGTCAAACTATTGACATGAGACTTGCGGCTAAGCGCAACGGCAACCACATTAGCTTTGTCCGGATGATAGTGAATCTCAATCTCATAATCCTTGATCAATTCTAACCACCTTATTTGCCTCATGTTCAGCTCCTTCTGAGTGAAGATATCTTTCAAACTTTTGTGGTCGTTGTACAGGTGAACCAGATTTCCATGCAAATAATGCCTCCAAGTTTTTAGAGCAAGCACCATGGCAGCGACCTCCAAGTC
This sequence comes from Tuctoria greenei, assembly GCA_036927565.1. Lineage (NCBI taxonomy): Eukaryota > Viridiplantae > Streptophyta > Magnoliopsida > Poales > Poaceae > Tuctoria > Tuctoria greenei. Next base: position 76,577,015 of record JAYESD010000004.1, read on the forward strand.
ATGAGTAGGATAGTGCTGTTCATGATTGTGGAGCTGCCGTGATCCATAAGCGACCACACATCCTTCTTGCATAAGCACATAGCCAAGTCTTATGCCGGGCGCATCGCAATAAACATCAAATGGTTTCGTCGTATCCAGTTGAGCTAAAATCGGGGCTGTTGTGGGATGCTTCACCAATGTTTGAAATGCCTTCTCGCAAGCTTCACCAAATATATTTGGTACCTTTCTTCAACAGCTCCTTCATTGGTTTAGTAATTTTATAGAAACTCGGGATGAACCTCCAATAATATCCTACTAAACCAAGGAAGCTTTGGACTTCATGTACAAACTTAGGAGATTGCCATTTCTGTACTTGAATAATTTTACTTGGGTCCACAGTGATGCCCTCAGCTGAAATAATGTGTCCTAAGAATGGCCCTTGACTAATCCACAATTCACACTTGCTGAATTTTGCATAGAGCTTATGGTGTCGCAATCGTTGGAGCACAATATGCAAGTGTTCGGCGTGTTCTTCCTCCGATTTGAAATAAACAATTATGTCGTCGATGAAGACCACGACGAAATTATCCAACTCCGGCATGAACACTGAGTTCATAAGATACATAAAGTAGGCTAGAGCGTTGGTGAGACCAAAAGACATGACGAGATATTCATACAGTCCATATCGCATTGAGAATGTCGTCTTCGGTATATCTTCTGTCCGAATTTTGATTTGATGATATCCGGACCGAAGATCTATCTTGGAGAATACCTTAGCACCAACTAATTCATCAAAAAGAATGCCAATGTGAGGTAGTGGATACTTGTTCTTTATAGTCACGACATTTAGCGGATGATAGTGGACACATAACCGCAACGTTTCATCCTTCTTCTCAACGAACAGCGCGGAGCAGCCCCCATGTGAGGAGCTTGGGCGAATAAAACCTTTGTCCAGCAGGTACTTTAGATGTTCCTTTAATTCAGCTAGCTCATTGGGCGCCATTCGATAAGGTCTTCGAGAGATCGGTGTGGTTCCCGGTGCAAGTTCAATCTTGAACTCCATGTCATGTTCGGGCGGCATGCCTGGTAGATCATCGGGAAACACATCAGGGTATTTACATACTACCGGAATGTCTTCCATCTTAATGGATTCAGAGTGCTATGTTGCTGCAATTTCTTGAACGGGTCGATTAAGAATGAGAGTATGTGGACTGTGTAGTGGAGAATCCAAATGAACGGTTCGAGGAATCAAACTATTAAGAATGAGAGTATGTGATGTAACCATGACATACCTAATATGCCATCGATCTTTTGGCCATTTAAGATAATGAGAGTGGTTGGATATATTTTTCCACCCATGCACAGTGGTGATTTAGGAATCACACTATGAGTTGATATTTTCCTGGCTGGTGAACAAATCACGTATGGATATTTTGTAGGAAATATTTGTAGTTGTTGCTTGACAACATATGAACTACTAATGAAATTGTGGGTAGCTCCCAGAATCAAAAAGTATGGTAATGGGGTGATCGATGAGAGTGAACGTACCCGCGAGTACAGTTTCACCTTCCGGTATGTCCTCAATGGCGATGTGGTGGACGTTGCCGGGTCTGGGATTTGGTTTCTTGGGCTGGTTGCGGGGATGATTAGCACCCTAGTACAATGCTTGTCCACTGATTTGCTTTTTTGGACAGTTGTAGGAGAGGTGTCTGACACGTCCACAGTTATAGCACGTGTATTGGGTTGGACCACTATAGGCCGGAGAACGGAAACCCGGTGCATAGTGTTGCTGTGGGGGTGCACGAGGTATCATACTTTGTTGCTGCTGCTGCGTTGGCAGGGGTGGTCGGAAGCTTGGTGTGTGTTGAACGGCAGCCACAAAACATTGGTTGTCGCGTTGGCGGCTGCCACCTTTGATCGGACAGTGATCGGTACACCTTTTGGTATTTTTGTGGACTTCCACCACTGCTGCCCTATGGAGCACTTCTCTTCTTCTCTGTCACCAGCTCACATGTCGCATCCTCTTGTACAATTGCCGCATTAACAAATTCATTGAATGTGCCACGATTGAACAAACCGAGCTTGTCCTTCCTTTTAGCATTCAAGCCTCGATAGAAACAGTCCTGTTTCTTTTCTTCAGTGTTCACATGATCCAGCGCATACTGCGCCAAATGGTTGAAAGCCTTGGAGTACTCGTGAGCACTCCTCCTGCACTGCTTGAGTTCAAGAAATTCTTGAAGCTTCATTTTCATAATCCCGGGAGGTATGTGATAGGCGCGGAACGCCTCCCAAAATTCAGTCCAAGTCACCACGTGACCAGCCGGCATAGAGGCGATGTAATTCGCCCACCATGCGCCGGTTGAGCCATGAAGTTGCTGTGCTGCGAAGTGCGCCTTCTGCTGTTCGGTGCATTGGAGCAACCCGAACTTTGCTTCGGTTGTGCGGAGCCAGTTGTCCGCCTCGAGTGCTTCATCTGCCTCCATGAAGACTGGTGGATGAGTCGCCATGAAATCCGAGTAAGTGCTTTGTTAAGGCTGATGATTGCCTCCGTCTGGACATCCTCGCTGATGGGACGTATTCTGCATGTGGGTTTGCAGCAGCTCAGTCAGCTCGTCGCGCGAACTCACCATTGCTGCAATCACATCTGCCAACGTAAGAGGAGGCACTACAGGAAACACGATCATTTGCGATGACTAATTTTAATTGCGACGGCGAGCCGTCGCAAATAAAGTTAATTGCAATGGCCATTCTGGAGCTTTCGCAAAGAGAGGGGCCATCGCAAATAAACACTTATTTGCGATGGCCAACCCTTGGGCCGTTGCAAATTACATGACCATCGCAAATAGTACCTAATTTGCGACGGCTTCAAAAAGTACCATCGCAAGTAACATTAATTGTGATGGCCTTAACCTAGGGCCATAGCAATTAACATAGCGGTCGCAAATAAGGGCTAATATCTGCCCCATCAGGCCCGATCGCTCATTCTCAGACCGCCCCCAAACTCCCGCGCCTGCCGCCACGCCCCCAGCCGCGCCAGCCGCCACCTCGCAGCGCCCCCGCCGCCGCGCCCCCTGTCGACCCCGTCGCGCCCCCTCCGCGCCAGCTGCTGCCCCGCCCCCGCGGTGCCTGCCGATGCTGCCGGCCACCACGGATGCGCCGTCTGACGCCGCCGGCCTCCTCTGACACCTCCCCACCGGCCTCCCCCGATGTAGGTATGTTAGTTGTAAATTTTCAAGTTTTGGTTGGGAATGCATGATGGATGTTTGAATCAAGTATACAACATTTGAAGATCTCTGGATCATTTGGTAGTGACTGGTTTCTAGTTCCAGTTAGTCAGTAGAGTTGCTCCGTATTTAGTTAGTGGGGCACATTGATTTTACTTTAGCTTTCTCTGCTCTATGAACTTCTTGCAAATATGTGAACTGTCTGGTCTTGCTGATCAAAATTGTCGGTTCATGGACTCCAGGTCATAGCTGAAAAATACCACTCTTGAGCTCGCTACCAGTAGCTCTAGGTCCGTTCATCAACAAATCTTGCTCACATGCACTGAATGCAGGACATGCAATTGTACTAAACTTGTAAACCTATACTTACCAGGAACAATTCGGTCCCAGAAAGGCACTGCTAGGCACTGCTAGGTTCCTCGCTAACATTTATATGGCATCGCAAATTAAATAACTGTTGCAAATAGTACCTTGTTTGCGACGGCTTCAAAAAGTACCGTCACAAATAACATTAATTGTGATGGCCTTAACCTACGGCCGTCGCAATTAACATAGCCGCCGGCCTAGATTCACGGACAATCGGTTATTATCTGCGGTTCTTCCGATTAAAAAAAAATATTTCGATTTTGTAAAAACTTATAGATTTAAAATTCAAAAAAGTAACCTAAAATGAACAAACTCTTATCCTAACAACGGAGCAGGATCTCTACCCCCTCTTTTTTTTTAAAAAAAAAACAACGGGTAGGATTTCGAAACAGAGAGTGGTGTAGTAAGAAATGAAAAGCAAAAGCGGCGCAGTTTATATAAACAATAATGTTGTGAATTTTATTTCTTCTCCATTCCTACTTCATTGCTAGTTATGTTTAGATGATGCAATATTGTAAATTGTGCGCTGTCATCTACAATTGTTATACTTAGAGTGTTGCAATTATGAACTTATGTTCGGTGATGCTTATGTTTAGGTGATGCTTATGTTTAGGTGATGCTTATGTTGAAATTGTGATACTTACAATCGAATCCAAGCGTAGAATTGATTTGAATTGAATTTATGTTGAGAATTGATTTGATACTTATGAATAGAATAGAATAGAATAGAAATGAATTGATGCTTATGTTCAAGTTTATGGTTATGTTTATATTGAAAATTAAATTGCTTATGTTTAGGTCAATGCTTATGTCTATGTTTATAATACAATTGTTTATATTTAGGTTTATGATTATTAATTGATAAATTACAATTTAATAATTCTTATGTTTATATTTAATTGAATTGCCTTGTTTTTTAGATTATGATTATAATTTTTAATTTGATTGCTTGAGTGTTACTATATGTACAAAGATGGGATTTGGATTGGCTTGACCGAACACAATCCATTTATGACCCGACAAGGCCCATTTAGTTGTAAATTAAAGTATGCATCTAAAACAAGGTTGTAAAATCATGCCTGGACGCCTTGGTGCCCGCCGGCCGCCTGGACGCCTAGGTGCCCACCGGCGAGCTACTGACATACGTACATCGACTATAACTCTATAGTCATGAACCTTTTACTTGAAGGACTACACAGAATTGGGGGGTGTAGTGTTAAATAGGCGGTGTTATACTGTTGAAATTTTAGGACCTATCCTGTATACATTGACAATAATTTCTGTCGCGTTAAACTGCAGAGCCAAACATGGGTGAAGACCACAGTTGGATGTATACTGGCTGGAAGAGCAGAACTGGTGGTCACTGGGATGAGTGGTACATCCAGTTAGATAAATTTTTGGATCGAGCATTTTCGTTGTTAACGGAAGATATGGTGCGATGCCCATGTACAAAATGTCGGAACACCAAGTTTTTTAGAAGATTGGATCTTTTGTTTCACTTATGTTGAAATGGTTTCACTCCACATTATGAAGTGTGGACCTTCCACGGCGAGACTAAATCTCGAGTCATAGTAGAAGTGGATGAGGATGATGATATAACAGAGGTTGATAGGATGGATGAGATGCTAGAAGCTCTGGAAGTGAAGGATGCTCTTACAAATGAGGCAGAGGAATTCTTCGAGGAGCTGAAGAAATCACAAGAGCCGTTGCATGAACACAAGGTTGTTACTGTACTTGCTTTCTTGACCAGATTTATGGCAATTAAGTCCATGTACTTTCTTTCCATCAACTACTATAATGATCTCATGAAATTGATCTACGATATCCTTCCACAACCTCACAAAGCGCCTAAAGATATGTATCACTCAAAGATCAAGATAACTGGTCTCAGTATGAACTATGACAAAAATTGATGTGTGCCTAGAAAACTGCATGCTGTTATGGAAAAAGCACGCCTATGAGAACATGTGCTTGAAATGTGGTAAACCGAGGTATGTCGAAGATGTTAATGACGATGGCGATAATGTGATGACAGATGTCGCACATAAGCAACTTCGTTACTTGCCTGTGACACCTTAGTTGAAGCGGTTGTTTATTTCAAAAAGAACCGCAAGACACATGAGATGGCACAAACAAGGTAAATGTGAGAACAGAGAATTCTTTACGCATCCGTCTGACGGTGATGCATGGAAGGTGTTGGACCATTTTGATCCAGATTTTTCTCGTGATACGAGAAATGTTTGCATCAGATTAGCGACAGACGGATTCTCACTGTTCAGTATGAACGCCATGCATACTCTTGTTGGCCCGTCTTTGTCATTTCGTACAACCTGCAGCCGACTCTTTGTACAAAGAACAAGTTCATGTTTCTCATCCTCGTTGTACCTAGACCTGATCATCCTGGGTCACGTATCAATGTGATGTTGAAACCATTGATTGAAGAATTAAAAGTCTTGTTGACAGGAGTCTAAGCGTATGATAGTTACAAGAAGCAGAAACTCAACCTCGGAGCTGCTTATTTGTGGTCCGTCCATGATTTACCGGCATAAGGAATGTTTTCTGGATGGAGCGCACACGGTCGTCTGACGTGTCCGATATGTTCTTCAGACACAAATTGCTTTTGACTAACTCATTGAGGCAAAATATCTTACTTCGATTGTCACAGACATTGGCTGCCTTCAAATCACATATTTAAGCAATAGAGGCATGTCTTTAGAAAGAACACTGTTGTCACTAAAGGACCACTGAAATGTCTCAACGGGTCTGACATTTCTGATATGTTGGACAAACTGGTGCCAGATGAAGGTCGTCCTCGATATTTCATAGGTTATGAAGAGGAACACAATTGGACTCACATATGTGGACTTTGGGAGCTACCGTATGTGAAGTCATTGATTCAAATGCACAACATTGATGTCATGCATCAGGAGTGTAAGATGAGCGAAAGTATCATAAGCACTTGCATGGATATGCCTGGTAAAACGAAAGACAAATATAAAGCTAGACTAGATTTGGCAGACATTTGTCACCGTCCAACTCTTCAAATCACTAAAAGTGGTGGGAAGCCACGTGCTTCTTTCTGCCTTCACTCTAAAGAAAATAAAGAAGTCATGAAATGGATGAAAACATTGAAATTCCAAGATGGTTACGCAGCTAGCTTGAAAACGAGCCGTGAATGTGAACACAGGAAACCTCATTGGGTTGAAGTGTCATGATTATCACATTATAATGGAAAGACACTTACCTATTATGTTTCGAGGCTATCTATATGATGCGGTGTGGAAGGTTTTAGCCGAGCTAAGCTATTTCTATAGACAGCTTTGTGCTAAAGAAATCAAGATAGGACTGATAGATAAGTTAGAGAAGGATAAACCCATACTTTAATGTAAGATGGAATTTTTTTTCGATCGGGTTTCTTCAATCCAATGAACCATCTGGTTATCCATCTTCCTTTCGAAGCTAAAGTTGGTGGTCCTGTGCAATACAGGTGGATGTATCACATTGAAAGAGCGCTACGATATCTGAAACCAATGGTTGGCAATAGGCAAAGGGTGGAAGGGTGCATCGCTGAAGCATACACTCTTAAGGAAATAGGATACTTTTCAAGTGTCTCCTTTGCAGAAGAAAACAATATCAATACTTCGGTGATGAGGTACAGTGTGTACGAAGGACTTCCTTTAAGAGACCTCTCTATTTTCAAATGAGAGGTACTACCATTGGTAGCTACACGACGTACGTGCTATCCGAACATGATAGGACTGTTGCTTTACTCTACATGTACGCAAATATAGAAGGCATGCAGGAATAATTCGAGTAAGTGTTTGTCCTACATTTATGCTAATCGACATATTTTGCTACACATGTATTCTACAAGATGTTTTTTTCACGTTCAGCGAGTTCCACAGACAATGTTGGCCACATAGGCATCAACCTACGGCCAAACAAGTAGAAAATGAGAAAAGAAGGAATAAATGGAGGGTCAAGTTTCCTATCCCGTTTTCAAGATTATGTAATACTCTCTCGTCTTCTATATATTATAAGTTACTATTATTAAAAAAGAGTTATTTTAACATATGATCATTTATGACAGTGTCGGACTCACAATGTCCATGAAAACTTGCGGTAGCTATCTTATGGATTGGTGAATGTTAGAAGCTATGGTCGATATGATGTAATTTTCATTCGATTCCGTACAACTCATTTTGAAGCTCTTCATCCTCCCGCGGTAACATCAAATTCCGGTGTTGTGACGAGAGCAATTGACATTCAAGGGAATTTAACCGATTATTATTGGATCATTAACAAAATCCTTGAATTTAGTTTTACCAGAAATAAGACCCTTCGAGTTGTCTTCTTTGACTGTGACTGGTTTGATCGCACTCATGGAACTAGAGAAAACCAATTTGGAATGGTGGAAGTGATACATAAGGACCGACTACGAGGTTACAATACATTTGTTCTTGCACATCAAGTAGAACAAGTGTATTACCTACTTTATCTATGCACAAAGCTCAGTGCTTGGTGGGAGGTATATAAGGTGAATCCTCGTGAGCGGTTATATACTCCTGGGGATGAAGGTTACCATGATAGTGAAGACGTTGAAGAAGTGTACCAAGAAGAAGAGTTGCCAGACACTTTTATCGTTGAGCTTGGTGCAGGACTCGATCAATTAGTTGGAGATGTTGAAGATGTAGAGCCAGATGACATGCGAAAACGAAAATTAGAACAGGCCACGATGGAAGATCGTTGGGCTGGTTTAAGGAGTAGGGAACATGATAATGATGTTGATGAATTTTGAAAGTGATTACAAGTAATGTTTTCTTGAAGATAGTAACATGAATTTTGTATATCTTATTTGCATATTTACTAATTATCTATGAAAACAGGATGGCGTCCAAGAAGGGTAAGAAGGTGCCACCGACGAGGGTGTTCTTCCCCTCTAGACTCGAGGACGCTTTCGCTGGTGCCTCGTCGACTGGGAGCAGATGCTCTCAGCTGCTGGGGCATGTTATGAGCAGCTCTAGAGCTTCGTCAAAGGTAAATTTCAGTCATTTTTCTACAAATTCTTTAAATTCAATTTTCAATTAAACTTACTTATAAATCATTTGAATGTTATAGTCCTCACCGGCTGACTCAGAGGCTACGGCGCCAGTTGATCTCGGCTACACTTCGGTGAGACGGCCCTCGGCCAGCCAGCCCTCGGTTGGCGAGCCTTCTGTTCCTGAGCCATTTGACTCAGCTGGTTACTAGCTGTCTAGGTCACCTGACGTGATGCCCCAGTAGACACGAATGACGAGGAGGACTCACTTTGTCAGTCCTCCTGTGGTCGCTTCATAGAGGATCATGATTCGTCCGGTCAGAGATAGGTAATAAAAATTATAGTGTTCAATTATAGTTTCTTTTGGTTACTTAAGTAATGAATCAATAAATATCTTCCAGGGTTTCGGGTGACACGTCATTCACTGGTGAGAGACACCAAAGGCCGGTGAACAGTGTCCTCGGGTCCTTTGTGCATTTGCACTATCCCGGGGTCATCAACGAGGTGCCTGCTCTTTCGTGGGAGGACTACACACGCGTCCATCACTTGGAGCATGACATCCTTCAGAAGGCCGTATAGGCCGATTTTATGGTAGGTATGTTAAAAATAGTTTCTATGTTTTAACTCTTAAACTTTTTTAATGAACAGCTCTTCAATATATTCTTTATCATATACAAGGTATATTTTAGAGGACTCAAATGACCCTCGCATGGTTGAGGATGGGAGGAGAGTGTTTTACTACAACGCTGCCAAGGAGCTTCGACAAGCTTTGTCGAACGCTCGTGTTCAAATTATTAATGAGCACTTGAAGACGAAAAAGCACCACGTGCTACACTTCCGGCAAGAGAGTGAAAGGCACCTGACAGAGGAGGAGTACGCGCAGGTACGTGGGGTGTAGTAAGTATTTTTTTGATAATTTCCTCGATGGTATTTTTAACGACTCACAACTCTTTGCAGGGCCACGTAAGCTGGTTGCAGGGTCGGTCTGATGCATCTGGGCTAGCAATGAGTTTAAGGCTAATTCTGGGAAGGGTCGAGAGTGTAGAGGGGTCGAGGGGAAGAGCAGGCACGGCCAACATAACCTCTTGCGTTTAGCTAAACACATGGAAAGTATATGTAACTTATGTTTATATATTCATAATATACTATTCATACTAATACATATTGACAGGAGCGCGAGACAGGGGTGCCGCCGACCCCTGCTGAGATCTGGAAGAGAGGTCACAGGGACCCTTCTCAGCCTCAGGGGTGCAGTCATGCTGCAGCTGAGCGATTGGTAAGTTTAGAAATCATTCATATTAAAAATAACTATATGGATTGCTGAACTTACACAATTTTCTTGTTTTGCAGGCTAAGTACGGGGAGGAGGCTAGGAACATACACGGTGAAGATTTCAATTGGGAACGTGAATCAATTGATCCTCAAGCCGCATATGCAAGAGGGGGTGGAAAAGCAAACGGAAGGTGAGTTTATAAGTCATTTTATCATTTTCAATTCAAAGTATTCAAGATATTTCAATTTCATATTACTGACTCTCTTTTTTATAGGCTCTCCACATTTGACGGAGTTATCGACTCGAGGGCGGCGAGACCTGTGAGAGACAGCTCCACGCAGGTTTCGTCGGTGGGCACGTAAGGTCACCGTGTCTCGCAGAAGGACACTAAGATGCAGTCCCTCCGACAAACTGTAGAAGAGAACCTAAGGCAACAGGAGGAGGCGGAACGACAAAGGATCGCGATGGAGGCCACGATCTCTTCGCAGGCAGCCTGGATGGCGCAGATGCAGGACACAATGGAGGTAACAAAATGAAAACTAAAGTTCTCATTAATTCAGCATAAATGACTTACTAATAGGTAACATTAAATGGTTGCAATAACAGGCCATGGCTCATGCGGAAGGTCTGGGGATCCAGCTACTGCCACTACCGGTCCTTCCAGGCGATCCTTCTTCTACAGGTCAGGTAATTTCTATGTCAACTTAACAATTCTAGTTTACCTCAACTTAACCAAAATAAAGCGAGGAAATGGAGTGACAGTGAAAGATAGTTAGATAGAGTGAGAGATGGAGTTAGAAGAGGAAGGAAGATAGAGAAAAAGGATTGAGATAGAAGAGAGAGTGAGATAGTTAGATAGAAGAAAAGGATTAAGGTAGAAGAAAGAGAGAGATAGAAGAAAGAGTGAGAGATAGTTATATAGAGTGAGAGAGGAATGAAGAGAGAGAGGGAGATGTGGATGGAGATAGAAGGAGAGGAAGCGAGAGGGAGATGTAGATGGAGATAGAGGGAGGAAGTTAGAGGGAAAATGATAGCAATAGAGAGATAGAGTGAGAGAGATAGATTGAGGTAGAGAGAGAGGAATGAAAAGAGAGAGGAAGAGAGGGGATCTAGATGGAGATAGAGAGAGAGGGAGAGAGATGTTGATGCATTTATATTCTAACTCTAAGTTTCATTAATTGCAGGGATCTGCAACGGCTGCTCAAACTCTGTCGTCGTCGTTACCGCCACCTGGAATGAGGCGCGACGATGACTTCGACTGGGAGGTGGCTTCGGAGGTCAGACAGTCGAGTGAGCCCTTGTTTGCTTTGTTGATGGTGATGTGCGATGTATCAACAATATTGTGATGTTGTTTGTGATTGTGATGCTATTTGTGATTGTGATATATTGTCTTGTCTGTTTTGTGATTCTGGACATAGAGTCGGGTAGTATTTGCAGTTTTTTTTAAAAAATTAAAAAACTTATTTGCGACGGCTTTTTATACAGTACTGTCGCAAATAAGGACCCAGACCGTCGCAAACAAGCCTCTGTTATTTGCGACCGCCAGGCCATTGCAATTAAGGATCTACTTGCAATGGCCAGGCTATCGCAAATGGCCGCGTGGATCCCATCAGAGGACGCATGGGTCCTGCCGGCTGAACTTATTTTTGACAGCCTGGCCGTCACAAATAGGGCCTTAATTGCGATGGTCAAACTGTCGCAAATAGATATGTGGGGCCCACCATGTCCCCTAGCAATAACTTGCAACGGCTGCAGCTAGCCATTGCAGATAGGCTTATTTGCGATGGTGGCTGTCGCAAATAAGCTTAATTGGGACGAAATATTTGCGACGGGCGGAAACCGTTGCAAATAAGCGAAGCCATCCCAAATAGCTTATTTGCGACAGTTTTTCTCTTATTTGCGATGGCCATGGCCGTCGCAAATCATCAGGATTCCTGTAGTGAGGAGGAGGTGGCGGTGTCGCCTGCCGCTGATCCTGAGTTCTGTATTGTTGGGAGTCATCACCTCCCTGACTCGAGCAACCGATCTCTACCGTGTTACGGGTGCACAATCCTGAATCCAACATGAGACGTGATATTGTAAGATCACTCAAGGATAAAACAATATTGTGCGTATTAATAACCAAACTTGCATAACAGTAACATATATTGATAAAGTATAGACTTCATACAAAATACATCATCCCTGGACCAATGTTACAATAGCGAGTTCCAAAAAAATAAACTCCATGGATTGAAGTTCATTTTGACTATTGTTGGTCGCGACGGGACATTATGTGCGTTATCGTGCGAATATGCTCTCTTATCTTCAATATGATACAAACATGGTCATAAGAAGAAAAGAGGTTTGAGTGGGTAAAACCCTCAATTCCACTGGTAAATGTTTGAGTATCTACATCTGGTCTGTTATGACACTTCCCAAAGTGAGATCGACGACCAGATCCATAACAAGACCAAAATATGTCAAACCAATAAAGTTTCTGTTGAAACCTAACCAGCCTGTACTGAAACAAATATTTGGCCCAGTAAATGGCCGAATCAGATATTGGGGTGAACTAAAAAGTTGAAGTAAACTTCAAGAACTTTGCAAAAAGTAATGGTTTGCCTCAAGATCATTTCTGGATGAGGAGATATGGCATTGTAATCCTGACAGTTTTCTGGAACTTTGACAGCACCTCCTTTGTTTATGCTGATTTTGGGCTATAATTTACAGATATAAAACTTCACAATTTACAACAGCCACAGATTACCAAATTGTAATACATATTAAAAGGATTCCAGAAATTTCTCGCACGGTCCAGTTTGAATTTTTTAGAGGGAGATATAGCTAAAATAGTAAAGAGTCCAGAGAGGGTTTCAGTTTCTGCCCATTTTGGCAGATTTTTGGAACTTTGAAATTTTGGATAGGTTAGAGGGGAATTCAGCTCTGGAGTTGAGCATAAAAGTTTTAAAGGACTTCCTAAAGTTTCCATCCATGTAAGATATACCTTTATTGGAGTTTTATACTAGGAGATATGATTTCTCAAATTCAGGTCTTTTCTGGTAGAAAACAGAACACTCCGTTTTTGAATCTCGTGACTCTAAAACCTACTCCAATTTTGAAAACTTAGTTCAAAATCAGAGCTCAATAGCCAATATAAGTATTTTTACATCTTCTCAGTTCCATTTTACAGTCAAGTGGTTAATGGATTAATAGAATACATGTTAGTACTACGTGCCTCACAAAAGTGAAAATTCTAAGCTGGTATTCCGGCTTATGTCTCAACGATGTCCTTCATGACGTTCACTCGCAAATGTTTTCTAAGCGCAATACGATCATGCGGTCAGTGTACCTGCATAATACACACAATTTACAATGCACTCATTGTGTTGTCGTGAAGCACATCCCGATCATTTCAGGCAACCACAATAATATATATGAAAGTAAGACATCCGTCCTGTATCATTCCATACGGGCCACCCTGAGCTGAGCCACGTCTCGAGGTACATGACCGGATTTCCTTCGACCCGACGGGGGTCCCACGTATTTGCATAATGCTTCATGAGTAGGAGGCGCATCGGGTTATGTACCAACCGACAGGGTCCCACGTCTTTGCCTAATGCTGCACCACTAGGAGGCGCTTTCGCATGTTTTTTAAAAAACACATTACGTGCTTTTCAACCGCACGATAGGTGCCCACATAATTTATATCTTGCGCTAGGGATCTGAACTGTGTATGGCCCTTTGAACATTGATAGTTCAAGAGTTGCATACATTGTGTTTTTGACCACACGATAGGGTATCCGTGCTTTTGCCTGAAGCACGCCAGGGAACAACATTTTCATATGGTACCAAAACCATGAGAAGGTTCAGATACTCATATTAACTCCCGTTCCAAGCCACGGGGAACAATCATCGTACTACCTCTCGTACGGAGAGCTTACCGCAATTGATCCGCTTGCGGTGGCGTACCTTACCTCTTACCTGACGTCGGAGCGTCGTTATAGAATATAATAACACATATGTTAGCTTTGCCACCTTAAGTAACTATGCTAATAATAGTCCTTATGTGGGCTACTATCAATTCCTCACCGTAAACCTAAATTTTTTCTCGTAATACGATCCTTTTTAAGTGTGCTATTCCCAATGTGGCTCTGATACCATACTGTTAGGACCAGAGTCCCAACATTCCAGGAATCGCAATTGGGTGGTGTTGTGCGATGCAACACCCAACAACACACAAAAAAAGGTACATCATATTACATAAAACAACATAGTGTTATACAAACTTTGTCTTTTACAAATAATATACATTAAAATACACAACATTAGAAGATAAGTTCATAGCTCTCGATACTCAAGCCTAAGCTATGCAAAAGTCATTTTGTTCAGCCCACGAACGGAATCACACTAGCAGCACACAAATCACATCATGCGGCGTGCAGGGTTACCACTCGGTCAAGTACTCCGGCGGGGGCAACAATTCATATACGTCACCATCTGCAACAAAAACATAAAATAGCAACTGTTGGCATGAAGGCTCAGCGGGACTTAACCTTCTCCACTAAGCATGGAACTCTATATGTAGGATATACGTAATATAGGACATCAATTTGCAATAAAAGACTCGACTAAATGTTTGTCCTTACTTTCAGCTTTTAGCAGCAAATTAAGGCTTCATGAATCTGAAATTTAGTGAGCAACCTGTTGTAAACATACAATTATCAATACATAATTATTCCATAAAGCATGATTCAATAATATTCAGCTCCAAATACTTTAACTACATCACGACTCAGTGAACAAGCGGTTTTCAAAAACTGCGAGGGACGGTGTCGGAGTGTGATTTCGGCAATTCTGCCGGTACTACCGTTAGCAGCCCGCGGAGTCTGTAGTTCGGTTGTGGGCGCGCAGAGATTCAGAACAAGATGATGAGTTAACACGAGAATTTACGTGGTTCGGGCCGCCTGAGCGTAATACCCTACTTTACAGGTGTGTGTTGTTGTATTGAGCGTACGTGTGTAGCGCTTGTGAGTCAGACTAGAGTGTGGAAGTCTTAGGCACGTGTGGAAGCCCCCCGTGTATCGCTCGGCTAGTCCTTTTATAGTACAAGGACTGGCTGTTACATCGTCAGCCTTGCCCGACATGTGGCCCTGGCGGTTACTGATGCCTAATACATAGTTAATGTGTTTAATTACCCTTAAATACGTGGTAACGCCCCTTGATGGTGGCCTTACTGATATTAAGGGTCCTCCGATCATGAGTCATTAGGATAGCATGAATGACACATAATCGAGTCTTGAAGCTTTAATTGTTCCTTGAAGGTTCGAGCCGTTGGATGTCCACCAGTCTGCATGTTTAGCTTGAAGGTCCATCGGTTGGACGCGTGGCAGCTCCGGAGCTTATAGTCTTGGTCGAGTAGGTCCGGTGCTATTGTACACGTGTCGGTACTAGAGCTTCCCTCTGTCGGGGGTTAGGTCCGGGGGTGCCACACAGGTATCCAGCCCAGAGCATTCCCATGTTGAAATGTAGCTCCGGTTTTGTGATACACGTAGCGGCACTGGGACTAACCATAGAAGGGAGGCAGGTCCGGTTCCAAGTGACACGTGGGTCCTTCGGATGTCTTCAACTCAGATAGGTGGAGTTCCTTTGCACTCTTTGCAGTCGAAAGGGATATCCGGTACGCAGGTTACCGACAGTGGCCCCCTGGGCCCACCTCTTGGAGAGACTTTTTGGATTAAGTCATTCTGCCGGAGGTGGGTCCTTCTTTTGATTTCTGCGTCGTGTCTTCAAGGGTCTTTGGATGTGCCGTTAAGGTGGTGGTTTGCAGTGAAACCATCACCGCGTGGCATATCCAGGATGCGGTAGATGAGATCTGCGCGTGCGGATCTCACGCAATTGAAGGTCGCCGGTTCCATATACGAAAACTGTATCGGTTCCGCGCGCCCTGTTAGGCCGCCACCCTCGAGTTTCGCGCCTCTCATCATGACAACGGTTGCCTGGCTTAAGGACCTCGACTTGATCGTCTGGGTGGCCCTGGGCCCCCTTGTCATTGGTAGGGTGAAATTTTTGAACTGTAACTTTGGCTCTTCTGCGGTTTCCATCCAAGCGTTGTGGGTGCTTACTTAAGAAGGAAAGCACACACCGTTTGGGTATTCCTTACGCCTTCATTTGAACTTGCGCTTGAATCCTCCAAACTTTCGCTTGCATTTCCTCTCTCGTCCCACCGTGCTGCGATGGAGTTGGGTCTCCGCAAGAGCTGTCTCATGACCGACGGTGATTTGAAGAAGGTCTGGACCTACATGGGGTGGTACAGTTACTCCTTCAACCACCTGGTCTGCGCCCACAAGCTCTTGTTCAATAAGAAGCGCGCCAGCGACATGGTGTATTTTTTGTGTACGCCATGGTGGGACTGATCCGACCTTTCTCCACTTTTCTCTTGATGTTGTTAGACTTCTATGGTCTGTAACTGTACTACCTTGTCCCCCACTCCATTCTTCTGGTGTCAACCTTCGTCCACTTCTGCGAGAAGTGGGTGGGTATTCCCCCCTGCGTCGAGCTCTTCCACACGTTCTTCACTATCCACACCACCGGCAAGAGTGACGAGTACCTTGGCTTCTACTATTTTGTGGAGCGCAAGAAGTGCCCGTACAAGTATTTGAGGTCATTCCCTTTTGGCAAGTGGGACGACTGGAAGAAGGATTGGATTGTCATCACGGCAGAGGAGCACGAGAAGCTGGAGCTGCCCAAAGGACTTCCCAATGTTGACACTGAAGCCTGGAGCGAAGTTCCGGTGCTGTCGGAGGCCTTCAGCCCTGCCTTGACCAGGATCCGCCAATGTGTGGAAGGATGAGTGACCCCCCAGGCGGTCTTCTGCAACTTCCTGGTCAACAGATGGGCTCCGCTAAAGAAGAGGGAGAAGCTTGCCTGGGCGCTCAACTGTATGATTGATGATGACCAGTTTGAAGTCCAATCTGGAAGGTGCAGCTTTGGAGCTTCATCTCAAGAAGTTCCAGCACGGCATCGACGTCGAGGGCGACGACTTGAATCCGCCGGCGGCTTTCCTCCCTCTGAACATGGAGGCAGAGTTCAGTAGGGAGCTCTGGCGGATGATGTCGGTGCGTGATGACCTCTGTGAAGTTGAGAGATGTTCGATCATCGGATTGGTGATCCCCAGAGCATCCGAAGGTGGGCCAGCTCCTGCCCCGAAACCAAGAGCTGAAGTCATAGGCAAGGGCAAGGAGTTGGCGAGCCCTCGAGCCACAAGATGAAGTTGAAGCACTCTAACGGGAGGTCCGTGAGACCTAGTCCTTCCATGACACCTCGTTCTCCCCGACAGGGGAGGTCTTCGATGGTGACAACCTCTCCAACATCAGCGTCTCCCCGGAACACCAGCTCCGCCCAGGTGACTCCGGCGCCAGAGCCTGCCAAGGGATCTAGGTCCGAGGGTCCTTCTCAGTCGAGGGTGGCCTCAACCACGACGTTGCTGACGGTGGCAGCAAGCTCCGAAGAACCTTCCAGAGCTACTACGCCAGTTGCGACGGGGTCGGGCTCTGAGCGTCCGATGAAGAGGTTCAGCGCTAGTTGGACCAGGAGTCTTCCAAGGTAAATTTGATTTTTTTTTTACCTCAGTTGATTGTTTTTTGTTGTAATCATATTTTGAGTTTCTTTGTCTTTCATCCACAGGGTACACAGGAAAGGGGTTGAAGCTCCAGTTCTTGCAACAGCGGCTGATGCTGTGCATGCGGAGGCTCCAGCTCCAATCCCAGCGCCGCCCAGGTGGTGGCTGAGGTCGCGGCAGCCCCGGCGCCGGCTGCTGTGGTTCTTGACCTTGACTCATCTCCCGATGCACCCGTGGTAGCACCGGACCACGGGAATGAAGATGTACCAGCGGCACCAGGTCCGTAGGTTGAAGCTCCGGTTTTAGATGTTGTGATGACAGACGCTCCGACCTCAGAGCCGGAGGTAGCTGCAGTTCCAGCCTTAGAGCCGGATGTTATTGAAGCCCCGGCGGTTGAACCGGTGGTTGATGAAGTTCCGGCGCCTGAGCCGGTTGTTGCGGAAGTGCCGGCTCCCGAGCCGGTGGAGGTCGAAACGCCAACGCCTAAACCAGCTGTGGAGGAGGCACCAGCGTCGAAGCCGGAAGTGGTCTCAGCTCCGGCCGAATCTTCAACGCCTGCCCTGGAGGTGGTGGTTCCGGAGGTACCCGAGCCTGAGCCAGGGTGTCAAGACGAAGCGACCATTCCTCCGCCTTAATAACTAGTTGCTGATGATCTGGCGACGGGACCTTCAGAGCCAACTCCAGAGGTAGAAACTTCAGTTGCAGGACCTTCCTCGGCGGCGACCGAGGCTATCCTAGAGGGCAGCCCTAGCGCCGTGGAAGCTCGGGGGACCACTCTTGTAGAGTGGGACCTGATTTTTGTTATGGCGAACCCGCTGGAGCCAGCAAAGAGGACCCCGACAGGTTCGGAGCCAATCCCCTTCTCGTTATCCATCGACAACGCCTCCTCCAGCCTTCGTCAGTTTCAGTTGGCCTTTTACCACGATAGCAAGGCCCTCGAGGAGGAGTGCCAAACCCTTAGGAGGTGTCGCAACTGGCTCCAATTCGAGAGCAGGATGGCGCAGTCAAGGCTAGCTGACGACAAGGAGTGGGTCAAAAGGGAGAAGGCCCGGATGGAGTACCGGGGCCAGGTGCTGAACGAGAGGGAAAGCATGGTGCAATCCCTCGACAACCAGTCCCGGGCCATCCATGAACAGGTTGTGGCTGCTAATGAAACAGCGAATGATCGCCAGGAGAAGCTCAGCGCCATCCACAATAGCCTCGTCAAGCGTCGGGATGCTCTTGAGGAGTGGGAGAAAAAGCTCAAAGATGAAGAGCAAAAACTCCTGGAGCTGCGGGATGACCTCGTGAAGAGAGAGGAGGAGCTTACTTAGAGGCTGGCTCTAGGTGACAAGAGCCTCGCGAAGCGCACCAAGAAGCAGGAGGAGCGCTGCGAGAGTGAGGAGAAGAAAGCATGGCAGCGGGGACAGCACCTCACCAAGAGGGAGAATGAAGTTGCTGCCAGGGAGAAGAAAGTGTGGGGCCAGGAGAGAGACCTAGTCGACCGCCAGAACAAGATCCACATCCGGGAAGAGGAGCTTGCTAAACTCGAAAGGCAAGTTGCTGAAAAGATTCAGCGGCACGGCAAAGAGGTCGAGCGCCTCGCCCGGGAGGGTTCGGAGCTTGCGACGACTAAAAGGTCCTAGGAAGAGATGCGAGGCTCAAGGGCTGCAGAGTCCCAACAAGTATGGGACTTCTTGGGCAAAGACAATGACGCGCTGACGCCGCTGGGCTTTAGTCCCGTGCGTCCGGACGATCCGGAGCTGGAGCTGGACCAGGCGTTGAAGGTGTTGAGCTCGACGGGCAACAAGCTCAACAAGATGGGCGATGTCATCTTGGACCAGTTGGAAACCGAAGGACAATCCTTGGTGAAGAACATTGCAGAGTACATCTGACGTGCTACACAAGTCGAGATCCTCACTTCCCACTAGACCCGTGCTTGATGGTCCCATCGACGGAGAGGGAGATGCCGCCAAGGCCAGCATGTCGGAGGTTGCCCAGAAGGTCGCCTCGTTCTTCCATAGGATTTAGGACTTTCTCCTTGTATATCCCGCTTGTATCTTCTCTTCTTTTCCTCAATTTGTAAATATTGTCTCCAGATTAATGAAATCCAAGAAGTTTATGAATTTCATTTTTTGTCTTCAACCTTTGCCTCACTTGGCCCCCTGGTAGATTTACACAATTTGATTGTGAACATGTAACAAAAGGATGTAGCATTTTTTTGAAGACTTGAGTGCTTCAAACTTGTAGAGTGTAGGTCCGAAGTCGTTGACAACAGGGGGCCCCTGAGGTTGTCGGAGCTTAGTAGCTCCGACAGCGACCATTGTCAACATCTAGAGCGTCAACAGTTGGTCCTCTGGGGTTGTCGGAGCTTAATAGCTCCGGCAGTAACCACTATCAACATGCGGAGCGCTAACAGCAGACCCCATTGGGGTGTCCTTCTACCATCTTTTCTTTATGTTGATGGCTGGCCCCCTGGATTTTACCAGAACTTGATAGCTCTGGTGACGCCTACTATCAATGTTTAAAACATCGATAGCGGGCCACATTAGGGGATGTCGAAGCTCTGATAGCTCCGGCATCATCCACCATCATCATAAGATTTTTATTTTTCCTGCACACTGAAGTCAAGAAAAACGGTAAAATCCATTTCTTATCTATAACTTGTTTGCGGCTTACTACTCCAGGAAGAAATTTTTAGGTCAATAGTAATTCTATATACAATCAAGTGCATTTGTTTATTTTCTCCAGGTCCGATCGTTTCCTAGACTCACCTTACTCAGGCCTGCCAGGGTGTAGGTAGAGTGGCGTACTTAGGGTGCAGGACCGGGCCAAGTCGATAGCACACTCCAGACCTAGATTGGCTTGGCGTTCAGGCGAGTAGCCCATTAAAAAATGTTAAGACCCAAAAGATTTAACAATGCAACATGAATCATACATGAATTGTTTGAACTAAAGTTTCTTGAGAATTGCACAACTTTGTTATAGACAAAAAAGAGAAAAATAAAAAATATTGAGCATGTACAAAATAAATGCACGTGGAGTCTGTTTTCACATAATGATGTCTTTCATTATAGGTCCGGGGTACAGGGGAAACAAGTTCACTCTTAGGGTACGGAACCAGGCTAAGTGTGTTACATTTCCTGTTTGACCTAGGGTAACTAGCTACACTTTTAGTTTTGAGACTGTGTCAAGTGTTGCTTGATTTTTGTAGACCTTCCAGGAAAGGTCCAGCTGTCCCCCCGGAGGGGCTACCCGATTCTGCACAATGACTCTATAACATACATCATATGTAATTACAGACTCACCTCTGTGATATTAAGCGTAGAACTTACGGAGGTGCTCAATGTTCCAAGGATTGGGGAGCGGTGTCCCATCCTCGGTTGCCAAGTGAACGCATCCAGGACGAGATACTTTGATCACTCGAAAGGGTCCTTCCCAGTTGGGGGAAAGATTGTTTAACCCTTCTCGAGTTTGTATTCTCCGTAGCACCAAATCGCCTTCCTCGAGCTGTGGGTTATGCACGTGCCTTTGGTTATAGCACCGGAGCGCTTGGCGATATCGTGCGTTTCGAACAGCTGCTCAGCACCTTCCCTCTTTGACGTGGTCAAGGTCTTCACGCCGGAGCTGGTCCTGCGTGGCTTCGTCAAAGGTCTGGACCTGGAGAGACCCCAAGGTGATTTCCGGAGGAAGGACTACTTCAGCTCCGTACACCAGGAAGAAGGGTGTCTCTCCAGTTGACCGGTTTGGAGTTGTCCTGTTTGCCCACAAGGTGGGCGGAAGCTCTTCAATCTAGTTGGCTCCATGTTTTTTCAGGCGCTCATATGTGCGTGTCTTGAGTCCTTTTAGGATTTCTGGATTTTCTCTCTCGGCATGGTCATTGCTTGTCGGGTGAGCTACAGAAGCATAGCTAACTTGAATACCGAGGTCTTCACAATGTCCTTGGAATGCAGAGATTGTGAATTGGGTCCCGTTGTCAGTTATGATCTTGTTTGGGACTCCAAATCTGCATACTATGGAATGCAAGAAATTGATAGATGATTTCTTGTTTATTGTCACAACTGGAGTTGTTTCAGGCCACTTGGTGAACTTGTCGATGGTGACATACAAGAACTTGTAACCTCCGACGGCTCTTGGGAAAGGTTCCAATATATCCATCCCCCACACAGCGAATGGCCATGTAGGAGGTATCATTTGTAGAGGTTGAGCTGGTGTGTGAATTTGCTTCGCATGGAACTGGCATGCTTCACATTTCTTCACTAGCTCGGTTGCATCCTGAAGTGCTGTAGGCCAGTAAAAACCATGCCGGAAGGCTTTATCGACCAATGTGCACGAAGAGGCGTGGTTCCCACACTCGCCTCTATGGATTTCCGCGAGGAGCTCGCGGCCTTCTTCCCTTGTAATGCACCACATTGGGATGCCATTGGCACCACGCCGGTAGAGATCCCCTTCTACCAGTGTGTATCTATTAGCCAATCTAACTATCCGGTTTGCAGATACATTGTCTTCAGGAAGGAAGTTGTCTTTCAAGTAGCTCCGGATCTCCGAGATCCATGCATCGGAGCTAACTTGAGCTTATGAGTCTTGCGTGCTGGGTTGCTCGGAGCTTCCTGCGGCACCTACGACCATTGATGGACGCCATGGTAACAGGGCCATCAGGACTGCCAGCTTCGAGGTGCTGGTCCCACCCCCTTTGCTCAGTTCGGTAGGCTAAGCTGTTGGTCTTGAAAATCTCCGAACGAAGGTTCCATCGGGAGCCAGAGCTCCGGTTGAAGCTTTCGTCGAGAGTTCGTCAGCTTCAGCGTTGTTGAGACGCTGGACATGGCAAAGATCCAGGACTTCGAAGTCCTTCTGAAGCTTCTGGACATCAAGTAGATATGCAGCTAGTTGAGGGTTGTTGCAGCAGCATTCACCTTTGACTTGTTTTATTATGAGCTGCGAATCACCCTTTACTAACAGCTGCTTGACACCATATGATAGCGCCACCTTGAGCCAATATATTAATGCTTCATACTCCGCCATGTTGCTTGTCTCCTTGAAGTCAAGGTGAACCATGTATTTGACCTTCTCCCCGGTCGGAGCGAGGAGAAGGATTCCAGCTCTGGCCCCTTGCTTTTGCATGGAGCCGTCGAAGTAATGAGCCTAGTGAGGCTCGGTTAAGACCGGAACCTTGAGTTTTGGCTTCTGCTCACTGGGCCCCCAGGATTTGATGGAGAGGGGGTCCATTCCGCCACAAAGTCCGCCAATGTTTGACTCTTGATCGCTTGTCTTAGGACGAATTCAAGATCGAACTCGGCCAATTCTGCTGCCCACTTTGCAATGTTCCCAGTAGAGTTGGGATTATGCAAGATTGCACGTAATGGATAAGAGGTTAACACTGAAATCTTGTGAGCTTGGAAATAGTGACGTGTAACACCCTGATTTTCCAGTTTTGGCAAAAAAAATCTTAAATGGGAATTTAGAGTTAATATTAGGAAGAAATTGTTTTTTATAAAGAAAATTATAAAATATATGCATCTCATATTGCATTTTGCATTCATCCTCAAACATTGAAAAATTGTTACCAAAATAAATATGCTAAAAGTAATCTATTTTCCATAATAAATATGAGATAAAAGAAGTAAATGAAACAAAATGAATATATATAAATATAATTGTTTAATTGTATGATGAATTCATGCAAAACCATAAAGAACGATGAAAAGGAACAAACCTAAAAGAATTAGAAATAAAGAAGCCAGAAAAATATAGCCGGACACCGGAATAGTCCTAAAAGTAGCGGACTAGTCCGAAGTTCCTTACTGTACAGCCCCGGACTTGTCCGACACTACACCGGACTTGTCCGGTACACCTCTCCGTACCGAAACGGCCTTGTCCGGTATTAAATGGACTAGTCAAATACTCTGCAGTTTGGTGTATTTTAACGCTTCACAAACTGGATGTATAAATAATAAACATAAATCAACCACTAGTCTGATCACCAACCGCACAAAGAGCCTTGCCGCACAACAAAGGAATATAATAAAAGAATGGTCTAATATAGAAGAAACAAATAATAGTAATTGTTAAGTAGGGTAAAAGAAAGAAAAATAAAAAACAAAGAATATATATGTATTAAAAAATAGAATACAAAATAAATAGAAATGGAAAAAAGATAAAAAAGAAGGAAGTCAACCATGCTAAGCTATGACCGCACACCTAAGAAACTGACCGCACTCAAAAGAAAAAAAAAAGAAAGAGCACCGCTTCAGCCAGTCAGATTTCCATCTAGACTCCAGCCTAAAGCACCACCAGCCAAAAAATAATTGAAAAAAAAACAAAGTCAACCATGCACCCAGGCCAGCGTGGCTGGCCACGCACGCTCCCAACCGAGCGGCACCAGAGTGCCACCGACTCAGTTCGAGCAGGCCTCTCGGCCGCGCGTGCCCTGCACCAGAACCGAGCCAGTGCCCACGCACACCACGAGACCGAGTCAGTCTGTGCGCCTGCGGTACTGAGCAGGACTCTCGGTACTCGCTGCCTATAAAAAGCGGCTGTAGGCCTTCTTGCTTTCCTCAAGGAAGCAATTGATCGCAGAGCCGCCAGAAAACAATGGGCCCGGAGAGAATAAAAAAAGAGGATAGAGGCTGCCGCCGCCAGGGGAAGAATAGGAAGAAAAAAAAGGGAGAAGGAGGAAGAAAAAGAGGAGGGTGCCGTCGTCCGCCGGAGATCATCGTCGTCGTGCCGATGGAGGATCGCTGCGCCATCTACTTCGTCTACGTCGCGCCGCCGTTCCACGACCGTCCGGACTAGATGCACATAAGGTAGGTATTACGGTCTAGATTTAAACAATTATTTTAGTTCTAGTATATGAATTATATCACATATAGAACGTGTTTTATTTGAGCGATCATTAATCATTGTCTGATCATCTTAAAAATCACTTAGAACGCGTAAGTTAGATTAAATCATACAAGATCAATATGATATTTTAGATTTGGCAAAATTTATATTTTCAGTAATATTTAATCTGTTTTTTCAGATTTAATAAATAAGATTAAAGCCTAGTTAATTCATAAAGTGTCAAATTAAATCCAGAAAATTCCTAAAAATCTAGAATAAATTCTAGTAAGTTATTAATAATATTTTCAGCATATTTAATGTTTTGAAATAACTATTTTGCCTCTAAGTTAATTGTAATTAATTCCAAACTTGATCAATTAAATAGGAAATCATTATCGAAAATTATTAAAAAGCCATGGAAATTTATATAACATTAATACGAACATATTATCTGCATGCATCCATATTTTGCATATTGATTAGTGGTTGCAATGCATTTATTATATATGTTTGCTTGTGTATGTGGTTGATTGCGAGTAGACGGTTTGCTCAAGTGGTTATGATCGAGAAGCGAGTATGCATGGATCTTCGTGTGCAAGACTTTGAGTTGATTGACCATCAAATTGCAGAATATTAAGGCAAGTGTCCTTGAAGCATAGTGATCCTATTTTTAAAATAAATATTTTGTTTGCAAACTGCATGCTTGTGTCAATTTGATGAGAAATCCTATGATAGGAAGTTTACTAGCTTTGTTAAACCACCCTTGTCACCTGGAATACATGGTATCGAGTCGGGAATGGTTTTTACCTTTTTGCTTTGCTTAATTAAATGGGATGGGAAACAACTACACAATTAATTATGCATTGGTGAGACTATGGTTAATATGAACTGGTTAAAATGATATGATGTGGTAATGGGTGATCTAAGCAAGCCTGGTAAGTGGATGGGTTGGATGTCATGGTGATTTGCTTGCTTTAGATCTAAAGACCGGTTCATGCGAGAATATGCCAGGACTATAGTGCCACCACAAGGCCAAGTATGGGTGTGGCGTAGCTGAATAATTAGGAGCGCTGCTAGTATTGATTGGACCATTGGATGGCGCGGGGAATGGCAGTCGAGGAGGGCTGCCCTGGGATCCGCATGGCACACGAGGGGGACTGTGGGTGGGAGAATGGAAATTCAAGCCTGCCGGTTAATGTGTTCAAGGACTGGACGTTACCTCGTCAGCCTGGCCCGACATGTGGCCCTGGCAGTTACTGAAGCCTAATAGACAGTTAATGTGTTCAGTTCCCCTTAAATACGTGGTAACGCCCCTTGATGGTGGCGTTACTGGTATTAAGGGTCCTCCGATCGTGTGTCATTAAGATAGCATTAATGATACATAATCGGGTCTTGAAGCTTTAATTGTTCCTTGAAGGTCTGAGCCGTTGGAGGTCCACCAGTATGTCTGTTGAGCTTGAAGGTCTGGCGGTTGGACGCGTGGCAGCTCCGGAGCTTACAGTCTTGGTCGAGTAGGTCCGGTGTTGTTGTATACATGTCAGTACCGGAGCTTCCCTCTGTTGAGGGTTAGGTCCGGGGGTGCCACACAGGTATCCAACCCGGAGCTTTCCCATTTATGGAATGTAGCTCCGGTTTTGTGATACACGTGGCGGCACTGGGACTAACCATAGAAGGGAGGCAGGTCTGGTTCCGAGTGACACGTGGGTCCTTCGGAGGTCTTCAACTCAGATAGGTGGAGTTCCTTTGCACTCTTTGCAGTCCCAAGGGATATCCGGTACACAGGATACCAACAGACGGCGACTCGAATTGATATACAGCTGCAGGGATACCTGAATAGCATGACACATACACCAACACTCGGAGCTGCGAAGGCACACTCCACTGATGTTGTTTGCGGCAACATTTCACCCACTACCTACACGCTAAACCAGTCCCATCACTACGAGCAGGAGGCCCCCACACGGAGTCTCAGCCCGCACATATATGGCGATGGGGTATGCCTCAATGTTAAGGTAGACAAGTTACATCGGTTTACTGGGTCCTATATTCCAGTATGCCTTCTGTACATTCAAACTTGCTCAACAAGGCCACACACGGATCGGTCCTTGACCGACACAGGCACCACTATAGCTCACAGGCCCCTATGTCCTGCTGCTCCTACTCCATGCCCGGTCTCATGTTTATCCAAATGGTGAATCTCTCACTTGACCAATCACGTGTGAACCCAAATCCTGAACTCGCAAGTAGATTCCAAGTACTCGACTTCTACCAAAGAAACTATAACATTAAGCATAGCATGGACACATCAAGGACTTAAACATCTACCCTGCTCTCATGGGTGCTCTGGTCATGCAAGTGGAAAACTCCAAGAAAACCTAGGCCAAATGCACAATACATTCTAACCCACATAGTGTGATACAAATAAAATTTCAAAACTCTATTAAATAGAAACCAAGGCTTGCCTGGCTGCAAGACGGGGTTAAAGTTAGTCTCTGTGTTGATGACTTCCAATGGCTCTGGGGTCTCCTTGAGCTCTGCAACTATTCGATATGCAAAGAATATGCAAAGTGATTCAATAGTGATATTATGACATAGCTGAATGGAAACATAGTTAAGTATATTAAATAATAGCCAATGGTTCTGGAAATTTTTACAGTGGACACTAGATTATATGAGTGAGGTTCTGGCAAAAATTGGGCTAAGTTCATGGAAGTATCTGTTGTCTAAAATTCAATGTAGCTAGACACTTCCC
Organism: Tuctoria greenei; assembly: GCA_036927565.1. Taxonomy (NCBI): domain Eukaryota; kingdom Viridiplantae; phylum Streptophyta; class Magnoliopsida; order Poales; family Poaceae; genus Tuctoria; species Tuctoria greenei. Next base: position 76,604,048 of record JAYESD010000004.1, read on the forward strand.
AGGAATTTTCATGGGCAAACTGTGACTTTAACATGGCCAAAAGTGGGTGTTCTGTTTAGAGGAAGTCACGAGTGACCCATAAAAATTGGTTTCATAAAACTTTTACTGGAACTCAAGGGAATTATATGGAATGATCTGAACAAATTTGAGTATTTTTGAATGAATTGAGAGTCAGAAATTAATTCCAATAGAATTTTCTTCATGGAATTATTGAGGATAATTTATGGATTTTCATAAAGATCCAAGTGCATCAGTTGAAAATATAGATCATCCTGGTTTTAGCAAAATTTATTTGGGAATTTTTGGATAAGAATCCTAGGAGATATTGAATTTCAAAGTTTGATGGAAATCTGGAATCAAAACAGAATTGGAAAAGTTTGAATACTCAATGGGGCCCATGGGTTTAAAATCCTCCAATAGCATTGCAGCTACGCGGGGCTATAGAATTCTCAGCTATGTCCACACTGGATGCCAACACCACAGCAGATCTAGGGCCTAACCCACACTCGTTGACGGCCCGGGCCCACCCGGGTCGACTTCCTCCTCGCGACTGGCGGCGCCAGGAGCGGCGCTCGGTGGCGGCATGCTGCAGCTCATCCTAGGGCATATAAGCCTCCCAGACTTGCCACCCGTACCTAAAATTTGATGGGAAACACGATGGCATAGGCGGTGCCGGCGATAAGTGACTGGAAAGGGGTACCCGAAGGCGGCGGCGGAACCTAGGGTTCCGGCCATGTTGGCCGGGCCCTATGGTGCACCATTTTTCATGGGAAGACCTTCAAAATGCTCCAGAGAACATAGGGAACATGGGAGAGGGTGCCAAAGTGGTTGCAAGGCTTCGGAACTAGAATTGCGCCGGTGAGGTGCTCTGTTTTTGAGGACGGACGGTAGAAACTCGATTCTCTGCTTAGTTGTTCGATGATTCCCTTTTATTCTTTCTCAAGGAGCTGCGTGAGGACGTGTATAATCTATTCTATTACTAGATTAAGCGATGGCTCTGAGTGGAAAGCAAATTTAGACGGAAACGTAGCATCATTGTTTATAATTGGACGAGACAAAAACTGGAATTTCTACTTCGAGGAGGAATGAAAAGTGATGACGTTTTCACCTTGATCAAGAGGGTGTACGGGCACTTCTTTTTGCTTTTGGGAGCAGCTCGTGACTCGGTCTATACCGTCGGCATCACGGGGTACAGAGAGGCGGCTACCTGGTGGCCGAACGGCAGCGCTCGTCAAACTGCAAAATACCGCCGCACCGTGTAAGGAAACCGAGAGCTAACTGGTGGAGAAGATGAAGGTGAATTTTGTTCTCCACAGTGCCTTTGGGGAGGTGAAGAAACTCGGCCAAGAGCTGGAGCTTGCCGGGCGAAACAGAGAGATGGCGTTGGATGTTCTTGCGGCGAAGAAATATCAGAGAGAGGGAGAGAGTTCTGGCTTTGCTTTGGTGAGGGATGAGGATGATGGAGCAGTTTCAGCTGTCGAAAACGCAGGGATGCATCGTAGCAAGCAGGCAGCTCGCTGGAGCTTGCATGCCGTTTGTGTCGCACGGTGAAAACAGAGTCTGCAACCCTGTTGGTGAGACTGGCAGGTGGGTCCCACTCTCCATTCTTATCCCTCTTCTGTTCAGTAAATTCTCCTACCAACTTGGCTCCAAAAATTCTAGATTTTTGCAGAGAACCTAAATAAAATGTGGAGAATTTGATTCTGAAAACCAAATCTCGATGTGACCACTTTTCCTTCGAATTCAAATTTGAGTTTGAGTGGAATTCAATGTCTCCATTGAATTAAATAGTAAACAATCTTCAAAAATTCTGAAATTTGCCATGAACGCTATTTGGAATATTTGGAGTCCAATGGCCAACTCAAATCTTCATGTTAAACTCATTTGAACAGTAGCTAAGTTTATTTTTTTGAATTCCCTCTTTTGGTGTTCGAATTACTTTGTTTTTCTAATTTCCTTTTTATTTCTTTTTATCATTCAAAAATTTCAGTCCTTCTAACTGAAGTTTGCATTATGAAAATTAGAGCTTTTAAATCTTGTCGGTGCCTCTGTGCCCAGAGTGGCGTGATGTCCACAGTGGGACGGGGGCACGTAGAGAGTTGGCAGCAACATCGTTACGGTCTTCCACACAGAGACCCATGGGGCACGCTCCAGCCCCTTTAGTGAGGACCCGGCTGAGTGAGTGTGAGGGAGCTCTGTAAAGCGAGGGGTCGGGGAGCCCATTCCTCCGTTTGTCTGTACTGTTTGCTAGGCGAGTCACTGCTGGCACGGCCCGGGCTTGCTCGTCGTGGCTGGATCATGATCGGCCAATCTCGGCGTGGGTTTTGGTCACCGGGTTCCAGAACCTTGACAGTATCCTCCAAGTCTCTGGGCGAGCGACCTGCTCGGTCGGAGGCTGAAACTTGCTAATCTCGTGGCTGCTGATCCCGTGGTTGTCAATGTCGGGTACACGCTTCGCGCCGCTAAAGCCTCTTGGTAGTGATGGCAGGACTTGGAAGGCTTGCCTTGGCATCATATCCTCCGAGCTCGCTTCAGCCGGCTCTAGGGAATGAATCCGAATGAACCCGCACACCCTCAGCAATGAGGGCGAACGGAACCTTGCACCTGCTTTCGACAGACAATCAAAGCCGAGGCATGGTGTCTGCATTCAATGGACCCTGCTCGGCGTATTCTTGTGAGTCTCGAACCTTGTGGGGGAGTTCGAGAGGCTGGCCCTCCGGGGGGGGGGGGGGGGGGGGGGGGGGTCTACTCAACTACCTACCTAGGACTCGGATACAACACATCAAAGGCATCGGCAGTATTCGGTACCTCGGGGGTATCAAAGGCATCAAAGGCATCAAAGGCCTCGTGGTAATCCACTCCCGGCTCTCGTCAACTCGGGGTTGTCATGGGTATATTTTCGCCCCATAGGTAGCAAGTGACCTTCCGGGATTAGTCGTTGCAGCCAGGAGAGCCATGTCGTAGCCTTTGAAATGAACCATTCGTGGTTCGGAATGGTGGTGCCGAGAATCCAACCTCGTGAATCGGCTCCATCTCTTGTGAGCTTTTCGTTGGGGTAATCTGAGTCAGACTTAATCGTCTCCAGATGTGAAGACAATCGGAACCCAACACCCAGTTTTGACGAGTAATTGAGGTCAGGGCTCGATGCCTTCATCGAAATCCCGGTTGGCACATTCATGCGGATCATGGGCTTTCGTGGGATCGGGCGTCTCGGTGCCGACTCTTCGGTGGGCTACCACTAAACCTGCTGAGCCTGGACTCGGACACAGCATATTGGAGGCATTGAGGGTATTTTTTTTTCTCTAGAGACATCCTCTTCAGCACCGTCTCACAATCGCTCGTCCCCTGCTCCTATTGTCTCGAGCAGTCTCGAAACCCTAGTGGGCCGACCTTCAAAACAAGTACTTGTTGGGCCCCTCCTCTCTGCCGGGGTTCATGCTTTCCCATTATGACCCTGCAGGTTGCAATTGTGGGGTTGTAACAGTCCGCCTAAGGCCTTCGATCATGCAGCACTGCCCGCGAGCAGTGCGCCTTCCCAAGCGGATGTGGTCTCTAAGGAGTGAGGAAGCAGAGCGGACCACGGGCACCCACGGTCTATGCTGGCTTTTATTGCAGCACGGCCTTTGAGGAGGTGGGACGGTACACGGAAGTTAATCCTCGGTCACCACTATCCCTTAATCATAGGGTCAGTTACGAGACGCTTTAATGAACCTCCGCTGATGTTATTGGCCCTTCAGTTCTCCTGACGGGACAATAAATAGCCCCTCGAGAGGGCTTCTTCCTCACACTGCATCCACCTTCGTATTCAACCAACGGTGAAGATAGAAAAATCTTACCCCTCCCTTTCCTTCGGTCTTCCTCTTTGCAGCAGAGCAGCCCCCTGACAATGAGAATGCGGTGGCCAAGAATTTGTTCCCCAACGTCTGAAACCACCGTCTCAGCTGGGGAGACCTCGGCTGAAGGTTCGTAGGCAGGGGAGGAGTTACCTGGAAGTACAAAATGCACCGACATCGTCGAGAAGACCATCCCCAAGCCTGTACTAATCCTTCCCTCGCATTGCAAAGAGGGTTCAAGGGGCAAGTCAGCTGCCTCAGCCTCCCGACCCGCCTCAATAGGCCTTGTCGGGCTAACCTCCTTCTGAGGGAGGGTCAACTTGATCCAGATGCAGGGTGCTGCCAGGCTTGTACTAGTATTTCCCTCATGACGTGGTGGGCAATTAGGAAATATGTCGGGCGCTGCTGCCCCTCAACCCACCCCGGCGGACCTCGATGGCCTTTCCCTCTCCATTGGGCGATGGAAGAGGACCACAGTCTCCCTTTGGGAGATCAGTGGCCTTTCTTTCTCATAGGCGTCAAGCCCCTAATGAAGGTTAGGGCGGCGGCCACACGGGCTTTTGCGTATTCCTTAAAGTTGGAAGAAACGATAGCCAGGAACCCTGGATTGGTCGCTGACAAAGAAATTATGTGTCTGGGATGAATACGGAGACTTCAGCACGGCCAACCTTGGAGGCCGACTGGGCTCGGGGACGTCTCGCGCATTGAGAACGAACATGAGCCACCGGGACGGTCGACCAAGGAGGCTGACGGGGCTTGGGGACATCTTGCGGGTCGAAGTCACCTACTTCGATGCGTAGAACCTGTATAGGACACTACGTAAGAAACCCAAATAGGAGACAAATATGGGCGACGCACTCAAAGGCGGCATCTCTGATAATGCTAAGTGAGACGAGCCCGCTTCAGTAAGGATCTGAAATGGCTCGGCTAAAATTACGAGTAGACGCGTTAAAACAAAGCTTGTCTCAGTCAAATTGGTATCGGAGACACGCTATCCTCTCTGAAAAGCAGGAGATGCGCATAAAACACAGCACGTCTCCTATGACTGACGCCTCCCTCTCCTGTGCTAAAAGAGAGACGCGCTCTAATTGAAAGTGCGTCTCCGATTCCTCACATCACCTTTAGCTTGGTGATTTCTCCATTTTGCTTTGGTTCACTGTTGATATCACACATCACTGAACTCAGAGCACATTCTCACTTGATACCTGAATATAATTAAGTCCTTATGATACCTAAGGAACACGATGAACACACCACACATTCATTCATTCACAAAGTTGAAGAACACAATAGATAATATTCAATCACATAGATAATCAAAGATAGAATTCATTCATTAACAATATTGACAAAACAGAAGCTACTAAAAACAACAAAGAAAACTAAATCCTACTCCTCCTCCTCCTACTCCTTCTCCTCCTCCTCCAACGGCGACTCCAGCGCTGGTGCAACAGGAGCCTGGACTGGCTGCTCTAGCTGCGTCGGCTGCACTAGCGGTGCAACCCTGTGAACGAGGTTGCTCTCCGTTGCCTCGACTAGGTTTCTGCGGCCCTCGGGGCCAAGCACCTGGGCCATCGTCTTGAACCGAATGTCGAGACGAACGGCCACCCCTGTGAGGGGGAAGAGGTAGTGGCCGATGGTACCCATTCCATAAAACTGGGGAAGGGTACCAAGACCCAATGAACTCATGGCGTGAGACGTATTGTTGTACTGCCTCTTGCGCGATAAAGTGGCTTTGCTCAGTGTTGAACCTCTTGGGGGGAGCTGCAACAAAGTTTTCTGCACATTGGATCCCTAGGAGGGCTTGGCAGCGGAAGGTCAGCCATGGTGGTGGTGGGTCGTCGGGGCAGAGAAGACCAAGAAAATAAGAGGATTCAAAGGGAGTGACAAACTTCTGGAAAACTCAATGGTGATGGCGCATCTTAAATATGGTCCGCGCGGAGTCATCGAGGGAGCGGTTGGTTTCCCGCGCATTGTTGGAACGATGGGACGCATCAAAACCGCCTCGGGGAACAAAAGGTCGCGCACAGACGTCGCACGCGTCTCTGCACCACGCTACTGAAATTAATTTGTCTGCAGACCTCGTGTCGTGCGTCTCTCCTTCGACCATGGAAGACGACCTTTAGATTAACGCGCGTCTCTCTTTGTTATAGTGCGTCTCACATTTATCTCCCTCGTCTTTTCTTATCATTGACAATGGAAGACGCTCTTTAACTTAATGCGCGTCTTGCATTTATCTCTCTCGTCTCTTCTTTGCCTCTGGTGCTCCTTTATTACTAATTGACCAACGGTCCTTTACTAATCGACCAACTCTAGTGCGACCGCCTCCTCCGTGCGCCATCTTCGTTGTCGTCGTTGTCGCCGTCCTCGTCATTGTTGCCATCCTCATCGTCGTCATCGTCGCCGTCGCCGTCCTCCTCGTCGTCGTCACTGTTCATGGCTGGTATCGGCTTGGCGCGTAACCGACTGAAGGAGTAGCGCTTGGCATGGCGCGAGAATCATCCCCATGTCTGTACATATGGAACACCGGTCACATAGTTGTATATATGTAGATCTGCAATGGACTGATGAACTTAAATTTAGTTTTGTTTTTCCGTCTGCGTAGGATTTCTCTGCGAAGCCTGAATTGGGAGATTTATTGAAGTGGCAGTGCATTGTCCCCGGTAAAGAAGGGGTAAGTCATGAAGAACATGCACAATATGAGTTTAACCATCATCCTCCTATTAATGAATTTCCTTTGTAGACTGACTAGGGAGGTGGTTACAACCCCCTGACAATCTCCTTCTCAGAGGACTATCAATTGTTGCCTCCAAGATGCGCCCTTCTAAGTGGTTTCTTCCACCCAAATGTCCATCGCTCAGGAGCACTCTGCATTGGGATTCTTGATCAAGAGATTGTAAGATAGATCTATCTTGCTCATGTAATTAGTAATTATTGCCGAACTTATTTGAACTAGTTGTTTATGTTGCTTAAATTGATATTTCATAGGGGTGATGCACTGGTTTTACAATCAAAACTATACTACTTGATGTTCAGCATTTGCTGCATCAGTCAAATGCGCCTGATGTTGAAAATGATTGCTATAATCTACTTATCAAGGTTAGAAAGTTTGTGTCAGTGACCACATAAGTTATTCATTCCTCCTTCGACATTTGTCAATTTAAAGAATGTCATATTTTTAGTATCCAGGGCAATATAAGAGATGTGTTCGGGAGCAAGCTGGACAGTACAATTTAGATTGATCGATAGGAGCTTTAGGAATAAGTTTAGATTCCAAATTAGTTTAGAGGGAACGCAATTCATGAACTATGAAATTCATTGAGTTGCAAATTATCTCTGAGTTGTAATGTCATTGTGTTTGTTTATCCTTGAATTCCAATTAATCCATAATTGCAATGTCATTGCGTTTGTTTATCCCTGCAACGGTTCACGATGTCGTGCGAGTGGCGATGTGAAGAGTGCATGAGAGATGAACTTTAGAAAGGCGTGTCTTAGATACCTGATATCCGGCAAAAGGGAGACGGGCCTTACACGGGCTCGTCTCTGATTTGTTCCAAAGATCTTTTGTTCCACCTCGTAAAGCTGAGCATGTTGCAACAATTGTATAAGGCATTGAGCACAGTTACCAGTTGGAAACATTGGAATGTCCTGGATGTTGTTCTGGCTTCAGCACACCGTGGCTCATCTAGGGCACTTCAGTGTTTTCAGGGCCACAAAATAAGGCGAGACGCGCCTTTAAGTTGCTCGTCTCCGATTTACGCCGGGGTGTCCGGGGCATCAAAATAATGACAGACGCGCCTTAAATTTGTGCATCTCCCATTTACGCTGGAAATTTTTGTCCATCACACACTCTCTCCCAACATTTGGCAAAAAATTTGAGTTGTCGCACGCTTTCTCGACCTATAAACCACAGATCCTAAGCACGCCGCCGCCGTCGAGCCCGACCTTCGCGTCATTTGAGAGTTGAGCATGCTGGAGCATGCTGCCTCGTCCCTTGTCCCCGGAGCACGCCACTGCCGTCCCACTTTCTCAACTCGCTCTATTTCATTGTTGCGCTGCCGACGTCGAGCCCTACCCCGCCGTCGACCGCGACCTTCATCATCAGAGAGTTGAGCACGCTGGAGCACATCGCCTCGTCTCCTGTCCCTGGAGCACGCTGCCGCCTCGACCCCGATCTCGATAATCGGTATGAGCACGCCACCACCTTCACATAAGTGGAAATGTTCTCCCTGTCCCCAGAACACGAGGGTCTGCTGTCATCAGAGAGTTGAGGAACCGCCACTCCGGCGCCTCTGCCAGCTCGTCCCGGAGCACACCGCCGCGTCCCCTGTCTCCGGAGCACGCCGCCACCTTGACCCTGCCCTCAGAGCATGCATTTTAGTGATTTTATTGAATTTGAGTATGTCTAATAAAGGCTCATCGTTAATGAAGTCATTGATCCAAAGGGAGAATTTTCATTAAGGTATACATTCATCTTCCTTGTTTATGTCCAATGCAGAAGTAATGTATTTGTTTGGACTATCAATGTATAATAAATTCTGATTTGCAAACCCTTGAAACTGAAGGAACTGTGGTTGACACTAGCATTTGCCATCCAACTGAGTTTGATTTCTAACTCTGTAGCCATACTGGAATCAAGGTACCTATGCGATAATTGGTGTTTCTCTCACGAGTTTTTGATATCAGGCTATAAAAGCATCAGTGGAATGTAAATTGTTTGTTTTTTCTAGGGGACAAGCACACCAGCTCAGTACCATGTCCTTTACCATGAGAACAATTTCTCTGCTGATGCCTTCAAGATGCTCACCAACTGCATGTGCCACAAGTAAGCTAAAGTCTCCACTCACTAACAATTCCTATGCTTATTACAATTGTATACCAATTTGTTCTTGTGTTTATTACAGTTGAATTTTAGGATGTCTCAGTCGAAGCATTAGAGGCTATGAAGGCTCATCGTCAATGAAGTCATTGATCGGGAGAATTTTCATTACAGTATACAAGATTAGATGATCACGGTTATGATGTGTGTAATTAGTTACATTGTAATCATCATGAACAGTATTTGTTGTGTAATTAGTATACTTGATAACCATGATTGACACTTTGGTAATATTTGATTGGTCATTATTATTTAACGTGTGATAATTTTGGCTATACATATGTTCATGAACAGTATGTTGCTGACACCAGTAATACGACTGCCAAATCTTGGCTAGCTCCTAATAGTAGTGCTTGTAAACAATCTGCGACGAGTTGTAGCAGAGAGCGTCTCAGATAACCTAGATAAAGGAGACAAGCTTCAATAAAGCCCGTATCACATAAGTTAATGAATCTGTGACGCGCTACATAATAGAGTGTCTCAGATAGTCAATATATCTGTGATGTGCTTTGTAAGGCCTATCACGCTTGTAAGCTGGTGGCCGACGCGCGCCAGCGGCTTCTCACATGACACCATAAAGATCGTCTGTTATGACAAAAAGAAAGGAGATGCGCTTCTTTTGAGCATGTACCACACCTAGTTCGATCAGTGACGCGCCTTGAAGTCTGTCTCTAATGCCACTGTAATGCGAGACGTGATGATGGAGACGTACAGTTTGTTCGTCTCCCTTCTTCATTCGGGCCTGTCTCATATGAGCCTTTCTTACGCAGTGGGAAGAGCACCTTCATGGATTCAATGTGTACTTCATTTTCTAAAGAAACAACTCATTATGTAATATGGGACCCATTCAATTAAAAACGCCTTCCCCCTTTGTCCAATCTTTGTTCGATCGACCTTGCACCGGATCTATGGCCCTTGAGTTTTTTTTTACTCGCAGGCTGTAGGTGGTATGGCTCAGACTACATTGTTTGAGACAGGACATTTTTAGATCGAAGGACCCCGAGGCTCCAGCCTAACATGGTCGGCGACATCCCTTGGGCCCAACTTTCGAGAACGAGCTCGGGGTTGCTGTTTGAGCCCGGGCTCAGGGTCGAAGCCCCTACATTCGATGGAAGTTGAATCTCTTTTCTTTTTTCTTTTGGTAAGGAGGCAGAGGCTACTTAGCTTGCTTGTTGCGGAGGTGGGTGTCGAGTTGCGCCCCGCGTTAAGAGCCCGGCTGGGGTCAGACAGCGCAAGCCCGGGTGGGTCGAGTGTGCTTCCTTCTTATTCGAACTTTAGTCGCGACAGAGACCGGCCTCGGTCTTCAACGCGCGTGGAGGGCCCGAGGCATTCGCCCTCTCGGGCCAAGGGTAGCAAGCATTGGGGATCTGACCCTTTGAGACACGGAGTCCTCCCTTGGCTCCTGCATTGGAGCTTGCGGGCCCGAAGGCTCATGGCTCCAGGGATACGCCGTCGTCTTCAGTGTGAATCATTGTGGAGCGGGCATCTCGCCCTTTGATGGGGTAAGTATTTGCTCCCTGTCCATGAGCTATCGATGCCTCATATGGTTGGACTCGCAAGTTTGTAGGATCGAAGAGCACGTGAAAAGCTACCAGATGGGTGTTAATGGTAGATTAAAACTTTTTTAGCGGAAGCAACAAAAACCCCTTGATAGAAAGTCAATATGTTAAGAAACTGTATGTGCGACTAATCTAAACGTGATCAATCATGACAAAACCAGTATGGATTGTGAAGAATAAAGTTAAGAAGATGTCACAACAAGAATCACGAAAATCGGTCGAGAAAAACTCATGTTATGATTGAAAGATTGAACGAAGGTCAATCTGTTCTACTCGAGAAAAAGCAGATCTACAACACTGCAAAGAAACTCAGGTAGATCCATAAAAAAAATCCAATGACTATGAAATTTTCAAGATGATAGATAATCAAGTTGTGAAGATAACCCAAAAATAATCAAGTCAATTGGATCGGTAAAACTCGAGTTATGATAAAACCAACGAAGCAAGGTAGTGCAATGCAGAAACTCGACGAGAAAAAACTTGTCTGGAACAATTCGGACGAACAAGGCACAAAAGCTCCTTTACACTACAAATTTTATTGATCAGAACTCAAAAGGAACAGCCCCAAAGTCGTGCACCACGAGCTCTGGCCTCCCTTGCTTATATAACCAGCCCTTAGGTCAACCCAATCCTAACTAGGACTCAAATCCTACTCAAATTCAACCAAAACATTCCATAACTGCTCAAGACTCTTCCATATGCAAATAGAGGCAATATTAAAACTTCCAAACACCTTAGGAATGTATCTCACTATTCTAAAACAACCCAACTTCATGACTCGCACGAAAACCTATCATAACTAACTCAATTCTTTCAATATTTGAGTCAAACACGACTCAGCCACAGCCAGAGTCCATAACCTAGTCGGTTGGACCTTTCCTACCAAATTTTAATGTACACATCTCTTCATCACGCCTCGGAACCATGTATCCACGTCCATGCACTCTTTGCGCACGTGCAAACATCTTCCAACGATGTCCACGATACCTTCATATGCATTGTTCTTGATTCAATCATGATGCGCAACCTCTCGATCAACTCAACAACAATTCCTCCCAAACTTGGTTGTTGAATCTCATCTTCTCCCTAAGACTAGTTCAATGGATCCCGTCACCATCCATGTCTTGAACTCAAGAAACACATGCACATGAATATACAATAGATACTTCCGAGCACAAGTCCTCGACTTGACCCTCGTCAGTTCTGATAACCACAACACCTTACGTGAGCACCTCACATAAGCATGTTGCAAACCATAGCAAAACGATATCAGCCATAACCATCAACACACACCAAAACATAGTAAATAATACTAAGCAAGCTTTCCATAATTCAAAAAGAAAGTTCCAAACATTGCAAGATAAAAGCAGAACTATTGCAATCAAGCTCCGGACCTTACCAAAGCTAACCAGACCTTGATTCGGAGCTTACCAAAGCTAGCAGGGCCTAGCACCAGAGCTTATCAAAGCTAGACAGACCTAGTGCAGGAGCTTATCAAAGCTAGTCGGACCTTGCAGGAGCTACCCAAAACAAGCCGGACCTATCATCGGACCTTGTTAAAAGTTGGAAGTATTCAAAACTCTTATTGACAAAGCCAATGTATTCAGCAAACAAAGGTCTCACAGAGTTTACCTCGGTTGCTGAACCCCCAAGACCGTCAAGCTGCCCAAAGGGTGAAACTCGACCCCCTCCCCCCTACCTTTGGGGGGGGGGACAGAACCATGCAACCGATTTCAACGAACCGTATGATTGGGGTGTAGTGCCTATGTTTCATTAGACTTTGCTCTAGCTGTCCGCACGGATCCCTAGCCTTTCAAAGAATCGGGCAGCTCGTTGCTGACCCTTTGGGGAGGGGGGCTACTATTGAACAACCGAGTTGGGACCCGAATATGGATCGTTTGGGACGTCAAAGGTATCTGCTACCCAAGATTAAGCCCTAATGAGAGGTCATCCTGTTGTCGCCCATCTCTCACTCTGGTTTGTTTTGGATGTTCTCGAAACCCCTCCCCCCCCCCCCGGGGGGGGGGTGACCTTCGGAACCAGGATGAGCATGTTCCCAACATTAAGTTGGGTGCTTACCTGCCTTACCTCGATTCGTAGCTCGGGGTTGTAGGGGTTGTGGTAAGCGCTCCTTGGGTTTGCAAGGCTCGTGTACGTGTTGAGTCTTGCAAATAAAAGGAGATGGTTAGCTGTCTACCTTGATTTTGAGAGCCGATTCTGCTGCACTTCGCGTGCGATTGTTGTTGGCCTCGGCAATCATCTGCAGTCATGGTGGTAGCAGCCTCTAGACGGAGGGCCCCCATCGGCGAGCCTCGCGGGGCTGTTGATCGTGGGTTAGTCCTCCGATCTGTTGCGTCTTCACATTCCTAGTGAGGTCGGGAGGGCGAGCCCTCATGCTCGGTATGTTGAGGGCTCGACGCCACTTGGGGTCGGCGACAAGATGAAACTTTGGATGTTGCGGACGTGTGTTCTTGCGGACTATGTTATGAAATGAGGGGTCGGGAGAACGAGTGAGCTTTTACTTATAATGCAGTCGTGTCATTACAATCAAGAGTTGATAATGACAGGTCGAAAGGGTTCCTTCCGATTTACATGTACATAAATAGACATTATCGGCTCGAGTCCCCAGAGTGACGGGGACAAACGGTCGGTCATGTTGCGTCCAGGGGAGGGGGGCTACCTAGTCGTGTAGTCCTTGTTTTCCCGGGCTCCAAGTCGCTGAGCACCTAGCCTTTCGTTGGCTGGTGGCCTTCGACGTGGTGCGTGTTGCTCGAATCAACGTCGTGCTCCCTTGTTGGCCGGCAGCCCCAAAGTGTCGTGGGTGGCTTGATCGGCATTGGTTTTTCAGTCCTTCGTGTCAGGCTCCCTTGTTGGTTGAACTGAAAGTGAAACTATGCATCCCTTGTGGGTCTTGGTTGATTTATGACAAACAAATGTGATCCTAATAAAATTGTTGAGATGAGTGCATGTTTTAAAGAAATTAGGAAGAAAGCACAAAAGGAAGGAGAATGAGGATCTAAAGCAAAAAGAGCTCAAGAGCTGGAAATATTAGATTATTTTGTATGGAGTGTGTTGGAGAAACACACCCCAAGAGCTCAAGTGATTAAATAATTCAAATCACTGCACAATTCACAGGAAAATCGGACTAGTTTGATATACACTGGACTAGTCTGATATCTCTCTGACTAAGAACGAACTAGTCCCCCCTAGTGCGGACTAGTCCTCAACACTTCACTCTTGCACAACAACAGACAAGTTCGCTATCAGCCGGACTAGTTCGAAAACTCACTGACTAAAATCGGACAAGTCACTCAAAGTGCGGACCTGTCCTCAGTTCTTCATTGTTTTCACTACACCGGACTTGTCCGATATCAACCGGACTAGTCCGAAAAGTTTCTGACTAAAAATGGACTAGTCCGCACTAGTAACGGAGTAGTCTGGTATATCTTAATACCTAGGGTTCTCCACACGCCGCACAACGGACTATTTTGGAGTCCACCACGGACTAGTCCAGACATTGCAAACCGTAACGATAACTTTTGGAAAACCTAGTATAATATAGGTGTAGGGCCATACAACTATCTCTCTCGACCTCCTGCACCGTCACACCTATCAAGAGCTCAAAATACACATCTCTCCACACATTCTAACCCTAAAAGGATCAAATCTTTGAGGATTAGCAATTGATCAAAGGAAAGACTTGTTCTACACATCTTGAGCTCTTGGGTTTGATCTCTCGCACACTCTTGTTGATTATTGTATATCTTTCGAGTGTGTTTGGTGGTGTTCTTCATTGTAATTTCTGGGAAGCCCTCAACTTTTGTGAAGGCGCCTTGAACAAGTTATTTGCCCCTTTGTAATTAGTGGAAGAGAATCGGCCTTCGTGGCGATTCGACGAGGGTAGAGTTGATGAAGACCCGATCCTCCGTGGACTCCTCAATGTGTATGTAGGTTTCCTCCATGGGAATTGAACCACGGGATAAAATCTTCTCTCACACACTTTTGTTTTATTATTCATCATATTCTAGGGTTTACATAATCTTGTGTAATTCACGTTGAAACATTGAAACTAAAGTTGATCTTTGTCATACATTGTGTCATTGTGGTAATACATCTAAGTTGAAAATTAATTTCCTCTGCATAGGGTACTAGAAGTGAAATTATATCTTGATCTTTCTAGTACACGCACACCAGACTAGTTCGCACAATACCGGACTAGTCCGATCTCTGTGTATTTCATCAATCTGTTAAGTGTTTCCACGATCAACAAAGATTCAAAAAGCCTACTCACCCATCTCTAGGCTACATTCAATTGGTATCAGAGCCAAACTCTTCCAAAGAGACTCACCGCTTGAAGAGACGATGACGTACATCAAAGATGTAAACAAGAACTACAACAACGATAAGGGTGATGATGAATAGACAAAAAAGCTGGAGAAGCTGCTCCATGCAATTGAAGACTGTGAGGACAATGACGAGGAAATGCTCCAACTCAATGCTCTTATACGGAAGAAGGCTCTCTCCCCAAAAGGGAAGAAGAAACTCGATGATGAAAAGAAGAAGGGGGGTAGTCACACAAACTTTTTTCGATACCCTTTTGACTATGAACGTCTAAATTCTAACAATAGTCACTACCAATCAATTCCTTTAGGGAAAGAACCTTTGTTTTAAGGCAATGAATATTCAATGTGGAGGCAAAACATGAAAATGCACCTCATATCTGTTAACCCAAGTTTGTGGCATATAGTGTGTACAGCGATAGATATCCCGGATGATGATGAAGAGCTAACTCCAAGACAAGAACAAGCCATTCATCGAAATGCCCAAGCCACAGGTGTGATCACCTCTTCGTTGAGCTGAGATGAGTTCACCAAGGTGGATGGACTCGAAATTTCCAAGGAGATATGGGACACTCTACAAACCGCACATGAAGGTGATCATCACGTACATGAAGCCAAGATGGAAATGATTGAAGGTGAATTGGGAAGATTCGCTATAGATGACGATGAATCACAACAAGATATGTACAATCGATTGAAGTCTCTAGTCAACAATGTTCGAGCATATGGCAGCAAGAAGGGGGGATGATCATGAAGTCGTGAAGTTGATACTTAGAGAATTCATGCCTCATAATGTGATCCTTTGCTCCATGATTAGAGAAAGCCCGAGGTATCAGAAAATGACCCCGGACAAACTTCTTGTCAAGATTCTCAACTTTGAAATGATGGAGAAGCAAGCCAAGAACGTCAAGGAAATTGCCGACCATACCTCAACAAAGAAGAAAGGAGTTGCTTTGAAGTCAACTTGCAAACCCACATCAAAAGAAGCTTGAGAAGCTCATGGAGAAGACGACAGCGATGAAGAAAGCAGTGATATCAATGAAGAAGACATGATCTTCTTCATGAAGAAGTTCAAGAAAATAATGAGAAGAAGAAAGGGTGGTAGCTCAAATGAAGGAAGACAAAGGGACAAACAAAGACCCAAAATGAGGCATGCATCCTATAACTGCGGAGAGTATGACCATTTCATAGTTGATTGTCCACATGAGGAAAATAAGAGGAAGAATAAGGACAACAAGCCTTAAACGAAGAAGATGTTCAAGAAAAAGAAGCAATGTGGCGAAGCACACTTAGGGAAGGAGTTGGACTCCAATGATGAGTCCTCATCCAAATAAGAAGAGGGGATGGCCACCATAGCCATGATGAAGCCTACCAAGAAATCCACCTAAAAGTGCATCTAGGCATCCCTTGTGGGCTTTGGTTGATTAATGACAAAAAAATGTGATCCTAACCACACTATTGAGATGAGCGCAGGTTTTAATGAAAGAATGAAGAAAGCTCCAAAAAGAAAGGAGAATGAGGATCAATTCGGAAAAGAGCTCAAGGGCTGAATAGAATATATCATTGTGTTTGGAGTGTGTTGGTATAACACATCCCAAGAGCTCAAGCACAAAAAATCCTCACACACTTCACATTTCACAGGAAAAACGGACTAGTCCGATATACACCGGACTAGTCTGATATCCTCTCTGTATAGGTTCGGACAAGTCCTGCCAGTGCGGACTTGTCCGCACCGGACTAGTCCGATAATGTCCGGACTATTCTGATAATGCCTCTGATTAAAAACAGACTAGTCCTCCCTTGTGCGGACTAATCCTCAATTATTTACATTTGCATGAAAACGGACAAGTCCGATCTCTTCACGGACTAGTCCAAAAAACCCTTTGACTAAAATCGGACAAGTCTTCCAAGTGCGGACTTGTCCTCTATTCACTAAGAGTATCACCACACCGGACTAGTCCGATATGACCACAGACAAGTCCAAAAACCTTTCTGACTGAAATCGGACAAGTCCGCTCCTAGCCGGACAAGTCCGATATTCCTGGACACTTAGGGTTTCATGCACGCCGCACACCGGACTAGTCCGGACTCCACCACGGACTAGTATGGACCCTCGAAACCCTAACGGTAACTTTTGGAAACACCCTATAAATAGATGTGCACGACACTACTTTCAACTCTCTCGACCCCCTGTGCCGTCAAACCCTACAAGAGCTTAGAAAACACATCTCTCCACGCAATCCAACGCAAGAAAGATCAAATACTTGAGGATTCATCTTGGATCAAAGGAGAGACACGATTCACACATTTGAGCTCTGGGGTTTGATCTCTAACACACTCCTATTATTTCATTGTTGTTCTTAAAAGTGCACTTTGCTCTTAAAAGTACACTTTGCTCTGAAAAGTACACTTTGCTCTAAATTTTCATATTACATTCTAGGGTTTTGTCAATCTTGCATAACCTACGTTAAAACTTTGAAACAAGAATTGGTTTCCATTATACATAGATTCATTGACCCAATACTTGCAAGTTGCATACTATATTCCGCTGCGTATTGTGCTTGTATTGAAATCAATGATCGAACTTGATCAATCTAGTCCGCACACACCGGACTAGTTCGCACTCTACCGGACTAGTCCGATATCTCGGGATTTAATCAGTCTGTTATGTGTTGCAAGTTCCGACTAAAATTCAAAAAGGCCTATTCACCCCCCCCCCTCTATGCCACATTCAATTGGTATCAGAGCAGGACACTTCGCAAGAGAGAAATTGCTCGAAGAGAACATGTAGGACATGATGGATGTGCACAAGAATCTCAACCAAGAGAAGGTTGAAGACGAAAAAGCTCAAAAATTGGAGAAGCTCCTCTGCGCCATCCAGGACTTTGATGATGACGATGAGGAGACACTTGAACTCAAGGCGCTCCTAAGGAAGAAAGCTCTCTCAAAAGGGAAAGTGAAGGTCGAGGACAAGAAGAAGAAGAAGAAGGGGAGTAGTCACACTGACTACTCCCAATATCCTTTCAACTACGACCATCTTAATTCCAATAATAACCATTATTTATCTATTCCTTTAGGATAAGCCCCATATTTTGACGGCAACGAGTACTCAATGTGGAGGCAAAACATGAAAATGCACTTAATCTCACTCAATCCCAGTTTATGGAATATTGTGTGTACAGGAATAGATATCCCGGACGACGATGACGAGCTTACGCCAAGTCAAGAGCAAGCAACTCATTGGAATGCTCAAGCTGCAGCAGTCATTACATCCTCTCTAAGTATTGACGAGTTCACAAAGGTGGATGGGCT
The DNA here is from genome assembly GCA_036927565.1 of Tuctoria greenei. Lineage (NCBI taxonomy): Eukaryota > Viridiplantae > Streptophyta > Magnoliopsida > Poales > Poaceae > Tuctoria > Tuctoria greenei. The sequence goes on from JAYESD010000004.1 coordinate 76,621,971, forward strand.
CGAGATTGCGAAAGAAATATGGGATACATTGCAAACTGCACATGAAGGCGATCGTCGTGTGTGACAATCGAAGATTGAAATGATCAAAGGCGAATTGGTAAGATTCGGCATAGAAGAAGATGAGTCGCCACAAGACATGTATAACCGGTTAAAGACGCTCATCAACAAGGTTCTCACATACGGAAGAATGAAGTGGAACGATCACGAGGTGGTGAAGCTCATCCTTAGAGCTTTCATGCCTCGCAACGTCACCTTGTGCTCGATGATTAGAGAAAGCCCCGGGTACAAGAAAATGACCCCGTATGAGCTGCTTGGGAAAATCATCAATTTCGAGATGATGGAAAAGCGGGCAAAGCATATCAAGGAGATTGTCGACCTCACCTCGACAAAGAAGAAAGGGGTCGCTTTGATGTCCACTTGCAGACCCTTTTCAAAAGAAGCTCGAGAAGCTCAACGTGAAGAGGACAGCGATGATGAGAACAGCGACATAAGTGAAGAAGACATGATCCCATTCATGATGAAATTCAAGAAAATGATGAAGAAAAGACAAGGGGGAAATCAAGTGAAGGAAAATACAAAGGAAATTCAAGACCAAAGCTGAGGCGGGCATGCTATAACTGTGATGAATATGACAACTTTATAGTTGACTGCCCGTATGAAGAAAACAAGAAGAAGACCAAGGAAACGAAGCCTCAACCTAAGAAATTCTTCAAGAAGAAGAAGCAAGCTGCACAAGCGCACCTAGAAAAGGAGTGGGACCCAAATGATGAGTCCTCATCCGAAGAAGAAGCAGAGGAGATGGCTAGCATAGCCATCGAGAAGACATCCGAGAAGTCCACCCTCTTCACAAATCTCAGCGCATGGAAGGGCAACGACACTTGCCTCATGGCAAAGGAAGGTAAACGAAAGGTAACAACCAAATCCTCTTCCTTGCATTCCTATTCTAGTGATATTGAAGTCGGTAGTGATAATGAAGACATGCTTGTTGGCTTAGATAAGAAAACAGCTGGGAAAAATGAAATTTCTACATGATCAGCTTGTTGACAAGGAGAAGTTGATCAACCGTCAAGAAGATATGTTATCTCCCAAAAGGAGGAATATCTTGAACTTGACAAGCTTCTAGAACTTGAAAAGGAGCGAGGCAAGTCACTAGAGCTTGAGTTAGCCTCAAGCAAGGAAGCTTGCTTGAAGTTAAGCGACTCAAATACCACCATCAAGGACGAACTTGCTAACCTATCCAAGGTTAACAAGATCCTTAAGGTACAAGTTGAGTCAAGCTACTCAAATACCACCATCAAGGACGAACTTGCTAACCTATCCAAGGTTAACAAGATCCTTAAGGTACAAGTTGAGTCACTCAAACAAAGTGACCCCTCATCCTCTTCAAGATCACCTTCTCAACCCCTTAAAAATGAAGCTATTGTTACTTGTTCATGTGCTAAAATTGACACTAGCTTGAAAGACAAGTCAACCACTACCAAGGACAAGCATCCTTTCCAATGTGGCATATTTGACAAGGAGAAGATCAAATATGCACATAGTGCATACTTGGAAACAAGACCTCCTAATGTCAAATATGGCATTGGGTATTCTTATGGTGAAAAGCAATATGCTAGAAGCCATAAAAATAACAAGGAGAGCATTGCCTTTGTGAGGGGAAAATCCTCTCAAGCTAGAAAGACCAATGATCCTAATAAGTCCAAGATAGCTGACACATATAATAACCGGACTAGTCCGCTCCCTACACGGACAAGACCGGTATTCTGGACAAGTCTGGTTTCCCATACTAGTTCTATTCATAAACTACAACAACTATTGTTCAGGACTTTGGATGCATCCTATGTTCTAATGAGAAGTAATTTTGGTAAAGTTTATGCTCATTATGTTGGGCCACGCCATGGGAACACCAAGTCTCATGTGTGGGTGCCCAAATCTCTTGTAACTAACCTCAAAGGACTCAAGCAAGCTTGGGTACCTAAAACCAAGGCATGATTTGTTTTTGTAGACCTATTCCTCCGATGGATCGAAATGGGTGCTAGACAGTGGATGAACCAAACATATGACTGGAGAAAGAATGATTTTCGTTGAGTACAAAGAGAATGAGGATCCAAGCGAGGGCATCTATTTTGGAGACAATAGTCAAGGAAGGGTACTCAGTACCGGTAAAATTGCAATATCATCTCAACATACTCTTTCTCATGTGTTACATGTTGATTCCTCAGATTATAACCTAATGCCCATATCACAATTATGTGTCAAAGGTTATAATTGCTTGTTCACTAATGAGGGTGTGACTGTCTCTAGAAGTGGTGACGGTTCCATTGCATTCAAGGGTGTGTTAAAGGGAAAGCTTTACATTGTTGACTTCAACAAAGATAAAGTCGAACTTGACACATGCTTGATTGCAAAGACCAACATGGGTTGGCTGTGGAATAGACGGCTAGCGCACGTTGGTATGAGAAATCTTCAAAAACTTCTCAAGGGCGACCACTTCTGAGGTTTAAAGGATGTTGTTTTTTAGAAAGATAGGCCTTGTAGCGCGTGCCAAGCCGGGAAGCAAGTTGGAGCACCTCATCCCGCGAAGAATGTCATGACTACAACAAGACCGCTCGAGCTACTTCACATGGACCTTTTCGGTCCAATTGCTTACATAAGCATTGGCGGTAACAAATATGGCTTAGTAATTGTTGATGACTTTTCGCCCTTCACTTGGGTTTTCTTTTTGCATGATAAGACATAAACTCAAGGAAGCCTCAAGAAGTTTCTCAAGCGTGCCCAACACGAGTTCGCATTGAAGGTCAAGAACATACGAAGCGACAACGGCACGGAGTTCAAGAACACTCAAGTTGAAGTGTACCTAGACGAAGAAGGCATAAAGCATGAGTTTTCAGCACCTTATTCCCCTCAACCAAACGGAGTTGCCGAATGGAAGAACTGAACCCTCATAGAGATGGCGAGAACAATGCTCAATGAATTCAAGACCTTAGATCAGTTTTGGGCGGAAGCGATTAACACCGCTTGCCACGCCATAAATCGACTCTATCTTCACCGAGTACTCAAGAAGACATCCTATGAGCCACTCACCGGTAACAAGCCAAATATTTCTTATTTTCGAGTTTTCGGTTCTAAATGCTATATTTTGAACAAGAAGCCTAGGACTTCAAAGTTCGCTTCGAAGTCCGATGAAGGTTTCTTGCTTGGTTATGATTCGAACTCTTACGCCTACCGTGTCTTCAAGAACACCTCCGGACTTGTTGAAGTAGCACGTGACGTAGTGTTCGATGAAACTAACGTCTCTCAAGAAGAGCAAGTTGATCCATGTGTGCTAGATAGAGAAGAAGCTCCATGTCAAGCATTGAGAAGAATGGCATTGGGTGATGTTTGACCACAAGAGCCAACTCTACATGTGCATGAGGAAGATGAACCACAAGTGGAGGCCAATGATCAAGGGGGAGCTTCCACACAAGATCAACCTCAAGCAGACAAAGATGATCAACAAATCAATGAGGGCAACCATCTAGGGGGAAAAGAAGAAGATCATGAAGATACAAGACCGCAAGTGCCACACCCTAGAGTACACCAATGCGTCCAAAGAGATCACCCAATCGAAAACATCATCGGTGACATCCAAAAGGGAGTAACAACTAGATCCCGCATAGCTAATTTTTGTGAGCATTACTCTTTTGTGTCTGTTTTGGAACCACGCACGATTGAGGATGCATTGAAAGATCCGGACTGGATGGTGGCGATGCAAGAAGAACTGAACAACTTCAAACGGAACGAGGTGTGGGAACTCGTCGAAAGACCTAATGTGAACATCGTCGGCACCAAATGGGTCTTCCGCAACAAATAAGACGAACACGGGGTGGTGACAAGGAACAAGGCGCGACTTGTGGCCAAAGGGTATTCCCAAGTTGAAGGTTTGGATTTTGATGAAACCTTTGCTCCCGTAGCTAGGCTTGAATCTATTAGAATATTACTTGCATATGCTACTCACCATGATTTCAAGCTCTATCAAATGGATGTGAAAAGCGCCTTCCTCAATGGACTAATCGAGGATGAGGTGTATGTGGAGCAACCTCCCGGATTTGAAGATAAAGAGTTCCCCGACCACGTCTTTAAACTTCGTAAGGCTCTCGACGGCCTCAAAGAAGCTCCTAGAGCATGGTTTGAGTGTCTTAGAGATTTCTTATTTGAAAATGGTTTTAAGATTGGTAAAGCAAATTATACATTATTTACTAAGCACTTCGACAATGATCTTTCTGTCTGTCAAATTTATGTTGATGACATTATCTTTGGTTCAACTTGCATATTACATTCTATGGTTTTGTCAATCTTGCATAACCTACATTAAAACTTTGAAACAAGAATTGGTTTGCATTATATTTAGCTTCATTGACCCAATACTTGCAAGTTACATACTATATTACGCTGTGTACTGTGCTTGTATTGAAATCATTGATCGAACTTGATCAATATAGTCCGCACGCACCGGACTAGTCCACACTCTACCAGACTAGTCCGATATCTCAGGATTTGATCAGTCCGTTAAGTGTTGTAGGTTCCGACTAAAATTCAAAAAGCCCTATTCACCCCCCCCCTCTAGGCCACATTCACCACCCTATTCCCAACCATCAATGCAAGGAAGGACACCGACCACACGTGTCTAATGGCCAAGGAAGGAAAAATAAAGGTCAAAACTAAATCTTCTTCCTCGCTTTCTTTTACTAGTGATATTGATAATTCTAGTGATGACGAAGATATGCTTAGTGGTTTAGATAAGAAAAATTTTGCTAAGATGATATTTCTAATGGATAAGCTTGTTGATAAGGAGGAGCTATTTGATCATCAAGAAGATATGCTCATCCTCCAAAAGGAAGAATATCTTAAGATCAAAAAGCTCCTCGAGCTTGCAAAGGAGCGAAGTAAATCACAGGAACTTGAGTTAGCTTCAAGCAAGGAAGCTTGTTTGAAGCTAAAAGATTCAAACGTGGCTATCAAGGATGAACTTGTCAACTTAACCAAAGTTAACAAGATCCTTGAGGTACAAGTTGAGTCACTCAAGCAAAGTGGCTCTTCATCCTCTTCAAGCTCACCTTCCCAACAAATCAAATCTGAAACTGTTATTACTCGTACTTGTGCCAAAAATGACACTAACTTGAAGGAAAAGTGAAACATGACAAAGGACAAGCATCCTTTCCAAAGTGGCATATTTGACAAGGAGAAGGTCAAGTTTGCACATAGTGCATACTCGGTCACAAGACCTCCTAATGTCAAATATGGCATTGGGTATTCTTATGGTGAAAATAAAAACGCTAGAAGCCACAAGAATAACAAGGGTTACTTCACCTTTGTCAAGGGAATCTCTTCTCAAGTTAGAAAACCTAATAGTGTTGATAAATTTAACATTGTTAACTCATATGAACAACAAATTTTATTTAGAACATTTGATGCTTCATATGTACTTATGAAAGTAATCTTGGAAGAGTTTATGTTAAATATGTTGGTCCACGCCATGGGAACACCAAGTCTCATGTGTGGGTGCCCAAATCACTTGTGACTAACCTCAAAGGACCCAAGCAAGCTTGGGTACCTAAGACCAAGGCATAATTTTTTTTGCAGGCTTATTCATCTGGTGGAGCTAAATGGGTGCTAGATAGTGGATGCACCAATCACATGACCTGAGAAGAAGAATGTTCGTGGAATATGAAGAAAATGAATATCCAAGCAAAGGCATTTACTTTGGTGTTAATAGTCAAGGAAGAGTGTTTGGTACCGGTAAAATTGCAATTTCATCACAACATACTCTTTCTCATGTTTTACACGTTGACTCCTTGGATTATAACCTTTTGTACATGTCGGTACCCTGGGTACCATATACTCCTTGGGGTTGCAAAGATCTCAAGGGAAAGTCATCTATTTGATTTGAAGACCTTCGGAGGCCCACATGTCAGACATAACCGGACCCGCTTCTCCAACATGGTTAGTCCTAGGGTCGCCATGTGTACTATCAAACCGGAGCTACCGCCCACAAGGGGGAAGCTTCGGGCTATGTACCGAAATGGCACCCCCGGACCTAACCCCAGACCGAGGGAAGCTCCAGAACTGACACGTGTCGGGTAACACCGGACCTATCTGTTCCCCACAGTGTGCTCTAGCGCTGCCACGTGTCCAACCATCGGATCTTCAGCTTCTAACCTCCGGAAGACTCCACAACGGCTCCGGATCTTCAAAGGGGAATCAAGGACTTCAAGACCTGATCAAGTGTCATTAATACTATATTAATGACACACGATCGGACGACCTTAATTACCAGTAACGGTGCTGTCAAAGCCCATAACTTGGTCATTAAGGGCAATTAAACGTGTTGAATGTGTATCAATATCAGTAACCGCCGGGGCCACATGTCGGGCCAGGCTAACTTGTCACGGCCTGCCCTTGTACTATAAAAGGACAGGCCGACGATACATAGGACACTCTCCACACACACACACTCCAGAGACACGCTGACTTTACACTCTCAACTGACGTTGAGCTCATACATCCAATACAACACCAACACACCCCGTGGAGAAAGGTATTACGCTGAGGCGGCCCGAACCACGTAAATCTTCGTGTCCCTTGTGTCACTCGACATCTCACCTTCTGGAATCTCCGCGCGCCCATACCGAACCTCAAACTCCTCTAACACTTTACTAGTGTCGGGAGATCTGCCTGATCAAAACCACCAACAGTTGGCGCGCCAGGTAGGGGGCCCAGAGATTTCAAGAATGGTGAACTCAGCCGCTGGATCATCCAATGGTCATCCCGCTGTTCAAGCTGTTGGGGGTAATCCCTCCAATATGCAGCCACCAGCAGGAACTACGGTTCCAGCAGGAGTCACACTTCCACCACCGCCGCCTCCACCAGCAAATCAAGCTGGACAACGCGATTGTGCACCGGCGTCAATCACTGCGTCGGCGAATCTTGACAACCGGAACACGCGCTTCATGCAGCACGTGCTCTTCTTCAGCGCCCACCACCTCCGGACGCATCCCGGGATGCAATGGAGCAGTGGAGGGCCGATGTGGAACACTTGGTTGCAGCAGCAGCCAACCGCATCAGCAACCAGGGTCCTCCTCCTTCAGGACGGGCCCCGTCGCAGCGACTGACCTTGTCTGGCAGACTTGGTCCGCATGTTTCCAACAACAGGAGACGTGCTGCATCACAGCAGGTGACGTCGTTGCCCTGCGGGGCATGACGCACTCACACGGTATCAAGGATTTCAAATCATGACCTCCGGGCGGAGCTTGATCGCCGGTATCGCCAACAAGACGGCCGTGTCCATGTTGAGCGTGCTCGTGAAAGACAAGAAGCTCAAGACATTCCTGCTCCTGAAGGAGTAGGAGGAGGCTGTTCAGCCCTGGCCATGCATCTGCGTATGGTCAGGTGGCCACAGAAGTTCCGGCCTCATCTGCCGGAGAAGTTCGACGGGACCGTTAATCCTGTCGAATCTCTTCAGATTTACTCCACTGCTATCTTGGCAGCTGGAGGAAATGAGGCCGTAATGGCCAATTATTTTCCAGTGGCTTTAACTGGGACCGCCAGGTCTTGGTTTATGAGCCTTCCACCCAATTCTATCAGCAGTTGGGAGGAGTTGTGCCGGCAGTTCACCGCCAATTTCGGGAGTTCTTACACCTGACCTGGCACCGAACTGGACCTTTTTGCAGTTGTGCAAAAAGGAGGAGAATCTCTGCGATCATTCATCCAGAGATTCTCATAGGTAAGAAACACTATCCCTTATATCTCTAGCGCCTCTGTCATTGTGGCATTTAGACAGGGAGTGCGGGATAAGAAGATGCTGGAGAAACTGGCGATCAAGGAGATTACCAGTGTCACGGAACACTTCAGCTTGGCTGACAAATGTGCCAGAGCAGCAGAGGGCCGTGAAATGCACTCCAAACCAACTCCGGAGGATCACAAGAAATCCTCCAAAGGAGAAGCCGCTACCTCCGGGAGTGGCAAGAAGAAAAAAAAGACCAACGGCAAGAAGAAGCTGTCGGCCGGTGCATCCAATGCTGCAGCTGCTGCAGCTCCGGGTGGCCGGGGGCCACGCCCCGAGAAGCGACCTCGACCGTCTTCTGAAGATGGTGGCAAACCCAAGGTGTGGTGTCCAATTCACAAAACGGACAGCCACAGTTTGGAAGACTGCCGGGAGGTCCAAAACCTTACTGAGCGCTACAACAAGCGTCGGGAAGAAGCTCCTTTCCGACAGAGGGAAGGAAAACAAAAAGTTGACGAAGCTCCGGCTGAAGAGGAGTTAGGTTTTCAGGATCCCAAAAATGTCTTGAAGGCCGTCTACACCTCCGTCAACGACGATTCCGACGTCTCTGACAACGAGCGTCGGAAGACCATGAACACCATTTTTGGTGGATCATGGGACATCACCTCCCGCCGCGTCATCAAGACCATGCGTCGGGACATGGCTGCTGTAGCTCCTACAGCCAGGGCGGAGCCTCATCGGAAGTGGATGGACACAACCATCACTTTTGATGCTTCGGACTGCCCTCGAAGCATGGTTGGAGCAGGTCAGCTACCTTTGATTGTATCTCCTACCATCAATAACATCCAACTCCACCATGTCATGATAGACGGAGGTTTGGGGCTCAACCTCATAAGCTTCGAAGCTTTTACCAAGCTTCAGCTCCGACCTTCGGATCTCCACCCCTCCCGACCTTTCTCCGGAGTAGGTCCGGGAGCCATTACCCCACTCGGAGCTATTACCCTCCCCGTTACCTTCGGGACCCGGGAGAAGTATCGCACCGAGAAGTTGGTCTTTGACGTTGCTCAGATCAACTTACCCTTCAATGCCATCTTGGGTAGGCCTGCCTTGTACAAATTCATGGCAGCTGCTCATTATGGTTACCTGGTGTTAAAGATGCCAACACCAGTAGGCGTTCTCCGGATCCGCGGAGATCGTACTGCCGGAGTAACTGCTCTGGAAGAACTCCATGCACTTACTACGGTGCAAGAGGAGGACTCCAGGCAGGAGCAAGCTCCAAAACCCCCGAGCATTCGTCAGCGAGGCTCGACTTCTGCACCTCGTGTGCAGCCAAGTGGCGACACCGACATTCCCGTCAAAGTCGTCCAAATTGGTTCTGATGCCGCTCAGACCACCCGTATATTGGGGGGATTGAACGACAAATAGGAACTCGCGCTCATCACTTTCCTCTGGGCTAATGTCGACGTGTTTTCCTGGCAACCGTCACAAATGCCTGGATCCCTAGGGAAGTGATTGAGCACAATCTGAAGATCTACCCCGACGCCCAGCCTATGCATCAGAAGCCTCGGAAGCAATCTGTAGAGTGACAGAACTTCATTCGACAAGAAGTGAAGAAGTTGCTCGAAGCTGGATTCATCCGAGAAGTCTTCCATCCAAAATGGCTGGCAAACCCAGTCGTTGTGCCCAAGGCCGGCGGGAAGCTTCGGATGTGTATCGACTACACAACACTAAATAAGGCATGTCCAAAAGATCCATTCCCATTACCTACAATAGATCAGATAGTGGATTCCACCTCTGGGCGTGAATTACTGTGTTTCCTAGACGCATATTCTGGGTATCATCAAATCAGAATGTCTAGGGAAGATGAAGAGCATACCTCTTTCATCACAGTAGATGGATTGTACTGTTATACAGCCATGCCATTTGGTCTCCAGAATGCAGCTTCAACCTTTGTACGAGCTATGTACAAAACCTTTGAATAACTCATTAGAGACATAGTGGAAGTGTACGTCGACGACATCGTGGTCAAGGTCAAGAACAAGGAGTCATTCCTTGACACCTTGCAGGCAGTCTTCGACAAGCTACGGGTCACCCACACAAAGCTAAATCCAGACAAGTGTGTCTTCGGGGTTAGCTCCGGAAAACTTCTTGGTTTCCTGGTAGGTCACCGGGGCATAGAAGCTAATCTGGCGAAGATCAAAGCCATTGAAGACATGCGGCCACCAGTCCGCATCAAAGATGTCCAAAAGCTAACTGGATGTCTAGAAGCCCTCAGCCGGTTCATTTCAAGACTGGCGGAACGGGCACTCCCCTTTTTGAAGTTATTAAGGAAGTCCGGACCATTCCAATGGTCTGAAGAAGCAGAAAAGGCGTTCCAGGAGCTAAAACAGCTCCTCACCACCCTACCAATTCTGGTAGCTCCGAACTGTGGTGAGCCTTTGCTTCTTTACATTTCAGCTACTGACGAAGTCATCAGTATGGTCCTGGTTGCGGAGAGACCAGAACCACCCCATACTTAGGAGTCCAGACCCCTTCAGGAGGGTCTGGAGGTTTCTGAAAGCGAGTCTGGGTCCCATCTCCCAGACTTGAATCCACAAGAAGTTACTTCAGAAGACCCAGACCCCTCCGCGAGGGTCCAGGTCGCTTCTGAAGAAGCTCCGGGTTCCTCCAACAAGGACTCGGAAGTCCCCGAAGAAAATCTGGACTCCTCCAGAAGGATCCGGATCAATGAAGAGGAAGCTCCGGGCCCCTCCGGGAGGGTCCGGACCATCCAGCGCCCAGTGTACTTCATTAGTGAAGTACTTCATGATGCCAAGACTCGATACCTAGAGGTGCATAAGCTGCTCTATGCAGGTCTTATTGCCTCCGGGAAGCTTCGCCATTATTTCCAAGCTCACAAGACCTCAGTGGTGACTTCTTACCCACTTCGAGCAATCTTGCATAATCCCAACTCAACTGGGAATATTGCAAGGTGGGCAGCGGAATTGGCCGAATTCGATCTCGAATTCATTTCAAGGCAAGCAACCAAGAGTCAAGCATTGGCAGACTTCGTGGCAGAATGGACTCCCTCTCCATCAAACCCTGGGGCCCCCAGCGAGCAGAAGCCAGAACACAAGGCTCCGGTCTTCACCGAGCCTCACTGGACCCTCTACTTTGACGGCTCCATGCAAAAGTAGGGGGCCAGAGCTGGAATCCTTCTCCTCGCACCAACCGGAGAGAAGGTAAAATACATGGTACACCTTGACTTTAAGGTGACCAACAACATGGCGGAATATGAAGCACTCATTTATGGACTAAAGGTGGCACTGTCATACGGTGTCAAGCAACTGCTGGTCAAGGGAGATTCACAGCTCATCATTAAGCAAGTGAAGGGTGAATGCTCCTGCAACAATCTCTAGCTAGCTGCTTACCTCCTTGAAGTTCAGAGGCTTCAGAAAGACTTTGAAGTCCTAGATCTCCACCATATACAGAGTGCCCACAACGGTGAAGCCGACGAACTCTCGACGAAAGCGTCAACCGGAGCTCCGACTCCTGATGGAACTTTTGTCCGGAGGTTGTCAAAACCCACAGCTCAGCCTGCCGAACTGAGCAAAGGGGGCGAGATCAGCATCCGAAGCTGACGGTCCCGATGGCCCTGTTACCATGGCAGCCATCAAGGGTCGTAGGTGCTGCCGGAAGCTCCGAGAAACCCAGCACGCAAGACTCAAATGCTCAAGTTAGTTCTGATGCATGGATCTCGGAGATCCGGAACTACTTGAAAGACAACATCCTTCCTGACGATGATGTATCCGCTGATCGGGTAGTTAGATTGGCTAAAAGATACACGTTGGTAGAAGGGGATCTCTACCGGCGCGGTGCCAATGGCATCCTAATGCGGTGCATCACAAGGGAAGAAGGCTGCGAGCTCCTCACAGAAATCCATGGAGGCGAGTGTGGGAACCACGCGTCTTCCCGCACGCTAGTTGGTAAAGCCTTTCAACATGGCTTCTACTGGCCTACAGCACTCCAAGATGCAACTGAGCTGGTGAAGAAATGCGAAGCATGTCAATTTCATGCAAAGCAAATTCACACACCGGCTCAGCCCCTACAAATGATACCTCCTACATGGCCCTTCGCTGTGTGGGGGATGGACATCTTGGGACATTTCCCAAGAGCCGTCGGAGGTTACAAGTTCCTGTACGTTGCCATTGACAAGTTCACCAAGTGGCCGGAAGCAACTCCAGTTGTGACAATCAACAAGCAATCTTCTATCAACTTTTTGCAGTCCATTGTATGCAGATTTGGAGTCCCAAACAAAATCATCACTGATAATGGGACCCAATTCACAAGCTCTGCATTTGAAGGATATTGCAAAGACCTCGGCATTCGAGTTTGCTACGCCTCTGTAGCTCACCCAGCAAGCAATGGCCAAGCCGAGAGAGCAAATGCTGAAATCCTTAAAGGACTCAAAACGCGCACCTATGAGCGCTTGAAAAAACATGGAGCCAACTGGATTGAAGAGCTTCCGCCCACTTTATGGGCCAATAGGACAACTCCAAACTGGTCAACTGGAGAGACACCCTTCTTCCTGGTGTATGGAGCTGAAGCAATCCTTCCTCCGGAAATCACCTTGGGGTCACTCTGGTTCCGGACCTTCGACGAAGCCACGCAGGACCAGCTCCGGCGTGAAGACCTAGACCTCCTTGAGGAGGGAAGGTGCCAAGCAGCTGTTCGGAATGCCGATACCGCCAAGCCCTTCGGCGCTATCATCAGCAGCATGTACACAATCGACAGCTCAAGGAAGGCGATATGGTGCTACGGAGAATACAATCCAGAGAAGGGTTAAACATACTTTCCCCCAGCTAGGAGGGACCCTTCCAAGTGATTAAAGTATCCCGTCCCAAAAGCGTTCGCTTGGCTACCGAGGATGGACACCTCTCCCAAATCCTTGGAACATCGAGCACCTCCGTAAGTTCTACACTTAATATCACGGAGGTGAGTCTGTAGTAACTTGAGATGTATGTTATAGAGTCATTGTACAGAGTCGGGTAGTTCCTCCGGGAGAAGAGCCGGACCTTTCCCGGAAGGTCCGCAAAGTTCATGCAACACTTGTCGCAGTCTCAGGACTAAATGTGTGGCTAGCTACCCTGGGTCAAACGAGAAATTAAACACGCTTAGCCTGGATCCGTACCCTAAGAGTGTACTTGTTTCCCCTATACCCCAGACCTATAATGAAAGACATCTTCATGTGAAACAGACTCCACGTGCATTTATTTTGTACCTGCTCAACATTTTTTATTTTTCTCTTTCTTGTCTATAACAAAGTTGTGCAATTCTTAATAAATTTTAGTTCGACCAGTTCATGTACAATTCGAGCTGTATTGTCAATTCTTTTGAATTCAAATATTGTTCATGGCCCACTGGCCTGAATGTCGCCAAGCCAATCTAGGGCCGGAGTGTGCTATCGACTTAGCCTGGTCAAGCACCCTAAGTACGACACTCTACCTACACCCCGACAGGCCGAAGTAAGGCGGGTCCAAGTACAATTGGATCCGGAAGAAAGAAGGCAATGCGTTCGGTCACATTCAGAACCGTGTTTGACCTAAAATTTTCTTGAGAATCGTAAGCAACGATGAGGTTATAGGCAAGAAGCGAATTTTACTATTTTTCTTCGCTTCAATGTGCAGGAAAAATAAAGAATCCATGTTGATGGAGAAAAGCCGGAGCTGACAAAGCTCTGACTCCCCCTAAGTGGCTTGTGATCAATGTTAAACATTGAAAACGAGCATTACTGGAGGAACCAAGCTCCGGCAAAGCTAGGGGGGCCAACCGTCGACGCAGAATAAAAGATGGTCCTTGTCGACAAACTACGCGTTGGTAAAGGTCACTGCCGGAGCTACTAAGCTCCGACACCCCGGAGGTCTAACTATCGATGCTCTATGCGTTGATAGGAACTACTGCCGGAGCTACTAAGCTCCGACAACCTCAGGGGGCCTTCACTATCGAAGACTTCGGACCTACACTCTACAAGTTCGAAACAAATGAGTCTTCAACAAAACACAATATCCTCTTGGTACATGTTCACAATCAAATTGTGTACATCTACCAGGGGGCCAAGTGAAGACAAAAGTTTTGAAGACAAAAAGTGAAATTCACAAAAATTTGGGGATTCATTCATCTGGAGACAAGGAATTACAAAATTGAGGAACAAAAAGAGAGAATACAAGTGGGAGCTATGGATATGGTCCCAGACCCTATGGAAGAACTGGGCGACCTTCTGAGCAACCTCCGACACGTTGGCTCGGGTGGCTTCGCCTTCTCCTTCGACGGGACCATCAAGCACCGGGTGCAGAGGGAATTGGGGATCCCGGCTGGTGTAGCACGTAAGCACATACTCTGCGACGTTCTTTGCCAGGGATTGCCCCTCAACCTCCAACTGGTCTGCAATGACGTCGCCCACCTTGGAGAGTTTGCTACCCGCCGAGCTCAGCGCTTGCAACGCCAGGTCCGGCTCCGGTTCCGGATCACCCGGACGCACGGGACTGAAGCCCATCGGCGTCAGCACGTCGTTGGCCTTGCCCAGGAACTCCCAAACCTGTAGGGAGTCCGCAGCCCTCAAGCCCTTCAGTTCTTCCAAGGATCTTTTGGCCGCCACCAGTTCAGAATTCTCGCGAGCGAGGCGCTCAACTTCTTTGGCGTTTTGCTGAATCTTTTCAGCTACTCGCTTCTCGAGTTTTCCGTGCTCCTCCTCCCGGAGGTGGATCTTGTTCTGGCGGTCAACCAGGTCCTTCTCCCTACCCCTTACTTTCTTCTCCCTGGCAGCAATGGCACACTCTTGCTCGTAGAGTTCCTGCCCTCGCACCCAGGCCTTTTCCTCCTCCTCAGCGCAGCGCTCTTCCAATTTATTAGCAAGCTCTTCGAGGCCCTTGTCAGCCAGAGCCACCTTTTCGGTGAGCTCCTCCTCCCTCCTCAAGACGTCATCCCGCAGCTCTAGGAGTTTCTGCTCTTCATCTTCGAGCCTTTTCTCCCTCTCCTCAAGTGCCTCCCGACGCTTGATGAGAGTAGTGTTAATGGCCTCAAGCCTTTCTTGGCGTTAATCGGCCGCACTATTAGCTGCTTTGGTCTGCTCGTAAATGGCCCGGGATTCCCTGTCATCCAATAATTTGCCCCAGTATTCCAGGCGGACCTTCTCCTGCTTGATCCACTCTTTGTCATCTGCTAGCCTCGACTGCGCCAGCTTGGTCTCGAAGTAGAGCCGGTTACGCCACCGCCTAAGGGTTTGGCGCTCCTCTTCAAGAGCCTTGCTGTCGTGGAAGAAGGCCAGTTGAACTTGACGCAGACTAGAACAGGCGTTGTAAATAGACAATGACAACGGGATAGGTTCTGGACCTGCTGGGGTCTCCTCTGCTGGTTCCAGCGGGTTCTCGCTGACAAAAATTGGGTCCCACTCCACAAGAGTGGTCCCCTGAGCCTCTACGGTGCTCGGAACGTCCTCCGGGATCGCCTCAGTCGCCATCGAGGAGGGTCCCGCTGATGAAGTTCTGACCTCCGGCAGTGGTTTCGAAGGCCCCGCCGCCAGGTCTTCATTTGCCCCCTCAGGCAGGGGGCCAGCAACTTCGTCTGGACACTCTGGCTCAGCCGCGGGTACCTCCGGCGTCGTCACTCCCGGAGCAGGAACTGCTTCTGGCTCCGGCCTGGGCACCTCCTCTACTGGGGGCTCGAGCGCTGACGCCTTCGCAACGACCAGCTCAGGTGCTGGAAGAGCTTCAACGGCAACCGGCTCGGGAGCCGGAGGGTCTTCAACATCAACCGGCCCTGCGGCCGGAGCTCCAACAACGACCGGCTCTGCGGCCGGTGCTTCAGAGGTAGCCGGCCCAACCGCCGGGACTTCCTCATAATCTGCGCCCGCCGAGACTTCAATTACCTCCAGCTCAACCGCCGGGGCTTCGACAATTTCCGGCTCTGGGGCCGGAATTATTGCTTCCTCCGGCTCAACGGCTGAAACTTCCATCATCTCAGCACCAAAACCCGGAGCTTCAACCTTCGGGGCTGGTGCCGCTGGCGCCTCTTCTCTCCTGTGGTCCGGCGCTACCACGGGAGTCTCGGGGGATGAGTCGAAGTCCATGACCATGACAGCTGGCGCCGGAGCTGCCGCAGCTTCAGCCACCACTTGGGGCAGCACCGGGACAGGAGCAGAGACTTCCGCCCTCGCAACTTCAGCTGCTGTGGCTGAGGGTGGAACTGCACTCCTCTTCTTGGGAACGCTGCAGATGAAGGATGAAGAAATTTAAAAAATAGTTACTACAATGAAACAACTGTCTGAGGTAAAGATTAAAAATTACCTTGGGAGGCTTCCGCACCAGCTTGTGCGGAACCTCTTTCCCGGACGTTCAGGGCTGACCATAGCCGCCGCCGGCGTGGAAGCCCTGGAAGGTCCCCCGGAACTCGTCGCATCCACGGGCATTTCCTTAGTCGAGGCCCCCCTCAGCCGGGAAGGACCTCCGGACCTAGAGGCCTCAACCGGACCTGGTGCTGAAGTCTCATGCCCAGAGCTAGCACCCCGGGAGGACGCCGCTGCGGGAACAACCGCCGATGTTGTAGAAGACCTCCCCCTCCAGGGAGAAGGAGCTGATGCAGAGGTGGCAGGCCTGACGGACCTTCCGTCGTCATGCTGCAGCTTCCTCTTCCGGCTCAAGGGTTCGTCTGCCGACTCCTTAACCTTGCCGATGACTTCGATCCTTGGCTTCGGGGCAGGGTCGGAGCCACCTTCGGAAGCCCCAGGGATTACCACCCTGGAGGTCGATCTTCTCTCGACGACACCAAGGTCGTCAAGCACAGACATCTTCCGCTGGAGCTCCCTGTTGAACTCTACTTCCATGTTCAGAGGGAGAAAAGCTGATGGCGGAGTCAAGTCGTCACCCGCGACGTCGATGCCGTGCTGGAACTTCTTGATATGGAATTCCAAGGTTGTCCTCGACATGTTGGACTTCAGCCCGGTCTCAACCCGGTCGTCGTCCATCACACTGTTGAGGGCCCAAGCGAGTTTTCCTCTCCTCTTCAGCGGTGCCCACCTGTTGACCAGGAAGTTGCAAAACACTACCTGAGGAGTTAATCCTCCCTCCACACACTGGCGGATCCTGTCAGAGCAGGGTTGAAGGCTTCCGCCAGCACCGGAGCTTCACTCCAGACTGTAGTGTCGATGTTGGGGAGGCCTTCGGGCAGCTCCAGCTTCTCGTGCTCCTCCACCCGAATGACTATCCAGTCCTTCCAATCATCCCACTTCCCAGAGGGAAACGACCGGAGGTACTTGAATGGGCACTTATTGTGCTTCACGAAGTAATAGAAGCCAAGGTACTCATTACTCCTACCGGTGGTATGGACGGTTAAGAAGGTCCGGAAAAGTTCAATGCAGGGGGGATGCCCACCCACATTTCACAGAAGTGGACGAAGATAGACACAAGAAGAATGGAGTGGGGGCCAAGGTGGTATAGCTGCAGACCATAAAAGTCAAGCAGCATCAAGAAAAAGGAGGAAAAAGGTGGGATCAACCCCACCATGGCGTACGAAGAGAAGTACACCATCTCGCCGGCGTGCTCCTTCTCGAACGGGAGCTCTCCTCCGGCGCGGACCAGACGGTTGAAGAAGTCCGGGGACCATCCCATGAGGGCCCGGACCTTCTTCAAGTCACCTTCGGTCTTCAAACGACTCTCGCGGAGACCCAACTCCATCGCGGCACAACAAGGCAAGAGAGGAAAAGCGAGCGCAAGTTGGGAGTTTGAATGCAAGGTTAGATGAGAGGCGTAAAGAACTCCAGACGGTGCGCGGTTTCCTCCTTAAGTATGCCCTCGCAATGCTTGGATGGAAACCGCAAGGAAGTCGAAGGTACTACTCAAACATTCCACCCAGCCGATGACAAGAGGGCCCGGGACCACCCCGTGAGATTCTTACCCAGGCGAACGGTTGTCATCATGAGGCGGGAAGCCCGAAGGAGGCGGCCTGACAAGGCGCGCGGAACCGATACGATTTTCGTATCGGGAACCGGCGACCTTAAATTGCATGAGATCCGCACGCCAAAGATCTCATTTGCCGCACACAGGATATGCCACGCGGCGAGGATTTCTGACTTTGAAGCTGAGACGGATAAAGAAGTGTTGCCTCATGTTTCAGAGTCTCGCTCCAACAAAAGACAAGGGTGTGCTACTGAGCCTTCGCCTACCCCACCTAGGGTGCATCGAAAGGTTCCGACCAAGAAACCAGCTTCACGAGCAAAAGATATGGCTGTTCCTAGCTTGGTGGCTCCACGCTAAACCATGGGCAAAGGAAAGGGGCTTGCCTCTGGCCTGATTGGTCCCTTGGAGATGACTGCTCCAAGACAAGGGAATAGAAAACCCTCAGGAGAGAAATTCAATGGCAATATGAGTGATGTGGCAAGGAAGCTCTGAAAGTGCATCTAGGACTCCCTTGTGGGTTTTGGATGATTTATGACAAGCAAATGGGATCCTAATCCTTTTGTTGAGATGAATGCAGGAAAATCATGAAAAATGAGCAAAGTACCAAAAAGAGGGAAATTGAGAAGGAAAATGAATTTGAGCTCAAGGAGAAGAAATTAGTAGTTTAGTATGTATGGAGTGTGTTAAGGAAACACACCCAAGAGCTCAATCTCACTTAATCACACACACACAATGCACAAAGCTATACAGGACCAGACTAGTCCGATATCAGCCGGACTAGTCCGATATCACATTCTGCACCAGATCGGACAAGTCCGGTCACCACCGGACTAGTCCGATATCTTTCTGTTCCACTTCGGACTAGTCCTCCCCAGTGCGGACTAGTCCTTATCAATGCACAAGTCACACAAAATCGGACCAGTCCGTTGTGACCCGGATAGTCCGATAGTCATTCTGATCCACTTCGGACAAGTCCGGTGTCCACACGGACTAGTCCGATATACACTCTGATCTAAATCGGACAAGTCCTCCAAGTGCGGACTTGTCATCCTAAACACTTAGGGTTTCACAAGTCCGGACAAGTCCGATGGCAATCGGACTAGTCCGAAGATTTCCAGCAGCGAAATCGGACAAGTCCGTTTTTAACCGGACTAGTCTGATATTCCTGGACACTTAGGGTTTGCTTTGCACGGCACACCGGACTAGTCCGGTCACCACCACGGACTAGTCCGATCTTTCTGAACCCTAACGGTAACTTCTAGAAACCCCATATAAATAGAGGTGCACGGCCCACTTTCACCCTCTCTCGAACCCTAGCGCCGTCACACCTCCCAAGAGACTCAAAAACCATCTCTCTCCACGAAATTAAGTGCAAAATCAATCAATCCATTGAAGATCACTTGTAGATCATTGGAGAGGCACTTGGCACACAATTGAGCTCTTGGTTTGAATCTCTAACACACTCTTGCATCTCAATTTGTATATTTCGAAGTGTGTTATTGGTGGTCTTGAAACTTGTAATCAAGGGAGCTCTCAACTTGTGAGATCGCCCCTTCAACTTGGTGATTTACCCCTGTGTGGTTAGTGGAAGAGGATTGGCCTTCGTGGCGATCCGACGAGGGAAGGGTTGGTGAAGACCCGGTCCTTTTGTGGGCTCCTCAACGTGGACGTAGGTTGCCTTCGTGGTAACCGAACCACGGGATAAATCTTGTGTCTTGTTCGTTTGTGTTCATCATTCTAGTTGATCAACATTATCTAGGGTTTGATTTATCTTGTTGAATTGAAGTTAAATAGTTGAACAAGAATCATACTTGCAATAAAACTTGACATACAATCATTGAACTGTTATTGAAGTTTATATTTCCGCTGCAAACGTCAAGAAACAATCAAATTGACCTAACTTGATCAACCTAGTCCGTGAAATTCGGACTAGTCCGCACTTCACCGGACTAGTCCGATATATCTAGTTTTGACCTTGTTGTTGAAGTGCTACAGGAACCGAGAAAATTCAAGAAGGCCTATTCACCCCCCCCTCTAGGCCTACATTCAATTGGTATCAGAGCAGGTTCTTCAAGAAAGAGTGCAACCACTCGAAGAGATCATGTCGGACATGAAGGAAGTCCAGAAAATCAACAACCAGGAAGAAATGAACAATGACAAGCACCAAAAGCTTGAAAAGTATCTCGAAGCCATTCAAGACTTCGATGATGATGATGAGGAGACATTGGAGCTGAAAGCACTGCTCCGAAAGAAAGCACTTTCCAAAGGGAAAGCTAAAGTTGAAGAAAAGAAGAAGGGGAGTAGTCAAACCGACTACTCCCGATATCCTTTTAATTATGACCGTTTAAATTCTAACAGCAGTCATTATCTATCTATTCCTCTCGGAAAAGCCCCACACTTCGATGGGAATGATTACTCCATGTGGAGGCAAAATATGAAGATGCACTTGATTTCCCTTAACCCAAGTTTATGGCATATTGTGTGCACAGGAATAAACATCCCTGATGACGATGAAGAACTCACACCAAGTCAAGAGCAAGCCATCCACAGGAATGCCCAAGCCGCAGCCGTTATCACCTCATCTCTAAGTAGAGATGAATTCACAAAGGTGGACGGATTGGAGATTGCTAAAGAAATTTGGGACACACTACAGACAGCACATGAAGGTGACAGGCATGTGCGGGAGGCAAAGATTGAGATGATTGAAGGCGAACTGGGAAGGTTCGCGATTGAGGAAGATGAGTCTCCCCAGGACATGTACAACAGACTGAAGACTCTTGTGAACAAGGTTCGATCATATGGTAGCAAAAAGTGGAATGACCACGAGGTTGTAAAGCTCATCCTTAGAGCCTTTATGCCTCGCAACGTCACACTTTGCTCTATGATCCGAGAAAGTCCCGGGTACAAGAAAATGACTTCGGATGAACTCCTTGGCAAAATCATCAACTTTGAGATGATGGAGAAGCAAGCCAAGCACGTCAAAGAAATAGCCGACCTCACATCGGCCAAGAAGAAGGGAGTTGCCTTAAAGTCCTCACTCAAGCCTCTATCCAAAGAAGCAAAAGAAGCACAGCTTGAGGAGGACAGCGATGATGAAAGCAGCGAGCTGGACGAAGAAGATATGATTTTGTTCATGAAGAAGTTCAAAAGAATTATGAAGAAAAGACAAGGAACAAAATCGAGTGAAGGAAAATACAAGGAGAAGACAAAGCCGAAGATGAGGCGGGCATGCTATAATTGTGGTGAGTACAATCACTTTATAGTTGATTGCCCATATGAGGACAACAAGAAGAAGAGTAAAGAGTCCAAGCCTCAACCGAAGAAATTCTTCAAGAAGAAGAAACAAGCTGAACAAGCACACATCGGAAAGGAGTGGGACTCAAACGATGAGTCCTCATCGTCCGATGAAGAAGAAATGGCTAGCATAGCCATTGAAAGCATGTTCAAGAAACCCACACGCTTCCCCACGCTCGGTGCAAAGAAAGCAAATGGAACTTGCCTCATGGCTAAGGAAGGTAAACGCAAGGTAAGCATCAAAACTCCTTCCTTGCATTCTTACTCGAGTGATGATGATCTAGATAGTGAAAATGAAGATATGCTAATTGGTTTAGATAGAAAAACTACTGCTAAAATGAAATTCTTGCTTAACCAACTTGTTGAGAAGGAAGAGCTAATTGATCGTCAAGAATACATGATTATCTCCCAAAAGGAGAAGCATGTCGAACTTGACAATCTACTAGCTCTTGAAAAGGAGAGAAACCACTCACTAGAGCTTAAGCTAGCTTCAAGCAAGAAAACTTGCTTGGAGTTAACCAACTCAAACGTTGCAATCAAGGATCAACTTGATGACCTAATCAAGGTCAACAAGATCCTTGAAGTGCAGGTTGAGTCACTCAAGCTTAGTGAACCTTCCTCCTCTTCAACCCTACCTTCTCAACCCACTTCAACTAATATCGCTCATATTTGCAAATGTGATAAAATTAACACCAGGTTGAAGGAAAATTCTACCTTCACAAAGGACAAAAATCCTACCCAATGTGTAATATTTGACAAGGAGAGGATCAACTATGCACGTAGTGCATATTTGGTCCAAAGACCTCCAAATGTCAAGTACGACATTGGTTACTCTCGTGATGGAAAGCAAAGAGCTGGAAATCATAGAAATAACAAGGGAAGGATTACCTTTGTGAAGGGAGGACCCTCACAATCTGGTAACTCGAAAACTAAAAATCTGAACTCTCATGAAAACGGACTAGTCCGGTTGTGGTCCGGACAAGTCCGGTCATCCGGACAAGTCCGGTCACACAGACTAGTCCGACCCATAATCAACAGCAACTCTTGTTTAAAACCTTTGATGCTTCTTATGTATTAATGAAAACTAATGTTGGTAAAGTGTATGCTTATTATGCTGGGCCACGCCATGGGAACACAAAATCCCATGTGTGGGTGCCCAAATGTATTGTTACTAACCTCCAAGGACCCAAGCAAGCTTGGGTACCTAAAAGCAAAGCGTAATTTGTTTTTGCAGGCCTACTCCTCCGGTGGATCCAAATGGGTGCTAGACAGTAAATGCACCAACCACATGACCGGAGAAAGGAGGATGTTCGTGGAGTATGAAGTGAACAAGGACCCAAACGAAGGCATCTACTTTGGGGATAACAGTCAAGGAAGGGTCCTCGGTACCGGTAAAATAGCAATATCCTCCGAACATACTCTTTCACATGTTTTACACGTTGAATCTTTAGATTATAACCTGTTGTTCATATCTCAATTATGTGACAAAGGTTATAATTGCTTGTTTACTAACGAGGGTGTGACCGTCTCAAGGAGAAGTGATGGTTCCATTGCACTCAAGGATATGTTAAAGGGAAAGCTTTACCTTGTTGACTTCAACAAGAATAAAGCCGAACTCGACACATGCTTGATTGCAAAAACCAACATGGGTTGGCTGTGGCATAGACGGCTGGCACATGTTGGTATGAGGAACCTTCAAAAACTCCTCAAGGGCGATCACATCCGAGGTTTGAAAGATGTTGTGTTTGAGAAAGACAGGCCTTGTAGCGCGTGCCAAGCAGGGAAGCAAGTTGGAGCACAACATCCCGCGAAGAACATCATGACCACGACAAGACCGCTCGAACTACTTCATATGGACTTGTTTGGTCCAATTGCTTACATAAGCATCGGCGGTAATAAATACGGTTTAGTTATTATTGATGATTTTTCCCGCTTCACTTGGGTGTTCTTTTTGCATGGCAAGTCAGAAACACAAGAAACACTCAAGAAATTCTTCAAGCGAGCGCAAAACGAGTTCTCACTATCAATCAAGAGTATTCGGAGCGACAATGGCACGGAGTTCAAGAACATACAAGTGGAGGAGTACCTTGATGAGGAAGGAATCAAGCACGAATTCTCAGCACCATACTCTCCACAACAAAACGGAGTTGCCGAAAGGAAGAACTGAACGCTCATTGAGATGGCAAGAACAATGCTCGATGAATACAAGACTTCAGATCGATTTTGGGCGGAAGCAATCAACACCGCTTGCCATGCCACAAATCGACTCTACCTTCATCGACTACTAAAGAAGACCCCCTATGAGCTACTCACCGGTAACAAACCGAACGTTTCATATTTTCGAGTTTTCGGTTCTCCTTGCTACATTTTGAACAAGAAGCCCAGGACTTCAAAGTTCGCTTCGAAGTCCGATGAAGGTTTCTTGCATGGTTATGATTCGAACACTTACGCCTATCGTGTTTTCAACAAGACCTCCGGACTTGTTGAAGTGGCACGTGACGTAGTGTTCGATGAAACTAATGGCTCCCAAAAGGAGCAAGTTGATCAATGTGAATTAGGTAAAGAGGAAGCTCCCTATCAAGCATTGAAGAGGATGGCTCTAGGCGAAGTACGACCACAAGAGTCATCATCACAAATACAAGAGGAAAGTGAACCACAAGAGGAGATCAACAATTCAGGGGGAGCCTCGATACAAGACAAATCACAGGAATATGAACATAATCAACAAATCAACGAGGACAACAACTCAGGGGGAGAAGAAGATGATCACCAACATACGACCCCCAAAGTGCCACACCCAAGAGTACACCAATGCATTCAAAGGGATCATCCAATCGACAACATCATCGGTGACATCCAAAAGGGAGTAACCACTAGATCTCGTATAGCAAATTTTTGTGAACATTACTCGTTTGTCTCCTTTTTGGAACCTCGCAGGACTGAGGATGCATTGAAGGATCCGAACTGGGTGGTAGCAATGCAAGAAGAGTTGAACAATTTCAAGAGAAACGAGGTTTGGGAACTTGTGGAAAGACCCAATGCA
This sequence comes from Tuctoria greenei, assembly GCA_036927565.1. Classification (NCBI taxonomy): domain Eukaryota; kingdom Viridiplantae; phylum Streptophyta; class Magnoliopsida; order Poales; family Poaceae; genus Tuctoria; species Tuctoria greenei. The sequence goes on from JAYESD010000004.1 coordinate 76,645,999, forward strand.
AATATTGTGGGCACCAAGTGGATCTTCCGCAACAAACAAGACGAACACGGGGTGGTGACAAGAAACAAGGCACGACTTGTGGCCAAAGGTTACTCACAAGTTGAAGGTTTGGATTTCGATGAGACTTTTGCTCCAGTAGCTAGGCTTGAATCAATTAGAATATTACTTGCATATGCCACTCACCATGATTTCAAGCTGTACCAAATGGACGTGAAAAGCGCCTTCGTCAACGGACCAATCAAGGAAGAGGTGTACGTGGAGCAACCACCCGGATTTGAAGACGAAGAGTTCCCCGACCACGTGTATAAACTGCGTAAGGCTCTCTATGGCCTCAAACAAGCTCCTAGAGCTTGGAATGAGTGTCTTAGAGACTTTCTAATTGATAATGGTTTTCAAATTGGCAAAGTAGACTATACATTATTCACAAAAATACTGGATAATGATCTTTTTATTTGCCAAATCTATGTTGATGATATAATTTTTGGATCAACTAATCAATCTTTCTGTAAAGAGTTTAGTAAAATCATGACAGACAGATTTGAAATGTCAATGATGGGAGAATTGAAGTTCTTCTTGGGATTCCAAGTGCGGCAACAAAGGGAAGGAACATTCATAAGCCAAACCAAGTACACACAGGACATCCTCAAGAAGTTTGGCATGGACAAGGAAAAGCCCATAAAGACTCCCATGGCAACGAATGGCCACTTGGATCTCAATGAAGATGGACCGAGCATCGACCAAAAGGTATATCGCTCCATGATTGGATCCTTACTATACTTATGTGCATCTAGGCCAGATATTATGTTGAGTGTATGTTTTGTTGAGTGTATGTTTGTGTGCAAGATTTCAAGCCAACCCTAAGTAATGTCATTTGACAGCCGTAAAGAGAATCCTAAGATATTTAGTTCATACACCCAACCTTGGTCTTTGGTACCCAAAAGGCTCAAAATTCAATCTCATTGGGTATTCCGATGCAGACTATGCCGGGTGCAAAGTTGATAGAAAAAGCACTTCCGGCACCTGCCAATTCCTAGGAAGATCCTTAGTTTCTTGGTCATCCAAGAAACAGAATTCCATTGCATTATCCACTGCCGAAGCAGAGTATGTTGCAGCCGGGAGTTGTTGTGCACAACTCCTTTGGATGCGACAAACTCTAAGGGATTATGGTTACAATATGAACCGTATTCCTCTCCTTTGTGATAATGAGAGTGCCATTAAAATAGCCAACAATCCAGTTGAACACTCTAGGACTAAACACATTGACATAAGACACCATTTCTTGAGAGACCATTCCATGAAAGGAGACATATCCATCTCTCATGTCCATACCCAAAAACAATTGGCCGACATATTCACCAAGCCACTTGATGAAAAACGTTTTTGCGAACTCCGAAATGAGCTAAACATTCTTGATTCTCGGAGTGTGGCTTGAAAATTTGCATACCTGTATGATTGCTTCAAAATATTGATTGAATTGTGAAAATCATCCCTCTTCTTTTTTCTCTTGAAAAACTATGTCAATTATTAGATCTTGATGAATTTTTGATCATAGTATGATTGTTGTTTGCTTACTGGTCAAATTCATCAAGATTATTTGAATTGTTTTGCCTCTCTCTACTCTCAATTATTGGACCTTCAAATATATATGAATGGGCTATGCAATTCTTTCCTGGTGACCACGGACAAGTCCGTGGTTACCCGGACTAGTCCGCCATTGCAGACTAGTCCGCATTGTGACGGTTACGCCGGACTAGTCCGACAGACCACGGACTAGTCCGACTTAGGTCTCTTGAGGACTTCGGACTAGTCCGGTCATGTCCGGACTTGTCCGATTTTTCGTGTCCATAACCCTAGCCGCCACTAAACCCTAATTCCCTCACCCCACACTCGCCCCCAAGCTTTCTCTCTCTTGCGCTCGAGCTCCCAAGGCGAATCCTTGATTCCTCCGTCGAAAAGCCTCAATCTTGGGCGGAGATCAAGCTTGAAGACTCGGGGATTGAAGTTAGCGGACAAGTCCGGCCTCCAACCCCCAAAATCTCAAGCTTCCTTTGATTTCTTGGTAAATTTTCTTCAAAACCCTAAGAAATCACAAATTTCTCTATTGCTTATCGTTTGGCCTAGCATTCTTCACTAGCTACATGTCTAGTTGATGTACTATGTGTATGCTAGACTAGTTTTACCTTAGGGATCAATTTTTGTCCAGACTGTTAGGTTTTTGCGGATGAACACCGGACTAGTCCGGTCCAGGTACGGACAAGTCCGGTCCCCCGGACTAGTCCGTGCCTGTGCACCAGACAAGTCCGTTGTTTCTGAACCAAAACCTAATTCTTTAATTCCCTAATGCCTTCCATTGCCATCTTACCTCACCAATACCTTGTATAACTTGTCCTTTCTCTTGATCACTCATTCTCAGATCATGTCGAGCTCCGACAACGAAATCTCCGATTTTGAGGCCGAGTTGGACCACGAGGTGGCACCTCGGTCCTCGGCGGGTCTTGGCAAGAAACGCCAAGAGAGACCCTCCGAGCCTGCTCCCTCACCTCCCCGGGTTCGGAGGAAGGTGTGTGCCAAGAAGCCTGCCTCGAAGGCTGCTACTCCTTCAAGTGGCCTTCGCCAAGCTAAAGGGAAGGGCAAGGGGGTTGCCACAGGGCCTGTTGGGCCCCTAAAGCTGCATACTCCCAGAGAAGGGGTCCGGGACCCCAATGAGGAAAGATTCAATGGCAAGGGCAGCGATGTGGCTATGAAGTTGAGAAGTGTTGATTGCTATGCAAGGCCCAAGCAAGCAGCTGATGGCAGGTTTTGGTCAAATTTCCATGCTGATTTCTACAAGCTGGTCTATTTGCCGATGAAGACCCCGGTGGTGCGCAGTCAATGGATTGACTGGGCCCACCTTGAGAAGAGGAAATGTGCAGCTTTTGATGAAGTGATAGCAGCTGCAGAGAGACATGGGCTGAAGGATCTGTTTGCCTTCAGATACAATTGGAATGATGAAGTGATTGCACAATTCTATGCAACGTGCCACTTCTCAAGCGAAGACGAAGAAAGTGTGACTTGGATGACTCATGGATCCAAGTATTCTATTACTCAGGAAGAGTATGCCCGCCTGCTGCACCTTGACTCTGAAGGACATGACCACCTCATTATCCACAACATTGGGGTCATTGAGAGGGATGGAATGAAGTTCATGTATGAGCCCACCTCCAAGTATGTCCCTCCCTCCACAAAGAATATGAAGCCTTTCTTTGTGGTCCTCAACAGAGTCCTCAGGAAGACGATTGCCCCCAAGGATGGGGATGCAGGGAGTGTGCAAGGCTACCTCCGGACCCTGATGAGGGTCATTAGCAAGAAAAGGCAATTCGATGTTGCAGACTATATTTGGAATGATATGGTCAATATCTCAAGTACCCCCAACCGATCATGTGGCTATGCCCCTTACTTGATGTTCATGATTGAGAAGGTCACAAGAATCGAGTTTGTGAAGGATGTGGAGCACACTCCACTGAGGCCTCAGAAGCCTCAGTCAGTGAGTGTCCAGGCTGCTCCATCGCCGGCCTCAAGCCCCGAGGCACCGGCAAGGCAAGAAGAAGCTGCTAGGGCTCCTCCTCCCTCCATAGTAGCCCCTCAGAAAGGATCCGCCAGTGGGATCCTCAAGTACTTGGCTGCAATTTTCTCCTCATGCAAGAAAACTGAAGTGAAGCTTCACAAGCTAAATCAGAAGAGGAAGGAGGACATGCGGTACATAAAAGCCAATGTGAAGCAACTGAGTGAGAAGCTGGAGATCAACCCAATTGGATCCCCAGTACTTTCTGAAGATTCTGATCCGGACATCACCGAGCTCAACCCCTTGACTACCCCCGAGCTTGCCTATTTTGGCATTGGGGGTTCGAGCAGCTCCGCCCCTCCTCCTCCCTCTCAACCTCGTCAAGCGGAAAGTGATGAAGACGATGAAGACGACGAGAGGACTGACAGCGAAGAGTGAAGCCCTAGGACCTTCCTCTCTCTCTTTTTGGTGTCTTGATGCCAAAGGGGGAGAGATTGAGGGGGAGTCTCTAGTCTTAGCTTTAGCTGAATAGGATGCGAGGAGAGAGCTCTCTATGTTTTTTTAATTGTGATTGTATTTTGTTTAACACTATTTTCATATCATGTTTGGTCCTGTGTTAAATTGCTCAATTAATTTGCAAGTGTGTGATGAAATCTGAATTTTTGTCCCTGAAATGCCATATTCACTTGATATTAGTTGATCAATGCAAATTCTGTCATTCTTAATGCATTCATGCTGTTAGTATGCATCCCACCATAAAGAATGCACACATGAATAATTATCTTGTTGCTTGATGTATTTTTTGAGTCATATGTGCATACTTTATGAAAATATCATTTTATACCTCATTTTGTGAAATTTCAATTGGTTGTCATCAATCACCAAAAAGGGGGAGATTGAAAGTGCATCTAGGACTCCCTTGTGGGTTTTGGATGATTTATGACAAGCAATTGGGATCCTAATCCTTTTGTTGAGATGAATGCAGGAAAATCATGAAAAATGAGCAAAGTACCAAAAAGAGGGAAATTGAGAAGGAAAATGAATTTGAGCTCAAGGAGAAGAAATTAGTAGTTTAGTATGTATGGAGTGTGTTAAGGAAACACACCCAAGAGCTCAATCTCACTTAATCACACACACACAATGCACAAAGCTATACAGAACCGGACTAGTCCGATATCAGCCGGACTAGTCCGATATCACATTCTGCACCAGATCGGACAAGTCTGGTCACCACCGGGCTAGTCCGATATCTTTCTGTTCCACTTCGGACTAGTCCTCCCCAGTGCGGACTAGTCCTTATCAATGCACAAGTCACACAAAATCGGACCAGTCTGTTGTGACCCGGACTAGTCCGATAGTCATTGTGATCCACTTCGGACAAGTCCGGTGTCCACACGGACTAGTCCGATATACACTCTGATCTAAATTGGACAAGTCCTCCAAGTGCGGACTTGTCATCCTAAACACTTAGGGTTTCACAAGTCCGGACAAGTCCGATGGCAATCGGACTAGTCCGAAGATTTCCAGCAGCGAAATTGGACAAGTCCGTTTTTAACCGGACTAGTCCGATATTCCTGGACACTTAGGGTTTGCTTTGCACGGCACACCGGACTAGTCCGGTCACCACCACGGACTAGTCCGATCTTTCTGAACCCTAACGGTAACTTCTAGAAACCCCATATAAATAGAGGTGCACGACCCACTTTCACCCTCCCTCGAACCCTAGCGCCGTCACACCTCCCAAGAGACTCAAAAACCATCTCTCTCCACGAAATTAAGTGCAAAATCAATCAATCCATTGAAGATCACTTGTAGATCATTGGAGAGGCACTTGGCACACGATTGAGCTCTTGGTTTGAATCTCTAACACACTCTTGCATCTCAATTTGTATATTTCGAAGTGTGTTATTGGTGGTCTTGAAACTTGTAATCAAGGGAGCTCTCAACTTGTGAGATCGCCCCTTCAACTTGGTGATTTACCCCTGTGTGGTTAGTGGAAGAGGATTGGCCTTCGTGGCGATCCGACGAGGGAAGGGTTGGTGAAGACCCGGTCCTTTTGTGGGCTCCTCAACGTGGACGTAGGTTGCCTTCGTGGTAACCGAACCACGGGATAAATCTTGTGTCTTGTTCGTTTGTGTTCATCATTCTAGTTGATCAACATTATCTAGGGTTTGATTTATCTCGTTGAATTGAAGTTAAATAGTTGAACAAGAATCATACTTGCAATAAAACTTGACATACAATCATTGAACTGTTATTGAAGTTTATATTTCCGCTGCAAATGTCAAGAAACAATCAAATTGACCTAACTTGATCAACCTAGTCCGTAAAATCCGGACTAGTCCGCACTTCACCGGACTAGTCCGATATATCTGGTTTTGACCTTGTTGTTGAAGTGCTACAGGAACCGAGAAAATTCAAGAAGGCCTATTCACCCCCCCCCCCCCTCTAGGCCTACATTCAAGCTCAGGAAGATCGATGCATATAGCAGTGGCAAGAAGGCAGCTAACCCAAGATTTTGGAGTCACTTTCATGCGGACTACTACAGTATCGTGTACCTTCAGATGAAGACTCTAGTAGTCCACAGCCAATGGATTGACTAGACCTACTTTGAAAGGAAAAGTTGCAATGCCTTTGAGGAGGTAATAGAGGCTACCGAGAGACACGGCCTCAAGGACTTGCTCTCCTTCAGGTATAACTGGAATGATGAGTTCATTGCTCAATTCTTTGCAACTTGCTACTTTTCTAGCGATGAAGAAGAGAGAGTGACTTAGATGACACATGAATCCAAGTACACGGTCACATATGATGAGTTTCACAGGCTGCTGGATCTAGAGGACACCGATGACAATGCAATTGTGATTCACAATCTTGGTGTCCTGGAGAAGGACAAGATGGACTTTCTCTATTATACTCGCCTCAAGTTCAATCCTCCCTCAACCAGGAACATGAAGCCCCTCTTCATTTTTCTCAATAGAGTGCTCCGGAAGACGATTGCTCCAAAGGATGGAGATGCTGGGAGTGTCCAAGGTTACTTGAGAACCTTGATGAAACTGATTAGCAGGAGGAGAAAGTTTGACATCTTTGACTACATATAAAACGACATGGTAAACATCTCCTACAGCTCTAATCTCTCCTGTGGCTTTGCACCGTATATCATGTTTATGATAGAGAAGGTCACGAGCATAGAATTTGTGAAGGATGTGGAGCATACTCCTCTAAGGCCTCAGAAGCCTCCTCAAGCCTCTCTCCTATCTACTCCCTCACCTGCCTCAAGTGAGGAACATTCTAAGAAAGCTCAAGAAGATACAAGGCCTTCCACTAGAGCTAGGGCCCCTCCATCTAGCAAAGGGTTCCCTAGTGGAATCATGAAGTAATTGGCAGCTATCTTTGGATCTTGCCGAAAAACTGAGGTGAAGGTTCATCAGATGAAAAAGGCAAGAAATAATCAAATGTGGTACATGAAGGACAATGTCAGAGGCATTTGTCAAAAACTGGAGATTGAGCCTATTGGGTCTCCAGTCGTCTCAGAGGACTCTGCATTTGACTTCTCAGAGCTTCCACCTCTTTCAGCTTCCGATCTTGCATATGTTGGCATTCGGGGCACGACGAGTGGTTCCTCTCCTCCTCCTCCTTAGCCTGATGACAACGATGATGAAAGGACCGACAGCGAGGAGTAAGCCGGCAGCGACAAGTAGATCCCTCCTCTCCTTCTTTTTGGTGCCTTGATGCCAAAGGGGAGAGATTGATGGGGAGTGTGAGGTTGTAGCTTTAGTTTGAGAGAGAGAGAGAGAGAGAGAGAGCTCTATTTGTGTTTTTGTTGTGACTCTGTTATGCTTTTGGTATTGTAAACCTTTAATGACGCTCTCTCATGCTTTCAAACATGTGTTGTGAAATGATAACTATAATATGCTTATAATCAATGGTTTATGTTGAAAATTGCTATGTATGCTTGAGATTCTAGATGATATTATGATTATGCCCATTATGATATTCACATCAAAATTATTGCTCACACACATAGTTTTGCATTCCACCATAAAGAGTGCACATATGTATTATGTCTACATTGCCTATTTTGCTCAAAGCTCATATGTGCATACTTTATGAAAATCTGAATTTTTATCATATTTTTGTAAATCTCAATTGGTTGTCATCAATCACCAAAAAGGGCGAGATTGAAACTGCATCTAGGCAGCCCTTGTGGGTCTTGGTTGATTTATGTCAAACAAATGAGATCCTAACAAAATTGTTGACATGAGTGCAAGTTTTAAATAAATTAGCAAGAAAACGCAAAAAGGAAGGAGAATGAGGATCTAAAGCAAAAGGAGCTCAAGAGCTGGAAATATTAGATTATTTTGTATGGAGTGTGTTGGAGAAACACACCCCAAGAGCTCAAATGATCAAATAATTCAACTCACTGCACAATTCACAGGAAAACCGGACTAGTCCGATATCTCTCTGACTAAGAACAGACTTGTTCCCCCTAGTGCGGACTAGTCCTCAGCACTTCACTCTTGTACGACAACGGACAAGTCCGATATCAGCCGAACTAGTCCGAAAACTCCCCGACTAAAATCGGACAAGTCCCTCCAAGTGCAGACTTGTCCTCAGTTCTTCACGGTGTTCACTACACCGGACTAGTCCGATATCAACCGGACTAGTCTGAAAGTTTCTGACTAAAAATGGACTAGTCCGCACCAGTAAAAGACTAGTCCGGTATATCTCAACACTTAGGGTTTTCCACATGTTGCACATCGGACTAGTCCGGAGTCCACCACGAACTAGTGCGGACATCGCAAACCCTAAAGGTAACTTTTGGAAACCCTAGTATAAATAGAGGTGTACGGCCATACAACTATCTCTATCAATCCCTTGCGCCATCACACCTTCCAAGAGCCCAAAATACACATCTCTCCACAAATTGTAACCCTAAAAGGATCAAATATTTGAGGATTAACAATTGATCAAAGTAGAGACTTGTTCTACACATCTTGAGCTCTTGGGTTTTATCTCTCGCACACTCTTGTTGTTTATTGTATATCTTTTGAGTGTGTTTGGTGGTGTTCTTCATTGTAATTCTTGGGGAGCCCTCAACTTGTGAGAAGGTCCCTTGAACAAGTTATTTACCCCTTTGCGATTAATGGAATAGAATAGGCCTCCATGGCGATTCGATGAGGGTAGGGTTGCTGAAGACCTGGTTCTCCGTGGACTCCTCAACGTGGATGTAGGTTTCCTCCGTGAGAATCGAACCACGGGATCAAATCTTGTCTCGCACTTTTGTTTCATTGTTCATTATATTCTAGGGTTTACATAATATTGTGTAATTCACGTTGAAACATTGAAACTAAAGTTGATCTCTGTCATACATTGTTTCATTGTGGTAATACATCTAAGATGCAAATTAATTTCCGCTGCATAGGGCACTAGAAGTGAAATTATCAATCGATCTTGATCTTTCTAGTCCACGCACACCGGACTAGTCCTCACAGTACCGGACTAGTCCTATCTGTCTGTATTTGATCAATCTGTTAAGTGTTTCAAGGATCAACAAAGATTCAAAAAGCCTATTCACCCCCCTCTAGGCTACATTCAGTAGCCCTCGAGTGTCATTGGGCAAGCAGTTCGGCCCGCTTGCCGCATCGTGGCTGGGGGCAACCGCTCGGTCACGGTTCTCCATGTCTTTGCTCCGGGCTCCACAGCTAGTTGCACGTACATGCAGCCAAGTTTCTTGATGCTGGTGCAGAGCTTGGCATCGACCAAGGTGCCTAGTTTGCAGCTGCTGTGATAGAGGGCGGGCGGTCACCGCGCGGGTGCCTATCCTTCATTTGCCCTCCCTAGGTTGGAGATGGCAGGGCGGAATGTCTTGTTGTTGTTCAACATCGGACGGTACCTCATGTACCAGAACGCATGAGCGGTGGATTCACTTAGATCTGGAGATGAAGGTCAGCCAGTCAGCTATAGCTCTTCGCCAGGAGCAGGTCCCTAGTCTTCCAAACCACGCCGACAGTCGATGCACTTGGTCCTGGTAGGATGGGTAGGCGGCTGCATTTGGCTTGGTGCTGGGAGCTTTGTCTACCAAATTGCATGAGCAATTTTCTGCGCACAGAGTGGTGTGGAAGTGTTGGTGCTGAGGTGCGGCTCGTCGATTCTTGGAGTGCCTTCTCCCGACGGTGGCGGAGAATGGGCCTCACGGCGCCATTGCACCATGATGCCCGTGTCGGCATCTAGCCGTCAACACTTTAAGTGAGGCCTCGGGGCAGGTATGGCGGCTGGGATTTGCGGTGTGATTGATCTGGGACGCCTACACTAGCGTCCTAGCCGTCACTGCTTGGAGATGAGCTTCAGGATGGGGACGGAGGTTGGGACACGGATGTCGGCATCCGTCCCGTCGGTGCTCGGTGAAGCCGTTGAGGCGAGGATGAGTAGGAAAGCACGGGAGTCCCCCTACTTGGCACGCCAACTGTTGGTGTTCTGTTTGCCGATGAGTACCAAATGTACCACGCGTTATGCCTCGAGGCGACCTAGTAGCTAGAACATGGGATGTATACTAGTTCTGGCAAGGTGCCCTATGTCCAGTTCGGGGATCTCTTCTTTTCATTATTACTGATGGGGGAGTACATGCACTACATAAGAAAGGCTCATCCAAGACGTGCCTGGATGAAGAAGAGTGACAAACAAACCATGCGTCTCCATCATCGCATCTTGAATTACGTTGTCATCGGAGACGCATGCAAGGCGCGTCGCTAATCAGACTAAGTGCGAGACAAGCTCAAAGATAGTGCATCTCCTTTCGTTGAGACATAACAGACGTGCTTTACGGGGTCATTGGAGACGGGCTGCGTGCGCGTCGCCCATCAGCGTACATGCGAGACACGCTCTAATACAGCGCGTCGCAGATTTATTAACTGGTCCGAGATGAGCTTTATGTTAGCCCATCGCTGATTTGTTGACTGATTTGAGATGTGCTGTAGCGAAGTGTGTCTCCTTTATTTAGGTAATCCAAGACGTCCTCTGTTACAACCCGTCGCAGATTTTTTTATAGGTAGGTCACTACGGCACTAACAAGAGACGTTCCCTGCTAGACGCACGTCTCCTGTTAGGTGCCCCCACCCTGATTATCCTCGTTGCCGACTGCATCATGGAGCTAGCCACGATTTGGTAGCCGCATTGCCAGTGTTGGCAACATACACATATAGAAACAAATATATAGCCAAATGGAGATCACACACATCGACCAGACAAATATTAACAAAGTGTCAATCGTGGTTACCAAGTAACTATTTACACAGAGTTCCCCTGCTCATCTAGCTTAACAAGTAACTAGTTATACAAAATAATATTTTTCACCTAATCCTCTACTTGGTAATGAAATTCTCCCTTTGAGCTAATGATTTCAGAAATGGTGAACTTGCATAATTTGCTCGAGGTTACGACCTTCAGCGTTCCTGAAGGCGGGTTTGTAGTCCTGCCACACAATAAAATGAGATTTAGCAAAAGATTAGTAATAAAGTAAAATAAATGCACTTACACATACAATGCAATTAGGTTGCTCTCTAAATAAAGCCATGTGTAAGCAGATATGGAAGCCGCACGTGTTGTCTGGAGCTTGTGGCGGGACGTTAAATGCAATATGATGTTTAAGTTATTGGCGTTTTCCTTTTACTTGTCCAAAAGCCCTAAACAAAAATATTCACAATTAATGTAAAATTATCGTGCAAGGACAAAACAGTCAGAAACTAAAGTGAAGAAGAAACTTACTCGTCAATGACGGAAGAGATATAACTCCATGTACGAGTTACTTGCTCACCGGTTTTTTCATCTCTCAGCCTTGAGGAGTCACAATACCTGACTTGGTCGTACCTTGCAAAAATTGCTATGGTTACCCGGGTTGAACAGTACGACTAGGAGCTCCTTATCACTGTAGTGTTTCATTGGCTTTACAAAATATCGACCAACATCTTTTTGGCCGCTCGACGTTTGAATATAAGTTCTCGCTGGTACTTGCGGTTCAAGATATGAAGGAGACGTGTTTCCCATGTTATGACGAGTAAGTTGTGTTGTTGGTGCCTACACGCAAAATGCCAAATTTGCTACATATCACACTTATATTGAGTATATGTATTGAAGAACCAAGTTTTTTAGGACTTACAATGCGAAGTAGTACATTAGAGAGACATCCAACGCATCGAGGTTGAAAAGGTCGTACAGATCGGGCCATCCGATGACAAAAGTGCCATACCCGAGTTAAAGTGTTTATCCTTCAATTCCACTAGTATGGTGTCACACTTTTTGTAATTTTCCATGTAGTATTGATGAAGTTGAACACAAGGTTTATCAACTTGTTTGAGTGCATCCGCGGTTAACATCGGCTTTCCCCTTTCAAACTTTGGGTTTTCATGCGTCATAGCTTTCGGTGCCCTCGGGTTAGTTTGCGAATATTTCATTGGTTTCTTGCAAGCTTCCTTCGACGATAATCATCGATGCGGCTGACTCTTGTTGTTAGCACGTACATTCTTCGTTGGCTTTGTCGGCGGTTGATCAGGTGTAGGGTGCAGGGCACTTCGATTGCAAGGTGGAGACCAACACGGCTGCTCTTCAAGCGGAGACTTCTGTGGCAGTTCAAGAGTTGGAGACAGATGCAGCTTCTCAGTAACTAGATACAACTGCTCTCCAATTGGAGACTTCTGCTCCTTCTCTATAATTGGAGGCAATGATAGCTCTGGAATTTTAGACAAATCCATTTGTTCTGGATTTGGATGCAGAAGCAAATGTGCCTCAGGAGACATCGAAACATTATAGGTCGATGTGGAACCTGCTGCTGTTGCTGGGTCAACAACAATAAGGCTCCGTCTCCACTGAACCCTTCTAGTAACTGCATCCCGCATAGTCAGTGTTGTATCATCCGGTGGCACTTCGAGCTGCAGGTTTTTCATATTTTCATGCACCATGTCCACCTTGACCAAAGCATAGGATGTTGTGTCCACCTGGAGGTCGTTAAGCATGGTCTGATCGGGATACACTAGCCCTCTCCCGACCTCCATTCGAGCGATTCCTTCAACCATTAGCAGAAGGCTGGATGTTTTTTGTTGAGATAAGTTATATATCGTGTCCGGATCAATTGAAGGTCCAGATGCTGGTGCCTGAAGATCCTCCTGTGGTTGTCCACCCCCAGCTGCTATAGAAGCAAAGTTGCTCCTACGCTCCTCGTCGTTACTTAAGACAAAAAGCGCATTAGGGATTGCTATACCTGCTCCCTGAGCATATGCTTCACGTCTCATAGGAGCTCCCTTCTCAGTTGTATTTTCAACTGCTCCACATCAATGTGTGATGTCGAGGTCATTTTCCACTTCTTATACGTATTTCTGTGTTCCGGAAAACCCTCCCTCCTGGGCAACTAACTGGAAACACCGTGAACACGGCCTCGTTGCTCCGGTCTTTGCAGGGCCTTGGTTAGGGCATCGTTTTCCCTCTCACCATTTGAGTATTCGTTGCTAAGGTTCCAAGCTCTTTGAGAGACATGTAAGGTGCTCGTGTTGTAAAAGCTGATAATGCCTAACTCAGACAGTTGTGAACGAGCACGCATAAATGGTTTCAGCCGTCCAATGAAACTGTGGTATGGATTCGCAACACCTAGCTCGGCTAATGCTTCATCCTGTTAATCCAAAATCCTTTTTTTTCCGGCATAACCGGTGTTTCAGAGGTGGTGGTCAAGCTCGTTCTGTGATCGAAGCCACTTCATATGTTCACTGTTCTTGGCAGATTCTTGTGATTCACATTTTTCAACAAATCTTGTCCAGTCCTCTTCTAACACATGTTGATACTTATAGAAGGGGGTTTCATGATTCTTCCAAAACTTGCAAAGCTTAGTTTTGTTTGTCCTCTATGCATGAGAGATCACCTTCATAGCTAGCTTCTTCCTATAGGATCGAAAATTGTAATGAAACCTGTATAGGTTGTGGAGAATCAAGTTACGTAGACGCGATAACAAGAATCACGAAAAACCGTTGAGAAAAACTCAAGTTACGATCGAAAGATTGACCAAAGGTCAATCTGTTCTACCACAGAAAAATCTGATCTCCTACACTGTAAAGAAACTCGTGTATATAAAAAACCACATATCCAATGACTGTGAAATTTTTACATATGATAGATAATAAAGTTTTGAAGACAACCCAAAAATAATCACGTTGATTGGATCTGTTAAACCAGAGTATGATAAAACAACTGAAGCAGGGTAGTGTTGTGCAGAAACTCGACGAGAAAGACTTGACAGAAACAAGTCGGACGAACAAGGCACAAAAGCTCCTTTAGACTACAAATTTTATTGATCAAAACACAAAAGGAACAGCCCCAAAGTCGTGCACCATGAACTCTGGCCTCCCTTGCTTATATAACCAGCTATGAGGTCAACCCAAACCAAACTAGGACTCAAATCCTACTCCATTTCAAACAAAACATTCCATAACTGCTCAAGACCCTTCTATACGCAGATAGAAGCAATCTTAAAACTTCCAAACACCTTAGGAATGTATACCACATTCCTAAAACAACCCAACTTTGTGACCCACATGAAATCCTATCATAACCAACTCAAATCTTTCCATATTTGAGTCAAACCCGAGTCAGCCGCAGCCTGAGTCCATAATCTAGTTGGTTGGACCTTTTCGACCAATTCTTTACGTCCACATCTCTTCATCTCACCTTGGAATCATGCATTCACATCCATGCACTCCTTGCACACGTGCAAACGCCTTACAAATGACCTCCACGATACCTTTATATGCATTGTTCTTGATTCAAACACGATGTGCGACCTCCCTATCAACTCAACCACAATTCCTCCTGAACTTGGTTGTTGAACCTCATCTTCTTCCTAAGACTAGTTTAATGGTTCCCGTCACCAGCCATGTATTGAACTCAAGTAACACCTGCACATGAACAAACAACCAATACTTCTGAGCACAATTCCTCGGCTTGACTCTGGTTACTTCTGATAACCACAACACCTTACGCTAGCACCTCACATAAGCATGTTGCAAACCGTAGCAAACGATATTGGACATAACTACAAACACACCAAAAACTTAGTAAAAGAATACTAAGCAAACTTTCCATAGATGTAAAGCAAGTTTGAAACATTGCAGGGTAAAAGCAGAACAATTGCAATCTAGCTCCGGACCTTGCCAAAATTAATTGGACCTTGAGCCGGAGCTTACCAAAGCTAGCATGACCTAGCACCGGAGCTTACCAAAGCTAGTCGGACCTAGAGCCCGAGCATACTAAAGCTTAGTCGGACCTAGTGCCAAAATATGTGGGACCTAGCAAAAATAAGTCAGACCTAGACAAAGAAGTCAGACCTAGCCAAAGTAAGTCGGACCTTAGGTCGGACCTTGCTGGAGGTACCCAAAACAAGTCGGACCTATTGTCGGACCTTGCAGAAGCTCGGATCTAGAGTCGGACCTTGATGAAAAAGGTGTTGTGGTAGTATTCAAAACTTTTATCTTCATAGCCAATGTATTCAACACACATAGGTCTCACACATCCCCTTCTATTTCATATCTTTCGGATATTGAACATATGGTTGGATAGAGCATTCAAAGAGTTCATACTTTTCATTTTCGGTCAAGTGATCGACTATCTGTAGGTTTAGTGGCACCTTTTCGGAGCATCTAGACTACAAATTCTAGACAGTCTCGTATTCACATCATGGTCCAGAGGTAAGCCATCGTCATTGGCCTCATAACAGTCAAAATGTCAGTCGGCCATGTCGTCCATGACCTTTTATTTCTTGTGTTACCAAAGGCAGATGCATCCTCTTCACGTGTCTGCTGCTGAGTTTGCTGCTGAGCCTCCTCTTCAATATGCTGCTGATGCTTAGACTGAGACATCTTCAAATTCACAAAAATTCAGTCACATTCGCACAAACAGTCACATAAGGGAGCAAATTTTCTCATGGCATTTGTACCTTAATAAGAGAAAGATCTATGTTCCAAGTGTAAGGACAATCCAAACCAAGCAATCTATAAATGAATCACTAAACATTGAACGGTACTAGCCAAAGCGTAATACTCTAAGCGTAGGACTCCGGAAATATACTAAACATTGATCGGTGAACCACCAAAGCATAAACCATTTCGACTCCAACCAAAGCATAATACTCTAAGCGTAGTACTCCAAAAATATACTAAACATTGACCGGTGAACCACCAAAGCACGGACCATTCCGACTCCAACCAAATAGCGAACAAGCCTTATTAGGGCAGTGCTGAGCTGGTCAACAGGGAGTCGAGGGTCAACAACGGCTGCGCGACAATGATCAAAAGGGCAGTGTCGAGGCGGTGATGAGCTCCGAGGAAGCAGACCGACGCGGCAGAAGTTTCTAGGGAGACAAGTTATCACCGTGCGAGAGTTAAAGTGTCAAAAAGTTTTGTTAAGTGTTGGGAAGAGAGCGCGCAAGAGAGGTAAAAGTACCTTAGGGCAAAAATCTGAGACGCACCTCAGAAGAGCCACCGCCGGGCGCGTCTCCCACACATATGTGAGCCCATATCAGAGACGTGCATAAGAGCATGTCTTTTTTCATTTGAATTAATGCGAGCTATTGTCAGTAATGCCATTTGCGCAAATCGAAGCGTCTAAATCAGAGACGCGCATTTGAAAAATGTGTCTCTCACTATCTTGCCTGAGAGACGCACCTTTGTGAGACGCGTCTCGAATCACTTTCGTATCCCATTTTCCAGGACGGAGCAAGTTCTATATTCAGTAGTGCTTCCTTAAGAAATGAAACAGAAGGCATCAGTACTTCTCCATAAGAAACATAACACATATGACATATGAAAGTCAAATTGTCACTCAAATGGCAATGTTTTCACACATTTGAGCATATATCATACAAATATCCAAATAGAAGACAATTTTTCACTCAATTGACCATATTTCACATATTTGGGCATATTTACTCACAATCAATTTGGTACTTTACATTGCGGTCTTGATTTTTTGAAATTCTTGAATTTTTCATGGTGGCTATTCTACAAGTAAGGAAGGTGGTTGGCTGATGGTATTCTTCGCTTGACCATCGAGGTGACAAAAGATGAATCTCATCAAATTGGTCAAACTCTTCCTCATCAACGGCATTCTCGATTTCGACAAGTCATCGTTTTCCATGTATAACCACCTTAAGTCTTTTATTTGTCGTGTATAGAACATAGAACACTTGAGCAACGTGTTCTTCTAACAAGAAAGGCTCCGACTTATATCCTTTACGGTTAAGATCAACGCAGGTGAACCAGTACTTGTCTTGTACAACAGCTTTGATTCCATCAACCCAGTTGCAACGAAAAAGAGGAATTTTGAATCTTTTAAAGTCAAGCTCCAAGATCGCTTATATTTGACCATTGTCTTTTTCTTGGCCCGCGGCATTATAAGAATCAACACGGACACCACTGTTCTAATACGTGCTTTTCTTATCTTGCTCTACAGTGTCGAACGTGTATGTTGTACCCTTGATATGTAATAACTGTGAATATAGGACCACGAGCCAATTTTTTTAGGTATTCACTTGTTTGAGAATCCGATGAGTTAGAAATCCGATCTTGGAGCCAGCCAATGAATTTTCTCTTGTGTTTATTTGCTAACCATGATTCATTGCGGCCAGGATTGTCTCTCAGCACCACCTCCTTGTGCGCATCGAGGTACTCCGACACAATGGACATGAGTTGTTGTAGGATATAAAAGCATGTGAAAAGCTACCAGAGGGGGTGAATGGTAGATTTAAAAATCTTACGCACCAGAAACAATTAAATCCCAACCCCTTCAGTAGAAAATCAAACAATTGATAAACCATGTGTGCAAATGATCTTAAATGTGTTTAATCATGACAAAAACTGTAGATATCATAGAAAATCAAGTCACGATGACAACACAAAAAGAATCACTCAAATCCTTCCAAAAAACTCAAGTTACGATCAAAAGATTGAACTAAGATTGATCAGTTCTACCGAGTAAAAATAGTTCTGTTTTTCGTCAAAGAAACTCATGTAGATTAGAAATTACAAATACAATGACCGTGAAATTCTAACAGATGATAGAAAATCAAGTTGTGAATACAACCCAAAAAATCATTTCAATAGGATCTGTAAAACTTGAGTTATGATAAAACCACTGAAGAAAGGTAGTGTTGTGCAGAAAACTCAACGGGAAAAACTTGTTTGGAACAAGTCGGACGAACAAGGCACTACGAATTTAATTCAATATAACACAAGAGGAACAGCCCAAAAGTCGTCTACCACGAGCTCTGGCCTCCCTTGCTTATATAACAAGCCCTTAGGCCAACCCAAACCTAACTAGGACTCTAATGCTACTCAATTCACGAATTGTAACTTTCCATAACCGCTCAAGACTCTTCTATACATAGATAGAAGCAATCTTAAGACTTCCAAACACCTTAGGAACATATCCCACATTCCTTAAAAAACTCAAATTCGTGACCCAAATGAAATCCTATCATAACCAACTCAAAACTTTCCATATATGAGTCAAACATGACTCTGCCGCAATCGAAGTCATCAACCGATACGATCCGGTCTTTCCAACCAGATCTTTCCTTTCTTAGCCCATCTTCGGAATCATGTTTCCACGTCATGCACCGCATGCATACATGTGAAAACCTTCCTTCGACGTCTAGTAACCTTCATATGCATTGTTCTTCATTCAAACATGTTGCGGGACCTCCCGATCAACTCAACCACAATTCCTCCTGAACTTGGTTGTTGAACCTCATGTTTTACCTAAGACTAGTTCAATGGATACCGTCACCAGCCATGTCTTGAACTGAAGAAACACCTGCACATGAATAAACAACCAATACTTCCGAGCACAAGTCCTCGACTTGACTCACCTTAGTTCTGAAACTACATCATCTTATGTGAGCACCTCACATAAGTATGTTGCAAACCATAGCAAAATGATATCAACCATAACCACCAAAACACACAAAAAATTAGTAAATGAACACTAAGAAAACTTTGCATAAGTGTAAAGCAAGTTTGAAAAATTGCAAGATAAAAGCAAAACCACTATGATCAAGCTTCGAACCCTGCCAAAGCTAACCAAAACATCCTGGACCTATCGTCGAATCTTGATGAAAAGATGTTTTGGTAGAATTTTTGAACTTATTTCATCATAGTCAATGTATTTAGTACAAGCCAATGTATTTATCACACATAGGTCTCACAATCTTCCCCTTTATGAATGCATTGGCAACACCACTTAAAATACGAACATTGGCTTATTCACATGAAAAGTTTTGAAAACAACTTCTCCGCCTTTTTGAAAATCAAATGAGAAATTTCTAAATTTCTTCCACTTGCATACTTCCCACCCTGAGAAGAAACACTTGTGAATATGTACAATGTGTGATCAATTCTCCCCCTTTGACAATGTATTCATCAAGGCACAAAAGAGCAATTTGATTTGTTATGAGCACATTATAACATATACATATAAAACAAAGCTCATCCAAGTCATACTATCAAGTAACTTACACTATCACAACAATGAAATACATAATGTAGTGTAAGCCATGCTAGAGATCAAGTGTAATATTTAATTTAAGCAACTCATGATCTCACAGACTTAACTATTTCTAGACCTGAAAGCATGACACTTGTTGCTGCATTTTATTATTTTTCAAAGCACAAATTTTGATCATATTTTATTTGCAAGAGATTGTATGCGCATCTGCCTTATTCTAACCAACCAAGTCAAGCCTATGTCATTTGACAATCAGAAGCTTAAGAACATGGTTTTAGTCATACACAACTTCTTCCAAGTTCATATCTAAGTGCAATGATAAGCCATCTCAAAAGAAGAAGTGCATGCATGCATATTCTCTTGATCTTTTCTCAATTTATATTTGACCATAAAAGCTCAACATCTAAGATAATTACTTGATTAATTCTTTATGATTAAAAGCACTTGTGATTATGCCACAAGTTCAAAACAACAAGAAAGTTCGAGCATGACCAGATTTAGTGTAAGTAATTATTCCAATTACTAGAGATGGCAGAAACTACAAAATGTATAACATGAGTAATGTAGTTAGAACTTTCAGCATGTAAAAGGAATCACAAAGTCATATATATATGAAATATTATGCTCATATTATTTTAATTTCGGATTAACACAAAGACTTCTCATGTTTCAAAAACTCCCCCTCAATGCAAGCCATGAGGATTCATAACCCCTATTTCTCCACAAATAAAACAAAAACGAGTGATATCCAAAGGTTTTGTAAAAATGTTGGCCAATTGTTGTCTGATATCTACTGGTGAAGCACAATGTTTCCTTTTCAGCATTATCACGAAGAAAGTGATACCTAATGTCAATGTGCTTTGTTCTTGAATGTTGCATAGGGTTTTTAGCAATGCAAATAGCACTAGTGTTGTCACAAAACTGCAGAACACTATCTAGATCAACCCCATAGTCCTTAAGTGTTTGAACAATCTAAAGAATCTATGAACAAGCGCTAGCAGCATCTACATATTCAGATTTAGCTGTGGATTGTGCAACTGAGTTTTGTTTTCTAGAGGACCAAGCAACAAGTGAATTACCAAGAAAATGACAAGCACCAGAAGTACTTTTCCTATCAATCCTACAACCCCCAAAATCAGCATCCGAAAAATCTTTCAAAGTAACGGTTGAGGAAGAAGGAAGAAAAATGCCAAATTCTTCAGTTCCATGTAAGTACCTGAGAATTCTTTTGATTGCTTGACGATGTGAAGCACGTGGGGAGGCTTGAAACCGTGCACAAAGACATACACTGAATCGTATGTCCGGTCTTGATGTCGTGAGGTACAAAAGTGATCCGATCATGCTTCTATATTCTTTTTGATCCACGGGTTCACCATCTTCATCAAGTTCAATTGTTGTTGCTGTTCCCATTGGTGTTCGAAGAGGCTTGCTTTTGTCCATGTTGAAGCGCCTTAGGAGGTCTTTTGTATACTTCGTTTGATGTACAAAGGTACCCTCCTTTGTTTGCTTGATTTGCAGCCCCAAAAAGTACGTGAGTTCTCCCATCATACTAATCTCAAATTATGAACTCATCATAGCTGAAAACATGGACACAAGATCATGAGAAGCACAACCAAAGATAATATCATCCACACACACTTGAACGAATAATGAGTCATTGCCATGCTTAAGCACAAAAAGAGTTTTTATCAACCTTGCCAATGGTAAACCCCTTTTCAAGTAAGAATTTTTTTAACCTGTCATACCATGCTCTAGGGGCTTGATTGAGACCGTACAAGGCTTTGGATAGTTTGTAAACATAATTAGGAAAATCTAGATTTTCAAAACCCATTGGTTGTTTGATATAAACCTCCTCATCTATGGAGCCATTAAGAAAAGCACTTTTAACATCCATTTGATATAGCTTAAAACCTTTAGATGCAGCAAAAGCTAACAAAATTCTTATGGCTTCTAATCTAGCAACAGGAGCAAAAGTTTCATCAAAATCTAGACCTTCAACTTGAGTGAAACCTTGAGCAACCAACCTAGCCTTATTCCTAACCATAACCCCATCCTCACTTTGTTTATTTTTAAACACCCATTTAGTTCCAACTAAAGTGTGACCATGAGGTGGAGGTGCAAGTTTCCAAACATTATTTCTTTCAAAATTTTCTAACTCTTCTTGCATGGCAATAATCCAAAATTCATTAGTGAGTGTGTGTGATATATCTTGTGTTCAAAAGAAGCAACAAAAGTAGAATGAGCATGAGAGTTTGGATCACAAAACCTGGACCGTGTGACTCATTCGTGCGAGCTTCCAATAATTTGTTGTGGTGGATGACTTTTGAGAACCCGAAGGGGAGTGGACACTTCACAAGATTCTTCTTCTTCATGTTTATCACAAATTGATGAGCTTGTGACTTGAGGAGGATCTAGACCATCAATGGTGGTCATCGGTGCTGGCTGTGAATCGAAATCAGGAGCTGGAACAATGTCATTAGGTGCTGAATTTTTGGGCAGCAGCACCACTTCTTCCTCATCTTCAACTAAAATGCTCTCCCCCTGCATATATGGATCCGGACCTGCAATGTTTGAGCTAGTACCTGTGCTAGATTCATCAAAAGACACCTCACAAGTCTCCACAATTTTGTTAGTGTCAAGTAAAAGAACACGGTAGCCTCTAGTATGAGATGGATAACCAAGAAACATGCCATCAATGGATCTAGGTTCAAATTTATCAAGATTACCATGTTTATTAACAAAGCATTTGCAACCAAAGACCCAAAAGTGTGTAACACTAGGCCTATGTCCAAACCGGAGCTCATATGGTGTTTTACCTAGCTGAGCGCGCAAGAAAAAACGATTTGAGACATAACAAGCGGTTGCAATTGCATCAGCCCAAAATTTTCTAGGAGTTTGATATTCATCAAGCATAGTCCTAGCCATCTCAACTAAGGTTATGTTCTTTCTTTCTACAACACCGTTTTGTTGAGGTACATATGGTGAAGAAATATGATGATCCATTCCATTTTCAGCACAAAAGTGATCAAAAGATTGATTTATAAATTCGGTTCTGTTATCTCTTCTAATTGCTTTTAAAGATCATGGGTGATCAATTGATAATCTAAGAAATAATGTTCTAAAGTGACTAAAATCTTCATTCTTAGATGCCATAAAGTAAACCCAAGAGTATCTTGAATAATCATCAACAATCACAATAACATACCATGTACCTCCGAAGGATTGAACATGTGAAGGTCCTACGGTGTCAATGTGCAAAAGATGACCCGGCTCAGTTGTCATGATCATTGTGAGAAGAGTATGTGAACCTGCAACCATCTTAGCATGTCTACAAGAAGAGCACAAAATTTATTTGTCCCCTTTAATCTTAGGCAGCCCACGTATGCGATCAAGAGTACTAACACGCGTTAGATGATTAAAGCCTACGTGACCAAGTCTACGATGCCAAAAATATAAGTCCTTTGAATCATTAGAACCTAGACACATATGCTTAGATGAAGACATATCAAAATTAGCTTTAAAAACTCTTCCAAACCGTGACATGTTAAAAATAAGCTCATTGTTTGAATTTACAACTTTGCAGCAATTTTTAGTGAAAATAATTTTTAGATTTTCATCTCGCAGTTGTGAAATAGAAAGCAAGTTGTATTTCTAATTTTTAAAAACTGCCACATCCTTCAAAGTGTAGTGATCATTTACTCTAACTGAACCCTTAGCAATTATAGGAGTTGAAGAATTATCGGCAAGAGTAACATTCTCTACACGTGACACAAAAGAGAGGGAGGAGAACCATTTTTTGTTACAGGTCATGTGGCATGAGCAACCTGAATCCACAATCCAAATGTTCTCCTTCCTCAAGCGTGTAACCTAAATAGAAGAACAATACATCAATGACTCAATATTGTGGTTAGTCAAAGGCATTTAGGAATCCATTACTGAGTCACACGGCGTGCAGCAGGAAAAACACACGAAAGCTATGACAAAACAACAGGTTTACGAGTCAAAGATTGAGGTTTTCTGTTCTTAACTACTGATCTAAAGGTTGTTTCACGTTTACCACAAAAACCCGTAGCTTTATAGGTGAACCCAGAAGTTCCATGGGAAAAGGCTGAAGCTCCGGGTGCAAAAACTAAAGTTCCAGAGGGAACAACAGAAGGTCCGAGAGTTCTCAGAGCTATCCGAACTACCGGAACTGCCTTTGAAAAACTTCTTACTAGAAGGTCCAGATGCCAGCTTTGCAAATATTTGACTCATTAAAGCAGGTTGCATGTTTCTAATTTCCTGTTTAGCAAGCATGGCAGATTTATCATGAAAGTTATGAGATCAAGCAGACATTTTATCCCTTTTAATTTGTTTAGCTAGTCCATAATAGAAATCTACGACATGACCATCTATATCACAGTAAGTACAATGAAATTTAATTTTGTAATCATGTTTAGATGAGCATTCAACATCAGAAACAGAATTAGAATGCACTCCTGGAGATTTAAAAATCACATCCTTTTGTTTAGGGATAATTTTGATTAAACCTCTTCCACATGTTTTTACAACGTGTGGTGGATGTGTTTTAGAATAAGCATGGGAATCAAAAACTAAACAAGTTATATCATTGCAAGGTTTAGAAAAATACAACAGCAAGTCTAGATTCTTATTCCCATTACTAAACCGCTCTAGTGTCCTATTCATGTCATTAAGCTTTTTAGACAAGTCTAGACAGTTTTCACATGAAATTTTTCCCTTTAGTTTGCAATTAGAACAATATTTAACTTCATAAGTTCGTAAAGCATTGTTCAAAATGGAAATTTCATTCATTGCATCTTTTAGTTCCTCATCAAGATTATCACATGTAGATGAATGCAAATCATATATAGAACAAGAAGCATTTTTTAAGTGTTTAACACTAAAATCAGACAGCTTTTTGTTCTTTTCAATTTCTTCATCAAGTCTATCTAGAGTGGAAGAGTGTGCACTTCTTAATGTGGATAATTGTTCATAGATTAAGTCACATGAGGGACATGAATCATCACCAGGAATCAAAATTTTTAAACGGTTGATTTCAGATTCTAGTGATTCAATTTTAGTAGCATTATCCCTAAGTTTTTTGTCCTTATTCTTGACAATAATAGTTGCACGAGAAAGTGCATCACACATTTCATTACATGTAGAACATACCTCATCGTCGTCACTGTTGTGTTCTGCATCCTCCTGACTTGATATTGATCTTGTTTTGCCCGTCATAAAGCATAAGTTGGCCAGATCGTCATCATCTTCATCACTTCCAAAGTCTAAATCACTTGAACTGAGCTCTTGAACTGCGGTGATGAAGATGTTTATCATCTTGCGTCCTATGGTACCCTTCTTTTTCTTGTTGGAGTTTCTAGAGATGGTCTTGACCTTGTTCTGCTTCTCATCACGGGTAGTAGGACCTAAAAGATTAGGGCATTCTCTACGGAAGCGTCATGTCTTACCACATTCAAAGCAGCGAGCTTCCTCTCCTTCTAGTTCTCACATTTTGCAATGCTTTTGAGAATATAGTAGAGAAGATTGCTAATTCTTCTTCTGGAAATTCTTCAATCTGCTCCTGGGTTAGTGAGGACAACAAAACAAGAGTATTGCAAGATGATGATTGGCCGGAGCTAGGCATATCACGTTGTGAGACAAATGCAATAGACTTATTTGGATCCTTACATGATAAGATGTCTATTTCATAAGTTATTTGTTTAGAGTAAAGCACATCTAATGTAAGAGAACTCATGACAGCTAATTCATGAATAGATGTAACGTTCATCTCCTAGATTGACATGTCTAGTGCACTAAGAAGTTTCCTAGCATTCTCAGCATCAGAAAAGTTAACATTGACAATATGCAGGTTGCAAAGAATTTTATTGAAACGAGCAAAAAAATCATCGATAGACTCACCTGGTTGCATCTCGAAACACATGTATTCCTTTTTGAACATATCTTGTCTCACCTCTTTGATCGTGTTGGATCCTTCGTGATAGTCACCAAGCGCTCCCCACAAATTGTATGCCGATCGGAGGTGTGCAACGCGGTCGAAGTTGCTTTTAGTGAGTCCATGGATGATCAAGTTTTGGGCTTTGTTGTTGTTGTCGACGTCCCATAGGTTCGCAGCCATAACTTGATCATTTGGTGGCACTTCATAAGGCTTGTATACCTTTTCCCATATGCCGAATCCTTGTGCCTAGATGAAGGCTTCCATATGTGCCTTCAAAACCTGAAAATCAATACCACTAAAGACACAAGGTTTTGCGGAGTATTTCTCCATGATGATTAGTCAAAAACACGTGCAAATCTCAAAGATTAGAGCACCGTAGCTCTGATACCAATTGTAGGATCGAAGAGCATGTGAAAAGCTACTAGAAGGGGTGAATGGTAGATTCAACAATCTTACGCGGCGAAAACAATTAAATCTCAACCCCTTCGATAGAAAATCAAACAATTGAAAAACCGTGTGTGCAAATGATCTTAAACGTGTCTAATCATGACAAAAACTGTAGATATCAGAGAAAATCAAGTCACAATGACAACACAATAAGAATAATCCGTCAAGAAAAACTCAAGTTACGATCAATAGATTGATCTAAGATCGATCTGTTCTACCGAGTAAAAACAATTCTGTTTTTCGTCAAAGAAACTCATCTAGATTAGAAATCACATATCCAATGACCATAAAATTTTAACAGGTGATGGAAAATCAAGTTTTGAAGACAAATAAAAAGAATCACATCAATCGGATTTGTAAAACGTAAGTTATGATAAGGTAGTGTTGTGCAGAAAACTCAACGAGAAAAACTTGTCTGGAACAAGTCAGACGAACAAGGCAAAAAATTTCCTTTCAACTACGAATTTTATTCAATAGAAGACAAGAAGAACAGCCCAAAAGTTGTCTACCACGAGCTCTGGCCTCCCTTGCTTATATAACCAGCCCTTAGGCCAACCCAAACCTAACTAGGACTCTATTCCTACTCAATTCACAAATCGTAACTTTCCATAACTGCTCAAGAGTCTTCTATATGCAGATAGAAGCAATATTAAGACTTCCAAACACCTTAGGAACGTATCCCTCATTCCTAAAACAACTCAAATTCGTGACCCACATGAAATCCTATCATAACCAACTCAAAACTTTCCATATTTCAGTCAAATACGACTCCGCCGCAGCCGAAGTCATCAACCGATACGATCCGATCCTGCCAACCAGATCTTTCCTTTCTTAGCCCATCTTCGGAACCATGTTATCACGTCATGCACCGCATGCATACATGTGAGCATCTTCCTTCGACGTCCAGTAACCTTCATATGCATTGTTCTTGATTCAAACATGTTGCGCGACCTCCCGATCAACTCAACCAGAATTCCTCCCAAACTTGGTTGTTGAACCTCATCTTTTCCCAAAGACTAGTTCAATGGATCCCGTCACCAGCCATGTCTTGAACTCAAGCAACACCTGCACATGAATAAACAACCAATACTTTCGAGCAAAAGTCCTCGACTTGACTCACGTTAGTTTCGAAACTACAACATCTTAAGTGAGCACCTCACATAAGCATGTTGTAAACCATAGCAAAATGATATCAACCATAAGCACTAAAACAAACTAAAAACATAGTAAAAGAATACTAAGCAAACTTTCCATAAGTGTAAATCAAGTTTGAAACATTACAAGATAAAAGCAGAATCGCTTCGAACCTTGACAAAGCTAACTAAAACATGTCGGACCTATCGTCGAATCCTGATAAAAAATGTTTTGGTAGAATTTTGGAACTTATATCCTCAAAGCCAATGTATTTAGTACAAGCCAATGTATTCAGCACACATAGGTCTCACAATCTCCTCCTTGATGAATGCATTAGCAACACCACTTAAAATCCGAACATTGGCTTATTCACATGAAAAGTTTTGAAAATTATTTCTCTCCCTTTTTGAAAATCAAACGAAAAATTTATAAATTTCTCCCCCTTGCATACTTCTCCCCCTGAGAAGAAACACTTGTGAATATGTGCAATGTGTGATCAATTCTCCCCCTTTGACAATGTATTCAGCAAGGTACAAAAGAGCAATTTTAATTTGTTATGAGCACATTATAACATATAAATATAAAACAAAGCTCATCCAAGTCATACTAACAAGTAACTTACAATATCACAATAATGAAATACATAAAGTAGTGTAAGCCATGCTAGAGATCAAGTGTAATTTTTAATTTAAGCAAGCCGTGATCTATCAAACTTAACTATTTCAAGACCTGAAAGCATGACACTTGTTGCTGTCCTTTATTATTTTTCAAAGCACAAATTTTGATCATATGATATTTACAAGAGATTATATGCGCATCTGTCTTATTCTAACCAACCAAGCCAAACCTATGTCATTTGACAATCAAAAGCTTAAGAACATGTTTTTAGTCAAACACAACTTCTTCCAAGTTCATATCTAAGTGCAATGATAAGCCATCTCAAAAGAAGAAGTGGAATGCATGCATATTCTCTTGTTCTTTTCTCAATTTATATTTGACCATAAAAGCTCAACATGTAAGTTAATTACTTGATTGATTCTTCATGATTAAAAGCACTTGTGATTATGCCACAAGTTAAAAACGACAAGAAAGTTCGATCATGACCTGATTTAGTGTAAGTAATTATTCCAATTATTAGTCATGGCAAAAACAACAAATTGTATAACATGAGTAATGTAGTAAGAACTTTCAGCATGTAAAAGGAATCACAAAGTCATATATGTATGAAATACTATCCTCGTATTATTTTAATTTTAGATTCACGGATAGACTTCTCGAAGATTCAAAAACTACCCCTCAATGTAATACATGAGGATGCATAACACCTATTTCACTATGAATGAAACAAAAACGAGTGAAATCCAAAGGTTTTGCAAAAATATTAGCCAATTGTTGTTCGATATCTACATGGTGAAGCACAATGTTTCCTTTTTCAACATTATCACGAAGAAAGTGATACCTAATGTAAATGTGCTTTGTTTTTGAATGTTGCACGGGGTTTTTAGCAATGCAAATAGCACTAGTGTTGTCACAAAACTGTGGAACACTATCTAAATTAACCCCATAGTCCTTAAGTGTTTGAACAATCCAAAGAATATGTGAACAAGCGCTAGCAGCAGCTACATATTCAGATTCAGCTGTGGATTATGCAACTGAGTTTTGTTTTCTAGGGGACCAAGCAACAAGTGAATTACCAAGAAAATGACAAGCACCGGAAGTACTTTTCCTATCAATCCTACAACCCCCAAAATCAGCATCTGAAAAATCTTTCAAAGTAACGGTTGAGGAAGAAGGATGAAAAATGCCAAATTCTTGAGTTCCATGTAAGTACCTGAGACTTCTATTGGTTGCTTGATGATGTGAAGCATGTGGGGAGGCTTGAAACCATGCACAAAGACATACGCTGAATTGTATGTACGGTCTTGATGCCGTGAGGTACAAAAGTGATACGATCATGCTTCTATATTCTTTTTGATCCACGGCTTCACCATCTTTATCAAGTTCAAGTGTTGTTGCTGTTCTCATTGGTGTCCAAAGAGGCTTGCTTTTGTCCATGTTGAAGCACCTTAGGAGGTCTTTAATATACTCCGTTTGATGTACAAAGGTACCCTCCTTTGTTTGCTTGATTTGCGGCCCCAAAAAGTACGTGAGTTCTCCCATCATACTCATCTAAAATTCTGAACTCATCATAGCTGAAAACTTGGACACAAGATCATGAGAAGCACAACCAAAGATAATATCATCCACATACACTTGAACGAATAATGAGTCATTGCCATGCTTAAGCACAAAAAGAGTTTTATCAACCTTGCCCATGGTAAACCCCTTTTCAAGTAAGAATGTATTTAACATATCATACCGTGCTCTAGGGGCTTGTTTGACACCGTACAAGGCTTTGGACAGTTTGTAAGCATGATTAGGAAAATCTGGATTTTCAATACCCGGTGGTTGTTTGACATAAACCTCCTCATCTATGTATTCATTAACAAAAGCACTTTTAACATCAATTTGATATAGCTTAAAACATTTATATGCAGCAAAAGCTAACAAAATTCTTATGGCTTCTAATCTAGTAACAGGAGCAAAAGTTTCATCAAAATCTAGACCTTCAACTTGAGTGAAACCTTGAGCAACCAACCTAGCCTTATTCCTAACCACAACCCCATCCTCAGTTTGTTTATTTTTAAACACCCATTTAGTTCCAATTGAAGTGTGACCTTGAGGTGGAGGTACAAGTTTCCGAACATTAATTATTTCAAAATTTTCTAACTCTTCTTGCATGGCAATAATCCAAGATTCATTAGTGAGTGCATGTTATATATCTTTGGGTTCAAAAGAAGCAACAAAAGCATAATTAGCATGAGAGCTTGGATCGCAAAACCTTGACCGTGTAACTCGTTCGTGCAAGCTTCCAATAATTTGTTGAGATGGATGACTTTTGAGAACCCGGAGGGGAGTGGACACTTCACAAGCTTATTCATGTTTATTACAAATTGATGAGCTTGTGACTTGAGGAGGATCTGGACCAACAATGGTGGTCGTCAGTGCTGGTTGTGAATCAAAATTAGGAGCTCGAACGATGTCATTAGCTGCTGAATTTTCGGGCAGCAGCACCACTTCTTCCTCATCTTCAACAAAAATGCCCCCCTGCGGATTTGGATCCGGACCTGCAATGTTTAGCTAGTACCTGTGCTAGCTTCATCAAAATACACCTCACAAGTCTCCACAATTTCGTTAGTGTCAAGTAAAAGCACACTGTAGTCTCTAGTATGAGATGGATAACCAAGAAACATGCCATCAATGGATCTAGGTTCAAATTTGTCAATATTACCATGTTTCTTAACAAAACATTTGCAACCAAAGATCCGAAAGTGTGTAACACTAGGCCTATGTCCAAACCGGAGCTCATATGGTATTTTACCATGCTTAGCGCGCAAGAAAACACGATTTCAGACATAACAAGCGGTTGCAATCGCATCAGCCCAAAATTTCCTAGGAGTTTGATATTCATCAAGCATA
This sequence comes from Tuctoria greenei, assembly GCA_036927565.1. NCBI lineage: Eukaryota > Viridiplantae > Streptophyta > Magnoliopsida > Poales > Poaceae > Tuctoria > Tuctoria greenei. The sequence goes on from JAYESD010000004.1 coordinate 76,676,130, forward strand.
GTCCTAGCCATCTCAACTAAGGTTATGTTCCTTCTTTCTACAACACCATTTTATTGAGGTACATATGAGGAAGAAAATTGATGATCTATTCCATTTTCAGCACAAAAGTGATCAAAAGATTGATTTTTAAATTTGGTTCTGTTATCTCTTCTAATTGCTTTTAAAGATCCTGGGTGATCAATTGATAACTTAAGAAATAATGTTCTAAAGTGACTAAAAGCTTCATTCTTAGATGCCATAAAGTAAACCCAAGAGTATCTAGAATAATCATCAACAATCACAATAACATACCATTTACCTCCGAAGGATTGAACACGTGAAGGTCCTACGGTGTCAATGTGCAAAAGCTGACCTGGTTCAGTTGTCATGATCATTGTGAGAAGAGTATGTGAACCTGCAACCATCTTAGCATATCCTACAAGAAGAGCACACAATTTCCTTGTCCCCTTTAACCTTAGGCAGCCCACGTATGCGATCAAGAGCACTAACACGCGTTAGATGATTAAAGCCTACGTGACCAAGTCTACGATGCCAAAAATAAAAGTCCTTTGAATCATTAGAAACTAGTCACCTATGCTTAGATGAAGACATATCAAAATTATGTTTAAAAACTCTTCCAAACTGTGACATGTTAAAAAGAAGCTCACTATTTGAATATACAACTTTCCAGCAATTTTTAGTGAAAATAATTTCCAGATTTTCATCTAGCAGTTGTGAAACAGAAAGCAAGTTGTATTTCAAATTTTTTGAAAGTCCACATCCTTCAAAGTGTAGTGATCATTTACAGTAACCGAACCCTTAGCAATTATAGGAGTTGAAGAATTATTGGCAAGAGTAACATTCTCTACACGTGACACAAAAGAGAGGGAGGAGAACCATTCTTTGTTACCGGTCATGTGGCATGAGCAATCTAAATCCACAATCCAAATGTTCTCCTTCTTCAAGCGTGTAAACTACATAGAAGAACAATACGTCGATGACTCAATACTGAGGTTAGTCAAAAGGCATTTAGCAATCCAGTACTGTGTCACACGACGTGCAGTAGGAAAAACACGCGAAAGCTATGACAAAACAGCAGGTTTATGAGTCAAAGATTGAGGTTTTCTATTCGTAACTATTGATTTAAAAGTTATTTCACGTTTGGCATGAAAACCAGTAGCTCCGGAGGTGAACGCAGAAGTTCCAAGGGAAAAGGCTGAAGCTCCGGGTGCAAAAACTGAAGTTCCAAATGGAACAACAGAAGCTCCGGGAGTTCTCGGAGCTATCCGATCTACCAGAGCTGCTTTTGTAAATTTCTTACCAGAAGGTCCGGATGCTACCTTTGCAGATTTCTGACTCATTAAAGCAGGTTGCATGTTTCTAATTTTCTGTTTAGCAAGCATGGCAAATTTATCATGAAAGTTATGAGATCTAACATACATTTTGTCCTTTTTAATTTGTTTAGATAGTCTATAATAGAAATCTACGACATGAACATCTATATCACAGTATGTACAAATGAAATTTAATCATGTTTAGATGAGCATCCAACATTAGAAACAGAATTAGAACCTGGAGATTTAAAAAATCACATCCTTTTGTTTAGGTACAGTTTTTATTAGACCTCTTCCAAATGTTTTTACAACGTCTGGTGGATGTGTTTTAGAATAAGCATGAGAATGAAAACCTAAACCAGTTTTATCATTGCAAGGTTTAGAAGAATTCAACAGCAAGTCTAGATTCTTATTCCCATTACTAAACCGCTCTAGTGTCCTATTCATGTCATTAAGCTTTTTAGACAAGTCTAGGCAGTTTTCAAATGAAGTTTTTTCCCTTTAGTTTGCAATTAGAACAATATTTAACTTCATGAGTTCGTAAAGCATTGTTCATATGGAAATTTCATTCGTTGAATCTTTTAGTTTCTTATCAAGATTATCACATACAAAACAATGCAAATCATCTGTAGAACAAGAAGCATTTTTTAAGTGTTTAACATTAAAATCAGAGAGCTTTTTGTTCTTTTCAATTTCTTCATCAAGTCTATCTAGAGTGGAGGAGTGTGCACTTCTTAATGTGGACAATTGTTCATAGATTAAGTCACATGAGGGACATGAATCATCACTAGGAACCAAGATTTTCAAACAGTTGATTTCAGATTCTAGTGATTCAATTTTAGCAGCATTATCCCTAAGTTTTTTGTCCTTTTTCTTGACAATAATAGTTGCACGAGAAATTGCATCACACATTTCATTACATGTAGAACATACCTCATCGTTTTCACTGTTGTGTTCTGCATCCTCCTGACTTGATATTGATCTTGTTTTGCCCGTCATAAAGCATAAGTTGGCTAGATCGTCATCATCTTCATCGCTTCCAAAGTCTACATCACTTGGACTGAGCTATTGAAGTGCGGTCATGAAGCTGTTTATCATCTTGCGTCCTATGGTACCCTTATTTTTCTTGTTGGAGTTTTTAGAGATGGTCTTGACCTTGTTATGCTTCTCATCACGGGTAGTAGGACTTGAAAGATTAGGGCATTCTGTACGGAAGTGTCCTGTCTTACCACATTCAAAGCAACGTTGTGGTCTGGAGCTTCCTCTCCTTCTAGTTCTCACATTTTCCAATGATTTTGAGAATCTAGTAAGATGAGTGCTAATTCTTCTTCTGAAATTCCTCAATCTGCTTTAGTATTAGTGAGGACAACAAAGCAAGAGTATTGCAAGATGATGATTGGCCGGAGCTAGGCATATCACATTGTGAGACAAATGCAATAGACTTATTTGGATTCTTACGTGATAAGATGTCCATTTTATGAGTTTTTAGTTTAGAGTAAAGCACATCTAATGTAAGAGAACTCATGACAGTTGATTCACGAATAGATGTAACTTTCATCTCCCAGATTGACATGTCTAATGCACTAAGAAGTTACCTAGCATTCTCAGAATCAGAAAAGTTAACATTGACACTACGCAGGTCGCTAAGAATTTTGTTGAAACAAGCAAAAAGGTAATCGATAGACTTACCGGGTTGCGTCTCAAAACACATGTATTCCTTTTTTAACATATCTCGTCTCACCTCTTTTATCATGTTGAAACCTTCGTGATAGTAACAAAGCGCTCTCCACACATCTTATGTCGATCGGAGGTGTGCAACGCGGTTGAAGTCACTCTGAGTGAGTCCTTGGATGATCAAGTTTCAGGCTTTGTTGTTGTTGTTGTTGATGTCCTGTAGGTTCGCAGCCGTAACTTGATTGTTTAGTGGCACTTCATAAGGTTTTTATACCTTTTCCCATATGTTGAACCCTTGTGCCTTAATGAAGCCTTCCATACGTGCCTTCCAAACCTGAAAATCAATACTACTAAAGAAACAAGGTTTCGCGGAGTATTTCTCCTTGATGATTAGTCAAAGACACGTCCAAACCTCAAAGATTAGAGCACCGTAGCTCTGATACCAATAGTAGGATCGAAGTGCATGTGAAAATCGACTAGAGGGGTGGTGAATGGTAAATTCAAAAATCTTACGCAGCAGAACAATTAAATCCCAACCCCTTCGGTAAAAAATCAGACAATTGATAAACGATGTGTGCAAATGATCTTAAACGTGTTTAATCATGACAAAAACTGTAGATATCAGAGAAAATCAATTCACTATGAAAACACAATAGGAATCACTCAAATTCGTCGAGAAAAACTCAAGTTACGATCAAAATATTGAACTAAGATTGATCTGTTCTACCGAGTAAAAGCAGTTATGTTTTTCGTCAAAGTAACTCGTGTAGACTAGAAATCACAAATCCAATGACCGTAAAATTTTAATAGATGGTAGAAAATAAAGTTGTGAAGACAACCCACAAAGAATCACGTCAATCGAATCTGTAAAAATCGAGTTATGATAAAACCACCGAAGAAAAGTGGTGCGGTGCAGGAAACTCGACGAGAAAAACTTGTCTTGAACAAGTCGGACGAACAAGGCTCAAAAGTTCCTCTCAACTACGAATTTTATTCATCAGAACACAAGATAAATAGCACAAAAGTCATCTACCACGAGCTCTGGCCTCCCTTGCTTATATAACCAGCCCTTAGGCCAACCCAAACCTAACTAGGACTGTAATCCTACTCAATTCACGAATCGTAACTTTCCATAACTGCTCAAGACTCTTCTATACACAGATAGAAAAAATTTTAAGCCTTCCAAACACCATAGAAAAGTATCCCACATTCCTAAAAAAACTCAAATTCGTGACCCACACAAAATCCTATCATAACCAACTCAAAACTTCCCATATTTGAGTCAAACACGACTCCGCCACAGCCAAAGTCATCAACCGATACGATTCGATCCTTCCAACCAGATCTTTCCTTTCTTGGTGCATCTTCGGAACCACGTTCCCACGTCATGCACTGCATGCATACATGTGAACACCTTCCTTTGACGTCCTGTAACCTTCATATGCATTGTTATTGATTCAAACATGTTGTGCAACCTCCCGATCAACTCAACCACAATTCCTCGCGAACTTGGTTGTTGAACCTCATTTTTTCACTAAGACTAGTTCAATGGATCCCATCGCCAGCCATGTCTTGAACTCAAGCAACACCTGCATATGAATAAACAACTAATACTTCCGAGCACAAGTCCTCGATTTGACACACGTTAGTTCTAAAACTACAACATCTTACGTGAACACCTCACATAACCATGTTGTAAACCATAGCAAAATGATATCAACCATAACCACAAATACACAACCAAAAACTTAGTAAAAGAATACTAAGCAAACTTTCCATAAGTGTAAAGCAAGTTTGAAACATTGCATGATACAAGCAGAACCAATGCAATCGAGCTTCAAACCTTGCCAAAGCTAATCAAAACATGCCGGACCTATCGTCAAATCTTGATAAAAAGATGTTTTGGTAGAATTTTGGAACTTATATCATCAAAGCCAATGTATTTAGTACAAGACAATGTATTCAGCACACATAGGTATCACATTTGCAACACGTGGAAATAAGCGCATAAGAGTAAATGTTAAACTAGAGTTATAGCTTCGTCCCAATGGTCCCTTTTCCTGTGATCCTCCCCTCATGACGAAACTTGGGAACACCAATTGAGTTACTCGGGTGAGTGTAGTTTACAGCCCACTCCACAGATTTCTCTGTAGAGTATCCTTGTACCATGCTGCCCTCAGGGTAAGCTCGATTTCTAATGAAGGACTTCAGTATGCCATTGAATATCGCATACGCATACATCTAGTGAAAGAACACAGGGCCAAATAGCTTTATCTCCTTAATAAGATGAGTTGTGAAATGGATGCTGATGTTGAAAAAGGCAGGTGGAAAATACATCTCAAGGAAGCATAAAGTTTCATAGTGCCTTTTTCCAATGACTCGAGATCTTTTTTACATAGTACTTTTTAACCAATTGCATTTAAGAAAAAGCAAAAGTTCATTATAGCTTCGCGAAGATTGATCGATAGGATATTCCGAATTCCAAAAGCAATCAGCTTCGTAAGCAATACATGGTAATCATGAGACTTCACACCGGGAGCTACATTTAGATCAGGAAATGAAATAAGCCTTGATATGTTCGTCCAGTAGCTAGATGGTACTTTAACATTTTTCAAGAACCCACAAAACTCTTTCTTTTCATTTTTTGAAATGGTGATGCATGATGTGGGTAGTTACGTTCCTTTTACCGAGTCATCGACCCACAACTCAGGCCTAGTTCTCATTTTCTTTAGATCTGCCCATGGATGTGCATTGTCGCTAGTTTTCCCATCCGTGTTAAGAAATGTACCGAGTAGGCTCTCGCACACATTCTTTTCAATGTGCATCACATCAATTGAATGACGGATGTCTAAGTATTTCCAATACGGTAGCTCCCAAGAAATTGATTGCTTCTTCCACATGTCATATTCGCCAGTATTTTTGCCAGTCCTTTTCCGCTTACCAAGGACAACATGGATGTCCTTGACCATTTCATAGACTTCATGACATGTGAGATGAGGTGGGGGACGCCTCTTCTCAATGTCACCATTGAAATAATCCTACATACTCCGAAACCGGTGCTTCAATGGAATGTAGCGTTGATGTCCCATGTACAGTATTTTTCATGACTTGCTCAAGTACTGTGAGTCTGCTTCTCTCAAACAATATGGACATTCGTAACCGACTTTCTTACTCTATCCGAACAAGTTACATGCCACTAGAGAATCACTAATAGTCACAAATAAAATTGCTTTTGAGGCAAAACTGCTCATGTTTGTGGTCATCCTAGGCCTGCACTCCGTCGTTGTACCACAACTGCTTCAGATCTTCAACCAAAGGCCTAAAATAAATGTCGATGTCATTCTCAAGTTGTTGTGGCCCCAGTATCAGTCCTGGCATCATAGTATGTTTCTGTTTGTTGCACAACCAAGGAGGAAGGTTCAAATTTGTTAGCACAATTGGCAATGTTCTATGTGTGCTACTGTTAATTCATGCCATCAGTGATCATTGCAATCCTAATATTCCTAGGATCAATGGCAAATTCAGGATTTCGTGAACGAATGTTTTGCCACTATGTGGCATCAGCAGGATGTCTTATCATTCCAGCATCCTGCTTATGCTTCTCTTTGTGCCATCGCAACAATTATGACTCCTTCTTGTTTGCAAAACTACGCTTCAAACGAGGAATGATAGGAAAGTACCAAAACACCTTTTTAGGCCCTCTTTTTCTTCTATTGTAGTTCTCATCATCACCGTCATCTTTCCTACGATTGAATCGTTCCACTCCACAAATAGGGCATTTCTCAAGGTTTTTGTACTCAGGTCCACAGTATAAAATGCAATCATTCTTGCACGGGTGGATTTTCTCCACCTCCAAATCCAGGGACAGATTATCTATTTTGCCTCATAAACTGTCGTAGGGACTGTGTTACCTTGGGGTAACATGTCCTTAAGTAGCGCCAATAACTCCTTAAAACTACAATCACTCCATCCGTTGCCCGCCTTCAACTGGAAAAGTTTTACCATCACAAATAGTATGGTGTACTTAGCCGCACAACCATGATACAATTGCTTCTTCATGTCTTTGATAATCTTCTTGTAATTTGCAAGTTCACCATTACTGTATCGATCATTGTTGCCATGTCTTTCGACATTGCGTACCATCTCCTCTATGTTATGCACCTGAAACTCAATGTCGTCATCGGTGAAACATGATATATCTCGATCATTCACATCCTTGTCATGATCTTCTTTGACACTGGTAGGGACCTCCCTCTCTAGATATGAATCTCTCATCTCTGCTTCATACTCCCCATGTTTGTTCCAACTTCGATAACCCACCATGAATCCATGCATGATCAAATGTGACCTTGACACTTCATCTGTGCGATATCTCTTCAAATTCTTGCAGTGTTTGCAAAGACAGCAAATAGTCCCTCTAATGTTGTGCAACATGTCTTTCTTCGCGAAATCGATTTATGCATCTACCCCATGGATATATTCATTGCAAAGGAGCGGCCCATACATCAAACTTCGATCCGATGCATCTACGTACGAGAAAAAAGAGCTAAATCAAAGAAATTTGAAGCCACTGATAGTCAAGATCTAAAGGGATAAAAAATGGTAAGGAACAGGAGAAGAGAACTAACCCTTTGTTTTAAGATCCATGAATAATCACCACAAGACTTTAGAAGGGCACCCCCAAAAAGGGAAAGAACATGGCAACGATAGGGCAGATCCGGTAGCCACTTGTTCTACCACAACTGGGAGGTCGTAGAAGGGCAATAGAAAATTGTGACCAACCGATATAATGCATGTCTCTCTATAGAGGGAATGGGAGACGAGCCCACTTCCATAAAAAAATGAGAGGGGCCTGACCGGTGGGTATGGGAGACGCGCCTGATTCGATTATGAAAGGAGACGCACTGCAAGGAAATTTAATCTCAGTTACAAAAAAAATATGAGCCGCGCTCAATGAAAGTGCGTCTCCCATTTGTCAGAGAGGAGGACACGTCTCGGATACCTACTTAACTGAGATTGGTTGTATTGTAATGCGTATTCTTGTACATTTAACTGAGCCATGTCAGATCCTCGCTTAAGCAGGCTCATCTCGCTTAAGCTTATCAGAGACATTCTCCTTGTAGCATGTTGCCCATCTTTGTCTCCTATTTGGGTTTCTTATGTAGTGATGTGTGAGGAGGAGTTCTACTGCTCTAGCGGAGAAGATGGTTCCCTTTGTTTTTTTGTCTTCCTTTGGATCCCCCTTTCGTCTGATTCGGCCCACCTTTTATATGCGGTGGAGGATCCTCTACACTTGTAGCTAGTTCCCGCCTTCCTCATATGGGAGGCGGGTTCTTACATATTCATTCCTATCTGTTCGCTCCTTGGGCAAGGTCATCTCATGTCTCCTGTCACGTCATGTCAGGTTCTTAAATATTCATTTCATATCAGAGTCTGCCTCATTCGGTAGCATGATGTCTCCTGTCAGCGCCTAGAGTGGCACGCTTCAATCCCTGTAGTCAAGGTCTGGCTGAGTGAGGTCGAGGGATCCATGCTAAGCGGGGGTTGAGGAGCCAGTTCCTCCGTCTGTCTGGACTGTTTGCTATGCGAGTTGAAAGTGCGTCTAGGCTAGTCACCGTGGGTTTTTATGATTAATAACAACAATTAAGGGACTAATGAGCGTGAAAGTGTTAGTATAGGTGATTGACTAATGGACGAAGTTGGATACACTCAAAAAGGAAAAAGAGGAGAAAAAAGGTGAAAAACTCGAAGAGTGGAATTTAGGACTTAAAATTTCCTTTCATCGAGTTTAGCCTCATAGAATGAGTGTGTTCAATGTGTCAAAGTGTTGAGAATATCCTAAGAGCTCTTAGTCAAAGTTAGGTTAGACTGAGAGATGAGTTGAGGCAGCCCTAAGGACGAGGCCGGACTTGTCTTGGCTCGAAGGCCAGACTAGTCCAACCACATCAGATTGATCCGATGTTGGACGGACCAAGAGTTTTTGTGTGCATTTGGACTTGTCCGTTTGGGGATAGACTAAATCGTGGTTAGTGTGTCTGAGTCCTTCTGGAACTATGTCCTGAAGGACCGGACTAGTCCGCTCACACAGACTAGTCCATTTCTGACCCTAAAGAAGTTTTTGTGTGAGTTCGGAATAGTCTGTTTTGAGTCTGACTTGTTCGTTGTGGACTTGGATGTGGCTGTTGGGACTAAGTTCTTGATGGACGGACTTGTCTGTCCTCTGGGGTCAGACTAGTCTGGTGGACTAGACTTGTCCGTTCTAAACGGAACAAACGGTTCTGTGTGAGATCGGACTAGTCCGTTCTTGGACGTACTAGTTCGTGGTGTTGTGAACGTTTGAATTTAAAAGTTGGCGGGGGATATAGTGTTTGGTCAAGGGTGACATCAATTGTCCCCACATGTCGGACTAGTCTGGGGTTCAAGACTGGACTAGTCCGCACTTTTTCTTGTGGCATCGGCTAATTGTCGGTACCCCTATAAAAAGGGATCCCTCGGCCCTCAAAACCTATCTCTCAAACCCTAGCATCGCCAAAGCCTTCCAAGAGCTGTCCTAGCCATTTCTCTTTGATTCTTTGAGTCCTAAGAGCGAATCTTGAGGATTTGGGAGATTTCGGAGATAAGAGAAAAGGGTGTGCTTTGACTTGAGCTATTGGTTGATTATCTCGGTTTGACTTGTTGATTTGAGTTCGTGTTGGTGTTGATTCATGATCTCTTTGAGTTGTAAACTTGTGAGAGCCTCAGATTGTGAGTTGCCCCATGCATCTTGTGATTTCTCAGTGATTTAGTGGAAGAACAACCCGACCTTTGTTGTGGATTAGGGAGGAAAGGGTAGAGTGAAACCCGACTCTTTCGTGGGCTCCTCAACGTGGATGTAGGCTTCTCGGTGAAACTGAACTACATGATAAATCTTGTGTCTTGCGCTCTTGATTTGTCTTCCTCTCTACTTTAGGGTTTTTCACGTTCTTCGCCCTAATCTTGGGATCCACCTAGATCTAGTCTTTTATTCTTTGTGCAACTTCACAACTAGATTGCTAGGTTATTATTATTCATACGTTCTTTTCATAGACAGTTGAGAAACTCCTGAAAATCTCACCGTTTGCGCATATCTTTCTATGACCGGACTAGTCGACCCCCGGGCCGGACTAGTTTGCACCCTGATTACTGATTAGCTTTTATTAAGTCAAATTTCATGTTTTCCGCAAATTCACCCCCCCCTCTAGGCAACTTTCACGAGTCTCTGCCGGCAGAGCCCGCGCTAGCTCGCCGTGGCTGGATCGCAATCGGCCAATCCGGGCGTGGGTTTTGGTCACCCGGGTTCCAAGACCCGACAACAACTTCACACAATATTATACGCTATATTTAGCAAAAACACAACAGAAACTTAGTCTAAAAATACTAAGTAACATTTCAAAAAGTTAAAAGTTTGTTCAATACTTCAAACCAAAAATATCCTTTAAAAACTTAGTATGTAAATACCAGGCACACTTATCGTAATTGAGAATCACCCAAACCAGTGAAAAAATAACGTTGCAGAATCAAAATAAAGTACCTTCATGATTATTAAAGAAATGTTAAGATCGAGCAGTCCAAAGTGCCTCCCTGCAATTGAGCTAGTGGAGATCAGACACTCCGACCAAAAACCACACGCGCAACCCATGTGACTGAGTTCAGACAATCCGAACTAGCTTCCCGCGGCACACCTTGATATGTTCGGACAATATGAATTGAGTTTCTAGGTAATAGTCAAAACATTTCATTTAAACCCTCACTTTAGCCAATTTGCTGATGTATTCAACATCTAGGCCTCACAATCTCCCCCTTGATCAATGCATTGGCAACACCACCTAGTATCCGAACACTGGCTCATTCACATGAAAAGTTTTCCAGCTTTGAAAATCAAAAATCAAATGAGAAAGGAACCTCCCAACTTAAATAAATCTCATTGATTAAAGAATGAAATCCCGCTAAGAAGAATAGTGCAAAACACGTGTGAATGTGCAATGTGTGACATATTTCTCCCCTTTAACAAAGTATTCAACAAGGTACAAATAGATTTGTTATTAGCATAATATGGCATATACATATAAAATGAAAGCTCATCCAGGTCATACTATCAAGTAACTTACAATATCACATCAATAAAATACAAAAAGTAGTGTAAGTCACGCTAGAGATTAAGTGTAATTTCAATTTAAGCAAGTCATAATATTCCTTACTCAACTATTCCAAAATATAGATTCCATGACATATGTTGTTGTTATTCACTAACTTTTAAAGAACGAATTTAGATCATATGAACATTGCAAGATATTATATGCATCATCCGCCTTATTCTAACCATCCAAGTCAAGCCTATGTCATTTGACAATCACAAACTTAAGGACATAGTTTTAGTCATACACAACTACTTCCAAGTTCATATCTAAGTGCAAAGATAAGCAATCTCAGAAGAAGAAGTGTGATGCATGCATATTCTCTTGATCATAAAAGCTCAATTTGTGTCATGTTGATTGATTTATTATGATTGAAAAAACTTGTGAGCATGAAACAAATCTAAAATAGCAAGAAAGTTTGATCTTGACCAGATTTAGTGTAAGTAATTGTTCCAATTTATAGTCATGGCGAAAACTATAAAATGTCTAACACGAGTAATGTTGTAAGAACTTTCAGCATGTAAATGGAATCACAAATTCATATATGTATGAAACATTATGCTCGTATTTTCTAATATCATATTCATACATAGACTTTCCGAGTTTCAAAACTCCTCCTTAGGTTAAGCCCTCAGGATGCATAACCACTATTTCACTATGAATGAAAGGAAAACAAGTGAAATCCAAAGATTTGTAAAACTGTCAGCTAATTGTTGTTTGGTGTCTAAAAGTTGAAGCACAATCTTCCTTTTTCATTATTATCACGAAGAAAGTGATACCTAAAGCCCACTTTGGCAGAGCTTCATGGACCTGATTCTCAGGCAGAATCTGAGAAGTTGTGCCAAACACTATTTTTTATGAGAAGTGATTCTTGGCTGATTCTATGAAGTGGTTCTCTGAAATGAACTATGGGGTTGGAAGTTGAAAAAAGTAGCTTCTCCTGATTCTGTAAAGTGATTCTCTATCCTGATTCTATGAGTTTATTATAAAGAATCATAGAGAAGCATTATCAGTTACAAATTCATTTCACCCGAGAATCAGGAGTGAATCTATAGAATCAGCTCCTTGAAGCTCTGCCAAAGGAGGTCATATATCAATGTGCTTTATTCTAGAGTGTTGCACGGGGTTTTTAGCAGTGAAATGGCACTATTTTTGTCACAAAATAGTGGAACAATATTTGTATCAACCCCAGAGTCCTTGAGTGTTTGAACAATCCAAATAATTTGTACATAATCCCAAAAAAAATTAGGAAAATTTATCATTGTGGCCTGAAACACTAAAGAATTGACCAAAATTTGACTTGTTGAACAATTGTTTCAATGGACGACCAGGGACCATAGGTACATAAAGTTCGTTGAGATGATTCCAAAAAAATTAACTTCACGACGAGCAATGCTAGAGGGTTGACCGAAGATTGACTCCTTGAATTGTAGCTTCGATGAGCGACCGAAGATCGTAGATACGTAGAGCTTATTTAGACGATTCCGTTTCACTACTCATACAATTAATTCAAATAATAGGTGAGCGGATTTATTTTGCACCGTTGGATGATTAGGTCAACTGTACGTAAAACTTATATTGTCTTTTTCTTGGTCGACTCACCAGCGCAGTCAAAACCTATCGGTTCTCGTCCTGCCCAAGTCCCAGCCGCCGCTGCTTGATCTGGATCTCTTTCAGTTGCTTGCCTCTACGCATCTTCCTCCCAGCCTGCTGCTCCTCAAATTACAGTCTGCTGCCGCTGTCCCTTGCCCGAAGCTCTGCCATCGAGGAGGTAAACCAGAGAAACAGCTGTGCGGTGCCCCTGCTTGCTTGAAATTCATTGCTTGCCGCTGCTTTGCTTGATGCACGTGCCTGATGCTGCTCTGTTCTGCCCCTGTTTTCCACCGCTAATTTCTTCAATTTGGTTAAGCTTGCTGCTGCTTGGTTGCTTAGAGGCGTGGACTGGTGCTGCCGCCGGGGAGGGAAAAAAAAAGAAATTGTTGGCTGCCGCAGGTTAGTATTTGCAGTCAATGGGGTGTGCCGTTGTTACTTCCTGTTTATTGATGTATAGGTAGGTGGAAAGAAAATGATTGGTAGATTATTTCAAATTTGGTATAATCAGAGATAAATTAGACAATGATAGAAAAACAAAATTGTATGTGCAGTTTTTATTCTACCATCAAGGCTGGTTTCCCATTATTCCTACAAAGGTCGAGGAGACAACATCGAATTTGTGCCATTGTCTCTGGATTTCTAATTTTTTACAAGATGGATATTTAAAATTTATTTCAAATACTGGTGCAAAGATGCCGGGGAAATTTAGTTATCTTCTAGGTATGTCTCTAAGAATAGTTTATGTTTTATAGGATTGGAGTGTTCCGGCATTGAAAGCACGTCTTCCGGTACTCGCCGAGGTTAAGGCAAGTGCATGACGGATTTTATCCTAATATGTGTGAATAGGTTGTGATCAAGCCTTCTCGTGCTTTTGATTCGTTACTTGAGTTTTCAAGATGTAATTGTTTTATGGTTCCATTTTATTTATGTTAAAGAGTCAAGTCATTTATTTAATTGTCATTCAAGTACCGGTTAAGTCCGGAATTATTCTTATATTCAAGTTCCTATGAGTATGTGCTGATCACACTACTCGGCTTTACCAGTAAATGCTAAGGAGAATTCAAGTGTCTTCCGTTTTAGACAGAAACTACTATTTCATTGTTCTTCACTTTAAGTTCTATTATCGCTATGTTTTCATTGGATTTGATTCTATCGTTCTTCTAGCTTTAAGTGTACTTGCTGAGTGTTTTTACTCTCTCTTGTGTTTATTTGGTTTTTTAGGTACTCGTTGATTGAAGCATGCATGGGATGAGGGTAGCACCTACACTTGAGCACATCAAACATTTAATAAACTTAGATTATGAACTTTACTAATTATTTGTTGGATTATTGTGTTAGTAATAACTATCATGGATGTGATTGGTCGTTCAGATGTTTATTTCAATTATGGTGGTTGAATGATAATTATTATTGCTTGTTTATATTATTGTGTCTATATTTGAACTGTGTTGCCTGCGACTGGTTGCGTTTACAAGTGAGACTCCGCTGAAATTATCAATTATTTCTATACTTAGTAAAATAAGTTTAGGTGTCAGTAGTAGCACCTAAGGAAGTTCAGACCTGAGTCGTTACATTGGGAACAAGCGCTAGCAGCAGCTATATATTAGAATCATCTGTGAATTGTGCAACTAAACTTTGTTTTCTAGAGGACCAAGCAACTAGTGAGTTACCAAAAAATGACAAGCATCCGAAGTACTTTTCCTATCGATCCTACAACTCCAAAATCAGCAAATGAAAAAGCTTTCAAAGTAACACTTGTGGAAGAAGGAAGAAAAATGTCAAATTCTTGAGTTTCATGTAAGTACCAGAGAATTCTTTCAATGGCTTGATGATGTGAAGCATGTGGGGAAGATTGTAATCATGCACAAATACATATGCTAAATCGTATGGCCGTTCTTGATGTCGTGGGGTACAAAAGCGACCCGATTATGATTCCATATTTTTGTTGATCTACTGGTTCACCAACTTCATCAAGTTCAAGTGTTGCTATTGTTCCCATCGATGTCCGAATAGGCTTGATATTTTCCATGTTGAAGCGTCTAACGAGGTCTTTTGTATACTTCATTTCATGCACAAAGGTCCCGTACTTAGTTTGCTTGATTTGCAGCCCCAAAATGTGTGAGTTCTCCCATCATACACATCTCGAATTCTGAACTCATCATGGATGAAAACTTGGACACAAGATCATGAGAAGCACAACCAAAGAAAATATCATCTATAAACACTTGAACGAATAGTGAGTCATTGTCATGCTTAAGTAAAAAAATGTTTTATCTACCTTGCTCATGGTAAACGACCTTTAAGGTAAGAATGTTTTTAACCTAATCATACCATGCTCTAGGGGCTTGTTTGAGACCATACAAGACTTTGGACAATTGGTAAACATGATTAGGAAAACCTGGATTTTCAAAAACTGGTGGTTGCTTGACATAAACCTCCTCATCTATGCAGCCATTAAGAAAATCACTTTTAACATCCATATGATATAGTTTGAAACAAGAATTGAGTAACTTCGTCATGAAAGGTGCCGAAAGAGATATGGCACTTTCTTGTATCGTCCATGTTTGATGCTCTCGGAAAAAGAGTGCTAGCAAGAAGTTACCTGAGACCATTTAACCACCACCTAAAGAAATGAATTGCGGTGTATTAACAAAGGTTCAAGTTTCTCCTCTCGAAGTGTTCTTAACCTACTATGTCTACCTTTAAGTAGGTGAGGTGGGTTACACTCAGAAGTGGCAAAGAGAGTAACATTTGAGTAGAAAGTACGTAACATCTACTTTGGTATTTTTCAATAAGTGGTTGACAAGGGACTGTGTTTGATCAATGGTCAGGGTTAACAACCTAAGTCATGACTGAAGAATCTCAAAGTCATACTACCTACCCATGGTTCCTTGTCCTAGAATATGAAGCATTGGAGTTTTTCAGCATGAAAAATCAACTAACTTCCTTAACACAATGGCTTAGTATCAGTAAGCATTGGGTTCAAAGCCACTAGAGTGATCAGTAGAAATAGTTCTTCCTTTCTCCTTCTATTTGATCTGATAAGTCGATGTTGTACATATCCTTGCTTACTTGAGATCAATTCCCATCTCGTTAGTTCCATGTTGACGTAAACTAGATGTAATACAATGGTGTCCATCACTTAGTTACTAGGGTGCACTCCTTCCTTCTAAAGTGCCAGCTTAGTATCTTCCATCTATGGTAATGGGGAATCCCTTCTTGGACATGTATTTGAATCAAGTCACATGTACAATCCCACATAAAAGAGTATACCAATATCAAGTAAGAGAGAGTGAACCATATAGTTGCAACATTCTTCCCAACTTCCTCTATCAACTGTTTACACTCTGTCTAGCATGACCATGTTGCACTCAAACTCACATTTGAGTATGTAAATACCATTTTCATGATCTCAGCTAATTACCAAAGTTGTAGCTAACTCTCATACCTTTCCAATGGTTACCCATATGCCTCACCTTTAGATGCAACAAATGCTAACAAAATTCTTATGTTTTCTAATCTAGCAACTCGAGCAAAGGTACATCAAAATCTAGACCTTCAACTTGTGTGAAACATTGAGCAACCAGCCTAGTTTTGTTCCTAACCATAACCCCATCCTCACTCTGTTTGTTTTTAAATACCCATTTAGTTCCTATTAAAGTGTGATCATGAGGTTTGAGGTACAAGTTTTCAAACTTTATTTCTTTCAATCTAACTCTTCTTGGATGGCAATGATCCAAGATTCATTAGTGAGTTCGTGTGATATAGTTTTGGGTACAAAAGAAGCGAAAAATAGAATGAGCATGAGAGTTTGGATCGTAAAACCCGAATCGTGTGACTCTTTCGTGCAAGCTTCCAATAATCTGATGTGCGGGATGAAATTTGTGGATATAGAGGGGACTAGACACTTCACAAGCTCCATGTTATTCAAGGTCATCATTAGCTGAAGATATCGTAGCTTGAGGATGATTAGGACCAGTAGTAGTAGTCGTTGATGTTGGTTGTGGATCAAAATTAGGAGCAGGAACAACATCATAAGCTTTTGATTTTTTGGGCACCAGCATCACTTTCCTCATCATAAATGAAAATACTCTCCCCCAACAAATATGCATCTTGCCTACAATATTAGAGCTAGTACCTTGGCTAGATTCATCCAAAACCACTTAATAAGTCTTCGCAATTTTGTTATTGTCAAGCAAAAACATATGTTAGCCTCTAGTATGAGATGGATAACCATGAAACATGTCAGCAACAGACCTAGCTTAAAATTTATCAATTACAATGTTTCTTAACTAAGAATTTGCAACCAAAGACCCTAAAATGTGTAACACTAGGCCTATGTCCAAACCAAAGCTCATATGGTGTTTCTCCTAGCTTAGCTTTTAAGAAAACTGAAACATAACAATTGGTTGCAATTGCATCTGCCCAAAATTTCCTAGGAGATTGATATTCATCGAGCATAGTCCTAGCCATCTTAGCTGAGGTTCTATTCGTTCTTTCCACAACACCATTTTGTTGGGGTACATATGTTGAAAAAATTGATGATCTATTACTTTTTCAGCACAAAAGTGATCAAATGATTTGTTTTTAAACACGTTCCATTATCACTTCATATTGCTTTTACATATCCTGGGTGGTCAAGTGAAAGACTAAGAACTAAACTTCTAAAGTTTCTATGAGCTTTATTCTTAGATGTCATAATGTAAATCCAAGAGTATCTAGAATAATCATCAACAATTAGAAGAGCATACCACTTATCTCCAAAAAAATTGAAAACAGGACCAACAGTGTCAAGGTGTAAGAGTTGTCCTGGTGATGTTTTCATGGTCTTTGTGAGTGATGTATGTGTACCTACAACCATCTTAGCATGTCTACAAGAAGAGCACACAATATAGGTGTTCACTTTAAACTTAGGCAGTCCACGTATGCGATCAAGACCACTAACACGTCTACGATGATCAAATCCAACGTGACCAAGTCTATGACGACAAGAATATAAGTCCTTAGAATCATTAGCAACTAGACACTTATGCCTAGAGGTTGACATATCAAAATTGTCGGTGTTTGGATCCGGTAGATCTCCCATTACTACCGTTGGTAGATCGAGGAGTTGTAGTTCGGCAATGGACGCATAGAGATTCAAGAAGGTGAATGACAAGTGGACATAGAGATTTACGTGGTTCCGGCCGCCTGAGCGTAATACCCTACTCCACGGGGTGTGTTGGTGTTGTATTGAGCGTGTAAGTCTGGAAGAAGCTCCAGAAGAAGAAGCTCGTCTAGGTCAGGGAGTCCAGAAGAGGTCTGAAGTCGTCCCTTGTGTATCGTCGACCAGTCCTTTTATAGTACAAGGACTGGTCGTTACACCATTAGCCTGGCCCAACATGTGGCCCCGACGGTTACACATGCTTGATACACAGTTAATGAGGTTAATTACCCTTAATAGCCTGGTAACGGGCCTTAACAGTGCCATTACCGATATTAAGGGTCATCCGATCGTGTGTCATTAATATGGCATTATTGACACTTAATCGGGTTTTAGTGTCTTTGATTACTCCATGAAGGTCCGGAGCCGTTGGGGGTCCATTAGCCTGATTGTTGATGTTGAAGGTCCGGCGGTCCAGCCACGTGGCAGCTCCAGAGCTTACCGTAGTGGACGGGTAGGTCCGGTGCTGTTGGACACGTGTCGGTACCAGAGCTTCCCTCTGTCTGGGGTTAGGTCCGGGGATGCCATACCGGTATCTAGTTTGGAGCTTTCCCATGAGTGGGCTATAGCTCCGGTCTTATGATACACGTGGCGGCCCTGGGACTAACCATGTTGGGGAAGCAGGTCCAGTTACACCTGACATGTGGGGCCTTCGAAGGTCTTCAAATCTGGTAGATGGATTTTCCTTGTGATCTTTGCAATCTCAAGGGGTATCTGGTACGTAGGGTACCGACAAAAATCAACTTTAAGAACTCATCCAAACTGAGACATGTTAAACATAAGCTCACCTTTTGAACTTACAACTTTGCAACAATTTTCTAGTAAAACTAACTTTTAGATTTTTACATAGCAATTGTGAAACAGAAAGCAAGTTGTATTTCAATTTCTTAACAAGTACCACATCTTTCAAAAGAGAGAGAGGAGAACCATTCTTTGTAACCATTCATGTGGCGTTAGCATCCTTAATCCACAAGCAAAATATTGTCCTTCCTCAAGCATGTAACCTATAAAGCAGCACAATACGCCGATGACTTAATGTTGGGGTTAGTCAGAAGGAACTTAGTGATCTAGTACTGAGTCACACAACGTTTAGCAGGAATAATAGATGAAAGCTGAGAAAATACAGCATGTTTATGAGCCAAAGTTTGAAAAATCTTATTCCCAACTACTGACCTACAAGGTGTGGTATGAAAATAGTGGACTTTGGAGCGAGGTCTGTGCGGATGTTTCTTACGTCACATATAAAAATCCACAAGCGCACAAAAACTATCGCATAGCACTTCCCCTTAAGAGTATTCCCAAGGGTATCGAATCCAAAGAACGTGTGTGCTAATCTTACGAACTAATCCACCCAAGGACACAAAGTTGTTTGATAGGCAAGAAAGAGATAGGATTTCAATGTATTGATTCTAATTCAAAGGAATTTGCAGTAGCTGCTTACTTCGGGCATGGGTTTACCCCTAGCAACACTAGGATGACTCCCACCAAGAGCCTATGGCATAGCTGAACATGGAGGATTACTAAGGATAGATAGGGCTGTCACCACCTACTGCCTACCTCTTCAATCTGTTGGTCTACGAGATATTCACTAGTGATTTCTTACCTAAGCACCACGCTTACGTTCTAAATCACTACTGTAGTTGTTTCGAACACAAAGCTACAACTAGAGGCTCTAATAAATTAAAGCAATAACCCACAGGTAACTACTTATGCAAACTACTAAGAATTGAGAATAAAAATTGAATTGAATTCACAAAGGGCTTACTTGATTTGAATAACACCTTTGTCGGGGTACAAGTGTAGAAGAGGGACTTGACAAGCCCAAGCCTCCTTCTCCTAAACTCTTCACCACACTCTCCTTCTACATGGAAGCCTCTAGGACTACTCTGAACCTTAGGAGTGATATTTTATTTTCAACTTTAGGTGTGTGTGTGAAGTGAGGTGTGGGATTCTATTTATAGGTTGGAGAAGGGTTGGTTCCCGCCACAAAATACGCGCGAATCAGTCACCACTGACTTCTTCAAGCCAGGAGGAGCCAACTCATGGAATTTGACCGGGTTTGGCAGCACACCCTAGTCGGCCAACTAGGGAGGTCGACCGACCTGGTAATAGCTTCATTGGGGCTGTGCTTTCTCTAGGTCTCTGCTAGGTGGGTCACATCCCTTCATATGGGTGCTACACCATTGGATGGCCTCAGATACTTCTATTCGTGGGCCATTTGATCCATGTGATGACATGTGGCATCACTTGATTCATTGAAATCCATTTTTATGGATTAGTCCATGCATGTCTTGGTATTTTGGTTCTAAAATTCACCTGGATACAAATGAACACCAACACTTGTGGAATTAGTTAGTTTTTAACCCTACCACTACGTTGTGTTTCTCATTTGTGCACATTATGAGGTGAATTAACGGTCTATATATGGTACCTAAGGACCGTCAACAAACTCCCCCACACTTAGTCCTTTGCTCATCCTTGAGTGAAGGCAAGAAAAAGAACTAAGGGGTTGTCATAAACTTGCTATAAGTTACAAAAAGAGAATACTAGATATTTCAACTCATACCTCAATTCATGAATTCCCTTTTTGGTATGTGGCTACCACATCAATCTTGTGTGTTTAAAGAGTGGAATGGTTGGAATGTAGTTCCCTTGGATCTTCCTAAACCAAAATGATCTAACGATTTGCTATATTTGGAAAATCAAAGGAACAATTGCCCTTATCTCTCATTTGGAATCTCTCAAGTCTCTCGAAGTGTTTTATTTATCCTCACATTGGCACATTGTGCCAATTTTGTTCCTATACTAAGTATGGCTATATCTGGAGCTTGGTAGGGATACATGTGACACGAATTGCAATTCATATATTACTAAGTCAAAATCTTGATCCTATGAGGGACTTATGAAACAAACAAATTGACAAAGAAAATTCTTGTGCACAAGAATGGAATGGATATTTGTGGATTTCATGGTTTTCTCTCTTTAAGGATGAAACATGGCTACTTTCTTTCTTTTTCTTTTCTCTTTTTTTTAGGCATACTTCCTCTTTTGAAGAGTAGATGCTTTTCTTTTTCTTTCTGTCTTTTTTTCATAGCCATGTCTTCTACTACTCTTTTATTTTTCTAGAGAGATTTTGATGACCCAAATGTATGGAGTTTCTTTATTGGATGCATGAATGGTGGATGCAAATTCTCAATGTGAGGAATTTTGCATGAAGAGGGTGCACAAGAATTTCTAAGTCAAAAAGTTCATGCATGTCACTCAATTTGGTCACGAGTTTGACAAAGTTCAATGAAAAACAATGTGGCATATGCATGTGCTTTTTCAAGAATTTGTATCATATGGTCGTGGTGGGTATTTAAATTTCCAATGAGAAAATCAGGCAAAGTTTAAGACTCCAAATTGTGCAAACATCAAAATACATTTCAAGCAAAGAGATATCTCCTTGAATAAATCATTTACCATATCACACTAGTCAAATACTTAGATGACGTGTTGCTCCTATTTTATTTTTGTGAATCAAAAAACAAGGCAATAAATTGGAATATAAAGTATACAAATTTTCAGCTCAAGCAAATTTTGACTACCATGTTTTAAACTTTTAATTGTTGAGTTGAATTGCTTTCAAATATTCAGTATTAAATACTAAATCAACTCAAATAGTAATGTAGCATGCATATTCAGGGGTAGGAGATCCAAACCGAATTTGTGGAGCAAAACGTAGCCATGTGGGGCCCATACCAGTTCGATCGACCAGGGGGTTCGGCCGACCCCCTTCTGATCTCTCTGTTTCTCTGTTTCGACGTGTCGAGTTGTATGTTTGGTTGCGACGTGTTTCGGGATGCAACACTATTTTTGCACGTCGGAGTTTCGTGAATTTGGTATGCCCCCCCCCCCCCCCCCCACACTTGTTCCCTGAATTCTTTTATTCATAAAAATATACTAAAGATGGAACTTTAGCGGGTAGATGAACCAGTAAGTTCACTTTATTGAATTCAAAACATTGGGGATTCTTACATTATTAAATCTAAATTTAATGAATAAAAAATTAGAATAAAAATAAACTAAACTAGTATGTATCCTATGCGGTCGGGTCATCTAAACTATGGAGCATTGCAGATGTCAGGCTTCTCAACGACATTGCATACGCGTCGCAGCTTGGCGCCCATGCCACGACGAACACCATCAATCTCCTCTTTGAGGGATATGAGCTCATCCTTCAGTTCCGCCGTTTATATGTGCCCTTCAGCCACTAAATCGGATAGATTCTTGTTCTCCAAATGGAGAGAAGCTAACTCCTTAGAAAATTGTGCCACTTTAGGGGCACGAGGAGATTTCCCGTCACTGTCCTCAAATTGTCCAGTTGGCCTTTTGATGGCAGGTGGAAAGAGGTGATGCCTAATCTTTGTTGGATCGAAGAGCACATGTAAAGCTACCAGAGGGGGGTGAACGGTAGATTAAAACTTTTTCAACGGAAGCGAAAACCCCTTGGCAGAAAAATGATATGTTAAAGAAATTGTGTGTGTGACTAATCTAAACGTGATCAATTGTGACAAAACCAATATAGATTGTGGATAATCAAGTCACGAAGACATCACAACAAGAATCATGAAAATCCGTCAAGAAAAACTCAACTCAAACTAGGACTCTTATCCCACTCAACTCACGAATCAAAACTTTCCATAAATGATCAAGACTCTTCCATATGAAGATAAAGCAATTTTAAGACTTCCAAATACCATAGGAATGTATCCCACATTCCTAAAACAACTCAACTTTGTGACCCACACGAAATCCTATCAAAACCAACTCAAATCTTTCCATATTTCAGTCAAACTTGACTCAGTCGCAACCTGAGTCCATAACCTAGTTAGTTGGACCTTTCCAGCCAATTTTTTACATCCACATCCCTTCATCACGCCTCGAAACCATGTAGCTGCATCCATGCAATCCTTACACACATACAAACATCTTCCAATGACGTTCACGATACCTTCATATGCATTGTTCTTGATTCAAACATGCTACGCAACCTCCCGATCAACTCAACCACAATTCCTCCCGAACATGGTTGTTGAACCTCATCTTCTCCCTAAGACTAGTTCAATGGATCCCGTAACCAGCCTTGTCTTGAACTCAAGCAACACCTGCACATGAATAAACAACCGATACTTCCGAGTACAAGTCATTGACTTGACACTTGTTAGTTCCGAAACCAAAACACCTTATATGTGAGCACCTCACATAAGCATGTTGGAAACCTTACCAAAAAGATATAAGGCATAACCACCAACACACCAAAAACATAGTAAAACAATACTAAGAAAACTTTCCATAATCCAAAAGACAGGTTCGAAACATTGCGAGTTAAGAGGAGAACCACTGCGATCCAGCTTTGAACCCTGCCAAAGCTAACTGGACCTTGAACCGGAGCTTACCAAAGCTAGTCGGACCTAGCGCCAGAGCTTACCAAAGCCAGTTAGACTAGCCAAAATAAGTCGGACCTTACGTCGGACCTTGCCGGAGCTCGGACCTAGAGTCGAACCTTGTTGAAAAAGGTGTTTTGGTGATATTCAAAACTTTTATCGCCATAGCCAATGTATTTAGCACACATAGTTCTCACAATATTGGAGGGTGATGAGCCTGTCGATTCCTCCATCGCCAAATTACCCACTTTCTTAAAAAAGCCTATTGCATAGCCTCCTTCAGGCTTGCGCACCCCATGGATAATGAGGCGATCCCCCACACGCTCAGGCGAGGTAAATGTAGGTGACTTGTAGTAGTGGCTCACTACGTCACTGTCCTTGGTCTTCAGAGTGTACATGAACTCCTCGCCAGGCTGCCGCTTTGGGAGAGACTGTCTTTTTTAAGAAAAATACAGGTCTTGACTGACTTAACGCCAGCCGTAGTCGGACGACGTGCAGGTGTTGTCGACTTCATGGGTGTCCTCGAGGGGAGAGCGATCATGCAGCACCATGAGGCATGCTGCTACGCCCATGCAGAGTCGTTGTCGGCGGCGGGATCATGGTGAGAGGTACGACATCCAATGCCATGACGGACTCCAAAGCGAGGGTGGACTTGTCATTGGCCAGCGTGATGTCTCCGCTCAGGTTGAAGGTTGAGCTAGAGGAGGCATGAGGCACAATTTTCTTGTCGGCCATGACTTTGATGGGAGAAACAGGAGATGGATTTTTTGGATGGTGCAAGGTTCCCCTCTCTGTTGCCGTCAATATATAAGCGTGGAAAATACAATAGCACGAAGAGCCTTGTTGGGATACTCAGGAGAGTCCGCATGAGAAAACAGAAAGCCGATGGCGCAAGGGAGAGGTTGGCCGACCGTAGGTTTCAGCAGAACCCTTCCTGGCTCTGTTCGGGCTATGCTTTCGTGGGTCGGCTTAATGGGCACATGGATGATTAATTGGATGGGCCCATTAACCGGACGCGGAGAATTTAGACAGAATTTAAGGAAATGGTGTAAAAATCAATAAGATTTATCACGTCAATTTCTTTCTCTGCCTCCTCCTGGTATTCAAGAAATAATTCGAGTCGGTGCCCATTCACTTTAAATAGCTGATCATCATCACCTTGGAGTGTGATTGCTCCATGCGATGAGGTTTATACTATAGTGAAGGGTCCTTCCCATTTACTTCTAAACTTCCCTTGTCCAGAGAGTTTAACCCTAGAGTTGAAGAGTAGAACTTTATCTCCAGGTTTGAACTCTTTAGGCGTAATCCTTTTATCGTGCCATCTTTTGGTTCTTTCCATGTAGATTTTGGCACTATGGTACGCCTTATCTCTCCACTCTTCCAACTCGGAAAGTTGCTTGAGTCGGTGTTTTCCTGCTTCGTGAAGGTCTATGCTCCACCGCTTGATGGCCCAATAGGATCTATGTTCCAACTCTACATAAAGATGACAAGTCTTCCCATAGACAAGTTGGAAAGGAGACATGTCGATGGCAGTTTTGTAAGCAGTACGGTATGCCCACAATGTGTCGGGTAGCTTATGCTTCCACCCCATTCCCATTTCCAAGATGGTCTTTTGCAGAATATTCTTAATTTCCTTATTACATGTTTCTCCTTGACCACTTGTTTGTGGGTGGTATGGAGTAGCAATGTTATGCTGACACCAAGCTCCCTCAAAAAGTTATAGAATGTCTTATCTATGAAATGAGACCCCCCATCACTTATGACCATACGGGGAGTGCCAGAGCATGGAAAAATGATCTCATGGAACATTTTCCTAGCTTGCTTGGAATCAGCATTTTTGCATGGCAAAGCTTCTACCGATTTGGACACATATTCTACGGCGACCAGGATATACTCGCAATCATAAGACCTAGGGAAAGGTCCCATGAAATCAATACCCCACAAATATTTCCGCTTGGAAATTATATGTTAGGTGTATCACATTGCGAGTTGAGATTCCTACATGCTTTTGGCATTTCCAACATCTGCGAATGAATTCTTTTGTATCTTCATACATAGAAGATCAATAAAATCCACTTTGCCAAATCATTGCTTGAGTACGGTGAACACCGTAATGTCCACCATAGGGGCTAGCATTGCATTGCTAAATAATCTTGGTTCCTTCGATTGATGGGACACACCTTTTGAGAAGGCCATCAGCACAGACTCGATAGAGGTATGGGTCACCCCAAAGGTGTCTTCGACTCTCATAGATGAGTTTCTTTTTGTTTTCACCTGGTGGTACGTATCCCGTGACCATGAACTTCACCATATACGCATACCAAGCGTGAGAGTCAGTCACCTTGAGAAGCATATCATCTTGTAGGAAGTCATTGATAGGAATATCCATGGTTTGAGTGACTTCCATATGCGAGAGATGATCTACCACGGAATTACCTACTCCTTTCTTATTCTTGATTTCTAAGTCAAACTCTTGGAGTACGAGAATCCATCGGATTAGCCTTGGTTTAGAATCCTTTTTGGTGAGCAAGTATTTCAAGGCGGCATGGTCCGTGTAGACTATGACCTTGGCTACAACCAAATAGGACCTAAACTTATCGATAGCAAAAAATACAGCCAAGAGCTCTTTTTCAATTGTGGCATAATTGAGTTGAGCTCCTGTCAGAGTTTTGCTAGCGTAGGCTATTGCATGATGATTTTTATCTTTTGTTTGGCCTATGACCGCACTAACAGCAAAATCACTAGCATCACACATGATTCTGAATGGTAGTGTCCATTCGGGAGGTTGAATGATTGGAGATGAGATGAGTGCCTTTTTGAGTGTATCAAATGATTTAAGGCATTCATATTCGAAATCAAAGGGAGCTTATTTAGCTATTAGGTAAGTGAGGGGTCTAGTGACTTTTGAGAAATCTTTGATTTATCACCTATAGATGCAGATCCCCTTAACATTGATAGGGGGTGGAAGTTTTTCAATGACTTCAATATTTGCTTTGTCCACCTCTATCCCTCTCTCTGACACTAAGTGTCCTATAATGATGCCCTCACGGACCATGAAATGGCACTTTGCCCAATTAAGCACGAGGTCCTTCTCTTGGTATTTTTGTAAGACCTTGTCTAAGTTTTCCAGACAATGATCAAAAGTTTTCCAATACATGGAGAAATCGTCCATGAAAACTTCCATTATCTCCTCAATCATGTCGGAAAATATAGACATCATGCATCTTTCAAAAGAGGCAGGAGCATTACACAGTCCAAAAGACATACACTGGTAGGCATAAGTTCCATAGGGACATGTGAATGTGGTCTTACATTGATCGTCAGGATGGATTGGGATTAGATGATAGCCCGAATACCCATCAAGGAAACAAAAGTAGGAGTGTTTTGCCAACCGCATTAATATCTCATCGATTAAGGGCAGTGGAAATGATCCTATCTTGTAGCCTTTCTAAGTTTTCGGTAATTAATGCACATCCTCCAACCCATGACGGTTCGTTGAGGATTTAATTCATTCTTCTCATTTTAACAACAGTCATACCTCCCGTCTTAGGCACTACGTGAACTGGGCTGGCCCATTCACTATGAGGAACAGGGTATATAATCCCGGCATGTAGAAGTGTCAAGACTTCCTTCTTGACAACCTCCTGCATCGCATTATTCAATCGCCTTTGAGGTTCCCTTGAGGGGACACTCTCGGGGTCAATAGGAATGTGATGGGTGCATAATGCTGGACTAATCCTCTTGAGATCCTCTAATGAATAGCCAAAAACATCTCTATGATTTTCTAACATGGCAATGAGTTTGAGTGTCTCATCATCTGAAAACTTGTCACTTATGATGACAGGGGCTTCCAAATCACCATTTAGAAAGGCATATCAAATGCCTGGAGGTAGAATTTTTAGTTCAACGAGAGGTTTTGGGAAGAGCTCTTCTTTTGGCAATTCAATTGCCTCCTGAAATTCATCCTCCCCTTGGATGAAATCTTCTTCTCCTTTAATTTTAGGGAGTGCTAAGAATTGAAGAGTTCTAACCTCCTCTAATGGCTCATCTTGGATGGGAGATTCTGCGGATGTGTTCTTGGAATGCAGGATAGGAATAGAGAACATTCCCCCTCCAAGTTTGACATTGAGGTTTCCTTCCAAGGGAATTTCCATGAGAAATTTCTCGATGGGGATCACAATCATAATGTCAAAATCTTGAATTTTGAACACATGGAAATCTAGGATTGCCTCAATATCTTTGTGTCTTACAGACACCTGTTGCAAAACTCTGCATCCTTCAAGGATAATTCTGAAAGAATCTCGAAAGGATTTATATGTTGTTGCTAGTGGTACATCGTCCAGAATGGCGAGAGGACAAGAATCGTAAATGAGATTTGCTCCAACATTGGGGTTGTATAGGACCTTCATTGGTGTCCCTCTAATAAAGCATATAATATTTGCGAAAGGTGAGGTCATCCAAAGGATTTTGGGTGACTGCTCAACTTCCGCAGTCCATTCCCTGCTTAGAATAGAGGTTAACTCCTTAACCATCTATTGGACGAACACTTCATCAGGTGGGTCAGGTGGAGTTAATGGCAATGATGGTCTCCTATTGCAACAATACTTCGAGGTATTTCCAAAATCTTCCAATATCTCTTCCTCAAAGTAGAAGAAAACATCGAAGGTTGAATTTCTTCTTCCTTTGTAGTTTTGAGTTCGGGGGCGGATTCCTCCAGCAAGGTTTGAGATAAGCAAGAGATAGGATCTTCCTTGTCCAAGGATTTATCCTCAGATCTTAACACTACTTCCTCTTGAGGAGGCTCATTAAGACCCATAATGAAGGATGAGTTTTCTAGAATTTGGTCTAGAAGATCCTTACCTTCTTCTGGCATCTTATGGAGGAAAGAACCTCCAGCTGTAATGTCAAGATGTAGGGCAGACTCTATGTTCAATCCCATATAGAAGTGTTGCAAAAGCAACGTATCGGGGATGGAAAAAATCTAGGCCGGAATTTATCAAAATATAAAATCTATCCCAAGCTGCACCTATGGATTCCTTCTCCATCTACTGAAAGCATATTACTTTCTTCCGCAAGGAAACAATTCGGGCAATTGGAAAGAAAGCAATAAAAAATATGTGTCGTAATTTGTTCCAATTTCCGTTTGTCTTCCCAACATTATGATCGTACCAATGTTTAGCATTTTCCTTGAGATAAAAATGAAACATCTTCCATTTGAGAGTTTCTTGCATCATATCCTTGATTAGAAGGCATGAACACAATTGTTTGAACTCTCGTAGATGGTGGTAAGGGTTTTCACAATTCGTTCCTAAGAAGGATTGTTCCCAGACCATGGCTATAAAGCCAAGGCGAAGTTCATAGCTGGTAGAACCGATGGGTTCCGCCGAAGTCGGTGGCTGCTAGAACTTAGCCTTTGGGGCAGCATATGAAAGAATGGTGGGCTGCTCCATATAGGTGGTGGTGGTAAGAAAAAGGAAAGATAATATATGAAGATCGATACGAGGGTGAACAAGGTTCGAAGATTTACAGCAACCTTTCCCCGCAACGGCGTCAGACATACTTGTTGACATTTCTTAC
Source organism: Tuctoria greenei (assembly GCA_036927565.1). Classification (NCBI taxonomy): domain Eukaryota; kingdom Viridiplantae; phylum Streptophyta; class Magnoliopsida; order Poales; family Poaceae; genus Tuctoria; species Tuctoria greenei. The sequence continues at coordinate 76,705,069 of JAYESD010000004.1, forward strand.
AAGACAGATAAAAATCTGTAAGCACACGGAAACTTTTGCGTAGCACTTTCCCTTAAGAGTATTCACAAGGGTATCATATCCAAAGAACGTGTGTGCTAATATTACGAACTAATCCACCCAAGGACACAAAGTTGTTTGATAGACAAGGAAGAGAGAGGAACTCAAAGTATTGATTCTAATTCAAAGGAATTTGCAGTAGCTGATTGCTTCGGGCACGGGTTTACCCCTAGCATCACTAGGACGACTCCGGCCAAGAGCCTATGGCATAGCTGAAAGTGGAGGATTACTAAGGACAGATAGGGTTGTCACCACCTACTGCCTACCTCTTCAATCTGTGGGTCTACGAGATATGCACTGGTGATTTCTAACCTAAGAACCACGCTTACGTTCTAAATCACTACTCTAGTTGTTTCAAACACAAAGCTACAACTAGAGAATCTAATAAATTAAAGTAATGAACCCACAAGTAACTACTTTTGCAAACTACTAAGACTTGACAATCAAACTTGAATTGGATTCACAAAGGGCTTACTTGATTTGAATACCACCTTTGTAGGGGTACATGTGTAGAAGAGGGACTTGACAAGACCAAGCCTCCTTCTCCTAAACTCTTCACCACACTATCCTTCTACTTGGCAGCCTCTAGGACTACTCGAAACCTTGGGAGTGGTATTCTATTATCAAATTTTGGTGTGTGTGTTAAAATGAGGTGTGGGGTTCTATTTATAGGGGGGAGAAGGGTCGGTTCCTGCCACAAAATGCACGCAAATCAGTCACCACTGACTTCTTCAAGTCGGGAGGATCCAACACATGATATTTGACTTGGTTTGGCACCACTCCCTAGTCGATCGACTAGGGAGGTCAGTCGACCTAGTCACAACTCCATTGGGGTTGTGCTTTCTCTAGGTCTCTGCCAGGTGGGTCCCATCCCTTGATATGGGTGCTACACCGTTGGATGGCTTCGGATACTTCTGTTTGTGGGCCATTTGATCCATGTGATTACATGTGGTGTCACCTGATTCGTCAAAATCCAATTTTATGGATTACTCCCTGCATGTCTTGGTATTTTGGGTCTAAATTCACCCGCATACAAATGAACACCAACACTTGTGGATTTGGATAGTTTTTAACCCTACCACTATGTTGTGTTTCTTTTTTGTGCACATTACGAGGTCAATTGATGGTCTAATATGGTACTTAAGCACCGTCAAGAGTTTGCATGTTTATGACTCATCACAACAGGTTGCAGGTTTCTAACTCTTGATTGTTATGTGATGTAGCATACATACTTTGCTTATTTTCTTGTTTAGCCGGTTTATAAAAAAATCTATGATGTGACCATTTGTACGATAGTAGGTACATTGAAATTTAACCTTATGTTCATGTCTAGATGAGTAAGCAACATGTTTGTCAGCGACTGAATGAGGCAATACTCCTACTGACCTAAAAACCATCTATTTTATTTAGGAACTATCTGAATCAAACCACTTCCTAGTGACTTAACAATCCTAGGTAGATGAGCCTTAGCATGAACATGAGAATTGAAACCTAAACTAGTTTTATCATTGCATGTTTTCCAAGAATTCAATAACAAGTTTAAATTCTTATTCCCACTACAAAATTGCTCTATTGTCCTATGCATGTCATCAAGTTTCTTGGACAAGTCTAGGCAGTTTTCACAAAGTTTTTATTTTACTTTGCAATTAGGTTAAAAATTAACTTCATGTACATGTAAAGCATCGCTTAAAGCAATAATTTTTGCTCGTGCATCATGTAATTTCACATTAAGATCTTTACAGCTATAACAATGCAAATCAATTGTACAACAGCTAGCATCTTTCATATTCTTATCATTAAGTACAACAATCTTTATATTCTTTTCAATTCCAAGCTCAAGTTTATCAAATGTGTAGGTGTGCACACTTCTTGGAGAGGACAATTTTTCATAAATTACGTCACAAGAAAAAGAAGAATCGTCACTAGGAATCAAAGTTTTTAGTCGATTGATTTTAGATTCTAGTGATTCAATTTTAGCAGCATTGTTTCTAAGTTTATTGTCCTTTTTCTTAAGTACAGTAGTGACACAAGATATAGCATAGCAAAGTTGTTCATATGAGGGGCATACTAATCATTGTCGCTGTTAAATTCGGTCTCCTCCATGCTTGAACTTGAGTTGCTCGTCATAAAGCACATATTTGCCAAGGTGTTTTCATCTTCTCCACTCCCATAGTCCACATCGCTTGAGCTATATTCCTGGAGTGCTGAGAGAAAGTTGTGCATCACTTTGCACATTGATAAATTGCTCTTTTTCTTGTTGTTATTTGCAGAAGAGGGCTTGAACTTAGACTGCTTTTCTTCACGGGGAGGAGGACCTTAAAGGTTAGGGTAATTTGTACAGAAATATCTTGTCATACCATATTCAAAAGATCTTTGTGAACCACCACTTCCTCTTCTTTTGGTTCTCACATTTTGCAATGCTTTGGAGAACCGAGTAGAGAGAAGTGCAAGGTTCTCGTCTAGAAACTCCTCAATGTGTTCAATGTTTAGAGAGAAAAGCAAAGCAAGTGTGCCACATGATGAAGCTTGGCTAGAACTAGGCATGTCATGTTGTGAAGCAACTACAAGAGGCTAGTTAGGTTTCTACGTGATATTATGTCAAGTTCATGAGTTTTTAACTTAGAATACAAAACATCTAAATTAAGTGTACTCATAACAGTTGATTCACGTATAAATGTAACTTTTGTCTCTCATATTGACATATCTAATGCACCTAACAATTGCCTAGCATTCTCAACATATGAAAAATTAACATTAACACTACGTAAGTTACTGAGAATTTATTAAAAGAAGCAAAGAACTCATCAATCGACACATCGGGTTGCATCTGAAAATGTATGCACTCTTTCTTCAACATGTCATGACATACCTCTTTGATTGTGTTGGAGCCTTCATGATAGTCGCATAGCTCTTTCCGCACATCATATGCAGGTTGGAGGTGTGCAACACGATCGAAGTCATTTGAGTCAATCCTTGGATGATCATACTTCTTGCCTTGTTGTCGTTGTCCACATCTTTCATGTTGGAAGCCATGACTTGGTTGTTTGGAAGCACATCAAAGGACTTGAACACCTTTGTCCGTATGATGAAGCCTTGCACCTGTATGTAAGCCTCCATATGAGCCTTCCAGACCTAAAAATCAATGTCATCGAACACACAAGATTTTGCGAAGTATTTGTCCATGTTGATTAGCAAAAACACATGCAAATAAAATTTATATTAGAGCATTGTGCTTTGACACTAATTATAGGATTGAACAACACATGGAAAGCTAACATAGGGGGACACACGGTAGATTAAAAACTATTATGTGACAGCAACAAAAACCTCTCAACAGGAAATAAATTTGATGGAGAAAATTGTGTGTGCAACTATTCTACATGTGTTCGACTATGACAAAACCAGTAGAGATTATAGAGATTCAAGTCACGAAGACACCACAACAGGAATCACGAAAAACCGTCGAGCAAAAATCAAGTAATGACCAAAAACCTATGCAAAGGTCAATATGTTTTGACAGACAAAAAACAAAAACCTAAGCAGAGGTCAATATGTTTTGACAGACAAAAAAAACAGATCTGCTATGCTGGAAATAAACTTTTGTAACTCATAAAATAAAAAACTAATGACCGTGAAATTTTCACATATGAAAAATAATTGATTTCTGAAACCAAGCCAAAAAGAATCACAGCAGTCTGGTCTATAAAACTCGAGATGTGATAAAAACATCGGGCAGTGCAGAAACTCAACATGAAAAAACTTGATAAAAACAAGTCAGACGATCAAGACACAAAAGATCCTCAGAAACTATAAATTCTATTCATCAAAATACAAGAGGAACGAGTCGTGCACTCCATGAGCCCTGACCCCTTGCTTATATAATCAACCCATAGGCAACTCCAATCAAACTAGGACTTTCTACTTCTACTTGGATTCAACCAAAGCTTTTCATAACTATTTAAGAGTCTTCCATATGCAGATAGAAGCAATATTAAGCCTTCCAAGCACCTTAGGAACATCTCACACATTCCTAAAACAACTCAACTTTGTGCCTCACACGAAATCTAACCAAAACGAACTTGAAACTTTCCATAAATGCTCTATAACTGCCTCAGCTTCAGCCTGAGCGTGTGGACCGTTCCGGTCTCATCTTCTCATCTATAACTCTTCACCATGCTTTGGAACAATGTTTCCAATTCCATGCACCCCTTGCACACGTGCAAAAGCTTCCAAAAACTTCCACGATTCCATCATATGCACAGTTCTTGACCCAAACAAGTTTCATGACCTCCTGATGGACTCAACCACATTCATCCCGAATATGGTTGTTGAACCTCATCTTCTACGTAAGATTAGTTCAATGAATGACCATAACCATCCATGTCTTGACCTCAAGCAACACCTGCACATGAACAAACAAGCAACTTTTTCTGAGCTCAAGTCCACAATCGAGTTTGGACAGTCCGAACTGGCTTTCCGCAGCACACTTTGATAAGTTCGGACAGTCCAAACTGACTGTCTCGGGAATACTCAAAACTTTTCATTTAAACCCTCACTTTGAGCCTATTTGACAATGTATTCAACACCTAGGTCTCACAAGAAATTTATCTTGCAGCATAGCACCTCTTATCTTTTTTTCCTTCATAATTTTCTTAATTTCTTTACCATGAGAACAAAGACAATAATTTATTGCTAGCAAACTAAAACACGGTACATAATGTGGCAGCTAAGTATGGTTGCTAGAGGAAGTGTTGTAACTTTTACCTCAACTATTGTCTGCTAAGATAACTGCAGCGCAGATCATGGATTTTGAAAGTGTTGTTCAAAGTACTAGTAACTGCCATTGAGCTCTATGTATAGAAGGAGGGAGGGGGCAGGTCTAGCTGCAGGTAAAGAACCGCCTGTGATAAGGTATAACCTATGCAGTACTAGCTGCTGTTATTTCTAATTTCTAGGTCAATTCAATATAATCACAGAAGTCAACAATATCATCACAAAAGTCAACAATTTCATCACAGATGTAAACAATATAATCACAGAAGTCAATTTTACTAAAACAATATACATATGTACAAGTTACACATACAAGTCATCTCATAGTCGGAAACTGTTTATATGTTTACAAGTTTCACTAAAAATTGTTTCTATTAGCACAGTAGGAAAGTTCTGGCACATCAGCTATTGCACCATGCTCATCAAAGAACTCTCCTCTTTTATGCAAAATTTCGTGACGCACGAATTGACATAGCTCAGAAGCAATCTTGTCGACTCCTCCACCAGGAATACTTCTACAAACCGGCCATTCTTCATTCACATTCTTTGTGTGCTGCAATGAAACACATAACAAGGTCTAGAATGTGTTGGTTTGAATAATCTCAAAGTATAGATCAAATTAAGAGTATACAAGAATTTATTTGGTATTTTTGGAGCAGTTGTACTATGAGCAATTGAATTTTGAAGATGGAATCAAAATCTGAAAATAATGAAACCCAAAAGTAAGAAAACAAGATATCGACATTAAGGATAACTTACATCCTCACGATTCACTCTATATTCGTTGGCGGTCCGAAGATGCTCGCATACATAATATCCGCATAAGACACTGCCAGCAGGTTGCTTCGGACAAGCATAATATGTTTTAATGTCCAATGCATTCTTATTAGGAGGTCTCTGACCGTCAAGATGTTGCACGTGAAACCACCAAGCGCTGTAATACAAGACTTGTCGTATAAAACTTGTCAACACATTCTAATTATGTGTAAATTAAAAGTATCAGATAAACTTACAATTTCAAAATGGAAAGGAAATCTTTGTAACGATCTGGTAGGTAATCGGCAGAGTCCAAGACTGTTGCCAAACCCTGCGTTGGCTTTATGAAGATCATTATGTAGTGGTTACTTCACACATACAAACACACGTGTTAATTTAACAATTAGCAATAATTGCTATTACAATGTCATGTGTCGAACTTACTCGAAGTGGTACATAGCCATTACGAGGTCCTTGCCGTCTCTGATAAAGATAAACATTGCATGCCCTATGTAAGCTGCCACTTGTGTCCTTCTATCCTTCTTAAGTTTTGTGATTGATTTTTCAAATTCTTTTTTCTCATGTGCTTGAACTGTACTGATTTATGGTCCGCCTTGATGTCGAATAGCATCTTTGCAATCCGTGTAGGCTCAAGGATACCTTTCTTGCGTTTTATCTTTTCATTATCCATGTATTGCATCCTATTGAAGAAGTCTAGAATTGTTATAATCTCATGAAATGTGTATGCGTGTAGTAAGAAAAGCAAATACAAAATATTAGAGGCACTTACAAGTACCAGATGAGTGGCAGGTTGATTTCGAGCATACCCCGATGGAAAAGGGTATACAACTCTTCAAATAAAATGACTCGTTTATTTTCTCCAGTGGTCCAGAATGCTTATTTATGAATATAAAATGTGACACAAGAAAGATCATATTTTGTGCTGGCAGTGATGTACCACTCGTGCATTCTTTTGAGCGGGGCATGTTGTTTGATAAGTTGTACGCATGTCATGAATAGTTTCGCATTCTCAAATTTAGGAGGAACACCCTCAAGCTTGTATATTGAAACTCCTGGTTTAACTGAAGTTGTTCGCCGATTATACATGACACCGTCTTCTTCCCACTCCTCAACATCTTCTAATGCTGGCTCATGAGAAGAACGAGATGCACTCGATTTTCTAATATTTTCCTTTATATTTTCCAAATACATTGACACTTCTGATGAAGGTTTCTTAATTTCATATGAGCTAACTTAGATAGGCACTGATGATCGAGGTGTAGTAATCGAAAGTTGGACACTGGCTTGTTGTTGAATCTGTTGTTCAACTAATTGCTCTTTACTCCCAGCAGCTGGCTCTAGTACTACTTCAAGCTGTTGCTCAACTGGTTGCTCTTTACTAGCAACAGCTTGCTCTTGTACTGCTTGAAGCCATTGTCCAACTTGTTCCTGGACTGGGAGTGGATCTTCCTGGACTGGGAGTAGATCTTCTTGGACTGGGAGTGGATCTTCCTAGACTTTTGCCTTAGAAGACGGGGTTGCAGTATTTTGAGATGCGACAGGGATAGAATCGGCTCATCGTCCAACACGATATCACGTCAATACCAAAGGACTAATTGGTTGACAGTCTGCCCCAGAGTCACGATCCCCTCATGTGTGATGTGGTCTATTTCATAATCTTCATAAACATTATCAATGATCTGAAGAACTTGCACCACAGCATAATACAACGAAAGTGGAATGCCATTGAAGTAACGATTAGGCTTTGCCATAGCAGTGGCAACATGTTTGGTTTTGTTCCCTGCTCTGCCGATCGGGACAAAAGACGACAAGATCTGTCCTTAGCAATATCATCGACAGCGAACTTATGGGTTGACCCTAAGCCTAGCACAGAACCTACGCTGCTAGGGTAGGCAGTTGGAGATACCATGTGCTCCTTTGGCACGGGAACCATCGCTGTACACGGTGCCACTAATTGCCCCGATTGTCTAAGTTGTTCCATTTATCTTGCACATTTTCCTTCACCTTTTGAGCAATCATTTCATCAAGTGTTTTCTTGAACTTCTCACGTCTTCTACGTGTCTCTTTTTATCTTTCGAGAAACCATCTAGCAAATACATTTGAGAAGAGATTGCTCGAACCCGTCCACTGTGTTCAGGGTTTCCTAGGATAGCGGTAAGTTGGTCATTTTCCCTCTTTGGCTTGAAGAGACCCTTCTTTTGCTTTTCAATTACTTCTTTCATTTTTTCCTCTACTTCATTCACAGAGTCGGGCTTTTCAAGTTTGCCCTCGCTAGTCAAACCTGACCGAGCAAAGACCCACCATTGAGTTCTCTCATCGCAGCCTTCTAACGGGTGAGGATATCCCTTACTGGTAATTTCATATAATATCTTATTCCATTTCTGGACTTTGGGGGCATATCCGGCAGAACCAAGCGATGATGGTATTTGTTCTTTTTGGCAAGCTCTGACCTAGTTGCACTTAGGGCTTTAGCACCAGGTGTGATCTTTTGACAAACAAATTCTTGCCACAGAGCTTGTGTGATTTTTTCCCATCTTCCTCGGGCTAGGGACCTTATTGGCCTTAACATATGCATTCATTTTACTCTTCCAGCCATGAAACTTCTTGTCGCAAGAGACCAATGTTGCTTTCTTTACAGCTTCTACCGTGCCTTACGGGAACTTGAATTGTTTTTTATCCTTTCCCACAACTCATTCTTGGTCTCCTCGGGTAATTTCCTCCAATTCTTGATTGTGAACGAGCTCTCTAACAAGAAAACCGCATGCATTTCGGTACTTAGTAACTGAATCTAGTGGTTATCGGGGAAGCCCACCTAGACCGACCCTTGTTATGTACAGATCGGTCCAATGGACCCTTACTGGGACCTCGTTGCCCTCGTTTCCGCTTGAGTGAAGCTGAGGATTCATCCATTGGAGAACCTTCTGCGATTTTAGGAGCCGAAGTCACCTCATTGTCTTCGCAATTAATCTAGGTAGAAAAGAATTATAAGCCTTCTTATACTTGACAACAAACATGAACTTGGACTGCTCAAGTTAAGATTCGTGATCCATACCTCGTCGGTAGGATCATATTCCGGGTCTAGATCCCTTGAAGTCTTTTTAATTTTTATATTCAGAAAAGGATCCGATGGACTGTGAAAGGAGCCTGAACTGCTGGAGTCAGTAAACTTCATGTTGTCTTCTTTATTGTTACTACCAGCACCAGTCTTCTTAGGGCTTTCCATGCAAGAACTAGTAGGACAAAAAATATAATGAATGGCATATTTAATCTACATGAAGTGTCCCACAGAACAATCAACCACTTGTGCGTGTCAAACAATTTACCAATATCAATTATGTGTTAGCTCATCAAGTATGATCAAACTAGTAATGAGGAACTAACTTTATTCAACTAATTAATCATACTCCTACTACTTGATACACAATTTGGTTTTGACAAACCAATCTGTTAATCCGACGCAATTAGAATATCTAACATGTTCAAGAAACTGTTCAAAGGAATTGAAAAGGTGGAGCCCTAACCAAGGAGCCCTAACCAAGGAAACATGGTGGAGAAGGCAAGCAAGAAACTGGTGTTTGGCAGAACGGAAGCGCATATCATCAGGAGAGCGAGTGTGCACAAAATGATGAAGCGCAGAAGGTGGCAGAGGTGGTGGTAACTAATAATATGGAGGTTTGTATTAATACTGATTCCTTTTCCTTTTGGAATTCAGAAGTCAATAAGTATTTGAATCCTGAACAGATTATAGAGTCCGAAGGAGAGAGTATGGTCTATGCAATGCAATATTTGGTTGCTATTACTAAGGCTTTGACAACGGTGACTGCAACACGGTTGAGTAAGAGAAGAAGCTCTTCGGTGGACGAGAACTCCTTGGAAAGGGTGGAGAAGTTGGAGGCCAAACGCAATGAAGGTCAGAAACACATGTCTTCTTAAGTTTTTCTACTGAAATGATTAATTCAGATCTGAATAGTGTGGGATTTTGTTGTGTCATTATGCATCTAGTAATGGTGATGATGAAATTAAAAAATCAGTCAACATATTGAAGGAAGCAAAAAATAATAGATTAAGCAGTGAGCAAGTGGTGGATAAAAGAATAGTAGTGATGGATAAGGAACATGAACATATCACAAAGGAGGAAGACTTAGATAGATTTATTCTTAATCACTTATGTGAAGACATGATGGTGGAAGTAATGGATGAAGACGATGATTGTTGTGATCTTATCGTTGGATCGACTTCATGTCCAGGGAGGTGCGAAAGCACAGGGGGGGTTAAGACCAACATAATTAAAAATGAAAGGGATTGTTTGCAATAGCTATGGGTTTAAAAACCCAAAAAACATAGGTTTGTATCAGACTTAACTAAAGAGTTGTCCTTAACATTCGTAAGTATTTCGTAAAGGGGGTAAGAGAGTTTAGGCAGGGTCAGGCTGGCTGAATTCGAGGCACTGTACTCAATATTAAGATAGAGATTATTTTAATATAAAAATGACTGAAAATCTATAATTAATTATATAAACACATTTCTATTTGTTAAACTCATGTCTCTTGAATCTTGATGTATAATGTTTATTTGAACAAAACTTAATTTCCGTAGTGTTACTTGAAACTTTAGCTACATCTACAGTTAAATTTTCTAAGGGCAACATCTAAATTATCACAAGAAAATTTTAAGCTCTTGTTATCCAATAACTATATTGCTTCAAAAGTAAATAAGAATTCAAAAACTTTCTGAGAAACCTAATGGTATTTAAAACTCCTTAAGTAACAAAATTGTGATCAATAGTTATAAATTGGTTGACAAGCGGATATGTACTAAACCATCATTATCCAAGAAAATAACATTAGCAAAGTGGAGTATAAGCTCAGTTCGCTGGACAGGTCAGGGCAGGGTGTAGTATAACTAACCGAACGTAATTAGGTGCTATTACTTGGTCCAACTGCTTTGCAATCAATGAACCAAAATCTGTGCACGTGCCCTAACCAACGAACTAAAATCTGTTCATGTGCCCTAACCAACAAACCCTAACCAAGGAATCCCAACCAAGGAGGGAGGCGGCACGGGGACGGAGGAGGGAAAGTCGAAGGGTATAGGATTTACCGTGATGCTCGGCGGCGACGACAAGGGCTTCGCTCAGCGTACCTGGAAGTGGAGAGGGCGAAGCAAACAGACAACGGTGAAGCTCGGTGGCGACGGCAAAGCTCGGCGACGACAGCGAAGCTCGGCAGCGAGAGCGGCGAAGACTTGGCGACAAATGAAATTTTGGCAGCCTGACGACGTCTAAGTGATTTCGCCCGGGTTAGGTTTTCCCAACGCAGCCGAGGGGTATATATAGACGCCTATCTTCTCAGGCGGATTTTAAGTACAAACCGTCTCAGAAGATGGTTATCTCATACGGGTGGTAATTACCAACCGTCTGCAAAGATGCAATTATCTCAGGCAGTTAGTAAGTAATACCCGCCTGAGATAACCATCTTCTCAGGCGCTTATTCAGTACCAACCTCCTGAGAAGATCTTTTCTTCTTCTTAACTAATATTCTTTTCATTTATTAATATTCTTGATGAAATGTGGGGCCTTTCAAAAGCCCAAATTCCACTTTCTTGTAATATGATTTATTATTAAAGGTTACCATTAAATTTCACTTCATAAAGCCTTTGAAATTGGTTAGAACATAAGAAACATATAACAATTGCTATTTGTCATTTTTCTATCTTGATGAATATAATGATTTTTTTCATTTATTTTTTCAGTAGACATTTTTAGTCATCATACCAACATCTATGAATTTTTTTCAGATTTTTTTGAATTTTTTTGAATCAATGTGTGTTCAAAATTTGATGAATGCCTCATATGTATATGAGCATTTAGTTAGAATGATGGATAATTTGAATTTTGACATGTTGGAATGCTTTAAAAAAATTTAAAAATTCATAAATTTATAAGTAATACAATAAAGGATCCTTTTTTAAGAGATACACAAATCTGAATAATATGTAAGTATAAATTAGTTTGATATTTACCAAAACATTACAATGTCAGCTATACAAGTTTTAAAATATTTGGTTCAGGTGGTAGATGTTAATTTTTGAAAAATATAGAACAAAAAGTCATCGAATTTGGACTCAATTTGCAGAATATATACATGTTTGACTATTTATATTGGAATATAAATAAAAAAGAAGCAAGGGAAAGAATGAAGAACAGGCTCGGGCAATTATCTCAAGCGGTCAGTAAGTAATATCCGCCTAAGATAAGCTTTTTCTCAGTCGGTTATTCAGTACCAACAGCCTAAGAAGATCTTTTCTTTTTCTTAATTAACAAGCAGCCTGTGAAAACAATGACTTTCCCCAGGCGGTTCTTCAATAAAGACCGCTTGTGATGATTGAACCAGTACATAAGGTTCTTAAACAATGATCGCCCGTGAAAATCATGTATTTACCTAGGCGGTTATTAATTAAGAACTGCATGTGATGTTTGCTACATCACATGCGGTTCATAATTAATAACCACCTGATAAAATAATGTACTTACCCAGACGGTTGTTTCTTAAAATCCGCCTAAGATGTTCAGTCATCACAGGCGGTTATTGTATTATTCGTCATCACAGTCACATTTTTTTACGGATCGCCTGTGTTTTAAAAATCGAGGCGCCTGTGAAAATGCTTTTTGTAGTAGTGTAACCATCATGATTTTTTTCCGGATAACACTATGGTAATGATTCCAATCATCCTATAACTCGTAAGTCGATTCCGATCCATCAACTTCTACCGATAGCTAGGAAAGATAAGATTAGCATAACAGGTCATTGACATTAATAAAACAATACAAAGTAAAATTATTTTGGGATAACATACAGGTGGAGTTTCCATTATGAAATCCTACACGTAATGCACAATACATCACTCCAATCGAAATTGATGAAAGGAAAACGATTAGCAAATATAGGAGTGCATTGGGACATGCCTTGAGGCAGTCGCAATCATGAGTACTATCGGAAGTCACACTCAGGTTAGTTTTCAAAGCTGCTGCTGCACCTCCAATCATCGGGTCATCGACATAATTTTCTAGGTTGAGATGCAATGTTATGGTTATATGAAATGTTATAAGAAATTAAAGTGTTATGAAGAAAAAGTGATGTAGATAGTTTATGCAACAAGTTTTCATAGGGTAATAAAGTAACCAAGATTAATTTTTGTTAGTTTGAATACTTCTTTCACTACTATAAATAAAGGTTTCTTATTTAACTAATAGTTGACATGATAAAAATATTTATAGGACTTTATGTGAAACTTGAGCAATGTGGAATTATCACTAGGTCAATGTCATATTAAAAGGTCTTACTTTGGTGTTTATACAATTATGAATTCTGGACTATTTTTATTTGCACCAAAATAATCATTAACAACGTAATTTAACTAGGCAAATATTTTTATATGAAAATGGCATTAAGGGTTTTAAAGGGATCCTACATTACTTCACGAATGTCTTGAAAAAATTATAGAAATTTCCAAGCAAGAAATAATTTACCAAGTTTGAAAAAAGAAAAGTTACTAATGAATTATTATAAATAAAATACTCAGATTTAAGGGGCAAGATTTTCTGTGAGGAATTGTAAACCATAGGTGAGCATTTGTGTGAAATATTATGATTTTATCAGCTACCGATGTAGAATAAATAATTTTATTAGCATAAATCTTCTTGGAAATAATCATATACGTGTTGAACATATTGATTTAAGTGTTCCAATCTGTATATCTGCTCATGAGGAAGCTACATAATTTTGCTTCACAGTTTTACGAATTGTATACGATTTACTATGAATGTTACAAGGGATAATATTTTTCATGGAATATGGAAAATCGGAAAGAAAATGAGAGACGAATATATGTGCCAACCGATAGCCGTATATGAGCCGCAAAGGTGGTCATTGGTGGGCTGCTTACGCCAGGTCCAGCCAGAGCAGATTTTTAATTAATTATGAATTTTTATTAATTTAATAAAAATAATCACCCACTTTTGTATTTTATAAAAATAGATACCCTATCGCCCTATTACTGCACGACAGGGTGATGTGGACAACTTATCACTAATAATGGACGATATACGGCTGCCACATCAACATGTCATCCGTTAATTGAGCAACATCTCAATTAGTACATCTCAATTAGGCTTGTGATATACGGCTGCCACATTAAAATTCCTAACAAATGTCAAATGTAGCTCAATTAGTATATCACAAGCCTCTCAAACTTGTGATTGTGGGTTCAAGTCCCATGGTGATCTTCATTTTACTGAATTAAATATGTAGGCTGACATGATAGCCATGTGGTCAAATGACCCTCCAACCCATCCTATGGTCCTATTATTGGCTGATAGGTTGTCAACATCATCCCGTCATCCAATAATAGGGTTATAGAGTGTATATTTCGATAAAAAACGAAAATATATGGGTGGTTGTCTTTATTAAACTAAAGAAATAATCTATTTTACTACTCTCAAATATCAGTTTTGTTCACTTAACCTCTAAAAAAATATTGGCTCAGTTTACCCCGCGAACTAATAGATTGATTCAATTCGCTCCCTTTTCAATTTTTCATTTTTGTTTCTCTTTATATGGGTTATGTTTGAAGTCAAAACTTTGTAAGAAAGTAGATCGATGATATCATACACTATTTTAGAAAAATATTTCTATATTTTTTTATAAATTTTTTCTTGAATTATTCATCACCCAAACGAGATGTGTTTACATGCTTTAAAAACACAAAAAATACAAAAAAATAAATATTTTCTAATATATTATACGTTCTAACATATAATCTCACAGAATTTGACCCTCAAAAATGATGTTTACAAAGATAAACAACACAGAAAATTTTTATTATAGAGTGAATTGAACTAATCTAAATAGTTTGGGGTAAACCGAAGTAAAAATTTCTTTAATGGGTTAAGTTAACAAAACATAGTTTTCTCTTAAATCAATAAAAAATTATTATTCATAAAAAAATTGCCGAGCTAGAACTCCCGGACAGCATGCAGCCATGCGCAGCGCGGTACACCTGCCGGAGTAGTGAAACCGCCACCAAAATCACAAAAATGTACCAGCACTGAGTGTAGCTGGGCGCACACCTAAATGTACCAGCACGGAGTGTAGCTGGGCGCACACCTATTGAAGGGATTCTCGGCCGTGTACGCTCACAGGAGTTTGTCGGCGACAACCATGTGTATTATCTATCTTCAGCAACGAAAAGCGCACGCCATGGAACACGAGAGAGGGGATAGTTCGGCGTGCTCACATCACGTTGAGGTCCTCAAGCCCGGCGTGCAGCTAGTTGGCGATGGTGGAGCCTGGAACAAAAAGCAAGGAAGTTGTGTGCTTGAGGAATCGGTAGAAGCTTATCCGGAAGGTGGAAAAGTTTGGACGGTGAGGGGATAAGGAGAGTAGTTGAGGATTGTGGGGCCTGGTTGATATTTTTTCGCAGCTCAATTTCGTTTTTTTTTTTTGTAGTCGCTTCATTCTTAAATAAATGACGAAACGGGATGGAACGAGTTCCCCTTTTCTATAGCCCGGAGTTGTAACTGTTATCCCCAAACCTGAAGCAACGAGCAAGCAGACGAAGTTCCAATAAGTCCCGGTCAGGGCCGCAACCTGCACAAATTTGGGTTGCAGTTCACGGGACAGGATATAAGTGGCCAACGGGCCATGCCGGGCTGGGCCGGGCCCAGACAGGCTCGGGCCTTAAAAGACTCGGTCCGGGACAGCCAAGAAAAAAAATCGAGCCATGTCCGACCGGCCCGCGGGCTGAAGGTTCAGGTCCTTGCACGGCCTAAATTTATTTTAAGCGTGTTGGGCCGTGTTGGGCAATAAACGGGGCGTGCCGGGCCGGGCGGGGCTGTGGCCCGTTTTAGTTAAAATACACTAAAGACAGAAAAAATCATCATTCGGACCTAAACGGCCATATTAGGATGGGTTAGTCGTGCCGAGCCTAAACGGGCCGTGCTGCCAAGCTCGATGGGGTGTGGATGTCAAGGCCCGGATCCGGCCCACACCGGGCTTCCGTCTGGGCTGGGCCTGATTTTTTTTTGGATCGTGCTGGATTCGGAGCATGTTTTTTTGCGGGCTTTCGTGCGGACCCATATGACCACCTATAGGACAGCCTGCAGAGCGCAGATACTGATGATAGCAGTAGACCCCAGGTGACGGTTGATTCAATCGGCGTTTCAGCCGAGAAGGATTCGTCTCCCACCTTGAATGGGCTGAGGGATAGCTGCAGCCTTGGAAATGGATCCTGTTCTGTCTGTCTGCGCTTAGCCTGATCCATCATCAATTTAGATTAAGGGAGCGCCTGCATGCCAAATTGATCGCATGAAAGAGAGACCGAGAATTTGATTCTCTATGTATGGAACTGGAATGATTCGGATGCGATGGACGTTCTGCAATGCTAAGTTTAGGCCCCGTTTGAACCACGGGATTCTCAAAAGATTTTTGAAGGATTTTGTTCCTTTGGAAATGGAGAGGCGTTTGAAACAGAGGAAACCAACTTTTCTTTCCATGGAAAAGGAAGCAAATCCTCTATATTTCATGGAAAATGAATCCTTCAATCTAATCTAAGGAAACACGTGCTCACTCTCTATCTCTCTTGTCCTATCTGATTTTCGTGTTTTTATTCATATGTTTCAAACACGTTAATTTTATTGTTCCATTGTTTTGGATTTCCGTGGTTTTACCATTTTCTCAATTGTCGTGTTTTTTCCATTTCTAGGTTTCTTCATATTCCTATGTTTTTATTTCTATGTTCCAAACAGAGCCGCACCAACGGCCACACCGACTGGAGCCGTGGCTCGCCCATGAGATTCTTCATCGGCCGTCGAGTTCCCCTATGAGGAACAGCAAAGGGGTCCTTCCTCGATCATGGTCGATCGCCGTAGGTCAGGATAGCACCGCACCTTCGGTCGTCACCTGGTGAGGAGCACCTCATCAGCGCCGTCCCCGGTATGTTCATGGCTCCATTCGAACGAAGGATTTCCCACTGATGTGTGTGCTACATGCTTGATTCATGTCAGGTATGCGTGGACCTATATGCAGCCAGTAGCAGATATTCCATCGTTGATGTAGCGTGAAGTACGAGAAACGGAGAGAGAAAAAAGATGAAAAATGAGTTATAATCAAAGTTATCAAACGCTCAGGCCCTCTAGTAATCAGCTTAGCTATATATATGTTTCTCGCAAAAGCATGCTCATCATATAATCAAGACTAAAAAGTAAAACCAAACAGGGCCTAATCAGGCTCCGTAACCACAGGGCAATTATATGTGGCAATACAGAGTTGTCAGACTAGTTTTAACGGGGTTTTATTTTATTATTATCAAGGGTATTATACATCTATTTCATTTTGAAATCACAGATGAAACTTGGCGGGGTGCTGAACCCTTACTACAAGAAGGTACGAGTCACTTGCGGTGTGCAGGTACATCACCTCGCGACGTGACGCAGTCCCCGCACAGAATCTCGGTGGGTAACGCCTTCAGAGGATCAAGGTGGCGGGATGAGACCTCGAGCGCCCGAGACTGAGCTCAGGCAGGCAGCCTTCACTCAAGTTGGGTGCCGTCGCGATTAAGTTAAGAGCATTCGAGTGGGCCTCTGACACATTCTGCAGGATCCACTTGCGCGCTCGACGCCCTGCCACATCCGATGGGATGGCGGGCGTGTGCGCAGCCTGTCGGGCGCGCGTGCGTCCCGGTATGGCTCCCTCTGATGACAAGACAGGGATACACTGGACTGCGATTTCCGCGCCCCGACTACTTCACTAGGCACCCTGTTTAAACATGCGAGTGGATAGGCGTCCTTGTAAACTAGATCCCCTTTATGAGGAGTTAAGGGGCAGGTGCGAGAGAGGAAAGCGCCGACTGGGAGGTCTATAAAAGGGACCGATGATCATCCATGCGAAAGAGGATGACTCGCTTGTAAGATAACCTTTCCATTTTTTAACAAAGAAGAGCGAGACACACGAGCTAGATGTAAGACACCTTTCCGAACCAGTATAAATCCATTGTGTTCATAGCTAGGCCACCTCGAGGACGAACGTGCGGTGTATTCGGTACTAGTAGGTAGTCTGAACACCGACAAAACTACTTCTCTAGTGAATATTTTTCTAATTATATTTTATTTTAATGTTTCACAGCACTTAATTCCATTTTGGATTCATTGACGATTGGCACTACGATGAATGACAAATGTCTCTCTTCAATGTCAGTTTCATTATATTTCAAATTCAGCTAATAGTGTATACTCAGTTTCATCTATTCTCTCCTAACAATTCTATTGCCATGTCACTAGATGACACCTCATTAAAAAAAATGAAACTCTCCTTGGGAGTAGCCTTTAGACTTAGGCGCGTTCAATTTCATTATTATTTAAACTCGTTTTTGTTTTTTCCTAATGATCGAGACTCATTGGTTCAACCGGGAGTACTTTGAACCAGTGTATGGATCTTTGATATGAGAATGATATCGTTAAACTCGGATCGAGTGAATGGTTAATGACCATAGTAATATTGTTGGAGCTCGCCTGATGTCCTCGACAAGCTTCAACGCCGGAATGTCGAGCTCGCCGACTCGCCGACGAATGTGGACGCGAGTGATCTGGAAGAAAGATGGACAAGAGTATTTTGTGGCTGGTCACCGCTCAACCAGCTTTGAACAACCTTTTTTGTTTATATAATATCAAGTACAATGCAGATGGTTACATGCAACGCGTACACACTCACACACTAAAAATCTGTTATGATGCCCGGCCTTCACGCTGACAAGCGAACGTGCGCAGATCCCCTGCTTCACGGCTTCCACGTCCGGTTCATGTGCTGGACCGATCACCATCGTAACGGAATGAACTGAAGACCCGTTGCAAGCGTACAAGCTCCACCATGACGTGGTCTTTATTCACCTGAACATGACCAAGCAAAACAAGCATGCAGTGCAATGCAGTGCAATGAGATTAACAGATAACACTCACCCCCTTAATCTCGTTGCAGTCGACCTACGTTCAGCCTATGTCTGAGTTAAACTAGCTTGACCCTCCCAAGCGCCATGGTCAATATGTCAGTCAGTTGATCATCAGTCCTGACATGTTGCAACTCCAAATTTCCTTCTTGGACGCAATCACGGATGAAATGGAACCTTGTATCAATATCTTTCACCCGGTCATCGAATTTTGGATTCTTGCTCATCTCTATTGCAGCTTGATTATCAATGCGAAGAGTGAACTTCATAACTGTTTTCTGCATTATATCAGCTATCAGTCGGCTGAGCCAAATGCCCTGACACAGGCTGCTGTAGCTCATGCTATATATTCAGCTTCACAAGATGAAAGGGCCACCACCTTTTATTTTTGTGAGCTCCAAGTAATTAAATTGCTGCCAAGAAGATCAGTCAGGCCACTTGTGCTCTTTCTCTCACTAATATCTCCTGCCAAGTCACTATCACTATAGCCCACTAAATTCAGATTGTCACCTGATACATATCTGCACCCATACTCCATTGTTCCTGCCAGATATCTCAAGATCCTCTTCACAGCTCCCCAGTGTTGTTCAGTAGGCTTTTTCATGAATCTACTGACCACACCCAATGGATATGCAATGTTTGGTCTTGTATTCACTAGGTATCGCAATGATCCAATCATACTCCTGTATAGAGTTGCATTGACAGGTTTGCTTCCATCATAGATGTTCAGGTGAAGTCTTTGTTCCATTGGAGTATCACAAGAATTGCAAGCCTTCATCCCTGCTTTATCAAGTATCCTTGCAGTATATGCCCTCTGAGTGAGAAGTATTTCCCCTCTGGTCTGTTTAACTTCAATCCCGAGATAGTATGCCAACTTGCCAAGATCACTCATCTCAAAACTCTGCTTCATTTCCCTTTTGAACTCCAGAATCTGATCCTCTTTTGGACCACACACAATTATGTCATCATCATAAACACCAACAATTAGCAAGTTCTTGTCATTATCTATCATATATACTGCATGTTCAAATGAACTTTTCTTGAACCCTAGCTTCTTCCGTTCTTGATCAGGCCGAGCATTCCATGCTCCATACAAGGCTTTCTTCAGCTTCAGTACTTTGCAAGGGAAAACTTCATCCACAAAGCTAGGTGGTTTATTAACATAGACTTCCTCTTGGAGCTCTCCATTTAGGAAGGCTGATTTGACATCTAGATGATGCACCTCCCACCTTTCTTGAGCAGCTATGACCAACAATACTCTGATTGTTTCTAGTCTTGCCACCGGAGCAAGAACTTCTTCAAAATCAACTCCCTGCTTCTGTGAGGATCCTTTAGCCACTAACCTTGTCTTGTGTCTGATTACATTTCTTGATGGATCCTTCTTGACTTTGAAGACCCACTTTAGGCCTATGGCTTTGTGTCCCTGAGGAAGATAAACCAGACTCCAAGTCTTGTTCTCCTCAATTGCCTCCAACTCTGCTTTCATAGATTCAGTCCACTTCCTTTCTTGCAGCCCCTGTTCGACACTGTCAGGTTCTTCTGCAGAAAACAGACACCAGTTACTATATTCAAAATTCTCAATGTACTCACTGTTGTCCAGTACATCAGCCATTGTTCTGAATCTTTGTAGCACCCCCTCTGAATCAACATCCTGCCCAGTTGGAGGTGTCCCCCAATGTACACCTGCTGGTTCTTGATCAACTTCTACTGGTAGGGGTGTCCTGGGAGATCACGATATTTCCTGATAGTCTTCAGGGTAAGGTGTCTGAACTTCAACCGTCTCTAACCATTTTACAGTGAAGGTTTCCCTCTGTTCTGCAAGACTTGTGTTGGTTTCTTGCCAGTTCCATCCTCTTCTCTCATCGAACTTGACATCCCTTGAAACTATGACTTTCTTGCTAACAGGATTATATAGCTTATATGCCTTGGCATTTGGTTCATACCCAATAAAAACACATCTCACGATCTGTCAGAGAGCTTGTTGATCCCTGGTCCCACTTTCCTTGCAAAAGCAATACACCCAAATGTTCTGAAGTGTTGTACAGAGGGTTTCTTACCAGTTCACATCTCATAAGGAGTCTTGTTCTTCAGAGACTTTGTCGGAGCTCGATTTAAATTATAGACTACGGTCTTGACAGCTTCTCCCCAGAAATGTGCAGGCATTTGCATCCCCTTTAACATGCACCTTGCCATCTCCACAACAGTCTGATTTTGACGTTCAACAACTCCATTTCGTTGTGGAGTATAAGGAGTTGTGGTGAAGTGCCTTATCCCAGCCTCACCCAAAAATGCAGAGAAAGAATGAGAATTAAACTCACCCTCCCTGTCTATTCTCAGGGCCTTCAATTTTCTTCCTAGCTCATTCTCAGCCTGTGTCTTGATGATTTTGAGGCTTTGTAGGGACTCATCTTTTGTGAACAAGAGATCTAACCACATATAACGACTATAATCATCGACAATGAGCAGGAAATATCTTTTACCTCCAGGGGTTGGTGAGTCGATGTAGCCACAGAGATCCCCATGAAAAAGGTCTATTCTCTCGCTAGCCTTATAATCAGTATGATGAGGAAAAGGCCTTCTGTGATGTTCGCCGAAGACACACCCATCACAGACTTGCTCAATTCGATCAACAAAAGGTACGCCTCCGACCATCTTCTTCAGACCAAGGTCTCGAAGTGCTCTGAAGTTCACATGCCCCAACCTGGAATGCCACAACCATCCTTCATCCTCTGCTTTTGTCATCAGGCAAACTGGTTGTGTGACTTTCAGTTCTGCAATGTACATTCTGTTTTCTGTCCTTGGTGCTCTGATGATTAGAACTTAATTCTGATCATATATGCACAGTTGGCCATTCACTAGCACAACTTTGCACCCCATTTCCTCGAGCTGTCCAAGACTGATAATACTTGTCTTGAGATTTGGTATGTAAAATACCTTAGTAAGAACTTTGTGTGCTTGATCTTTCTTTTGCAGAATTAGAGAGCCGAGCCCCTCTATCTCCACCTTTGATCCATCACCAAGCTGAACCGTCCCTCTGACAGTTTCGTCAAGTGAGGTCAGTGATGATCTTTTGCCAGTCATGTGGTTACATGCTCCTGAATCTAAGTACCAGTACTCTCCAGACAGACTCCTTTGTTGATATAGCACTGGACTCATTTAGGAGTGCTTCTTGAACTGGAACATATTCTTCAATCTTGAACACTTCAACTCTTGCTTCAGACAAAAATAGAACTAACCGTTCTGCATCTGTCTTCGACAGATGGACTTCCTCCTTGCGTTCATGGCGAGGCTTACGGCACTCTTTTGCCCAGTGCCCCCAAATGCCACAGTTATGGCACTTTCCCTTACGCCGTGATGACTTCTCTGTCGTTGCTTTTCCCAAGTTGGCTTCAGCTCGCCCTCCTCCCTTGCTCTTTCCAGAAGTATGTCCACTGGTCTTGTTGTTGCCTTGTGAAGACTCAGCCGACATCTTCCCTCTGTGTCTTGCACAACCACTCTTCTTCTGCCAGTAACAGTCGGTCGGACTTGTCCACGACATCACCACTATCGCCAAATCTGTCCTCTACGGCTCTCAGTCTGCCGACTAGCTCTTCAACTATCAGCTTCTTCAGATCGAGTAAACTCTTGATTGAAAATGCGATCTGCGTGTAGCGTGCTGGCACGATACGGAGAAACTTCTTGACAACACGGACCTCTTCAATGGTCTCGCCGAGAGTGCGAAGATTTGTGGCAAGGCCAGAAATCCTCATCGCAAACTTGTAAATGGCTTCACCGTCCTTGAACCGAATATTTTCGAATTCTTTCAGGAGCTGCTGAGCGTTCGCCTCCCGAATGCGGTCGTCGCCGATCCGCATGCTTCTCACCGCCTGCCATGCAGCTTTCGCACTCGCCTTGGTGGCCAATGCCATGTGCATGTCCACTGGAACTCCCCGCAGGATGGCGGCAAGCGCCAACCTATCTTCCCGGCGTTCCACGTTGTCGGACACCACCGCGTGCCAGAGATCTTGCGCCTCAAGATTCACCTGCATCACAACGACCCATTGGCTGTAGTTTGTGTGAGTTAGCACCGGGTTGACGAGGAAGCCACCTGTCTCCTTGCGCTCGACAATGACTTGTGTGTTCGTGTTGGCTACGGTGCCGCCACCCGCGCCCGACGTCTCTTGTCCACGCGCCATCTTCTACCGATGTGGGTCGTCGTACAAGGCTCTGATGCCACGTGTTGGAGCTCGCCTGATGTCCTCGATAAGCTTCGACGCCGGAATGCCAAGCTCGCCAACTTGCGGACAAACGTGAACGCGAGTGAACTGGAAGAAAGATGGACAAGAGTATTTTGTGGCTGGTCACCGGTCAACCAGCTTTGAACATCCTTTTTTGTTTATAAAATATCAAGTACACTGCAGATGGTTACACGCAACGCGTACACGCGCACACACTAAAAATCTATTACGATGCCCGGTCTTGACGCTGACGAGCGAACATGCGCGCGATCCCCTGCTTAACGGCTTCCACGTCCGGTTCATGCGCTGGACCGATCACCATGGTAACTGAACAAACTGAAGACCCGGTGCAAGCGTACAAACTCCACCATGACGTGGTCTTTATTCACCTGAACATGACCAAGTAAAACGAACATGCAGTGCAATGCAGTGCAACGAGATTAACAGATAACAAATATGTCAGAGGCTGCGATGGAGGTGTGCACACATAGCACTACTGTATCATTCAGGGACACCGAGATCATGCGCTTCGCTGACTCCGCCCGGGATAGCTCCGCCGCTAGTGCTTGCTGCCTGCCCCCGGCCATGACGGCCATGTCAGCTCGGGACTGGTCGGCCGCCCCTGGTCTCTCCGACGCCGGCGGCTATGTCTGCCTGACACACTCCGCCAGTTCGTTCTCCTGCCCGTGGCCGACGTTCGCCTATCCACGAGGGCCATGGTAACGTAACTCTTCCTCTGCTTACTCCCCACCGGGTGTCCTTCCGTCCCCTTTGTGATCTCCAGCGAAGATCGGCGGCGTGGGGTGGATGATGAAGGCGACGATGAGACGTTTACGAAGAAGAGGATGGCGACGTAGCAATCTCCTGCGAAGAACAGCGACAATGCGACGATCCCCGATGAAAACGGCAGTTCCTTCTTTTTTCTTCCTCCTCTTCTCTCTTTTCCTGCTTTCTTTTCTTCTTTTCTTCTTTGAACGCTGGATAGAGCGTGGGTTCTCTCTTATTTCTACTGGCGGCGCTGGCTTTCACAGTGCAGGCGGTAGGGTTTTTTTTTTTTTTTCATGAGAGCAGAGCTCCTTTTATAAGCATTGGGGCGTGGCTTTTGTGAAGTCACTACTGGGGGGGGGGGGGGGGGGGGGGGGGGGCAGGCCCACGGGACTTAAGTCCCGATCGGCCTCGGTGCCTGGCGCGCTCTCGGCAGGTGCGGGTGCGCCCGTGCAAGTCCTCGTTGCGGCAGGATTACTGCTGGATTTGATTTCCTTTCTTTTGTTTTTTTTTCTTACCGGCATTGACTTCATTCCTTTTCTTCTAGCGGTCAGCTTCTTCAGCGTGGCCAGGACTTCTACGTGCTGCCAAGGGTGTACGATTAAAGGGTTCAGCCATGGTTGACTTTTGTTATTTTTTTTCTTTCTTTCATTCTTCTTTTGCTTTTCTTTATGCGGTCAGGGTGGTGTGCAGTCAGGGTCTACCATCAGGGTCCTGCCACGGTTCACTTCTTGTCTTTTTCCTTTTTTTGTTTTGTTTTGTTTTCTTTTCTTTTCATAATATCTGTTTGATATTTATTCATTTTCCTTAATAATTTTTTTATTTATTATTTCTTTCTTTCTTTTCTGTTATTTATACATCTAGTGTGGTGAATTGTTAAAATACACCAAATTGTACGGTACCGGACTAGTCCGTTTAATACCGGACAAGTCTGTTCCAGTATAGACTGGTATATCGAACAGGTTCGGTGTTGTGCCCGACAAGTTCGGGATTTGTAAGGGACTTCGAATTAGTTTGTTGTTGTAACGGACAAGTCCGTGGTAGGGGAAAATTTGATTAAGTCTGTGAAGTATGTGCATAACGGACTAGTCCGGGATAGGTCCAGAGAAGTCCGTTATTTTCCAGTGAGGGTATTCAGACTAGTCCGTTATTTTCCGGACTAATCCGGTGCCTGACTCAATTTTTACTTGCATCTTATTTCTGTTTCTTTTACTTTTGTTCCTTTTCATCCTACTTAATGATTTCGCATGAATTCATCATATTACTAAACTATTTATATATATAGTCTCTTTTATTTCTTATCCTATATTTGTTATGGCAAATAAATTACTTTTGGCATATTTATTTTGGTAAATAATTTTAAATGCTTGAGGATGAATGCAAAATACAAGATGAGATGCATTTATTTTACATTTTTCTTTATGAAAACAACTTCTTCCTATTATTAACTGTAAATTCCCATTGAAGTTTTAATTTGCTAAAACTCGAAAACCAGGTTGTCACAATTCTACCTCCTTAAAATGAATCTCGCCCTCGAGATTCGGATGGGTTGAAGAAGAGTTTTGGAAATAAAGATTTTAAATTCTCTTTTATATTCGAATTAGCCAAGTTTAAAAATTTTGGGATATTACAACCTACCCCCTTAAAAGGAACCTCGTCCTCAAGGTTCTGACGGATTAGAGAAGAGATGAGAAAACTCTTGATAACATCTTCACGCTCCCATGTAGCTTTTCCCTAGATAGTGATTCTCCTAGTGGTGACCATCTTTCGGGGGAGTAGAGGCGAGAATGAAGGAAGATAGAGGGAATCCCAATCTATATGCTTGCCTCAAGGTATATGATCCTAAATAATGCATTATTGGATGATGACATGAATATATATAAAAGTGTTTTATAATGCACATCCAAACACACAAACATACAAGCAAACAATCATCACACCATCTAATCTAGCGCACTAACAAACTAAGCGTTTATTGCAATATATTTGTCAAGATTAGACTTAAATCCTAATTAAAAGATATAAATTTATCGAGTTCCGGAAAGATGAAGGCATCCTTATGAGTTGACTGGTAAGGTTCTACGTGTTTAGGTTCATGAAATCTAATA